>CATOUR010000043.1:0-2400000 GCA_951848785.1 Callosobruchus maculatus | reverse complement strand
TCTTCACTACGTTTCGGTTTACTTTAATTCAGCTGCTTCACAAACAAAATCAAATTACAGAAATGTAACCGACATCTGAAATGAACACACCTGAAGATGGTTCAGAGTAAAATAAACCGAAACGTAGTGAAGAAAAATTATAGTCTCAGTCGTTAACCGAAACCCATGAAAAACAACTAGATGAATTCTTAGGTCTAGTCTGTAAATTTCACTGTGAATCTCTACATGTTTTCGAAGATATGGAGGATAAAACTTTAATATGTTTCCACACATGAGGGCTGTAAATTAGCGCATGCTGGATTGGAGGCTGTTACCATATAATACCATGTCCATAAAGTAACGAACATTAAATATTTCTTAGAGTAATCTAGATGATATAGAATCATTCCTTAAGAGTTCCATGTTATTAAAAATTATTTCTGGAGTCTTTATAGTAACACTAAACTAAAAACTTGAAATTAAAGTGACACTCTATTGATTGATTCATCGCTCACATAACCTGTATCTGTCTGTTTGTTAACGTCTTTGTGATCATGTGATGATAATGAGAGAATACACATTCCATAAACTTTGGCAGTACAACGTCTTTAAATTAAAATATTTTAAACGATTCTATATAAAGGGAGCTAATACTCTAGCAAGTGTCTTTAAGCTCCAACTATTGCGTTTTTTTCTGTTAGCCAGCGAAACAGAATCAATGTTTTCGAAATCTTCCTGAAAAGCAACTGACAAGAGATAACAAAAGCAAATTGAGAACATAAAGGTGCATAATGTACGCGATTGACACCATCTTCTCAACCCTATTTCCTGTCCACCTTTCCTACGTCTCAGTTTTGCCCTTCAAACGTCGATATCTTGGACGCTAAAACCTTTTACAAGGGCTAAAATGTCCGGCAAATTACCAGGCATTCGCTAGTAACAAGAACAAAACTTTCGTTTCGTTCGGTTGTTGGGGCCCTTCAAAGGGACACACGTCCCTTTGATTAAATTTGGACACGAGGGCCGCCTGCTGTCACTGGCGAATTGAGTGACCGACGACGTTTACCACAGAGCTGCCAAGAAACTGGAGTCCATGGGATCTGGGATGGGATTCCGGTTTAAAAATGATATCGAGTTTGATATCAAAAACGATAGTAGCGATTCCGTTTGCCACAATTCGACGTTGTCTCATATAATGACCTGCTGCGGACTTATGTATACCTTTATGTCTATCTAGCACGCAATGTATACGAACTTGATGTGGCTATGAAATATTGTAAATGTTTTGTGTTGATATTGTAATATTATTGAGATTATTATTGTATTCACAGTTATTTTTAAGATGTATTAGTTATTAACTTTTATGGTGACACATATCATTTTGTTTTATCACGCAATGGAATTTAATATTTTTGCTCAAGCATTATTGTTTACTTTTTATTCATTTTCTCCGGATACTCCACCACATGTGTCTACTAGGTGTGTGTATGAACTCTGTTTGTGTTTATTTTTCAAATATTTATACTCATTTTTCTTTTTTTTCGGTTGAGTTGTAAACCACCCCTGAGGTGACACTCCGCCTTTTCGCTTTGTACTGTCTTTTTATATTGGAAAATTTGTTGTTTATTTTGTTGATTATTTTGTGACAGCGAATATATAATAAACCCGATAGCTATACTCGACAGCTGCAGAGCAGTCGATTCGATGTTTAGATTCTCAAGAGTGAGGTTATACAATATACATCTGTTTACACAAACATTGAAATTTTATAGTGAACGCCGTACTTCAGTTTTTCCAAACTTACGGAAAATTGTGAGTTTATTAGTGGCTGCAGTAACTAGAAAATAAACTTTTATGAACTCAGGCAGCAAAGAACTCAGTCTCGAGAGTAATGTCCTTTCTTGGGGGGACCCACGAGGCTGCGCGATGAACAGCGTCTGCCTTCGATAGTGGGGCAGCAGCAGCCTTGTGCGCGGTTAGCGCTTGGGTGGGTGACTGTATATACACAGGGCATTCAGTTTCGACCGTGTTGGTGTCGCCCACACGAGCGCTGAGCGGAGCATCTTACGCGGCCGGCACTTTGGATGACCGACTGGAAGGACCGGACGGGTGACCCCCGTCGGACCGTCCGGGATGATGATAGAGTAATCATTCCAACGGTGCTGGCCGTGCACCGTCCCCCCTCTGGGAAGTCATAGTACAATAGGCCAATAGGCTTAAGTGCTGACGGCTCCCAGAGGAAAAAAAACTAGAAAATAAACTTTTATGAACTCAGGCAGCAAAGAACTCAGTCTCCAGAGTAATGCCCTTTCTTGAAAATCTCTCCTGAACCAAAGGTCAAATTTCCTCAATCATATGCCTACAGGACCTTTTTTTTATGTTATTATATAATTTCGATAAATATACATGTATGTACTCTATATTTAATCGAAACCGTTCTATAAACCTATTGTCGGGAAGCTCGAAAGGATTGCTTTTTGCTCTAATTTCCATTCTTCTCCGAATATCAATTAAGTGTTGCTGTTCTCTAGATGCTCTCTCACAATTGGCAACATTATTATGTCTATGAATATTATTATTACAAGGATGGAAGCAAAAAAATAATGAGGCTAATGACCAGAGCAGGCGAAGCCGATGACAAGTAAAAAAAAAGAAAAAATAATTTTTCTGGGTATGTTTGAGGTTAGGACCAAAAAACAATGATTATGTCATAGGTAGTTCATATGTGTCATTTGTTCGAATGCCCGAAGATTTCCGAAGCCAAAACAGATCGAGTAATAGAATCCGGGTTCATAATTCTATCGAGTCGATCACCTATCGAGATCGAGTTTCTCGATTCAAAACGGAATCCCACCCCTGATTCTGGAAAACCAGATCAACTTTAGAGAGAAGGTTTCTGCACAGGGTGGATCAGTTTGGAAACGTTTAAATGAAATGTGCACACATAATATACTACTCGCAAGTGAAATTCGAACATTGAGAAAAAAAGTGTTGCGGTCGATGAAATGTGGTAGGACTAAATACTCTACTATGAACTCATCTGCCATAATTAGTTTTTAAAAAAATACAACAGATCAATAATGGGTGGGCCCTCCATGTTGACGAATGCACTGCTCTAGCCTTGCTCGTAATCTAGTTGTTGATAAGTTCTAGAGCTACAGCCTCCCAAGCTGCGCTCACAGCACGTTCCAGTTCGTCCAACGTGGTCGGAGGATTGGGTAAATCGCCTATGTATCTACCCATCCAATCCCATAGTTTTTCAATTGGCGATAAATCGGGTGATCGTGGAGGCCAGGGGAGTACCCCGAGCTCAGCTTCCTGTAGCAACCTCATCGATACTATCGCAATACGAGGACGTGCATTATCTTGCTGGAAGAAACCCTTCCTCGGACGTAAGTAACGTCAATTGGTTCTAACATCCCATTCATATAACGTTGCACAGTCATTGTGAAGGTATTGATTTTTTCGTTCCAAGTGTGTACGTTTTGAAGATATTCGAGTGTTCCTGAACCTTTTACTGACCTGCTATTCGAAATAGATGGTATAAGCAAGGAAAACGGTTTTATTATTTTAGGAACACCGGTTAACACTTGTTCACGCCATAAACCATTACTAGGGAGCACTTCTATGTTAAATAAAATATACAGTGTGTTCTATGAATAAAAATCGAGGATATCTGTTTGAAAATTTGGAAAAATAATTTATAGCTTGGCAACGTCGCAAACGCGAAAAAAATATTAGAAGGCAAAATAGAGTATGAGTAGATATTTCGATTTAAGATAAAACATACAGGGTGTTAAATTTGAAAAAACAAAGTAAAATGACCTTCAAATTACCGTACTTTAAACTTCTGCCAAAAACACCCTGTAGATGCACATTGCCGGTAACATCAAAAATAATATTAACTTAATATTCAAGTAACTCGCTGTATAATAGTATTGAGAAAAGTAAAAGGAGTATATCAATTTGGACCTATTACTTGCGACCTTGCAAATCCGGAAATTAATAGAAAATAAATTATAACTTGGCAACATCGCAACCGATTCCAAAAAATGTTTAAGGGTTAAATAGAAATAAATGATGGAAACTAGAAGAATTTAAAAAAAGTTATAGTTCCTTATAAAAAAATCAAGTTGATCACTATCCTACTATCACGCAACACCCTGTATATTACAAAATATTTGTAGGATATGCGCCTTAAATAACCTAATAACTTTTGTATTTGACATTTTCTTCTATAAGATATACTTTGCGTTATATCGAAGAATTACACACTAAATGGACACCCTGTATAATGATCGACTTGGTCGAAGGTTTGCTTAATATTGGTATAGACTACATCGTCTTGACCTTCAAAATCAAGAATCTCAAACAAAAACTGAGTTATACCTACCCAATTAGAGGTGGGAGGTCTCCCAGTGATAAAACTCTGTTTAGTGTTATACAATATGATTCTTACAGAGCTATAAATTACAACAATAATCTCAAATGATTTTCCCAAGTTACACAAAATTGATATTTCCCCATAGTTGCTTATACAGGGTGTCCCAAAAAATAGTGTCAAGCGGAAGCCCAGAGATATAGCACACCTAGAAGTATCTGAATCACCCCCATATATGCTATGCAATTTTTTGTAGTTTCCGAGTTATGAATTTTTTTCTGAATTTTAGAGAATTCTCTACCTCGACAACTTAAAACTGTTCCAAAAGACAAATTAAAAGACTTTTCCAAATTCTCTTTTTTGCTGATTAATCTTTAAGAGTGTACTGTTCATTACATAAAGGAATCGGCTTAGTACATCTGATGAAAGTCATGAAAATTATAGTGTAAAGTGAAAAATTTACGTTCTGTTAATTATGACTTAGATTTTCGACTGGCAATTAAAAATCTAAAGAGGTGAAGAGGTGAACTTCTTCAGACTCTCAGCTATCACAATCATTGAAAAAAACTAGTACTTAATAGGGCTACTTTCGCTCCAATTGACCTTCAAAGACAAGAGGCGAAGATTTCTTGAAATCAGCGATGGGATTTTAAATGAAACAATAACTAAGCTTAGGGCGCTAATAGCCGAATGATTGTCATTGCCGCAATAAAACACGTTCAATGCGAACAGAATATCGATAGATGACCACCTGTGTCACTTTGCTAAGATTTTTTTTACATGTCCGACTTCTTTTTTGTAAGTGGGAAATTGTAAAATGAAACGAAATTATCAAATTTCTTCACTAAGTTTATTAAATTTCACAAGAAATTTTCAAAATGTCTACCTTCTTTTTCGATGCATAATCTACATCATCTGAAAAAATTGTTTTTTAAATTAACAAAAGCTGTTTGATTGTTTTTTATTGTTTCTTCAGCCTGTGTTAATTTGTTGCGTAATTCGCTGATGTTTCGACACTCTTTAGCATAAATTAGTTTTTTGTAGTAGTCCCAAACAAAAAACTCTATCGGATTTAAGTCAGGTGACCGTGACGGCCATTCAGTAGGTCCACCACGACCTATCCATTTGTTGCATAGTCTCTTGCAGAAAACAGCATCGGTAAATTCAGTTGTCGTGCACTCAAGGTCCATAGGATAGCCAAGTAGTCAGACAACAGAAACAACACCAATCCAAACAAAAGCGTATCGCTTTAAAGCCGCAAAGACAGACAGACGACTGAATAAAGACAACGAAAACAACTTATGCAATGACACATTTTGAAAAGACGTCACAACAATATCATAGCTATCTTTTTCTAACATCGCCATCGTTTACTGCGTAAGCGTTAGCCCTTTTTGCTGGCGCTCAGGTAAAAACCGGTTTTGAAGAATGCGCTCCTTGTGGTTTTTTAGCAAGAAATAGGATCTTTTTTAATAAATGTTTAATTTATGCAACGTTTTTGACGTTTATTATTGCGGTACTGACAATCAATCTGCTATTAACGCGTTAACATAAGTTATTGATGAATTGAAAAACACATCGCTAATTTCAAGAAATCATCGCCTCTTGTCTTTGAAGGTCAATTGGAGCGAAAGTAGCCCCATTAGGTACTAGTTTTTTTCAATGATTGTGATAGCTGATAGTCTGAAGAAGTTTTTAGACCTGCTTAGAAATTATGAAATCATCTCTTTGGATTTTTAATTGCGAGGCGAAGATTTAAGTCATAATTATCAGATCGTAAATTTCTCAATTTACACTAAAATTTTTATAACTTTCATCAAAGTTACGAAGCTGATTATTTTATGTATGAACAGTAAACTCTTGGAGATTAATTACCAAAAAAGATAATTTGGAAAAGTCTTTTGATTTCTCTTTTGGAACAGTTTTAAGTTGTCGAGGTAGAGGATTCTCTGAAATTCAGAAAAAAATTCATAACTCGGAAACTACAAAAAATTGCATAACATATATGGGGGTGATTCAGATACTTCTAGGTGTGCTCTATCTCTGGACTTCCGCTTGACACTCTTTTTTGGGACACCCTGTATATCTTTATGGTCAACAATTTTTGTCGCTATCCATATTTGTAGATAAAAACAAAACATGTTTAGGTTAGCCGGTTCTTGATATAAGAGGATGTGTCTTCTTTGTTGTTTATAACCCTCTTAAAGTTTGCTACACTACGAAATAGTTTTAAATTAATTATTTCTTGTTATGACCATATGTTCGCCATATAAGACGTGTTCATCTACACTGAACATATCTATTCTACCATATCCTAAATGAGCTACATAAATCTAGTCCTAATGGCCCTCCTAGTTTGCTCTATGCAACATTTATTACAATTGCGACAGCTATGAAATTAGATCACCCATCAAGTTTGTCAACCTTGACCTTCAGGCTGACTAGTAGGTGTTTCAGTTTTCAACCAAACTCATACGATGTGTAGGTGGACGATAACTGCTTCGCTATTTGAGATAGGAAAAACTGTTTCAAATAAAAAATGTACAGGGCAATATAATCTATTTTCCAATAAACGTTTTACGTATCAAAGTTACATTTTATTTTTAAATATAACTCTCTGTATATTTTTGCATATTCAGATTCTCTGGCCCATTTTAGTGTGATTTTATGTACTATTACTTTCATAAAATTATTTATAAGCCAGCTGACGTATACTTTCGAAACTCACAAGTTCCAGTCAACTAACTTCTACCCTTTCTCGAAAAGAGGAGGGTCACTCTAGGACAAATTGTCCGAATTTTCCGTTCGAGTAGATTAGTCGTTTGTAAGGGCTCTTCTAGCCCTTTCCTTGAATGGACATCGAATCGCTTTCAGATTACGCGTTAGGTCTGGCTGTCTGCCTATCCGGTTTTGATTGGATTGAGTAATTATCTTAAAAGTCGACGACGACCTCTCATTTGCATAACGGCCCTATTCCTGGCTACTCAGCGTTTCTGCTCACAGCATCATTCTGCAGCATCGGGTGTTGATTTTATCGAGAATGAGAAACTATGTGGAGAGCTCGTTTCAATCATATAGTTTGTGTCGTGGTGTTTTAGGGTTAGGTCGATTAAAAACAAAAACTTCTTGCTACTCTTTATGCAACGTTTCGACTAACGTATAGTCATCTTCAGGCATCAGAGAAACGAAGTTTTCATGGTTCTATGTATCATCATCGAAGTTGGTTATATAACAAAGACACGCACAATATTTAAAAAATGACGGCACAAATGACAAATTAAAAACTGCGGTTAAAAATAGCTAGCACCACTCTCCAAATACTAAATGATTAACTAATAATTAATAAAGTAGTATTTGGAGAGTGGTGCTAGCTATTTTTAACCGCAGTTTTTAATTTGTCATTTGTGCCGTCGTTCTTTAAATATTGTGCGTGTCTTTGTTATATAACCAACTTCGATGATGATACATAGAACCATGAAAACTTCGTTTCTTTGATGCCTGAAGATGAGTATAAATTAGTCGAAACGTTGCATAAAGGGTAACAAGAAGTTTTTGTTTTTAATTGACCCAACCCTAAAAAACACCACGACAGAGACCTTACTAGGTCAGAATCGCTTCACAAGGAGATTTGCTTTGGCATATGGTTCCTATCTTTTGACGTTTACTAGTAGTTTCAAAGTACAAAATCAACCAGCAATAACCACAACGTTTCATGCCGGAATCGTCTCCGAAGCAAGACATATAACTGTTTGTGTTTTTTTGAAAATTTGAGGTAGCTTAGGTAACAGAACAATTTTCTAGGTTTTCCACATCCTGTTAACAACTCACGTGGGTTATACACACCGATATTAAAATGTCTTCTGTAGGTCTTCATGTATTTAGTAATGTTCATTGTTGGAGTGGGTAGACCCCCTTTTAAAATTGACTGTTTTTCTATAAATGTTTGCTAACGCCGCACAATCAGAACAGTACTGGGAAGCGGAATTTACATCGCTTATTCTGTAGCTGTGAGGATGCATATATAGAACACTGACCTTCGATCTTGCAACCTGACAAGTGCTCGTAGGAACTAAGCGATACCCTCCTACTGATTACTGATATCTTGATTTGGTTGCCCTATTGGAGGCGTCACGTCCAGACCTCGTTTTCCGTCGTATAGTAGATCAGGCGTTTTGGAAGCGTTTCACGAATAAAATATGTATTACCATTAGCTCCCAAATAAAAACAAATAGATATTTACAACGCAGAAGAAAAATTGCAATTTATTAACAATTTCTGAGTGGAAGCACTGGTGCCATTGCTTCTATAGCCCCTCGTTTGAATCTACACATCTACATTTATTTAGCCTAATTCAAGAACTACTGTATCTGAAATATTTTAGAAGGTTTGCGGATATCAGTCAATTATTACCAGAAAACAATTATATTAAGCAACCTGTTTGTTCAAGGTTAAACTGTCTTCATCTATTTACCATTATCATTTTCTATAAAAGTACTACTCGTATAATATAATGCAAAAAGTGACTAAGTCAAAAATCGGCGACTTGACGTTTTTGGTACCAAGTAACTACAAATAATTTGTTTTGGTTTCTAGGAAAAAGTCAATACTCAAATATTTTTGCATTCAATTTGACCTAGAGCTAATAAAGTTGGCTGGTAATCGTGATTACCTGACTTGATCATTTGTACATTGTGAGACCATGCAAAAGTGACCATCTTGACTATCACAGCTGGTATAAGCTTCTCCGTGTAGATAGGAATAAGAAAAACAGTGCCCCAGAACCAAACTGTTCTGAATCCGACTTCTAGTTTTACATATGCCTGACTAAGCTTATTATCTCAAGAAAAATAACATTTATTTAGGCAAAGTCAATATTAATATATTTTTTAACATCAAGCTAGCTTTTGAAGTTAAGATCACTGAGCCTTATGTCTATAATACCATCACTCGCAGTGAAAATTTATGAGTGCTTTGTTTTCTAAAAAACACGTTTAGTAATTTGTTGCTAAAATAATAATTAGATTAGATAGAACGGCCGTTTGCGAGAAACTAACTTTTTGACTTTATCACTTTTTGTATACCGACGAATTATAAATCTGCTTTCCTCAATTCTTTGTGATACTAAAATAATATACCAGTAATTTCAGTAGTAATAATAGAACAAAATACATATTGTATTGGATACTCTATGGCTCAACAGAGAATATTTTAAATAGAAATGACTTGAATTTGTGGTTCTTGGGTTTTTAGGCCGGCGTCGTTTAGCTTGACGTTTCGCCACCACGAGTGGATGGCATCTTCAGAAGCTATTTCATTTCGGCGACTTCCAAAATACTGACGGCAGGTCCGGTTGACTTTCTGGACATGGATACCCATCCTCAAGGACCTGAAGACACTACCATATCGCGAAGAGGCGTGGCTACCAACGCTACCGGGTTGGGCCACATCACCATTAGCAGGTATAAATACAGGTGCAGATCCACCAGCCGTCAGTATTTTGTAAGTCGCCGATGTGAAATAGCTCCTGAAGATGCCATCGACTCGTGGTGGCGAAACGTCAAGCTTTAACGCTAAACGACGCCGGCCTAAAAACCCAAGAACCACAAATTCATTGGACGATGGCCTTACACAGAAATGACTTGTTTTACCTTTGTGTGGAAGGTATGACCAAGAATAAATTTACAACATTTCAGATATTGTTAAAAAATAATAACTAATATACTTGAGTTATAGAATTGTTGGGTGCAGATTTTACAATTATAACGAGATACTTTAGCAATTCTCAAAACTAAGTTACTCTTATTTTTGAAAATTTATGTTAAGTACAGAATAGCCTATCTAGTAGAAGTATTTCTGTAAGAATATCCACAGTCTGAAAACAAAACTCCATGCCTGTTCAACGGCATTTCAACAAGTACTGCAAACTAATAAATCCATTTACTCTTTGAGTCAGTACCTACTTCCCACACACTATAGCTGCTAACAAAAAATATCAAGGTCCTTTATCCCTACATTTTCTCCATTAAAGATGTAGACAATGACCAGGTTGAAACTGCTAAAAATGAAGTTTGTGATATTATGAAATCTTTTGGACCTGTTGATTGCTCCTCCGCCACTGGCAAGACTTTCAACAACGACACACTGTTACCATTTCCTCCCAGTAGTCATACTGTGTCACAATTTCATCACAGTCGTGTCCACGTCACGCATTATAGAATCATATGTATGTATCAAATTATTCAAGAGATATAAAATTCAAAGGCAATATACGTATCGATCTCAAAAACCAGAATAACACCAAAGTCAATTTTTTTCAGAGCAATCTTGCATATTTGATGAGTACAACAAGTCCCCACTAACCCAATTTCACACCCTCCCAAAAAAAAAAATATGGAAAACCACCAGAAACTCCTAAAACGCCTGAAGTTTGAAGGGGTTCTGATTTCTGATAATCTTTGTTTTTTACCAATATCTTCGCCGCACATGCACCGATTAAGCAGCATTACCTACTACAACACCACAGCTTATAGCTACCCAAACTTCATGACAATCCACGCAGGCGATTACTGAGATTGCAAGGCTAGATAGAAAAAACGCCAACATATAGACACCGACGGAAATGAGTAACCTGGATCTTCGTTATGTAGATAGCATAAAACGACGAAAAAGCGTATTATCTAAAAATCGAAATTTTCGCGATCATAATACCCCCTCACCTATCCACGAGGGAAGTAAAATGTGTCCATTTGAAAGACAAACGTATTTATTCCGTTAGGCCACCATTGACTAGGTTGCATTTCATTCGCGGTTTGAACATCTAGGTAACGAATGAATTTGAACAAACGCACATTATAATCTGATCCTCGCAAGACTAAAACATACCGAAATCAGCATGAAAGCTTTTCCATTTTAATCTAAATTTGTCGTCAGGGAGATTGTACGCTGCCTTAAACTTGCACAATTAAATTACGCGATATGCTGTCCTCCCCCACTCCAAAGCCCTTCACACGCATGGTTCCCCTTGTTTCATAAATTCCGGCCTCGAAAACCACTGTACGTAACTTTGAGTTTAATCTGCAAGTCCTAAAGTCCGGAAAAACGCCCTTCGGTGCTGCCGAAAGGGTCCACGAGGTGCCCTAATTGTGCTAATGATAATCTCGGAATGGATTGTCGCGGAAAATTGGGAGGAGTTTTTCAGGGAATATTTTTGTAACAGTATATATGACGTAGTAGAGGAAATGAATGACACTTTAATGATAAAGTAATTAAAATATAGTTAGTAGCGCCTGTTCTTTAGTTTAACGCATCAGTATTGTAACATACTGTATATTATGGTATTCGTGTGTTTGTATTAGTTGTCATGCATGATGTAAAGTCAAAGTGTTAGGTTAGATCTTTGAAGTGTAAACGTCAACGAATCGTCTAGAGTTTTCGGGAATGACGGATGGATTCTAGAAGTGTCATCGAATTCTCTAGATGATTCGATGAAGTGTATATAAGGCGCCACGGGTAGCGTGGTAGTTCAGTTCAGTTGAGTTGTATCTGAGATAAGGTTAAGAGATATTGTATTGAGTTGTGAAGTAAAACGGTAAAAGTTACGTCCAGTTTCATTCCCTAGTGCGAAGAAGAAGAAGAGGCCGTCGTGACAGTATGTTCTGTTATCCCCGTGTGGAAGCGTATTAGAATCTCCCATCGTATATCCTGCGTGTCGTAAAAGGCGACTAAAAGGAACCGAACTACTGCCGGTATAAACGGTAACCTCTTCTCAACCACCAGCTTTGGGTGGACGAGTTGACTTCTTGTCCTTGGGGTGAGAAATTGCCCCTAAAGGCGGATGAACCAGCAGATACCATCTGGTTAACGGCATGAGGATGCAGAAAGCAAATGGGAAACTACTGCTTTAAAGATCTTGAAGATATCCCAAGAGAACCTCGTAAAATGAGTAAATGCATTTTACGAGTTCACAACATGTCTGTTAAGGTATTGTGACTATGATGATTGATGATTGAGTAACTGAGAGTTCGAATACGGGTGAACAAAAAACAAGATCAGCACGAAAGTTTCTGACTCATAATGCTGTTTTCAAGTATGATGACTCCCAAGTTTTGATTGGTTTAACTTGTAACAATAGTTTTGTGTAAATCCATGATTTATTTTTTTTACCTAGTTACTCCCCTATAGGGATACAACAAACATATTATAAGATCTACAAAAGAGGAATTGCATAATATTTTTTTAATAATATTCAATTCACTTCAAGGGCGTATCCACGCGTATTCACTAATCCCCACTCGACAATTGTTTTGATATCTGTGAGGCATGTTGCTGTCGCTGGCGTACCGTCTTCTGGCCTGATAGTGGCTTGCCTGATTCCATGTACGATATTAATATACTGTCGTCGAAATGAAGCTGTAGATTGAATTGGATCTTACGAGTATTTCCAGCAGCTCGTAGATGTACAGCAGACAGATCCATGAGGAACACCGGCGTTTATTGAAAGTACGTCTGATAAGCAGCCTTCGACTACAAAAACCAGAGATCGGTCGTTCAAAAAGCTATTCAGCCACTGGCGCAGGACAAGTGGTAGTCCATAGGCAGCAAGCTTGACCAGACCAGAAGTCTCTCATGCCACACTCTGTCGAAGGCTTTCGTCAAGTGCAACAATACGGGATTCGCCATGATTTGCAATTGCTCTGTTCCACAAGTGAGTGACGTAGGCCAGGTCACCCGTAGATCTATGTTTACGAAAGATGTACTAGCGATCATTTATGATGTTATTGCTGTCCAGAACATTGCAGGAGCTGTGTGCTAATGACAGCCTCTATAATCTTAGACATGATGCTAAGAAGAGTCACAGGTCTATAGTTGATGGGATCGATTCTGTGCCTTTCGTAGGAATGGGTTGTACGCAGCCAATATTCCATGCAGCCGGAGATACGCCTTGCTGATACGATAGAGTGAAAAGTTTGCAAATAATAAGTGCAAGCTCTGCGGCAGAGCGTTTAATGGCTCGCTTTTGTCAGGACCAGTTTAGTTTTGGGAGGATGCTTTTTACATCTCGATGTTGAAATTTGATCTTTGCCATTCTCAGGTTCACGTTTGTGTTGGTGGTCGGAGCACTTTTTTGGAAGTCTGTAGTAGAATTGGCAGCGAAATGCCTCTCTAAGATGCCTGCTTTTTCCTTAGGAGTAGAAGCGATGGACTTGTCCTTTCTGATCAAGGGTGGTATTGACAAATAGGAAAAGTTCTGACTAACAGTCTTAGCTACAGACCAGAATGTTCTTTGAACAACAAATTCGGATAGGTCAAGTATATGCTCTTAAAAGGCATGTGTATGCTTGCAGGAACATGTTGTACCATGTGTTTACATTCTTTCCGACAATAACATCTACCCACACCACTCTCAAATGGTCTGTTGCAAATCGTAAAGCACTGCACCATCTTGTGTGTTTTACGTATGCATTGATAAAATCCAACATTCACTGTAAAATCTCCAGACAAACAAGAAATCATCATATTAAACCAAAGCGCCTCCACTATCTCTTCTGTTCTGGACGAACTGTGGACACTCCTTTAGTTCCTACCGCAGTCACGGGTAGCGCTGGAGCTAGTTTGTGAATGACTTGAGACTCTTCGACTCTTGACAGCCTAAGAAACTTCATAACTTTTTAACTAGCGTTTTGCAATGAAATGTCAACGTGGCGTTTTGTGTATTCAGCGTCCATTGTGATTTTTTCGGTGTTATTTAGCTTTTTCCTTGGATTACTTCATCATCTGCGCTTTTCCTTTATAGTTTCCAATTATAATGGTATCGCAGTGCTGCGTGAAAAACTGTTCTTTTAAGAACAAAAATGTACATAGATTCCCTAAGGATCCTGAGGTGAGTATCTATAACAAATATTTAACTTATTGTTTTGCAATATCCATAATGTAAGCAATGGCCTATGGTTTTTGCTTGAGTATGTGAAAACTGTAATAAAAATCTCCTTACTAATTCTTACTATTGATGTTAGCTATGCAAAATGTGGGTGAAAGCTACCGGCCGTGTGGATCTTCAAGAGAAGAGCGTTACTACTTTGAGGAACAACTTTGTGATATGTAATGCCCATTTCGATGATGATTCCAAATTTGAAGCTTTCCGCAACAGAACAAACCTCATGAATATTATTTAAAACACAAAGCAAAAAGTATTGCTATAAGAAGAATGAAACAACATAATGACCAATGAAAGCTATTACCTCAAAACTATATTTTTCGTTTCCAAAACGATTTTTCTAAACCCATATTTTTCAACAAGAATTTCTCGTATTCTCTGTTAGCCATCATAATTATTTTAATATTTATAGGATAGAAAATGTTAAATTGGTTAGCTATACAAGCCATATTATTTTTTATGCCCAGCATCTGTGTCAATTACTATTCTAGGCCTTCTAGTTGTGTATTACTTTATGACTGATAAGTATGTGGCAAAATAATTGTAAAATAAAATACTGCAAACACTTCAGAGGTTTTTTTTCATAAAAACAATTAAAAAATTGGAATAGCATCCTGCAAGCGATAGTTCTGAAATTTAAATTTCCCGCTAACGTAGCTGTCATAACGATCTGTGACAGTGGCGACATTTGTGACTGCGGTAAGAATTAATAGTGAATAGATGTTGTGCTGAGTGGTCCATCTTTTTAACCCAGCCTATTCTGATAATCTGTGCTGAATACATTTCATATATATCTAGCTATTCAGTATATCAATTCGTGCATACTCGATCCTCGTATTTTGCCTTCGAGTCCCCATTAGCCTTCTTACTCCACAACCTGCAAAAAATATTTCGTACCAATGCATGTCCGTATTACTTCCGCGAGACTTACCAGCATACTCTCTAAATTCCAACTTTCGTACCTATAGGTATAAGGAGCATTATCGCATGGTTGCCCTTACTAAATAGGACCCGAAAGGGGAGCAGAACGCAAGTACAAGGGATTTAAACATGCGAACAGCACTCTGGAGGAAAGAGCATTGATGCGAGAGTGCCTTACAGACCCTTCATGGGAAACAATCTGTTGAATATTCGGAAATTCGACTATTTTATTGCCAGAACTTTTCTGTTTCAGAAGAAGGTAAATCCTATCCCAGCTATTTTACTATTTAGCAGAAAAGATTATTCGGATTTTTGTATAATAAAGTACTGCAGAGGTTTCTTCACTCAAAGATCCAGATTTGTTGACAAACGGCATCTATTATTCTTTTTAAACAACTTCTGGAATGTTTTTTGTTGGGGTTGTTTGACCCTTGGTGCTATAGGGGTGTCCTCGATAGGTAAGGATGTATGCTATACATTTTATTGTTATTTTAACATTTTAATGAGATAGAATGAAAACATTGTTTTATACTTTTTACTTCCCACACCGATAGGTGAGGGGAGTATTGTGATCGCGAAAATTTTCGATTTTGAGATAATACGCTTTTTGGGCGTTTTATGATGTCTACATAACGAAAATCCATGTCACTCATTTCCGTCGGTCTGTCTGTCTGTCGGTCTGTCTGTCTGTCGGTCTGTGCGCGTTTTTCTAGCCTCGTAATCTCAGTAACCGTTGCATGGATTGTGATGAAATTTGGGCAGCGATATGCTGGGGGGTCGTAGTAGATAATGTTCTTATAATTTCGAAAATCGGTACAGGGCGGCGGAGTAATTAGCAAAAAACAAAAAAATTATATATTCCTCAAACTTCGTTTTTAGGTGTTTTAGGGGTTCCTGATCATTTTCTACTTTTTTTTGGGTGGGGGTGGATTTGGGGTGGTTGGGGGGTGGGGGGTTGTAAATCTCAAAAATGTGTTGTACTCATAATAGGCTATCCATTGACCTGTAAAAGAAAGACCTAGCGGCATAATACCCTTTTTTAGGCCCGTCCGAACATTGTCTTGCATGCTGCAGAAACCAAGGACTTAGAATTTGTTCTGGTGTAAACATACGAGTATTGCTTTAGATCGTTCTATATTGTGTAACGAAGAAACTGCTGATTTGATTTTAATGAAATTTTGACGCAGTATTACTACCATGGCGAGGATGGAAAATGCGTATGGTTTTTATAAATCGTGCCAGTGGCGGCGCAAAAATAATAAAAAAACTAAAAATATAAAAACAGCTCAAACTTCGTTTTTAAATGTTTTAGAGGTTCCTGATCATTTTCTGAGTTTTTTTGGGTAGGGATGGAATTGGGGTGGTTGGGGGGTAGGGGGTTGTAAAATTGAAAAATTAGTTGCTTTTATAATAGACTGTCCACTGACCTGTGAAGGAAGACCTAGCGACATAAATAACTTTCTTAGGTCCATCTGAACATTGCCTTGCCTATTACAGAAACCAAGGACTTAGATTTTTTCTGGTGTAAACATACGAGTATTGCTTTAGATCGTTCTATATCGTGTAACGAAGAAACTGTTGAATTGATTGTAATGAAATTTTGACACAGTATTACTACCGTGGCGAGGATGGTAAATGCGTATGGTTTTTATAGATCGTGCCAGTGGCGGCGCAGAAATAATAAAAAAACAAAAAATATAAAAACAGCTCAAACTTCGTTTTTAAGTGTTTTAGAGGTTCCTGATCAGTTTTTTTTGGGTGGGGGTGAAATTGGGGTGGTTGGGGGGTGGGGGGTTGAAAAACTGAAAAATTTGCTGTATTGTTAATAGGCTGTCCACTGACCTGTGAAGGAAGACCTAGTGACATAAATCACTTTTTTAGGCCCATATGAACATTTACCGAAACTAAGGGAACTTTCTGTATACATACGAGTATTTAGCTTTAGATCATTTTGTATTCTGTAACGTGGAAACTATAAAATTGATTCTAATGAAATTTTGACGCGTATGGTTGTTAGAAATCGTGTCAGTGGCAGCGTAGCAATAATAAAAAAACTAAAAATATGAAAACAGCTCAAACTTCGTTTTTAGATATTTCTGATAATTTTCTACCTTTTCTTGGGTGGGGGTGAAATTGGATTGGTTGCGGGGTGGGGGGTTGTAAAACTGAAAAGTTTGTAGTATTGATAATAGGCTGTTCATTGACCTGTGAAGGAAAGACCTAGCGGCATAAGACAATTTTGGGGGGAGTGAGGATGGCGATGATTTGGTTGCAAGGGGATCTCAGATTATAGTTTCATGGTATAGGAAAATAATAAACTGGTATCACCGTGATGTGTGGGAAGTACTGAGTCAATCAACTTGACTCCATTTTTACTTTTATATTTTCATGCAACTGGTCAGTAGTTTAATGGTTTGGTTTCCATTTTGATTGTTTTACCGAGTTGCATTTTGTAAAAAATTGTTCAATTCTTTTTAAGTGGTAATTGTGTATTTTATGTGTAAATTTTTTTTAATTTGTTTGAAAGACTCAGTTGTTGAAGCTAATAATCAACTTTTTTCAATTTATATTTTCACTTATATAATTGTTCGTCTTCATATGAACTTTAGCCCTGAAGAGGGCGTAAAATAAAGGCCGAAATGTCGGCCTTTTGATTAAAGAAACCTCTGCAGTACTTTATTATCCCAAAATCCGAAGAACCTCTTCTACTGTTCTGTTTATGCAGCCTGCATTAAATTTGAAATCTTGATATCTACAGTATTTTCCAGTTCCATCGCATGCCTTCGAATCCTGGCCAGATGGGATCCGGCAACAGTTTTGTGGGCCCGGAACCAGCCTTAGGACTATCTGCAAACTTGATTAGGAAAACAACTGGAGAGTGGATCGAGAATCAACACTCTCTGAGATGGAACAACATCTCTGGTCGTCTCCGTCAAGCTCGGGAACTATTAGCAGGGCCTGTAGAGAGAATAGGACGATTTTGTCTCTCTCTGGATAGGAGTAACTTGAGATTGCTAGTAGGCCTACTAACGGGTCACAACACCTTCAGGCGAAACTTGTTCGTGATGAGGGTCGTCAACGACTCAACGTGCACGTGGTGTGGTGAAGAGGAAGAATCCTCGGCACACATCTTGTGTCGCTGTGAAACCCTGGGTTATCACAGGCAGACTATGCTGGGCTCAAGAACCTTGGAACCAATAGATATAAAACGGATAGGACCTAAGAATGTACTTGCCTTTGCCAAATGGGCAGGTCTTAGGAACTAGCGCGGATAGAGGCGCAAAAGGGCCCATCGTGTGGCCTATACACCAGCCACATTCCGTGCTGGATAGCCTCTGATCCTTACTCATTCATGCCTTCGAATGAAAGGACGTACTCTACTGTGGTGATGTTGAACTTGCTATAGTTTATTGGAAGATTTCTCAAAACATTTTTGTTTTAAGCTTCCGAGTAGCTATTTACTAATTGGACTAGTTTTGACCCCTTTTTCTTCCCAAAGCGATAGGCTAAGGAAGTATTGTGCTTGTGGGCTTTTTATGATATCTACATAAGGAAAATCCACGTCACTCATTTCCGTCTATCTGTCTGTCTACTGGCGCCTTCTAGCCTCGCAATCTCAGTAACCGCTGAATGGATTGTGACCAAATTAGGGTGACGACAAGTTGTACAGTCGTAGTAGGTAGTGCTGCTGTAAATCACTGCATGGACGACGGAGTAATTAGCAAAAAAGGAAAAAATTCAAATATTCCTGAAACTTTGTTCTTAGGAGCTTACACATACATTTTTTTTTGGTTCATCCGAGTATTGCTTCTGATCGTTCTGTATTGTGTAACGAGGAAACTATTGTATTGAAATGAAACTTTTACACAGTATTACTACCACGGCAAGGATGGAAAACATTTATGGTTTTTAGAAATTGTATCAGTGGCGGCGCAATAACAATAAAAAACTAAAAATATAAAAACTGCTCAAACTTCATTTTTAGGCACCTTAGGGGCTCCTCATCATTTTCTACGTGTTTTGGGCGTGGGTCAAATTAGGGTGGTTGGGAAGTAGGGAGTTGGAGAACTGAAAAATCCACCCTGTATATACAACATTCTAATAAAGTTGAAGTCTAACTCCCACGAAACCACTTTTATATTTAACTTGTTGTTCTTACTCATATAGTTTCCGAGATAAGATAGTCAGTTGTCTTACATGACCCACCCTGTACATAAGGATAACATCCTAGTGAAACTCGATCAGCTTCTATTCTATGCGCAGATGTCCTGCCAAAAGCAAAAGCCATAAGTCACTATTTCAAAAAAATATATGGCCTACAAAATTCCCACTTCATTAAAACCGGCTTAATCCCTCCCCACGAAACCCTCTCTACTACGTAACCACAAGCCATAAAATTTTATCTGGTGCAATTACAAAGAAAGAACAAGAATTATGAAAATAATAAGGCCCAATTAGCAGTACCTAAAGCCACTGCGAGTAATCCTATTAAAAAACAAACCACAACCGCCTAAAGTTTTATAATAATTTAAGCTTGGAGTTCTTGTTAAGAGCAATTAGAATAATTCAGACTTTCAGGGCTAATGTACAACAGCCGAGGGGTGGATTTTCTGAGATAACAAATATAGACCGGAAGTGGGAACTATATCTGTTGAGGAGTTATTACATACTGGTTTATCTTAAGCCATCCTCACGTCTTTTCTAAGAGATTTAGGACCGGTTTCAGCGGTTCGTGATAAGTTTCAGATAGCTTATCTGTCAGGTAGGCCTATGTTAGGCTATCTGACTCTTATCAGGGAACGGCGAAACTGCCCCTTATAGCGTAAAAAAATTAACCGCTGAACATTACATGAAAAAAATGAAGTCTAGTTGATTGACTTAGTACTTTCCACACATTACGGTGATACCAGTTCATTATTTTTCCATAGCCTGAAGCTATAGTCTGAGATCAAAAAAAGTATGATATGTCGCTAGGTCGTTATTTCACAGGTCAATGGATATCCTATTATAAATGCAAAAAAATGAGTTATTTTATGATCCCAGCCCCCAATATTTTTAGTTTCTTTACTGTTGCTGCTCTGCCACTGACACGATTTCTAAAAACCACAAAATTTGTCCATCCTTGCCACGGTAGTAGTGTAAAAATTTCATTAAAATCAATACACAATGCAGAACGATCAGAAGCAATAGTCGCATGTATACAGTCTTAGTTTCTGTAATAGGCAAGGCAATGTTCGGATGGACCTAAAAAAGTGTATTATGACGCTAGTTATTTCTTCCACTGTTTAGTGGACAGCCTATTATGAATACTTTTCAGTTTTACATCCCCGCGCCCCCCAACCACCACAGTTTCATCCCCACCCAAAAAGAAATAGAAAATGATCAGGAACACCTAAAACGCCTGAAAACGAAGTTTGGGGAATATTTGGAATATTTGGTTTTTTGCTAATTAATCTGCCGCCAATGCACCGATTTTCAAAATTATACCAGCATTACCTACTACAACCCTACAGTATATCGCTGCCCAATTTCTTGACAATCCATCCAGCGGTCACTGAAGTTACGAGGCTAGAAAAACGTGTTCAGACAGACAGACCAACAGACAGGCAGAACGACAGACAGACTGACGAAAATGGATGACGTAAATTTTCCTTATGTCAATATCATGAAACGCCCAAAAAGCGTATTATTTCGAAATCGAAAATTTTCGCGATCACAATACTGCCACCACTTTCATCACCTATCGGTGTGGGAAGTAAAACAGTATGTTGCAGAATCTAACTAAATTTTCAAGAACAAGTTTTCTCATTTCGGATTTAAATCTACATAAAGTTTGTATTTGCACGATTTTAACAGGGATGGAATTGTAAAGTTTCGGACTACTACTCGCATATGACATAAATCACTTTAATCCACAATATTCCTGTTGTTAGCAGATCTCGTTAGATGATTTCTAGTAGAAGTAAATTTATACTGGTTGAGATACATTTTAATTAAGTGAATAATTCACAAGTAAATAGTAATTTGATGTTGAAAACTTTAGTTTCCTGATAAAGGAGATCCATAGAAGATAGCCTGCTTAAAATAGAAAATTAATTTGGAAATTAGTTTGTGTTACCTACATTTTTTTCGTAAAGTTCAAAGCATAAAATAAACACAATAAGGAATTGTTTGAGGCGTAATAATTTTGTAAGAAAGACAGATAAAAAATAAGAATAAGTGAGCCCTTCGAGGGAACCGAATGATCATACCATGCTTTTGAACATTTTTTTTACTTCAACCCCTAAAACTAGCCTCCTACTTTTTCCAAGTAGCTCCTTACAGCTTTTCCTATATTACAGAGGTCATTATTTTATTTAATAACTTGTAATGCCTTTGGCTTTATACACAAAGCAAATCTTTTCGTAAAGTCATCAATATATCCAAAGCATAAAATAAACAAAATAAGGAATTGTTTGAGGCGTAATAATGTTGTAAGAAAGACAGGTAAAAAATAAGAATAAGTGGGCCCTTCGAGGGAACCGAATGATCATACCATGCTTTTGAACATTTTTTTTACTTCAACCCCTAAAACTAACCTCCTACTTTTTCCAAGTAGCACCTTACAGCTTTTCCTATATTACAGAGGTCATTATTTTATTTAATAACTTGTAATGCCTTTGGCTTTAGACACAAAGCAAATTTTTTCGTAAAGTCATCAATATATCCAAAGCATAAAATAAACAAAATAAGGAATTGTCTGAGGCGTAATAATGTTGTAAGAAAGACAGGTAAAAAATAAGAATAAGTGGGCCCTTCGAGGGAACCGAATGATCATACCATGCTTTTGAACATTTTTTTTACTTCAACCCCTAAAACTAACCACCTACTTTTTCCAAGTAGCACCTCATAGCTTTTCCTATATTACAGAGGTCATTATTTTATTTAATAACTTGTAATGCCTTTGACTTTATACACAAAGCAAATTTTTTCGTGAGGTCAGCAATATAAGATATAAATAAAATGAGCATTTGTTTAGGGCGTAATATTTTGGTAACAAAAAGCATTAAAAATTCATTTGTTTGCGAAAGCATGCATTATAGGTCATTCAGTACCCTTATAAACGCAAGCAGATGTATTTTTATCAGTTTTTTGTCTTAAGTAAATTGCTATTTTATCTATGTTATGCTTATGGCCTTACGAAAAAATTAGCGTTAGCGTATAAAATCAAAGGTACTTCAAGATTTTAAATAATATAGGGAACTAATTTGGGTAGGAAAAACTATTTTGGGCTATTTGAAAAACAAAAGTTGAGGGTGCGTTTTAAGGATTGAAGTACAAAAAACCTGTTTTAAGAGCGTGATATGATGGACCCTATAGTACTTTCAAAAATTCCACTCAGTTTTTGTTTGAACCTTTTTTTATTACGAGAATATCACATCACATCAAGGAAATTCAGGGATACCATGTATAGAAGCTTTTTTTCTGGTATAAGGTTCAAAATATTTAATTTTAATACCTACAACAAATTAAAAGGTCTGTTTCGGACTTCCATTGTCTATATAGCTTTAGATTACAGAGTAATCATTACAGGGTAAACTAACATTATATAGATTATGGAAGTCCGAAACAGACCTTTTGAAACATCTACCTTGTCTACAAATTTCAAACTACATCTAATTAGTTTTTTGCCACATTTTTCCACTTGATTACGGTCAAAAAATGAGTAAAGTTTTGCCATCCAGTATATTTATGTACCTCGGTGGTAAGGGACACAATGTCCAACTATTAATCCAAATTTCAAATAACATTCAAGTAATTGCTAGTTAAAGATGAAAACTACTTTCCTGAACATTCAGGGAAATGTGACATAGTGGCAGTGAGGGTAGATAAAAAAGGAAATACCTCTATCACCATAATCCACAGATTGTACAATAAAATTCTCAAAGAAAACTATTCAGTCACTCCAAATGGCGTCTCAAGGAATTGGAAGGTATCTCCAAGAACAGCTGATCCTTTTTTGCTTTTCAGAAAGTATATCTTAGACACCCTTTTTGCGTTCTTTGTTCTGTGAAGGTATGAAAGATTTGCCTTTTGCTTTTGGGAGATATATTTGAATCATTGTTTTCCTGTCAAAGATTTTCATTCCAAAAGCTCCCCCACCCGTTTTCTTACCCTGGGCCACGCAATACCTCTAGACAGCCCTGCATCCCGATAACCCCAAAATCCAGATTTTTTCCAATGTTGCTCAGATAGTTTGGTCTTGCGATCTGGCAACCCTTCCGTTAATCATCTCCTATCTACGCTGTTGTTTGCTTATGCCCATTTATTCCTGTTTTGTTTGTTTTGCGGGATATACTCATGGCGAGGGGATGAGGGAGTTGGAATTTAATTTCGCCTACTCCATCTCGGAGAAACGCGTATGTAGACAAACACTTAATTATCGAGAGACAAATGGTGGCATTATGATATTGGATTGATGTTGATCCAACGTTTGACAAGCCGTATTACTCACTTGTTGATAGATGAATAACGAATTAAGAAGTTACGGGCCTGTATATTTATCATTCCCTTCGTATAAGGTCATGGAACATTTGCTCGTTTGATACTTGAGTACATTTATACACACACAATAATAGTATTTTTACAGTATGGCAGCATTGTACAATATATAACATATAACCTATAATAAGTTACAGTCGCGATGGGTACATTCTAGTTTAATATTTATTTATTAACCTCCCAAACAGACATGTCTAATTACATCGATGTAAAAAAATACATAAATTATAGTATTATGAAAAAAACTACATTGTAACGTAATAAGTAAGTAAGAAGTAACAAATATAATAGTATAATGCTATGTTCACTGCATAAAGAGTCTGAGATAATAAAATATTTAAATGAATTAATTTATCATTTGGCTCGTAATATGGTTTAGTGCTTGTTTAGTGAACGTTGTTCAGATGTAGAAAAGTCCAACTCGTATAGACCATTAATCTGGTTTGCTAATTTCAACATTGTTATTAGCGGAAATCGTGAAGTAACCGTAGAGCAAACAGGTATTTTGAAGAGTATAGGAGAGCGCGTAAATCGTGGAGGTACATTGAAATTTCATAGAGATAGCAGATCTGAATTTATAATATTTTGGTTCAAAAGTTTATGAAAGAACTTAAGGGCTGAGATTTTATGTCTGCAGCACAAAGGAAACAAATTATAACGGGTTCTGTGGTAAGTTGTTCGCATGCATTGAAAATCAGGCCATTCATCTAATTCTTTAGAGTAGAGATACCGCAGAAATTTAGTTTGTACTTTCTCAACTTCTTGCATATAATTTGTGGTAGATTTTCCCTTAATACAGTTTTGAGCAAACTAAAGAGTTATACAAGAATTCTATAACACCGATATCGTCAAAGTGATAAGAACTTCATATAACAAAACCTAACATTCTAAGTGCAGAACTAACACACATATACTAAATATACAGGGTGTTTCATAAGTCGGGACTTTTTTTCATACAGCGGATAGTACTCGCCAAAATGAGTGTTTTTCCCCAGTAACATATACACGAAATATTTAGAGAAAACAAGATACCGACTATTAAAGAAATCCTCAATTTTAAGTCCGTCCTTGAGCAATGGCTCACCATGTCATAATATCACAACAAACAAGGCAGTGCTAGCGGTGCCAATGTCGGCGAGAAAACACTAAAACAGGCAGTTCGTCATACCTCGCGTTGTTATGGCATAGTGTACGAGAGAGCTTGACTTGCTACATCTGACGATCGAACTTTAAAAACTACAACAACGCTTATAACAATAATGAACTGGTGGACATAATTTTAATGTACGGTGAGTGTGGTCAAAATACCGCTGCGGCTTCGCGAGTGCACGTCGATCGTTTCCCTAACCGTACTCACCCTGCACGTGGTCGATTTGTCTCGCTCGTGCAAAGAGCTAGAGATACAGGATGTCTGAGTTTAGATCGTGGTGGACACGCTGGAAGACCTAGACAACCTCGTATGGTCCAAATTGAAGAAGATATCGTAAATCGTACTTTTACCAGTAAGACGCCTGCGACAGGACCGCTCTTACAACTTCCTAGCAACCAAATAGTGAGTACTTGCTTGAAATTTTTTTTACTGTTTTACTGCTGGTTCACCAGGCATTAGCTTTGTCGTGTCAAGGGCCGTTGCTTCTAAAGAGGAAAGTCCCAACTTTTAGAACACCCTGTATATATGTGTGTTAGGTATATAAGCATCATTGTGAGTATAGGGGTTATCAAGGTGGAACTACAGCCTTATAGCAATTATAAGGATATGGTTAAATTGATACCAATAGTGATAATGCTGCGCTGAAATAGATGATAGTTATATTAAACTTGGGCCAAATATTGCGATCCGTTTGATCTTGCGTGTTTTGAATTCATTATAATAACGAATAACGAAAGTCGCTGTACTGAGTACTACTTGGCTGAGACTGTTTTCTGTATATCTAAGACGACACGTTCCACAATTCACAACTTTTTTTCACCCTTGGTCGGCACATCAATAGTACATCCAAGTCTCGTCACCTGTCACGATGTTGTTCACAAAGTAAGATTGTCGAGAATCGAATCGTCCCATCGTATAGTTTTACCACAGCATAATAAACAACCAGCACAATAACTCAAGTTGGCGGAAATTACACGCGCATCCCCACTTTTGGATGATTTTTTTGTAGCACTAATATGGAGTACTTTTGTCATCGATACTTTTTGAGGCATTCCAATCTGGTATCGATACTTTTGTATCGGTATCGAAAATAATTCTATAATTATTGAGGGGTGTAATCAGTTGCACAAAATGGTCTGTACGAACCAAACGCGCCTATTTGGCTAGAAAATATCGAGTTGGTACCGGTATCGATATTTTCATTTTTGCATCTCTACCCAAACTTCACAACCGTAAAATCATACATAAACCCTCCCAAGGTCAAATTTTGTGGCAACCATTTTTATATAGGAAATCCTCAGAGATATTATGCTGGTTGTTTATTATGCTGTGGTTCTACGATGTATGGTGGGGAGTGTATACTCGTATGTTGTACGTCTAGCCAAATAAGAGATAGACCAAAACATAAACAAATTCAATTGTGACCCTTACGTAAACGCCGCTGTGCAGGTGGACAGAACAACTCCTATTGGCCGATTTGGGTGGGCGCCATTACACCCACCCGAATATGCCAATAGGAGCTATTCTGTCCACCTGCAACGCGTCGTTTATGTAATTTTTACAATCGAATTTGCTTATGTTTTGGTCTATCTGTTATTTGGATAGACTTTAGACTAAATTAAAAGTTTATTCATAAAGTTGATGCTATGTTGTTTATATCCGAGATACCACACAAACACGTTATACTGAAAGTTGCTAAGAGAAGTATTTTGTGATATCTTCTATTTAAGCCTAAAATACTGTTCGATTAGTCCTGTATCTCATTACATATGTCAATTATATTGTAATGTATAGTTTACGGATTCTAGTATCATGTAGCTGATTTAAACCTACCTAAGGCTCTACTTGAGTAGTGTAATGTTTGCGTGAATGATATCCTCATAAACTAAAGTATTTACAAATGAAGTACAAGTAGTTGTACTTGACGTACATAGTAAGCTCAATTGTAACCTAATTTTCTTATGGAAGCTTATCATCAAATTTGATGCTACACTTTTTTGTGTATTACGAATACTACACGCACTTTATGGGATCTTGCACCAATGATATTAACGAGGGTTTAACTTTCAAACTTAGTTTATAAATGAAATTTGCGTAGGACCAGTTTTGTCCACCGTTTAGCTTTGACTACACCTCGATTAGATTTAAACCATCCGGGGTCGACCGTCTAACGTAGAAAATCTCGGTTCAAGAACATCCTAGCCTAACATTTTCAAGACAATAGAGCCAGAAAGGAAGATTACTTGTTAACTTCTACTGTATTGTTGCCATTTGAAAATTATGATTTCTGAATTATGGCTCAATTTGCGCATAGAACATATGGTATTGACGTTAATTTGAAGATTTGTGGAACGATCTGGAGATCTTGGAAATATTGAAACTGGATTCCCACGCTGAGTGTACGAAAGAAATAACTATTTAGATGAGATGGACGATTAAAAGTGCTACAGAAAAATTTTCTGTACAAAAATACCAAATATTACATTTACTAGAGCAAATAGATCGTCAGCTGGAAGTTCCCAGCAACCTGTAAGTATAGTTTTGCATTGCCTTATTTGAATTTTTTTAATAAGGAGAATAGGTACTTAGATTCAGTAGCTCATTTTAAAGGTATGGTCCATTTACTCAATCATAAACACATGGCATTTTTAGGTTAGTTCGGTAAGTTTCACTAGTAAGTTGTTGGGGCAACCCAAAAATCCCTAAAGTTACTAAGTTTAACTATTCCAGTGCAGTAAACTGTTGGTGCAAAACAATACCAAAAACTCAGTTTATTTAAACCTCGGTTATTCACAGTGTTGGTTCAAGAACCCATTAATACTTTAAAGCTTGTTTTGACTGTCCTTACCCGTCACCTACTGCCTTCATCATCTATCTTTCTACAATAAGATTAAAAATTTTGACGTACCCGTAGGATTTGGTATATACTATATATCAATCCAGATCCTGTAAAAGCTTTTTTCAGGCCTATTGACCCCATCTGCGGGCCTCCTTTAGTCAAAGAGTATGAATTAATAACTACGGATCCCCCTCTAATTCTTCCGCGACAATAGCCTCTCTTCATCACACACAAAAAGATTTTTGATTGCGAGAAACAAATCGGAAGGAAGAACGTCGAAGGAATGGAGATAATAGACGGCTTTAAGGCCTACAAAAAGAATAATAAAAATGCGTATGATACCCCGCAGCTATGAGCCAGTGGCAGACCAAAGCCGAAGTAGTAGTAGTAGTAAACTTTATTGAAATATACGAAAAATATATTTCAAAAGGCGGAGTTGAATTCCACCAAATTACAAATATTTGGGTTACTAGTCTTCTACTCAACCCTACGTATCCTAAAACTTATCCTAACAAGTTGGTGAAGATTATATCAATAGGGTACTTGCAGAAAAAATATTATGTCGTTTTCGCGTTCTTTAGAGCCTAGTAAACATGACAAAATCACTTGTTTGGTTTTTTGGAATCGGCTGTGAGAGATTCCAAAAATTATTTCAAATGCCGGAAAATGCCGCGCAAACAACCTCTGACGTCAGTGATATCCTATAGTGATGGGATGTAAAGTATTGATATTCGATATCGATAGCCAGTGCTAACCTAACATTTTGACATTGATCATTATAACCACAAAACACAGTCACACACGGAAGTACAAAAGTCAAAAGAATCAAAGTTAGACTAGATTACTAATTCACTTTGTAGGGATTGGCTTGAATTGGATTCTATCTTTAGATTCATTCATAATGGGATGCGCCGAAATAAAATGATGGCTTCAATTAGTTGCGAATCTCGGTCACAAACAGGATGAACTGTGATACCTATCAGATATAAACATGTATTGCAACGAAAATGCTAGTGGGTTAATTGCCCGTTTTAAATATGTTTAAGTATCAATAAATTGAGTCGCATTGTTAAAGAATTCAGATCATCTCTAGTTTGCAGTTGAATCTCACTGACCTGCGCTGTAGCATTATCGATTGTCGATATTGATAAGATACCCGTGACGTCAGCCCTTGTTTTAAGTCAGGTGGAAAATTTCAGAGTAATCTATTTCAAGTATGGTATGCTGGATGCAACATACTGTCTTTTAGGTATACCAAAAGTACACATGCATTCATTATAAACTACGTAACAGCGGTTAAAATTTGTCAGCATGAAACAGTCGTGTTTCCCGATTCGTGGAAGATTGGCTGCGTGCAACCTATCCCTAAGAAAGGCAAAAAAACTGATCCCACCAACTATAGACCTGTGGCTCTTCTCAGCATCATATCTAAGGTTATGGAGACTGTCATTAACACACAGCTCCTGAAATACCTGGACAACAATGACATCATAATTGATCGCCAGTATGGCTTCCGCAAGCACAGGTCTACAGGTGACCTCCTTGCCTACGTCACTCACCTGTGGAACAGAGCAATAGACAAACATGGCGAATCCCGTGTTGTTGCACTTGACATATCGAAAGCCTTCGACAGAGTGTGGCATGACGGACTTCTGGTCAAGCTTGCTGCTTATGGACTACCACCTGGCCTGCGCCAGTGGCTGAATAGCTTTTTGAACGATCGATCTCTGTTTGTTGTAGTCGAGGGTTGTTCATCAGACGTATTTTCAATAAACGCCGGTGTTCCTCAGGGATCTGTCCTATCCCCTACACTGTTTCTGCTGTACATCAACGAGCTGCTGGAAATAACATCCAATCCAATTTACAGCTTCGCAGATGACAGTACATTAGTGTCATGCATGGAACCAGGCAAGCCACTATCATCCCAGGAGACGGTACGTCGGCGACAGCAGCATGCCTCACAGATCAACGCAGATATCAAAACAATTGTCGAGTGGGGATTAGCAAATAAAGTACAGTTCAACGTACAAAAAACTCAGGCAACAACACTGACAAAGAAGTCTCACGATGGCTTACCAACCGTGGAAATGGAGGGTCACCCCATAGTCGAATCACCTTCCGTCAAGCTCTTGGGAATCAACATCAACAATAACATGTCCTGGCACGACCACGTCGTCAGTATTGCTAAAACGGCATTCCAGAAGCTTGGAGTTTTGTTCCGCTGTAGGAAGTTGTATACACCAGAGCAACTGCTGCTGCTCTACAAGGCACAGATCCGACCATCGCTGGAGTATTGCTCCCATGTATGGGGATCTGCTCCGAAGCACTCTCTAAAGCTTCTGGACACTATCCAGAAAAGAGCAATTAGATTAATCGATACGCCTAACCTCACAAAGGACCTCCACAGCCTGGAACATCGAAGGAGGGTGGCTGACCTATGTCTGTTTTACAGATTCTATCACGGAAGATGTTCGAGTGAGCTCTCCCAGATAATAACACCAAAGGCCGTCCGAACCAGGAATACTAGAGAAGCTCTGCGAGCTCATCCTTACCAGGTCGAGGTCCTTACTCCCCGAACCAGTCCAGCATTCCTTCTTTTGGAGAACTTCGACGCTGTGGAATCAGCTGCCGGTGAATTTGTTTCCCGACGGCTACAACCTGCAACGTTTCAAATCTAACGTGAACAGACATTTGTCCTCTCGCAGCGCTTCTACAGCGCCATAGGCTTTCAGCCTTTGCGGGAGGCCGACCATAAAAAAAAAGTCGCATAATAACTGCTCGTCTTTTTTATTCAGGATATTTCTTTTTTGCGAATATATTTAATAACCTTAAGATTTTGCTATACATTGTTTATATCGCCATTAAACCCCGGGGAAGTATCCTGCTGATATTTACTATACACGATTGAAAAAGTTTGATCTGGGATACGAAATATCCAATGAAACTTACAGAGGACGCATATACGGGTGAAGCCATCAATTAAAAAGAGACACCTAACCCCTCATACATCATACATTCCTACTACCCTAAAAGCCGAGCGCATTAAGAAAGCAGTTGCGGTGGAGGTCGATGTCTTACTCAAATAGAGTTGTCAGGTTATAACTATGCTTGTAGCCAGCGTTTGTCATAAAAATCGCCAATCTTTGGCATGCATAAATGAAAATCGCCAGAACTGGTAACCTCACAGTTGCGAATGTGAAAATTATCAAGAAAACCGAGGTGCCCAGTATGACATAATAAGCTTCAGACTTTATGTTATTTCTACAATAATTATGCCCTAAGAAATCTTCTTTTGAACGCTACTGGTATTTGCCAGAGGCATTGGGTATTTTCTTTATTCCAAACGAAATCACAAATCACCTTCTTGGATCGTCAAACAGAAGGCAGCAGCTCCCTGTGTTTACAAAGATATTAATTTTTGCTATTCTCTGCTATGGATAAGGGGAGTAGAGGACAGGCCTTTTCTTCTTCCCTGTTATTTTCTTTGAGGGTAATCATTATCGCATATTTAAGCCTCTGCGGGGTGGGGAAAGACTGATATTTTGACAAAGTTTTGCAGGTGTCAACACATTAACCTACAGTCCTCCAGATATAATCGAATTTTAAGACAGACTATTTTTAGTCTATTTTTAGCGTCGAGTGGACCGTCTTGGTGATTCCCATGCATTTTTAAGCTATTCATATAATTATATTGACTATTAATTTTGAGATTACTGAACTGAAAAGAATATGAGCATGAATGAAAAGGGTAGTTCTAGAGATACGTCGACGTATTTTTTGAAATTTTCTGATATCATTAAAAAAATGCCAACAAATAGCATTTTATTGACTAAATACACGGTCTCGTTTAAACATTTGAATCGACATTGATCTAGAATGAAGTCTCACGAAAACACAGACCAAGCTTTTGTGCCAAAAATTATTAATATACAAGGTTGAAAATGGTTACAGTCAGAGCCTTACATTGAACAATCGCACGCCTATTGGGACTGATAAAAGGGCCACCAATATTCAAGTATGCAAACTACAGTATATGAATGAGCTGAGCTTCATGCTTTCTGAAACGATACAGATATTGTACTGCAGGCCAAAAGTTAAGACATACTAAGACATACGAAAATCTTGTATTTTAATAATTAATATTTTTTCATTATAGAAGCGATGTAAATTTGCTATGCTCTCACGTCTTTTAGGATTCATATATTCAGAAGAAAAATTAGCAACAGTTACTTTTTTGTGACCCCCTGAACTGTTAAATCGGGGATTATAATACGGAGGTTATAGTGCGTACGTGAGAGCTGTTTGAAATGCTTCAGTTGTAACCATTTTTTGACTATTAATTTTGAGACTTTTGAACTGAAAAAAATTGATCGTGAATAAAAAGAACAGCTTTATCGAAATGTTTAATGTATCTTTTAAAATTCCCTAACAAACAATTATTAAACAATTGCAAAATGTGGCGCTTTTTTGACTAAATTCACGCTCTTGTTAATCACCGTTAATACAGTAATTCTGAAATCTGGATCGATATTGATCTGGATTGAAATTCTAAGATATCGTAAATCATGTCTTTGTGCGAAAGTTATTAATATACAGGGTCAGAAATGGGTACCGTCAGAGCCTCCTGTGAAACTGATATAAGTGCCACCAATATCAAAATATGCAAACTACAGTTTTTTTAGATTTCTGTACGACAGAAAACGTAAAGTACAAATGTACTTCAAACTTGATCGTCTAACACAAGCTCACGCATTTCATGCTTAGTAACACGGCAAAGTTGCAGGCATCGATGTTTTATAACAGCTGCAATATACAGGGTTATTCACGTTATCCGACACGGAGCATTATGGCTAAAGTATTTGATAAAAAAGAAAATAATAATTTGGGATGGTTAGAGACCCATAAAGGCTACATTTTAAAAATATTTTCATGTTATACAGGGTGTCCCAAAAACATGAAATGTATCAAAGTTATGTTTTTTTAAATGGAACACCCCATATATTATTGCACATTCAGATTCCTTGGTGAATTCTAGTGTGAGTTTATGTATCATACATGGTACCTAAAGCGAACCGTTAATGTGTAAATCACCATTTTCGGTATAAGTAGATATCAGGAAAAAATTGAATATCGCAGAGATTATAAAATATGGAACGCTGTGACTTTGCCGTATTACTAAGCATAAAATGCATCAGCTTTGATGAGGCTGTCAAATTTAAATTACGTTTATGCTTGGAGAAATCGGTCGATGAATTAAGAAAACTTCGATCAGCGATAACTTGATTTTTTCAAATGGGAATGCCTAATTTTTTTATACGGTTAACAGTAGAATTTGATAACCTTTCTAATGATATAAGGTTGTGCTTATCAATCTCTGGTAGTTTTCATTTAATTTTAAATTTTCAAACAAATCGGCGTTTTTCAATTTTCCTACCTATAACCAACGTAGCAGGCCTTGAAATAAAAACAAAAACCTGTTCAGGTAGAATAAAACAACTAACTTAGCTGAAAAATACACGCGAACTAGACTAAAGGGACAAGATTATAAAAATTACCCACAACAAACAAAGTCTAACCAGAAACAACGGCGGTAACATATCTTTGGTCAAAGAGAAGCTGGAGTATGGCAGAAATGGATTTTTTCACGGCCTACTAGCTACTGCAATGTACTAGAGATTGGCAATTTCCAAAGCCATTAAAAATTTTGGAATAAAGTAAAAACTACTAGAGAATGTTGTAAGCAGTTTATTATTTTCATAATAAAATTTCACATTTAACGATATAAAAAAGTATGCAATTCTGTCAAAACTCAAGTCAAAAGTACCTCTGACTGGAGTTCTGAAAATTCTTCAGTACCTATTAGCAAGGTCGCAGAAAATGAAGAATGAATTAAAATTTGTTCAAATGATAAAACTTAACTTAAATGGCAGAAAACTTAAATCTGATTTGTCAGTATTCCTTTTTTGCAATATTGCTAATAGATATTGAAAAATAGAAGAGCTCCGGTCAGAGGTATCGACTTCGATGCGAATTAGTACTTTTTTACACCATTACATAATGATTGATAGTTGCGTGCTGGAGCAACAGTCGCTGGTTGTTTCTGTTTCATATGAGGGTTTTTGATTGCATTGGAAATTTTTAACCTCTAGTAAATTGCGGTAACCAGTAGACAGTAAAAATATCTATTACTGCCATACTCCAGCTTCTTTTTGACCTTACAGATGTTATCGCAGTTGTTTCTGGGAGAGTTGATTTGTTGTAAGGAATTTTTATAATCTTGTCCCTTTAGTCTAGTTAGTGTGTATTTTTCTGCTAAGTTAGTTGTTTTCTTCTACCTGAACAGATTTTTGTTTATATTTCATGGCCTGCTACGTTGCTTATAGGAAAATTGAAAATCGCCGATTTGTTTGAAAATTTAAAATTAAATGAAAACTACCAGAGATTGATATTCACAATCTTATATCATTAGAAGGCTTATCAAATTCTACGTTTAACCGTATAAAAAAAATTAGGCATTCCCATTTGAAAAAATCAAGTTATCGCTGATCGAAGTTTCCTTAATTCATCGACCGATTTCTCCAAGCATAAACGTAATTTAAATTTGACAGTCTCATCAAAGCTGATGCATCTTATGCTTAGTAATACGGCAAAGTCACAGCCTTCCATATTTTGTAATCTCTGCGATATTCAATTTTTTCCCGATATCTACTTATACCGAAAATGGTGATTTACACATTAACGGTGCGCTTTAGGTACCATGTATGATACATAAAGTCACATTAAAATTCACCAAGGAATCTGAATATGCAATAATATATGGGGTGTTCCATTTAAAAAAACATAACTTTGATACATTTCGTGTTTTTGGGACACCCCGTATAACATGAAAATATTTTAAAAATGTAGCCTTTATGGGTCTCTATCCATCCCAAATTATTATTTTCTTTTTTATCAAATCTTTTAGCCATAATGCTCCGTGTCGAATAACGTGAATAACCCTGTATATTTTTTCTGACATCTACTTATACGAAAAAATGTGATTTGCACCTAAACGGTTTGATTTCAGTCCTATATGTGATACATAAAGTCACACTAAAATTCACCCGAGAATCTAAATATGCAATAATATACAGGGTATTCTATTTATGAAAAAGACATAACTTTCATACGTCACGCTTTTATTAGACACTCTCTATAAAAGGCACTATTTTTCAAATGTAATCCAACTCGACCTACATACACTCGCAAAGTTGGTTTTTCAAAAAGTTGTATCGTTTGGTCACAAGAGTCCGAGGCGTTGAACTTGACTAACCCTGTATGTATACATCATAAAATTCCAAGTCCCTTGGTTTCTGTAACAGTCAAGGCAATATTCCGATGGAACTAAAAAGCGTATTATGCCGCTAGGTCCTTCTTTCGCACGTCAATGGAGAGCTATGAATACAAAAACTTGTGGCGATTCTCAAATATTAAAGAATCTTTGAATGGCCAACTACAGGTGATACAGCTAAAAATAATCATGAAAACTGACCTGTCTTTGTATTTTTACATTGCGGTAATTCAGATCATTCACCAAATAAAGTAATTTGCAAAAAAAGTTGTGTGTTTATTTGTTACAGTACCGGAAGATTTGTTACTACTCATTTGTTAGAAACCTGAGCAGGTATTTTTATAGATCTTTAAAACATCAAGTCGTTTTCAGATAAAACAGTCTTTTTAGGTTTCCTCACAATAGCGATTTTGGAACATATGGGGTTTCTAAAATAAGCCGTTCCATTGCAGCCCACAAATATTTCCAGCATCGGAATTTCTGCAAGTGTGACGTACGCCAATGTACGCCAACGAAAAAGGATAACATTTCTTATCGGTACCTGCCGAAAACAGACAAAAACAGGCTATTAGGAAATGTGGACCGTGAACCTAATATTTGTATATTTCTAATTCAGTTGTACGGAAACCTTTTGTCAGTATTATTTGTATTATTGGACGTGCAGATACCTCTTGTTTTGAATGTTCAATATACGCAGTTTTGCATTCGGGAGTACGTGTCAGAAGTGGTATAGACTTTCGTGAAATACGGGAAAAAGAAGCCTTCGTAGAAGCACGTCAAGTAGTTCTAGTGAATTAAGTTGTGCTCGTTAAAAGGTGAAAAAACTAAACAAACTACTAAAAAGGTGAAACTAATGGAGCAACAGACTGTAAGTACACCATATTTAAGTTTGAGTGTCGATGAGCCGCTAATGCCTATTTTTGACCCCGCTAATGAAAATATATCAACAAAAGACTGTATTTTAGTCGTCTAAATGCAAAACCTGTCGGGTCCACGGAAACAAATTTGAAAGAAATCGCGAAAAACTGAATACATTATGAGTGAAAATAGCACTAAAACGAGAGTATCATTATCTAGGATGGCTTAGGATGTTGGGTCTGAACGCCCCAAAATCTAGGACAGATAGCTTTTGTGAAGTCTAAATTTTAAATTTGGACACGTCGGGTTTTGTATGTTAGGAACTGTGACTTGTCGTATTTCCTGTGCTATTTTTGTAAAATTTGATCAAAATAAATGAAGCACCTATCGCTTTTGACTTTTTTTACTGAATACAAAAGAAACTAGACAAACGCTGAGCTCAGCGACTCAAACTACTGTAAACATAATGCTAGATATTAAAGAGGATACATTTTAAGGTTTACAAGTTTTAAATCTCAAAATCCAAATTTTCTGACAAACTACCCCCACCCATGGTTGCTAGATTGATAACTAATTTATCAATACAGCATTAATCAATCGCAACTGACAAAAAAGTGAATTCACCGCACAGTATTCTCAAGGAAAGAATAAAACATGCGACGGCCAGAATAACCTCCCGTGATCGACATGTGACTTTTTCCCGTTATTCGTATTGGCTCCTGTGGATATGTCGGTGTTTGAAATTAAACTTCGCTTGGACTAGTTTGTGTCTGCATCTAAGCCTAATTTTCTTCACCAAATATCTTATGTCTAATACCAGGTTTTGTAAGCGAATGATGTAGAAAATGGTAGCGCATTAGATAATGGACAGAGAGGTATAGAAAACTTCATTTTGGAAAATGTGTGACATGTCGGATTTTGTATTTAGACGACTGATTTATTTTATGTATTTAGTAACAAATTAGTGCCATTTATGTGGAACGATAAATTAATAATAAATATTGCCAACTCTAAACTTCGCGAAAACGCAAGTACGAGTAAGTGCTATGATTCACTGAAGGAGACGTGTACACAATGGGATGAAATGAAACCTTTAGGCCCGATTTTATCAACATGCATTTTTTAACAAAGGCATTGACAAAGCTTTGTTATTGGGTGTTGTATAGCAAAAGCTTTCTATTGGGTATTGAGGGCTGTGCTAATCAGTATCATCCAATAGTATTTTATCAATATTAGAAACAAGATGTCAAAGCTGGATGACACTTTTGTCAAAAATATTTTAGAATTCATCGATCAAAGTCATAGCAGAAAACCAGAACAAAGCGATTGATTTGCAAACTAATGCCAGATTTGTCATGCTTACCTTATAATTATTGTATAATTGCTAATTGCAAACTGCGATAGTTTGTGACAGAATCATAAAAGTGGTATCAATCACAGCAGCCTTATTGGCACTGGTTAAAAGGCATCGTAGCGCAAATAGTAAGAGAAACATATCGTAAGGCATGCATATGAATAAAAATCCCTCCTGCTGGTTCCCCCCTTTCTCTGAAAAGTACATAAACCACCTGATTCTTCTTTCTGACTATACGAGGTATACGACATGCTCCTTGTTTACAAAAAAGGCAACCAGTAATGCACACTTTTTAATCGTGTGTTTAGTTTTGTGAAATGCAACAAAATGTTATTTTTACCTCTTTTTACTATAATACAAAGGTATATTGCAGGCATTTATAATTGCTATCGATAGTAAATTATTGTTTTATCCAAATAATGCAGTAATTTGAATTTGTTGTCATCATTATCATTTGATAGATCAACAATCCAGTAATCAAAGGTACTGCTTTTGTTATTGATTGGTTGAGATTAGCAATTGCTAAACTCTTTGTTAAACAAGAAAATGCAATTTTTCAGCCATTTAGGATGGAAAATCAGATTGCAAAAAGTATTAATGATCTGTTGTATATAAACCATGTCATTTTTGACTTTTTTGAGGTAAACTTCAAGAGAAATCAATAATTTTCAGAAAAATTTGACAGATGCATGTTCTTGAATGGGCTGCTCTGATTGGACGAAGCCTTTGTTAAAATGCTCGCGTTGATAAAATCGGGCCTTACTGTTGCAAACACTTCCGTGTTGAATTAAGTTCGGGAAATTATTTTTACAAGCCGCAAACTATGTACAGGGTGATGCTCTACTAATAAGGGACGCAGGTAATATCTCGGTCAATCATATAACTTCCAGCAAAAAATATTATTAGGTAAAATATGCAGATAAAGGTGTATTTCAAACTATACCATCGTTTGAACTGGACAATTTTCGATTTTTTTTTTGTTTATCGTTTTTTGCCCTATCTTGTAAGATATAATGGTGGGTGACGTCAAAGAAGTTTTTATTTATAGGGCTATAAGTTTGGTATAAGTTTACAAAATGAAACAAAATAGGTCTACTCTGCAAGAGCTATTCTTACCTAATAACCTGTTATATAAACTTTATCCATGTTGGTCTTGACTTCATAGCTACAGGGCGATATTTGACATCATATTGCTGTTTGTTATACCGTCATTGTTTAGAAACAAATAACTGGCTTGAAAATTTTATAAAAAGCCACAGTATAACGTTATATCATCTATTATTCTTCTTTATAAATATACACTTCATTTTTTGCAATTGGAAAGTGTTAAAACATTATTTTTTTCAACTAACTAGAATGCATGGGCCTGTCCCCCCTGGCTATTTGTCCCCCTGCCCCAACCTATTGCAGGCTCTCATTTTTAATTTGTCAACAATGCGAATGTATCACTCTGTGTTCTTTAAGATTTTAGAATCATCGTTCGTTTCATCTATTCTATTCTATTTAAATGCTCTCAAATATGAAAATAAAATTTTCCCGAACTTTTAACTGTAAGCTATATCGTCATTATACACAATTTATATGATCATAAAAGCTTGTCGCGCGATTTATTTGTGTAAATAAACTAATACCTATACAATTAAGTAACTTATATTTGCTAAGTTTGATTTTTTATTTAATTTATTTCTTATTTACCTACTATGCTTAGTAAGCTCAATCTTTTACGTCGACGTACTATCGGACCTGTATGTGGTTTTTTAAAGATAGGGCAGTGAAGCGCGATGGAAAGGTGATGTTACTTCTCAGTTTTCACACCTTGTAGATATAGCAGAAGTGACCGTACTGATGTCGAGGTGCGCTCGTTGTGGAATTCCGTTGAAAATATTCATCGTCCTTTTTGCAAAAAACCCTTTAGGGCCTTATCCGACGCACACTCGACACCGACGCCACTCAGCCAGATTAAAGCCTCTTCAGCTCTGCAGTCGAATTCGTGAACCAGAGCGGCTTTCAAAGAGCTAATAGAGATTGGCCGGCCGGCCGGGCCAGCGCCTTTTTACCCCTTTTGCATAAAATCGAGGGGTGGAGATCTTTTTTGTGCGAAGGTATTGTACAGCACTGGAAGTCAATTCCAATTTCATAGATTGTTGAACCGATTCGACGTATACGGCTAGAATACGGACGGAAATAAATTTTACGGGTGCACCGGTCATTCTGCCAGTCATACGTATGCTTACAAATTGCGAATTTCTTTTTCCGAGTTTTATTGAGTGGCTGGTAGTGCTGTTCAGTCAGTTGCCCAAATTTTAATCCAGCTTGCCAGTTCTGGGTATCCCTAAATACGTCTTTCGTAGTCCTGTAAAGAGGGATTTGGATGCATTTTTTATCTACCTACTTAAACCCAACATTTCTAATTCTAAAACAACCTAAATTTTCCACCCATAATCATAAATTATTCTGTTGACACCGTCCAAATGGTGCACACTACCAAAGTTTACGGAATAAATATAAGTTGGATCACTCTCCGTCGGCACTTTGAAGATCTCACATCAAAGCGATGCCGCGGCCGCATGCGCTAGTTAGTTTTTGCGTTGCTTTTGCCCAAGTACGAGGGTCTTTTAGCGGGGACTTGCTAACGCCAGGGTTTTACGTATATACGAGGGTCATTGAAAGACTATGTATTGACAGCCGATTTAGACATACAAATACAAATATAACGTTTATTTTGCTAATACACTAGGTAACTAAAGTGAAGTAAAACTATTACTAATGAATCTCAAATGATTTCACATATTGTAGCTGTTTCGTAGATACGTAAAAATTGGTTCAAAGGTGCTGAAGTATATTTACCTTAATGTTTTGTTTATTTGGCATATTTTTGAGACCACAGCTTATAAAATTTGTGGTATAATATATAGGAACTAGTATGTACAATTTTAAAAGATAATGATGTGGAAATGCTTTACATGGATGTGAATAAATATTATTGACATTTTGCTTTTCAGTGTCATTCTAATTGCTACTGTAGAAACTAAATTGTTATCAATAAAAATATTTCCGAGCTCTAAAATATAATTCAGAATGTCTCTAGGTGGTATGGTAAGACCACCGAATGAATATTTTGTCTCACTATACGCTTTTAGCGTGATACAATCCTTTAATACCTGTAGGCCTCGAATTAATCACTTTAGACGTGTGCTGGTTTGTTGGAATTGTTTTATCGGGTGGAACACAGAAAGGCACAAATGTACAGGGTGTCCCATTAATAATTTTGAATCGGACGTCACGTGACCAAAAACAAATACCTTCAAAATATTACGATCAAAATCATCAGTGAAGAAATACTAAGAGGCTCTACGTATATCCTGCAGATAACCTGACATATAAAATGAAACAACTCAAACACCAGTGGCAGATGATGGCATGAGGCGAAGTAGCAGCATGTAGATTAGGGACATAAATTTCAGTTGTATATAAATTACTTCAGCCAATGCTCTACACAAGGCATAGCCTTCAGAGTGGCACTATGTGTATAGACCAATACGAATAAAGTAATAATTGGATATATAATTCTCTACTACTGCCCAGTTCCGACCTATTGCGTGTCCTAATCGTCGTGAAACATGTATTTATATCCTTTATATTTCAAGGTTTACCACAAAACAAGGATGGATCTGATTGCCATTTTCCATCCGTTAATAAATTTAATTGATAAAATCAAACTTCTGAAAATATTATCCATTTCCTGCAAACAAATCCGAGATAACAAAATCCGATATTTTTGAGACACTGTATACACTTCGCGTTACATACGTTCAACCACCACTTTGCGCCGCCCCGTATCTCCCGGCTGACGTCGGTACACTGCTACCGGTGGACCGGGGTGACGGGGCAAGGGGCAGGCTGTTTTGATATTTTTGCGGAGTGATCCAACTTATATGTATTCCGTAAACTTTGACACTACTAAGTATTTGGGGATCCTGGTACACGGTTATCTAAAATGGTAAAGTCATGTTGAGCTTCTAAGTACAAAATTGAAGAAGATTGTTTATAATTTTTTTATTCTTAGAAAGATATTAAACATTCTAATATTAATCAAATTCCAGCGTCACATACGCATGACACAAGAACTAGAAGTAATGTCTCTTATAATAGACTTAATAGGAAATGTGTAAACTTTGACAGAATAAGGCTGTATAAATCGTTACCTCTGGAATATACATAAATGTCTAAAATATACATTTAAATAAATTATCAAAAGATATGTGTTGAACAATGTCGATATTTTCTAAATCAATTATTGCGTAGACCTAACCCTCATATCTACACTTTTCTTGTTTTTTTCTTTTTGTTTGCTTGTGTGCCTCTGTCTTTTTCTTCTAAGGTAGTAAGAAAACTATATACACCCATACTTCAGTGACCATCACAATCCACAATCTATGCTATGTATTAAATTCACTATGACCACACAAGCTTTCAGCTTGGGTGCTATTAATATGGTTTGTTCAAATCTATTGTATTTTTTTGTGCAATGAATCGAAAAATTGTAATAATTGTTATCTGAAGATTTGAAATAAATATTAAATGATAATACTCCCATTATGTTTTACAGCGCTTATGAAATTACTGTTGAATAGGTACCTATGAACAAATTGAATAGAATGAATTATTTTTTGTAACTCCCGCTTTAGACGTGTGTTATAAACAACGCCTACTAGATACCGATACTGATCACTTGCTTCATTCTCATATTAGTTACGGTGCAATTCTATGGGGTAAGTCAACCACCTTCGATTCAATATTTGAGAAACAAGAAGCCTGCTATGCGAAAAATTGCAAAAATGGTTTATCAGGATCACTGTCACCCTTGGTTTATAAAATGTGGAATATTGCCTATGCCGTGTGTCTGGTTGTATCAACAACTAGTTGAAACACACAAAAATAAAAACAGCTTTAAAATGAGCTCTAATAATCATAGTTATCATAGTAGACATGGTAAAAGTTTGTTTAAACCACAGCTAAAACTTGAAATGTCATCTAAGCAACGTTTTGAATTGTACAACATTTTGAGAAAAAACGTGAAAATCTTCAGTCATTTCCTACTTAAGAAAATATTAAAAAACTTCTTGCTCTATTATTGCTTTTATATTGTGAATGAATATGTTATTATTGCAAAAAAGAAACTGATGACTTCATACTTAACGAAAAGGAACTATATGTAGTTATAAATGGGAAATAATCTAAAACAGCAGCAGTCTTAAATGGATTACCGCAGTGCTCGGTTCTCGGACCAATTCTCTTCCTTCTTTACATAAATGATCTTCTCTCCCCGTTTATTAATGATAAAAAACAAGCGTTTCGTATTCTGGAAGGTATACCACTGTGCACGAGCTGCAGAACACTTTTAAAAAGTACAAAATTTTTACGCTATCATCAATTTTTCAATTTACATAATTCATACGCTAAATAAAATACACAAACATATGACTTACGTCACTGCGACATTAACCAGTACAAAACCAGATCCGCAACGGATCTTGTGGTGCCTTACTGTAGGATACGAATTACCGAAATAAACAAAATCTATATAAGAATATATAATAAGTTTGTCGCACCCTGCCCCTGGACATATCAAAACTTTCAGAAAGATCATTCTATCCAAATGCGAAGCAGTCTTTACTGGATCACAGCTTCCATTCTTTGAAGGAGTTTTTGTCCACATAGGCATAGTCTTGTTTATTGCTTGTTTTTTTGGTTGTAAATGGCAACTGTTATAATTTGTTTTTTTATCGAATAGGCTCTTATAATATCTTCACATTTTTACTGCGCTTCTTTTATTTAGAGCCGGTTTCACCGGTTCTCAACTAAATGTATATATTTTTTTCACTTGCTGAAATAATTACAATGTATATTGTAGTCAATAAAAAACTTGAAATTAATTATAAATAATTTAATTACATAATTAAATACACGCTATTATGACTACAAAGTGGCAATGAGACGTCAAACGCTAGATCGAAGAGCATATAGTATTTATTTCAGTGACAGAATAATACTGAATAATAAATGTATGATAATAGAATAAACCAGACTTCTGTATTGCACTGTCTGATTTGTCGTAGGAATCTTTAATGCAAATCAATAATAAATAAAGACTAACTAATAATATTTCCTTTTTTCAGCTGATCGTCTCCATTGCGCGAATGGATTTATCTTCTCCATTTCGTAAATGGGTAAGTCGCATGTCGGATATTTTTAACACGTTTTTATTAGCTTCAGCTTTAACCTTGTATACTTATCAAGAACAGGTGACAATACAATAAATTAATAAGTTTGCTCAATTGTTTAGTGACCTACTAAATACTATTCCAGGAAACAGATGGTTGGGGTTAGGTAAAAAAAGGGTAGGAGTTTCGACATTGACTCAAGGAGTTCCCTACTAATTGCCCTGAAGATGGCCTAATAAAGGTCCAAACGTTGTCGAAAGAGTAAAAGAGACTCCTACCGCTTTTTCTTTCACCTAACTGCAACCATCTTGTTTTCTGGAATTTATTAAGTTTGCGTCATTATCCTAATCAGCATCGCCAGAGTTGAAGATTCGAGACCTTTCGCAGTATTAAAATGGTGGTAGATATGTCTTTTATTTGTCAAAAATAGTGAAATTGCCTAACAAATCGTGATGTTCCTGATCTATTATATTGAAATATGTACACCTATGTTAATTTTTGATATATCAGACGTGTTTAGTGTGTACTTTACGAAAATATGTAACTCATTTCCGTGAGTTTGTTCGCCTGTCAAGATTATTGTACCCGGATAATGTCAGTAACCGCTGCATATATTTTAATCAGACTTAGGATGCGATATGTTCAATTTTCTCCACAGCAGTAGAAATTACGGCAGTTGAGAGAAAAAGGTATCAATTTAATTATGAAGTTCAAACGTCACTGTACTATGTAACAAAGGGGGGGTTGGTATGTTAACCTCAATTGGTATATAATGAAACAGATTTATTGCCTATACGCCTCAAATGTTTGACTGTACTGTGGTACAAAATGGAGGTATGGTAGGAGAGGTATGAAGACTCCGCGACGCTGTGCCAGGCTCCACACAAAAGCCATCGAAATATAAAAAAAATATCACAACAATTTCAATAGGAATGAAGAAACACAGAAAGTCAACTGGGTAGTATAAGTACCTGTCCTACAGGACATGAAGACACTGCCATATCGCGTGTACTGCCAAGCTGTTTACAAACTTTCAATGCAAATATCCCTTTTTACTTCCCACACCGATAGGTGAGGGGAGTATTGTGATCGCGAAAATTTTCGATTTTGAGATAATACACTTTTTGTGCGTTTCATGATGTCTACATAACGAAAATCCACGTCACTCATTTCCGTCGGTCTGTCTGTCGGTCTGTCTGTCTGTCTGTCTGTCGGTCTGTCTGTACGCGTTTTTCTGTCCTCGTAATCTCAGTAACCGCTGCATGGATTGGGATGAAATTTGGGCAGCGATATGCTGGGGGGTCGTAGTAGGTAATGTTCTTATAATTTTGAAAATCGGTGCAGGGGCGGCGGAGTAATTAGCAAAAAACAAAAAAAAATATTCCTCAAACTTCGTTTTTGGGCGTTTTAGAGGTTCCTGATCATTTTTTACTTTTTTTTTGGGTGGGGGTGAAATTGGGGTGGTTGGGGGGTGGGGGGTTGTAAGATTAAAAAATTTGTTGCTTTCATAATAGACTGTCCACTGACCCATGAAGGAAGATCTAGCAACATAAATAACTTTTTTAGGTCCATCCGAACATTGCCTTGCCTATTACAGAAACCAAAGGACTTAGAATTTTTTCTGGTGTAAACATACGAGAGTATTGCTTTAGATCCTTCTATATTGTGTTACCAGGAAACTGTTGAATTGATGTTAATGAAATTTTGACACAGTATTACTACCGTGGCGAGGATGGAAAATGCGTATGGTTTTTATAAATCGTGCCAGTGGCGGCGCAGAAATAATAAAAAAAAAGTAAAAACATCAAAACAGCTCAAACTTCGTTTTTAAGCGTTTTAGAGGTTCCTGATCATTTTCTGCGTTTTTTTGGGTGGGGTGAAATTGGGGTGGTTAGGGGGTGGGGGGGTTGAAAAACTGAGAAATTTCTTGTATTCATAATAGGTTGTCCACTAACCTGTGAAGGAAGACCTAGCGACATAAATCAACTTTTTAGGTCCATCCGAACATTGCCTAGCGTATTACGGAAACTAAGAGACCTAGAATTTTCTGTATACATACGTACGAGTATTTATTGCTTTAGATCTTTTTGTATTTTGTAACGTGGACACTATTAAATTGATTCTAGTTAAATTTTGACACAGTATTATTACCGTGGTGAGGACGGAAAACGCGTATGTTTGTTAAATATCGTGTCAGTGGCAGCGTATATAGCAATAATAAAAAAACTAAAAGTATGAAAACAACTCAAACTTCGTTTTTAGATGTTTTAGGCTGTCCATTGACCTCTGAAGGAAAGACTTAGCGGCATATGACAATTTTAGGGGAGGGAAGGCTGCCGATGATTTGGTTGCAAGGGGATCTCAGACTAAAGCTTCATGCTATGGGAAAATAATAAACTGATATCACAGTAATGTGTGGGAAGTACTGAGTCAATCAACTTGACTCCATTTTTTCTATGTGTTCGGTTTTCACTTGTCAGTAGTATACATTCTGATAGAGAAGAGTTAGTTTTGAAATTTTGCAAAAAATTGACTGGGGAAACTGTCAACTTGAAATTCTGTCAAACTAGACATAAATAGGACTTTTGTTCTGAGCCTTCATGGTATCCTTCGTTGTTTGCAATCCGGCCTGTCTCCTCGTTCCTGACTTCTTTGCATATTTTTAAGTATTCAAGCGTGACGAGTTTCCTAAACCTTCCTAATTCAAAAATTGCGTAAATCTAGTGGAAATAATTCCACTGACGTACATCTGTAGACACATTATTCTGGAGTGAACATAAGGTAGCATTAAGTTAAAATTAATTTGTAACAGATAGATAATTTCGTTGGGATGGATTTTTTTATTTACTTATTTGTACCGTAACAACACAAATATAGCCACGTCAAAGCTAATGAATACCTTGTATAAGGTATCGGCATTAAAGTTGAAATGCTGCACTAGAATTCATGTTATTACGCATACCAATTGGAAACTTATTTCTCCGACAGTGTGAGAAGCACAATCATAAGGACATCAGATCTGAAATTTTTGGAAAAAACAATCTAGATCATTGTTATGGAAAATTCTGCTCCATATAGATTTAATTTTCTTCCAGAAGGTGTTCATTAAAAACCAATTTCTGGATATTTGGAGTAATTCGTATCGATTAATTAACAACGACATTTCTGTCATAACTCCGGGTGGCATCCCCCTTGTAATTACAGACCTCCGTCTCAGAACTGAGAGCTGAACGCAGCAGTTTTCCGAGCGAATGACCACGCAAAGGCCTCGTGTGCCCGACTCTCGTATTATATATAGGAGAGATTTAATTACGAGCTATATGTTATAATTAGAGGAATTTATAAAGATTTGCTTCAGCGGAGGCGTATTCTCGCTGTTACGCTCTTACTTCCGGACGGATTTTATTTGATGGGGATGCTCCGGGGTCTTCTTGAGTGGTTAGAGGAATAAAAACATAAAAGAGGTTGATGCTCAAGAGCCTACAAGTGGAACATTAAAATTACAATCGTTTTGTTAACACGTTTTGTTTGTATAAACATATAATACCCCAATCTATAACTAGATAACAAATATGTACATGTAATATAGATATTTCATGATACATATTATAAAAAATAAATATTTTACTCGCAAAAAGAAGGGATGTGGTTCATGAAATGCGATAGGGCCAAGGACAATAATAAACGAACCCACTTGTCATATTCAGTTTATAAAACATATAACAGGTCAATAATAATTGGTGGGTCCTCCATATTGACAAATGTTCTCGTCTAGCTTATGCTGCATGCTCATAATCTAGTTGTTAATGAACTCTAGAGGTACATCCTTCATAGCATGTTTCAGTTCCAGCGTGGTGGGAGGATTGGGTAAATAGCTTACATAGCGACCCAACGAAACATTTGCAATTGGCGATAAGTCATGTGATGGTGAAGGCCAGGGCCTCTTCAAAGCCTTGGACATAATATGGAACGGCAACTGGTTATATCAGCTCATTTACAAAACATTGAACAGTCATTCTGCGACTAATCACAAGTAAAGGTGACTTTCTGATAAATCCAATGGTACTCCAAACCATCAAGCCAATAGGATGATGTACCGTGTGTTGAATTTCATAGGATTTAAATTTTTGAAAGAAACTGATAACATATACAAGTATAATTGTATGAGTTCTTAGCAGGCTTCTCTAGCCGTTATCTAGGTCTTTGAGGAAGCTTTTTTCTCCCAAGGCTAAGATCCCATCCTTTCAGCAATCATTCCCTGCCGCTACAGGTTCTGTGATATTGATGTCCATCTGTGAAAGGTATATGTTTGTTACAAATTATATATATATAATCAGTAACTCTTCTACCCTGGATGGGTGTAGAGTGTAACAATACAATGTTACCATCTAAAAAAAAAACACTAAAACAATTTAATATATTATTGTCCATAAACAAACTTTTTCCACGCTTTTCTATTTTTTGAAACTCTTTTTGCTTCTGTCCATGTTATTCCTCTTCTTTTCAGAATTTTTCCGACTGCATCATTCCATGTATCCTTTGGTCTTCCCCTCTGCCTTTTTCCAGGAATCTTTGCTTCCCACACCTTCTTGACTTGTGTTTTACTGTCCATTCTCTGTAGATGCCCCCACCATCCTAACTGCCGTTCTTCTATGAATGTTTCTAAAGCCTCCACCCCCAACTCTTCTCTAATTACGCTATTTCTAATTCTGTCTCTTCTGGTCCCTTTAACCCTCCGGAGATATTTCATTTCCACTGCTTGTACCTTACTTCTGCATTGTGCTGTAAGTACCCATGATTCGCACCTAGTTCGCACCCGTAAGTGAGGACTGGTCTATAAATAGCCTTGAAAACTGACAGCTTTGTCCATTTGCTTATTTCTCTATGTCCTAGAAATCGATTCTTTAGGCAGTGATAGACATTGTTGGCTTTTGCGATTCTCTTGTTTATTTCCATTTGTTGGCTCCCTGATTGCTCTAATATTACTCCCAAATAATCATAGTAGCTGACTTGTTCTATTTGTACTCCTTGTAGTTGTATTTGTACCTGCTTTGGCTCTTTGGATACCACTAACACCTTACTTTTATTTTTGTTTATTTTCATTCCATTCCTGTTTAAAACTTCGTTCCAATTTGTAAATAAGTCTTGTAGATGTTTTTCGCTTTTAGCTATTATCGCTACGTCATCTGCAAATGCACATTCTGAAATTCCCACCCTTTCCAAATTTCTATATCCAACATATACCGGTTTCGTAGCTCTGTGTATTTCTTTAATGATTTCATCCATAAATGTAATAAACAACAATAGGCTGAGTGCTCCACCTTGTTGCACTCCATTATTTGTTGTGAACTCCTGGGATTCCATGTTTCTCCATATAACAGTGTTTTTTGTTTCTTTATATAAGCTTTGGATTACTCTGACCATACTGTCATCCACATTTTTATTTGTGATCGATTCCCATACTCTTGTCCTTGGTACTTTATCAAATACTTTTTCAAGATCTATGAACCCGATATATATTGTTTTTCCCTGTTTCAGTGTCTTGTTGATTATTTCCTTTATTGTGAAAATATGGTCCTGCGTACTTCTACCTTTCCTAAATCCACTTTTTGAATCTGTGAGTGTTGGCTCTATCACTTGTCTTAATCTTTTTTCAAGGATTAGTTCATAAACCTTTCTTGGCACGCTGAGTAGCGTTATACCTCTATAATTGTTGCAATCTAGTTTATCTCCCTTTTTGTAGATCGGTACGATGCGCCCAAGTTCCCAATCTTTTGGGATCTTTTCTTCATGGAATGCTTTATTGCACACCTCTAACATTAGAAATCTTCCTTTTTCTCCCATACTTTTCAACATTTCTGCTGTTATGTTATCATGGCCAGGTGCTTTTCCATTTTTCAATCGATTTATTGCTTCTTCCAGTTCCATTAAAGTTATGCAGTGTTCCTTCTCTTCTGTGTATTTCCCCATTTATATCTTTAACTGTTACTCTTTCGATATTTTTATCATTTCTTAAATTTTTAATAACTTTGAAGAATAACTTTTGATTTCCTTTCCTATCCGTTTCTAATTTGCGTCCAAAATCTGTCCAACTCCTTTGTTTAGCTTGTCTTACTAATTGTTTTACTTTGCCCCTTCGTTTTCTGTACAACTCGTAGTGGATCGTATTTTTTTTGCTCAAATACATCTGCCATAAATTTTTCTTGTATTTTACCTGTTTTTTAATTTCATCCGTCCACCATTCTGTTTGTTTCTTATTTTTGCTCGTTTTCCATACTCCGCATACCATTTTTGCAGATTCTATTAAAGTATCTTTGAGAAATGTCCACATTTCCTCTAGAGACATAGTATTCAACCTATATGTATTATCTTTTATCCTATTTTCTACTTTTCGTGCGTATTTGATAGATATTTCTTTCTGTCTTAGCTTATACGTTTTTATGCTTTCATACTCTATCTGCCCTCTGGACATCAACTTTTGGTCAATTTCGCCTTTTTCTTTAAGCCTGGCCACTACTAGGTAATGGTCACTATATATTTCAAATCCCCGTTTTACTCTTACATCAAGTACTGTAGATCTGTCTTCCCTCTCCACTAATAAGTAATCGATTATAGATTTTTCGTTTCTATTGGGCTCCTCTCTTGTGTATTTATGAATATTTTTATGCTCGAAAAAAGTATTTGTCACTATCAGGTTGTAACATTGACAAAAATCTAATAACCTTCTACCATTATTATTGATTACCTGCTCTCCATATTCTCCTATCGTTGTTTCGAAGGTACTGCTCCTTTTTCCGACCCTAGCATTAAAATCCCCGGCTATGTAAATATCTCCTCTACCTCCCTCTACTGCCATGCCAAGTTCCTCCCAGAATTTTTCCTTATCCTCTACTTTTGCATCTTTGTTAGGTCCATATACTACTATAATTGTTTTTGTGTGGTCCATGTATTTGAGTTCTATGTTCATTATTCTCTCTGATATTCCTTGCCAATTTGTTATCGTGTTTTAAGGTCTTTGCTTATTATACATGCTACTCCCGCTGCCGCTCTATTTTCCTTCTTAACTCCGCTCCAGATCATTAGATGACCATCCCCTATTTCTGTCACACCAGATTCCTTCTTCTTTGTTTCCGCTATACACAATATTTCTAGGCCTGCTTTTTCAAATTCCCCACATAGTTCATTTTCATTACCACTCACACTTCGAACATTCCATATTCCTAATTTGTGTACATTTTGAATTTTATTTATTTCTTCGGGTTTGTTTATTGTTTGTTTAGCTTTCTTATGCTTTCTTTCAATTCCTAATGACTGTTCCATGTCAATTGCCAAGTCTTTTATAATTGGTTTCTTCATTGCTTCTTTGTGTATTTTCATTGCCCTGTTCTTTGTATTTGTAGTGTTTGGTTTTTTGTTTCCCTCAATTCCAATTTATTCTTCGTTTTATTCCAATGCCATAACTCGCCATCAATTTCTAGGATGTTATATCTGATTTTTACTCTCTTTCCCTTATTTCTTTCCTCTCTCGCTCTTATTCTGATTTCTCTGCATTTCTCTCTTTCCCTGAAAATCATGTCATCGTTTATATAAATTTTCTCTTGTTTCCAATCTTTGAGTTTGTATTTATTCTTCATGATATGTTCTTTTTCTTGCTCATCTGCTAGTTGGATGAGGCACGTTCTTTCTCCTAGTTTTCTAGCTGTTTTAATATGTGCGTCTACGCACAATATGTCTTTGAAGAATTCATTTGCTATTTGTTTGAGCTTTTCAGGTTCATTAGTAGGTAAATGTTTTCCAACAACTACTATATTAGCTTTCTTTTGATCTTTTTCTAGCCAGTCCAGTCTTACATTTACTTCTTCCATTCTTTTATTGAGTTCAATATTTTCTAGCTTTATCTCTTGATTTTCTTTCCTCAGGCTCTCATTGTCTTTCCTCAGCTCCTTTATCTCTTCCCGGCATTCCTCCAGTTCTTTCCTCATCTGATTGGCATCTATTTTGAGGTCTCTGATCATTTCAATAATAAGGTCTAATTTGTCTTCACTTTTTTTGGAAATCTTAGTGGGTGTTCTTGCTATTTTCGAAGATCTTCCAAATACCTCGTCTGCTCCATCAAATCTCCTCTTTTTGGATGACTCATCCGTTGTATAATCGTCATTGTCCATTTGAAATAATGTTACAAATTATAACAAAAACATATTCATCAAATGTTCGATTACCCAAGAAAATGTTTTCAAACTTGAACTTGGAAGTTGAAAGTAAAATTGAATCAAGAGAAAAGTATTTTTCAGTAAGGAGTAATATGATTATTAACTTATCATTCTACGAGTATTTCTAACTGTCTATAAAAAACCACTTCTCCCTTATAATAGTTGTATCGTTAGAATTAATGAACGCGCCAAATTGTATCTGCTCGCACTCTATGTATGTCTAGATATGAAATATAAGTGCCGAAATAACTGATTGCAACGGTGTGACGATCATGTCTAATATTTTCGTTTATGATATTTATGAACACATTCATAACTATAAAGAGCAATATTCATTGAACTAATAAAATGGTTCTTTATTATAATGCAAAATATATTGGTTGTCGGTTTGGTTCATTAAGATCTTGGACACTTCATAAATGTAATTAATATTTATTCTTCACAACTTTAACGAACAACGCGTCCATTACACCAATGAACGGGTTCTTTTCGTTAATGAAAATATAACATTAGTTAAATGACAAGACATTCATAATATTGATGCACGTAGATTCATGCTGCTAATGAATGAGTGTTAATGGATGATTGACAAATCATTGATATAGTTAAGAAATGACGTTCTTTAATACAATGAACTATATTTTTTTAGTACCTGAATATATCAGAAAATTGTAAATTCCTTGGTTCCTGTGACAGAGAAAGCAATATTCGGTTACTTAAAAGTGTGTATTATTCCCAGGGTGTCCAAGGCTTAGAATGGACTGGCAGGATTTGTATATTTATTGGGTCTGCGTGTGTTGGCACATTCAAATCCCGCGTTAACAAACTTCCCCTAACATAACCCTTTCACAGCAGCTGCGGTACTCTGGTATTTAGGCTCTGCCTACGCAGGATGCTCAGGTATAAAAAGGTGTTTCTTTCACAGGTCTTATTATAGATACAACATTTTTCAGTTTTGTAACCCCCCCCCCCCCCAACCACTCCAATTTCACCCCCGCCCAAAAAAAGTAGAGAATGATGAGCAACCACTAAAACCCGTGAAAATTAAGTTTGAGGAATATTTGAATTTTTTTGTTTTTTGCTTATTACTTACCCCCCTATGCATCGATTTTCAAAATTATAGCAGCATTGCCTACTACGGCCCCACACATGGACATGATTTTCGTTATGTGCGCGTATTATTCCAAAATCGAGAAACGTCGCGATCACGATGCTCAGAGATTCACGACTTGACTTGATTTTCAAGCTACTTGAGTTGACTTGACTTGATATCAAGTCAAGAACAAGTCAAGTATTTGCTTTCTAAATTCAAGTCAAGTCAAGTATCTACACATCAAGCAACTTGAAAATCAAGTTTTTCAAGCTAACTACTTGATTTTTCTTGAAAAAAATAGTTCTTTTTTTGATATTAACCTGATTAACTGCCAAAACGCAGTAAGAATAAAAATCTATGTATATAAAGATGTAATCTTTTACTTAAAAAAATCCAAAAACGAAAACTTTAACAAACTTAGTTAAATAATGAATGTAATAATATGAAATAAACATACGAAATAATGGCAATAATACATAGATAAACAACAAACTCAAATGGGGGTGGGTTGGTTCAGTTAGAGTCGAGGGCTCGTGACCGGAAGGTCTTGGGTTCGCTTCTCGTAAGAGGCGGAAATTTATTTCTGGTTTTTTCAATCAAAAATAAATATCCATAGAAAAAGCACAGTGAAGAATATCTTCACTGTTGGCTTCTAATTAACAGTGCTGTTCCTAGAATGGCGCCGGGAAACAGAACAGAACCCGAAGCTAATGACCAGAGCAGTCGATGCCGATGACACGAAAGTAAAAAAAATTAATATCCTCATTTGCCATCCATGATTTGAGACACATAAGACTTCTAACGGAGTTATCACCTAATCGATTTCTTGTTTTGGTAAGAGTCAAGGCAGCTCTAGAAAACTGCCTTTCAACTGGAGTTGAAGAAGCTGGCGTTGCCAAAAGGTCTTTCGCCATTGCGCCAAAGTTTGAAAAAATACATTCATGTCTTTTCCACCATTCTAAAATATCTTCAGTACTGTCCCTTGCCGCTTGAATACTATTTATAATCTGTTCATCGGTTTCATCTCGATCAGGTTTATTGTTAAGCTCCATAGCCCACGAATCTAGTCTATCGAGCAGCATATTAATGCAAAAATGATGGAAGTATTCTTAAACACATTAAGGTACTGGCAAATTCGTTCAACTAACTACCATTCTGTGCCGGTTGGCTTTTAAAGTCATCGGGCGCCTGCTTGCTGTCGTAACCTCGGTGATTCTCCTATTTTATGCCTCGATTCGCATTTTACAGATCGATATCAAGTAATATCAAGTAGTTTGATTTTACTTGATATCAAGTCAAGTAGTTCAGTTCGAAAATCAAGTCAAGTCAAATATCAAATTTTCAAAAGCTTGAGCTTTCATGTCAAGTATTTAAGAAAAAACTCAAGCTACTTAGCTTTATGAATCCCTAACGATACTCACCTCACCTATCGGTGTGGGAAGTAAAAATTGTATAAAAATCGGAATTCCATACGAGAACTTTGTCCAAAAATTTCAAACATCAGGTATTGTCTATCTAACAAACTCTTTCTTATTGAAAGTGATGTAAGGAATGACGACACCTTGCTCTGAAGGCAGGTTCTCCTATTGTTCATCAAGTAGTGTACAATTTCTCTTAGTTTTCCAATCCCCATCGTCCCATCCCTGGTTTCTCGTACGTATTCGAAACAATTTACCCTCATCATCTACGGTAGCTGCCCTCGCTTCTCTCAAGAAAGAAGGACCCCCTCGAATGTATTCCTTGACCGGCGTCGGTCAAGCAAACAATCGCCGATCCGTTATTACCTCCTAATTGAAATTTACATTCAGCCCTTTGAACTCCTCGAAATTGACTGGAATCGCAATTTGGCCCCCGTTTGTCAGGGCGCCGCCGTCTTGTGACGGCAACGTGACATTTCGGGCTAGCTGAAGCATTGGCGTAGGTGGAATGAGTAGTAGTAGTAGATGGGGAGGCGAAGCCAGGCAAGTAGGCCACCTTTGGCCCTTTTGCCAGGGTGGAATGAGTAAATATAGGGTAATAGTAAGTAAATATAGCAATAGAGAAATGTAGGGCGGTGTTCATAGTCATAGTCATGGTTTTGTATGTGACGGCTTGAAAACGGAAAGACACGGGAGATTTTCAATCTTGTATGTACAAGTACCAAATGTGCGGTTTTACAATCAGTTATTTGTAGTCTAGGTGCCAGTCGTGTCAGTATTCGCATCGGTCGCCTAAAGTGTGTGTCTTACCGGGTGGCTTCACTGCTCCGTTGCGTTGCGCTCCGTCGTCACCGCGTCACCGGAGCGTCGCTGTCCAGAGGTACCCTGTTTCCTTTTATGAACTTTAATGGACCGCGCGCATGCGTGACAGGACGTTACGAAAAACGAAAAATATTTTCCAAATCCTACACCGATTTGTTGGTCACATATTTGCGTACGCTATCAAAAAGCAATTTTATTACACAAGACATGAACTCTGGCGGCCTCAGTCATCTGACGTTCGTATGTTTTAAAACATGTACCTACAGGTATGGTGGGGGGTACTACTATCTACCACGTGGTGGTATAAATATCTGTCATAGTCATGGTTTTGTCATGGTTTTGTATGTGACGGCTTGAAAACGGAAAGACACGGGAGATTTTCAATCTTGTATGTACAAGTACCAAATGTGCGGTTTTACAATCAGTTATTTGTAGTCTAGGTGCCAGTCGTGTCAGTATTCGCATCGGTCGCCTAAAGTGTGTGTCTTACCGGGTGGCTTCACTGCTCCGTTGCGTTGCGCTCCGTCGTCACCGCGTCACCGGAGCGTCGCTGTCCATATATTTTACACATGCAAAGGAGAGGTGGCTCCATTGCGGTCTGCGTTGCTGGATGCGCATTTCTAACCGATCGACGCGCGAGAGCCGAAGTGGGGAGCAAGGCGATACGCTGCTGGGCCGACAGGGTTGCCGCTACTATTACTCTTGTAATTTGATCTGTCGCGAACGATTCAGATAATTTGAAATTTTTTCATTCTTTTTTTTTTGACTATTGCTATTGAGTAGCATCTGAGTGAATATAAGAACCGAACGATATCTTTTTCAGAAAAATGACTACGGAAGTGTATGTATGTCGAGTTGGGCTGCATTTTAAAAATAATGCCTTTATTCAGGATGTTTAATAAACAAAACATATTTAGATATTGAACATGGCGGAATACTTATTTTCAACGCATTTTTACAATAATGGTATCAAATCAAGGAGCTTGTTAAGAGCAGCTCGTAAAATAATCAAATATGGCGGAACATCTAAGGTGGCGGAATAGTTTTTCCTATGCACTTCTACAATATGAATATCAAATGAAAGGGCTTGTTGCGAGTAACTTGAAAAATAATGCGACGGCGTTCTAGATGCAATATGGCGGACCATCCAAGATATCGGAATAATTATTATTAATGCATTTCTACAAGATAGGTATCAAATGAAAGGGTTTGTTGCGAGTAACTCGAAGCCAAGGCGGCGGAGCCTGTCGATGATGGCCGAACAGCCGTCATAGCTTTGAGCACGCTGAGCGAGTCTGTGGCTATGACACATTTCGTTTTGTCAGAAAAGGAGAAAAAGAGAAGCGCTTGCCAGATTGCAAAGGACTCGGCGGTATATATAGTTATATACTCGCTCTCTGGTCTAAAGTCCATGAATACGCAGCATCATCAAACTATGATGGAAGCCCCCACTCCTGCAGATGTTTTCGATCCATCTGTGTAAATTGCAAGATAGTCCTGATAAAGATGAAGCTGTTGGATAAAAGCTGACTTATATACTTGTTGTGGTCGCAACCATGGAGGGGTATCTTGCTTGGGATGTTCAAGAATGTTGTGGACGGGAATATCATATTTAGTTGAAATTTCTAAGCTGGGTATGCTCGTTGGACGAGTTCTAGTAGGATGCATTGCAAATTCGTTGGTGTTATTAAAAAGGTTTTTATTTAAATGCTGAGGCACTGCTTTGATCTTGCATCATATATAAGGCTCTGTTGACATAACTTTATACGCAGAGGTACTACGGAAGTTTCACAAAGTACTGGTGTGAGGTATTGGCGTTGAATAGAAAAAATAATTTTATAATGCACAACTTCAAATCAGTTGGAGATGTGCAACCGCGACAGGCCATTATTTCCGATCACTAACTCATAAGTGCACTATTATTACCCCATTCAGCTATAATTGGAACACGGATATCTTCAATATGCAAAATGTTATGCTTACGTGAAATACATGCGTTCCTTCTGCTGCACTCTGTATATTCAAAAAACCCCAACCCCCAACATACTTACAGACAATAATTTCGTCAAAGCAAAATATTACGATTTAAACATCCTTGACACGAAAAGGTGATACCTTCATGAAAATATTGGTAATTCATAGTGGCTGTAAAATAAAATGTCTGCCAGAACATATTTTTATTTAGCTTTTCACACTGACAGATGAGGGAAGTATTGTGATGGCGAAAATTTTTGATTTCGGGATAATACGCCTTTTGGGCATTTTTTGATATCTACATAACGAAAATTCACGTCTCTCATTTCTGTCGGTCTGTTTGTTGGTCTGCCTGTCGATTTGTCTGTCGGTCTGTCTGTGGATCTGTTTGTCGGTCTGTAATCTCAGTAACCGCTGCATGGATTGTGGTGAAATTTGGATAGCGATAAGCTTGGAAGGAGTGTATTCTGTGATAAGTAATAATTGATACTTGGTGACGTTTTCGTCTATGCTTTCTCAGAAAATCCGGCGTTTCTTTTAGTATACCAGTATGGCTGGTCTGAATAGAAATTGAATTGAATTTCTTGTTTACAAAAATTGTCATTACTTTTTGGCAGTGAGGTATTCACTAAGAATATCACTAAGAAGATCCTGACTTGCAGGATTGCCAATTCAGACCATTATTAAAAAGTTAAATCTGAGATGCACTTCTTCGTCAGCTGCTACAAATAAACGTCAAGCCAGTCTAAAGTATCAGGTAACAGACTATAGTTATATGGTAAAGGTAGTGAGAGCAGTTTTCTTGTAAAAATTAATCTAGGTTGAATCAAAATGACAGTAATTTAAGTAATCTATACTACCTTTTACAACGTCATTGGTGGAAACGACCGTTATTTGGCAGGCATGGTAATTGTAGAAACTATATAGACCGATTGCTACCGGTGTTATAATCAAGAGAGGCGAAATTTCAAACAATATATGTACACCTACCAAGGTCTTGCTCGATTTTGGTAACATACTATTAACAGGAGGTTTATTTCAAATTGTTCACTATCATAGTATGGTTATCCGCACCTAATTCTCGAATCTATTCTTGTTCGTTATGATTTACAGTTAAAACATTATGAAAAAAAATTGTGGCAGTGCTCTATAACGGTCATACAGTGCGTTTCTTTATTGTCACCGCCCTTTTATTTTTTGAACGGGTCAACTCAAAAAAATAAATTGGGGATAATGAAATTGATGCATTACGTTGGAGTACGGTCTCTTAATAACCGCTTCAAAAGGTCATGTGAATTTTGGGACCTATTTGTTTTCAAGAGTACCAAGAATAAGGCAGAATTGGGTTAAATTTTCTTAAACTTAAACCGTATGACTTCTAACGCATGTTCCAATTGAGTGGACAAAATTTTGGAATTAGACCGTATTAATATTCGAAGCTTCACTAGAGAAGAGGGTGCTAATCTCCCTTTAAGTATCTTGAAGCTTGCACACTGTGCGTTCAACAGATTTACAGCTTAATTAGCAAATAAGTAGCTATCAGGGCGTATCCGTTGCAATTATGGCCCTTGAAGCACCTCTCGAATATTGCCGCTTGATTTAATGCCGAAATAATTAGCGGAAACTTCTAAAGTGGGGCGTAGTTGCGTACGTAATAATCATTTGCTCATTTGCATGGTTCATGATCATCAACGAGAGAGGGCATAGTTAAGTGTAAAAAGTAAACTTAGAAGGAGTAAACAAACAACTTTAATGAGTACTGTTGATAAGAAAAATAAGTCAGAAACTGATTAAAATTGGCATATGAACTTAACCTCAAAACTACGCTGTGAAAAATGATGCTATTAACTTTAAACTTACAACGATTTTATTAGTAACTGTGTAAGGCAACTTCAAAAAATATAAATATTATTGTATGTATCTTCATCCTTTCCTTGCTTCACATAATATAGAAGTAGGCTTTGCTTCCTTTAATGGCAGTCTAGTGTGTCTACCTTGCTTTCTCTCATGTTTGACGTCTATTTTACTTTGATGCTATTTAGGCTATTTTTCAACTCATTTGGAAAGATCGATAAACTGATTATAAAGTTTAAAATAGACCTAATTGAGTGCTCTAGTCCCTTGTTATGTTTAACAAATTTCTTATTTTAAAATGAAAAAACCTTGGAAAAAACAAATACAGAAAATAAACATTATGGATGTGGGAAAAATTCGTTTTAATTTTTTCAGGAAAAGAAAACATGAATATAAAAAGTCTCAAGCCCAAAATAGTTACGATTTTATTTAATTAATCAAATAAAAATAAAAAAAAGCCAGTGGCGTAATTTCTTTCTCGATAATATTGTCACGACGGCCTCTTTTTCTTCACCCAGGGAATCAAACTCGACGTAACTTTCACCGTTTTACTTCTGAACTTAATACAATATCTCTTAACCTTATCTCCACTAGATCTCAACTCAACTGACTGAACTACTACGCTACCCGTAGCACCTTATATATACTTCATCGAACCATCCAGAGCATTCGATGACACTTCTAGAATCCATCCGTCATTCTCGAAAACTCTAGACGATTCGATGACGTTTACACTTCAAAAGATCTAACCTAGCACTTTGACTTTACATCATGTATGACAATCAATGACAACTAATACAAATACACGAATACCATAAGTATGTTACATTCTTCCCCCCTTAGCGTTCGGCGTCCTCGACAAACAACTTCGATTCTTGTATCACCACAGACATCAGCATAGTCAACCTTCGGTTTTCCACTTTCCGTACATAACCTGTAGACTACGTCGTTGAGGCGCTTCATCACCACGTAGGGTTCCTCTCCATGGCGTTGTAGCTTCGGACATCTACCCTTCCTTGCGTCGTGTGTTGCAAGACCATACCAGATCACCTCGTAACTGCGATATTCTTTGCCCAACTTGCGATTCTCAATTTCAGCTCCAGCAGAATTCTCTTTTCCTAGCTCTGTTATCATTCTCTTCAGTTGCACCTTTTTGCCTTGACGACTGGCACCTCTCGACACTTCCTTCTTCCCATTACTCAGGCTATTCTCCACCTCCTCTCTGATCCAGCTGAGTTCGTCTTCCACCTGCGCAATCCTGTTCTTCTGCTTAACATTCTCGCTCCTGAGTTGCGTGGTCTGTTCAAAAGCCCATGATGAGTCCTTGAGTGCAGCGCCAAGCTCTGCTCCTATCTTCGGGTTTTCCTTCTTCAGTTGCGCCAATCTCTGTTCTAATTCTGCATCGTAAAAGTGCTTCGCTAATACTGCGGACACACCTTTCTTTGTATCTTTAGTCACCTTATTCAGTTCTCTCTTCTTCTTATCGATCTCAACTTCCAGCTGAGTAATCTTCTGCTTCCCGTTACTGTTTCCATTCTCCATATGCTTCATCCTGGAGCTACCGTACTCTGCTTCAGCCAATGCGTTTTCCAGCTCCTCTTTCAGTCGAGAATTCTCGTTTTTCGAAATCACCAGTCGCTGTTTAGTCTTACTATCAACTTCTCTTGCTTTAGACAAATCTTCCTTCGGCTTTTTTGCATCATCGACCTCGGCGCTCAAATCTGTCCTCAGCTTCTTGTTTTCTGCTTCAAGCTGCGCCAACCTTTCTCTCAACTCATTCTTCTTGATACCGACCCTTTTGGCTTTATGAATCGCGTTGTTCAAGTTCTTTTTACAGAATGCATACTCAGCCTCCATCTGGTTTATCTTCTGTTTGAGCATTGCATTTTCATCTTTAACTTGGTCGCATCCCCTCTCTGCTTTCTTCAACTGATTCAAAGCTTTCAACCTCTTGATTTCGCCCTCCAAAGCAGAAACTTCTTTATTGAGCTTCCTCAAGGCTATTTCGTGTTGTTCGTCCTTCTTCAGCAGATTCTTTCTATTCGTTTCAAACTTGCTCTTAATATGCATACTTCTCCTTTCCTGAGAGGCAAGCAACTGCTTCATCCTATCCCTGTCTGCTCTAAGTTCCCTCATGGCTACTCCGTATTGTTGTTGAAGCTTGACAATACTTTCTTCATTCTTGTTTGCTAAATTCTTTATGTCTCTGTCAAACTGCTTCTTCATTGAGTTTATCGTGTCTTGCACAGATTTCATTTTTTTCGCATATTCATCTGCTTTTTCTACATCCGCTGGTTTCTTATCAGCCTGGGTGCGGCAGCCTACCCTAAGATGCCCCTTCTGTCCACATCTCCAGCATGTAAACTTTTCAGCTCCTTCTAGGCTTGTGCGGACCGGGTTTCTTTGAAAGCTAGCACCTCTTCTTCCTGAAATAAACGGTGTGGCCCTGACTTCTGCTTCTGTATCTTGCTCGACAGCGCGCACCCTCCTTGTCATTCGCATGGCTTTTATGTCATCTTCAATTTGCAAAGCCTTGATCACAGCATCTTGTAGATGTATGGGACTGGATAGTTTTACCATTCGTTGAACTTCCGCGTCTGCAATGCCTTCGACAAACTGGCGAGCAGCGACGTACTCCTGTGTCTCGATGGGACTGCTGACGAATGCTCGTTTAGCTAAGCTTTGGACTTCGTATGCAAATGTGGTTAAATCTTCCTTGGGTTGTTGTGTCCGGTTATGCAATTGGCTATACAACAACTCGTTCAAGTGTGCATCTTTAAAGCGTAACTTTAATGCCGACACCATTTTATCATAGTCACGTAGTTCTAAAGAGGAGAGACTTTCCAAAATACCTGCTGCAGAGTCTTTGAGCATTGATGTTAGGGCACACGCTTTTTCCTCATTCGACCAGTTATTCATTCGTGCGATGTTTTCAAATTGCATAAAATAAACGTCCCATGATATCTTGCCATCATATGGGTAGGGCTCTGCTACTACCAAACTGCGTTTATCAAGTAAAGCGGGTGCTACAGCTGCTAAACCACGCCTACGTTTACTAAGTTCTCGCAGCTCCTCTCTGATCATTTCCTTGACCTGATCTTTCACCTGCTGTAGTTGTTCACGCTCACCTCCACTAAGTTCTCGCACTTTGTCTCTCACGATTTCCTTCACTTGATCCTTCACTTGCTGCAGCTGTTCCTCAACGATCTTTTGCGATGTCTCTATAGCACTAATACGCTGATCTTGATTTTCTAACGCCTGACTTACGGCTTGCCTCTGCTCCTCCAATCTGGTCATTACCAGCTCCTGTCCACTTTTCAAGTCACTCTTCAAACCTGCGACTGCCTCGTCTTGATGGCGCTTCTATTCGTCCAATCGAGTCATTACCAGCTCCTGCCCACTCTTCAAACCTGCGACTGCCTCGTCTTGGTTGAGCCTTAGCTTTTCCTCAAGGTCCACGACGGTCGCTTGCATAACAGCTGCCTGGTTATCTTGGCTACTTCGAAGACTGGATGCAGTTTTTTCTAAACTTTGTTCGAAGCTGGCTTTCATTTCTTGTAGCATATTCATCATTGCACTCATATCGGACGCCATAGCTCTGGTTATTGGCATGGACTAATGCTGTACTCACTTCTTCTATCCTTTTTCTGGCTTGATTCGCTGGATAATCCCACACTTTCGACAGCAATTGTCACGACGGCCTCTTTTTCTTCACCCAGCGAATCAAACTCGACGTAACTTTCACCGTCTTACTTCTGAACTTAATACAATATCTCTTAACCTTATCTCCACTAGATCTCAACTCAACTGACTGAACTACTACGCTACCCGTAGCACCTTATATATACTTCATCGAACCATCCAGAGCATTCGATGACACTTCTAGAATCCATCCGTCATTCTCGAAAACTCTAGACGATTCGATAACGTTTACATTTCAAAAGATCTAACCTAGCACTTTGACTTTACATCATGTATGACTATCAATGACAACTAATACAAATACACGAATACCATAATATACAGTATGTTACAATATATTGGACAAGGTACTCCTCAAGACGCCACTACACTTAATGACGCTTATACGTCTATGGCAAAGTAAGCCTTTTATCACTTCAACCAACTTACCAAATTAAAAAAAAATCGGTAAAACAAGTGTTAAAGTGAAAATAAAAAAGGACCGATTTTGAAATAAACTTTTCAACTAAGGACCGGTTTCTCAATGTCCTGTTAAATATTTATCTACCAGATAACAACAACCGTTAGATAAATTGTTTAAACAATTGAAGGCTAAACTTACGAAGTCACGTAAATCTTATCTGACAGTTGTATCCATAGAAACGCTATCTGGCAGATACCTATCTGACACTTTAACTGGACATTGAGAAACCGGCCCTAAGCAACTCAATTTTCAGATAAAAAAAAGTATTCCAGATACTGGTCTTAAAATCAAGTGAGGGTTAACTTCCTTAGTTTTATCGAAATGTTAGAAAATAAATCTACGGCTTCCAGAACGTCAAAAGGCAAAGAACTGAGATTTTTTTTATTTAAACAAGTAACTGCATCAACCGCAAAGGGTTATTAGCGATATAACAAATACATGAATATTATATGCTATAATACAGTCCAATATGCTTCAGAATAGAAATAACATCTATAAAGTCTTTAGTTAGTGCTTGTCGAAGGTCCAGAGGTTTATGATGTATCCGTCTGTAGTTGGAATAGGTTGGACACTCGATGATTATGTGTTTTACGGTAAGTGCCGTGTTACACGTTGGACATGATGGTGCCACGCTTCTTGTAAACAGGTGCAGGTGGGTTAAGTTCCGATACGGAGCCGAGAGATTACCACTTAATCCCTTCTTTTCCTCGGCAGTTCCAGTCTGGTACGGATGTCTGGCTGAATTTTGTACATCTTACTGTCGCTGCTCCATAACCTTTGCCATTGATCAAGCAAATGATTTTTGAAAAGGGGCTTGAGGTCACAGTGGGGTGCTTGAGTGATCGTTAAGGCAGTTTCATCAGTGATTGCTTTCGCAGCAGCTTCGTCGACTTTTTCATTTCCTGCTATGCCACAGTGCGATTGCACCCAAAGAAACATCATCGTTTTTACGAGGTTATTTAAATGGCTCAAGTCGTTCGTTGATTTGTTTCAGGATTTCGTTGACAGGGTACAGTCGCTTCAGGCTCTCTAGTGCACTCAATGAATCCGAAACGATCATAATTTGCTGATCCCCTAATACAGTCGCGTACCTCAGTGATTCTCTGATGGCAGTGATATCTCCGGTGTATATACTGGAATGGTCGGGAAGCTTTATTAGCTGGTTGTAGTTCATACTAACTACTGCCGCACCTATTCCTGTTTCAGACTTTGATGCATCAGTGAAGATCAGTTTGTAGTTACTGTGACGTGAGATAACTTCGTAGAATAGAACTGAGATTTGCTACAATCAATGTACGCAGTTCTGTAGATAGTACACCCAAATATATTATGACTGACTACTATACCTATACTTGTACGTTTAACCCTCTATGTTCACTCGTTAGAGAAGATTTTGCTGCTCATAGATCAAGTACTGTGGTCACTAAGATTTTAGTTTTACTGCCACGAAAATGAAAATTTCATTTTATACATTTTTTGTTTTGAAAGTTTAACTTTTTTCAATTTAGCACTTCAAAATGTCTAAAACGTCGTTAGTTTTTCAGTCTACGAATAAGAAAAATAGAGAAATAAAATAGTCTAAATAAAATAAAATCTCAAAATTTCATCAGAAATTAAAACAACAAGTGAGTTACTGGAATTAGTAAAAACAACAACTTTGACATAAGGTATATCGTTGGTGAAATGGCATGAAGTAGTGGTTATGAAGTTGAAAGACTTCCACCCCATTATTGTATTTTTAATCCAATGAATTAATACGGAACCATTTTCAAAAGAATTATCAGGAACTGCAATAATCACCCCGATAGCTCATCAGTAGTTATAAATCCTATTAGAGATCAGGTACTATATAAATAATAACTCAAAAAAGGGCCAAACTGCATTAAAGTTGTAATAAAAGCGTTTGGAGTTATTATCAAACTGAATGATAGCGAGTCATCTGAATCTGAGAGTTTTGACTTGTGTTAAATTATTCTATTTATTTACTCATTATTCATTTGTATTCTTGTGTAATATTGTTAGAAAGTTTGAATGGTGTTTTTTGTACATTTTATAATTCTTATCCATATCTAGAAAAATCTAATAGACAAACACTTTTGGCGACACAGTTGTATAATACATGTTTCTGCCTATTTAAGGAGATTAACTTTTGAGAAATTAGGGCCATAAAATTACTGCCGGTTATATCTTGAACATTTTCACTATACAGCTATATTAGCCTCGAAAGGATACACTCAATTTAATATTTCATTTCCAGATTTAATGGACCAATATCTACACAATATCATGTATGCACTTAGTGCCCCTCAATTAGATAGGCAGGGCACTCCATGACGCGAGCTACTTAACAATAATTTTATTAGAGAACTCCTTCATCTTTGCTTTGACCATTCCCCTTCCATAGTTTGCGTACCTGCCCAAGGCAAACAACCCCCATAGCAAACGCAATTCCAAAACTAATTAATACTTAATTGGCGGAGTACAACAACCCTGTCCGGCCACTTAAACAACCCTTACACTACCCCCGTCCTTCGCTTGCTCCCCACTAAGGCTTTTCCTCTCACAGCACCGTCAAAGATTATAGGACGACTTGCCGACTTCACAACTATCACTTTTTGTTTTATAGTCTGGGAGAGAACTATTTTATGTTAACAAGTTTCAATGAGCAGTAATAATCAGGGATTTTTGTAACAATAACGATATATACAGGATGTTTTTTAAGTTGGGACGTTTCTTCATAGGTCATATAGTACTCGTCAAAAGGAGTCATTTTTCCGGGTAACATAATAAACGAAACGTTTAGTAATATCAAGATATTGACCTATAATGAAATTCTCATTTCTAATGCCATCGTTGCGGGATTAGATGAAAACAGACACAAAAATGCGGTTTATTACGGATAGATGTACATAGCAGTGCGCGTTCGACGTCTCTCGATTTGTTGACGTGCTACATTGGACTATAAATAAAAAATGGCATCAAGTTGATTGACTCAGTACTTCCCACTCATAACAGTGATATCATTTTATTATATTCCCTTTGCATGAAGCTATTCAGATCCCTTGCAACCAAGCGTCGTTCGTATGTCCTCAAAAAACATCAAACACATAAACTAGTAAACAGTTTCCTAAGTCTCTCCGTAGGAATTAAAACGACACAATTTTAATTCTGCCACCTTCAACTGGACGAAACCAAACAATCAGGAACCCCGAAATTGCTTAAAAACGATGTTTGATTTTTATATTTTCAGTTTTTTTATTATTGCTGCGCCGCCACTGACACCTTTTTTTTTATACCATACGCGGTTTTCATCCTCGCCACGGTAATAATACTGTGTCTAAATTTCATTAAAATTTCTTCCATAATTTCCATGTTACTAAATTCAGAAAGATCTAAAGCAATACTCGTATGTATACATCAGACAATCCTAAGTCCCTTGATTTCTGTAATAGCCAAGGTAATGTTCGGATGAACCTAACCCCTAACCACCCCAATTTCACCCCCACCCAAAAAAAGTAAAAACTGATCAGGAACTAAAACGCCTAAAAACAATGTTTGAGCCATTTTTATATGTTTTTTTTTTATTATTGCTGCGCCGCCACCGACACGATCTTTCCAAAACACACGCGCTTTCCATCCTCGCCGCGGCTGTAATACTGTGTCAAAATTTCATTAAAATCAATTCGATAATTTTCGCGTTACGCAATATAGAACGATCTAAAACAACACTCGTATGTATACATCACAAATTCTAAGTCCCTTGCTTTCTATATAAGCAAGGCCAATTTTCGGATGGACCTAAAAAAGGGTATTATGCCGCTAGGTCTTCCTTTCACAGGTCAATGGACAGCCTATTATGAATAGAACAAATTTCTGAGTTTTAGAACCCCCACCCCCTAACCACCCCAATTGCACCCCCACCCAAAAAAAAGAAGAAAATGATCACGAACCCCTAAAACGCCTAAAAACGAAGTTTGAGGAATATTTGAAATTTTTCGTTTTTTGCTTATTACTCCACCCCCGTACAACGATTTCCAAAATTATTGGAACATTACCTACTACGACACCACAGCATATCGCTAAAGAAATTTCATCACAATCCATGCAGCGGTTACTGAGATTACGACGTTAGAAAAACGCCAAAAGACAGACAGACAAACCGACAGACAGATAGACAGACAGGCCGACAGACAGACAGACAGACAGACCGACAGACAGACCGACAGACAGACAGACAGACAGACCGACAGACCGACAGACCGACAGACCGACAGACAGACAGACCGACGGAAATGAGTGACGCAAATTTTCGTTATGTAGACATCATAACACGCGTAAATAGCGTATTATCTCAAAATCGAAAATTTTCGCGATCACAATACTCCCCTCACCTATCGGTGTGGGAAGTAAAATGGTGCAACCGCTATAATTATAAAAACTGGTGAACATGGTTTCAGTGTACGGTGAATGTACCGCTCCTAAACTTTGCAGCGAACGAGTAGTCTGTATTTTCTTAGAATTTCGTTTCTTCTGCTGCTGATTCACCGTACTTTAGCTTTGTCATTTCAAAGGCAGTTGCTTCTGAATGGGAATGTTCCAACTTTCAAAATAACCTGTTTTTTGGTGTGGTAAAGCCCTATGACATAACTATGTAGACTACACCTTTTCCAACTATAAGTCAGAATAATCAAATGAAGATCAGAACGTATCAAATGTAAATCAGAACAGTCAATTGGAAAACAGAATGCGTCATATGTAAATCAGAATTATCAAATGAAAATCAGAACGTATTAAATGTAAATCAGAAAAGAAGGTATCAATAATTGTATATGAGAAACCATCACTTGTAATTCAGAAGGGATCAAATGTAAATCAGAAAGAAAACTACATACATGTACTGAGTGAAAATATATGTAACAAAAACTTTAATCATCCATTTTTACCTCAAAGAAGCTTTGGTTCTCGAACGTAAAACATAAAAAGGTCAATGAACTGAAAGAAGAAGCTGTGTAAACACGGCGAGGATTGGATTGACCTAAGTGCAAATTTCGCAGAAAATGATTAAACAGAATAGAGGAGGAAGGAAAAATAAACAAGTGAATGATTTGGTACTCCTCGCTGATGTCGCATCATTGAAGCCATCAAAAATTATACCAGCATGTACCGCCATAATTGTAGTACTTCGTAACGTAGTACACATACATGTATTATGTATCATACACTGGTGAAAATAAATCTTGGAAGACATTTTTTTTATTTTGCGCAATTCCCGTTTCATCAAAGATGAAAAATAAATAAGACACGGACTCAAAAGTGAAAAAAGGCTTCAAATTGATGCAAAATGTGGTACAAAAAATTTAATATGTGAATACAATACAACATACAAAGGAAATATCCTTATATAAATGACAAAGATTATTAAATTATGGAACACTATAAGTCTTATTGTAACTCGCTACAGTCCAACAGGCATTGGTTCAGGAGCAAGAGCTGTAGCATGAAAAGTTGTAAATGTTGGACTGCGCGGACACAGTCACCACCAAGCTCTAAATTTCTGCCATCGTCGATTACTGACTGCAAATATAACAATCTCTATTCAGCATTCACGGCGAATCCTGTGTTGTTGCACTTGATATATCGAAAGCTTTCGACAGAGTATGGCAGGACGGACTTCTGTTCAAGCTTGCTGCTTATGGACTACCACCTGGCCTGCGCCAGTGGTTGAATAGCTTCTGAACGACCGATCTCTGTTTGTTGTAATCGAGGGCTGTTCATCAGACGTATTTTCAATAAACGCCGGTGTTCCTCAGGGATCTGTCCTATCCCCTACACTGTTTGTGCTGTACATCAACGAGCTGCTGGAAATAACATCCAATCCAATCTACAGCTTCGGAGATGACAGTACATTAGTGTCGTGCATGGAACCAGGCAAGCCACTATCATCCCAGGAGACAGTACGTCGGCGACAGCAGCATGCCTCACAGATCAACGCAGATATCAAAACAATTGTTGAGTGGGGATTAGTAAATAAAGTACAGTTCAACGTACAAAAAACTCAGGCCACAGCACTTCAAAGAAGTCTCACGATGTCTTACCAACCGTAAATGGAGGGTCACCCCATAGTCGAATCACCTTCCGTCAATCTTTTGGGAATCATCAAAAATAACATATCCTGGCACGACCACGTCGTCAGTATTGCTAAAACGGCATCCCAGAAGCTTGGAGTTTTGTTCCGCTGTAGGAAGTTGTATACACCAGAGCAACTGCTGCTGCTGTACAAGGCACAGATCCAACCATCGCTTGGAGTATTGCTCCCATGTGTGGGGATGCGCTCCATAGCACTCTCTGAAGCTTCTAGGCACTATCCAGAAAAAAGTGACTAGACTAATCTATATGCCTAACCTCACAAAGGACCTCCACAGCCTGGAACATCGAAGGAGGGTGGCTGACCTATCCCTGTTTTACAGATTCTATCACGGAAGATGTTCGAGTGAGATCTCTCAGATAATAACACATCAGGCCGTCCGAATCAGGAACACTAGAGAAGTTCTGCGAGCTCATCCTTAACAGGTCGAGGTCCTTACTCCTCGAACCAGTCTCCTCCAGTATTCCTTCTTTTGGGGAACTTCGACGCTGTGGAATCAGCTGCCGGGGAATTTGTTTCCCGACGGCTACAACCTGCAGCGTTTCAAATCTAACGTGAACCGATACTAATCCTCTCGCAGCGCTTCTACAGCGCCATAGGCTTTCAGCCTTTGCGGGAGGCCGACCATAAAAAAAAGCAGCACCTGGCGCTACTACTTCAGGAGACTATTATTGACCACACATCTTAAATGGAATTTAACATCCACGGATATGAGCTAAGACGCAGGATACTTGCACCTGTATCTAAAACTTATTAAATGAATGTAGTTGTCTTTCTGATTTACATTTGACCCCTTCTGAATTGCAATTGATGGTTTCTCATATACAATGGGGAAGTTTCTATTTTTTCAAATTTTAGTTAGTCGGATAGTTCTAGAGAGTTAGAGAACAACAGCGAAAAAAATTTGTAATTATCCCATTAATAGAAAAGCTATAGTCCTTCAAAGTTAGCCGTATCCTCCTTTTAGTAGGGTAGGCGACGCCGACGGTGACAAAACGATACACTGTAGTTTATTAGTATACGCATTATTAGAATATGTCAGTAGACCCAGAAACTATAAATATTGCATTGTACTCAGGTGTACTAACACCACCATAAAAACACCAAACAAATATTTCAATGGATAGCCTATTATGAATACAAAAAAATTGAGTTTAATGCCCCCACCCCCCAACTACCCCATTTTCACCCCTACCCAAAAAGAATAGAAAACGATCACGAAACCCCTAAAACGCCTAAAAACGAAGTTTGAGCTGTTTCTTATTTTTAGCTTTTTTTTGTTATTGCTGCGCCGTCGCTGACACGACTTCTAAAAATCATAAAGATTTTCCATCCTCGCAGCGGTAGCAATACTGTGTAAAAATGTAATTGAAGTCAATCCAACAGTTTCCTAGTTACACAATACAGGATGATCAGAAGCAATACTCGCATGTATACATCAGAAATTTCTAAGTCCCTTGTTTTCCGAAATAGCCAAGGTAATGTTCGAATGCACCTAAAAAAGTGTATTATGACGCTAGGCCTTGCTTTCACAGATTAGTGGACGACCTATTATGAATACAATAATTTTTCAGTTTTACAACCCCCCATCCCCCAACCACCCCAATATCACCTCCACCCAAAAAAGTAGAAAATGATCAGGAACCTCTAAAACGCCTAAAAACAAAGTGTGACGAATATTTAAAATTTTTGGTTTTTTGCTAATTACTCCGCCGCCCATGCACCGATTTTCAAAATTATATGAACATTACCTAGTACGACCCCACAGCATATCGCTGCTCAAATCTCATCACAATCCATGCACCGGCTACTGAGATTACGTGGCTAGAAAAACGCGTACAGACAGACCGACGGAAATGAGTTGTGTGGATTTTCGTTATATGTGGATATCATAAAGCACTCGAAAAACGTATTATCTCAAAATCGAAAATTTTCGCGGTCACAATACGCCCCTCACCTATCGATGTGGGAAGTAAAAGTCAAAAATATACTGGCGTCTGCCCGTTACAACTCCACTCAAGTCAAAATGTCACACATGGTACAGCACAACGTATGCTTAGCGGAGTCCCGGCTCCCGACTGTGGTTGCCGCGTACGATTCATGACATGTGACGCCATAAGGCATTCCACCACCGCGGTCGCTTTCCGCAAATATAAAATTGAATAACCCTGCCGTTTTTTGGAATATTCAGATGATTGTTTCGACATTCAAGTGAAGAAATAGGCTAGCAGATAATAATGAATTTTCCAAATTTTGTTTTTTAGGAAACTTCTCCATAGGTTTAATTCAGTTTATCTCGGAAACTATTAGGAATTTGACATGGTATTATAATAGTATGGTCAATTTATTAGCTTACCACCTCTACTGCCACCTCCCCAAATTAATGTATCAAAATACCAATCACTCTGTATAATTAATAATATAACATGCAAAATCTAGAGCACCCTGTTTATGTCAATGTCAAAGCCGACTAGACTATTAAGTGACTCTCCAGAACTGGCTTCTCAGCCAGCGGGCAGGGCAGGCAAGCCCCTTGTCTTAGAGGTACACCGCAGCGTGACTTAGGTGTTGGAGGCGAAAGGAGGAGGAGGAGGGATGATTAGTCGGGGGTTGCGGACAGCAGCCCCCCCGCTATAATGAATGCCCTCTGTGCTGCCGGTAACCAGTCGGTGGCCGTGGAAACTCGGGATTGAACAGGATTATAATTAATTTCGGATGGACACACGAGATTCGGGGGAGTTGAAGTCTTAGATGTTGGGGTGGGAACTAGTGGAGAAGCTCTTGAATACGCATGATTTATTCAAGGAATCGTTCTCAGTGTGGGCCTTCAACCCTTTACATTTGTGAAATGCTTATTATTCAAATTCGAACTGGGCGCTACAGCTATGTCCCAGTCTTGAATCTATTCTGTTATCAGGGTGAGTCCTAGGTTGATACTTTTTTAAAGTGTACTACTAATAAACAAATTTTTCAAATAATTTTTTTCAGAAAACTATAAGATAAGCGAGATACAGAATACAAATTATACCTGGGCTTGTGCATCAAGACGTATCTAGCACAGCATAGTAAACAACCAGCACAATATCTCTGAGGATTTCCTGGTGCAATGTTTTTAATCAATTCGGTAGTCGCACAATTTTTTGTGGGGATTTTAATGCACATCATGGCCTTTGGGGTTATAACGATGACGATGCCCAAGGTAAGGCTTTAGTAGATGCCATGGAAAGTCATAATCTCATAGTTATCAATGATGGAAGAGCCACTCGAATTGTCGGTCCACAATGCATAAACCAATTCTCGGCCGTCGATCTAACTTTGGTTTCACCAACACTAGCAGACATTATCGACTGGGACGTACTTACTGACACAATGGGATCTGACCACTTTCCGATAAAAATAACCATTCAGTCTTCCAATCAACCTTGCGAACATACACCTTACTCCAGATGGAACGAGAAACGGGCCGACTGGGCCCTTTTTCAAAATCTATTACAAACCAAGTTGAACGACTTACCCGGCTTGGATAATACTACCAATTCCGAGAAGTTCGCTAGACTTGTAACAATGATTTCAGATGCTGCCGATGACAGTATGCCTCTGAAAAAACCATTTAGCCTGCCCTCTCCTCAACCAGTTTGGTGGGACGAGGAATGTAGAGATATGTACGAAGCGCGAAAAGCGGCCCTCAGCAATTATAAGCGAATGTCAAATCTTGACAATTTCATTGCATACAAAAAAATTTCAGCAAAAATGAAAAGACTTCTCAAGCAAAAACAAAGATCTAGTTGGATTGCCTTTATAAATAATTTGAATCGTAGAACACCTGTTACTGATATATGGAGGTTTGTCAAATCAATCAGCAGAAAATCAAATTTGAACAAGCCCCCAATATCAAAAAATTTGATAGAACAAATTCTCGATAAGTTTGCTCCACTCGCATCTTCATTACCCCCGCTAGTGACTTCCGAATGTTTCGTGCCGCATCAAGATTCTTTTATGGAAAAACCTTTTGATTTCCTCGAATTTCAAACATGCCTCAAAGATTGCAAGAGCACTTCTCCAGGCATAGATAAATTCACTTATAACATTCATGTTTAATTTGCCAGAATCGGTTAAAGTTCTGTTACTCCAAATTATGAATGACTGGTGGACAAATAATCGCTTTATAGATCAATTCAAAGTCATTATTACCTGTCTCATACTCAAACCGGGTAGAGATCCAGGATTGATAGACTCGTACAGGCCCATTTCACTTTTATCATGTATAGTCAAAACTTTTGAGCGTATGATCAAACTCAGGTTAGAATTTCACGCCGAAAGTAATCATCTATTACCGATTTCCCAGTACGGCTTCAGAAGGGGTCGCGGAACCTTAGATGCAGTAACCCAACTAGTCCTAGATATCCAACTCTGTTTTTCCAAAAATCATTACCTATTGTGCTGATTCATTGATTTAAAGGGAGCATATGACACGGTAGATTTAGGTATACTCATGAAAAAATTAATGCAGAAAGGGGTATCACGAAAGTCATCAGCCAGCATAATTGAGCTATTCAGGAATAGACAAATCTACATCAGAGATCACAAAAACGAGTTGCATGGCCCTAGGACGCTTTACAACGGCTTACCGCAGGGTTCTATTCTGAGTCCTTTATTATTTAATTTCTACACTGCTGACTTCCATGAAATATTCGACAAGGAAATTCAAATAATCCAGTATGCCGATGATATCTGTGTCTATATCGCACACCATTCATATCAATATTGTCTTCAAGCTTTCGAACAGGTAGTTGAGAAGGTTAAAAATTGGCTGCTAGAGGTAAATCTCCAATTGGCTATAGAGAAGTCTGCTATGATGTGTTTTACAAGGCACAGAATTGCACTTCCTAGCACACATGAAATCGGTGGCCTTAGTATACCCGTAGTACAGCACTATAAATATCTAGGAATAGTGCTGGATTGCAAACTCTTGTGGAGTAAGCATATCCAGTACGTGAAAACCAAAGCTGAAAAGGGGATAAACATACTCAAGTGCACCACAAAGAAAAAATGGGGAGCAGACCCTAAGATAGCGCTAATTTTTTACCAATCCTATGTACGTTCAATTTTGGACTATGGATGTGTGCTATATGGTTCCGCAGCTAGGTGTCACTTAAGAAAAATTGACCAAGTACAATATCAAGCTTTGCGAATTTGCATGGGAGTCATGAAATCGTCACCTTGTCCAGCTATACTTGCAGAAGCAAAGGAGCCACCCCTTGTTTTAAGAAGGCTTTATTTTGCTGAGAAAGCCGTTGTGAAGTACAGGTCATTCAATGAGTTTTTAACGCACAAAATATCAGTGCTAACAACCGAAAACTTTACTAACAAATTCTGGATCAAGAAACCCTCACCTTTGCTTGTTGAAGCTTTCGTGAATACTTCAAATCTTGCGAGTCACATCAATCCCATGGACAACTACCCATTATATAGTGGTCCATACGAAGTATTCACTACTGAAACCGTTGTCATAGTACCTAACTTTTCCGAAAACCATTTTTATAATAGGTCTCTCCTGGCAGCCGTATTAGCAGATCTTTATTGTCAGACTGTCATCTATACCGATGGGTCTAAAAGTGAAATGGGCACGGGAAGTGCTTTTTATATATCATCACACGATTACTGTCGCGGCTATCGTATCCCAGAATTCTGCTCGATATTCACAGCAGAAGCATTCGCAATTCATCAAGCATTAGTTTGGTGTCTTGAACACAACATTACGTACGCAACAATTATCTCAGATTCCAAATCTGTACTGGAGGAAATCAAACTTAATCCAACAAAGTTTTACAACAATAATATCATAAGTAATATTAGAAAATTACTCGTAGCATGCAAAGCCAAAAGGATTAAAGTCAATTTTGTTTGGGTAAAAGGACATGCTGGCATCGATGGCAATGCCTTTGTAGATATAGCTGCGAAAAACGCTGTTAATTCAGATGCAATCACAGAGGTTACAGTTTTCTCGGACTTCTTATAGAAATCAAGAAATCAATTAGAAAAAGATGGGAAGTGGTGTGGTCTGATTTTGTGTCAGAAAGTCACAACCACTATACTTTACTGCACCCAACTTTACCTAGTAGCATTCCTCACATAGATAAATTTTACTTTAATAGGGACTACTCCTCTACAATAACTAGACTAAAACTTAATCATGGCTGCTTCCCTGCCCACCTATATCGAATAGGAGTCATGGATTCCCCAATTTGTGCTTGTGACGGCATCTCGACCGCTGACCTAAACCACATATTTTTTGCTTGCAAATTTAACACTCACATATCTGAACAATTCATCGGTCAAATGCTTCAGTACGGGCTTCAGATGCCATTGAACGTAACCACGATTTTATCCATGTGCGACAGATTAATTTATAATTCAATGGTCAAGTTCCTCAAGATGGTAAAAGTAAACGTATGATTCTTATTTACGTATTACTAGCAAATTGATAGATTTAGAGCTTTTTTCTCTTTACTCCTAGCAACATTTTGTGGCAAATGGACTTCAGAAGCCAATGCCAAGCTCCCACACACACACACACACACACACAGGATTTCCTATATAAAAATGGTTCCCACAGAATTTGACCTTGGGATGATTTATGGATGATTTTACGGCTGTGAAGTTTGGGTAGAGATGCGAAAATGAAAATATCGATACCGGTACCAACTCGATATTTTTTGGCCAAATAGACGCGTTTGGTTCGTACAGATAATTTTGTGCAATTGATTACACCCCTCAATAATTATATAATTATTTTCGATACCGATACCCCTACAAAAGTATCGATACCAGCTCGGAATCGCTCAAAAAGTATCTGAGATAAAAATACTCGATATTAGTGCAAAAGTACAAGTATCGAAGGATCGTTAGCAGCCCTACAAAAAAAAATCATCAAAAAGTGGGGACGCGCGTGTAATTGCCGCCAACCTGAGTTATTGTGCTGGTTGTTTGTTGCATCTAGTGTGTGTAGCATGTTGCTGAGGTTTTTGTCAAATCAATTGGGCATTATACCTGTCAGATAGTGCAGTACTCCCTTTTTGTTTATCGTTGTTAATTTTAAATTGGTAAAAAAGTGGCACATTATTATGAAACAATTTTTAGAAAATACCAATTTATAATTAACTATGATAAACTGAAAATGACTAGTGCACTAATTCTCAGCTACAATGCCTGATCGATAAGGTGAAAATCCGAGCGAAAAACTAAACATAAACAGACTAGGTACGTCTTGATACACAAGCCCAGACATACCTTTTTTATTGTCTATCTCGCATATTTTTTAGTTTTCGGAAAAAAGTTATTCGAAATAGTTGTTAATTTTAACGACCTCTATACACAGGTTAAAAAAGTATCAACTTAGATCCCGTATACCGGGTGTCCCAGAATTTCCTTGACACGTGATATTCTGGTAACAAAAAAAAGTTCAAACGAAAACTGAGTGGAATTTTTGAAGGTACTATAGGGTCTATCATACCATGCATCCAAAATATTTTTTTTTGTACGTCAACCCCTAAAACTCACCCCCAACTTTTTTTTTCAAATAGCACCCCACAGGCTTTCCTACATAAATGATATCCCCATTTTATTTGAATCTTGTGGTATCTTTAATTTTATATGCAAAATTATTTTTTCCGTAAAATCATAAGCATAAGACAAATGAAATGATAATTTGATTGACCCCTGATATTTTTGTAACAAAAACGGATAAAAAAGAATAGTAAGTAGGTTTTTCAAGGGTAGTGAATGACCTATCATTCCTTGCTTATGAACCATTTCTTTCTTACTTAAACCCCTGGAATCCACCCCTAGCTTATTCTTTCAAATTTCAATCCACAATTTTGCCCGGAAAAATGAATTCTTTATTTGAATTTAATTATCGTAGTGCCTTACTTTTTATACCCCTAATACTGCAATTTATCGTTAATTTTGGCGCCCGTGTGCGGGGCACACCCTGCGCACGGGGTTGGATTCCAGGGGTTTAAATAAGAAAAAAATGATTCATAAGTAAGGAATGATAGGTCATTCACTACCCTTGAAAAACCCACTTACTTTTCTTTTTTATCCGTTTTTGTTACAAAAATATCAGGCGACAAACAAATAATCATTTCATTTGTCTTATGCTTATGATTTTACGGAAAAAATAAGTTTGCATATAAAATTAAAGGTACCACAAGATTTCAAATAAAATGGGGATATCATTTATGTAGGAAAACCTATGGGGTGCTATTTGAAAAAAAAAGTTGGGGGTGAGTTTTAGGGGTTGACGTACAAAAAAAATGTTTTGAATGCATGGTATCATAGACCCTATAGTACCTTCAAAAGTACCACTCAGTTCTTGATTGAACCATTTTTCGTTATGAAAATATCACGTGCCAAGGAAATTCTGGGACACCCAGTATAAATTACTAGCGGATTCGCCATACTAGTTCTACTGTTCCAACGGCAATGCTTTTTTTGCAAGTGCTCACTGAGGTTGTCTTATTTTGAAATGATTTTATCAACTGGATTGACTCGAGGCTCACCATGTTTTTGTCTAAGATCATGAAATACCGTGGGCACAAACCAAAGAAAAAATATAAACGAATGAAATTATAAGTTCTGGTAAACCTTTCGCCAGTCGGACATACTGACTTTTGTCGGGAGGTCTGGTAGGTTCGACAAGGAGCTTTCTAGGGTGTAGAATTTTAGTGTTTTCAGTGATTGGTTCAGTGGGGTTGGCAAAAAGGGCCAAAGGTGGCCTACTTGCCTGGCTCCGCCTCCCCATCACTACTACTACTAAACCTTTCGTCATTAAAAAAAAAGATTCTGCAATGCGGGTAATAATGAACATTTTACTTTTCACCACACGCTTGGTGACCCACAATGTAGAATTCCGAATAAAAGCGTATCGGACGCAGAGATCCGATAAGATAAACAGGTAGAAGAGAGAACACGATATCCCCTGATCTCCCTCCACCACTTCTGATCTAACTCCACTACTTCTATCTATCACGCTGGCGCTCGAGCAGCTGGTAATAGTCACATTTTGCATACCCATTTGTGAAGTAAAAAGCTGATATTCTAAAAAATAATAATAAAAAAATCAGTTTGTTGAACCGTATTTAAAAGCTGAAAGTGCTCAAGAAGTTATTTGGCGATTCACTTTTGAATATCCAGGTGAACCAGTTCCCTGTGTTCAAACCGTTTTGAATATTTTTCATCGATGTAAATGTGTGTGCCCTTGTAGAAACATGTGAGTCTCCATCCAGCATCCAAATTTCCCAAGAATTTGACATTCCGGGCCGCACAGTGCGACATATTTTAAAAAAGCATGGATACAAATCCTACAAGGTGAAAACAACCCAGGAAACTTTTCCAGGTGATTATATCAGGCGCATGGAGTTTTGTGAGATCATAAGAGAAAAAATTGATCCAAACGAAGACTTCACTAAACATATCATATTTACAGATGAATCATTATTTTCTGTCCATAGTCATCACAACCCTCCAATCGCCAGATATTGGTTACGGGAAAATAAACATTTAGTGTGCCACTAAGAACACAATATCCACAAAAAGTAAATGTTTGGACCGGTATTTTAGGCGAAGATATTGTAGGACCTTTTGTTGTTAATGGCAACTTAAATGTGGAAATATATGTGCAGAAGCTTGAAGAGGAAGTTATGCCAGCTGTGCGGAACTTGAATGTAAATGTTGAGGAAATCTGGTTTCAGCAGGATGGCTGTCCCACGCATAATGCACGCGCAGTTCAGGAATTTTTTAAAACAACTTCTCCTGAACGGCTCATTTGTGCTGGAGGTACCATACCATGGCAGGCAAGGTCACCGGATTTAAGCCCGCTTGGTTTTTCTTGTGAGGCCATTTAACTAACTTACTAACTTAGATGAGTTAAGGGCAAAAATATTCGACGTCACTAACTCCATAGCACCGGAAGTGTTGTCGAATATTAGGACAGAGTTTTATGACTGGCTGGGATATTGCGAGGCCAGGAGGGCGATCTTTTCGAGCATTTATTAAAATGATAGTATTTATTTTATTTTTATTCCATGGAACTATTATTTATTTTATTATTTTTTGGAAATTATTATTATTTGTTTTTGTTTCATTTTTAGGATGACTGATATATGACATTAACCTTTAAACTGCTGTTGTTTTCTAAGAATAAATGCAACAGCGATAAATATGATAACAGAATGAAGAGATCGTCAAAAGTTTGCAGGACAAAAACATGATGTAGTCATTCTCTGGCACCTACTTTCTTACTGACGACACCTCGACCATGCGACTGTGAAAGTAGTGGGAATGTAAACACTATGAGCGGTAGTGTTGTCTCCTTTTTAACTGATGGCTTTGTCCGTATGTACCTTCCATCTCCGTCGCATTGAAAATTTAGGACTCCAGCCCCAAGCTTGCCAATGGTGCATACAGTTTATCATATGAGTATATTGAAAATGAATGTGAATACTACTAAGTACACAAAAACTCTCAAAGGCGGATAGGTACATATGTGACTTGCACGAACAAGAGGCTCTCTTTCCAATTTCCAAGTAAATAGAACTTCTATTAAGGATTGCTGCTTATACATTTCTAACCCTCTGAATATGCCATTCGGAACTAAGTAACCGGTCCAATAATAGAGGAACACATCAATCCGGAATTAATCAGTGTGCCCAAATGTTCACCTTCCTCCTTCCCTCCCCTGGCCCCGCGTCTGTATGCAGCCACACGATGCGTTGTCAGCATCGTGTTCTACACCCCTATACATAATCATAATCGATTGTCGATTCAGGGGGTGGGCGAGGATTATTATTAGGAGGGGTGAAGAAGGAGAGGGAGGTATTTTGCCTCATCGGCCCTATGCCGCGTTATTAGTTATTACTGCAAGATGGGGTATAGACAAAGGGTGATTTCAAACAGCTCATACAGTCTTACAAAATTGTCCAGAAGCACGTGAGTATCTAATGGAAATTGTTTTTACTTTTGTGGATGAGAGAAGGTGGACTTACATTATTTTATCAGGCATTTGGCTCATAATAGTTCTATACATTGCAAAATAGAGATAAGATAGATGTTTTTTCTTCAGAAAATACGTTTTAAAGAAAAATATACCTTGGTCTTTTCCAAATAAGTATAGACTCTTAAAATGGAACTTGTTTAGTGAAATAATAAAAATATGATTGACGCAAGACGCAATAGAAATCTCAATAGCAGCGACAAAACGATATTGTATAATTTGACAACAAAATAAATAAAAACTAAAAAAAAAAAATGTTAAACCGAATATGAATTTAACTTGATTACCCATAAGGAACAAAATGGGTGGTTTTTTATTATTCATAATTTTTGGTTACTTCGGACTAGCACGGTAAGTTTTTAGTACGGGATCGGTCGATAACTCCATTACTGTAGAGTTGTAGGCAAAGATATTCAGAATTCACCTTGCTCAGACAATATTTTGATGTATACAGGGTAATTCATAGCTACGTGGTGATGCAAACACACATTTTTTTTAAATGAGACACCCTATATATGTTATATCATATTTAGTTTCTATTAATGATCCGAGTTCTTACAATATGAGGTACTTTAATATTATACAGGGTATTTAAATAGTTATGGCAATTTTTGTATTCAGATCGCTTTCAAATGAACGTTGTTGTATCAAAAAGTAATGGTTCAAAAATTATTTTTTTACATCGCCACATAAAAAATATCCTCTAATTTTTACGCCGACGGTAAAAAAGTCGATGATGATGGTGTCATGGTTCAAACTTTGAGAAATGTTGCCCAAGCATTTGAAATTACAATTCAAAGTTGCATGAACGTTTCAGGGGATATTTTGAGCATTTGCTTTGGATTATGTCTTTTCGCACTAATTTATGTTTTTATATTTATCAAATGCTGTACAATTCTAGGTTTCACTGATTAAAAATAATATTTTTAAATACTGCAAATGGGAGGTACTTTTTAAATTTCGTTAAAGTAAAAGATGATAGAATTTACATTCTAGCATTCTAGCTCACTGTGCATATGAATATGCGGTGTAGACTTTTTTACAACCGGCATTAAAACTAGACGATATTTCTTATCTTGCGATGTAAAAAAATATAATGCTTGATCCATGACTTTTTAATATACGGTACATTCACTTGACAACAACTTGGATATGAAAGTGGGCATAATTTTTGAAATACCCTACATAATGTAACAACAGCTCATATTGAACGAACAAGAATCCTTTGTAAAATCTAAATTTAGAATACCGTATAGGGTGTCTCATTTAAAAAAGTTGTTTGAACCACCACGTAGTTATGGATCATCCTGTATACATCAAAATATTTTCTCAGCAAGAAGCATGTCCTTGCCTACAGCTGTCTTTTACAGTAGTGGGGTTATCCACCGATCCGATAGTAAAAACTCAGCCTGTATGTGTTATGTAATCTAGAATAAATAATTTTATTTTACGTTCAATTACCTCAATAATAACACGAACAGCTTAATTTTTTAGAATAACAATTTGTATTTTTAATCTATAGGATTCTTTAATTTGCAGAAAACCAAATAATATAATAATAATTAGGCTTTTGTTCTTACTGCCTTTTTATTTTACGATATTGACATAAAATACAGCACCTAATATAGGTCTACAACTTTAAAGGTATTGCGTACCCACCGGCACTTGTTAAACATTCTGTTCAGGATGAATAAACAAAACCAATCTGAGTAGAGGAAGATCATAAATCTCATGACACTAATGTTTAAAGAAAAAACTGTATTTTTTGAGGCAACATACGTCATAAAGCTCATAGTTCTTTATACAATATATTTTCAAGGTTTGAAAAAATGTTTCTTTATTAATTTCTTAAATACCATTAAGGCTACTTTTCTGTAATTTGGCAGTGCTGTCCACTGCAATAAGGCGCTCGGTCAGCACTGACTGGAAAATAATTGTCATTTCCAGTGGCGTCTCGGGGTGAGGGCAGTCCCACGATTAGCATTAATAAAATAGTGTATACGTCACTGACCTTAAAAAAAATAAAATTGTTTTTCAGATTAAATAGATGCAAGCCCAAGTTTTTTAATGCCTCTCCACATTTCTCTTTGTTTTTTGTTTTTTTTTTTTTTTTTTTTTTGGCACTAGGATGTTTTCCCATCAGCCAGAACCAGATTATTTAGTGGAAGTAATAAAAGTTATAGAAGAGAGGAATAAAAATGTAGGGGGGAAAGTAAAACTATAGGGAAAAAAGATCTCATATGGAGGTCCTCCAAACTGTAATGTCTTAGCTTTCTGGTATTTACCAGCTATCATGAACGATTGAATCCTGTCCATCTCAAAAGCTGTCGCATCCAAACTTTAATGACTATAGTAAATATATTAAAAGGGAAACCTGACCTATAAAACCAATAAGCTATAACCTAATTAACAAAGCTAGAGGTAGGGAAGGGAAAAGGTATTGACTGGGGCACACATTTTTCTCGCCCAGGGGCCCAGCAAGGCATTTTTTCATTTCACACACAACAATTAGGCCTACGGTAAGGAAGGATGGGGGAGGTTATATTCACATACAGAGGTGTACAACAAAGGTCAACCTAAAGCGAGAGCTAAATTGTAAGACCAGAGTTTTTTAGAAATTTAATAACACATGAGATGGCATCGGGTCTTTCAAGTGAGAAAATGTACGAAGTATTTAAAGGGGCAGATAAACCACATTTTACCAGGTCCTCATAAAGTGCATCACAATGAGCTAAGTACTTGGAGCAGCCGAAGAAAAGGTGGTCCAGATCCCCATATTCTCTTTGTTTCCGAGGAAACAAATACAAACATCGCCTGTCGAAAAAAATGTTAAAACAAAACAAGCTAATTCTTATCAATATTGGCCATAAGTTTGGGAAAAAATTGTTTGGCACCCTGTACCATGGAAACCAGATTCTTTAGGACGCATATTTACATGAGTTTTTCTACTTAGATTTGGGTTAGAAATACGCCCTTGAAATTAAGGTGTATCAATAAGAAAAGCAAAGTTAAGTTTTTAACGTTTTGTTGTCACATTTTTTGTGACGGGCTATGGAGTGGTTTTCATTCTTTCCTCAAAAACAGAGAGAGATACGAAGAAACATTGAGATACAGAATAGTTGATTGTTGGTTGGGTACGCTCTTGGTTATAAATGAAAATTTATGGCCATAGGGAACATGCTGTTTCTCGATTAGAATGAAAATCTGATCCCCTTGTGAGTTTTTTCGATAAAGCTTGGGTGCAGAATTCCTCACCCATATCTAATTTTCACCCTAGCTTTGTTCAGAATCTCTTATTCTTGATGTGCACTCTATATACCGTTAAAAAATATTTGAAATTTTTGGGCGCCTTCAGTACTTCCAGGCTATCCAAGAAAAATGAAGGGTCCTTGCGAAATTTATACCGATGCGAACTCCATTGAAATAACTTCCCTACTCCCCACACTCCTACGCTAACAGCTCATACCTTAATTGGACCGGTATGGTAGGCCTATTCAGCTTTTAAATGACCATTTGAATATTTTAACCTTTCTGGTAGCCTGTACGATAAATAAGATCCTCGGGGTGGACCTTTTGAATTAGGAGCGAGCTTTTAGGACAGCCATAGGGCATTGTCCGGTTAATATAATTATTTGTGTGTTAGTATCAGCGAATTTTACAATTAACTTTGTTATGTAATATAGTCCAATACAGAATAATATATAATCCATACAGCGATTGGAAAGACATCTCTACCAACCTCTCTAATGTTTTGGAAAAATTGTACTTAATATAACTAACTAGAACTGGATAATTTTGATTTTCATCAAACGAGACTGAAACTCAAAACTGTAACCGGATTTGTAATCAGCACTCTCAAATTATCCGAAAGACGAGGTTTCATCCCAATAGCACGCCAAATAAAGAGTTTCAATTTTTTAGGTAAACCTCTAAAGATCTGAAATTTTTTACTTTCGTTATACTAGACAGATACTCAAAACGGAGACCGGATTTGTAACCAACATTCTCAAATAATCTAGGACACGAGGTTTCATCTTAATAGAAAACCAAACAAAGATTTTAATTTTTTAGGTAAACCTGAATAACTGAAAGATCTCAAATTTTTCATTTTCGTCACTCGAGGCAAACTCAACTACGACCGGATTTGATATTTCGATTTCAATAATAAATTTCTAAAAAATGTCAAACGTTATCAAGTACTGCTTGAGCGAAAGTACATTCAAGGTGTGGGTGTTAAAAATTCTACTTACGAGCCTCGTTATATTATACAGATATATCCTCCTATATGAGTGTTGACCTTTTTGCATGTCAATGTATTAATTTGCTCGATGAAAATCGAAAAATGCTAAACAACTGAGATTCAAAAATGTGTTCGTAAATAAATAACCAGAACAATATGACCTCATTCTTGGAATGCACGCAATCATAATCACTAGGCATGATTTATAAACAAATTGACGCATTAATATGCTTATGCTCCAGCAGACTAAACCAATTCTCGGAAAAAATTACTATGTATGATATGCCTGAGTCACATTCAATTACAATAGCTCTTCGTATCACAAGTATCTAGAACTACTAGATTTTGAACCATGCTCAAATTCGTTCAATGCTATAGATGAATAAATAGATGAATGGATCCGCTTTAATGGTCAAATCAAGTGGAAATTCCATCCGGAAGTCAAAAATGTTGTATAGCTTAATATTTTTCCAAGGCTATTGCTAAAGTAAAATAGAACTAATTTTAAAACCCTCTGAGTTATCATAATGAACCAGAGTGTGAAAACATCCAATGTGAATTTTTTCCTCGTCAAAATAATATTTTACTACGTAACCTCAAATATGGTTAAGGGGCCTGATGGATACACACATTTGCACATACGTATTTGCTATGTAAAACACGGACTCACAATTTCTCGCATAACTCACTCTATTTTCAAACTTCATATATTATATTTCAGAAGGCGATAGTTAAGATCTTAATGAATGACAACTATTTTCGATTTTCTCAAAAAAGTTTTTTAATGTGCACAAAAACTCGCAATGCAAAATCATACATTCTATAAATGCCTGTAATTTAACAACCAAAATCAAAAAAACGCTAAATAGTTGCACAAGCGCAAGCTTTCTTCTTCAATTTGCTCTTTGAGTCATTACTGTAAGTATAAAGGTAACGTCAGTAGCTTGGAAATGCGAAATTCATTTTTATGGTGACCTTTGGACCTTACCTTGGGACCTTTTGACCTTAGCTTTGGATTTTTGGATTTATCTCCCCTCATCTTAGACACACACAGTGGAGAAAGGGAACAGGCGGCCACGTCTCCTCGCTAACACAGGAATACGTCTTTTCTTTGATTCTCAATTTCGCGCGCTATACTCTAGACCCTTAATAATTAAACATAATTTTGGGACCCCGATAAGTTTGTACACAATGTGAATGTTATGTACCTCTGTTAAAATAGCTCATAGGACATCGCAGTGAATTGCTGTATTTGGTCTAGTTATAATAATTGATATCAGTTGGCAATGTAAAACCAAAACACTCTCTTCCGTAATCCGTAACCTTCAAAATATACTATACTATATTTTTTTATTAGATCGTCTGCAAGAAAGGCAATTTCCTCCAAATACACTGTGATTACTACTCGTGTTAAAGAAGACGTTATACGCTTATCCAAATACCCATTCCAGGAATTTATTACCCATAAAGCATCTCGGCCCATCCATAAATTCATAAAAAATTCATTAATAAAGACCGCGTGTCGTAACCTTCCCTTTGGATAGCTAATCTTTTCCCAATTCGAACTTTTAATAGCTTATTCGAAAAGTTGTGCACTTAATATTCATAACAGCTGCATAACTGTTATGGCAGTTTTGCAGTTCACAAAATTAAAATATTCTGATCAAATAGCTTTCAGGGTTTTGCTAGCTTTTGCCATTTTCACTTCGGTGGACGAGGTTATGATTTGGCTCTGACTTAATCAGACAAAAATATGTCTTTTAATATAATATTAATACAATTATGATATTATAGTTCGAGGGTTGCTCTCGCCAAGCGGATGCGCCTTGGCGTCCCACCAAGAAAACTACTGCTGTTCAGCAGCGATTTCCTTGGTTTGCCGTTACCTTCGGGTACCAGATGGCGCACCGGCAGAACCTTTCTGTAACCTGCTACGATATTATAGTTATTTGCAGCATAACATGTGTGTATAGAAAGTACAATGATTGAAAGAAAACAAATATTCATGTAGCAGAAAAGACAGAAGGCATATTAAAACCGAACTAAGTTCACCCCCTTGAAACAAAGACTGTAAAGAAAACTAATTAAATCTACCTGATCCATTAATAAACAGAAAATAAATTTAATGCTTTTTGGGACAAAAACCAGTTGATAAAGTTGATCAGAGAACGATCTACAAAAATAAGTAGTTTGGTGAGAAGGTGTATCTTCAGAAACATAAATTTAGATTTATGAACATTAACATGATAGTTCGTATATCGTTATGACAACCCCTCCGTTTGAATTATTACATATAGTCACTAGAATGCACAAAATTGCATCGAGACAAAATACAGTGCCGTGTTTTGCGTTTGTTACTATTCCAAAGAAAGTGGAAACTCAGCAGAAAATATCATGGATATTGATTCTTTAACCATAACCGTCATTAAGGAGAGTAGCTTTTACTTTGAAAACACAAAATTAGTCAATGTTTTTTACTTCCCACACTGATAGTTGAGGGGACTATTGTGAATTGTGTGCGAATATTTTCGGTTATGACCTAATACGCTTTGGGCGTCTTATAATATCTACATAACAAACATCCACGTCACTCATTTCCGTTGGTCTGTCAGTCTGTCTGTATGCCAACCGAAAAATTTGTTAGATTCGTCATAGGCTGTCCATTTCCCTGTGAAAGAAAGACCTACCGGCATAATACACTTTTTCAGGTTCATCCGAATATTACCTTGCCTATTACAGAGACCAAGTGGCTTAGAATTTTTTGATGTTATTTACGAGTATGTACTGAGTTAGATCGTTCTATACTGTGTAACCTGGAAATTATTGAATTGATTTTTATGAAATTTTAAATGAAATTATTGACACAGTATTATTATTGTGGCGAGGATGGACAGAAATCAGAAATTGTGTCAGTCGCGACGCAGCAATAATGAAAAAACTAAGACATAAAAACAGCCTAAACTTCGTTTTTAGGCGATTTGGAAGGTTCCTGACAATTTTCCACATTTTACTTCCCACACTGATAGGAGAAGTCGAAAATTTTGGATTTTGTAATAATATGCTATTTTGGCATGATATCAGCTTAACAAAAATCGTTGCTCATTTCCGTCGGTTTGTCTGTCTGACTGTCGGTCTACTCCTATATTGGCGATTCTAACCGCGTATTCTCAGTAACCACTCATTAGATTGTGATCAAATTTGGGGGGCGATATGCTGTGGGGTCGTAGTAGGTAGTACTGCTATAAATTGAAAACTGGTGCATTGGAGAAATTGGTGGAAAACTAAAATTATCACAATCCCTCCAAAGTCGGTTTCAAGCATTTCAGCGGTTTCTATTCTTTTCATTTTTTTTGGAGGGGTTATATAGGATGGTGGGAGGACTTGCGATATCGTGTGCTTGTTAGACCTATATCTACATTTCATATCTGTAGAATAATTATTTGATACAACACATTACAATGATCCTATAACGTCTAACTTGGAAACTACGTATTTGACTGTGACGAAATTGTGACACCATATTGCTACCGTGGAGGATATGGAGGTTGAAACTCTTGCCAGTAGCGGAGGATAAATCAACGGAAAACGAAAAGTTTCAAAATCTACTCAATCTTCTTTTTTAGATTTAGTTTTTATGAGGATGGTGAGGACAATGTGTGGAAAGTGCTGAGTCAAGACACTTGATGCAATTTTTATCAATACTTGTAATTCCTCTGAGGTAGGAAAAGCCACTAAGGCTTGCTTTTATTTATCATACCCTCCCATTGCACAAGGATACAACTTACCATTATCTAGGGCCGCTTTCTACTAAATTCCAATAAAACACATCAATAACTCAACATTGTCTACATCTACGAATATCATCAGAAGATATAACGGCAACGCAATTATGAAAATGGGCCATTAGAAATGCGGAAGGGGTGCCTCCTCTTTACCGAAATAAGTTTGCGCGAAGAAGGTCCCATGGGATGGCTTTCCCGATCCCATTCCAACACTGTAAACAACGCGCTGTTTGCCGTCGAGGCTCAGTCTTAGCATTAATTGAAGAATTATGGACCTGAGGTGTTTGCACTTGTTGTTAGAACGCCATCTTGAGTTTCGGCGTTGGGGGATATTGCGATGCTGGCTGACCAAACTGAATCATCGAATGTAAATATAATGTTATATTTGGGACTATGATTATGACTTTGATAGTGAAAATGCTAGTTTGAGTCGACTGGGTTGTTGAAAAAATGGGATATTTATTTGGTAGAAAATGTTGATTAAAACCTAGCTTCCGGGGACAAATTTTTATAGTTATTATGAATCTCAATGGCCTCTCTGGGCAAAATATGATTCGTTGTAGCAACAACCTGGGTCTTCCCAAATTTCATCTTGAGGTCACTGCCTTCCTGGACTGCATTTTTTGCTACCGAAGATTTTTCTCAATGACCTGATCGGCATTTTGATTTGTATTGAGAAATTTTACTTTCGTTGTTTCGAGGTATACTCTTCCTGTGGAAGTATAGGTATACATTGGGCTATATACAGGGTGTTGATTTGGACACGTCCCACCACGAATTTATCGAAAACCACCCATTAAAACTAAAAACACCGAGACGCGTTAAGGGCGACAAGTTTTTAACCAAAAACTACTTTCCGCCCTTATACCCTCTGCCCCTCAGGGTCATCCCCTTAAAATTAGGAGATTGAGATATTTAAAGATCTGGTCTTAACACGTTGTTGCACACACCGGCTATAGACGTCTGCGGGGGGTGATCGTGATACGCCACGACGGCTGTATCAGTCAAAAAGTTATCTGCTTGTTACGGCAGAACGGCGACGACCGTCAGAATGTTGGTATACTTGCCCTGTTAAGCAATGTTAGTGCCGTAACGTGAAGCTCGTCATTTCTGAAATTGCCAAATTCTAACCCACTATACGCTATACCAACTATTAATGTTTTAAGGTGCATGGGTAAAACGGCACGACGGCTATAGCCGTCCATAACCTCCAATGTGATGCATTGACCACGTGTATAGCTGCCATATTGCAAGTGTGTTTTTGTTTGATTTTCATGTTTTCAGTACTGATGGGAGGTAGGTAACCAGATATTTTCATCCTAAACAGATATTCGTCGTCCACTTATTATACATATAGAATATATGGTTTCGTATCAATACAAAACTCGAAGCACGTGTGAGACATTTTCCAGAGAAGCTGCCCCTACCAGAGAATCATAAAATAAAATCATATTTTCTTAGATGCAAACAATGTTTCAAGTCTGGAAAACGCAAAGAAACTAGCTATAGATGCAAGGATTGTGAAAATAAACCTGATGCTTTGTGTCCAGACTGCTTTGAGGAGTGGCGTCAAACATCCATTTGTGCCTAAATTCTGTCTTGTTCGGGCATACCTCGGTTTGCTAATAAATTTGATTTTTTGTTTTTATACCGTCTATATTCTGAGAGGTGCGTTTTTGTTTATAAATTTGATACAATAAAATTTGTTTTAGCTTTTGTCTCGAAAATTGTCCTTTTCTTCCCACAAGATGTGTTTTACGATTACACTGATCAGACTGCTATAGCCGTGGTTGCCATTCTAGAACACAAAGTCTGCTGTGATATGATATGACGGATATAGCCGTCTTTTTTATTGTTACCAAAAACCTCAAAAATGGAAAAAAAGAGTCAAAAATGAACACCCTTAAAATATTATGATAACGCAAATTTACAAACGCAAAAAAATGGGAATGTTTTGAGGTGCCATATTACGAAGCCTCCCGGCCAGCAGAGTGTCCAACAATGTGTTAAGATAAATCAAAATAAGATAAAATATATGGAGCAAACAAAAGAAACTTCTGGGAATGAGCTGTACCTAGCTTTGTTGGCCAACAACATGGAATATACATTTGAAAGGACAACGGAATTCAAGTACCTAGGGGTAATTATAGAGCTAAAGGGACAAGAAACACAAGAAATGCCGGTACAGATCATCAAAGGAAATGGATAAATGAGGGATGGAGAGAAGAATAAACCAGGGAATTGAAGACATGTATAAGAACCTCAGTATTATAGCGGTCATCAAACAACAAAAAATAAGCGGAAAAAGGGAGGGTAGACCAAGAAAGAGATGGATGAGAGAGGTAGATGACTGAAAGAAAATTAATATTAGACACGGGAAAGAGACAGGAACAAGTGGTGTGGAATAGTACAGAATATACTCTGATATAAGTGGTAAAACAATGAAAACATTTATCTAAAGACAAATTCAACAAACATTTTAGTGGTATAGGTATATACTGTAAAAAAATTAAGTTCTAGGCCTTCATACCTGTACAGCAAATAAATGTATTTATTTATTTCACTATTTAGGGATACAACAGACACAGGATATATAAAAGTATCCACAGATTACAATAATTATAGGTGTAACACCGCAAACTTACAAATTAGATACCCAATTTCCGGTGGGTATGATGGTGAAATGTAAAGTAAAAATAAATACAAATAGAGTAAATAACAGATGCCTCTGAGGCAAGTTTTTTCACTACTACTTAAGACATTTTCTCAACATATTTCGTGGATAATTAAAGGCTTAAAGGCACAAGAATCAAACGTACTGGAGTTGATTAACGTACAAAGCTATTTCTTTCAATTAACAACTTAGATAAATCTCTTAGGATCAATAGCAATCAGTCTACTTTGTACTACTATATGCTGTTTGTTGTACAGAAAGAAAAAGAGGCCAGAAAAAGATGTAATTTATAATTTCGTTTAGTTCCTCTGTAAAATAGTGAGGGTAGCTCTTAGGTGAGATGTATCAAGTCAATCTATTTGACCCAACACTGATTATTTTAATCAATCGGACGGCTTTTTGCAGAAAGGAATCAACTCAAAAAATGAGCATGGTATTGGCATCTCCTATCCTACAAAAAGCCATCCCATCTCGTAATCAAACCCAATGAATGAGTTAGGCAAATGATTGCTATAACTTTAAGATGAATTTATTTCAAATTTTGTTTTTGGGTCGGATCTTCTCTGCAAAAGTCATCCAATCAATTTAGAGAAACCTTGTCAAGAACCCTCAATCGCAATCATTGTTCTTTATGCTACTATTTGCTGTTGTACGGGAAGAAAAAACGAATAGAGGAAACGTTATTTACAGATTTGTTTACTTCCTAAAACCAACACTGAGGGTGGCATCCCTTCGAAATTAAGTTTTAACTAATTTCCCCACAAAAAAGGGCGCATATACCAAATGAAATATCCGCTTTCCTGCCTGTACTCTGCTTTGGCCACTTCCCCTATTCCGATTTTCGTATTTATATGCATACACTGGCGTTTTCAATAAACGGCATGGTCATAAACATGATTATTACCCTTTTTGTTGGGGTTTTGCATACATACATTTTTAATATCAAGTGCTAACCCTCTCTCTCCTTGTCATATATGCTAGTGATTGATACATACCAGGGAGGCTCAAGAAAATGTCACAACGCTGGGTACATGATTACACAGGTAAAATCATAAAAAAGATACCTTGTAATTTAAAATTGACACATTTGAATATTCAACAGAGAATTTGGAAATTCCAACTGATCCTTACATTTGATGCTTTTGAATATTCGTCTGACTATTTTAAATTACAACCGATGCATTGGATTTGAAAGTTCACTATTTGAAACTACAAATAAAAGGCTCAGTGCGAAACAAAAGGAAAATTTTAGATATTGATCTTTGAATGTTGAAAATAATATAAAACACCAGCAACAACTACTGTTGCTTTATTCTTTGCCGTTCTTCATAATTCGCTGCCATACTCTATGGGATAGATAAATACCAACAGCATCAACTCAAACTTAATGACAAACAGAAACTAACTAGCCACATCAGTAAAATCAGCGCTGATATCCTCACGTAGACCATTTTAGAGGGGACGATACATTGAAGATATGATCATGTTCATTAGACTACAACAACACTCAAAAATCACGTCACAAGTTATACAGAAATTACTTTGATACTGAACGGTGAACTGTGGTAAGCCATATTTAGGGAAAACCAAACTGTCGTATTTTATCATTAATAGTAGTTATGATCAAATGTCAAGTCAACTTCACTATGTTTATCGCTAGAATTGTGGACTGGTCCTCAAATGGATTTCGAAGCAGTTAAGGTTTCAGAAACTGAAACTTCCATCACAAAAGGCTTCTTCTTGAAATGCCACATATTTATCAATGCGATGTAAATATAAACAAAAAAGACCTGATATTAATAACCTCAGCTCTATCTACGCTTATCTACTGAGATTTGACAAATTCAAAATTGACTACAACAATGACACTGTCTCGCACAACATTATCACATCCTAATCCCGACTCCATATCAATGGAAGAAACATGTTTTCATAACAACGAATAATAAATTTCACTTTCCAAAGTACGAAGGAATTAAATTGAAAATTATTTGAAACAATTGAATATGCACTAACTCAAAGTTTTTTAGTAAAACAAATTCTAATAGAATACTTAATGATTCTACCTGCCTTTTCTCTATATTTGATATTTCTAGTGAAATATTTAATTGTTCCACTTGCCTTTTAATAACACATATTGCCATAATAAAATCGTTGTCCCCTCTAATAGTACCACTCTCCAATTTTGAGGACTAGCTCTCTTACTATTAATTATTCATTTCACCTTTGTCATCCTTATTGACGGTTTGTCGACACTTTGACAGTAATGACACATTCCAACAGATTGGAATTGAAAGTTGTTAAGAGAGTACACACTTTGCTTTTTTATGCCGCTTTCCCAGTGTTTGGGAGTTCTTTGTTACCTAACTAGTCGGCATATGACTACTTTATTCTAAACTAGAATGTATGGGATCCTCTAAGGTTTACGGCATCGGTCAAGTACGAAGAAATTTCCAGAAGTGAGTTAACGAACATCAAAGGTCAACCATAAATTCAGAGACGAATATTCCATTTTACATATTGCACGAAAAAGTAGAAAATTAAGCTTTTTAGAAGCGTTACATACAGACAGAATAAAAAATACTAGTAATTTACTTAACGGTCAAATAGACATTAGCACGTCCCCTTTACTCAATTTACGTTACATTTTTCCAAGATCAAGATGATCAAATGGTAACATACCCGAGAGCATACCTCATTTCCCAATAGCCTGCCTACTTGTATCCCCATTTGTTGCCTATCTGTATAGATATATGTATATTTCCTTTCAATATTATTTTTAAGTACCATTCTTTGTTTGAAAAAGGTGTTGGTATACCACAACATATTGAAAAATAAAGTGATGATCAATTTTAGATTAATTTTTGACGACTGTCGATATTTGATCTTCATTGGTCAAGCAAAGTTGCCCTATTACAGTTAAAAGTTCTGGCGCCCTTATTGGAAACCTTTCATAACATTAATTTTATTCTCAATGAGCTATGTAAACGAAAACTGTTGCTATCGGAAACAAGTTTCTCCATTTCTTCACGGTCATATTGCGAAGACTTATCGAATAGCTCCGGTAAAAAGAAAGCAACGTAAATTTAGACGAGCCGCGCTTATCAAATTTAATGCTTGAGTTGAGTAATAAAAAAAGGGGCTGCTAAAATGTAGCGCTCTTTCAGTTTGAAAACCGTTAAATTGTTTATAGCGCTTTCTACCCGAGTGATATTCTGACAAATGCTGGCTTGATGGGAAAAGGAGAGTTTTTGTATTTTTCGTTCTCCTAATATGCTAAGCTTATATGGGAAGGGGATCGTCGCGTCCTCCAGGAAATGCTAAATTATCGCAAATATAGATCTTCTACTATTAAATAATATATTATTCAACGCGGATAATGACGGCAATAATTAACATCAACTACCATTACCCAGAGTGGAATACTATACTTTGTCTACGACGTAGCATTAGTACGATTCAAATACATAATAATTCCAAACTATTGACACATTATTTTTTTGCCAGTTTCCCGCAAAGGCTGAAGGCCTATGGCGTTGTAGGAGCGCTGCGAGAGGATAAGTACAGAGCAGGTTAAATTTGAAACGCTGCAAGTTGTATCCGTCAGGAAACAAATTCCCCGACAGTTTTCCACAGTGTCGAAGCTCGCCAAAAGAAGGAAAGCTGGAGGAGGCTGGCTGGGAGAACTCACTCGAGCATCTTCCATGATAGGATCTGTAAAAACGGGACACGTCAACCATCCTTCTTCGATGTTCCAGGCTGTAGAGACCCTTTGCGAGGTTAGACGTATCGATCAGTCTAATTGCCCTCTTCTGAATAGTGTCCAGAAGCTTTAGAAAGTAATTCGGAGCGCATCCTCACACATGGGAGCAATACTTGGATCTGTTCCTTGTAGAGGAGCAGCAGTTGCTTTGGTGTCTACAGCTGTATACAGCTTCCAACAGTAAACAAAACTCCAAGCTTCTGGGATGCTGTTTTAGCAGTAGTGACGACGTGGTCGTAGCAGGACATGTTATTGTTGATGTTGATCCCCAAAAGCTTGACTGAAGGTGACTTGACTACTGGGTGACCCTCCATTTCTACAGTTGGTAAGCCAACGTGAGACTTCTTTGTCAGAGTTGTTGCTTGAGTTTTCTGTACCTTAAACTGTCCTTTATTTACTAATTCCCACTCGACAATTGTTTCGATATCTACGTTGATCTGCGAGGCATGTTGCCTGTAGATTGGATAGCATGTTATTTCTAGCAGCTCATTGATGTGTAGCAGAAACAGTGTAGGGGATAGGATAGATCCCCTGAGGAACACCGGCGTTTATTGAAAATACGTCTGATGAACAGCCTTCGATTATAACAAACAGAGATCGGTCGTTCAAAAAAGCTATTCAGCCACTGGCACAGGCCAGGTGGTAGTCTATAAGCAACAAGCTTGACCAGAAGTCCCTCATGCTACACTCTGTCGAAGGCTTTCGATGTATCAAGTGCAATAACACGCGATTTGCGATGATTTTCATGTGCTCTGTTCCACAAGTGTGTGACGTAGGTCAGGTCACCCGTGGACCTATGCTTACGGAAGCAGTCTGTCATTAAAATAAATACATAGAAAAAAAGGTAGCATCAAATTTGATTAGAATTAGATTAGATTGTTAGAAGTAAATTAGGTTAGAATTGAGCTTACGATATACTTCAACTACAACTATTTGTATTTCACTTGAAAATACTTTAGTTTATAAAGATAGCATTAACTAAAATATTACACTACTCAAAGTCTTATATAGGTCTAAATCAACCACATGATAGTTCAATCGGTAGACTTGATCTGATTACAATATAATTTGAATAATCAGATACAGGACTAATTTAAGAATATTTTATTGATTGAATCTTCCTATCTTTGAGATACCCTTTCTGTATGGTATCTTGGAAATAAACAACATTGCATAGATTTAATGTTGCTATCATAACTTTGAGTATAAAGTTTTTGTATGATGTCGGATATAAACAACCTAACATCAACTGTATAATAAAATTTAAGTTTAGCCATGAGTATACACTCCCCACCATACATCGCAGACGATGCAACAATTCGAAAATCTCATTATGTGAACAACATCGTGACAGGGGACGAGAGTTTGATGTGCTATTACGATGTGCCTACCAAGGCTCCAAACAAAACCTGTTGTGAATTGTACAACGTGTCAGTTTGGATACACAGAAGACAGTCCCAGCTGTGTGATATCCCTGCCTCAAGTCATTTAATCTGAAAACCTGCGGTTAACGTCAAGAATGGACACCTGACTCCTCCATCCCGATAATGCTCCAGCTCACCGCGCCAAAGCCTGTACCGAATATTTGATCACCATAGAACTGGAATTTTTCGCGCACCCTCCCTACAATCCAGACATTGCTTTCTGCGACTTTACTTAGTGTTTGCATTGCATGTGAAAATGAATTTAAAACGGATGCGGTTTTAAATGATGAGTACCTTCTGCGGGCTTGGGACCGTGACTGTGCTTTAATTCCAGAACGATACTTGGCAGAACCAGTTTAAATGGTGATTTCGGAGAATAGAGAGGTCAGAGGAGTATTTATTGAAGAAGACTTAAACACTTACATACACTTAAAAAAATGGAGAAGTTCCCTAAAAAACAAATTTTGGAAAATTCATTATTATCTGATAGTCTATTTCCTCACTTGAAGAATGTCGAAAAAATCATCTGAATATTCCAAAAAAACGGCAGAGCTATTCAATTTTATATTTGCGGAAAGCGACCGCAGTGGTGGAATGCCTTATGACGTCACGTGTCATGAATCTTTCACGGCAGCGGGAGTCGGGACTCCGCTATGCATACGCGGCGCTGTACAGTGGGTGACATTTAGACTTGAGTGGAACGGCGGAGTGTTTGTTGTAACGGGCAGACGCCAGTATATTTTTGAATTATGGAGGAAGGTTACGTTCGTGGCGATTCTATTCTATTAATATTCCTAAAGTGAATCTCCACATGATTATGGACTTTTACTTCCCACACCGATAGGTGAGGGGAGTATTGTGATCGCGAAAATTTACGATTCCGAGATAATACGCTTTTTGGGTGTTTTATGATGTCTGCATAACGAAAATCCACGCAACTCATTTCCGTCGGTCTGTCTGCCTGTCGGTCTGTCTGTCGGTCTGTCTGTACGCGTTTTTCTATCCACGTAATCTCAGTAGCCGCCGCATGGATTGTGATGAAATTTGGGCAGCGATATGCTGTGGGGCCGTAGAGGGTAATGTTCCTATAATTTCGAAAATCGGTGCATCGGCGGCGGAGTAATTAGCAAAAAACCAAAAATTAGAATTTTCTGATGTATACATGCGAGTATTGCTTCTGATCATTCTGTATTGTGTAACTAGGAAACTGTTGGATTGATTTCAATTAAATTTTTACACAGTATTACTACCGCTGCGGTGTCAGCGGTGGCGCAGCAATAATAAAAAAACTAAAAATATAGAAACACCTCAAACTCAATTTTTAGGCATTTTAGGGGTTTCGTGATCATGTTCTACTTTTTTTGGATGGGGTTGAAATTGGGGTAGTTGGGGGGTGGGGAGTCATGAAACTCAATTTTTTGTATTCATAATAGGCTATCCATTAAAATATTTGTTTGGTGTTTTTATGGTGGTGTTAGTACACCTGAGTACAATGCAATATTTATAGTTTCTCGGTCTGCTAGACATATTCTAATAATAGGAGTACCAATAAACTGCAGCGTATAGTTTTGTCACCGTTGGCGTCGCTTACCCTACTGAAAACAAGGAATAACAACATGAACGAGGAGGCCGGCGGCGGCGCGGCGGCGGCACGGTGGCTTGCGGGAGCAGCATCCTCGACAGGGCGCACACAGGCTTTCGTGGTGTCGCGTGACGTCACAGCGGCTTTGCGTGGAGGATACAGCTATTCAAACTTTGAAGGAATATAACTTTTCTATTAATGGAGATAATTACAAAATTTTTTCGCTGTTGTTCTCTAACTTTTTAAGACTATCTGATTAGCTAAAATCTGAAAAAATGGAAACTTCCTCATTAAATAAATACTTAAAGCTGGAAAGTAAGCGTTCGTAATGATAGTGTCAAAATATTATTTTTTATAATTGACACTACTTTTTTGTGTGTACTGCTCGATTAGAGGGTATTCTTTTATTACAATATAAATCTTCCATGAATATTATATTTTTCTCTGTCCGGTATTAAAGTTATTTTCAATAGATATAGTATATTAGAATAATTACGTATGTAATTTATATTCAGGTAGGTACTAGTACTAGTATAGTCCGTGAAAGGTATCACCTTATTTAAGGCCATCAACCAAGTAACCTAAAAGACGAATTCAGGTGAAAACGTTTTCTTCAAAATTTAGTGCCCTCCATCTCAAGCCTGAACACATTTGTTTAGCTATATAAACCAAGCAGTTTATTTAGACAAAAGGTTTCGTAATTCATTCTAGGTTAAATCTGAAATCCTAGATTCAGTGAAATCAAAGTACAAATTGGCAACAACGTTAGAAGTCGCCCTTATCCTCCCTCATCTGTAACGAGGTAATTATTTAAGAAAACCCTAATCGGATAGAAGTCGGGCAGTGGTCCTTTCGTCAACGCTCCAGGCTTCAACAGGATAACCGGGGCGGACATATTTGATCCCCGTAAGGGACGGACACAGGCCCAATTAGGAAGACTAAACGACAATACGGCTGGCGGGCTGGTGGCTTGACCTCGACATATGACGAAGCCTTTGACAGGAAGCTTTCCGGGGATACGCTCAGAAAATATGAGAATTATTTTGGAACACGGGAGTTGAATTGCGAATGTTCATTTCCCATGGGATCCTAGCCCTTCTCTTTCATTTGCAGCCTTCGCGAATAGGAGGTTAGCTTACCATCATATACTTCATTTGACATTTATATGAGATTTACTTTCAACCTATCATCCTGCCACTTAGTATTTTACCAATTCAGGGCTGGTTTCTCAATGTGCAGTTAAATATATTATCTGTAATTTGACACTTTACTGTTCGATAATGGTGACTGACAGTTAAATGCACAAAACAGAATACCAGTTAGGCCGTGTTAGCTCTATATTGACGTTCCATGTCCATGAGATATATTTTTTTATTTTTCTGTTCGTATATCTCTAACCCAACCGCCTGACAAGGTGACAATGGAGTTTCAAGATATAATTTTTTTAGCAGCTATGAATTTTTGATAGAGAGATTGGTTGCAAAAGTGATAGAAGAAAACCATGTTATTACATGATTTTGTGATCTGATCTAATCTGAAGAAAATCGTGGGACTGCGTATTTTGTCACTTATTGAGGACGATATTGAAACTGTTTAAGATGATTATGGAAAGCACTGGCTGTGGGATTGACGTGTGCTCTAACATTTTTTAAGTTTGGAAGGGACTGACATCATTGAAAAAGGAAGCTAAATTTTTATGTAAGACATGGCCCACCTCTCAAAAAAATCTTCAAATTGTGAGCTATGCGTCAATAAAAAGATGTATATCAAATGGCCACAGATTGCAAAAGCTAAAGTCATGACGCGGATTGTCCATAATTATTGAATATAAACAAAAACCTGTTCAGATAGAAGAAAATAACTAAATTAGCAGAAAGATACAGTCGAACTATGGTAAAGAGAGAGGATTATAAAAATTACATCAAATCTACGTTTAGCCAGAAACAACAACGATAACGTAACTAAGGTCAAAGAGAATCTGGAATACGACAGAAATAGATAGTTTTAACAGACAGCGAATGTTGCTGGAAGTTAAATGTCTCCAGAATAAGATTTCACAGTTAATGGTAGAGAAAAGAATTCATTTCCTCTGAAAGGAGTTCTGCAAATTTTTCAGCACCTATTAGCAAGATCGCAGAAAATGAAGTATGGATTAAAATCTGTTCAGATCTACCTAGCCGAAAATTAAAATCTGATTTGACAGTATCTCTTTTTTGCGATATTGCTAATAGATACTGAAATATTTGTCAGAGGTATCATTACTCTTAACTGTGATGAAAATGTATTTGTTTAAGTGAAATTGCAGGCAGGAGATATTAGACTGCCATCAACAACCGCTGAAAATTTGCCTTTAATTTCATAGTTTTTAGTGCATTTGTAAATTGTTATTCTGTAGTACATTGCAGTAGCAGTAGACTGTGGAATGTATCAGTTTTTGTCATACCCCAGCTTCCCTTTTACACTAGAAGTGTTACCGCCGTTGTTTCTAGTTAGAATTGATTTGTTGTAAGGAGTGTTCATAATATTGTCCCTTCACTCTAGTTCGTGTGTATCTCGGTGTGCATTTTTCTGCTAAATTAGTTCTTTTATTCCATCCAATATCTTGGTACGTTTGTGTTTATATTTCATGGCCTACTAGGTCTCTTGTAGATAGGAAAATTGAATAACAACGATTTTATTTAACATTTGAAATTAAATGAAAACTACCTGAGACTGATATTCACAACCCTGTACCATCAGAAGGGCTATCAAATGTTATATTTGATCGTATGAAAGTAATTAGGCATTCCCTTTTTAAGAAATGGGGTTATTTCTGATTGAAGCTTCCTTAATCGATTTACCGATTTCTCCAAGTACAGTAATAATTCAAATTTGACTGTCTAATCTAAGCTGACGCATTTTCTGCCTATCCAGATGTCACAGCCTTCTAAGTTTTATTCGCTGCGATATTTAATTTTTTTCTGATATCTATACTTATAGCAATAATGGTGTTTTGCACCTAAACCGTTCGTTTTATGTCCCATGCTGATACATAATGTCGCAATAGAATTGACCAAGAAATCTGAATATGTGAATATGCAATAATATACGGGGTGTTCCATTTCAAAAACACGACTTTGATATGTTATGCTTTTATTAGACACATTGTATAAAACTCATTATTTGTATAATGTAATCCAATGCGACATACATACACCCACATGGTTAATTTCGTGAAAAGGAGTGTCGTTTGGTCACAAGACTTCAAGGCATTGATTTTGGCTCACCCTGTATACTTTGAAAAATGCTGTAGAGGTTGTCGAAGTGCTAGTAAACCTTTTTAGATATAATTGATTTGTTGTTAGAACAATTTTTGGAATTTGAGTCCACTTAAATATTTTTGCAGATTTGCAGTATTTTGAAAAATATTTTTTTGTGTTTCTCGAATGATGTTACTTTTAACAAAGGCTCTATATCCACGCTCTTAGAAGCTAGAGGTTGCGATGACGCAATGTAAAATAGAGTAATTTACAGCTCACGTAGTAAAATAAACATATTATATTTATTCTTATCGATATTAGTTACATATTGTCTAAAGCTATAAACATATCTTTAACTTGCACTGGCAAAACTTTTTCATTTTCAGGCCATAAGGAAGACCTCTATCATATACTTAAAATCTAATTTTTGAGATAATCAACTTTTTACAGGTGTACTTGTACTGTCCTTTTGTTTATCATGTTGAGCTTCTTTCTTTGGAGACTGTTCTGTTTTATTCTCGACTTTATTTTTTGGCTTCTCTTCAGGATGCCTCACATAGAAAGCTTCCCATTCGTCATTGTTTTCACAAGTCCATCGGTTTTCTTCTTTGCCGTCAACAATTTTCGTGCACCACGTACCTAAAAACATCGTATGCTTTAATTTCATCAATTCCCCTTTTTTGGTAAAAAAGAAACAGGGTCAGGGGCGGGTAGAAGGTCTCTGTAGGTTTCTCATGGCGAATCCCGAAAGTTTTATGGAATGATTGCACCATTATCATGAGAGGTACAAAAAATACTGTACAATAAAAGTTGTAGATAAATACCTAATTTTGGAATTATTTCATAATATACAGGGTTATTGGTAAAGTCACAGCTTACCAAAGTTGTGTTCTTTCAAGCGGAACATCCTATATATTATCCTAAATTTGAATTGTGCTCGATCTCCCTATTCCGGAAAAATAGGATTTTATCAGGTTATACAGGTTCAGATATATGGCCACTTTTGTATGAAAATATTAATGAATTTATCAATCTGTATCTTAAAAAATCAATAACTGGAGGCTAGATTCTCAATGCTGGAATAATTTCGTGTTTGTCTAATAATGCCTAATAATAGATGCTGGTTAGCGAATAAAAAAGTCCGGTAAGAAAAGAGAGCTTGAAACAAAATTTTTATCTATATTTTTTGTCCCGTTCCATTGATCTTCATCCAATATGCTGTCTAATAAAAAAACTACAATATTCTATCTTTAGCACAAACTTTCCTACATGACGTAAAGTCGATGCACCTGCATGAGCATAGTGCCTGTAGTTCTATTTCAAACTCTATCCTTATACGAGTATAGCTTACCAAAGTCATCCTGTAACACACTGGTTGCTTGTTCATTACAAACGCAGTCTGGTTTAATGACCATATTGCATGGTAACAAAGATTTTAGTATGGTTCCATGACAATATACGACGCCTGTTTCATCTCGTTTTTGTTCATAGCCTTCAGTGCATTTACATTCTGACAGTTCGTCAGCTGTGGAACAGGCCAGAAAAAGCAAAAATGTCACGAGAGATTTCCTGCAAGCAAAGCAAAATTGTGATATCAGATCCAAATACATCAAGTGTGGCATTCCTGAAGGGATGGTTTGTGATTAGGAAAGAAATATTCGCAGAACAAAGGTTTTGTCTCGCCTTGAGGTTGCAGTGCTGTGTATATTGTGTCACATTATTTCTATTTTAAGACACCGTAACAATACTAGCTTTTTTATAACAACGCAATTGTAACAACAGTCTGTGTTCTTTAAGATTTTAGAATCACCAGTTTAGTTCATAAAAAGAACAAAATCTGTTTTCTGGAATAGCCGTCAATCAACGCTACCTATTTTAAATTATTTCATTTGTCAAACATTTTGTACATACTCCATTACAGCTCATTCAATGGATTCAAAAATGTTCACAATGAAGCCTGGTTGGGCTCCAACAAAACTGACGCAGCGGGGCGCGCCGTCGAAGCATTCGCCATAAGCCAAGGTCTGACACAGCTAGTGAAAGAACACACTTTTTTTCCTCGTGTGTCCTCTCACTCTACTAGCCTGCTGGATGTTTTTCTGACTACTCACCCTGTCCCCTACAAGATCGACATACAGTCTCCTTTAGGCAACCCCGATCATGGCTTAGTTGAAGTTACGTTCCCCTCTGCAACAGATGTGTCCTCGGAAATCCGCCCAAGCCGCAAAATCTGGCACTACGGCCATGCTGACTGGGATGGTCTGAGAGACTTCTTTTCCAGTTTTCCCTGGAGCGAGGTTTGCTTTGCAAAACATGATGTATCAACTGTCTGCTCGGAAATCACAGAGGTTATTCATGTCGGCATGGAAGCATACATCCCGCATACAACCAAATCATACAATTCAGATTCCAACGGCTGGTTCAACAAGTCCTGTGACACAGCTCCTCTGCAAAAAGTTCTGGCCCACCGAACTTACTTACAGAACCCCACCGTCGAAAATAGACAGGCTGATATTGATTCCAGGAACAGATACAATGAAACCATCCGACATGCGAAAAGCCAATACGATGCCAAAATAAAAAAGAAGGTTATGTTACACCCCAGTGGCAGCCGCTCCTTCTGGACTCTGGTCAAACAAATAGAAGGTAACTTCTCGAGGAGTAGCTTCCACCGATCATGCGGATCATGCGGATGGAACAGTAGCAACTGCTTCCAAGGACAAGGCCGAAATATTTGCCAAGACATTCGCAGCAAACTCCACTGTAAAAGTCCCATCCAGTGCCCAGTTACCATCCATACCGAGAGTACCCCAAGCCATGAGCGAAATAACGTTCAGAACAAAAATAGTTCGGAAGGTGCTGCAGTCACTTGACATTAATAAGGCGAATGGGCCCGAAATGATCCCCTCCATTGTTGTCAAGAAGTGCGCACCGGAGCTCGCTCCCATATTTACCCGCCTCTTTCGGTTGTCTTAAGATTCCGGCATTTTCCCAAAAGACTGGAAAACAGCTTGCATCCAGCCGGTGCCAAAAAAGGGATCCAAAACTGATCCGACCAACTACAGACCTATAGCTCTGCTTTCTGTTATCAATAAAGTGATGGAGAGATGCGTCAACCAAGAGCACAATAAATACCTAGAGCTCCATCACTTAATCAATGACAGACAATATGGATTCCGACACCAAAGACCAACTGGAGATCTCCTGGCTTACATCACACATGTGTGGAGAGAACTCATCCAGTCATTTGGCGAGGCTCATGTCGTTGCTCTCAATATTTCAAAGGCATTCGGTCAACTGTAGCATGCAGCTCTCCTAAACAAGCTCCCGTCTCATGGGCTCCCTGTTAAGCTCTGCGGTTGTCTCGCAGACTTCCTCTCAGGTCGGAAAATCTCTGTCGTGGTAGACGGCTTTTCCTCTTCTTTCCATAGCATCAATGCCGGTGTTCCGCAGGGATCGGTATTGGCTCCGACGTTGTTTCTGCTTCATATCAATGATCTACTCTCTAGCACTACAAACCCAATTCACAGTTTTGCGAATGACAGTGCGCTGCATGCAGGCATCATGAGCAATAGACCGATCTCTGTGGTCGAGCTGGAACGCAGAAGACTGGCAGTGGCAGCTTCACTTTCAAAGGATCTCGATACCATTACCGCTTGGGGGCTTAAGAATATGGTTAAATTTAATGCCTCCAAGACCCAGTATTGTACGCTATCAAACAAGAAGTGCCCAAGCCAACACCAGGTTCTAATGAACAACCAGGCTCTGCCAAGGAGTCACTCATTCAAGCTGTTAGGAGTCAACATTACAGAAAATCTGATCTGGCACGAACACGTCGCGTCAATTGCAACAGCTGCTGGTAAAAAGCTTGGGTACCTATTTAGAGCCAGAAAGTATTTCTGACCATGTAACCTCCTCACGCTATATAAAGCCCAGATAAGACCTTGCCTGGAGTATTGCTCTCATGTCTGGGGAGCTGCTGCCCCCACTACCCTGCCTATACTAGATGCCGTCCAGAGAAGGGCAATTCGACTAAGTGGCGATCCGGTTCTAACGCGCCACCTTCAGTCACTTTCTCACCGGCGTGTTGTTGGTGACCTCTCACTCTTCTACCGATATTCCAACGAAGCTATCCTCTATCGTTCCACCGCTCACTGCTCCTATCAGATGTACCCGTGCGACCGCTGCATCTCATCCTAAGACGGTCGTTATTCACACATCAAGAACTGAGCGGTACAACCGCACATTTGTTCCCAGGGTGTCCAAGGCTTGGAATGGACTGCCAGAAGATGTATTTATGGGGCCTGCGAGTATTGGCCCATTCAAACCTCGCGTTAACAAACTCCCCCTAACATAACCCTTTCACAGCGGCCGCGGTACCCTGGTATTTAGGCTCTGCCTGCGCGGTCTGCTCAGTTAAAAAAAATCACACGATGAGGCCAAGTGATCGTTTCGGTAATCTTTCACACGGTGAGACTACGAAATGCTTACGGCAATTTCGTCGTTTCGGTCGCGTGTTGTCACCGAAAACAGAATAGCTGATTCGGGAATAAAACCTAATCGGTGCTAAGCACCCAAATGGGACCTTTGACTTAAAATAGGGTGAATCCAAAGTTTTCTGTTAAGTAATCTACGCCTCCTTCGACGATACCAATACAAAATTATAAACGTATTTACGTCCATTCGCAAGAAAACTATTCAAAAATAAACCGAAAACTCGGGATCGGCTGAAAATCTTTTTACAATCATTTTCTGTGTGAACATATCATTAGGTTTGTGCCTATTCGTTAAAATTACCAAAACGGTGATTTGAACGCATCGTGTGAACGGGCTGTTAAAGGTTATTGATGTCGCCGAAACGTCTGCATTTTTTCTGATTAATTACAGTAAAGCCTTGAAGTTTTTATCCCTAGAGATATTTTGAAACAGTAATTGAGAATTCTTATTATGTACAAAATATCATGAAGATTTTCACTTACTCAAAAATAAAACCACACACTCCTTAGTATGTATAAGCTGTTTACTAACTTTTAGGATTACAACTATAATGGTAGAGGATCTTAAATAATGTCGACCTTCACTGATCTGTTTACCGAATGAAAATTATATTTTGTCACTTAGAATAATATGTTTCTAAACTACCACCAACATGCTTTCCGAAAAAAAAAATGATGCTCATAGCTATATTTAATCCAAATTATGAAAAAATATTTTTAAAGATATCATTGACGACCTTACCAAATGAAGTATAAGGTTGCTTGCGAAAATGTGTTCATAAATGACAGTTGTCAGGAATTCAAGTTGTAAAGTTGGAGCTAATAAGATACATGACGGAGAGGCAATGTGCGTGTAATTTGATGCGATATAGAAGGTTCTATGGAAGTAGCGATGCGCTTCTAAGCCGTAAATTATACGAGAGTGTGCATATCCCTATTCATAGTATAGAAAAGTATAAAACTATGTAGTAAACTATTCAGATATGATTTGGCCAAAAAGATAGTCCAGGCGGTAGGGGTCTTTTGATAGCAAAAGGTCGGAACTAAATGAAATTTGATAATTTGGTGGGATGGTAGATACTGGTTCCCTGAGCCTACACCTAAGTTTTGACCTCGGGGGCTCTCTGGTCAAGGTATGGGTGGGGGGGGGGGGGTAAAAACTGTGCTTCGCGACGCGACGATTTTGGAAAAATAGCGTCGTTTTGGTAAGTGATATCGAAAAAAGCTTCAAATGATTTATGGAAAGAGCAAAATTCTGCATAATCTTGGCCTTTACATTTTTCGTGTGCGACTAACACTTTTCATCCTATAGTACGCCAAAATTAGGAGTTGGCTTGTGCTTTTCGCTAAAATCAGAATTTCATCGCGGGTTAAGGAGAACTTCATAGAAAAGTCGTGTAACATTTTTATTTCCGTAAAAGAATTATATCTTCTCATTTATTCATTATCTGCTAAACTGACACATATGGTTTTGAAAAAAATATATCACATTTAGGAACAGACCTACTATCGATAAGAGCTGGTGCGAAAAATAGAAAAAAACATCATTAAACCAAAAAAGAAACTTTTTCTTCGTAACAAAATCAATTAATACATGGTTAGTGGGAAAGTTATAATCCTATTTTATATATACATAAAGTTGAATCTGCATTGTTAATCAAAAATTGCACACAATGCACCAAATTACTTTTGTCACACTTTTTTAACTTCTAAGAAAAGTTATGAAGGTAGCCGAAACGTTGATAAACAGATTATTTCAAATCGTCTAATATTATTTTTGGGCCAGTGAAGCGCAGTATGTTTCTAGCGAGGTTTCTAGATACGGTTTGATACGTTTGTTTTTACGATACGCTTAAATTAATATCATTAGCACTGTTGTGATGAAATAAACAATGTATGTAATCATGTAAGTATGTAAACAAAACACTTCTACCAGACTGCAGTGAAAGCCCGCTTTCAACAAACATATGAGGAGAACCGGCAAGCGAGATGCAACAATAAGTCAAATAAAAGATAAATGTTACATGACAAACTGTATAGTCAAAACAAAGTTATTTTGAAACAATCTAAGGAAAACGTAATACCTATATTCAGATTATCGAATATCAGCTCGAATCCAAGATTCAAAAATCTATACCCAGTTTTATGTGAATCCTCATAGCAATAGCTACACATACAGTGTGGTCCAAAGAGTGTGCAACAAATGGGATTTTTTTTTATTAGCTGCACAATCAAAAATCCAATATTGCCAAAAGTTGGTGCATGTCCGATAACTAATTTAGGTGCACTTAGAATGGTTCCAAGTTCATCAGTATACGGGGTGAATCAAAAAATATAAAAATTGTACAAGAGTAAAGTACCCTTATTATCAAAAATTCAGCAAAATGTTATTAACAAAAGGTGTTTAGAATTAAGAGTTATGTCTAAATACCAAAACTTGGCCTCCTCTGAGAAAAAAATTTTTTTTTTCTAAAAAGTGCAATAACTCTCCCAAAAATTTTTTTTTTTTAGTAAAACTGTTTGATACACTAATTGAAATTGAATTAATTTTGTATAACTTTATTTAAATTCAAGCATTTTTGTGAAATTTACCTGAGGTTAAAATTTTTTTGGGAATCACAAGCTAAATGTTTGTTGCAAGGATATTAAATATGGCTTTATAATTTCGGAAAAAATCTTTTTACTAAGGCAAGAGGTTGCTTATAATTACATGCATATCAGAATAACTCTGATTAAAACCGCAAACCTTTTATTAATTTTTTATTTAATTATAAAGCCATATGTAATATCCTTGCAACAAACATTTAGCTTGTGATTCCCAAAAAAATTTTAACCTCAGGTAAATTTCACAAAAATGCTTGAATTTAAATAAAGTTCTACAAAATTAATTCAATTTCAATTAGTGTATCAAACAGTTTTACTAAAAAAAAAAAAAAAATTGGGAGAGTTATTGCACTTTTTTCAAAAAAATTTTTTTTTCTCAGAGGAGGCAAAGTTTTGGCATTTATGCATAACTCTTGATTCTAAACAACTTTTGTTAATAACATTTTGCTGAATTTTTGAAAATAAGGGTACTTTACTCTTGTACAATTTTTATATTTTTTGATTCACCCCATATACTGATGAACTTGGAACCATTCTAAGTGCACCTAAATTAGTTATCGGACATGCACCAACTTTTGGCAATATTGGATTTTTGATTGTGCAGCTAATAAAAAAAAATCCCATTTGTTGCACACTCTTTGGACCACACTGTATAGGAGACCTGGTAGGCAGACGTCATATCTTTATGCTGGCACCGTGATCTCTATGTGTTTCTAATAGCTTTTTTTATTATTATTTTTTTCGTTCACAGCATATAGAAATTTCTTCAACTTCCTGTACAACCTCTAGTTAGTTCTGTGATATAATGTAACGTCAAATAGATCCGTCTCGTTAAAATAAAATTTCAAAATGCTGTTTTTTAGGTAAATAATTATGTTGGTTTAAAATTAAGAACATTCATTCGCTATGAGTATTAACTTTATATGAAATCTATTCTAGTCCTATAATAATAAATATAAAAATAATCTTGCAATTATTTATAATTTTTTTATATAAATTGTATAAACTCACGATGGGGTATAAGACACGTTGTAGCATAGCAAATCACAAGATATTTCTGAAGCTGTAATGTAGCTAAACGCATTTATGATTTCCGAGGTTAGTCTATCTTGTGAATCTACCCTATTGAGATTACCAATGTAAAAAATATTTTCAATATGAGACGCGAATTATGCGTGAGTGAAAGACGGCTGTCGAATGGTATGACTAAACCCTTTTTCTACAATGAATCAGGGAAATATAATAATAATAATATTCATTCACCATAATTACAATGTAGTAAATAAATACAAATAAATCCACAGTAGGCATTGTCTGTGGGTGGATATAAAATATGGTCTAAAATCTAATTTACATTAATTTAAATGTTTTCAAATGTACATATACAAATATTAGTACAACAAATTTTATTGACTAATAATATTAGATATAATCGTTCGTTCTATAGAGTAAATCCATTCTTTGAGTTTTTGTTTAAAATTTTTGCCAAATCTGAGGGACCTTATGGTTGGTGGTATACCACAATATAATTTCGGAGCTAAATACATAAATGATCGTTGGAATATAGTTTTGTGAGGTCGAACTAAGTTTGATGACCATATTTTAAGTCTAGTCCTATATACACGTATATGCTCATATTTAATTTCATCAACACATATTTTGTGGAATAAATTGATAGTATGCAAGAATAAGGTTGCCTAGTATCGAGTATCTTTGTTCCTTGGTATAAACTGTTTGACGGATAGAGCTTAGATTTATGAAATATCGATTTCAGCTCATATTTAGACAGATCCCCAAGCTGGTATTCCATATATTAGATGTATTTCAATTAAAGCATGATATAATATTTTAAGATAATTATCTGTTAGATTATTGGATACAATTTTAAGTTTATATGCTACACATTTTTTTCATCACATGTAAAATTTGCTTATCTCATTTCAAATGTGAATCTCGATATGATCCAGGATATTATAAACAGTAACAGTAATCCTGATATATGAAAACTAATTTCTTTACGTAGTCTACAAAATATGTATACCAAACACTAATAAACTATAGTAAACGTTTGCTTCCAGTAAATAGTCACACGAGCCGGTGAGCAAAAAGAAATTATAAGTGAAATGAAAGAGAAAAGCTACTCACATGTCGGCAGTATTGTATTTTGGACGGCAGTCGAAGAGCTACTGGTCTCGAGTACTAAAAGAAAGTACCGTTCTTCGTCATCGCGGCTGAAGAAGGCGCGCTACAGGTTTTTTAAACCAATAATACAGTTGTCATTGAACACTCGTTAAATTTCACCCAGGACAGGTTCGTTAATCCTATCGAAATGTACCAGGGAGTAAGAGAAGTACAGTTCCAACGAGCTGCAATCCAAACATTTTTGTTGGTTCAGGCAGAGGCACTCGGAAACAACGGCTATCACAATCATAATATACAAGGTGTCCATTTAGTGTGTATTTGATATCTCACAAGGTATACCTGGTAGAATAAATTGTCAAATACAAAAGTTATTTGGTTACTCAAGATGCCTATCCTAAAAATATTTTTAAATATACATGGTGTGGGAAATCAGGGTAGTGATCAAATATGTTTTTTTATATGGAATCATAGCCTTTTTTCAACCTCGCTTAGTTTCCATCATTGATTTCTATTTAAACCTAAGATCTCTTGGGGATCAGTTACGACGTTGCCAAGTTATAATTAATTCCTGGAATTGCAAAGTCGCAAGTAATACGAACGTCCAAATTAATATATTCCTTTAATTTTTTTCAACAATATTATACAGGTATTTTACCTGAATACTAAGCGAATATTATTTTAGATGTTAAAAACTATGTGCTTCTACGGAATGTTTTCTGGATAATTTTGAATTATGGTAATTTGGAAGTCGTTTCCCTTTGTTTTCTTTTTAATGGAGCTCCCTATATGTTTTATTTAAAATCGAAGTATCTACTAATACCCTATTTCGCCTTGTAATACCTTTTCTTCGAATTTGCGGCGTCGCCAAGTTATGAATTATTTTTCCAAAACATCAAACAAACATATCCTGATTTTTTATTATTAGAACGTGAAAGTACTACCTAGAAATGGTTTATGGCGTGAACAAGTTTTACTGGTGTCCCTAATAATAGAACCGTTTCTCATGTTCATTGAATTTTGAACACGAACCGGATAGTCTTTTGTCTGAAGTGGAACAGCCCTCAACGAGTTAAAAACTAACAAAGCTTCAGGCGTTGATGCTATTTCTGCTGAAACGTTAAAAGCCTTTGGTGACGACGGCATTTCTCTTTTACATAATATTTGTAAGAGTGTCTGGTCCTCCGGTGTTTGGCCAGATAAATGGTGCACATCAATTTTTGTTCCACTTCATAAAAAGGGATCTCCGACAAATCCAGACAATTATCGCCTACTTTCATTAATCTCTCATGGAAGTAAGGTTCTACTATATATTTTACAATCTCGTTTGGAGGATTTTATTGGCTGGCAAATTTCTCAGGCGCAGGCAGGTTTCGCGAAAGGACGCGGTACGCGTGAACAGATCTTAAAACTTAAGACAAATTATTGAAAAAGCCAGAGAGCATTATTTTCCAGTTTTTAACTGCTTTGTGGACTATTCTAAGGCGTCTGATAACGTAAAGTGGCCTAAACTGTGGGAAATCCTCATCTCTATGGGAGTTCCTTATCACCTAGTGTTTCTCATACAGCAACTCTACGAGTCGAATTCGGCTTGTGTAAGAATTGATGGTAACCTGTCTAGACAAACTGCAACCAGAAAAGGAGTTTGTCAGGGATGTGTATTATCTCCGATGTTGTTAAACATTTACTCTGAATTTGTGATGAGACAGGTATTAACAACTGGAATGGCGGAAGCAAAATATCCAACTTAAGATTTGCTGACGATACAACCCTTATTGCAGCTCCTCAGAAAGAACTAGTAGCTCTATTAAACACCCTAGAACAACATAGTGCAGCGTATGGCCTTGGTATTAACTACAATAAGACCAAGGTTATGATCGTAGATAGAGAGCATGATAATCATCAAGAAAGAAAGTCAATAGGCCGTTGTGAAGCAGTTCAAGGTTTTGCATAACTCGGATCTTTGATCGACAATTCGGGTAGCTGTGAAAATAGCTAATGAGATTCGACGGCGCACTCAACAGGCACGTGTGGCCATGACAAAGCTTACTAAAATATGGCGTGACCATAACATCACTAAAGCTACAAAAATGTCGCTATGTCGCTCTTGTGTTCTCCATATTTTTGTATGCCTCGGAAACTTGGACTGTTAAAAAGGCAGATCGAGCTCGCATAGATGCTTTTGAAATGTGGACATTAGAGGAGAATGCTCAGAGTTCCTTATGCCGCTCATCAAACTTACGTTTCCATACTGGATGAGCTCGGTAATCCAAAGAGACTATCCTCCATTGTGTCGACGAGAATGCTTCTTCGGACATATACACAGAAACAATAATGTGGAGAAACTTGTAGTTCACGGTCATGCCCCGAGTGGGTGGCGCCGTGGCCGTCCCCCTACACGCTGGGTGGATACGACGAAACAGTTGTTGGATATGAGTATCAAGAGCGCCACTAAACTGACAGTAAATCGCGAACGATGGCGAGCTACAGTGCTCAAAACTATTGATAATACTCGTGTCGGCAATACCCTAGATCCGACTTGATGCATTTTACGAGTTCACAACAATGTGACTATGATGATGATCTCCATATTCGTATGCAATCTATTTCGAATACTGGTTTAGTAAAAAGTACAAGAATGCTTATATATCTCCAAGACTTATAAGGCATATAAGATTTATAGGTTGAATCAGGCTTCCTTGGTTAACACAATAGAATGTCACTTAGGGCACGTATTATTTACATTTGACTGACCACTAATTAGGACGGCAACTACAGTTTTTAATGTTGTATTGTTACTTGGGCGATTTTATCAGTAGCTTGCATTTGCTTGAGTTGATGCCAGTACACGACAGAAAGCTGAAGCCTATTCTCAGGTAAAACCACATTTTTTGTGCAGCTGATCCTCCCAATATGCCCCGCGTAATGCACGGAGTGCGAATCCGCTTTCACTTTTTCCTCAAATTCTCAGATTTTCTTTATACAGATATAATAGCGCATTCAACAGGGATACACTCATGCAAGATGGTCCTTTTCAAAAGGCTTTGGCAAGCTTTAACCAACAACCGGCCTCCTTTGATGTATCATATCGGTTTTTATAGGATTTCCCTTTATATTCGCTCTATTATCCGATATTATGTGTACTTTTGTGATGGAAAAAGCATATAATAAGGCTGCTTGTTAGTGTTGAGAGGCCGAATGGAACAACATTGGGCAGTATCGATTTATATATTATTTCATGCTGGTTATAAAAGATGTGGAATAAATAGCTAGGAGCTGTGCCAATGGAATTTCATCTTCGTTATCCCAATCTTGATCTTTTTACTTCCCACACAGATAGGTGGGGGGTAGTACCTAATATTTGCGAAAATTTTTGATTTTGAGATAGGTAATTCGCTTGTTGGGTATTTTATGACTTATTTCCGTCTGTCTGTCTGTCTGTTGGCGTTTTTCTAGACTCGTCATATCAGTAACTGCTGCATGGATTGTAATGAAATTTGGGTATCGATATTATGTGGGTCGTAGTAGGTAATGCTGCTACAATTGTTAAAATCGGTGCATGGGCGGCAGAGTAATTAGCAAAACTTCCTACTTTTTTTGGGGTGGGTTGAAATTGGGGTGATTAGGGGGTGGGGGTTGTAAGACTGAAAAATTTGTTGTATTCCTAGCGGCATAATAACTTTTATAGGCCATCCGAACACTTCCTTGCATATTACAGAAACCAAGGAACTTAGAAGTTTCTGATGTATGTATGTACATGCGATTATTGCTTTAGATCGTTCTGTATTCTGTAACCTGAGAACTATTGAATTCTTTTTAAATTTTGACACAGTACTACTTCCGTAGCGAGGATGGTAAACGCCTTTTTAGGAATAGAGTCTGTGGAGACTTGGAGGATTTGGAGGTTCCGGATCGTTTTCCAGATTTTACTTCCCACACCGATAGGGTATAGGGGAGTATTGTGATCGCGAATATTTTCGATTTTGAGATAATATGCTTTATTTGGCGTTTTCAGTGGATGATTTCTGTAACTCTAAGCGAAGCGATGGCGACATTCTTCTAACGCTTTCGCTCGGTATTCCATAAATGTCGTCATTCCGACTCGGATATAACGAACGCAAACGAACAGTATAAGCGGTAGTGATAGTTTTGACGTTATTATTGCTGTGTGTCGAAGTGATAATTTGCTAAAATTTATTTGTGTTCGTAATTAACAGTCAATGAGTCGAAGAGTAAAAAGTAATCCTTCGCAATGGTCGCCATTGCTGGATTTTGAAGAGTCTCATCCAGAGATTTTTAAGCCAACTGGTGAATGCTCGTGAGTCATCGAGCTACATGCCGAAAGCGTAACGAACCGTTAATCCTCGGTTATGCAATACCGTCAAAAACCGTTTTCGTGAATGATTGGCTTCGTTTTCGCCTGCTTTCGTTACTATAGCGAAACTTACAGAATTTACCCTCTGATATCTACTTAACGAAAATCCATGTCAATATTTCAGTCGGCCTGCCTGCCTCACTGTTTGTCTATTGGCGTTCTTATAGCCGCGTGATCTCAGTAACCGCTACTTGGATTATGATGAAATTTGGGTAGCGATATGCCATGAGGTCGTAGCTGGAATGTTGCTATAATTTTGAAATTCGGTGCATTGGCGGCAAGCTTTGTTTCTAGGCTTTTCTAGAGTTCCTGACTATTTTCCATTTGTCTGTGGAAGGGCTGAAATTGAGATGGTGCTTCTGCGCTGAAAAAAATGACCTTGGTGATATCGTGTTCTTTTTAGACCTAACCGAATGTTGCTTTTGAATGTTGTATGTGAAATGATTTAATACATACATACTGTAATCCTATAACGCGTAGCTTTGAAACTACGAGCTTGATTGTGATGAAATTCTGAAACCGTATTACTACCGTAGAGGAAATGGTAATAGTGTATCGTTGCTAGTTGCGGAGGAGAAATCAACAAAAAACGAAATATTTAACTTTTTTAACTTCATTTTTTACATGGTTCAGAGGGCCTGTCCATTGTCTGCTTTTTGATGAGGGATAGAGAAACTCCAATTTCTTTGTTAGCACGATAACGTGTAGGAAGTACTGACTCCTGAAACTTGACGTCACTTTTACTTCCCACACCGATAGGTGAGGGGAGTATTGTGATCGCGAAAATTTTCGATTTTTGGGCGTTTCATGATGTGTACATAACGAAAATCCACGTCACTCATTTCCGTCGGTCTGTCTGTCGGTCTGTCTGTCTGTCTTTCGGTCTGTCTGTCTGTCGGTCTGTCTGTCTGTTTGTCGCGTTCTTCTACCCTCGTAATCTCAGCAACCGCTGCATGGATCGTGATGAAATTTGGGCAGCGCTATGCTGTGGGGTCGTAGTAGGTAATGTTCCTAAAATTTTGAAAATCGGTGCATAGGCGGCGGAGTAATTAGCAAAAAACAAAAAAAATTAAAAATTGCTGAAACTTCGTTTTTAGGCGTTTTAGGGGTCCCTGATCATTTTCTACTTTTTTTGGTTGGGGGTGAAATTGGGGTGGTTGAGGGGTGGGGGGTTGTAAAATTGAAAAATTTATTGCTTTCATAATAGACTGTCCCCTGACCTGTGAAGAAAGAACTGGCGACATAAATCACTTTTTTAGGTCCATTCGAACATTGCCTTGCCTATTACAGAAAGCAAAGACAAAGGGAGTATTGCTTTAGATCTTTCTATATTGTCTAACGAGGAAACTGTCGAATGGATTTTAATGAAATTTTGACACAGTATTACTACCGTGGTGAAGATGAAAAGCCCGTATGGTTTTTATAAATCGTGCCAGTGGCGGCGCAGAAATGATAAAAAAACTAAAAATATAAAAACAGCTCAAACTTCGTTTTTAAGCGTTTTAGAGGAGCCTGATCATTTTGTGCGTTTTTTGGGTGGGGGTGAAATTGGGGTGGTTGGGAGGTTGGGGGTTGAAAAATTAAAAAATTTCTTGTACTACTACTAATAGGCTGTCCACTAACCTGTGAAGGAAGATCTAGCGACACAAATCATATTTTTAGGTCCACCCGAACATTGCATAGCCTATTACGGAAACTAAGGGACTTACAATTTTCTGTATACATACGAGAATTTATTGGTTTAAATCGTTTTGTATTTTGTAACGTCGACATCATTAAATTGATTCTAATGAAATTTTGACACAGTTACCGTGGTGAGAATGGAAAACGCGTATGTTTGTAAAAAATCGTGTCAGTGGCAGCGTAGCAATAATCAAAGAACGAAAAGCATGAACACAACTCAAATTCGGTTTTTAGATGTTTTAGGGGTTCCTGGTCATTTCCTACCAGGGGCTGGCGATTATTTGGTTACAATGGATCTCAGACTATAGCTTCATGCAATGGGGAAATTATAAACTGGTATGAGCGTAATGTGTGGGAAGTACTGAGTCAATCAACTTGACTTCATTTTTTTATCTACCATCTAACGTGCCGCCTACATAAATCGTACCGTCACCTAGCAAGATCTTTTCACTCGCTTCAGCTGCTGATTTTCGACTGCTTAGTTAGATGATTGATGACTGCTGCTGGTACTTCATGGTCATCCGTATCTTCTGCTGATTCCAAACGGTCATTTGGATTTCAACTGAATATATTATATCTGTAAAGGATTTCTGACCTACTGTGATGAACTTCAGGTATTTTTTGTAGTATAAGGTCATTCAAACAAAAACTCCTTATTTTTCTATTTGCGTCGTTTCGACTTATATTAAGTCATCCTCGGGCAACAGAAAAACGAAGTTTTCGTCATTGGTACGGCAATAATCATAAGAACTTAACTAAATAAACATAACTGAATCAATTAAACACTGCCAACGGTATTAAAATATAACGTCACAAAACACGCACAATAAAAACGAATTAAAATAAAGTAAACAGAAACAGAATGAAATCAGTAATGCCTTCTGTTCCTGTTTGTTTTATTTTAATCCGTTTTTGTTGTGCGTGTTTTGTGACGTTATATTTTAATACCGTTGGCAGTGTTTTATTAATCCAGTTATGTTTATTTAATTAAATTCTTATGACTACTGGCGTACCAACAATGAAAACCTCGTTTTTCTGTTGCCTGAGGATGACTTAACATAAGTTGAAACGTCGCAAATAAAAAATGAGGAGTTTTTGTTTGAATCACGTTATCCTACAAAAAATAACTGAAGTATATTAGATCTTCTGTTGTATAGGTAGTATCCGCAAAGAATAAAAAATATATGGTGGCTGTCCCATTTTTGGAGCAATTTGTGAACCTTGTAAAAAACAAGCATCGTAATTAGCACTAAGATACACGAGACTGCTAGGACCAATGGAATTATTAACAACACTCATCAATTTTCACTTCAAATAGTTTAAAAGTCTGAAGTAAGTATAGTTATTACTTTTCAGCAATTTTAAATCGCCAGTGACTTTCTTTAACTCCCAGACGTCTAACCAGACGTCTAAAAACTTCCTTTAGAGCAACGTCTACACTTGCTATTATTAACAAAATCATACATCATAATATACACGACGAAGGAGGGGGAAGATCAGGTGATGATCCATTATTATAACAACCGGAACATGTATGTTCAATATTCAATATACTCATGTTCAATTATGAAACAGTGGGCAAAAACGGATTAAAAACCATCTTTCAGTTTAAGTCGTTTTTGGTCTGTAGCGGTTCAGACGTTTAAAAAGCCCACTTTATATTGCACTGCATTAAATTTATATTATTCTATATGGATAAATCGATATCTTCTTTCTCTTTAGGAATTCATGTCGCTTAGTCCTTTGGTTATCCCATCACTACCTTCAGTACCTTAAAAATTCTTCGCCGAACGCCTATTTCTGGGCTTGTGGTACTTAGATCACCTCTTTTCCCTTTTGACTGCCTAGTGGCAACTCATTCCTTCAGCTGAAGCAGTATTTCTTCAATTGAAGCTTACTCTAGTCATAGCTGCTCCTGGAGTTATGTTTATATAATATCTTCGAGCTCCTTTTTAAGTAACGCAAAATTACAATATATCATTATATAAATATTTTTTTAGCTTAAAATTATCTGTTAATTAAAATTTGCTCTGTTTGTATTACTTACCTTGTCACCACACACGACCACCTTGTATTGATTCTTGCAACCCTTTGAACTAAACTAATGATTTACACACATTACATATGTATAGGTTTACTAATGTGTACATATTATATTATTTCTGTTGACCAATATTCTGCCTAATGGTTTACAATAAAATGTGCCATTATAGTGTTTCAAGTAGATGTTAGCCATTAAAATGTATTATAATTCTTCTCAGTTCAATTAGTAAAGTATTCTTTTAGACAAAGTACGTTGGCCATAACTTCAATCAAACAACCTCAAACACTTCACACACTTTTAGGCAATCGAAATATAGATCTTTCATTAAGTTCCTAAGCGATTGTGTACTGTTGTCTACTACTGAAGCTTCACCTACTGAATAGAAAATTAATAAAGGCTCGGCAGTAGATAGAATCGTTTGATGTTATCTACCCTCCGATCAAACAATTCCATAAAAGCTCCCCTGCCAATCATACGGAACCAGACATGCTGAAATACGGTTTTCCTAACAATTTATTTATTTATTAATGGCTGAAAAAGAGTTCTAGAATAAAATTCTAGTTCATACAATTCCAAGGTGAATTATAGTACAGTTCTAAAACAATAAACTGCAAAAGTTCTGTAAAAAAATTGTATGTGAAACTATATGGTAGGCATGGTCCAGGACATTCCTAAGGAAAAAGTATCTTTCATACAGATCAGTGTACCATATCTGTAGACAGTATTATTAACAAAAAGGCGTGTATTTGATCTATATTAGTGTACGTAGAAGCGAATTATAGTAAGGTAGTGGATAAAAAAAATGAATTGTCAATGCAAACAGTGCATTCTAAATAAAAATGTAATGAATGAAAAAGTTGTACGGAAAACAATATGGTCCACGGCCTTCCTAAGGAACAAAAATCGTTCTCACAGTTCACGTGTGCCATATCTATGCGCAGCATCAATAACGAAAATAATGTTAACTGGGCTTAGTACAAATAACTATAGCTACCTAACGTGAAATCGCTAAAGAAAGTTTTTTAGTCTGAAATTAAATCATCTCTTCCAAGCATGGGGATCGACGTGTTCAGGCACACTATCATAAGTAGGGTATGTGTATTTTGAGATTTGTCCTACAGTGTAGGAAAGCAAGAGATCATAATATCTTTGCAAAACAACACCTCTCACTTTTGATAAAATGGACAGGCTGAGGTATACATGCACACATAAAAACAAATGCTTGGGCGAAGAATATATGCTTTCATTCAAGTATACCATACCTTCCCCTTTTTAAACCAAGAATGTCATATTTTTGATCATACAGCGTTATGTTATTAAGTATTTTTAATTCAAAACTAGGAAAGCCTTAAAAGTAATACGAATACCGAAATATTAAAGCAAGCATATGATAATCTTGAAAACAAAGCAATGAATGTATCATGTATAAGATAATATACAGGGTGGTCCAATAAGCGCGCAGTGATCTCTAGCGGCTTTACCATTTAAACTAGAAGATAATGGCTTGAATAAAAAAAGTTTCTTTTCAAACGCTCTACTTGTGGATAGCGGACCTAATGAGAAGAAAAGCCTCTCGAATCAATTCCGCTAAGCTTTCTTGACCGAAAGAGCTGTAAAATATTTTCATTGTATAGATAAAAAATACTTCACCTTTCGCATTTTTTTCAGTCAAAAACCCTCCTGCTTTTCTAACACTACAGCGGGGAAGCGGATTTAATGCCATGATGATTAATTCTTCGACAACAATACATTACTATCGAATTATCTGGCTTGGAGGGTTGTGCCATTTCTATACAAAAGATCCTTAGGAGGGAAAACCAATTTCCTTCTAATCCACCCCGCAAAATTGGCAACCTGATACGGCCCTGTTTATTGGGGGAAACCTCCGAGAAACGAAACTCAATCCTACTCATATTCATCGAGGTAACAATAAGAATGTTGCGTAATTGGCCACCAGGTTGGGTAAACGCACAATTCCATCTTGTTGCTCCCAGCTGCTGCCCTAACGCTGCCCTGTTAAAACTTCAACAATGAAGAGTTTTTGGTAGGCGGTATTTTCTGGAAGATGTGCGCGGGTTGAAAAGGATAAAAAAATATACAAGTAAATAGTACGTAACCTAGATGTAAAGAATAATCTACAAAAAATTCCGGTATGAGTGCTAAAAAAAACTATTTAAAATGTTGTATTCCTGATCTTACCTCCCACATCGATATGTGAGCGCGGTATTGTAATAGCGAACATTTTAGAATTTGAAGTAATACGCTTTCTGGACGTTTTATTATATGTACATAACAAAAATCCACGTCACCCATTTCCATCGGTGTGGGTAGCGATATGCTGTGGGGTCGTAGTAGGTACTGCTGCTATAATCAATCATTTGGTTCACAAAAAAATCGGAAAAATGAAGGGTACCGGCTGGATTCGAACCAGCGTCTCCGGCATTCTAGGCCAGCGCGTTACCAACTGCTACGGTGCCCCGTACCTCAGCCGATACACAGCGCCTACGACCTGGTGTCGACTCCACCGACACCCACCACTCCCCCGTATCTCCCTGCGAACCATGCATTTCAGTCATCAAGAGACATCTAGTCGGCAGTTGGGTGAGTGTTAATCTCTCACCACTATTTGCACGACAGCTCTCTATGTTACTGAACAACGACTCCTCAGTTGGTCAGGATTTCACAAGGGATTTCAAGGGCCGGTTCGTAGGCGCTGTAGCAAAAAACAAGATAATCAAATACTCCTCAAACTTGCTTTTAGGTATTTCAGGGGTTTCTCATCATATTCTACTTTTTTTTTAAAAAAAACGAGGTCAAAGTGAAACTTTGTTGTACTTATAATAGGCTTCTCATTAACCTTGAAAGAAAGACCTAGCGGCATAATACACTTTTTTAGGTTCATCCCATCATTGCATTGCCTATTACATAAACCAAGGGACTTTTGAAGTTTATATGTATATACGAATACAATTTTAGATCGTTCTGTGTTGTGTAACGAGGAAACTATTGAATTGATTCTAATGAAATTTTGACGTGATATTACCGTGGCGAGGATGAAAAACGGCGGAGTATTGTGATCGCTAAATTTTTTGTTTTGGGATCATACGCTTTTTAGGCGTTTTATGTCATCTACATAACAAAAATTCACGCCTATCATCTCCGTCGGTCTGTATGTCGGTCTGTTTGTCTATTGGCGTTTTCGTAGCCGCATAATCTCAGTAACCGTTGCTTAGATTGTGATGAAATTTGAGTAGCGATATACTGTGAAGTCGTAGTGGGTAATGCTCTGGAGGAAATGGTAACACATTTCAAAATATCTCAATCTTCGTTCTTAGATGTTTCAAATTGTCCTGATCATTATCTACTTTTTTGATAAACTTGAAGTAGGGATAGAAGAACACTGAACAGTTTTGTTAGCACTGATAAGCTACAATGTATGGGCAGTACTGAGTCAAGACACTAGACACCATTTTTTGGCTTCTGCATCATTTTTAGTGACGTTTTACAAACACAAACGATCCTATCTATTGATCCTTCACTATAACAGCTACTAAAAAGCTTCTTTAACACCGTGACAGAAAAAACCTACGTCGAGATTACACTACACCGCACATCAAAGCAAATTCGATTTAAATTAGTTTCGAATGTATTAAATAAATTTGTTCGAGGGAGATAAGGAATTTTTATTATTATTCTGAGTGAATAGCAGCTCTAATTTGAGAGAGAAAATCCTGCCAGTCGACAGAAAAGGTTTGAGTAAACAGTAAGTGATGTGAAGAATTATTTTTGTATAACGTTGGCGTAAGAAAAGTAACACATTTAAAAATATGCTATTTTTCAAAAGAGCTATTTAAAGAGTTTCTCAACGAATGAGTTTAACAACTCGAAATTATTTCAACTCAAAAATGTTTCGTTTTTAGCTTTCTTTTGCGATAATTTATCTTGTTCTCGAAATATTTAGTTAGTTTTCTTAGAAAAACAAGCTGACAGGAAAGGTATTTTGTCTTAATATCCGTTCGACAACACAAAATAAGTGAAGAACTGAAGTGAAGTGCCATTCGAGGTCGATTCTATTTTCATAGGGATCCTGTATTAAATGTATGCCTCGTGAATGACCTTGATTATGACCTTGAGTACAGGGACGCCGCAAAGTCGAATTAAAACTTATCCATTGACGTAATGTTTCTAGGATCAATAATATAAGGTCACATTTAAGAAAATTGGCTAGACTTTGAAGTGACTCTCATGTCTAAACCATTATCGAAGTTTTCCAGTTTTTCCGTTTTCTTGATAAAAAATTTAGGGTCTATTTAAGAAAAGCGACTTCACCTTGAAGCGATCTTCGAGGTCATGGTCGAAGTCATGGCCAAGATTATTATCATATTTCCAAACTTACCTTCCTTCCATTTCGTGGTGTCAAAAATTTAGGATGCTATTTAGGGCAATCAACCTGACCTTGAAGTGAGCCATAATACTGCTTGAGGGAATCCCTAGATATTTTTTCTGTATCACTTTTGCTACGGTCAGTATTTTCTCACATCGAGGGAGATTGGAAACTCTTAGAAAACCTTGAATAAAAACATAATTATGGTCTATCTATAAAGCTTAAAATGTATCTCTTCATTCATATTTATTTATTTTCAAGAGCTGTTTAAAATACCAACAATATATCTAAAGAAATATTCATGATGTCATTAGACAAAGCAGACATATCTATTTTCTTTGTTAAATTATTAAAAGCTTTTATTTATAGCGGACCATCCAAGATGGCGGAATAGTTATTTTTAATGCGTTTCTACAATACGGGTATCAAATGAAAGGGTTTGTTGAGAGCAACAACAATAACATCATAAATGATCGCCAGTATGGCTTCCGTAAGCACAGGTCTACAAGTGACCTTCTTGCCTACGTCACTCACCTGTGGAACAGAGCAATAGACAATCATGGCGAATCCCGTGTTGTTGCACTTGATATATCAAAAGCTTTCGACAGAGTATGGCATGACGGACTTCTGGTCAAGCTTGCTGCTTATGAACTACCACTTGGCCTGCGCCAGTGGTTGAATAGCTTTTTGAACGACCGATCTCTGTTTGTTGTAGTCGGGGGCTGTTCATCAGACGTATTTTCAATAAACGCCGGTGTTCCTCAGGGATCTGTCCTATGCCCTACACTGTTTCTGCTGTACATCAACGAGCTGCTGGAAATAACATCCAATCCAATCTACAGCTTCGCAGATGACAGTACATTAGTGTCGTGCATGGAATCTGGCAAGCCACTATCATCCCAGGAGGCGATACGTCGGCGACGGCAGCATGCCTCACAGATCAACGCTGATATCAAAACAATTGTTGAGTGGGGATTAGCAGATAAAGTACAGTTCAACGTACAAAAAACTCAGGCAACAACACTTACAAAGAAGTCTCACGATGGCTTACCAACCGTGGAAATGGAGGGTCACCCCATAGTCAAATCACCTTCCGTTAAGCTTTTGGGAATCAACATCAACAATAACATGTCCTGGCACGACCACGTCGTCAGTATTGCTAAAACGGCATCCCAGAAGCTTGGAGTTTTGTTCCGCTGTAGGAAGTTGTATACACCAGAGCAACTGCTGCTGCTCTACAAGGCACAGATCCGACCATCGCTGGAGTATTGCTCCCATGTGTGGGGATGCGCTCCGAAGCACTCTCTAAAGCTTCTGGACACTATCCAGAAAAGAGCGATTAGACTTATCGATACGCCTAACCTCACAAAGGACCTCCACAGCCTGGAACATCGGAGGGGGGTGGCTATCCCTGTTTTACAGATTCTATCACGGAAGATGTTCGAGTGAGCTCTCTCAAATAATAACACCACAGGCCGTCCGAACCAGGAAAACTAGAGAAGCTCTGCGAGCTCATCCTTACCAGGTCGAGGTCCTTACTCCCCGAACTAGTCTCCTCCAGCATTCCTTCTTTTGGAGAACTTCGACGCTATGGAATCAGCTGCGGGGAATTTGTTTCCCGACGGCTACAACTTGCAGCGTTTCAAATCTAACGTGAACCGATACTTATCGTCTCGCAGAGCTTCTACAGCGCCATAGGCTTTCAGCCTTTGCGGGAGGCCGACCATAAAAAAAATAACAAAAAAAATACGTGACGTCATTTCAAATCCAGTATGGCGAACCATCCAAGACACAATATGAGCATCAAATGAATGGACTTATTGAGAGTAACTCGAAAAATGATGTGACGTCATTCTAAATCCAATGTGGCGGACTTTTGAAGTTTCTTATGCTTTCCTATAGTACGGGCATTCAATGAATGGCTTCACTGAAAATAAAAATGCAGGTTAAAGGATGATGATTATGAGATCCGTTGCTCTAATACACCTGAAAGTTGGTGTAGAGGCCTTGCAACAATGATGTGTTAAATGAGCTGAACAAAACATAGCCAGAGAAAACTAAAAAGTAAAAAATAAATCAAAAGCAAAAAACCTTTCTAAAACCAAAGCTTTTATTTAAATGCTTCAAAAATAAGAAAAGAATATTAATGGATTCTAAGACAGGCACAGCAGTTGTAACACAAACAACAATTATAACTACAAAATTACCAGATGAGGCAACAGTTTTCACGGGAGAACTTCATGCCATACTACAAGCCCTCCAGTATATTGAAGAAACAGCTATTAGAAATTGGGTAATAGTATCCGATTCACTTAGCTCACTCACAACAATGCAAAGAGTTTATAGTGGCAATACACTAGTAACTATAATTAAAGAACAGTTACATAAGTTGAACAGTCAGGGAAAACACGTTATCTTCGTATGGGCTCCGTCGCATGTTGGCATCAAAGGCAACGAAGAAGCAGATCAGAATGCAAAAATCGCAACAAACAAAGACATGTTAACAGGGATTAAAATACCAGCATCAGACATAAAAACTCACATCAGAAATAGAATATACCAGGCGTGGAATAACATGTGGCAAAGTAAGAACTCCAAACTCCGCGAGGTTAAATCAACTATAGGGCCTTGGCGCTGCATTACTCCCAACAGAAGACAACAAACAATAGTAACCAGGCTTCGACTCGGACACACCAAACTCACCCATTCGCACCTCTTCAGCCATGAACCACCGCCCACCTGTGATTTGTGTGAAGAAGTGCTTACCGTAAAACATATTTTAGTGGAGTGTCCGATATTTGAAAATGAAGGACTGCAAAATAATATTGAAGGAACTCTAACAAACGTATTAGGATATGAATGCAATGTAAATAATCTACTGATGTAGGTATCTTAGTGAAATCCATGTATTACACAATATATAATCACATCCGCCGCTAATAACCCTTAGAGGTTAACGCGGCTTTGTTTTCTCAATAAAAAAAATAAAATATTCCTTTATACTTTTAACTATTTACTAAGTTCTTAATTAAACTGATATTAAGAAAAACTAAATTTAGTAGAATAAGTTACTCAATTAAGTAGGTACTAGTTTATTTATACAAGTAAATCGCGCGACAAGCCTTTATGATCATATAAATTTTGTATAATGAGACTATAAGTTGATAGTTTCCCCGTGTGGGGGCGAGTTAGAATATCTCCCACCGTATATCCTGCGTGTCGTAAAAGGCAACTAAAGGAACCGAACTACTGTCGGTATAAGCAGTAACCTCTTCTCAACAGCTTTGGATGGACGAGTTGAGAAGAGTCAGGACACCTTCTTGTCCTTGCGGTGAGAAATTGTCCCTAAAGGCGGATGAATCAGTAGATACATCTGGTCAACGGCATGAGGATGCAGAAAGAAAATGGGAAACTACTGGATTAAAGATCTTAAAGATATCCCAAGATTACGAGTTCACACCATGTCTGTTAAGCTGCCACCTATGCAAAAGATTCTGGGACATTCGAAGTATAGCAGGCACTTTGTAGTGTTTCTTATAATCAGAACTTTTACTACAATACACCTGCGGATACACTTCGTCGGCGTATGTGGTTTTAATAACTCTCGGTACCTAATATCATCTACGTTTTCATGTATAAAGGCTTAGGAATAATTATATAGGAAGACCCTCAATAGGCAGATATACCCTTTCCAATAAAGTGAGAGCTCTCACGTATTTGAACCCAAGGTATTTCCGAAAAGGGATTCCCTCTCTTCTATTGTTCGATATACACGGGTAAACTACAGATTACAGTTTGCTGTAATATAGCGAATAGATATACTAGAGAGAGGATTCAGGCATAGAGAAAATTTAATTTTGGTGAAGTAGAAAGGTAACCACGTAGCGTGATGAAACGATCCTTTTATGTAGTACTATATAACATTGAGGTGAATGCTCTAAGTATGTGATAGGACAGTGAGCAAAGCGATAACAGTATTTCGTGATTAAGCCATTTGATAAACATAATTTCGTTCATCATGTTAATGAAACGTATTCACCGAATGAAATTAACTTGCTCTAAAGGCTTTGCCAGTAAGGATATGACAACTGTGACAACATATTTTTTCCAAATTTTTCCATTACCCTAAAAAAAATGACGTCAAGTGCTTTGACTCAGTACTTCTCACAGTTTATCGATGCTAGAACATAATTTGGAGCTCCTTTATTTGACATCATACTCATCAATGGCCGCCAATGACACGATTTCTATAAACCACACGCGTCTTCTATCCTCGCCATGGTAATAACACTGTGTTAAAATTTGATTAAAATCAATTCAATAATTCACAAGTTACCTAATACAAATTACAAATCTAAAGCAATACTCGTGTGTATACATCAGAAAATTCTAACTTCCATGGTTTCTGCATTAGGCAAGACAATGTTTCAACATCATAGCCACAATGTCTTAACAGACATGTTATGAACTCGTAAAATGCATTTACTCATTTTGCGAGTTTCTCTTGGGATATCTTTAAGATCTTTAATGCAGTAGTTTCCCCATTTGCTTTCTGCATCCTCATGCCGTTGACCAGATGATATCTACTGGTTCATCCGCCTTTAGGGGCAATTTCTCACCCCAAGGACAAGAACGTGTCCTGACTCTTCTCAACTCGTCCACCCAAAGCTGTTGGTTGAGAAGAGGTTACTGCTTATACCGACAGTAGTTCGGTTCCTCTTAGTCGCCTTCTACGACACGCAGGATATACGATGGGAGATATTCTAACCCGCCTCCACACGGCAGACAATGTTTGGATGGACTTGAAAAAGTGTATTTTGCCGCTGGGTTTTTCTTTCACACTTCAATGTGCAGCCAATTATGAATACAACAACTGTTAATTTTTACAAACCCTTGCTAATTTGCCGCCCATGCACAGATTTTCAGAATAATAGCAGCATTACCTACTACGACCCCACGGCTCATCGCTACCCGATGTCATCACAATACATGCAGCGGTTACTGAGATTACGAGGCTGGAAGAACGCCAACAGACAGACCGACGAAAATGAGTGACATGGACTTTTGCTATATATACTACTCGCAACTGAAGTCAGAACACCTAGAAAAAAAGTGATATTTCCATTGAAACTTTGTTCAGAGCTTGGCAGTTCCCTCTCTAGTACACATGTTGCACTTTTTGGGCATCCCAGGGGCTATTTACCTACATGGCACCTATAAAAAGCAAAGCATTGTTTTCTGTCGATTCAAAAACAATGATATTGGTTGCAAATATGGCGAGAGACCAGTTCTTTGTGTAAAAGAGATGACTTGGTTGTGTATAGATGCCCCTTAGAAGACGACAGCTCCAGTTTACGCCGTTAAGCCTCTTTGAACGAGGTCGGATTGTAGGCCAACCAGAACGTGGTGCGCCTTTCAGAGCAATTGTTGTAACCATGAGGCGTAGCGTGGCTGCAGTTGTAGCAGCATGGTGCGCATGGATCGCAGAAGGGCGAATGCAGCGGGCTAGAGGTTGTGAGGCAAGTAGAATAACTACAGACCGGCAAGATCGTCGTCTACGACTACTGGCCCTTCGAGGCAGAATGCAATCCACTCGAGCTGTTTCTGGTCCTTGGTATGGAGCTCAGAGTAACAACTGAACATAGAGGTAGTAAACAACTAATTCTAATAGGCCAACATCTTTTCTTACGTTGTCATATCGACCACTAGGTACGGCAATCATAATTGTTTGCTATCGTATTAATTGTATAGTATCCAGAAATATTCCATTCTACGTTAAAAAAGACGGTATTTTGATGGTTCAGAAATGATTACAGCAAAATCAATAGATATGTTGACCTCTACTGCGTTACTGCATGTTTCTTCATCATTAACGCAAATTCTGTCTTACATAAATTTTGAGGAGTTGGCAACGCCTATATAATTTTCCTGCGATTTGTTTACGGTAACCTCTGACTGTCAAACGTTTGTTTTGTTTGTGCGTCTTTTATGCTTGATCAGTAAAACCGAATTCACTATTTGTTGGTAACTGTAGTGAAGCTTTATGGACTTGCTGTGTTATATTCCAGTGTAGTTTAACAGTTTTTCGAGATGGAACAGTGCAGAGCAGTGTTTGTAACATGGGTTGCATTGGAAGAATTTTCAGGTTAGTTGGCAATGTTTGGGTCTGAAGTGTCAAAAGATGATGGCTTTGAGCACGCCATGCTGAAGTGGTTTGTTTACTACCTCTATGTTCAGTTGTCACTCTGAGGTATGGAGCTATAGGAAGGCCCATTCGAATCCGCACAGACTACCGCAGATTGAGTGAATTCGCTTAGGATCATATCATCCGCCCCTAGTGCTTCCGCTCACTGCAAATCATCGCCGCCAATGGTTAGATTGGTGCCAAAAACACCGACAGTGGCATGCTGAGTGGCATCAGATGGCCTTCTTCGACGAGTCCAGGTTTTGTCTGGGGGCACGTGATGGAGGTCATCGCGTAAGATGACGACGGGGTGAACGACGTGATCTCCAGTTTGCTGTTGAGCGCCATGTACACCATCCTATTTGTTTGATGGTTTGGGGTGCCATTGCATTCAACAGCAAGTCACGTTTACTTGCTGCGCAACGTTATGTGATAAGATGTTAGAACCAATTGCCGTTCTATATGTCCGAGGCCTCGAAGAGGGTTTCCTCCAGCAAGATAATGCATGTCCTCATATTGCAAGTGTATCGATGAGGTTCCTACAGGAAGCTAAGGTTAGACTTCTCCCCTGGCCTCCACGATCACCCGACTTATCAACAATTAAAAAAGTATAGGATTGAATGGGTCGATACATAGGCGATTTACCCAATCCTCCGACCACGCTTGTCTAACTGGAACATGCTGTGAGGGCAGCTTAAGAGTTTATCAACAACCAGATTACGATCATCCCGCGTAGGATAGATGAGTGCATTGGTCAAAATGGAGGGTCCACATATTACTGATCTGTTGTGTTTTTTGTAAACTAATTATGGCAAATGAGTTCGTTTATTATTTTACTCAGTACTACCGCGTTTCATCAACAGCAACCATTTTTTATACGTTTTTTTTTTGGGTAACACTCAAGCGATGTTTCCTCAGTAGCCAGCTTCGGGAGTTCTCTCATTCTGCCAGACGCATTGAATATCTGCAACAAGCGCGAGTACAAAGAGTATATGCATTAACGGATGTGAATGTGCACGGTCTGTTTATCACGTGTGTTTAAAGAAGGAACTTCTATTACAGTAATACATATCGCATCAAACCGCAATATCTATAGACAGTGATATGTACAAATATTTCAAAAACCGGAGAACTACCACAACTTCAAACACAATGGATCTCTGAAGAAGAAAATCATTTTTCGAAACGTTGGCAAATCCTAAAGTTGCGTTACATTTTGACAAAAAAAGCCAAAATAACAACTTTCAGTATTAAGTCCAAAAAATACCTTCACTAATCTTCCATTACACGATAGCGTTTCGCTGTTAGCTGAAATCTCATAAAGCCTTTTTGGAAAGTCACCTTTTTTTCAGTCACTTTTCATCCAGATTGACCTGTGTTTCAAGTTCCAGATAACCCTCAAACTGCAACGTTTTCTGGAAGGTCATATTTCTAAGCTATCCGTCCCGTTTATATTATAGATAATTTGCCATAAAATTTAACGTAGATTATGCCTCTCAACATCCTGTCATCTTTGATTATGCAGACAGTATGTTACAAAATTCATAATTGAGATACGTATAATGCAGGAGCGGAAAAGACAAATGATAAACGAGTTTAGAGGTTAGAGTCACATAATCCGTTAGACGAGTTTACTGAAGCGGAGAGTGTTGACATACGAGGTTTGCTGCTCTAACTCGATTAGCAAAACGGCTATATTTATTAAAGGAAACGTATATGGTAGTTTTGGGACAGCTAATTTTACCGACAAATATTTGAGGATGAAAGTCCTACGCCTCAAGCGTTTGCAGTGGAGTACATAGAGGGCTTAAGGGGCCTGGGTATACACGGTTATACATATGTATTTACCATGTTAAAACACGGATTCCCATTTCGAACAGAACTCACTTGTTTTCCAAACTACATACACAGTATTTCGAAAGATGATAGTTAAGACCTTAGTGAATGACAACTATTTTCGATTTTCTCAAAAAAGTTTTTTAGTGTGCAAAAAAACTCGCAATGCAAAATCATACATTCTTCAAATGTCTGTAATTTAAAAACCAAACACTATATCAAAAAAGGCCAAATAGATAACAAAGCACAAGCTTTCTTCTTCAATTTGCTTTTTGAATTATTACTGTAGGTTTAAAGGTAACGTCAGGGGCTTGAAAATGCAAAATTCATATTTATGGTGACCTTTGGACCTTATCTTTGGACCTTTTGACCTTACCTTTGGATTTTTTTGACTTATCTCCCCTCATCTTAGACACACATACTGGAGAAGGGGAGCAAGCGGCCACGCCTCCTGGCTAACACTTGAGTAAGTCTTTTCTTGGATCTCTATTTCGCGCGCTGTACCCTAGACCCTTAAGAAGGTTTTCTTTATGGTCAGTCTCCCGCAAAGGCTGAAAGCCTATGGCGGTGTAAAAGCACTGCGAGGGGATAAGTATCGGTGCACGTTAGATTTGAAACGTTGCAGCTCCCGGCAGCTCATTCCACAGCGTCGAAGTTCTCCAAAAGAAGGCATGCTGGAGGTGACTGCTTCGGGAAGTAGGGACGTCGACCTGGTAAGGATGAGCTCTCAGAGCCTCTCTCTAGTGTTCATTGTTCTTACGGATTTTGGTGTTATTATCTGGGAGAGCTCACTCGAACATCTTCCGTGATAGAATCTGTAGGGACAGGTCGGCGACCCTTCTTCGATGTTCCAGGCTGTGGAGGTCCTTTGTGAGGTTAGGAGAATCGATACGATTAGTCTAATTGCTGTGTAATGGATAGTGTCCAGAAGCTTTAGTTTCGGAATGCATCCTCACACATGGGAGCAATACTTCACCAATGATCGAATCTGTGCTTTGTAGAGAAACTACTTGATTTCATTTTAAAAAAATACTCTGAATTGTTACTGTAAGTGTGTCACGACTATGATTTTGCAAACATCGTTTTGAATTGTCCTTTCAAGGTACAAATAAAAGCTGCTTCATTGCTTCATAATTCTCCCCCGTCCTATCGTAACTTTCGTTTCATGTGCTGAGCTCAGAGAACAAATAAAGCTGATTTAATTTCGTTCCGATACCTTTGTGTAGAAAGATTACATTCCAAATTTCACATAAAATGACTTTATAAATATATTAGCCATCATTTTGAAATGTTTGCTTGGCCCCTTTGTGTAAAAAGCCTTTCAAAAGGCATAGCAGCTGTTATTGTAGTCAGGTAGGTTACAAACCTGATGTGATGGAGTTTCTAATAGTGGCGCTACTTTTATTTCCCATACCGATAGGTGAGCGGAGTATTGTTAATTTCGAAAATTTTTAATTTTCAGATAAGATGCTTTATATAAGTACAGTACAGCACAACACAGCTGTGGTTCATACTGGATAGTGCTGCCATAATTTTCTACTTATTTTGGGCGAGGTTTGAATTAGGATGGCTGAGAGGTGGGAGCTGTAAAGCTGTATTTTTGTATTCATAATAGGCTGTCTATTGACCTGCGAAAGAAAGGCCTAGCAGTATAATACACTTTTTTAGGTTCATCCGAACATTGCCTTGTCTATTACAGAACCAAGAGACTTTGTCGCTTGTTTGACTATTGCTTTAGATCGTTTTGTATTATATAACCTGGAAATTATTGGATTCATTTCAGTGAAACATTGACATAGTATTATTACCGTGGCGAAGATCGAAAATGCGTATGGTTTTTAGAAATTGTGTCAGGAGCGGCGCAGCAATAATGAAAAACTAAAAATATAAAAACAGCTCAAACTTCGTTTTTGGGTGACTTGGAGGTTCCTGATCATTTTCCACATTATTTAGAGGGCGCTAAACAAGGTTAACTTGAGGGTAGGGAGTTGCGAAACTCATACATTTTTAGTTTATCTGAATGCTGCCCTACCTTAGACAAAAAATAATCGTTTCATGCTTGCCGATCGTTTGAAAATTATTAAAAAGTACTACGGAAGTTCCCGCTCAATTGTAAATACGCAACGCGTATTTCGTCGTAAACTCGGCCCTCATCATGGCTTCAGTGAGCAGGCAATTCGTCGCACTGTGGAAAAGTTTGACCCTGAGTACACTCTATTGGACCTGAAGAAACCAACCCAGATGCGAACTAGTTGACGTGAAGAAAATATCGCCGCCGTAGTGGCCAGTGTTCACTACGACCCCAATTTGTCGTACTGACACCAAGCCGCGGAATTGGGCCTCTCCCAAGAGTCCCAAGAGACAACTCGGCGAGATTTGGGCCTGCACTCGTACAAGATCATGCTGACGCAGCAATTGAAGCCGAACGACCATAGGCCGTCGCCGTGAGTTCGCAAATTGGGCGTTACAAATGTTGGACGAAGATCCTCATTTTGGCCAAAGAATCATCTTCTCAAAGTCAATTTTTACCTCAGTGGCTGTGTCAACAAGCAGAATTGTCATTACTGGACTGTGAACAATCCACAAATGACCGAAGAAGTGGTCCAGTAGCCCAAAAAATTGAATGTGTGGTGCGGATTGTGGCATAGCGGCATCATCGGTCCTTATTTCTTTTGAAATGAGGAAGGCGACACCGTTACAACCAATAGGCCACGCTACCGAGCGATGTTGGAAGAATTTTTGTGGCTCGACAACACCGATATTATCGACATGTGGTTCCAACAGGATGGAGCCACGAGCCACACAAGCGACGCAATGCTCGAAGTTGTTCAACAGAAGTTTGGCGACTGGATCATCTCCAGACGAGCGTTCATTGATTGGCCACCGTGATTGTGTGATTTCACACCTCTCGATTATTTTCTTTAAGGGTACGTCATATCATTGGTCTACTGCAACAAACCTGCCACTTTGGATGCTCTCGAAAACAACATTCGAGTAGCCGTTAACGCCATAACGCCGCAAATGCTCGAAAATGTCATCCGAATTGGGACCGACCGCTTGAAGCACTGCCAGCGAGCCAGACGCGGACATCTGAATGATGTTCTATTCCATACATAATGTCATGGATGTAGCTTCAAGATAAAGCCAAAACCAATTTGATGTCTCAAACCGTTGTTTTATTTAATTTTTCTTTCCTATCGTTCTTATTGGGGCACCCTATATATTGTTGTACATAATTCTGTAATATGTGCATCTCATCATTAGTCTGATGACAAATTTCTGAACCCTATTGTGGTCCGGGGTAGAGATCGATAAAGTCTGTCGTTTTTGAAACTTGTGCACGGAAAAAAGCAGACTTGAGTATTTTAAAACAATATTGTGCGTTAGGATTGTTGGCGATTTTTCTACATTTTGTAAGGTATTTCCAAAAGATTGTTGAATAAAGTTTCATTGGGTCTAGCAACATCTTCCACCATATTGCGTTGGCTTGCTATGGACTCTTTCATAATCGGAGTATGTAGCTTTTCTACACAAGCTATTCAGTTTCCCTTTCCGCGACCAGAAAAGTTCACATAGTGTTGAGCATTTTCCCACAATGTATTGTAAAAAATCCACAAAACTGTTGTGGAGCCTGGACGAGTCTGCGCAAGTCCGTCTCTCTCTGGTTCTCGTTGGGTTGCCATTTGGTTTGTGCCTGTGTGTGAATAACTGACGTTTCACGTTTGAATTATATAATTTATACCTATACCTATGGAAAATACCAGAAGTATATTTTGAGAATTGGAGGGTTTGACTGCTTTCCTATTTTTATGGGTAAGTACTAATTTATTTATTTGTATCATTGAATTACAGAGAGGCAGTGATAGAAGTTTCTAACTAAATGAGGAAGCAACGGTTGACGTGTGTTATTTTTGCAATGTATTTTGATTTGAAAATACAAAACTGTGTCCGCCAGTACCTATTGAACAGTTTTAGAAAAAATTCATGGGCGAAACTTTATATCGGAGATTATGTTAGAATACGTAAATAAGTGTAAATGATTGCCTAATGGCTACGTTTTAATGCTGTCGTTTGTCTAAAGATAATGCCAATATGGACGCTGTACCTACATGGCAGGGATAAATATAGGACTGTCCCCGTTCAGTGAAATTGTTGTTGTTTTTTCACATTTCTATGAAGGATTATTATTATAGCACATGAAGTTATTTAAACATAATAGGCTCAAAATCGAAAACATCTTTATGTTATGCGGCGAAAGCTCACCGCTGTAACGTCATAACGTCTTTCAAGTCCAGACAGGGATACAGAGCATCTTGATCTGTGTGGATATGAGGTAGTATTTATCTATAAAGAAAATAGCAGCAGAACAGCAAAGTATTGATTTATGCCAATGTTTTGATTTTAGACTATTTTAGAATTTACTAATTTGAAATTAATGATACGGGTTGGACTCTGTGGCTTGAATGATGTGAAGATGGAAGAAATTATTAATTATTTATGTTACGTTATGATATTTTTATTTTTCAGTGCCATTGGACATCAAAACTGTCCAGTCAATGATGATTATCAGCAAGTGAATATCATTGTGATCATACATAAATATATTCTAGTGTGATTATGTTTTGTATTTTTCTTGTGAATACCTTATTTTATATAAAAATAAACCATAGTATACACGCCTCTTTTTACTTTTGCCTCCATAACTGCCTCACTCATTGAAGACCACATTTATTATGGATTATTGAACCCCAATTTTGTAGTATAATAGACTTCACAATATTGTTCAAAAATGTACTACAACAATGTGTTAAATGGTTTTATACTTTTTGTAAAATATTAGTACATTGAGAGAGTCGACTATTAATCTACAAATTGCTGCTATCCGATTGTTACAACATGTGCATAAAAAATCCAAAGGGGTCGCAGATAAACTCTCTTGGAGGTAGTAATATAGAACACAATTGTTGAATCCACAGCTCCACAACTTAGTGTTGCAAATATACACAAATTGTTATTGTCCCTATATCATCCACAACTTGTAGTGAAAATACCTACAATTGTGGAAAAAATTACAACAGTTTTCTTTCCGTGTGTTAGTGGCGGTGAAACTAAATTGAAAGATATACAGTGCAATATAAAAACCATTTTTGGGTACTCTACGGATCTCTGATTTTGTGTTGGATGTTTTCTCCCACGATTTGGTTGTAAAGAGATCTGATATTATTGGAAAGTTATAAAACTGTATCACCGTAATGTATGGGCAGTACTGAGTCAACCAACTTGACGGCATTTTTACGTTTATCTTAAGGCTTACATAAGAAGATCACAAGTTTCACCTGATTAAACTTAGCCCGAATCACTTTCATTTTGGACAAGAATGCTTCAAACAAGTACACGAATATCTGTGTACGTTGAACATTGAAATTGGCTTCAAATCTGAAATAACAGTGAATTGCGCATGAAATGTACTGAAGTTTATAACAATACATGAATTAGTTATTTCATTGTTATTATCTTACCAGTTGTCTAATCAATGACAATTTGATAGGGAAAGCATAGAAAAATGAAGATAGAATTCTTCTTCTTCCGTAACTTCCACATCTGTCGGCATAAGAATAATTCAATAGCTAAATCTAAAATTTACTTGAAATTGTCAAAGAATAAAGGGAGACACTCCACTAGTATTACCAGTAGCTGCGAGTACTAGGCTATATCAAATTTTAAAACATATAAATACACCCTTATTTAAATATAAATAAGACCCTAAAAGCCTACTTAGGTCTAACGAATCAGGTTAGTATGATTCCCCTTTCCATTTCATCAACACCATTGCTGCAAATCATACATTCACCTAATTGAAACATACTACGATCTCCCCCATCTTAAAAAGGTAAACATACAAATGAAAAAATGTATTCAGTGCTGTTGCATAATTTAATTTGCGAGATAAATTTATTTAGGAGTCCTGTTTAAAATATTACCCCGAATTTACGACTCCCCTAAGAAAGACCTTGCACTTAGACTATTTCCGCTGAGAACTTTTAATTCCTCCTCCTGCTTTCTTGGAAGGCGATTATAGCGCAGGTAAATTAGCACGAAGAAAGAAAATATTCCTGTATATCTTGTTATTTATTTTACTCATACTTTGGAAACGCTAGCTTTGCATGTATTGATTTGCTTAAATAGAAACGTATTTTTGCATGCTTTGCCTCCGTCGGCGTCGTTTTGATCTACAAAGTAGTAGAATCCCAAGCAGGATAAGGCTAAGGTTGAGGATATGCTCCTTACTCAAAAAATATTTTGATTGATCTAGGGTGATCCATAGCTACGTGGTAATGCAAACAAACATTTTTGATGGCACTCTATGTATGGATTATCCCATATTTAGATTCTACTAATGATCCCCGCTCTGACAATATGAGGAATTCTAACATTATGCAGGGTATTTCAAAAGTTTTTTATATCCAAATCGCTGTCAAATGGACGTACTGTATATCAAAAAGTAATGAATCAAACATTTTTTTACATGGCAAGATGAAAAATATCCTCTAGTTTTAACGCGGGCTCTAAAAGTCGAAGCCGCATATTCATATACAGGGTGAGGTGTAATACGAAATCTAGATTTTTTTTTAAGTGTAACACCCATATTTTATTATAGCAAAACTGGACTTTCATATGCTCTTTCATGTCTGTATAGCATTTGTTAAACCTGTATTCATTCACTTTCCTAGATTTTTTTATTTTCCTGCGAAGTATACCTACCATTTGTGTACTGAGCCTTATTTATGTTGAGTACTATGACATTTTATTTTTATTTAACGAACAACTAAAATATAAGGCCACGATAGTATCTGATGAAATCAAAGCACCGAATTATCGATATAATAAAGATCAAGTATGCTGAGGAAATAATTTTACAGACGTGATGTTTAGTTACCAAGTAGATATATCAGGGAGGCTTTGAAACATTAACTGACCCAATACGAATAAAACGATTATTCAATCTTTCAAATGCATCAGTTTTAGGGTGCCTCCATTCTGGATATCGCTGTTGATAGTTTATAATATATTCTAAACAAGTAGGCAATTTCTCATGGATTGTCCTAAACACCCTATATTTGTTCTTCCTTAGAAAAATTCATTTTTAATGCGCTGTTTTGACACCGTACGAATTTATTGAGGAGGTTATGGAAACTGTCAATATTTTAAAGCATACCTGATAAATCTGCTTGGTAATTATGCATCATGCCTATAAAATTATTTCTTTAGCATATTTGACTTACATTATCTGGGTAATTCTGGGTTTTGAATTCATCAAATACTATTATGGGCTCATATTTCAGTTGTTCATTAAAAACATATTGAATTTCATAGTACTTTCTCAAAATAAATAAATTTCAGTACACAAATTGAAGGTATATTTAGAATTTGCAGAAAAATCGAAATATCTCGAAAACTAACGACTGTCAGTACATGAAATGCTATACAAATAAGAAAGACCAGATTAAGTCCTGTTTTTGGTAAAATAAAATATGGAATGTTACATAAAAAAAAGAAAAGATCCAGATGTTGCATTCTACCTCAACCTGTATATAAATTTGCATTATCGACTTTTTTTATAGTTGGCTTTAAAAATAGAGCATATTTTTATTTTGCCATCTAAAGGAAATAACTTTTGATCCAATAATTTCCAATATATATGATATTTGACAGCGATTTTCATATAAAAATTGTCACAACTTTTCAAATACACTCTATAATGTTACAATAACCCATATTGTTAGAGTGGGGATCATTAGTACAATCTAAATGTCTAATAATGTATAGGATGTCTCATTTAACAAATTATGTTTGCATCACCACGTAGTTATGGATCACCCTGAATAAATGAAAATATTTTATGAGCAAGGAGCCTATCCTTGCCTACAACTTTGGTATACAACTTTTACCGCTATCTTCTGCAGTAGTAATGGACCGTACTAAAAACTCACCCTGTATATATTTATGAATAGGTGGAAATCGAATTGTGGAAATTACAAGACCCTTATCATACAGGTTTCATAATTAAACGTTATATATGTATTATGAAGCTCCCAATATAGTCAAATTTGTCAATCGAGGTTGCTTTGCCGATCTCTCACGGTTTAGGGCTTAAACCAGATATTTGTTATTATTGCATCTTATTGTATTGAACCCACCTCATCATTATTGTTTGTCTTCTCTATTAGTAAGAATTACCATATAATAAGAGCTAAAAAGGTTCACAAAGTAGACTTCTATGATGACTGGGCTATGCTTTAGGTACATGCGAAGATTTAATGAGGTTTTACTTCCTAATTTACTCCTCTTTCTCTTTTTTCAGAGGATAATGCTGTAGTTGTATTTTACTCCAAGATTAACACGTCTTTCTAGAAAATAACTTTCACCTATATTAAGGCATTAGTGGCAATTCATCGTTTTTTTTTACTTATACTAGGCAGGAAGTGGCTTATGTAAAGTTGTAAATGGCGGCTCAAGCTATGAACATGTCAAGTATCTAAAAGACAGTCTTAGGAGATTCTGATACAAAAGAGAACGTAAAGGAACAGAGAAATCAAATAGCCCAGACATCACAGTGTTAGAGCTAATTGGCAACATCACGTCCAAACTGATTTGCATGTAGTCTTGACCAAGTGAGCGAAGTAAGCGATACATCAAATTTTTACGCAATATTTTATGTCTTGACGAATTTTTCATCCTGAGTAAGAGAAATGTTGTGCGGTATAGTCTGAGGATTTCCAGGTGATGCGATTATTGGACCTTTTATGGATATCTACTAGTTGTGTACCTAGGATTTACACTATTCAGAAGAGCGCAATTAGACTTATCGATACACCTAACCTAAGCTATAGAGAGTGCTTCGAAGCGCATCCCCATACATGGAAGCGATACTTCAACGATGATCGGACCTGTGACTTGTAGAGCAGGAGTAGTTGCTCTGGTGTATAGAGCTTCCTACAGCGGAACAAAGCTCCCAGCTTCTGGGATGCCGTTTCAGCAATATCGATGACGTGGTCCTACCATGACATGTTATTGTTGATGCTGATCCTCAAAAGCTTGACGGAGGGTGACTCGACTATTGGGTGACACACCATTTCCACAATTGGTAAGCCAACGTGAGACTTCTGTGTCAGTGTTGTTGCCTGAGTTTTTGTACGTTAAACTGTACTTTATTTACTAGTCCTCACTCGACAATTGTTTCGATATCTACGTTGATCTGTGAGGCATGTTGCTGTCGCCGACGTACCATCTCCTGGGATGATAGTGGCTTGCCTGGTTCCATGCACGATATTAATATAATGTCGTCTGCGAAGCTGTAGATTGTATTGGATGTTATTTCCAGCAGCATGTCAAGTGCAACAACACAAGATTCGCCATAATTTTCAATTGCTCTATTCTACAAGTGAGTGAGGTAGGCCGGGAGGTCACCCGTAGACCTATGCTTACTGAAGCCATACTGACGATCATTTATGATGTCATTGTTGTCCAGGTATTTAAGGAGCTGTGTTAATGAAAGTCTCGATAAGCTTAGACATAATGCTGAGAAGAGTCTGCAACGGCAGACTTGTCCCCAAGCCTATAATTTGCCTAGCAGCGGCTGGTTTTTCCCAACGCTGGAAGACCATATCGACTGGTCTATAAATCACTCGTTGGCGAGCGTCGATTGGACGTTTTGAATTCAACGGTTTTCGGTAGGGACACAGAGTCTTCTTTAGTTCACACAACTGGAGCGGGAGTCAGTTTCCGATTGATCAACCGACCATCCACCACCGAGTTGGCTGCCTAGTAGTGACTAGTGACCATCCCTGGGACCTGGCTTAACATATAGCAGTTGTTGAACCTAGGTAACTTTTCCTTTCTTGGGGTAGTCAAACAAAGGGATGGGGCCTTGCTCTGAATCGGGCGATATTAAATGAGCTATAATGCTTGCAGCCTGGTTTCCCGTTTTTGGGGTTTTACTACTCACGACGCCACGCAACAGTCGGCCACCTTGACCGCCGAGGTCCACCTTCCCGTTCCAGAGACTAAATAACAATCCTACGGGGGCAGTAGCAAAAGGGGCTACTGCAATAGCCACAGGTGATAGCGGTCGCTGAGGCGCTGTCCGAAATCCTACGGGGGCAGTAGCAAGGGGCTGCTGTATTAACTCTCTGAAAGGAGGCAGCTGACGCAGAGGCGCTGCTGTGTTCACAATCCCACGGGGGCGGTAGCCACTGTAGCCAGGGAGGCTGCCGTATTCATCTGTTTTTTTCCAAAAGATAAGTTTACTTTATCATTTAACTGCCAGCGGTTTTCTAAATAACCTTTATGTTATTGCTACAGATAGTTTGTGAATTCGTTTGTTGTATTTTTTGCTGTTCTATACTTTATTCCCGCATTCGTATATATTTACAATTTAAGCAACTTATTAAAAGGTGAAGAAATATATATATGTATATTTTGTCGATTTTATACCTGATTTATGTGCACATATTTACAATTTAGAACAATTTATTAAAAGGTGAAACAAATATATGTCACGTTTTATTCCTCATTTAATCCCTTGGATTCACGGACCCGAGGTGCTCTTCTAGCATAACCTTGGCCCGTCACAACTGGCGCCCGAGCATAAAAAATATATATTTTTTTCACCTTTGCCCATTATTTTTAACATTACATTTCAACTTATTTCACAATAACCATTTTGGTACAGTACTACTACTATTTATCACTGCTTATTTTTCCTATCGTTCATTGGTAAAGATTTTGTGAATTTCAATTGTTATTTTTCTCAGTCAACCGATCTGGTACATTAACATTTTAATCCTTTTTTCTTCCTTTTTCAATTTATTGAATTTTCTTACTCGCATAAATAGGGATTTAGTGGGGCCCGTTGCGGATGTAACTTTACGTAATTGTTGTTTCCTTTTATGTAAGGTTGGTCTCGGTACTTATATATAAAAAAAAAACTTGTTCTAAGATCATTGCGTGTGTGCGTTGATACGCACGTACATTAATAGTTGGACATTTAAAAAAAAATAAAAATAAAAAAATATTGAATATCGTTTATGAGATTTGTGTGTAACATTTATTGTTTGTGTTAATTGGTGACGTTTATATAAAAAAAATATCTGTAAAGCGTAATTTGATTATTCACTGCGACTTATAGCTCTATCTATATATATATAAAAAAAAATTTTTGAATTCTGTTTACTTGATTTGTGTTAAGATTTATTGTTTGTATGTTTAATTAGCGTCGTTTGTTAAAAAAAAATTCTGTAAAGAAAACCACAGCATAGGATTTAAATATATAAAAAACATTCCAGGTAACACATTCCTAAAATCGGCAAACATCTACGAACTGCTGCCAGTACAGGTCCTGGCGTGCAACTCTTCCCAGCCCACTCAACCCATAAGAGCTCTGGGTGACATTGGCCCCGTTCCCACCCGTCAACAGCTGTCGGAGGAGATATTGGTGAGGAGGTTGATTTTTTTTGTAGCTCCACTTCATTTTAAGGCCCACTTAAATTGCACCACCATGCTATTATTAATTTACACATAACAAATTTCAATTAGCATTTACCTATAATTTCCAAGTTCACTGGTATATAAAAACAAAATTTACAAATTATTTATCCGATTTGTTTCCTATACATATCTAATTTGCGTCAGCTAAAGTATACATCAGGTCATAGCAGATTTAAGAAGTTATTACCACAACATTCATTTCAGAAACGTTATATACATAGACACATTTTTTTGCTCTCAACATATACCTCAGTATATTCAATTTTTCGAAATTTCTCGGATAAATCCATATAAATATATTTCTCGGATAAAGCCATCAGTAAAAAAAAGGGGTCACATAAATTTACCTGCTCTGGAAACTACGATTGACTAAAAAAGGAGGTCATTATTTCTATACATTTATAAACACATAGAAAGGATAAATTTTTCTTTGGGTATACACAGTAAATTAATTTTAACATACATTGCCTCTGTTAGCACTTAGATAAATTTGATTCAGTTTCTGGTGAAATCTGCGGAAATTTTTTTTCTTGCTTCGAATTTATTACTATGTCGAACAACGAGGGAACTGCTCAGCATGGCGATAACGCCAGTATAGGTGAAAAACAACGATCGTTTTTACAATCCAAAACAGGTACCATTCCTAAAGATAAGAGGTATGAACTTAGGTACAAAGAACATAGACATGCAGAACTGGACAAAATGAGAAATATTCGGGTTACAGAATTATCAGAACAAAACCGCACAGACAGCGAAGAAGATGCAAGGAAGCTGACTACACCCAAAAATGTCATGAGCAAACACCGATCACTTGGGGAGGTATCAAGCCACGACGAAGAGGACAAGTCAACAGTAAGAAGACAACAAAGGAAATCTATAACATCACCGCGATGTAGAAGAAGTCTGTATTCACACCCAGCACCACAGGAAATAGAACATAGAACTCAACAGCAAACATTCGAAGAAAGATCAGGACAACATCAATATCCTGTTTTGTACAGACTGCCTGTGGATATGAATTCACAGCCAACATTTAATGGCACAAGCAGCATCAATCCTTTGGAGTTTGTCAAAAGACTGGAAATCTGGATGGAAGATCAGAACATACAACCTCACGAATATTTAAACTATGCCAAAAGAAGCCTCAGAGGATCGGCAAAACTGTGGATGGAAGTATTATGCAGCAATGTGTACACGTACAGTGATTTTAAGGCAAAATTTCTTCAAAAATACTGGAGCCGCGAAAAACAACAAGAAGCACTCTTCAAAATTTATAATGGAAGATTTTTAGCATCAGCCAACATGAACATGTCAGCATATTTTCTCAAGATGCGCAACCAAATAAAAGAAATTGAAATACTTACTTTAGAAGAAGGAGTCAACTTGATCATCAAACATTTTCCACTACATATATCAAGATTACTAGCAACAGTGTACCCCAAAACGCCAGAGAAGATATTTGAAGTCCTGGAAGATTTTGACATGCTAGAAGACAGTCATCGTTCTAAGTTAGAGAGACCACAGGGATATAGAAGACCCGGTGACATGCTACCAGAACAAATAAATTTCAACTTAAGGAGAGAAAGAGAATGGAAAACGCCGCAAGAAGCTCGACATTCTCCCAGAAGCCAAGAGACCTATCCAAGGAGAGAACAACCACACAGACTGGACAAGTATCAGGAAAACAGAAGTCACGAACAGTACAGAACAACACCTGCCGCCAGCAAAAGAAGAGACAGCTACACGCCTGCAAAACCTACAAACACGAGAGAAAATGGATATCAAGAAAGGAATGGTAAACCAAGACAAGCATACAATGTGAGCACGATACAAAAGGAGAGCGACTACAGATATAACATCGAGTCACTGGAAGACAATTTGGAATCGTATTCAAAACCAAGACATCAAGAAGATGAACAACACGACACAAACCTGAAGCCATCGCTACCAGTACAACAACAGTACAACTTAAATAAGATCACAGTTACAGCAGACGTACATCAACCTACCATAAAAAGATCTGAACCACAATATGATACTATCTTCGTTGATTCGGAGGAAGAAACAGAAGCAAATAAAACGACGGTACCCTTCATCAATGCTATAGTCAACGATATTCCAACAAAAATTCAAATAGATACAGGTTGCCAGATATCTTGCATATCATACGAATTTTTTGAAAGTTTATAAACTAAAAACTCAGCCATTATGGAACTACCAGTTACAGATGTCAAAATCATAGGCGCGACAGGAGCTAAAAGTAAAAATATAACATTACAAGTTTATCTGAAATTTAATATTGACAATCATATCTTTCACTTAGTATGTCTCGTTGTGCAAAATTTGATACACAATGTAATTTTCGGCATTGACGGTTTATATCAAATTGGAGGTACGATAAACTTTACAGAGAAAAGACTTATTTTGAAAAACCATGCGATACTGTTTATAGCGCACATCAAGACAAGAAAACCAGCTAGTATATTGTCAGATAATGGTACACAGTCTATGTCAAAACTATGGTCAAAATTCCTGCAACATCATAACATCAGAAACCTACACTGTAGCATTAGACACCCTGCCAGTAATCCTAGCGAACGAGTCATGCGCGAACTAGGTAGATTACTTAGAGTTTTTTGTTCCGCAAAACATTCAACATGGGCGAAATTTATCAAAAGGTTAGAGTTATTGATCAATTGCGCAATAAGCGAAAGCACGGAGCTCGAACCAATAGTTCTAGAGAAAAATATCGACCCCGAGTTTGAGGTTCGAAAGCTGTTAAAAATACCAGATGATGGTGATAATGCGGTAAATTTTCAGATAGTAAGACAAAAGTTACTCTCAAAGGCGGCAAAAAGACAAAGCAAACATGACAATAAACAAAAATTAAAAAAATTTGAGCTTGATCAATTGGTCTGGCTGAAAAGTAACAATATGTCATCAGCAGACAATCATGAGATGAAAAAATTATTCCTTCTATATGAAGGGCCATACCGAATCAAGGAAATCGCAGGGCATAATGCGTACCTCCTGGAAAATCCGCAGACAGGTGTGGTAAGGGGGGTGTTCAATATAGTTAACTTAAAACCGTATAAATCATAGGAAATAGGATTTTAAGAGGTAGTTGATAGACTAGATTATATATCTAAAGCAATTTTTTTTCTTATTTTTTTTCTGGTTTTTGTTAGAGCGAATGCATCCTTGGTGGTCTGCATTTTAGTGGGGCTATGTGGTGGAGTTACAATGAATTGACATCCTACCAAATTTTTTTTCCTTTCAGCAAATTATAAAGAAATAATATCCCTGACGCTCCTTATTTATTTATAATTTAGTGGAGGTATGCAACGGCAGACTTGTCCCCAAGCCTATAATTTGCCTAGCAGCGGCTGGTTTTTCCCAACGCTGGAAGACCATATCGACTGGTCTATAAATCACTCGTTGGCGAGCGTCGATTGGACGTTTTGAATTCAACGGTTTTCGGTAGGGACACAGAGTCTTCTTTAGTTCACACAACCGGAGCGGGAGTCAGTTTCCGATTGACCAACCGACCATCCACCACCGAGTTGGCTGCCTAGTAGTGACTAGTGACCATCCCTGGGACCTGGCTTAACATATAGCAGTTGCTGAACCTAGGTAACTTTTCCTTTCTTGGGGTAGTCAAACAAAGGGATGGGGCCTTGCTCTGAATCGGGCGATATTAAATGAGCTATAATGCTTGCAGCCTGGTTTCCCGTTTTTGGGGTTTTACTACTCACGACGCCACGCAACAGTCGGCCATCTTGACCGCCGAGGTCTACCTTCCCGTTCCAGAGACTAAATAACAATCCTACGGGGGCAGTAGCAAAAGGGGCTACTGCAATAGCCACAGGGGATAGCGGTCGCTGAGGCGCTGTCCGAAATCCTACGGGGGCAGTAGCAAGGGGCTGCTGTATTAACTCTCTGAAAGGAGGCAGCTGACGCAGAGGCGCTGCTGTGTTCACAATCCCACGGGATCGGTAGCCACTGTAGCCAGGGAGGCTGCCGTATTCATCTGTTTTTTCCAAAAGATAAGTTTACTTTATCATTTAACTGCCAGCGGTTTTCTAAATAACCTTTATGTTATTGCTACAGATAGTTTGTGAATTCGTTTGTTGTATTTTTTGCTGTTCTATACTTTATTCCCGCATTCGTATATATTTACAATTTAAGCAACTTATTAAAAGGTGAAGAAACATATATATGTATATTTTGTCGATTTTATACCTGATTTATGTGCACATATTTACAATTTAGAACAATTTATTAAAAGGTGAAACAAATATATGTCACGTTTTATTCCTCATTTAATCCCTTGGATTCACGGACCCGAGGTGCTCTTCTAGCATAACCTTGGCCCGTCACAAGTCATAGGTCTATAGTTGGTGTGATCGTTTTTTTTTGCTTTCTTAGGAATGAGTTGAACGCAGCCAATCTTGCATGAAACAGGAAACAAGCCTCGCTAATGCGATAGTTTGAAGAGCTTGCAAAGAATAGGTACAGTTCAGCGGTACAGCGTTTAAGGGCAATGATTGGAATTTGGTCAGGACCAGTAGCTTTCTTCGTGTTTAGTTTTTGGAGGATGATTTTTACATTTCGATGTTCAATTTGACCTCTGCTATTCTCGAGTTTACATTTAATGTGATGCTGGAAGTACAAATATCACTGCTTCTAGAACATAGATACCAACAACCGTCAGAACACCATTCTGCCTAAGTACCCTGCTATCCCTTGGTCCTAAACCAAAGATGCTAATCATACACTTTTCTTGCAGGATCATTATTCTCAATTTATAATATGATGCTCCCTAGAACACCATATGACAAAGCTGATCGTACGTATTCATGATAAGCAATTAATTCCACCTTTTTCCCTATACCTCTACTCATTTATCTAGGGCATAGTAGTTAATACATTAACATACCTTTATGAAACACGAAATTCAGCTTTGATAGGGCCTGGGGATATAATAGTTTTATTTTTCATTTAATTATGTGGCTGTTAGTGGGGTACCACAAGGATCTAACCTAGGACCATTGTTATTCTTGTTATCTGTGAACGATTTATATGAGTCTTTAAATTGTTACAAACTTATGTTTGCTGATGACTTGATGTTATATGCAAAAATTGTAAGCGAGGACGACTGTGTGATGCTGCAGCAGGAACTTTATTATTTGCAAGACTGGTGTGACATCATCATAGGAATTGCACAACTTTTAATATCACTGTGCTGTTGTCTCTGTATTTTAGCTTAATAAGGTCAAAATGAGAATACTGCTCAATAATTTGGAATCCTATATATAATGTTCATAAAAAATGCTGCGGATGAGGTACAAACGAGGTTTTTAAAATTACCTAGTTTTAAGTATGATGGAATGTATCCGCCAAGTGGTTGTACATATATTTAGTTACTTCAGAAGTTTGATCTGCAATCGTTAGAGAAACGTAGGTAGCAGGCAGCAATCACCTGTCTTTACAAAATTTTAACGCGGAAATTGACTGTCCCGCATTACTGTCAAAAATAAACCTTTTCATCCCTAGATTGGAATCAAGACAAAACTATACCTCCCTGTGCAATAAAGCTAAAACCAATTTAATGTATAGATCACATGTGACTGTGATGTGCAGGAGGATTATGAAAATTTATCCTAGTTTTCAAGCTGTGGAGTACTTACTTGCAAGTCTACAGTAGAAATGGCTGCGAAAAGCCTCCCTAAGATGTCTGCTTTTTTTTAGGAGTACAAGCGATGGACTTGTCCTCTCTGGTCAAGGGTAGTATTGAGGAATAGGAAAAGTTCTGACTAACAGCCTTAGCTATAGATCAGAATGTTCTGGACGAACTAAGACATGAGAGAAGCTTGTCCTTAATTTTTTGCTTGTATTCCTCCTTGCTGCTGCCAGTCACGCGTTTACACTGATTTCTAACATCGATCAAACTGCGGTGGTTCTCGGCATTTGGATTTTTCCTCCATTGTTTGTAATGCATTGCAGCTAGTAATACCTACATAAAGTCACAATACGCACGCATAATAAACACCCTCTTGCTCTTTATTTTTTGAACTTCAACATACTTTTAAATTAGTTAAAAAAAAACCCGGTCAAACGTACGACTCCAACCCGTGTAAATCACAAGGCACAAAAAGCCAATCTCTAATTTTTCATACGTCCAGCGGCTCTAATGAAAGCTTTTAATTTAACATAGAGGCCCAGCGTCCTTCCAAAATAATGGGGAGTTAATGTCCGATGCCTCCTGATTTATAATCCCCTCTTCCGGGGGGCAGGGGAAAAGCAACGGCAGTAAATATGGCGAATGACAGCCACCCTAATGCTTTTTCTAATCGAGGATTAAAATTCGAACACGATAACAGCACGGGTTGAAGCTTAATATAACTGTTATTTGGTAAAAAACGGACGAGGGGAGAGACACTGCGATTGGGGTGTTTACACGAATTGATTGGTGGTATATTTCTTAATTAATGGAAATACGTTGCTCGGTAGTGAAAATGTGCTATATAGTATTTTTGAAGTCAGTATCACAATTTGCTGAAGCTCTCATTATAAACATAATGGAAAATATCCTTACGAGGGGCTAATGCAGGTTTGGCACAATTGAACAGGTAACAATTCACGAAACTAGGCGACATTACATATGTCAATATCTTTCATCATCATAGTCACAATGTCTTAACTCACATGTAGTGAACCCGTAAAATGCATCAAGTCGGAGCTAGAGTATTCCTAACACGAATATTGTCCTTAGTTTTGAGAACTGTAGCTCGCCATTGTTCGCAATTTACTGTCAGTTTAGTGGCGCTCTTGATACTCATATCCAGCAACTGTCGTATCCACCCAGCGTGTAGGGGAATGGCCACGGCGCCGCCCACTCCGGGCATGACCCTGCACTACAAGTTTCTCCATATTATCGCTTCTTTGAATATGTCCTAAGAATGTAAGTATTCTCGTCGACACAGGAGGACAGTCTCCTTGGATTTTCGAGTTCATCCAGTATGAAAACGTTAGTTCGATGGGTGGTACAAGGAACTCTCAGCATTCGCCTCCACGTCAACATTTCAGAAGCATCTATGCGAGGTCCATGTGCCTTTTTAACAGTCCAAGTTTCCGAAGCATACAAAAATATGGAGAACATAAGAGATTGAACCAGCGACATTTTGGTAGTGATGTTATGGTCACACCATGTTTTGGTAAGCTTTGTCATGGCCACACGTGTCTGTTGAATGCGGCGTCGAAACTCTTTTTGACAGCTACCCGAATTGTTGATGAAAGAACCGAGGTACACAAAACTTTGAACTACTTCCCAACGGCCTACTGACTTTATTTCTCGATGATTAAAAGTGCTCCCTATCTATCTATCACTGCGTTGTTCTAACATATTTAATTATCCCAAAATTTATACGATTCATAGATAGGTAATTTATAAGCAAACAGTTCAAAAACAAAGTTAAGGAATACTTTTATTTTTCATCTCCCCCTTTGTTTGACATTAAATGATGTTAAATCTGTCGCTACTACAGCAGGCTTCAAGGACCGTACACTATCTTCGTCCTCGCTATATTAGTAAAACAAGTGTCAAAATTTTATTACAATTAATATAGAAGTGTACCAGAAAGACGCTGTCGAAGACCAAAACGTTAACATATCTTGGGCAATTTGAAATGCGGCAGAATATGCATAGATGAAGTATACAGCAAAAATACTCTCTGTAAACACAAACAGCTGGGGGGCTCTGATGGCCGTGGCAAGTAACCACTATACTTCAAAAATAGTGTGGGACTGCCATAAAATCCTGAAGATACTGGCGAAGACCAAGAAGGTAAAATTATCTTGAGTGCCTAGACACATAGGAGTTGTTGGGAATGAGAGAGCCGGCAGGTATATCGAGGAAGGTGCAAAACTCCCTCTCGTCAGGCCAGAACCAGCATGTGGTATATCATATGACATGGTACAGACAGCCGCCACCAGTAGGGTGTCAAATGAGCACCTGCAGCGCTGAGTGGTGAGGTGTGGCCATTCTAACAGGATGCTGAAGGGACCCTTGTGTTCTAATACCGTCTCAGATTGAACAGGAAGCAAGTAAAAGTTGAGGATCGATGTTGCAAATGCTTAATGCAGGAAGTGGGGTGAGGCCGAGGAAACACGTTCTCTTCTACTTTCCTGCCTTGAGTGAAAGCAGGAACTCGTATATGAATGTAGACCATTAGGGAAACTGAAACCTAACCCCCTCACTACTAAAAAAGACTTCCAAACGATATTATAGGACACTCATAATACATGAATGCATCAGGTAACTTCACACACCTAAAATTACTATGTTTCTTTCAATGAAAAAAACAGAAGTCCGACTGAGTTTGGAAAATAATTCAAACATTTAATCTGGTAAAAGATCGCAAAATTTAGCCAAAATCTGAAAAAAAAACTTAGGAAAAATTTGGATCCACGTAAGTAAATGTCGAGGTAAATGTCTTCTTTAATATAAAAAGAAGTTAACACCCCTACGTCACCCCCACTCCTCAAACATTTTAAGACAAAGAATTAAAAAATATTTCAAGCAGCCATCTTGCTGTAACCACATGTCGCTGTAAAGACTAAGTGGCACATATTAGCCGTCAGAATGCAGAATATATCCTTTGGTCCCTTCGAATACCTAGGGCGCAAGATTCGCGGGTTCAGTGATTGCTCACATGACGGTGTGTGTGTCGTCCTTACTGACGTATATTTTTATATTTAATTAAACCACTTAAGTGATTATCATATTTTATTGTAATACTGAACCACAATCGACTACCATCTATACAAGTCATGACGGAAGTGACAGCCGCCTGCTTATCTCTGTCACTTCTCATAAATGACACATCTATCTAGAGATGGGCGAGTACACAATATCGTGACAGTGTGAGTAGTCACTGGGTAATGGAACAGCAGCTCGGTTTTATTACACGTGGGTAAAAATTATAACAAACATCTAGAGCACTGTTCAGCAGAAGTTGCTGAAGTACACCAATCAAATGGTAGCTGCATGCTAGAATACACAAAATATACTATATTTTCACTTGCTGCACTTTACATATCGAAAGCCTTCGATAGAGTGTGGCATGAGGGACTTCTGGCCTGCGTCCGTGGCTGAATAGCTTTTTGAGCGACCGACCTCTGTTGTTGTCGAAGGCTGTTCATCAGACGTATTTTCAATAAACGCCGGTTTTCCTCAGAAATCTGTCATATCACCTACACTGTTTCTGCTGTACATCTACCAGACAAACCACTATCATTCTAGGAAATGGTACGTCGGCGACAGCAACATGTCTCACAGATCGACGTTCATACCAAAACAATAATTGTCGAGTGTAAATAAAGTACAGGTACAGAAAGCTCAGGCAACAACACTGACAAAGAAGGCTCACGTTGGCTTGCCAACTGTGCAAATGGAAGGACACCCAATAGTCGAGTTACCTTCCGTCAAGCTTTTGGGGATCAACATTAACAATTACATGTCCTGGCATCACCCCGTCGTTAGTATTTCTAAAACGGTATCCCATAAGCTTGGAGTTTCGTTCTGCTGTAAGAAGCTGTATACACCACAGCATCTACTGTTGCTCTACAAGGCACACATCCGACCATCGTTGGAGTACTGCTCTCAGGTATGAGGAAGCGCTCCGAAGCACTTTCTGAAGCTTCTGGTCACTATCCAGAAGAGAGCAGTTAGACTAATCGATCCGCCTAACCTCACAACCTCGAACGTCCAAGGAGGGTGGCTGACCTGTCCCTGTTTTACAGATTCTAATACGGAAGATGTTCGAGTGAACCCTCCCAGATAATAACCCAGAAGGCCGTCCAAACGAGGAACACTAGAGAGACTTTGCGAGCTCATCATTCCAGGTCTGGATGTCTACCCCCCGAAACAGTGCCCTCCAGCATTCCTTCTTTTGGACATCGACGCTGCGAAATGAGTTGCCGAGGAATTTATTTCCCGACGGCTACAACCTGCAGCGCTTCAAATGTAACGTGCACAGACAGTTATCCTCCCGCAGCGCTTCTAGAGCGCCATAGGCTTTCAGTCTTTGCGGGAGGCTGACCATAAAAAAAACTATGTCCACGAGTGGCAGATCATATTATATTCGTAGTTAACAGGTATTTTAAGCTTCATTATGCAGCTTCGTTTTGCCTATATTAGTAACTTGCATCTAGTTACAAGATATGCTGTGTGGCAGCATAGTCAAGATATTATTCCAATAATTTATTTAAACGAAGCTGCGTTCAAGTTTCCATGGCTGATTTCTGCTAAATGATGATTGTGTAGCTGAGAGTCAATGCAGTGTGCTTATCCAACCAGTTTTATATTATCTCACCGTTTGTCAAAATTCTTTGCGACGTCACTCCCAGGTATTTGAACTGTTCGTCTTCTGAAGGGCTTCAGGCATCAAGATATCTTCCAAGAACTAACGTTCGTTGCTAGAAACCCTCGTTAAATCTCGAGGAGAGTGATGACCATAGGGCTAGACGTTAGAGTCCGCATATATACCAAGACATTTCCTGCTATTTTACTGTCCCTACTTTTGATTTAATTGCTCGTTTGTCTGGCCTCTTTATGTCATGTTTTGCAAGGGTCATAAAGCCACTCGGCCCTAATAAAAATAGCGAGTAATAAGGCTCGATGTGCTGTGTCAGATGTGTGAGAATAGGGCTTAGGTAGTGATATAAAGCTGAGATTAGAATTACTATGGAGGGAACTAAGGACCGTATTATCTGTAATTCAGGCGTTTTGTGATTTGCCCATGGTTGAAGTCTTTGAACTCCAAAACTTCAGAAAAAAATAAATCGTAAATTTTATAATTGTGGATTGTGGTCACTGTCAGAGTAGCAGACAATGTGAAAGACCTTCAGACTCTACTAGGTCGCGTTGATGAGGAAAGTCAAAGACTGGGTCTAAAGATAAATATCAACACAACCAAGTTTATTGCTGTTATCAGAAGCCATATCTCACTCACTCCAATACACTTGACTGGAGAGGACATCGAACGGGTCAGCAAATTTAAATATTTGGGATACATGATAAAGGAAAGATGAGGCCCAGTTCAGATGATAAGATGCAGATTTGAACACGCTAGGATAATTTTTCCGAAACTTCGAAAGGATCGAAACATTGAAATGTGGACTCAACGACGAATGCTGAGAATGTCCGGAGTCAATCATGTGAGAAATTGAGAACGTTTTCCAGAGAGCCGTTTCAGCAGAACGGGAACTTATTGACGTTACAATGAAGATGAAAATACCTCACCTAAGACATATAATGATTGGGGAACGCTATCACCTCCTGCGGCTCATTCTTAGATGAAATATCAAATCGTCAAACAAGACTGAAACTTAAAACATCTGCCAGACTTATAATCAGCATCCTCAAATTATCCAAAACACGAGGTGTCATCCTGATAGAAATCCAACTAAATATTTTGTTTTTTTAGGGAAACCTGAAGATCTGAAGATTTGAAATTCTTGATTTCCGTCAAATAAGACTGCAACTCAAAACTGCGGTTGAGTTTGTTCTCAGCACCCACAAATTATATTTTTAATAGAAATCTCAATTAAGATTATCCTTAGACTTTTAAGGCAAACCTGAAGATTTAAAAGATTTGCAATTTTTTTGTTTTCCTCAAAAGAGACTGAAACTCAAAACAACGACCGGATTTGTAATCAGTATCCTTAAATTATCTAAAACTCGAGGTGTGATCTTGATAGAAAGCCAAACGAAGATTTTCTATTTTTTATGTAAGTTGGGTACCCCGGTATGTAGGTATTAACTTAGATTTGAAAGATGTGCAATTTTTTATTTTGATTAAACGAGACTGAAGCTCAAAACTATGAGCTGATTTGTAATGAGCACCCTCAAGCGTCTACAATACGTGGTTTCATCTTAATAAAATGTCAAATAGAGATTTTCGATTTTTTAGGTACTTACCTAAACCTGAAGATTTGAAAGATCAGAGATTTTAAATTTCTGTCAAACAAGACTGATACTCAAAGCTGCAACCGGATTTTTTTATTTTTGACAAAAGAGACTGAAACTCAAAACTGCAACCGGATTTTCAATCAGAATATTCAAATTATTCAAAAAACGAGATTTCGTCTTCTATCAAACATAACCATTTTTTAGGTGTTTAAAAACCTTTGCACAGAATTCTATCAACGAAAAATTATTAAGCCGCTCTAGAATGGCAATTAAATTACAACTAAACGAACATCTCAATTCACTCCCCAGAGCAGTTGTACAACAAACCTGCTTGACACTCTTCCTGGTGCACTGAAGCGATTGATGTCAACCTGACAAGTAGGAGGAATCCATTAATTTTTCGCTAACAGTCTCAATTAAAAGCCTTTCCGTACTATTTGTTCTGCTGTTTTTGTACATCCGACCATTCGCAGTGTGGCACTTATTAATGGTCCTTTTTCCCTTTTTTCCCCGACGGACGCGGACGGTCAGTGAGCCTTCGGATTGCAATAAAGAGGCGAAATTAAAAACTCGTAACGATACTCGAGGGGGTAGAGGGCCGTATGTGATTCCGCATTAACTTCATACCCATTGCTGATACAACGATACAGAACAGGGCTTGACAGGAATTATTTTTAAGGGGAATAACTAGAATGGATAGAATAAGGAACCTACATACAAGCGAAATAAGTATTATTTAAAAAACTAAAAAACGTGCTTTTAAAGAACATTGGACTAGAAAACTAAAAATGGTTCTTAAAATGAGCTTAAATCAATAATAAATGAAAAATATTAGTGTCATTTTCACAATCATACTAGCATTTTTCGTTCATTATTGTTAAATGCTTGTTTAAAAATTTATTCTCAACTTTTTCGTTCGCTGTTCTTTAAAAGCATGTTTTTTAGTTTTTTACTTCCCACACCGATAGGTGTGTCGGTCAGTCGGTATGTCGGTCTATCTGTCTGTTGCAGGATTGTGATGAAATTTGGATATCGATGTGCTGTGAGGTCGTAGTAGGTAATGCTGCTATAATTTTGAAAATCGGTGCGTAAGCGGCGAAGCAATTAGCAAAAAACAAAAAAAATTAAATATTACTTAAACTTCGTTTTTAGGCGCTTTATGCGTTTTAGGAGTTCCTGATCATTTTCTGCTTTTTACTTCCCACACCGATAGGTAGATTTTCGAATTTGAGATAATGCACTTTTTGGGCGTTTTATGATGTCTAGATAACGAAAATCCACTCATTTCGGTCGGTCTGTCTGTCGGTCTGTCGGTCTGGTTGGGTGGTTGTTGGGTGGGGTTTGGAAAACCGAAAAATTCTTTGTATTCGTAATAGGCTGTCCACTGACCTGAAAGAAAGACTTAGCGGCATAATACACCATTTTAGGTCCATCCGAACTTTGTCATGCCTGTTACAGAAACCCGGAGACATAGAATTTTCTGATGTTTGCATGCGATTATTGCTTAAGATCGTTCGATATTGTGTAAAGTGGAAATTGTTGAATTGTTTTAGTGAAATTTTGACACAGCATTATTACCGTGGTGAGAGTGGAAAACGCGTATGGTTTTTAGAAATCGTGTCAGTGGCGGCGCAGCAATAAAAAAATTGAAACTAAATACAGTTCAAACGTCCCTTTTAGGCGATTTAGGGATTTCTGATCGTTTGCTACATTTTTTAGAGGAGTAAAAATGGGGTGGTTTGAGGGTGAGGAGTTGTGAAACTGAAAAATTTGTTGTATTCCTGCCCTACCTTAGACAAATAATAATTTTTAAAATTATATTGATGTAGATAATTCTGTAATGTACCTATATTATTGAACTGACAGAAACGGGACTTCTAAACCATGATGTGGGCCTTCGTAGAGATCGACAAAGTCTGTATTTTTTTTTTAATTTGTGCTAGTGGCGGTCAAACTAAGTTAAAAAAGAAACAGTATAATATGAAGGCCGCTCAAACTATGCTTTTGGGTACTTTAGGGATCTCTGATCGTGTTCTGCTTTTTTTTGGAGTACTCAAAATGAGCTGAGATAGGATAGGGTAGTTGGGAAGCCCTGGAACACATTTCATTGCCCCCTCACGATTGATACTGGTAATATGATCTGTTTTTAAATATCGAAAAATCGGCATGCCATGCGATTAAGACAAGAGTTTCAGATTGCAGAATAAAAACTGTGTCGTCCCAGTTCCTGTGGAGAGAGATGTTTTTGTGTTAGTTGTTTTTTGCGGACGGGTGGGCGATGCTTTGGCTGCAAGGGAATCTCAGATTGTAACTTCATGCTGTGGAAAAATAATAAATTGGTATCACCGTAATGTGTGAGAGGTACTGAGTCAATCAACTTGACAACTCCATTTTTTTGGGTGTTGTTAAAATCGGGGTTAGTTTGGGGGTGGGGGATTGTAAAAAAATTTGTTGCATTCATAAAAGGCTGTCCACTGACTTGTGAAAAAAACAATAAGCGGCAAAATACCCTTTTCTAGGTTGATCCGAAAATGACCTTGCCTATTACAGAATCCAAGGAAGAGAATTTTTTTATGAATACATACGAATATTGCTTTAGTAATGAGTAACGTGGAAATGATGAAATTGATTTTAATGAAGCTTTGCCACAGTATTATCACCGTGGCGAGGATGGAAAACTAAAAATATAAAAATAGCTCAAACTTCGTTTTTAGGGGGTTGGGGCGTTCGTGATCGTTTCGTTTCACCCGGTTGAGGTTTGTAGAATAAAAACTTAGTTCCTACGGAGAGAGATGCAAGCAACTATTTACTAGAGTTTTTGTGTTGCATGTTTTTTTTGCTATATTTGTTTTTAATTTCTTAGTTAATTTTATCACTATACCGTGTTTTTTATGTTTCTTTTAAACGGTATTTATATTACCCTGTGCCATGAAGATGAACAATTGTTTTTGATCGATATTTATAGCATAATCATTATCATTGCTCCACCAATGATAATTAAAAATGTCAACTTTCCGAAAAAAATACCAATTCCCAATCAATTATTGGATGTCACGCCTTTTCAGCTTTCGTCGCTACGAATAAACTTTATGGTGTCTGCGCTATCTCTTAGCGCATACGACCGCTAGTCCGACGGATATGAAGCCGTCAAAATTGTTTTCGCGGCAAAGTCGGAGTGCTTAATGTTAGGTCCCAGCTGTTAATCCAAAGGAGAGTTACAAACCCATAAACATACAGGTGAAATTAATTAAAGCGTGTTAAAGATGGTGGCTACAATCAATATAATGGACATTATAGAGGGACGAAGGCTTAATTGGTACGGAATTAATGACGAAAACCGTGTAGTGAACTGACGACTGAGAACTGAATGCCGGCTACAAAACGTAAACATAACGCAATAAAATCCCATAAAGCTTTGCGCGTGCTACGAGCAGCCAGATTGGATGAAATGGAGAATGTGGGTTTTGCCACAAATCAGATACTGGATAATGTGACTTATGCTTCAGAACCTAATATTCAGCATGCTATTCTTGCCTTAGAATGTTAGTTTGCACTCAAAAACCTCTTTCAGAGTCCCATCTGATTTGAGAAGACAAAAACGGTGGTATGCATTTCATTTCATTTCATTTATTTGTACTGTACAATACAAATATTGCCACCAAGAAGGCTACGCCTTATGTGAAAGTATTGGCATTGAAATGGACACTAAAATTTTGCTAACCTAATTTCACTGCTGTCTCTCTTTGGACTGTTATACTCGTTTGTCTTTCAATTTTGCTTCTTCTTCTTCTTGACCTATGGATCCATTTTCAGCAGCAGCATACATTCTCCTATAATTTTCTTGACGATTTCGTCATTTGTAAGTAAAATTTGGATGGGATGAGTGACATTATGACGTCATAACTGCATAACTGAACACAGCCAAAAATTGGATAATGTGGTTTTTACATGTGGATGCATAGGCCCCTCATATTTATTAGAAGTTTTTAGTTATTTATTAGAGCCTTTGCAAACTCTTCAGAGTATCGTATCAGCGAGGCGTGTTTCCCGCTTCATGGAAGATTGGCTGCGTGCAACCCATCCTTAAGAAAGGCAAGAAAACCGATCCCACCAATTATAGACCTGTCGCTCTTCTCAGCATCATGTCGTACAAAAAGCTCAGGCAACAACACTTACAAAGAAGTCTCACGTTGGCTTACCAACTGTGGAAATGGAGGGTCACCCCATCGTCGAGTCACCTTTCGTTAAGTTTTTGGGATTGATATCAACAATAACATGTCCTGGCATGACCACGTCGCCGTCGCGTCGTTAGTATTACTAAAACGGCATCCCAGAATCTTGGAGTTTTGTTCCGCTGTAGAAAGCTGTACACACCAGAACAACTACTGCTGCTCTGCAAGGCACAGATCCGACCATCGCTGGAGTATTGCTCCCATGTGCGGGGATGCGCTCCAAATCACTCTCTAAAGCTTCTGGACACTATCCAGAAAAGAGCAATTAGATTGATCGGTACGCCTAACCTCACAAAGGACCTCCATAGCCTGGAACATCGAAGAAGGGTGGCTGACCTATCCCTGTTCTACAGATTCTATCACGGAAGATGTTCGAGTGAGCTCTCCCAGAAAATAAAACCTAAGGCTGTTCGAATGAGGAACACTAGAGGGGCTCTGCGAGCCCATACTTACCAGGTCGAGGTCTCCACTCCCCGAACCAGTCTCCTCCAGCATTCCTTCTTTTGGAGAACTGCGACGCTGTGGCATGAGCTACCGGGAAATCTGTTTCCCGACGACTACAACCTGTAGCGTTTCAAATCTAACGGGAGAATGACCATAAAAAAAGTTGATCGGTGTTTTACATTTCCAGGAATGCTAGGTTCCTTATTGTTTATGCTTCAGCTGACGGAATACATAGGCTTCAACTTTAGAATGGACAGTTTTAAATCCGGCCCTGTTTCAATGCTCCATTATCTATAAACTGCCGGACGTTAGCAGTATTAACTAAAGATTAGGGGTAAAAGCTCCTCGCAAAATTTTACAATATCGTTCGTTCCCGCATGCTGGGTAATTATGATAGTGTCAAATGAGAATAAAACAAAATCCCATAAATTCCTGATTGGCCCTACGGCTGGGAACACACTGATTTGTAGGGGCTATATACGTATATATGCAGTTGAGTTTTTTCAGTGCGTATCTGCTACACTGGGAATATGATGTTACGTAGCAAATACAGACAGTGACATATTTGAAGGCCCGATTTTATCACCATGCATATTTTAATAAAATATTTGATAACGCTTTTCTATTGGCTGTTATTTAGCAAAAGCTTTCCATTGGACATTGAGAGCTATGTTAATAAGTATCCTCCAACAGTATTTTATCAATATCGGAAACAAAACGTCAAAGCTGGATCACACTTTGTCAAAAATATTTTAGAACACCTGGATCAAAATTATTATTATAATTATTGTATAATTACTAATTGCAAACTGCGACAGTCGCATGGATTATAGTCAGATGGATTATAGACTAATGGATACTTTTGTGTAGAATCTTCCATATACTGGATGTATGTTTGTTATATAGACCTTCTTATAGAAATATTGACAGAGTGATAAAAGGCACTGTAGCACAAATACTATGTGAAGCACATTGTAAGGCATCCATATGAATAAAAATCCCTCCTGCTAGTTGCTCCCTTTCTCTCAAAACTATATCAAACACCTGATGCACTTTCTGATTATGAGTTATTCGACAGGTTCCTTGTTTACAAAAAGTTAAGGTTGTACGCCAGCCCGGAGCCCACGACCTTTGTCGTTCAGGTTAAGCAACCAGTAATGCACATGCACATTTGGGAAACAGCTTGATCAACAGTTAAATCCTGTGTTTAGCTTTGTGAAATGTAACAAAATGTTATTTTACCCGTTTTTCCCATATTACAAATGTATATTGCATGTATTTATAATTATTATCGAGAGTAAATTAATGTTTTATCCAAATAATGTAGTAATTTGAATTTCTTCTCATCACTATCATTTCATAGACCAACAATCCAGTGATCAAATGTACTGCTTTTGTGGAATCTAATTGGTTGAGATTAGCAATTGCTAAACTCATTGCTAAACAAGAAAATGCAATGTTTTACCGATTTAGTATCGAAAATCAGACTGGAAAAGGTAAATAGATGGTTCACTATGGTCGATTGTGTATAAAGCATGTCATTTTTGACCTTTTTGAGGTAAACTTCAAGAGAAATCAATAATTTTCAGAGTACTTTGACAGATGCATGTTCTTGAATGGGCCGCTCTGATTGGTCAAAGTCTGTTAAAATGCGCATGCTGATAAAATCGGACCATAGTCTAGTCGCATGCCAAACTTGATCAAATGAAATCCTAAGCACGAAAGATTGAAGAACCTTGATAATATGAAATAATTTTTCTAAAATATACCATTGCATCCAATTTTTTGTATAAGGGATAATATTTCACCGCCACGACTGTCATAAAAGTACCAAAGGATATACTTCCTGAAAAGATAACTAATAAAGCAGCCATGCTGCTTAAGGTATTAACCAGTGGCGGGCGGATAGATACTGCCTTCGCAGTTCAAAATATGATCTGGCCCTTTATCCACTGATTTAAAAAATAATGAGGAACCTTCATACCAGTTTCATCGAGTTTCATCGATTACAAAGAGGCTTTGACTCGGTACTCCATAGCTGGCTAACAAAAATTCTGCAAATATATAAAATTAACCCAGGTGTTCGTCGGTTTTTTGCAACAACCACGGATACATGGTGAATCAACATACAACTCAAAACTCAGGATGGCCATATCCAAACGAACTACACATCTGACGTGGTATCTTCCAGGGTGATTCTTTCAGTTTTCTCTTACTAAATCCGGTTTAATAATAATAAACATAATAATTAATTTTATACTGCTCATCATTGTTTCTTTTAAAAATACCATTACTATGAAAATTGAATATAGCACTTATTGGCGCCTATATCGCGCCACCTGGTCGTTATTTCCGAAAGCCAAAATATGTCTTCGATAGGCTTTACTTGAATATTATCTGTAGAATTATTACTAAAACGTTGCGATGGAGTCTATATCCCTAAAGGGCACCAATTATTTCTAAATTCACAACACACTTGTCATAATGCTAGTTTTATTGATATCTTCGGTATCAAAACAGCTAGAAAGTTGAATCTTACGCTGATATTTTAAGAAAATCTAGAATACTCGTAATAATTGTTATGATGTCAAATACCGTCCTGCAGAGATCAACTTGGCTGACTTTTATATAACAAATTATGAAGTAAGAACAGCTCTTTCAAACGAGACCTATTTGCTTTTAAATCCGTTAACTTACACCAAAGTTATTGATATTTAAATGAACACTTTTTTGACGATCCCATACCAGTACATCTTACAAGATAGAGTAAAAAACAATTAACAAAAAAACTTGTTCAACAGCAACCCCTACTTCAAAGTCTTAAATGAGACTACCATACTTGTAATACAGCATTTTGAAGTGAATTCATTGACAAATGCAACAGTATAAACGGATTGAAGATTAATTCACTATTATGTAAGTTAATAAAAGATATGGTGGCTATCAAAATTCATTTTCTTTCAATTCAAGCAGGAAAGAAAAAACAATCATTCGATAAATTAATAAAATATCAGATATATTTTATTCACAGAAGGAGATCGTAGATGGTATATTGACTATTGGTTATACTTATGTTTTTGAAAACTGTACTAGGATTATAATTGCTACTATTTAAGTGTTTTTAGCTATACTTAGTATTTTAATGAATTTATTAGCGTTGCACATTATCAATATGTTTTTTATTGAATTCTTAAATCTTTGGTAGCTGGGAATCTGTTTTGATATTTTAAGGAATAGAATTATATAAGTATGGGCCAAAAAAGAAAAAGGATCTTTGTGTTACAGTTCTTTTGTAAAATGGAACTGTTACATTTATGTGTGCTACAGACCTTGTTCTTGTTGACAAATAACTTTTGTGTGAAAGGTTCATGTTATTTCTATACGACCAGATTAATCATTGATAGACATACAATAAATTGATATTTAAAATCTGCAGTTCATGGTAACGCTGTGAGGTTGGGTAGAGCCTATTTCCCTTAGACACTATTTTTAAAAGAGAATTTTGAGTCGCTTGAAGTAGGCTTATAGTTGTAGCAAAGGCACCTCCCCACAAAGTGATACAATATCTTAAAATAGATTCAGCAAGTGCAGAATATAGCATGTATACATGTGTATGGAAATAATATCTCTCAGTCTATAGAATTTATGAAATAGTATTCGCAGGCGTTTAGTTACGTGAACACTGTGATCATTCTATCGTAAATGTTGATCTAAGATTCATATGAATGTTTGAGGAATGCAATTTCAAAGCTTGATTAGTAGGTTGGTTTACGCATGTTGGGGTAAGGGTGATATGTATTTGGTTTTCTTTATATTTAAACTAAGCAAATTTAGATCCAGCCATGTATGAATGAATTGTAGGTTAATCTCAGCAAAAGCTCTCACTTCGTCCCAGTACTTTTGTCATGTTCGGAAATACAATGAAAACATCGACTTTCTGATGCCTGACGATGACTGCATATTTTTTGTCTACGGCACTGCGTTGGTTGTACATCCCAAATTATTAACAGTGATGTTCCCAACAGTAATACCATCCCGAATGCAGAGAGTAGACTGGTTATATTACGGCACGTCAGAAAAAATCGAGTTTAATACCCGTCCTAATAACGAATACGCTGGCTGCGCTGCCTTCATATTGCTTTTTTTCCTCCCGAGAAAAGCTGCTTCCAGTTAGAGAATGAAGCCGAACAACGAAATTGCTGCTAGATTAGGGACGATTTGTAAATGAGACCTGACAAAAGGGGAAATAAGCATGAATTTCCTCTTATCGAGTTCTGCGGAAAGATACTACCTTACATGCGCGAGCTGTAGGAGTGATTTGGAGATTGACTCCCAAGGTGGTGTTCTGGCTCTGTACTACAATCGTAAGACCGTCCTTATTGTATGGATCACTAGTGTGGTGGCCATGTGTAAAGCCTAGTTTACACTGGTCAAGTAAACGGTAAAGTAGAAAGGCGAGATAAGAAAAGCATGCCCAACTTGACCAGTTGGTCAAGTAATTGGTCGAGTACAGGGGCGAATATCGAGCAAGTCAAGTGGTAGAGCGGACAGCGTAGTAACTGACCACCCGTCCTCCCCCACTACTACTCGACTATTAATTCGCTTGAAACATGACCTGTCTAAACTCAAACATGAGTAAAGTGAACTATAGAAATGAAAATATGCGTCAAAAAGCTATGGAAGATATAATGAAAGCGATGGATCGAGAAGGATTTGGTTCTGCGTGAAAAAAAAATAATCAAAACGGGAGAGTTCATTTACTGAGCCCAATGTATTGGGGCAAATAACTTTACCGCTTACTTGACCAGTATAAACTAGCCTTAAGGATGGAAACAATCAAGGCACAGCTAATCAAAATTCAACGCTTTACTTGTGTTAGTATGTATAACAAGTGCAGTATACACCACTCTGCTGAGAGCGCTATAAGCACTGCTGAATCTCCCTCCACTTGACCTGGTAGCTCAAGGGGAGGCAAGGACATCTACGTTCCGATTGTGGTGTCAGGGCAGTTGGTCCTTTGTGAACCCTGGCAGGAAACACTCTGTCATTGGTTGCATTCAGCAGAAAGATCGGGAGCCGCTACTTTTGTAGCCGCTACATCTCAACAGTTGGCGTTTTGCTGAAAAGCATCATGGGTGTGTTCAACGGGACCTAGCGCAAAAGCGCTAGCGTGGAAGCGCTTGCAAGCGCTAGGAGTGACCGTTGAACGACTTTCCTTTTGACGTGATAAAACTGTCATATCCATTTCCATATTTTAATATTTATTATTTATATTGTCAAAAACCTAGGTTATAAAATCACAAAATCTGATATTAAATTGACACTAAACAAAGGAAACTGCTTCGCTCAGAACTATAAATAACTTTTTTCTAGTTTTGTGCCCCTTCGCTAACCAAACAGCGCGTTTTGAAAGCGCTCGCCAAGCTGACTGGCGCTTTTTTGACAGCTTGTCGTTCATCGGTTAGTTAGCGCAAAGCGCCCACAAGCGCTGACGTCCGCTAAGTCCCGTTGAACACTACCATTATTTGTACCACCGTCAAATGAGTGGTCACATTTGAGGTTATTAAAAATAAAAAGGTAATGGTATCATAGTTTTTTCTTTTAAATATGACAACATAACCTATAACCTATAACACAAGTGTGATAACATGTGACACTCACAAGGTCAAAACATGTGACACTCACAAGGTCAAAAGTAGCTTATTCCGCTCCGCTCCAAGTGAGCGTACTTTTCTATCGCTACAAAAAATGGCGACCGCTGGAGCGGTAGCTGCTAGGTAGAGCACGCGTTCAGCAGAAAATTTGGTAGCTGCTCTGCAACTGTTGAGTCTGCTGAATGCACCCATTCTCTCAGAACTGCAAAGGGATAACCCTATCCTACATATGAGGAGTGATGTATTTTTCCTACATATTGCTTCAACTGCAAATTTACGGTGAAGTATCCTACAAGGAAAGAGTGGCGCTCAAGCAGCAGGCAACTTTTTGAGGGGGAGGACCAGTCTCGTATACAGACGGCTCACTTACCGACAAAGGCTCTGGCGCTGGGGTCTGTGGGTCAAAAACAGAGCTCTCCGTCTCTCTTGGGGGATACGCCACGATATTCCAAGAAGAAATATATGCGATTTTAGTAGTGCCTCTCGTATTCATGAAATTTAGGGGCCTAGGAGGCAGATCTATCTGCTCTGGCAGCCAGGCAGAATTAAAAGCATTGAGTGCTTGTGAGTGTACATCCAGACTTGTTCTGAAATACATGTAGAAGGGTCTTGGATGACATTTTGGCAAGACATCGGGTATAAATATGTGGGTGCCGAGTCATGCCGGAGTTTGCGGTAATGAAACGGCAGACGCGCTCACAAGGCGAGAGTCAAGGGCTTGAGCAGGGGCTGGCAGCAGGTACCGTTAGAAAAAAAATAGAAGTGTGGTTGCAAAATCGTGGTTGCAAAATCAACATCTTATTAGATGGAGGGGAATCTCTGGACATCTTGGTCAAGCTAGAGAACTTATTTTATGACCCCTGGTCATGGTGGGGCGACTGTATCTCTCACTGGGCAAAAGCCGGCTAAGGTTACTCGTCGGCCTGCTATCCGGCCATAACACCTTCAAACGTCCCTTGTGTATGTAATGAGGGTGGCAAGCAACCCGACGTGTGCACGCTGTGGCGAGGAGCAAGAGCCCTCGGCACACATTCTTTGTCGCTGTAAAGCCCTTGGGTATCAAAGGTCTTTGAACCTAAGGATATTGAATGGGCTGGACCCAAGGCCATCCTCACCTTTGCGATGAGGGCTAAAAACTAATGTAATGAGAGGTGCATAAAGGCCTGCACTGGTGATTCTGCTGAACTACAGTAAAGAGAGAAAACCTCTCTCCAACTTTCATTCTTTCATACATACATGTGCGAGTGAGGTAAAGTCGGTGGATGTGGGATAGTCAAAACTCTAAAGCTGGTCATTATATCGACCCTAATGACAAGTCTCCCCGCACACCTCACATCAGTACCCTACATGACGGTGTGGGAAACCTAAGGCCCAGTTTCAATCATTGGTAACCACTGGTGTCGCTTAACCGACCCATGGAAGTTAACCAGTAGTTATCGAGGAGCTCTGTTTCACAAAGGAAACCAATGGTTAAACTTATTTATCTTTAAGTTGGCGCCACGAATTAGACTCATAGAACTGCCATAAGGGTGTTCCATGAATAAAACCTAACCCTCTCACAAATAAACCTAACCTTTTTTTCATATTTTTTATTTATGTCTGTTACCTGATACTGACTTGACGTCTATTTGATAGGTATCAGCCGACATAAGCTAAATTCAGATGCATACGACATCCGACGATACGACGCGCGACGATACGAAACTGTTCCTATTGGTTGAAATATTTTGATTTGACATCATTTTGAATATTTCAACCAATAGGAACAGTTTCGTACCACTTTCGTACCGTCGTGTCGTCGGATGTCGTAAGCATCTGAATTTAGCTTAAGAAGTGCATCTCAGATTTATTTTTTTAGGAGTGGTTTGAACTGGAAATCCTACAAGTCAGGACCGTCCTAGTAATATTTTTACTAAATATTTCATTGCCAAAAAATAATGACAATTTTTGCGAACAAGAAATTGATTCAATATCTAAAAATTCGCAGCAAAAATGCTTGACCGAAACAAATACATTTTTTCGGTTTATATATTTGTTAAGCGTCAATTACTCGTCAGTGGCGGTACGAGGACCAAGTGCAGCCCTGTACGTATGCCGTCAAAGCATGTGTCAAGATTCATTCCATGGGACTTTTAGTTATCAGTAGCCGAACATCTGATCGCTGTTGACACGGCTGACAGTCTAAAGTATCGGGTAACAGGGTATATAACCAAATCCATCGACGTCTGAGGAGTCAGTGTCAAAATTCATGAATTTATAACCTCCAAAGCTGTTATCGGTTGACCACAACAAACGTCAAGATAACCCATACCTTATACTTGGGTTAACATAACTATTGGAAATGGATTATTTTCGCTAACCACTAGTCTACGTTTGACCACTAGTTAACTAACAATTGTGAAACTGGGTGTAAGAAACATAATCTTATAAACACCCTGCAGTCCCTGCACTAATGAATAGCTGAGCTCATTGGTCTTCCATAGCCGCTGCTACGCACGTACAGACATGTTTCAACATGCAGCAACTCGCAGCTTCCTGCGATTCATTGTTGCGTTATGTTGCAAAACTTTTCTGGCGTCCCTTGTATAAAGACGGACACTTTCTTACAATGTAAATTTGGCCACCCCAGCTGACAGGGTATTCAGCGCTGTATAACTTTTCACACATGCCTCCAGCTGAAAAACCTGTCAATTATAAAGAAATGTTCAGCATACAAAGCAGCCTACAACAAGAGAACAAAGAATCTGAGATATACTATACATGATGCATTTCTTCTCGCTTTCCCTTTTAGAGTGCAGTTTATTGAGGTAATTTTGTATTACAATGCTAGAAGGAGAGCATTATCGAGAGAACACATACGAAGGTTGAGCGAAGGGGTAACTTTTGAAAGTTTTGGTCAAAGAGATGCTGTAATGAGGCTTAGGGGGGACCAGATTGATACAAAGGTTGGTCAAAGGAGACAACACATACGTTACTAATGACCTCTCTTTTCATGGCATTAAATATGAAATTTTATTCAGAAGGTATTCTACTGCGAGAAACAATCGCTAGTAGTTTTCCTTTCGTATCAGAAATGTTAATCATTTTGGAAAGTTTGCAAGCTCTACTAGATCCCAATAGCTAGTAGGCTGTTCTTCTCATTGACATTAGATATCTTGCCGCTATTGTCTCCATTTGGAGCTGACGTGTAGTGAGGAATTTTTAAATTGTTGTCTCGTTATTCTAGTTCTTTTCATTCTTTTGCTAAGTTAGTTAGTTTCTTTTATCTGAACGGGTTTTTGTTTATGTCTCATGGCCTGCTAAGTCGCTGATAATTATGTAGGGAAATTGAAAAACATCGGTTTGACTGAAAATTTGAAATAAAATGAAAAATAAAAGGCATTTATATTGATAGTCCTATATCGTTAGAAAGGTTGATAACCTTTTTTACATTTGATCCTATAAAAAAATAGGCATTACCATTAGAAAAAATCAAGTCACCTGTGATTGAGGTTTAATTAATCAATCTACTGATTCCACCAACTACAAAAAAAACTCAAATTTGGCCGTCTGATCTAAGATTATGCATTTCATGCTTAGTCGCACCGCAAAATCACAGCCTTCTAAATTTTATAATCGCTACGATATTTAGTTTTTTCTGATATGTGGTCATTACGCAAAAAATAGTTGATTTGAAAAGTTTGAATTTTATCATCAATATTAATTAGGATGCTGTGATTTATTAAATTTAAGAAAAATATATAGTTATTTATCTTCAGTTGCAATACAAGTCGACATGGTCTTAAAAAATACAGTAGGTTCTCTGAGCTGCCAGAGGTATTGACTAGTGAATCATATCTGGATATTTTTACACCATTTGTAAAATTTATCGGAAGAGGTATCTCTCTCCTTGTTGTTACAGCAAAATGCTGCCCAGCGCAAAATAGTCGCCAGCTCACTCACCTGATTTAAATCCATCGGAGTATATCTACTGGGGAGCAGTGAAAGACAAATTCTATTCGAAACCAATATAAAATTTAGATGAGATAAATCTGTTGAAGTTGTTAGTAATAGGATAGTTGCCTGTTCGATAACCAGCTCTTTTTTAGGACGATGCCGAACTTGTATTGAGGCTGAAGGAAAACAATTTGAACATCTTTCGTAAATGTTACAATCATACAACTAAGTAAGTAGTTTGATTTTTGTTTATATTTGTATTTCCTAGATCGAACAGAATAAGTCCTCTTCATAGCAACGTACTGTCTCTAGGAAAAGAGATTTGGAAAGTTCTGTTTGACAAACCTATCTTAGTACATTGAGCTATCATAAAAAATATACAGCTTGTGGAAAATTTGTTGCATAAAAGTCCTAAAAGTGTTTCATGCAGTGGCATTTCGTCCAAACATGATAGCCCATTCCTCCTTGAATACAGTCCACTCTTCTTTATTTTCGCACGGCCATTTTTCTACTTCCTCACCGGAACTATATCTGCTGCACCTTGTACCAGTGGCGTCCATCGTCACAGCAGTGGCGTTCGTGCATTTGCAACGAGGAGGTTCTGGAGTGTTGCAAGGCATCAGCATCTTCAGGTACAGACCGTAGCACTGTAATCAAAAAATTTACCGAAATGTGATACATGTATATTTACATTGCATTTCGGAATTTGGGATGTATTTTTAAGTAAATTAAAGTGAATTGGTGATATCCGCTATTTCAGTGCAGTGCGGCTTGGTGCAATCTAGAAGTAGGTTATCAAGGCGCTGTTATCTAATGTGCGCAATATTTATGTAATTAAGAGTAGGCGACAGAAAAGATCTGCCTGTGTGCCATCTGGTACCCGAAGGTAATGGCAAACCAAAGAAAATCGCTGCTAAACAGCAGCAGACTTCTTGGTGGAACGCCACGGTGCGTTCGCTTGGCCTGACCAGAAGAGCGCGCTTCTATGCCAACTGCATATGAGAGTTGATATAGAGCAACCCTCGTAGTTACGATGAGTTATGAACTTTATTAATTTATAAAACTTGGACTGCTTTTGAAGTTTTCTAGATAAAGTACCAACTGAAACTTTTAGAATGATTAAAATTACATGTCCAGATGATAATTCATCACGACGTAGAGTGACAGGCATAAGAAGTTTAATGACGGTTGTGAATCAGTTCAAAATGAACGTCTTTCCAGTCGACGTTACAATACAACAGCACAGCATAGTAAACAACCAGCACAATATCTCAGCTTGGTGGCAATTACACGCGCATCCGCCCTTTTGGATGATTTTTTGTAGGGATGGTAACGATACTTCGATACCTGGACTTCTGTACTGATATCGAGTATTTTTATCTTAGATACTTTTTGAGCGATTCCATGCTGGTATCGCTACTTTTGTGGCGGTATCGGTATCGAAACTAATTATATAATTATTGAGGGGTGATGTAATCAATTGCACAAAATACTCTGTACGAAAAAACCGCCTACTTGGCTAAAAAAATCGAATTGGTACCGGTATCGATATTTTCATTTTCGCATCTCTACCCAGACTTCACACCCGTAAACTCATCCCAAGGTCAAATTCTGTGGGAACCATTTTTATATAGGAAATCCTCAGAGATATTATGCTGGTTGTTTACTATGCTGTGACAACAATTAGAAGTGAACATTATTTAAAATTATGGTTCACCATCGCTGTTCAACCCTCCTCCTATTCTGCTGACCTTGCTCTATGTGACTTCGCTTCCTGAAGTCAAAAAATAAATAAAACGTCAGAGATTTGAGTCGAACTTAGAGCTCAACGACGCTGTCATGGGTACGCTAAACAGACTATCAAACAATAAATTGTTTCTCAGTTATTTCTCAATCAATCGTTTAAAATAAATATTTCATTTCTATAGTATAATTCTCGTTAATTCCTGTTTTCCAGCTGGGTGACTTAACTAATAATGATGTATATAACAAGTTTCTAAGTTATAATGCGTGCGAAAAAGTTATAACTCCAGCACAGCTGTCTAAAATAATGCTACCTTCGTTAATGCTTGAATGCTCTCAAAAAAAAGTGTACATAAATTATCAGAAATCTCAAAACTATATACTATTTACGTAGCAACTGACAGCTACCTAATATAAAAAATCCGTTAAAATGTAGGTAGACCTTTCCCAGTTCTAAGTTTAGAGCTCTTCCAATCCTATATCCTCTTTCTCATTGATTTCTGTAGAAACAAAATACCATCAGCTAAACCACCTAAAAACAAATTTTCAGCACCTTTCTTGTTTTAAAAAATTGTACACTTTCTTCCTTAACCGGGTTAGTAATACTGCAGGAGAAATTAATTACAATCAAGCTAGTAGCTCCCAAATCTCAAAATAATGAATTACAGTGTAATAATATCCAAAAGAAGAATGAAGCCTTGGGAGCAATAAGTTTCGATAAGTAAAAAAGGTATAAAGTATTACCATGGTCAAATTGTTTTACTACAGTAAGTAGTACTTGTACATTTGAAGCCAACTTTGAACAACTGAAGAACTGGTGTCTCTATTAAACATCTTAGAACAACACAGTGTAAGAATTGATGGTAACCTGTCTGGTCAAACAGCAACCAGAAAAGGAGTTTGTCAGGGATGTGTATTATCTCCGATGTTATTTAACATTTACTCTGAATTTGTGATGAGACAGGTATTGGATAACTGGAATGGCGGTATAACTATTGGCGGAAGCAAAATATCCAACTTAAGATTTGCTGACAATACAACCCTTATTGCCGCTTCTCAGAAAGAACTAGTAGCTCTATTAAACATCTTAGAACAGCACCTAGCAGCATATGGTCTTGGTATTAACTAGAACAAGACCAAGGTTATGATCGTAGATAGAGAGCACGATAATCGTCGAGAAATAAAGTCGATTGGCCATTGTGAAGTAGTTCAGAGTTTTGTGTACCTCGGTTCTTTGATCGACAATTCGGGTAGCTGTGACAATGAGATTCGACGGCGCATTTAACAGGCACGCATGGCCATGACAAAGCTTACTAAAATACGGCGCCACCATGACATCACTAAAGCTACCAAAATGACGCTGGTTCAGTCTCTTATGTTCTCCATATTTTTGTATGCCTCGGAAACTTGGACTGTTAGAAAGGCAGATCATGCTCGCATAGATGCTTTTGAAATGTGGACGTGGAGGAGAATGCTGAGAGTTCCTTATACCGCCCATCGAACTAATGTTTTCATAGTGCATGAGCTCGGTAATCTAAAGAGACTATCCTTCATTGTGTCGACAAGAATGCTTACATTCTTCGGACATATACACAGAAGCGATAATATGGAGAAACTTGTAGTTCAGGGCCACGCCCCGAGTGGGCGGCGCCGTGGCCGTTCTCCTACACGCTGGGTGGATACGATGAAACAGTTGCTGGGTATGAATATCAAGAGCGCCACTGAACTGACAGTAAATTGCGAACGATGGCGAGCTACAGTTCTCAAAACTATTGATAATATTCTTGTCGGCAATACTCTAGCTCCGACTTAATGCATTTTACCAGTAGTTCTCAACATGTCTGTTAAGACATTGTTTCATTTATTTGTACTGTGTAATACAAATATTGCCACCTCAAAGGCTGAGAGTGACTATGATGATGATAATTGAACAAACTGTATATGCCTATTTACCTTATATATTCCGTTATATCCTGGAGTAGCAATAAATCCCTTATGGCATCTGCAAGATTCTCTGTCACTTATATCGGTCCATGTAAAAGTTATGCAAGTAAAGAGGAAAATACAGAAAGTAGAGTAATTCATTCTGAAAAATAAAAGGGTTTAACGTAAAACAGTAAAATGCTAGTCTTAGGCTGCGTTTCCACCAGAGATGTGCAAGGATGTGTTACGAGGAATGTGTTTGTAACGAACCAATAGAATCGCTTGAATTACCTCGCCTCGCTCAGCACAGCTCTGATGGAAACAGCTTAGTGGAGCGAGGTTTCTGTACGTACAAAACAAGGCATGTTGGCGAGGAAGCTGTGCTAGTCAATGAAGTGTCAATACCTATGGAATGGTCCTTCCCATTTAAACAATGTACCACTTTTGCGGACGACATAAGAAAGAGAGGTCGGTGAGAGAGGTAGAGCTAGACAGGGAAAAAGCGTGCATAAGAAAGAGAGGTCAGTGAGAGAGATAGAACTAGTCAGGGAAAAAGCACAGTCTCCTCCAACCAGCTATGTGGCGCGTCGGCAAACGGTGTTGCCACAGCCGACTTTTTTTGAGAGCGAGAAAAAGCATTCGAAAAGATCGAGATTGCGGTTGAAAGAGCAAGATTTCAAAAAATGCAATGAATAACGCTTATTATCGACATAATTGTCAAATTAAAAAGGGAATAAATGATGAGCTAATTTTGTCAAAATACTTATTCCTTCCTTCTTCCACAAAAGATGATATCGTGACGTGTGAGTTGTAAGTTGTAATAAGTGTCAAGCTGAGCCAAAACATTATAATTTATATTATATAGCACTGTGTGCTGAATACAGGCAACCACGTATAGAGGATCAAGACTGGCGCCATCGCCGTGTCTAATCAATTAGTAAAATTACAACTTTCATTATAAATACACATTATACCTTCGGTATCGGTTTACAAATTTTTGAAAATATACAATTGATATGCTATATAGAAAAAATGTCAGTCAGCTTTTTTATAATGTATGTATCTTGGTCAAATATCTGAATTATTGAAAAAGAGCGAGACTTGACGAAGAGGAGCGAGGGAGCGGATCAGGCAAAAAAAGAGCGAGATATCGCTCTAAAGAGCGAGCATTGGCAACGCTGTCGGTAAATCTTCTACCAGCAGCCCTGACTAGCGCTATCTTATTCTAGCCGCAAACGAGTGCACCCATGCCCCTTCCATAGGTATTGACACTTCATTGGTGCTAGTAATGTTTCTCGAGAGATGTGTGCTAGAAATGCGTTGCGATGGATGTGTGCTTTGGATGTAGGTAAACAAAAAGAAAAATCTGAACCAGAGCTCGCTACACATCCTCGCAACGCTGATGTGCACACAGTCTCATTGCTTCGCCACACATCTTCGCACCGGTCATCCTCCTAGCACATTTCTGGTGGAAACACCCACAGCGTTTCACAGCACCGCTACACCTCCTCGCTGCGCTCATTTTCCTAGTACATCTCTAGTGGCAACGCAACATTAAGGCGGCGCCAGATATGCGACCTTCGCCGAGGCGCCGAGTAACGAGCGACTTCTCGCCGAGTGATATGTAGTATGGACAGGTACGTCGCCGCTTGTCGATTACCAGTTTTAGTGTTTGTAAAGAGATCGTGTAGTTCCAGTTGTTTGCCGGTCTTTAAGAAACATCAAAGGAAACGAGTATTTGTCGTATTACATTTGAATCTGCATCCATATATTTGAACTTTTGCTTCTAAATCCAATATGGATATCAATTGAAAGTTCTTGACGAGAATAATTAGAAAAATAGCACTCTTGATCCATTATTTCGGATATAATACTAAATGAAGAGTTCGCTGAGAATAAATAGATAGATCTATCTCGATTTACGTTGGTTTCGGTGTGCACATGTCATAATGCTTCCAAAAAATCAAATCAGTATCTCAAAACCGAAATGATTCGTGAGTACACTCCTGCCAATCTGTAGGAGTTTTGCTTGGAACACATCGATAATAATTTATTATGAGAATAATCACAAATTGTCAACAATCATATATGTCATCTTTAATCGCATTTAGGAAATCAACTACATACATTATGATATGTACATCATGCGGCACTATACCTGTGCTGATAACGTAACATGTTTTGATGATTGAAGGCTTGCTGATATATAAGATAACACATACCTTATAGATTGAGACCAGCACTAATATTATAGTAGACAGCTTTTAATACCATTTCGATTTAATTTGACTGACGACATTGAAGCAAGAACACGATTATGTATTAAATAATAAACAATAACAAATCTCTTATCAATTGTACACCAAAGCGCATGATTTGTATTGGTATCTCTGGCGCATATATTAACAATAATTAATTGTACGTCAGCACGAAACTGTCTATATATACAGCGTGTCCCAGCTAAAATTTGCCACCCACCTTATTCCTGAAATGATTGAAGAAATAAAATCCCCGTGAAACGTCGATGTGTGCTAGCAGAAAGGTTGATTTGAGAGCCCGACATACGAGCAATTGCATGAACCATGGTATAACGTCGATTTGTATTTCGAGGAGGAATTCTTCTACCGAATACGTCATCATTGTACCATCAACCACCTCATCCCCAGCAACCACTACTTCAAAATCTTAAATATGTAGAACGTAGATAATAAGATAATATACGTGTAGATATGGATAGAGTAATAAAATATACAATAAAATTCCAACGTAACACCCTGTACCATAAAGTTTGTTTCACGAGGGTAATACGGAAAGAGCTCAAATACTCTCAGAATATTGAAGGTGCCACTTACTTGGTGAAAAGACAACAGGTAAGATCTGGTGAAGACAAGAGATGATGGAATCAGTCGGAGTACCTTCCACATTCAATCGCTACATTACATGCACATTATTAAGGTTATGTTAGTCTGCTATAATACGGATATTATCTCCCAATCAATGCTGACAAGCCCAGGATGTTTTCGAACTACATCAGAGGCTGCGAACATAGTTTGAGGATGATCTCAGTATTTTCAAATATACAAATAAGTAGATCTTTTTTAAAAAAAAATGTATGGCGTGTATTAAGGCTAATGGTACACAATTTGAACTTTTATTGTAATAAAAAATGTTATTTCTCCATGTGACTTCTAATCCAATAAACCTAAACTAGGCTGGGTCAAGATTTTTCATTATTTTATGAATTTTACTTATTTTTGTTGACTTTGCTAAAAGTGGCGTCACTATCTGTCTCGCCCACTCATAGTAAACATGTCCACTATCCACCTCTCTCATCATTTTGTCGTGAAATTAAGAACCTACCAGAAGCTTGTGCGAATGAAGAACATCTGGTTTGGTACACTTTGGTACTCGTCCATTGTATGTGCACACCAGAGGAGAGCGCAAACCCAAAGGTGCCACACGGACAGTAAAAGTGTGTCTTGGCTTCACAACTGACCAAACCTCCCCTATCGATTTACGGCGCCTTGCCTACAAATGTGACTCGCAAGTCTTGTCTGCTTAGCAATAGATTTATCTAGGTACGCACCTCTATAAATAAGTGAATACTTTGACCAGAGAACATGCCCTACAAGTGACACAGGCCGAATTAGTGCAATTTACTTCCCATACCAAGGAGAATAGCAGCATCCTACCGCATCGTATGAATCCATGAGTGCAATGGGCGGAGAGTGTCCTACCCTCATGAATGGACTAGTATCACGAGGTTAAGAACAATGATTTAATTATTATGGCCGCTTAGTGCATACACAAATAAACGTTCTGCTGCATTTCGTTACTTTCTACATCATTTTGTTTTTTAGTAATTCCATTCTAAAGTTTAAAGAAAGGAATTCAAATTCAGCCAATCAGTGCCAACCGCGCGAATTATCAGCAGTGCATTGTTGCCAAGAACAGCTCCGACTCGCAAAACATTTACATTTCACATAAACATGTTATTTGCTATCCAAAGTGTTATAAATAATTTGAAACTCACTTCTTAGCTTTCACATTTCTCATCTTCGTATTGAAAACTGCATATTATCCACATAAAAGTCGTTCACCATAGCCATATCAACTTTAGGCAGGTTATCTGAATCGGCGTTTGTGAATCCACTATCGATTTTACCCATACTTGTTGGTTATGTTATGATAAAATAACTTGAAACCTACTAAAATGGAATAAAAGGATATCCTGTACAAATAAACGCAAACAAATAATAATAACTTTAAGATTGTTGAAAATTACAGCCAAAGCCCAATGGAATTTGGAAATGACAATGACCGAATGACGATTGATTGACAGGATTGACGGATCAGGAACCTTAACTTAGCTTTCGGAAGGGCTGTTCCAAATTATGGTTCTATCACCGTCCTAGAACTGTTTTCATCATGCCCCGCCCATTTTACAGTTCTCAAAACGATGATTGGTTGGTCCACCAGCGTACCAACCAATCATCGATTCTAGAATCACAAAATGGGTGGGGCATGATGAAAACAGTTCTAGGACGGTGATAGAACCGTAATTTGGAACAGCCCTGGAATTTCGGATCACGGGACATTAAAACCACAAAACATATCAGACGGGAACAGAAGACAAGATAGATGAGCCAGCCCGCGTACAGCTCCGCGCGCCATCAGAATGCGGCAACACAGCACACATATCTGTCTTTTGATTGGCTGTTCGCCTATAGGGCAGTGACGTCACTGCCCTAGGAGAATTCAAATATTTTCCTCATTTTCACGGCTTTCCTGTGCCCAAAAAAATCGGAGAAAAAAATGAGATGCTTTTTATGGCGTACTCTATCATATGCAACCAGAAATAAAATTCATGATACTAGTCCATTGTCTAATATATCGTGTTCCCAGGCGGGACAAGTACGCCAGCTAGTGATTACTGCGGAGAGGATGAGGTGTTTATATTAATAAGTACCTACCCTTACCGTGCTCCTCAGGAACCATGTGATTGTACCCAACTGTATAAGCTATTTTTCCATGTCTGATTATAAGATCATAAAGAGACTAAAACAGTACCCCAGGTCCTAGTAGGGGGTCCCTCATTAAACATGGGCTGGAGTCAAACAGGTACGCTCATGCTAGAGGTTACTACAAAGGATGAGGTGTTTTGGATAATATATAAGTAACCTCCCTCTACGAGTAATCTCATGTTATACCTGTTTCAACTCTATCTCAGGTCTGATTAGGGAGTTGAGACAGTACCCCATGTCTGATTAGGGGTCCTCCCCAGAAATTCTCGTTAGCTACCTTGTATCTCTATCTTTCAAGGATTGTACAGTTACTAAACTCAATATCATAATGTAAGTAATAAATCATGAACACGAATAAACTACGGTAATGATAGAAAGCACTCAGTGATTACTCACTAACTAATTGCAATCACAATCACTGGAGCACCACGCGTTACGATAGCCGTACACTGTATGTTTTCATTTTTCGTATTTTTCTCGCAGGCAAAAGGGATAGCCATAACATCCTATCCTTACACAGCAGCCGCGGTACTCTGGTATTTAGGCTCTGCCTGCGCGGTCTTCTGTTATAAAAAAAACCAAGACCGTTCATAAACTCTCGGTCCTACCTTTATCAAGTGCCATAGAAAATAAACACATGGTACCAAACTTTTGTAAACATAGACGGGTACTTACAGGGTGAGTGTCACGCAGAATGATGGTTAAAATAGAGTATGATTACAAATAAGGCGACCATTCTTGTGATAAACCATTTTAAAGGAAATGCATTGTTAAATACATCAGTGTAATCGGATTTAAGGTTGATTTACTAATTATGGAAGTTAATAAAAAAAATGGTGATTATCAAAATGAAGTATTATTTTCATTACTTAAAATGTTATTATAAGAAAGGTCCTAAAGGGAGCCATTTTGTTTCACGGTCATTATTATTTTTTTATTATTTCAGAGATAAGGTGGGTGGCAAATTTTAGCTGGGACACACTGTATGTTATTATAGCATGCGCGTAAATAAATTTGAATCTGAAGCCTTTCCTTGGTTTTAGTGACGACCTTTTCCAAACCAAATACTTAATCAGCACACGAAATTCACTTTTTTCATCCTTGTAGAGGTTGTTTAAAAGTTTAGTCTACCGACAGACTGCATCCACCCTGATGCGATGTTGCTATTGCAGTTTCTGCGTAAGAAATCCACGTAACTGAAAAACGTACAGCAAAACATCATGAAATGACCACAGCAATAAGTTTTTATGACAAATCGAACTCAAAAGAAAACCTGCCATTTACAGATCTGGATTAAACCTTTCCTGGTTAACAGGGTTCCTCTCAACGATGATTTTCCCATATCTGTCAATTCATCTCCCCAGAGTTTCCGGAGTTAATCGAGTGTCGATAAGAGAGGAGTGGATGGAGACGAGGAGGGTGCTGGCCACCGAAGGATGTCTCTTAAAAAATAACGACGATAATCACAACGTTAGGGCATTCTGGATAGCACCTTGACGGCCGATTGACGACCGGTTCCTAAAGTATTTTCGTTTCGGGAGAAACTGTGCTAAGGGTTGTGTGAAGCTGATGTGACATTTGAAGGGTGCAGGAGTAAGTAGATGATCGACCAAAATCTGTTTTTTTTTGCAAGATCAAGGAATCTAGACTGTAAGAGCCGAAGAATCCAGTTGTTTGTTATAACAATACAATAAATATATTTAGTTCAAAAAAGCTAAACAGCACGCTTTTATAGCACTAAAAAGGGAAAAATAATCCTTAATGTCAGTTGAAAATAATAACAAACGAAAAATACTAGTATATTTGTGAAAAAAGTGTAAGGTGCCTTGTGCCATATTTTTCGTATATCTAGCATCGTCACCACAGAGTTAACATCTCTAGAGGGAATGTAAACAACGAATTGCACAGGTTTCTGAGCAGCCAACATGTAACGGAAATTTTGACATGTCAGTAACAGTTTGAGCGTATTACAAAGAAAACCAGTGGCGTACGACTTTATATTAAAATTGGATTCATTAATAGATTTAATTATTACTGTGATGTTTCAAACTAATACAATAATTTGTATTAGTATTTGGCTATACTTAGGGCGTTGCTCTTATTATAATTTGATTGTAACAGCTGATAATTTTATTATCATGAAATGTTTTTCAAAACGTATCTAACAGAGTTCTGAAAGATAGCCTATTGGAATATCTGCATCGAGTTTTTACTTCACCAATAAAATATAATAATTGCATTAGGTAATATCCAGTTCTATAAAATTCGCCTAGATAGATTCTATGTAAGTAAATGTGGCACACATGTTTGCATTTCATGTCTTCAAATAGTTAAAAATAACGACTTGGAAAATTTATGTTGATTGATATGAATGTAATGTGTGTATTTACCACCTGGTAAAGAAACTGTATAAGGGCGATAGGTAAAAACAATAAACAGTATAGAATAGCTCATTAGTAAGTACAATAATACAAAAAACATAACCCGTTATATGCTAAATGAAGAACGGACAACAATGATTTGAAGTAAACTGTACTGTAACAGGTACAATAATATTTACGCAACATGGAAGTCATTGAAAACTACACAGTTTACTTTTATTATATTTTTTGAAACTACGACATAGCCGCAGTATCAGATGCATAGGTGTACAAAAGAGTGGAAGATTCATAAGTAAAATATCTAACAAACAAGGTAGTAATAGTTAACATGAAGGTATTACTTATACATCTATCATGAATGATATAACGAAAAATTAATTTCTTGGTTTTCCTGTGGTAAGCAGTCGGTGTACAGAAACTAAGTCATAAAAATTGATCAAAATAGGAAACTTCAAGCACAGAATGACACGTAAATGATTTGAAGTATGATCGTATTTCTAAGGCAAAAAATAATAATCGTATAAATATCTATGATACTCAAACATCGCTTCTGGGTTTAAAGTCACTGGTGGCTAAACAAAATTGTTTTTCTTAATTTTGGCCTGATTCTTGCCTGCATGTCACTTTTTCTAGATAGCTCACGACGTATTCTTAGAGTGACATATTTTTTCAAAATTAACTTGTCAGGCTTAAAAAACGGTTAGAAAGAGGGTCGTCGTCCTACATTTATGGTCAGCACATACCGTAGAAATATTTTGTGGAAGACATTGCATGGTCCGATTTATGATATTATATAGTAGACTGATTGATATCACTTGTAAAAATATTCCTGAAACTAGAGTGAGGTTACTGTTGCTCCCAGTTATCCCCATACTTTACGCTACTGAAAACAAAAACAAAACCTATACTAACCTATGATAAGTGGTGTTCACTGATTCGTCGCTAGTACAGCAAACTATGCACTTTTTGTTTCGTCCCATGATGCAATTATGACAATATTGTTCATAAATAATTTAATTAACACCACATATAGTCACAAAGTCACTCAAATATACACTAAAACAACAAAAAACTGGAAGTACGCTTAAACACAACTACAATGACATCTTGAGTGGAATCCAAACAGACGCCAATTGTAGGTTGCCAGATTTACGACATGTTAGGAGTTATTGACGTCATTCTGCAATGACCTTTACTATTTTTGAGATTTCGTTAAATCAATACAAATTGTCTTCACGTGAATCAGTTACATTGCAAGTATATTGGAATGTATAGTTGAAGACTTTGAGGAACATTTTGCGGAAACTACCAGATTTTGAAGAAGCTCGAAGGTCCTTCAGCGGACAAAGAAGAGAATGGCAATAGCGCTATAGATGCTGGCTGGCCAATATTCAAATTAGACTCCCTCTAGAGATGTTTACTCTGAGATTGCCACTTAATAAAGAAAATCTTGTTTATTTTAACTAACCACTCAAACTACTAGGATTTCGTGCACTGAAGGACAAGATACTTCAATATGTTACAACTATAGCGTAGTAAGGATAACGGATTTAACTCATCGATAAGATTTTGAAAGGTAAAGGGAAACCTGTATACTCAGAGCAATGACGTGTAATTTTTGTGTCCAGCAAGAAACCGGATGATGCTTGGTATTTCGGTTCTAGAGGGGAGGTGTTGAAACGTGAAAAAAAATCGTTAAGTAACCGAATGAAGATGCGGTAGCATTTTAGTACACTTACCAACTAATGTTCCAAAAAGTCGTCACCCGAAATCTATGGGCGGTTTGCGCGCACCTAGTTTTTTTAAATGAAAAAAAAAAGAATTGCGTAGAAATAGATTGAAATCTAAAAATCAGGCACAACTTTTATTTTTACATTATAATAAACATTTGTTTGCTTTTGAAATACCTTTTTGGTTTATCATATTCTATTTTATTTACTTTATTTACTTAATTATTTCATTTATCTTATGTCATTTATTAGAAATTATCTAATCATTTTTGTTTTGTTAGTTTTGTACTTGTGTTATCTCAATTTTCGAAGAAATGTCCTCAGATATACTGTTTTTTTAATAAGACATCTGTCACATTATAAATACCTGCTAAGTAAAAGTAACTAAACTAAAGAGTAACGACTTTCGAGTAGCGAGTCCTGAAGTGGAAAGCAACGAATCGTTACAAGTTCTTCAAAGTAACTGAAGATGCAGGTTCCATCTGTAAGTGAATAATTTTCTAGTATCCATCGAAGCGAATCAAGTGTAGTACTTCCCTGACAGCTCTGATTGCATAGGTGGTCATTAGTAGCCCGCCGTGGAAAGAAAGGAAAATCTGCCACGGCCTACTCGTTCGTCGTGGTCCCCAGGGCTCTCCACATCCACCGACAATCATCGTTATATCGGCATTGTTCTCCACCAACCCCCGCCTTCTCACTCCTCCCCGCTTCCTGTGCTGTCCGACCGGCTGCCCTGATTGCAACGCAGGACAAGAATCAGAGTTGGCGAACGTGGTAGAGAGAAGTCGGAGTCGGAAGCATAGCTTAGTACTCGGGCGTAGGATAGTCGTAATAAAAATATTATAACAATCAAACATACATACATACAGGGTGATCAGCTTATACATAGAAAAACTTTCCAATAACAGTTGTAGGTAAAGCTAAGATCTACATTTTGAAATTATTTTACAATATACAGAAATATGGATAGTTGTTGTTTCGAATGGAACACCCTATATATTATCCCGAATTTGAATTGTGCTCATTTTTCCTATTCCGAAAATATAGGGATTTATTGGGTTATATAGGGTGTTTTCAGAGATATGGCCACTATTGTGTGAAAATCTTAATGAATTAATTCATCACCCTGTAACGTAAAAAATCAACAACTGGAGGCTTGATTTTCAATGCAAAAATAATTTCCTGGTTGTCTAGTTTTGTCTAAACTTATCAATTTTCTGCTATTTTTGATTCTGTATAAAGGGTAAACCAAAAGCCACGATCATAATTTTCTTTGTTATTTTTAATGGAACACCCTATATTTTATAGCATCGCCAGAAAGTTCTTACAATACACTTCCACATTTGTAAGCATTTCTTATACCTAAATGTAACGGTTATCGAGTTATTTCAATTTGAAGTAGTAGAGCAATATTTTTGCCAAATTCTGGTTGTTGTTAGAGTTGGCCATGGACGCTATGCTTGTTATATTTGTTAAATAATTGAAATTAATATTATAGTTTTGATTCCGTTTCAACTGGCTATTACAGATGGCAATTAACAAATTGAAAAGCACATGCCAATTACAAAAATTATCTGAAAATAAAACTACAGAATCTTTAACAAGACTATATTAACTACTACAAGAAGGTTTATGTGTGAGCCTATTAAAAACAAGAAAATAGATTTTAACTAAGCATGCAAAAGTGACTGACTCTTGTCTTATAAACCGAAGATTTTTCTAGCGAAAGCTACAAATGTTTAATTGATTTCCTGATACGACCTCCTTTTAGTTCTTCCATTCCCGTCCTTTGAGTCCTTCCATTCTGGACTGAGTGCTTTTCTAAGAACGGCCAAACAGTATAACAAACACGGTAGCCATGGCCAACTCTGATAAACTTTCAGAATTTGGCAAAAATGTTAGTATTAGGAATGGTTTTACTACTTTAAATGAAAATAGCTCCATAACTGTTACGTTTAGGCATAGGGAATGATTAATAAAAGTGAAAATATTTTTTTAACGACTTTCTGACGATACTATAAAATAGAGGGTATTTAAAATTACAAAGAAAATTATGGTCGCGAGTTTTTGTTCACCCTGTATACAAAATCAAAGATAGGAAAAACTTGATAACTTTAGACAAAACTAGACAACCACGAAATTAATCAAGCGTTGAGACTCAAGCTTCCGGTTATTGATTTTTTAAGATACAGGATGATGATGGGGCCGGCTCCCTCTCAGAGGTCACTGTGTTCAAATATTTTGAATACTCTAAGCAGCAGTTTGCCCAGGTTGGGTTGTCACCATTCGGCTTTTTCACAGCGTGCCGGGGTAGGGCCTCAGAGGACCATTTTTTCGTTAATTTCGAATTGAGAATCAAAATGAGCGTATCTTCATCTACATTTGATACGATTTGATTCAAGACGTCAGGTTGAGTCGCTTGACACACCTTTTTACCTCGGCCAATTTGGTTAGTTATGTTAGGTAAGGTATTGAAATTTACGAATTTCAAAATAGCCTAGATTTTCATGCGAACCTTTCCTCATCCTAGGAGTAGTCTAGTTCGACCCAGAACATCAAGCCAAGTTGACTAGTACCCATTTCAGCTTCAATAGTTCAAATAGTTTGACTAAGTTAGGTTAGATTCAGAATCTTCAAAATGCCGTAGTTTTTCACCAGAGCGTTTCTTCAGTCTATGAGTGGTGTCGTCAATCCGCGTCGATTAACACCAATCACAACCCCCATTTCGAGTCTTGCTAAAAAGAACCATTACTACTTAGTGTTTCTATGTATCACCCATGCATGTATGTGTGTATGCATTCTATCTTAGATTTAATAAGAATAAGACAAAAATAAAAAAAATAATAAATAAAAAGAATGAAATAAAATATAAGAAAAAATTATGTTATATATGCCATATTTTCATTCTATTATGATGTGTATAGCCATACGATAAATAAATTGTCCCAAGTAAAAGCAAATAGACATATTGTTACTATTATTTCCTTATACTTATATAAAATTCGGGGGACCCGACTCTGACAATGGCATGTGGACTTCCTGTCCGAGCCCCAGTTATAAATGTCACGTCACCGGGAGCAAACTTTGATATTATTGTTCACGACGACGATCTCAAGGCATATTCTTTCCCCCTGCTTCCTGTCTTAATGCATTCTTTTCTTGTATTAATATGTCCACAGATAAAAACCATTCATACCGTGAGGGTATTATGAGAGCCATTGAAACTGACGCTGACATGTTGACTTTGGGAGAAAGGGAAAACTTTCCAGTCTTCCTGTCGTGTTATAGTCGATTGATGGTGTCTTGAGGGAGGGAGAGGTAAACTGTAACATTCAACAACAGAAACACTCATGCCTTCCTTTTGATCTGATTTTAATGTTTACACGTACTTTCCCCTATACTGCGTAAAAAATTTAAGGAAAAGTTGGACATAATATACCTTCAGACAAATTGTACGCCCTCAGGGCTTCTTAATATTTGGGATAATTTGTACCTGCCGGAAATACTGAAGAAGGCTTGGCAGCAGCTTCAGATATTCACCAAATTATTATATGATCTGGAAAATTTTCCTCACTTTCATTTCAATATTATTATAAAGAATGGACCAATTAGCTTTTCATGTAGATGAGTACTTTAATACTTATTGAAGAAATGCTAATTTCATTTTTATGAGTACTTTTTTGTTTCATAATTATGATGTCATGGTTATATACAGGGTGTAGATAGAAGGTACAAGGCGATGAAATAAAATAAAGTTTGGGGCAATAGTATTTGTAGTATAGAATTTTTTTTAGTAGTGAGGAGGTTATAGTTCAGCTGCCCTAATAGCTGCCGCTCAACCTTAAGACTTATTGTGTACCCCCGGTCAAAGGAATCAACGGAGTCTCATCCTCAGTTCTTTGCGAACTTTGAAATGCACTGGACTATGGTCTCCTTGTTTTCCCTCCTAGCCTACATTCAGATAGGAGTTCCTGCTTTCACTCAGGGCAGGACAGTCGAAGATAACATGCTTAGCTATTTCCTCTGCCTCACCGCACTTCCTGCATAATGGATCTGCGACATCAATCTCCAGCATTTGCAGGTTTGCACTGAACGTCCAATGGCCTGTTATAAATCCAACCACCTTCTGTAGTTCCTTCCTGCTCAGTCTGAAGGCAACTGCAGTATTAGTGTCCCCTCAGCGGCCTCTTAAACTGAAGATCCTCCACCACTCTGTCCCAGACTCATCTGATGACAGCTATCCGTACCATGTCATATATATGTATACAGCATCCTAGTTCTGGCCTAACAAGAGGCAATTCTGCACCTTCCTTGGCACACCTGTCGGCCTTCTCATTACCACCCACGCCCATGTGACATGCCACCCAAGATAATGTTACCATGTTGGTCTTGGCTAGAGTCTTTAGGGTATTATGGCAGTTCTACACTATTTTTGAAGTACATTAGTTACCTGCCAAGGCCACGAGAGCCGCCTGACTGTCTGTGTTTTCATAGATATTCGTTTTACTGTATCCTTTATCTATGCATATTCTGCCGCATTTCAAAATTGTGGCTATTGAAGATTTTTTGAAGCCATCTGTATACCAGCTGATATCATTCGACATATGTCGAGGTTCTCCTACAGCTCATTCCGATCTGTCTCTCAGGTTGACCTTTTATGAGATCCAGTGTCCACGATTCTTGGCATTCTACTGGGTGGCATCTGAAGTATGTCGCACCGTAGGTTGTCAAGTATCGTGGTGTGTTCCATGGCGGGCTGGTAAAATCAATTTCCATGGCACTACATTCTGTATTCAGCCAGTTTTATCTCTTCCCCTATGTAGATATCAAGAGGTTATATATTGAGGCATACCTCTAATGCTGCTGTTGGTGTACCCTTCATGACGCCCGCTATGCTGTCACGCACAGTCCACTGCACTTTTCTTTTGTGAGTGCTTTAGATAATTTGCTTTGATGAATCTTTGGCCACCATACAACAGCAATGTACACCATCGCGTCTGGTTGCCCTGGTATACAGCCAGTTTACCATTGTGAGAGTTAACCCCAAGGTCAATCGAAAAATACAGCCGATCATCATTGCTAAGGTAATCTGAGATTGGTATTTTGCAGTCTCGGTGACAGACAACACACCACCTTCTCGGACAATCTCTTTGCTCTCCACCTCCCACGTAACCACACAGGGACACTTTCGCCTCTAGAATGCCGTTTCAGTGCCCTTGAACTCCAGCTTTGACACAATCGAGCCAGTGCTTGACTGTGTTATCAGATGCTCCCTCGATGTCCAGGAACACTACCAGTGCTATTTCTTTGTATGTATCTTGCCCACAAGATTGTGCAGGAATTTCCGCTATGATAATAGGCATCTTTATTAGATCTGTCTATCGCCTTCTCCATAATATTGAAGGAATGACATAAGACTTATTGGGCGGTAAGCCTTTGAGCTTCATAAGATAATCTTTTCGGTTTTGGAGTGAACATCAACCTAGTGCAAGAATTGCCCCTGTGACCAAGCTTAGTATGAAGAGACGTACATATCGGCGCTTTGCTGAAACATATCCGAAAGAATTCCCCAGGTGCCTTAAATGGCTCAAAGGATATGACAGCCTACACTCAGACTTTAGATGCAACGTTTCGTTTTCCTGGAGCCATTATCAGATTATTTTCTTTTTATAGCGGCCATTAAATAAATTTGGTTTTTCAAAGTCTACTAAGGTGAAGAATTTCTGAACAGAGTTCCAAATATTCTTCGTCATATTAACCGATTAATCAGAACTTTTAAAGTAACATGTAATAATTACGCTATATTTGCTGCTATTTATCTATACATATTTATTAGTTTATTTTTATAAAAATGTCTGGAATGCTTGGGCTTTTGTATAGTAACACCAACAGAATGGAATCAAATATCATAACTCTGTTTTCCCACCACTTTTTAGGTGACGTATTCAAAAAAAAAATATGTGGATGCGTTTTTTTGTTGTAGTTTTCCATACGATATTCGAACATGTTAGTTACTTAAAAAATATAAATCTTCAAGAGCAAACAGAGGATATTTGCCTAAACGTGACCTAACAGTTGGAGATTAGTGCAGATATTAAATATGTATAAAGTTGTCTGAAATTTATTTAGTGTATTTTTTGGTGATATCTCCTGTCCTTCCTTTGTGGAGGCTAACGCCAAAACTATTAAGAACCTCCAATTTACTTTAGACATTCAAGTTAACGAGAAGAAATAGGAACTTTCAGGGCGAGATTGTGTTTGGTCTAAGGGTAGTTTCATTAGTTTTCATTAAAACCGTATCCAATCACCCTCTTTAGTGATACTAACAGTTTGTTCTATTGAGAATGACATTTAGTATTTTGTCCATAAGTGCATTAGGTTTCTGTATTTTACTAGCATTGTGCTAGATTAGATATCATGAAGTATAAGTATAATATGCATATTTTCATAGTCGACTAACTGTGCTATTCTCGTTTGGGGTCATTTTCCACATATGTCTAGATTCTTTACTTTGCAAAGGAAATGCGCTAGGCGCATTGCAAGTCTGAGGCATAGAGATCTCTGTAGGGAATTATTTATTAGTCTTAATACCACGACATTGTCTGGAGTCTATATTTTTAATTTTTTCGTGGAAGTTAAATAAAACACTCGTATAGAAAACCCACCACCTACAATACAAAAACTAAAGATATACTCTAAGAGCCAGTGATCGGCAGATTTACGGTATTTTAGCAAACTTCATATTGATGCTAGGTATACTATTACACATGCCGTAGGTGAAGTGGGGTCACTACCCTCGGCTATGGTTCCTTTGGGCGTGGGCGTGAGTCTAAAAGCGCAAAAACATGGGTTCGAAAACGTAATTTTAGCAGGTCTACCGTTTTAATATATTGTACTATATACCTATTCTCATACAAAAACTCAATGGCAGACTCTTATTCTGATTCCTAGAGTGTCTTATGAAATTCCAAAGGTTGAAAATTTCATGAACAAAAACCAAACAATTTTTATAGCTGCTATAAGTGTATTTCTGAATTTCTTTTGTAAATGCAGCTTATTCTGTTTTATTTGAATTTATCTACACTCATTAAGTTAAGCAGCCATTCACAGCGTGAATTATTTCCTACAACTCACAGTCCAGCCGTGGGTTATGAACACCGCCTACTGGTTATCGGCACTGATTTCTTGAAAATGCATAAGATTAATTAGACGCTCATAATAGCTTCAGATATCACTATGAAACGTCAAACGCTAATTCAAACAGTGACAGTATTTATTTTAGTGAGAGAAGTGAGGTTAGGTTGTTAATATGTCTGTAATTATTATGTATTTAAATCGTACTATTTATAGCTTCGGTCGTAGATGAAGTATAGTATTTAACTCGCGGTAATGTTAATAACTCACTTGCCGATTTACAGCAAACTTCAACTGTGTGAGTTATTACAGTCACTAAGGCTCATTGAAGAATATACTATTAACTGTCTGTCTTTCACTCGTGTACTCTACAGGTTTTACCTATCTCTAATTTGTTGTGTTTGTCTTGTCCTGCTGCAATTACACTGTTATATGAAACAGTCAAATAAATACTACTACCATCACCATTAGCATTACCAATACCGTGCAAGCTCATGTATATGGGACAAAATTCACTTTATACTGTGTAAGGCTTTCGCGGCCATCGTCCAATGATTTTGTGGTTCTTGGGTTTTTAGGCCGGCGTCGTTTAGCGTTAAAGCTTGACGTTTGGCCACCACGAGTGGATAGCATCTTCAGAAGCTTCGGCGACTTGTGAAATAGCTTCTGAAGATGCCATCCACTAGTGGTGGCGAAACGTCAGGCTTTAACGCTAAACGACGCCGGCCTAAAAACCCAAGAACCACAAAATCAAATTTCACTTTGATTGAGGTTTTATTTTCGTATACTGTACAACACAAACAGGGAGCTTAAATGGATAGCTGCAATACATGCAGTGTACAAGTGTGATAAATTAGTAATGGAGACAATGAGCAAAAAGAATGGCGTAGAAGCTTTTAATGCGCTGAGGATGATGAGAATGATTCCGTTTAAAAGAAATAATAATCTTCTACAATTACTGTTATACTATACTATTATATTTTGTTGTTTCATTCTAATATGCTTGCAACAAATTACAAATTAAACTTAAATTACATTTTGTCCACTAGCGACAGACAAACTGCATTATGTTCAACAGTTTTTTAAATTTTTTCATGTTGTTTTTGAACTTTCGTGTACCAAATTTTGCGATTGAGTTTCATACACCCCATATCATTATATTATCCCAAACCTTTTTTTTCTGTATGATTTGGCTTCCCTGTACTGGTTTTTTGCTGCTCCTGAAAATATGTAGTAATGGACAAAATGCAATTTGAAAGTCTGCTTTTCTACAAGGTGCTCAACTTATACTCCGAAGTTTGACACCTCCGTTATTATGAGAGATACCAAAAAACTTTCAAAAAAAAGTTATAGATAAAGCTGTACTCTAGCTTTTAAAATTATTTTATGATATGATATATAAAGTTGTGCTTTTTTCAAATGGAACACCATATATATTATCCTAAATTTGAATTGCGCTATCTCTCCCTATTCCGGAAATATAGGGCTTTATCAGGTTATATACAGAAAAATTTTAGAGGTATGGCCACTTTTATGTGAAAATCTTATCTGTATCTTAAAAAATCAATAACTGAAAGCTTGATTCTCAATGCTAGAACAGTTTCGTGGTTGTCTAATTTTGTTTAAAGCTATCAAGTTTTTGCTATCTTTGATTTTGTATACAGGGTGAAAAAACTCGCGACCATAATTTTCTTTGTTATTTTAAATAGAACACCATGTATTTTATAGCATCGTCAGTAGGTTCTTACAATATACTTTCACTTTTATTATTCCCCATGCCTACTACTACTACGTAACAGTTATGGAGCTATTTCGATTTGAAGTACTCCTAATACTAGATTTTTGCCAAGCACTGAAAGTTTCTCAGAGTTGGGCATGACTACCGTATTTGTTATACTGTTTGACCTTTCTTAGAAAAGAACTGAGTCAAGAATGGAAGGACTCGAAGGACGGGAATGAAAGAACTAAAAGTCGTATCAGGAAATCAGTTAAACATTTGTAGCTTCCGCTACAAAAATCGTCGGTTTATAAGATACTTGTATAAATTACACCTGTCAGTTTGAATTTACAATTGACGAGTTGGAAAACTAACTTGACCGTTTTGAATTATCACTTGATGCATCAGAAACTACAGCTGGAAAAGGTGGAGACTAATATTCAATTTTCAAATTCCATCTCCTCAGTATCTGGTTACTGGGTTACCAGGAACAAAATACAGCACGCTTTATACTCTCCAACGCCATAACCAACCGTCATGCTAGCCCTCCTTCCTGTACTTGTGAACAATGAAAACATCTCATTTCCCGGCCGTTCCATGGCAACCTTTGATTCCGTGGAGTTGGGTCCAGCTTTCGTTCGACCGTCACTTTTCCAGGCTTCTAATTTGATTATGATCATAATTAACGGAAAAAGCCATATCTGCTCCCTCAACTCGGTCTCTTTTTACTTAGACGAGGGTCATTGTGTGAACGTCGGTATGTGGGGAGCGGGTTTCAAGAGTGTCTTAATTAGGAAGGGGCCGATGGTGTAGTACTGGCTATCATATCAACGAAAAATTAATATGGGACGTGCATGGACGAAATCCTTTTAAAGGCAGGGTGTGGTCCGAAGCTGTTAGTTGCTAATCAAGCGCGAAAAACGGAAAATTAACGTTTTCGTAGGAAAGTTGCTCACACGCTGCATTCTCTCACTCACTCACTTAATGAAAAATACTATTTTCTACAAAAATGCAAATTATTTTTTCCCAAAATCCAGAATATGTTTCGATATTTTTAGTTTCTGTTGATCTTTCCTCTATAAATAAATAAGAGTGATATTTCCATCCATAAAAGCACTAAATAGTTGAATATTCATGTCTGAATAAGAAAACGCTTCATAAAAGTAATTATTGTTATATAACAGGTCGCCGCAGATCAAAAATAAATGTAACAAGATTGTTTGTCAATTTATTATTAAACTGATAATCCAGTTGAAAGTAATTCTTATCCCATTTTTTTAGCAGAACTGGTTTCTTCGGATTTTGGGATAAATTAATGCAAGAGGTTTTAATTCAAAGAGCCGACTTTTCGGCGTTTATTTTACGCCTTCTTCAGGGCTATCGAGCACACCCCTATATCAACAAGGAATAACATATCCCTTTCTGTCAATAAACAACAAAAAACATTCCAGAAGATTGATAAAAAGAATCGCAAATGCCGTTCGCCAATACGCCTTTTATTGATATACAGGATGTTAATTAAGTATGTTAACAAACTTTAACCACAAATATTACTCCGAAAAATAGGAAGAAAATGTCATATGAACATGGTTCCGGAAATGCTTCCCAAGGGAGCTACGCCCCTTTGCATGGGGCACCCTGAAGACGGTTTTCCCTCGATATTCTCGAAACCATTCATAACAAAATTACGAAATTAGGTATGATGGGTAAACTTTTGACGCTGAGACTGATTCTGAATTCAGAATTTCATAATTTTAATCAGAAGCGTATCATACGGGGAGTTAAGGGTAAAAATAACCTCATTTTCTAAATGGTAATTTTTTGACATTTTGGTTTTAGAATATGGTATTTCAGAGATTTCTGCGTAAAAATGGTCTCTTGATACATCTCGATAGGGCTATCCGTTTTCGAGAAAAATGCAAATTATTGAATACAATAGCCTGCAGAATTCTTTTTCGGGGGGTGATACCATGATTTAACTGAATTCCATAAATTTTATAAATAACTTATAACTATTTATTGTTTTTATTTGATGTGAAAGAATATACTAAAGAAAGTATTTTATATTAATTTGTATGTTTGAGCTTTAAAAAAAAGGTTAGGTGATAAAGCTTTTGTATAGAACCAAAATATTTCGGGGGTGATCTAGCCCCCATATCCCACCCTTGGGTTCGGCACTGATCACAAGTATGGGGATCTGGTTTAAGATTTTGAAGTAGGGGCTGCTGGGGGCGATGGCACAATGATGACGTACTCGAAATAACAATCGACGTGTCACGGCGATTTTTATTTTTTTAATCATTTCAGAGATAAAGTGGATGGCATTTAGTTTTCTTTTATATCACACAAAGAATAAGTTTGCGTATAAAATCAAAGAACCACAAAACCTTAAATAAAATAGGGATATGATTTGTGTAGGAAAACCTATGGGGTGCTATTTGAAAAAAAAGTTGGTGTTGGTTTTAAGGGTTGACGTAGAAAAAATGTTTTGAAAGCATGGTATGATAAACCCTGAAAAACATTTTTTTGTTACGAGAATATCACGTGTCAAGGAAATTCAGGGATAGAACCCAAGCAACCTTATAGATCCTTCACTTCTTACATCAATATTGCTGGATACAACTAGTGTTTGGGTTTTATTTATATTGAACTTGAACTTATCTTAATTGATCCATGCTTCAGTTTCATCAGAACGTATCATAATGGGATTGAAAATACTTGGTATGCTTTTATCTTGCTGATATATAGTTGTGTAATCAGCAAACATCCCAACTGGAAAGAGATAATAAAGTAGGTCATTATATTAAATTATAAATAGTAGGGGTCTTAAAACAGAGCCTTGTGAAATACCGGCTTTTACACAGTTAACGAATGATACCTCCTTGTTAAGCGTTACATATTGCTTTCTGTTAAATGAATACGATCTAACTAGTTGCAAAGGTGGGCTTTATATGAAATTCTATTCTATTTTCTCAATAAGTGTCTCATGGGGAAAACAATCAAAAGCCATTGTGAGGTCTAATGATCTAAGAATAACATGGTCACCTTTGTCCAGAACATCTAAGACATCCTCTACAAGGAAACAATTGATTATATGAGGATTAAAAGGACCTAAGCTCAACAGGAAGAATTCTGAAAAATTAACAAAATCAGCTTTTGGTTTCCATCCTTTTTTTGTTATTTATCATATATTTTCCAACTTTTATAACATAAGGGCCGATTTTATCAACAGGCGCATTTTAACAAAGGCTTTGACCAATCAGAGCAGCCCGTTCAAGAACATGCATCTGTCAAAGTTCTCTGAAAACTATTGATTTCTCTTGAAGTTTACCTCAAAAAGGTTAAAAATGACATGCTTTATATACAAATCGACCATTATGAACCGTCTAGTATCTTTTCCAGTCTGATTTTCCATCCTAAATGGGTGAAAATTGCATTTTCTTATTTAATCAAAAGTTTAGCAATTGCTAATTTCAACCAATCAGATTCCGCAAAAACTGTACATTTGATCGCAGGTTTTTTTCTTCTGCTAAATGATGATGGAAAAAATTAGGGTTTTGAATAATTTTGTTGTGATAAATGGAGAGATCAAATATAAGTTTTACAACAAAACTGTTTTAGCTTTGTTTTTTTGCGCAATAATCCAACAGTTATATCAAAATAGAAATGAGTTTTTGAATCCCGAAAACACGCCGACGACTCCTGACCCGTGTGACGTACTTCATGAAAATACTTGTAACAGTTGTAACTAAAATGTATATTTGTTGCAACATAGGCGATGAATGAAGTTTGCAGCTCGAGACGAAGTCAACGATCGAAATATGTAAATATCTTTTTGAATGTACAAAATTAGATCACAGATCCCAGTAATAAAGTACTTAAACAAATATCTTCTGAGCCAATTTTACTGCAGCATGCTGGGTGGCCGAGTGGCAGAGTAGCCGACTCGTATGACTTGGTATCGCTGGTGGTGTTGGTTCGAGACCCAGCCTGTGCAAGTACTTTTTTATCCAAAATATTCATTGGAATGCTTTTTACTCATGTTATATAATTTTTTGGTACCATCGACATAAATGTGTTTTTGAATGAATTGTTATTAGATGTTTTACTAGTACAACAAAAATTACGAATAATTTTACTTTTTTGGAATAATTTCATTTTGATACTGCTATCAGAGCAATTGGCGATTGATTTTGATGGATAAACTTCACTTCCACTGACTGAATTCTCCACCGCCTCCGGTACTTAGCTTTTGCAATATGTCAAGTAAAATGTCTAATAAAATTTGATTCAAAAACATTTTTATGTCGATGATACAAAAAAATGTGTGTAACATGAGTAAAACAGATCGATGAATATTTTGGATAAAAAAAATAAAAAAAAAAGTTGCACGGGCTGGGTCTCGAACCAATACCACCAGCGATACCAAGTCAAACGATGTCGGCTACTCTGCCACTCGGCCACCCAGCATGCTACAGTAAAATCGCCTCAGAAGATATTTGTTTAGGTACTTTATTAGTGGGATCTGTGATCTAATTTCAAACATTCAAAAAGATATTTATGTCGAGCGTTGGCTTCGTCTCGAGCTGCAAACTTCATTCATCGCCTATGTTGCAACAAATATACACTTGTTACAACAATAGTTTTGTTATAAAGCTTATATACAATATGATGAAAAGTGTCATCCAGCTTTGACGTTTTGTTTTCAATATTGATAAGATACTATTGGACGATATTTATTAACCTAGCCCGCAATACCCAATAGAAAGCTTTTGCTAAATAACATCCAATAGAAAAGCTTTGTTAAATTCTTTGTTAAATATGCATGTTGATAAAATCGGCCCTAAATATATATTTTAGATACCAAAACTGAAAGGATATGCCATTAAATGTTCACAAAATACTACAAAAAAATATATCAAAAGTATGGCCAGTTCCATTTTCAAACTGCAAAAAATATTGTTTTCTGGTATTAACACTCGAACTTTCAGGTTTTCGCTTTATTTTAGGCATTATTTCGCTATCAGAATCCATTTTGAGGCAAACCAGAGTGACAGTGAAAGAATAACATAATAATAATAAACCTAGCCACTGTCAAACCTAAAACGGTCCCAAGTCCAGGACTTGGGCCCGATTTCACTTTCATACACATTTTTCATGCGGCACAAATCAGGTTTTAGTCGTCGACTTGGGCCTTTTTTCACGGTCATGGAATGAAATGTGAACTTTGTGCGCAGTTAAGTCAATTTTTAAAATTGTGGACTTGGGCCCATTTTATTCTGATCAATTGAAGGTGTTTTTGGTCCATATGAGCGAAATATTAGATCCTAATGGTTTTGCGTCTAGGATATTAGTTTGTGATATAGTACATCTTCATATTTTGAGAAATGACAAAACACACGTTACTAATTATAAATTTTAATGGAAAGACAAATCAAAACTCATTCACACTCTTCCGATTTCTTTCGTCGACAGATTCACATGCCAGGGATATATTTCTCTTTTTATCGGCTCGCCACCACCCTTGTTCTTGTTGATTTCCTCCAGCATGTCACTTATTCTCGGACTGCTGCTGTTTCCTTTCTTGTTTATAACCTACAGCGACAAAAACGTCATTCACTGTTATTAACCATTAATAATTGTGATACTTGGCAACTAGGCCTCGTGAGGCCTCAAAAATAGGCTTTTGTTCGCAAAAGGTCGGATAGAAATGAAACTTGATGAGATGGTAGATACTGAAAATCTGCATAGCTTTGCGACCCGGGGTTTCGAAGAGTAGCGTGGTTTTCGTAAATCGAAAGAAGGTTCAAGTGATTTATGGAACGAATAGGAATTCTGCACAATTTCGGTTTTTACATTTTTCGTGTGGAATCAATAGTTTCCATCCTACAGTATGTCAAATTTAGCGGTTGGTTTATGATTTTCACTAAAATCAGAACTTCATCGCAGATTAAAACGAAGAACTCTATCATAAGAGTTCTGTAATATTTTTTACCTAAAAGAATGATATTTCTGCATTTATGCAGCTGTCTAAGCTCAACACATTTGGTCTTTTAAAATGTACGGCATATAGGAGCGCATCGCTATGTACAGCGAGCGATATGTGTGCTGTTACGAAAAATGTTTTATCTACGCCGATTGCGTTAATCTGCCATTACCAAACTACTTCTGAACAGGTTATACTACGTATAAACAAACAGCGTGGGTTATATTCCATAACTCACGGTTCAGCCGTGGGTTATGACTGTTATGAGCACCGCATACTGGATACTAGTACTGATCTCTTGGAAATGCATAGGATTAAATAGACGCTGTAACAACTGTAAATATCGCTAAGAAATGTCAAACACTAAATCGAACGGTGACAGTATTTATTTAAGTGACAGAGAAATAAGGTTAAGTTAAGTTAAGTTGTAAAGTATAGTATTCAACTCGCGGTAATGGTAATAACTCACTTATTGATTTACAGCACTCGCCTCCGATTCGTGCTACAAACTTCAACGAGTGAGCTATTCCTGTCATTCCGCATCGTTGAATAATATAGTATGATTTGTGGTTGCTTTCAATGGAGGTGATACTACCTCGCCGTTGTTTAATTGAGATAAGATTTGTTGGCAACGTCTGAGGGTTGACGCTTGCGGCAAGTGCTATTGAAATTCAAATGATACATGGAAAGAACGCTATTCTGCACTATCTTGAACCTTGCACTTTTTGGGTGAGACCACCAGTTTCCGTCCTCCACTTCGTCAAAGTTAAGGGCCGGTTTATGATTTAAAAATATTATCACGAGTTAAGACGAACATCACTGCCAAGAAAATATGGAGCCGTTTGTCTTCTCAAAACATTATATCATTATATTTTATAAATCTGTAGATGCCTGATTTTATATTTATTTGGACTAGTACAACATTAAGAGCTCTTTCAGACGAGGATACGGTATCTCAGATACGCGTATTTGAGATACAGAATTTGTGAGTGATACTTCGGGATACCGTATCGCATACAGGTAACTCGGCATCAGTACGAAAACAGTGGCAGTGCTGTGCACTTATTATTTCAAGTTATGGATATTGAGGAGTGCATAAACCCATAAACATGGATTTGGCTCCACCAAACTAATAAATTTTTCATTATCAAATATGGCATGCTCCATTATTTGGTTACTTGCACTAATGCGTGTAGCTAATTCAACTTCTAACAAAAGAATAAAAAGCCTATGGAATCCGCTGCAAAAGTATGCGTGTCTGAACAAGTAGGTATAACGTAATGGTAATATTGTATCTGAGATACGCATTCTGTCGCCGGCGGCTGGATGGCACGACATACTCGAATCAGTATCGCGATACTTTGGCGATACTGTATGCGTCGCCGGAGCCGTCTGAACAGCTTCATTTGAATGTGTGGATTATATGTATCTCAAATACGCGTATCTGAGATACCGTATCCTCGTCTGAAGGAGCTCTAATAGCACAAGTAGACGCATAGAGCCGAAATCAGATGGAAACAACTAGTAATACGCTAATGATAATTTTTAACCGTTCCACAGATGAGTTAAGGGTTAAATCAAAATGCCTAGCCTAACCTAGTTAGTGTTTATGATCATTTAGTTTCTTGTTCTGTGCTGATAAAATGTTTACTGTAATACGTACTATATTTTTATTTTGTATTTTATCAAATTACAATTGATGATCACATCAATCGATGTTTTTTTTTCTTCTTAAAATGCCAAGAACTCCACTGATTTATTTTTTTTGTAGTGAGGGGTTAGAGTTCAGTTGCCGCTATAGTTACCGCGCAGCCTTAAGGCTCATTGTGCACCCCCAGGCAAAGGGATCAAACAGAGTAGCATCCTAAGTTCTTTGCGAACTTTGAGGTGCATTAAACTATGCTCTCCTCTCTTCTGTCCTGGCCTACATTCAGATAGGAGTTCCTACTTTCACTCAAGACAGGACGGTCGAAGATAACATGCTTAGCTGTTTCCTCTGCCTCACAGCACTTCCTGCATAACGAGTTTGCCACTTCATACCCAGCTTTTGCAGGTGTGCACTGAACGTCCAATGGCCAGTTATAATTCCAACCACCCTTCATAGTTCCATCCTGCTCAATCTGAAAGCGTCTGCGGTATTAGGACACGAGGGTCCTCTCAGCATCCTCTTAGACTGAACAATCCCCACCACTCTGTCCCAGATCTTCTGGTGTTCATTTGACACCCATCTAGTAACAGCTATCCGAACCATGTTATATGATATACCACATACTGACTCTATTCCGATGAGAGGGAGTTTTGCGCCTTGCTTGGCACACCTGTCAGCCCTCTCATTACCTATGTGACTGGGCACCCAAGATGATGTTGTTACCTTGTTGATCTTTGCCAGTGCCTTTAGGGTATTATAAAAGTCTCACACACTATTTCACTTACTGCTTATCTGCTCCTTCTCAGTAACAGCCATATTTATATAAAAATGTGCTATTTTTGCACTTAACCATAGAGACAAGTTTACGCTGAACAATATAGTATAAACACTAAATACATCAAGAACTGGATTTGATTTATGCGTTCCATCCCACAACACATCGTTGTATAAAAAATCGCCGCTGTATATATATACGAGATTTATAATCACCTGCCCCGAAATTTAGAAGGTCAACCAACAAAAACGACCTAAAAATTTTTTTTCAACCTGAGCTTGTAATTTCGTGTTTTATTTTATATTTTATATTTTATATTTTAGTGTTTAAATGTCTGTAATGACTTGTTTTGTATTTTTGTTTTTGTTAGTTTGTTGTGAATTATACCAGTTTTCGGGTATTGTTTGTTTATATCTATTTTCTGTCTATTTTTATATATTATCTCTATACACCTTTTTATTTTTTGTTTATATGACTAGTCTTATATGATTCTGTAATGATCACAAGAAAATAGATTCTACTTTATTCTATTCTATAATAAATACTATTCACATATTTCTTTGTGCTGCCTCTACATTGCCTTGACGAAGGTATTACAGAAAATGGTGAAAGCATACACAAACCTCATTCCGTGCTACCTCTCCCAAGACTGATATCTGGACACGCTCTTGGACTGGCTTGTTAGCTCGGTCCACTAAAAAAAACTTATAGGAGACGTGTGTCTCGTTTTTGTTAGCAAAGGAATTTAAAAAAAATAATATGCATAAAACAGCTTCCCGTTACGGTTAAATGTTTCGCATATTATTAATAAACCTGTTGAAAATACGTTGTCACTTTTCATAAAGCAGCTTAGTTACCTCGCTGGCATGACGAATCTTATCGAAGATAGCGTATTTTCTTTCATCGTGCGGCCTCAAAACGTTGTTCTTTTTCATAGAAAAATACAGCAATTCAAGAATACCTTGGCTCCTCACCAAGTAGTCTCTTTGAGCCAGTTTCTGTAGGCGCTCTTTCTCTTCTACTTCTACAATTACCTAGAAAGATCAATGCTTCACTTTATAATAGTAGATTATTGAAACCCAGATACACGCACTGTTTCGCATCCCTAAAAAACCTAGCATACCAGTTGATAGCGCTTTCTAGAAAATATGCATATTCTTTGAGGATAATTTAAGATATTTTGCTGAAACTTGAAAATAATATAAGCCTCTTATAGTTTATCGCACTACATTGAAGACACTCGTTATTTTTTTTTTTTTACTTCTGTGTCATCGGCATCGACTACTTTGGTCATTAGCCTCGTGTTCTGTGTAGGCTTTGTTACTGTTTCCCGGCGCCACTTAGGAACAGCACTGTTAATTAGAAGCCAACAGTGAATGCTGAGGTGGGGATTCTCGCTGAGCTTTTTTTTTATGGATATTTATTTTTGGTTGAAAAAACCAGAAATAAATTTCCGCCTCTAACGAGAATCGAACCCGGGACCTTCCGGTCACGAGCCCTCGACCCTAACCACTGGGCCAACCCACCCCCCGACACTCGTTATTAAAATTTTTTTCATAAATATTATTGAAACATAGAAGAAGAACATTGTCTAATTCGTATTTTATCTTCGTTTTAGATTCCGCACCAAAGTGGTCCTGACTATATGCTGAGATTGGATTTACTTCTCAAGGTAAGATTGTGCAGGTTTTTTAACTAATAATTTTGGGCTGACATTCGATTCCGTGGTCTTACGTTCAGCATCCGCAGGCGTCAATAAAAAAGTTATTGACGCTTAAGTAGACTCGGTATTAGGTCCCTTAATCCGGCCCTGACTCTGATACGATAATGTTTTCTCTGTTATATATTACATTTTTAACCAATTTTTTGGACTACACTGTTAAAATAAAAATGTTCAAAATCTCATTTTGCAACGAAAATTTGTTCCGCCTTAACCTAACTAGGGGATGGGAATGAAGCCTGTAATGAAGCTGACTGCTTCTTCCGCTGGAACTGTTTTTGACGGCTAAACAGTCATCATTGGTACTTAACTTTAGAGTAGGTTAGATTAGGTGTGTCACATGGTATACGCTTCATTCAAAAAGAGTATTTGGTACATTTTTCGGCGATACTTTTTCACCTTCACATGATATTTTATTTCTAGTCTTCTGAATTCAATAGAAGTAGTTGACATAGTGTCACACATAAATGTCCAAAATCTGGCTGGTTCTTTCTACAGTTAGAGCAGGCGACAGAAAAGATCTACCTGTGCACCATCTGGCACCCGAAGGTAACGGCGAACCAAAGAAAATAGAAAATATATAGAGCAACCCTCGTATATCGACTTTCATATGCAGCAGCATATAGAACCCGCGCTCCTCTGGTTGGCCAAGCGTACGCGCCGTGGCGTTCCACGAAGAAGAGAAGCTGCTGGTTAGCAACGATTTTCTTTGGTTTGCCGTTACCTTCGGGTATCAGATGGCGCACAGGCACATCTTTTCTGTCGCCTGCTCTTACATGCTTCACCTGTCTGGTAGACATGAAAGTTCTGATGCTCTCTATCTCCGTCAATCGACCTATGGCGCACTGATGATCGCTAATAAGCGTGAAACAGCTGTCTGCGAACTGGTGAATTGACAGAGATATAGAGCAACCCTCGTCTTTCCACAGTTGTTCAAAACTAAGGCTGTACATTTGCTATATTGATTTCTGATCCTGTTGTCGCAAGACCACATTCTCAGAGGTAAATTAGGACGAAACGTTTCACCTAGTATATGAGGCAGTGCGTGATGGTGTTTCTAAGATCCCTCTCTCTTTTAGTTGGTCTTTCCACAACTTTACAGTATTGCCACTTACATGTCGGTGTCTTGCATTGTTAAGAGAGGGATGTCCAGAAAAGAGTACATACGACTTTAGCAAAGTTCTGATACTTTCTTTTATAACCGCAGGTGAGGTGGAGGAATATGGATTGGTGCTGTTCTAGCCAGTATGTTGGCGTACTCTTGACGGTCACAGCTTTGAGCCTCATTATTTGGTCAGTTGGAGTCGATGATTGAAATGCGGACTATTGATTCAAGCTGAAGCACAGAATTCAGCAGAATAGCGTATTGTTTAATTTCGCATCGGTCACATAAAAATGACACATTCTCAAAATTCTCTGCGGACCCTGAAGATAATGCTGATCAACTCCTTCAAGCAGTGTAATACAAATTTGGGTAAAAATGTAATACATGCAACATTCACGTATTCTGGTCAGGGCTGGATGAAGGAACCTAATCCGAGCAAACCTAAACGTCAATAACTTTCTTATTTGATGTCTTCAGATGCTGAAGTTACGGTCAATCGACTCAGAAATAAATGCGAACTGGATTCATATATACGATTTTTCTCTGTCTCTGTCAATTCTAAATATTGAATAAATAAAAACTCTTCCAGTTCTGAGGAACTGACTCATCTTGATACCTGTAATGTAATGATCAAGGACGGTGGCCCGACTACAAACAGCTTGCTATTTGCTCTAATTTCCTTAATACATCCTAGTGGCGATCAGACGGATGCTAGACGCTTTTAGGTCGGTTATGGTCGATTCCACATGTTGCGGATACAAATATACAGAGTGGGCCAACAGTGCGCAGACAGAAGCTTGTGGGCTTACTAAAACATACTTCAGAAGTCTCTTACCTGATCATGGTAGGGAACCTTGAGTGCTATAACTTTAATGTATTTTCAGTTAAATTTTGGCATTTATACGGGGTGATTCCTATCAAACTAGCTATTGTTAAACCTCTTTCATATAATTGCATATTTGAACACCTCATGTGACATCACATATGGGATTTATAATGAACCGTTTAGGCGCAAATTACTATTTTTGGTATAAGTAGTTATCAAAACAAAATTTAGAATCGTAGCGATTACAAAACTTAGAAGGCTGCGAATTTGCGGTGTGACTAAGAATGAAATGCGTCATCTCTTGTAGCTAACATTTAATAATAATAATAATAATCGTCGTTTTTCTATATTCCCATCTATAAAACCTAGCAAGCCGTGAAAAATAAGCAAAAACCTGTTCAGATGGAACAAAATAACTATCTTAGCAGAACGATCAGCTCTAAACAAAAAAATAGTGGCAACATATCGAAGCCCAAAGAGAAGCGGGAGTACGAAATACATGATTACTTCTCATTAGCGATTGTTGCGAACAGTATAATATCAAAATGAGGTTTCGTATTTATTGGTCCATCTGTATTCGTTGTTAACTTGTAGTAGACACTAAGGTTAGACGTGTTTTTATGAGCCCAGCTACTCTCGTCTGTCAAAAGAAATGAATCAAACTATATGCATAAAAATAAAAAAACAAAAAGTATGAAACGTTATCAAAAACCTAACGGTGAGTCCGCTATAAGCAAAAGAAGAGTTTACGGGTGATACAAGTGCTCCAAGGTGACCATGTAGACGTTGAAGATAACAAAGTCAAAGGACGCCACAGCACACCAAAAATCTATGAAAAAACTTGAAATAAATGGTTATGAATAATCGCGTCATCACAACCAGAGAAGTTGCCATTGATATTAGCGTTTCGATTGACTCATTTCATGGAAGTTTTTAGGTATTAAATGCGAGACAGCAAAATGTGTTCCAAAGTTGTTAAATTTTGAATAAAAATCGCTGCCACAACGCAACAACGCCCCACGTCATTTGGAAAAATTTCATATTTGAATTAAAAGGGATGGTCTATTATGTACTTTTAAAGAAAATTTGCGAAAGAAGCAAGAAGCATTTTTCGAAAAAAAAAATAGTTTAAACTCTATATTTTAACCATACTTTCAAAATATACTCGAACATTACATAACAATTTTGGAATCGAAAATCCACATGACAGACTTCAATAGTTTCACAAAGATGCGGTAATGCCAGCGAGCAGCTGTTATCAGTTAATGTACTTCACGAAATTGTATCGCAATTTTAGGTTAGTAACTGTAAAACTCGGTAAAACATAAAAAATTCAGTCGATGTGTTTTGGAAAAGATGAAAAAAAATCATTTTGGGAATTTCATATCCGGATGTTCAAAAGGGATTAAGTTTGACCTGATTTCGTTTTAGCAGTATCTGAAATCGAAGTTGAAGTTGATGTTAATATACTTACTAGGTTGGGTGGAATATAAAAGATATCTAAATTTAGGCTATTTTAGGTTGAATTAGGTTTGTAGCGGGTGGTTAGCAGGACCTTACTGATATCAAATATTTTTTTACTAACTGATCTCAGGTAAGATTGTCACCTGTTCGGTTTTTAGTGGCAACGGTCCAACGTCAGTCGCACATTTCAATGATTTATTGGAGCAGATATCGGTCAAATATAACAATAAAGCTTAATTACAAATACTATTTAAGCCACCGATTTTACATAAAAAGCTAATATACAAACTAAATAAAACAAACAATAAGCTTAATCACAAACACCAGCTGGAAACCAAGGAACATTTGAAATAAGATATCTTTAAATTTAGGTAGTTAAAAAAGTAGAACGATTCACGACTTTTTGTCTTATCCTTGCGCAGGGGCCATGCTAATCTTCTCTGCAACGTTACAATTTTATAGTACATGTATCGTCGAAGCGATGTTAAATATCCAGCAAATGTTGGCAACACCGCATCTATTATCATCTGTCAAGCAGTATGTCACTTCTAAAATTGTATTGTTCTGTGCGCGTGCGTTACTGAAGTGTGTTGAAAATACAGTTTTATTTTTTTTTCCTCCACAAAAACGTGCTCCTTTCGCAAATTTTATTTTTGAAGATCACATAACAGACCATCCTCTTTACACTGATAAAAAAAATTTCTCAAATCGCGTGGGGCACCGTTGCGCAATAGACCCCAAAAGTCAACATTAGTGCTCTTACTTGTGGATCAAACGAACTGGTATAATCACTACGAACACTCAACGGAACCGAAGACGCTCTGGACATGGCCCTACAAGGAGTACACGGGGGTTCTTGGGGAATTCTAGGCTTGGCCGTCACCCGCTTAGCGGCTTCTAGCTTGGCCTTCAGCTGCATCTCATCCCTCAGGGCATTCTGGGCAGCCTCTCTTGCCCTGCTCGACGCAGTGTCGCAGTACAAGGAGTTCTGGCCCTGCTCGAAAAACTTCGTATAGTTGTGTTCCGTGTGAGGGGAGGGGTACACCAATCGGAACCCGCCTTTGTTCACCATCTCGGCCTTGAAGTAGTCTGTGAAGCACTTCATTTCATGGGTGTTGGAATCCTTGATGTTGACACCTGTTGGGAAAAATTCGTATGAGTAGGAAGTAGATGCCACAAAGTAGGCATGGGACATCGAAAGAAAACATCGATGTTGGACATAGATATTGACATCGACGGCCTGCCATCGATAACTACGATATATCGTATTCAAAGCATCGATGTTTGAACATCGCAAAAACATCGATAATCGATATTCGGGTATTGGTGTTCTTCAATTTTAATGTGAAATAAATATTGTTATATGTATTTTACTACTAGGAATTTCAAATTTCAAAAAACAGCATATTAAACAGAAAATAATAAAGACCAGAAACTAGGTAAACTAACAAGTTTATTAATTTAAACAAAGATTTAAAAAACAGTTACTCAATGCTCCTAATCAGACTATAATCCCAAGCTTTAATATTTGGCCGATCGATGGAGCTAACTTGCTTTCAGTTCGGTTTTGGTTGTCTATTTCCCTTTTTAAATTGCTTTTCAAATTTAGGAAATTTCAGAAGATGAAACCGTTCAATGTCAAACGTCCATATCAAATCAATTTGAAATAGGACACGACAAACAAAACATAATTCACACAGAAAACAAGTTAATTCCATTGTGAGGGCCTGAGCCGTGGCTTCATCAATCGGCTAAATCTAGTAGCTTGTGATTATATACCCCCTCCCATAAATTCGTATGTATTGAAGTCAATCGGTCACCATCGCGTCGGTGTTGTTTTCGTACAAAACAGTAGTTCGTTTATGAACTAGTTCACTAAAACGAAGTAGAATGCACACCTCTACAAAGGAACCCAAAGCGCCTTCTGTATATTTTCAATTTGTAATTTAAATTTTTAGCAAAGCATCGATGCAAATTTTTCAAAACATCGATATTTTCATCGATGGTTGAAGTTACCAACATCGATGGTAAAAACATCGACCATCGAACGTGAAATATCGATGTTTATCGCCCACCCGTACCACAAAGTATACAAAGTGGTTTACTAAGATCGTTCGTTAGAATATTTTCTACCGATTGAAAATTTCCGAACGAGTTTTCTACCTAGAAGCCGTCCTACAGAATTTTCTTAGTTAATACCGCAGCCTTAAGAGAAAAAACATAGTAGTAGCGGCGAGATAAAGGACGAGCGGCAAGGTACGAAGACGATTTATACAGGGTGTCCTACGACGATTAAGACAAGCAATATATCGGAATTGGGCAGTAGTAGCGAATTATAATTTTGGGGGTGTAAATTAGAGCAAATGTAGGATCTGTTCCTATTATTGTGTCACCCAATGAGGTATTTGTTTTGGTCACGTGACATCGGATTCAAAAAATTTAATGGGATACCCTGTATATTTGTGACTTTTTGTGTTCCACCCAATAAAACAATTCCAACAAACTCGCACGCTTGGGACCTAAAGTGATTAATTCAAGATCTACAGGTACTTACAAGATGGTACCACTACCATTGATTACATGTAGGTACCCCTACAGTTAAATTATTTTGGTAGTGTTTGAAATATGACAACGTCGCCAAATGAATAATATCGCCGTCTCCTAGATGTTGTATAGGAAACACCTACACAAGGAAAGCCACATTTGAGAGCTAGCGACTAGTGGTGTTCTATTTCTTAGCCAGTAAGTTACGTTGTATCATAAAAATAAAGTTTCTTCCGTATAAAAATAAGAAGTGAGCCTGCAATTATTTTGATCTGCGGTGCGTGTATGATACATACGTCAAAACTAACCATTTAATAATCTTTCACGTACTCTTCGTCTGTCCTCACGCATTATTTTTCTTTTGTCGCACTGCTCCAAATTCATCATGGCAAACATGTCTGTCAAAAGGGCTTCTTTCACTTCACAATCTAACTCGGTGTCCGTATGAAAGCTTGGCGAATGATTGACTTCAAGAACTTGAGGATTCAATCTGGAATATTGTAAAACGTAGAGAAACATTTAGTATAACGGTATACGAGTATATTATAGGGTCGTTCTTTCGAAAATGGACAATTGGTGTAATTTTCAAATATTTTCTTTAATGGCCAATAAAAACTTTATTTAAGCATAGGTACAAAATTTGAATTTCAAAAGTTTAACTGAAAAACAAAACTGGTCTAAAGATACATCAAAGGGAACCGTAAAAATAAGCAGGATAAAAGAAATTCAATTCAAATCAGGCCAACCGGATTGTGCATTCTTCAAATATAGCCTTGATGCTGAGAATAGTAACCTTCTGCAAATTAAAGCAAACATGACACGTGGCCAAAACGTAGCAGTAGATTTGAAACGGATGTACAATGAGGAACTACCAATTGACGATACAAAATTAAAAGGAATTTTGTGGTTATGTAATAACGGCAAAATACAACTACTTACCACGATTTTTATAAAACCTTAAGATCAAAAAAAAACAAAAGACGACGAATCCGAAGAAGAATTTGGATTGGACTAGCTTTCTAAAAATTTGTTAGTGAATTACTTTTAAGTTTTTATGTATGAATATTCACATTATGTTTTTATACTTTTTGAAATAAAAATAGAAGTGAAATCTTCATTATCTGTTCCAATAATTCACCAAATGACTTGCTTGAAAAGATAGTATCTGGAAATACTTATTATAATTTCCTAAGAAGAAAATCGTATCTCATATCAAAGTCACTCTAAACGTCATAAAATTAAAATATACTATTATATAAGTTTTCTGTACATAATCCGTAAACATGTTAATTAGCCTCACGTTTTTTATTATAAGAACCAGACTCTCACAGGGCAAGTCCAAATTGGGGAAAAAATAAAACGCCTCATAACTCATAACTATACAATTTGAGTTACGACAGTCTTCGTTGCACCCGTCGAAATATAACCTTCTTAGTGAGGATAAGAAGTGATTCTAGAATAATAAATACAACATTTTTCTCTTTTGTGCTTGTTTTTTTTACAACTTATATCAGAATCATCATACACCAAAGCTGTAACCAGAGAAACGTTATAATGCACTCCGTTAAATAGTATCACTTCATCAATGGGCTTCAAGTTAAGGTTTAAGATACTAAACAACAAATGCTTAACAAACAAAGAAAAAAGAAAGTAATCAACTTTAGAAACTCTATAATAGATATCTAGAAAATCAATGCCTATCGTTCCAGTTTATCCTAGTGCACGGGTACAGAGACAGAGAGTCTGTTAGTACAAGTTTTAACTTATGTGATTCTTTATGGTGGTTCTTAAGACATCCAGGTGCATGACTCTATTAAAGTCATCGCTATGTTTATTTATAAAATAGCTATTGCTGATCAACGCTGGGGCTCGGCAGGGATTGGTATTGACTCCGACATCGTTTCTGCTTCACATCAATGATCTAGGTACTATCTATCACTACAAACCCAATCCATAGTTTGGCGGATCCGTACTTTGCATGCAGACATCATGAGCTATAAACCCATCTCTGCGGTCGAGCTGGAACGCAGAAGGCTGACAGCGGCTACTTCGTTTTCAAAGGATCTGGAGACCATTACTGCTTGGGGGCTCAAGAATGTGGTAAAATTTAATGCTCCCAAGACCCAGTATTGCACGCTATCAAATAACGAGAGCCCAAGCTAGCACTCGCTTCTAATGTATAATCAAACTCTACCAAGAAATCACTCATTCAAGCTCTTAGGTGTCAACATTACAGAATATCTAAGCTGGCACGAACACGTTGCGTCAATTGCAACAGCTACTGGAAAACAGCTTGGGTACCTATTCAGAGCCAGAGGGTATTTCTCACCAAATAACCTACTCACACTATATAAATCCCAGATAAGTTCTGGTCTTCGAGTATTTATCTCCTATCTGGGGAGCTGCTACCCCTAATAACCTGTCTATACTTGATGCCGCCCAGAGAAGAAGAATTCGACTAATTGTTGGTCCAGCCACTTTCGCACCGGCGCATAGTGCAGTTGATAATCTCCCACTCTTCTATAGATATTCAAATAGAACCTACTCCTCTGAGCCATCCTCTTAATTCTGCTGGTCACATATCCTATCAGATGCATCCGCACGACTGCTGTATCTCATTTTTAAGCGGTCGTACTTCGTGCCTCAAGAACCGAGCGGTACGACTGCACCTTTATTCCCAGGGTATCCAAAGGTTGGAATGGACTACCAGGAGATCTATTTATTGGACCTGAGGGTATTGGCCTATTCAAGTCCCGCGTTAACAAGCTTCCCCCAACATAACCATTTGACAGCAGCCGCGGTACCCCAATATTTAGGTTCTGCCACAGAGTTAACATCTCTAGAGCGAATGTAAACAACAAAATGCACAGGTCGCTGACCAGCCAACATGTAACGGAATTTTTGACAGCTTGAGGGCATTACCAATGGCGTACGATTTTATATTAAAATTGGATGTTCATTAATAGATTAAATTATTACTGCGATGTTATAAACTGATACAATAAGTTGTCTTAGTATTTAGCTGTACTTATAAAGTTACTCTTATTATAACTTGATTGTAACAGTTGATAATTTATTATTACCATGAAGTGTTTCCCCATATTTTACGCCACTGAAAACCAAAACAAAACCTATACTATGATAAGTGGTGTTCACCGATTCGTCGCTATCGCAGCAAACGATGCACTTTTTTTTCGTCCCATCATGCAACTATGACAATATTGTTCATAAATAATTTAATTCACACCACAAATAGTCACAAAGTCACTCAAATATACGCTAAAACAACAAAAATCTCAACATACGCAAAACCACAACTACAATGACAGCCACATGACAGCTTTAGGGGACGCCGATTGTAGGTTGCCAGATTTACGACATATTAGAAGTTATTGCGACATTCCGCTATGAAATTTACCATTTTTGAGATTTCGTTAAATCAGTACAAATTATCTTCATGTAAATCAGTTACATTGCAAATATTTTAATGTATAGTTAAATACCCAGTTAAATACTTTGAGGAACATGTGTTCAAACTGCGGAAACTGCCAGATTTTGAAGAAACTGGAAGGTCCTTAAGCGGACGAAGAAGAGTGGCAATAGCGCTATAAATGTTGGCTGGCCAATATTCAAATTAGGCTCCCTCTAGAGATGTTAACTCTGTGGGTTCTGCCTACGCGGTCTGCTCAACTATAGAAAAAACTCCAATGCATCTATTTGGATTGTTAAAACCTACACGACGTAATCTAAAAATTGCAACCTCCATCACAACTACTGAAAGAAGTTAACGATAAGTTCTGATTATCTGTCCTCATTTACACAAAATTTTATACACAATAGGTAATTTCAAAATCCGTATTCGCAATCAGCTCCCAAGTCTGAAATTTTAGAAAAAGTAAACTTTTTTTGCAAATCATAAAGTTGTACCTAAGCCAGTGATGGCGTTTTTATATGATAGTAATATTTTATATATTTTCCCTCACGAATTTTGTTAATCCTTAGCTACCTCATATTACTCAGCTCAATCCAATTGTTTGTCGTATAGAGATTTCATATTTTGAATGAGAATGAATCATGTTCTAGCCTATACCATCGAATATAGGCAAAACACGAAAGGTCACTTGGCGTCAGTTTTGAAGCGAGTCTCAGAAAGCCGCCTGCAATCCCAAATAGCAAGTCAATGGCACCAATGAGGTGCCATTGTGCCGTATCGTTTATTTACAGGGGCATTGTGTAGCGGGAGCGAGGACGGAGCTTAGAGTGATCTTTCTTGTTGTAACTATGTCTACGTAAAGACGTAGACACATTTTTGAAGCCATTGTAACACGATAGCAAGCAACTTGGTAACACCTGTCAAGCAACAACTGAGTAATCTATTCCACCATACCTCTTGTCTAACAAGATATCAATACCCAGCAGTTCGCAGCAAGCTGGAATTACATCGTGATTCGGGAAACAAGCAGCATAACTATGCTTCAAAACAGGAAAGGCACTGATGATAGTCTTGACGATGACGTCATCGATACGATACCATATAGCTTCAACGTCATGCTTCAAACTCTTCAGATAGGTGTTGAACCAGGTGAGTTTCCGTTTGCTGCCTCCTTCAGTGTCTTGGTTGTACGTCCTGCTGTGTTTGTTGACAGCATAGTTGGTTAGGTGCATGAAGACGTTCGTGATGTTGATTCCATTGGGTTCCTTGTACCTAGAATTACCATGAAATACCAACGTCAGATAAACACTTTCTGCTCCAATAAGGGAGTCGAATTCAAACTATACTTGTTAGTATCCAACTGGGAAACAACAATCCTGTGACTAGTGGTTGTGGCACAGTAAAAGTGACAGTGGCCCAAAATAATAGAAATTTCATAATCTCCTGCTATTTGATAAAGCCAAAATATAACCAGCAATGGCTATCCCTAGCACAAACCTAAATGCCTAGTTCCAAATGGTTACCTCAAACATATCCCAGTCATATTTTCGTTGATGCTCTAATGTGGTCAAATGATAAATAAATACTATTTATGCGATTCCATATTTTTAATTGTTTCTAAAGGCTTACGGATTTTTTTTATTTATTTATTTGTACTATACAGTAAATAAGTATTGCCAACTCGAAGGCTACGCTTTGTATGAGGTATTGGCTTGACATACTGAAGTTGTACATTGTAATTTAGCGAACCTAGCTTTAGCTGCGCTCTCTCTCTCTCTTTGGACTGTTATCTTTGTACGCATTTCAACGGTGTTCACTTCATGATCTTTAATTTATCCCTCCTGATCAGCAGCATACATTCTTCTTCAATCTTATTGACGATTTCATCATTACAAACTTGAAATTTGGGTGTGACGTCCGAGTGACATTTTGACAACAACAGTACAAGAAGAGGTCTACACCTCCTCCAGCTGTAGTTTCGTAAGCGTAAAGTGATAATTAATAACGGTCAAGTTAATTTCCCAACTCGTCAATTGTAAATTGACAGGTATAAGCTACACCTGACAGTTGGTAATTACAAGCGACGAGTTGGAAAATTAACTTGACCGTTTTTAATTATCACTTGCCGCTTTAGAAACTACAGCTGGAAAAGGTGTAGTATTATTATACGTAATTAAAATATATATCCCACACCTATAGGCGAAAATTTCCGAATTTGAGATAATACACTTTTTGGGCGTCTAATGATATCTACATAGCGAAAATCCACTCCTTTACGACGCTTTAGTCTCAGCAACCGCTGCTTGGAATGTGATGAAATTTGGGAAGCGATATGCTGTGGGGTCGTAGTAGGTAATGCTGCTACAATTTTGAAAATCGGTGCATTTGCGACAGACAAATCGGTTCAAAACAAAAAATTATCAGTAGCCCTTTTAGGCGTTTAAAACTCAAATATTTTTGGTATTCACAAAATAATCTACATTGCGCTGAAAAACAAACGATTTTGGTGATATCATGCGTTTGTTAGATCTATCCTAATGTTGCCGTTGAATGTCTTATACCTGCATGCTTAGCTTCTGCTGATTTTTCTGTACGATCTAATCGGCAAATCAATTTGTGCTCAAAAATTCTAGTTTGCACCGATCTCTTTATTTTTCCGATGTGTATTATATACTTCCACAAGTACATAGTATCCGTTAATACTGTTGAATTTTGCCAGTTGGTTTGTATATCGTCTTGATATTTACCTCCTGTAGTAACTTCCCAATTCTGTTTGTGACCGGGGAACATAAGATAGGAAAGCCTTTGCTACTGGTAGTGTTTGTGGTTGCTTTTCTACTTCTACACCTCGCATATATCTTGTCATTTGCTTTTTTGAGCAGTCATTTGCCTTCAAAGCATTTCTGAGATTGGTAGGTTCACATACTTTTCTTGCCCGTTCCGTCAGTGTTTTGATGTTTCCGATCTTCTGACATGGATGGTGGTTCGAGTTTCCTATACACCCTGTGTCTCAAGGTTGATCCCTTTCCAGTTAATAGCACCCCGAGAAAAGCAGTGTTTTGTTGACACATAGATATTAGATATTGTAATCCTATAACGGGTAACTTGAGAACTACGAACTTTCCAGTTGCAGAGGAGGAATCAACACAAAACGAAAAAAAACAAAATCACGAAAAATTCGTTTTTAGATGTTTCAAAGGTCCCTAAACATTGCCCATTTTCGTGATAAGGATGGTGTAGAGATAGAGCAGCACCTATAATATGCGGCAAGCACTGAATTACGATACTTGATGCCCTTTTTTCAAACTCCGTACCTACATGTTTTGCGAACCTGAAGTGATTTCTATCTTGAGGAACTATAAGGAACATGTGGGCAACCACTGGCCCGCGGGCCGAATTTTGCCCGCTTTAAGACTTGATACGATCCGCGTGACATTTTAGTAGAAAATAATTTTTCCACGTATTTTTTTTCTGTGCAGAATAAGCCAAAAAATGGGTTTTAAAGCTAATACCCCTCTAGGAGCGTGATGTTATCTCCCTAGAGGGGAAATCGGCTGATATTGCTGTGAAATCAAGTTACTGTCGGATCAATTTACGAACAAATTCAGAGATTTCAAAAACATGGAAGACTGTTATAATGTAATAGCTGCTCCAACAAAAAGTAATATTCAAAATGATTCAAGACACTTGCAAACGGAGTTTATCGAGATTCATGAAAACTCATTCCTAAAATCTAAATTTGAAAACGTGGAGTTGTGCGATTTCTACAAAAAAATATCTCGAAAAAGACGATTTTCCGCAGCTTAGAAAAGTCGCAAGTAGATAGATTTGTGCGTTTGGCAGTACTTATAAATGCATACAATTCTTCTCATCTGATAAAAGTAATAACGACGATCTCAAAAATATATAAAACAATCTCAATCAGTCAGATTGGCGCCATTTTTTTTTCGGTTAATTAGTTGTGGAGAGTGCTGTATCTGAAATAGAAGTAATTAATGATATGTTAAGTACCTGCTAGTCGCAAATCGCACTAATCCTTCATTATAAATATAAATCCTTATCGGATCACAACTGGTGATCAACGTATACACTCTCAAATCGAACTTGAAACCATCGATGAGAAACGGTTTGGCGATGTACACCTGGCAGATGCCTCTATCGCAAGGCCGGACGTCCTTCAACGATTTCGTTATCACTATTCCACGACCTTGAGAACCGGCGTCAGGCTTCAGGATGAACGTCTTGTTTTTCCTCAGGCGGCTGTAGGTGATGGCCTCGCCCAGGTCGGCGGGTAAACACCAGGTCTTGGGGAAAAAGTTGTAGTCTCTGGGGAATAGGCGCAGCATCCTGTTCAGGTTTCGAGCCAGGAGATCCTTCCGGCAGATTTCCAGCATGCCTAGAAGCCGATGTTCAAGTTTGTGAAAGTTATAATGTGACCTGTATCCTTTGACACAGAAACAAAGAACCGCTAAGACAAAGCCTAAAACCGAAGTATCGCGACTGTCATGGAATGGTCACGTTAGGGGCAAATTGTTAACATGGTCGAATAGGCCAACACTCTCAGGCTCAATAAATACATCTCCTAACAGTCTGTACTAAGCACTGGACAGCCTGGGAATAAACGTGTGGTCGTACCGTTCGGTTCTTGATATATGGAGAACGACCGCCTTGGAATGAGATGCAGCAATCCCACGGATGCAGCTAATACTTTCTTACAATGCATGTGATCAATTTATACTCCAAGGTTTGATACCTCCGTTATTATACCAGATACAAAAAAACTTTCGAAAAAAAGTTATAGGTAAAGCTAAGGTCTACATTCTAAAATTATTTCATAATATACAGGGTTATAAATAATGTGACGGCATACCAAAGTTGAGTTTTTTCAAATGGAACGCCCTATACACTGTGTCTCAAGATGAATCCCGGAAACTTTGAGGGATGATTTCTAGCACCGACTTATGTTATAATACGTTTAAATTATATGTTTATTCTTAATAACTAAAAAGTTGAAATGCCCTTAATTAGATCGAGAAATCATTAATGTGTAGCCCCCTTTATTATATTCGTATGGTACGAAACAGTACGGCCAAATGACAGCTGATGTAAACAATCGACAAAAACATTAGAAATACCCGTTAGCGTAATCCTTCTGAATGGCCTCCGTTTTTTGCAGGGAATTCCCCCAAAATTAAAGTGAAATAAGGTGGGCCACACACGTTACTGTTATCTTTACAACCAAACTTCAAACGTTCTCTGTACCAAATGCGAATTTCAGAATTATGCCTTTTGATATCGGCTTCACATTCCGAAACCTACGTGCGGTTTCTTTTTCCGGGATTCGTCCTGGGACACGGTGTATATTATCCCAAATTTGAATTGTGGTCGCTTTCCCTATTCCGGAAATATAGGGTTTTATTAGGTTATACAGGGAACATTCAGAGATCTGTCCACTTTTATGTGAAAATCAGCCTGTATCTTAAAAAATCAATAACTGGAAGCCTAATTCTCACTGCTGCAATAATTTTTTGGTTATCTAGTTTTGTCTAAAACTATCAACACCCACTATTTTAACATCGTCAGAATGTTCTTACAAAATACTTCCACTTTTATGCAGCATTCCCCATACGCATATGCAACAGTTGTGGAGCAATTTCGATTTGAAGTAGTAAAACGATTCCTAATAATACCACGTTTTTGCTAAAGACTTAAAGTCTCTCAGAGTTGGCCATTGCTACGGTGTTTGTTATACTGTTTGAACTTTCTTAGAAAAGAACTAAGGAAGGGATGGAAGGACTCGAAGGACGGGAATGAAAGAACTAACAGGAAGTCGTAACTGGGAATCAATTAAGCATTTGTAGCTATACGACAAGAGTCAATCACTTTTGCATGCTTAGCCAAAATCTGTATTCTCGTTTTTGATTCGTTCACATATAACCTTCTTGTAATAACTAATATATTCCTGTTAAAGATTTTGTAGTTTTATTTTCGGATTTTTTTTGTAACTGACATGTGCTTTTCAGTTTGCTAATTGCCAACTGTAATAGCCGATTGACATTTAATCTCAACTAAAATATTAATTTCGATTATTTAACAAATATAACAAGCATAGCATCCATGGCCAACTCTAAGTTCAAGCTTCCAGTTATTAACTTTTTAAGATACAGGGTGATGAATTTATTAGGATTTTCACATAAAATTTGCCATATCTCTGAAATTACCTAATAAAACTCTATATTTCCGGCATAGAGAAAACGAGCACAATTCAAATTTGGGATAACGTATAGGGTGTTCCATTTGAAAAACACAACTTTGTTATGTCGTGAGTTTATATGGACAGAGTCTAGATTCTGCAAAAATGTTTTCCAGAAATGTATTTTTAAAAAAATAATTTTGGAGCTCGACGACTTTTGAAATCCTATGAAATGCGTGAAGTGAAATCAGCTGATCAAAAAGTATATCACGCAAAAAAATAAAAAAAATTCATAATTTGCTTAAAATAATATTCTGAATTTGGTGAGAATGGCCTCTCTGCGTTTACACTTCTAGTGTTAGATTTACTTTATTAAATTGACTTACCTGGAAAATGGTTGATTTTCTGATACCTCTTCATATCTTTACACCTGTCCACAGTGATAGATAGGTCGGTCCAGTACATGTTCCAATTTTCTCCTTCGCTTACTTCTTTATATCCAAATCTTTGAGCCACCCGCCTTATCACGTCATATCTGAAAAGTTTCTTAGATCATTAGGTCATTATGATTACGTAGATTTTCCTGTTTTCTGGCGTGCAGGAATTGAGCAGCTAAGGAGACATTTTCCATAATTAGGTTATAGAGCTGTTACAAATTACGTTTCTATTACCTTCCTAGAACTGTTTTCATCATGTCCCGCCCATTTTGTGATTCTAGAATTGATGACTGGTTGGTACGCTGGCGGACCAACCAGTCACCGTTTTTAGAACTGTAAAATGGGCGGGGCATTATGAAAACGGTTCTAGGACGGTAATAGAACCGTAATTTGGAACAGCCCTTATAGAAAATACATGTCAGTAATGGGTGGACCATGGGGTGGAAAGCTGAACGACAAGATATGATACCACGTTTTTTAATTGGATCACAGCTCCTCAGAGGCCGCCCTGGTCGTGAAATGTGTCAACACTGTCAATTTCGATTTCGAATTTGGAATCTTCAATTGAAGTGTTCGAAACCTTTGGAAGCGAGTTTCCCCGATTTGCCGTTCATTTGTTTTTATTATTAGTTTTCCTGGATATCCTGTACCTTCCCTAGTTATTACGTGCCCATTCCTCATTACTTGGTTACGTTATTTTGTACTAGGTAGTTAATGTCAATATCCCTTTTTTTCTAGGTGCCAGCGTACGAGTATTATATTGTGAATGTGACTTTGTCCAATTTAATGAAAATTGACTGATGAATTTAAAAGGAATAAGATAATGACGAGGTCGATAGAAAAATCCAATCCGTTCGATCAACTGTTCTTGGTAAAATCCGCAAGGACTGATAATCTTACTACCGGTAATAATTGGTTCAAGAAGAAGGAACTGGTATTCATTTCATTTTATTATTTCTTGCTATCAAACTAAACTGTAATCCTATATCTTGGTCAAAACTTGAAAATGTTTACAAAATGAATGGCTAGAACTATGAGAACATAACATAACGAGTTGTGAAGTTGAAATGCCCTTGAATATTCTATGTTTCAAAGATAGAAACATACATAGAATTAACTTATCCAACATTTGATGTGGTTGTAAACATATTATCAGACTTACAATGTGATCAAAATTTGTGAGTAACTTGAGTATAGTTAGGTATCTGCAATAGAAATAACCGGTAGTATAAAATCAGAGATAATAAAAGCGCTTCAACTGAGTAAAAACGGAAAAGCAACGACTTCAGACGAAATCCACATAGAAATGTTAAAACTATTAGAAGAAAATTTGCTGCCACTGTTCTAGTTACTACAGAAAGTTCATGCAACAAGCAATATTCCAAAAGACTAGCTTATATCCGTATTTATTCCCCACCCTAAATAATCAAAAGCCAAGAAATGTGATGAGTTCCGACTGATAAGCTTGATGAGCCAAGTCTCAGGATCCTACATAAAATTATACAAGCTAGAACCTACTACAAATGTGAAGCCGATCAAAGTGTTACAAAATTTCGATTTAGCGAAGGCTTAGGAATAAGGGAAGCATTAGCCAGTTTATCAATACTCTTCCAGAAAGGTCGATACATGAGGAAAGGTGTATATGTATATGCCTGTTTCATAGACTACGAGAAAGCTTTTGATCGAGTCTATCACACCGACCTTCTGATATTACTGCAGAAAAAGAGTCTAGCCAAACAAGACATCGAGATCATTGGAAAGCTTTATTGGAACCAAGAAGCACCCCGGTGAGATATGGACAAACAACATCAGAATCGCTGTGTAGGAAAAGGGGTACGTACAGCACATATTCAGCTCAGCAATAGGCGATGATGAAGATGGCATAAAAATTAACGGCAGTATATTGAACAACATAAGTATGCAGGCGATACCGTTATCATTGCGGATCGTCCAGAGGCCCTTCAACGCTTAATCAAGAAAGCTGTAGAGGTAGGAGATCAACTAGGCATGAAAATTGTTGTAACCAAAACTAAAGTAATGGCCATAACAACATCTCTAAACCTTCAACTGAACATAAACGTCTATGACGCCGCAATAGAGAAAGTTGAGAAATTTAAATATCTTGGCGGCTGCAGAACAACAAATGTAGACCCTGTAGACGTTGAAGTAAGATCACGCATAGAACAAGTCAGAGCCACGTTCCTGAAGATGAAAAACCTACTATGTAACGCAACCTTGAGATACCGTTTTGTAAAGGCATTTGTGCACTCAGTTATCTTGTATGGACTCGAGGATTTTGGAATGTGGACCTTCCGTAGATTATTAAAAATATCATAGGCTCAACATATATCTAGCGATAAAGTGCTTAGAGACTTGAGAAGGGAAAGAGAGTTACTTACTACAATAAAACGAAGAAAGACCGCTTATCTGAGCCACATATACCGTAACAAAAAGTATGATATACTAATAATATAACGAAAAATCGAAGGAAAACGTAGTCCTGGTCGCAGACAAGATTCATAGTTAAAAAACATACGCGATTGGGCTGGTACGAACACATCATTCTTAATTCGTACCACTCAGGACCGAAATAAGTATGGCAAAATTGTCGCCAACCTTTATTAAATGGAAATGGTATCTGAAGAAGAAGATGAAGTAACAAACTGTGTAGCTATTAAGACAACAAGGGTGATCGAGGAAGGACAACAGATATGCTAAAATTTATAAAACTGCAAAACCAACAATTACAAAAACAATATGTAACTGACCTGCAGTGTGTCAAGCATACAGTGACCACTCGTTTTCGTTTCTTTTTCGCTTTCCCAGCATCTCCTTTCTTCTCTTTGAGCAGCTTGGGGATGGACAATGGGGCTGGTGGAGGAGTCTTTACTTTCCGCTCTTTCAGTGGTCGCTCTTCTGAAGACGACCATTCCGAAGAGTCACTGAGGTCATTCGCGGCGATTGTGCTATTAGATCCGCTTGCCATTCTCATTTACTATATTTTTTGACCACTCTCCGTGCGTTTTCGCATTATTGGAGGATCGTTTGACGCGCGGTCAAAGGCGGGTTGACAGTTTACGGGAATTTGACTGCAAAAAGACGTCTTGGTATTCAGACGTTTTTCTTTATAGATGTTTTGTGACACTTTTTGTCGGTTGAAGGTTAGTTGAAGTTGAACTTGACGTTACTGCTTAGGTCCGGTTTAGGAGTTCGACGCTTAGCAACTTGAAGATTGTGACTCTGGTATGAGTCTGCTAGCAAACAAGAGAGATCACCTAGCTAGGTTAGGGATCAAGAACTTTTATTAATATACTGGGTCGTGTGCCACGGAGAAGCTTGGTGTGTAAACTTCTTTATAGTAGCTGACATCCATTTTTCTTGAGTGACGTACTTTCTTTTACATTTGTACAGAATATCCTCAGTGCCCTACGATAAATGAAGAATAATTTTTTTTTGAGGCTGTAGAGCTTGCCGACAGGCGCCAGACGCACGCTGGGACGACTTATGGGCTTATGTCCATCAGCATAACGCGGCTCTACGAGTGCTCTATTATCATTTAAGGCACTCATACGGTATCCATGAGACACCTGCGCTGGCATACTCTCCAGAAGATATACAGGGTGTCCAGTTAGTGTGTAATTTTTCGATATCTCGTAAGGTATACCTGATAGAAGAAAATGTCAAATACAAAAGTTATTTGGTTACCTAAAACACATATTCTAAAAATATTTTGAAATATACAGGGTGTTGCGGGAAAGTAGGATAGTGATCAACTTGATTTTTTGACATGGAACTATAACTTTTTCTTAAATTCTTCTAGTGTCCACCATTGATCTCTATTTAACATTAAAATATTTTTGGGAGCGATTGCGACGTTGCCAAGTTATAATTTATTTTCTATTAATTTTCGGATTTGGAAGGTCGCAAGTAATACGTCCAAATTGATATATTTCTTTAACTTTTCTCAATAATATTATACAGCGAGTTACTTGAATTTTAAGTGGATATTATTTTGGATGTTAACAGCAATTTGTATCTACAGCGTGTTTTTGGCAGAATTTTAAATTACTTGAAGGTCATTTTACTTGGTTTTTTTAAATGTAACACCCTGTATTTTTTATTTTAAATCGAAATATCTACCAATACCCTATCTCGCTTTGTAATATTTTTTTCGCGTTTGCGACGTTGCCAAGTTATAAATTATTTTTCCAAATTTTTAAACAAGTATCCCCGATTTTATTTTATTTTAAACAGAATCCTCTATTTATTTTTATTGCAATGAATTGCGCGTGTCGAATTTAATGAGATTTCACAATTTCAAAATTTTGTTTCTATTAATTACTGAGACACGGCAACACCGCTTTTTCAGTAAACACCACCGGAACGCTTAAGTATTTCCAAAATTGCCACAGCTGGAACGGTGAAATTCAATAAATGGGGGTTTTTGAACATACAGAATTCAAAAACACTAACATCGGTGCTGTCCGTTGTCCGTTGTGGAGAACGAGAGATGCCGGATTTACTGAAACTACTCATTCCCCACGTTTGAACTTGTACAGGCAAACAAGCTTGATATAGTCCTCCTCGACCACCAACATAAAACGATGTTCGTTATAGAGTTTTTGGCACCTGCCGAGGTGAACATCGTCTCTAAGTTGGAAGAAATGCGGACCAAATATCAGGAGTTGCTCGAACAGCCTCGCAGGCTCTGGCCAGACTGCAATGTAAGTTTGCTGCTCGGTTTGCTGGTTGTGGTTATTGGTTCCCTATATATGGCTACTCTCTGCACTGCACGCGGTGTACCGTGCGGCAGCGCACATCTTATCCGCCAGAATGCAGAAGGCAGTCATCCTTGGATTCCTTCGTCTATTTCGGGCGCACAATTCGCGGACCCAGTGATTGCTCACCTCACGGTGTGTGCAGTAGTCACTGGGTATTGTAGCTTGGAGTGTTGGATCCAGTGGTGTTAAAAAATAATAATAATAATCGACGAATGAAGATACCAGATCAATCGAAACATTGTAATCTAAAATTATATAGACAATGAAAGTCCGAAACGTACCTTTTGAAACATCTACCTTGTCTACAAGTTTCAAACAATAATAATAATAATATCGTCTCTATTTCCAATAAAATAAATGTAAAAAATGTACGTAAAATGTTAATACAGTGACATAATGAGATTTTGTTAGGATGTTTACATACAGAACAAGAAAAAGGAGAAGAAAAATGTTTAGTAATTTGGTGAAAGGCTACTAAAAGGAGGATGTCATAACAAGCTTCTTCTTCTTCTTCGTATGCCCTGTGCAATTCCGCACATCGGCGATCCCTCGTATTATTCTCACATCATATGTAGGGTACCATTTTCTGCCTGTCTGAATACTGTGGCGGCATCTCTTATTCCGCACCAATCTCTTATATTTCGAAGCCAAGAGTGCTGTTTCCTCCCCGGACTTCGTCGGCCTTCTATCTTACCTTGCAGTATCAATTTGGGTATTGAGAATCTGGCACCCCTAAGAATATGACCAATGTAAGATATTTTCCGATGTTTGACAATATCAAGAAGTTCTCTGTTTACGCCAGCGATTCTCAGTACTTCTTCGTTGGTTTTATGTGCAGTCCAGGGAATGCGGAGGAGTTTCCGGAGTGTCCACATTTCAAGTGCTTCTATGCGGTTCAATGTTCGTACTTTAAGAGACCACGTTTCTGCTCCGTAAAGTAATATGAGCCAAACATAGACTTCGTGCTAGAAGAAAGTTCTTTAATTTAAGGAATGTAGTAACAAGCTACAGATTAAAAATATAGTTTTGTTAGTCTCTAGCAATTAGCATGTCTTTAACAGATTTCCGGAAATATAAATTGTTGTATTTTCAGGAATACTTGATATTTACTATTATTTTCATAACTTATATCCACTACGTAACAGAAATGAATTTGTTTCATAAACTTTGATTCCGAATATATTTTAGCAGTCTATTCAAATTTTAGATTAATTTATGAAATAATTACAGAAGTCCAGAGTGTGTGCAGAGGTGATCTTCATTACTCTATCCGTCTGTCGTCCTGTCTGTTTCTGTATTTAAAGAAGGGTGACCAAGTAAGATCACAGTATTTAGGCCCCATTGGAACTCTTGTACATCCTCTCAAGGGTTGATAAGGCAGCTGGGCCATCACACACCAGGTGCTCAATAACCTAGGTAATATTTCTCTTCACATCCTCTACACAGGGTTGTATCAGTATCATATAACCTCATCTTAAGGTGTTTCCTGAACTAACATTAACAGCCCCAGTTGCAATTCGGAGGTGCTCCTCACTAGAGTAGCTAAGAAGTTTCTTAGCAGTAGAACAGCTCCCTAGTTCGAGATGCCCGTTTTTGATTATGTCCAGTGCTTAAATTGCTACAGAACATGACACTAACGGCTTTCAACTCACAAATCTAGAAGTTACTAATGATTATAGCCACACAAAACTGGTATCTAATGGCCGCTTAAGGAACATGTAAAACGTGTCGAAAACAAAACCAAAACAATGCAGCTAACAAAGCAAACTCGATGACCCCCTTCGAAGTAGGATAATTAGGCGACTAATAGTCGTACACTGATAGAACAGTCAAATTAGAAGTAAATTAGCCATGATTATTTCTAAATGCCTCGCATATTTAATGAAAAACGGAAAAGTCACTTTGTAGCTTAATGTGGCATTCGTTAGTGCATTCAATAAATGAAAAGTCATTAGTATGAGAAGCAAATTACGATTTTAAAATTCGTTTCAATAGCTTCAGGTTGAACTTCCATTGTCACATAATTTAAATAACAGAATATTTCAACTGTTCATCTTCAGACAAATGAATGAGCTAAGCTTTATGGCTATATGAAATATGTCAATGTAGGTTCCTAAAAAAATAGTCATAGGCCAGCATAGTAGAATTGTATATACAAGCTCGACCGGTGCAAGTATAATTTTGACTTATGTCAGAATCACTTATTTAAACGTATTTAAGAAAGAAAACACAAAAAACACATGGACATGTGAGATTTTTGGAAAAAAGTTAACAATCCTTATTCAACAATTCAAACATTAAAAAAATCAACGCTGACACTAAACAACAAATTTTAAACGAAAACTGTCTCCCATACAAACACTGAATAACTGAACATTAACTCTAACTAACAAAAAACTCGCAGCCACTAGTGTTGTCATCGTTTTCGATGACAATATTATCAGCAATATTCGTGCCATGGTGTTCTGGTTTAATATCAAGCCGTCAAAAAGTTTTCTGTTACTGTGTCATGTAGAAGAGGTAGAAGTTTTTCTATTGACAATTCTGTTTTTTTAATTGATACCAGCAGATCATGATATGCATGATTTGAGCTTTTATCGATAATTTTGGTTCTACTAGTCATGAGCTACAATCACCACTATAACTATATTTGCGAAAAAAACATCTACTAGTACTTTCAATTTTCAGCGTTTTTTATTTTGAAGAGCTGGTTTTGGACTTTTTAAAAGAAACTTATCAGTTGCACCTTCTATGTCAAAAATCGTGAACTAATCTACTTTGATCAGTCTAAATAAAGACGGTTTAACCAACTCTCTGTTGAAACCATCATATTTCATGCACAAGTGACTTTTTTAGGTGAAGGAATATGCAATTTTTCTCTGTAAATAGCATGGAACCTATAACATTTTTACGAGAAATGATAATTTGTACACATGTATATGGATTTTGGAAAAGCGGTGATCCCATTATGTGTTTTTTTTCGAGAAACGTCTCAAAGATTTCAATTTTGGAAGCCTCTTGGTGATATGCCCAATATACTGTAATTAATCTGGCATGATATTGACTGAACTAATAGCAGAGCATGAAGATTACCAATTCCGGTTAGAATCACAAACCAGTCCGTGTTGATAGCTGGTTCGAAATGGATGCGTTCAAGTTCACCGTGCTTTTTCTTATTTTTGTGGTTTCAACGGGATTTGCCAGAATTGAAACAGGTAAGTGAACATTTATTCAAAGATATTTCTATTTCCGACTGTATGGATCATTACAGTTCCTCATCATTGACACTTTTCAGTACCTTAGAGCGATTTTAAATTAGGAAACACCAAAAACTAATGGGACAATATGTGGAGGAAGTATTGTAATTGTTAAATATGTCCAAGTAGGAGTAGTACTTTTTTGGATGTTTTATAAACCTATAATTTATTTCTCGGATTTTTTTATGGCCAATTCATACTAATTTGCCTTTAGTTACATATACAGGGTGAGTTTTTAGTACCGGCTAGGTCGATAACTCCACTACTGTAGAAGATAGCGAAAAAAGTTGTATATAAAAGTTATAGTCACGGATATGCTCCTTGCTCAGGAAATATTTAGATTTATACAGGGTAATCCATAACTACGTGGTGATGCAAACATGCAATTTTTTAAATGAGACTGCCTATATATTATTCCTTATTCAAATTCGATTAATGATTTCCGTTCTACCAATAAATTTGTTACATTATACAGGGTATTTTGAAAGCTATGATCATTTTTATATCCAAATCGCTGTCAAATGAACGTACCGTATATCAAAAAGTAATGAATCAAAAATAATTTTTTTTACACGTATGGATAAAAAATATCCTATTGGAAGAACGGAAATCATTAATAGAATTTGAATAAGGAATAATATATAGGGTGTCTCATTTAAAAAAAATGCGTATTTGCATCACCATGTAGTTATGGATCACTCTGTATAAATCTGAATATTTTCTGAGCAAGGGGCATATCCGTGGCTACAACTTTTATACATATACAACTTTTTTCACTATCTTCTACAGTAGTGGAGTTATCGACCGAGCTGGTAATAAAAACTAACCCTGTATATCCATTTCTCCAAGCAACAGTTCATTTCTGTTTTGTTAGTCAAATTCAACGCTTCTGTTCCGTAAGTAAATGCGTTTTCAGCTAGATCTCACAGAATAGAGCTCAAGTCCTAATTACCTGTTTTCACCTTCTCACTTTTACCTTAGCTTCTTAGCGTTTTTATTGTTATAGTTGTCCCATCTAGTACTAGGTTTTCTGGATATAGTGCTATCACTAGGTATTTGGATTTTTTCATATTAACAAATGTGAGTCCAGTTTAAACGTCATTAAAGCACGATAATATCGTCTCCAAAGTGCAACCCCATTGTCAGTCAGTGGCGTAACTAGCCATTTGACTGGGGGGAGTAGGGCAGGAGCAGTAAATCGTCACTATTTGGAAAGGAAAGAGAGGTTTTGTGGGTCCTACTCGAACAGACAATAAAAGACCCGAACAGATGACAACCCTATACCTAGGGAGGAGGAGGACTGTTGTTTTGAGTATTCAAAAAAATATTCGTCCTTATGTCTTCAACAGTGAGAAGGTTAGAAAATCGCTTTCCATTTAATATTATCCTTGTGTTTTTTTGGTAGAGATGGGTCACAATCAAGGATAAATTAATTCTTTTGGAGCCCACCTTTACTTTGTTTAAAATCATCAAAACCACCATAGTTGTAGCGTAGATACAACAAAACGCGAACTTTTTAAGGGAATAATTGGATTAAGAATGTTATTAATCCTGCTACTAAAAACCGTTAATAAATAGCATTTACCATAATATGACAATGTGGCTATCAGTCTAACATTCATTTTAAACTACGCGTTTAATCATTTTCGTTTCGAATCAACTTTTTGGGGTATTGCTTTGTTCTCCGGTTACTATCTTTAGTGCATATATGGATATCATTGAAGCGACGATAAAAACAAAAAATAAGACTAATCCAATCCGAATTTAGTTCATATACACTTAATAAACAGTGTACTTATCTAGATATATCTCTATAACTGATTTACTTGATTCAGAAAACCTGTTTGCTGGTACCAAGTATGCTCGAGAGCAACTAGGACTTAAATAATTTATCTCCCACGAACGCGAAAATAATATGTACAAATGTGAGCCGTCCTAATAGCATGAAATACCTTAAAAAAATTAAGGAAAAAATAACTCAAATTACATCAAAAAGAAAAACAGGAATTCCTACGTTGATACTTTTTTCTATAGAATCCGTTAAAATGAACAACTTTTTCAAATAACTTTTTTCAGAAAACTGGAAAATAAGCGAGATATAAAATAAAAAATGTATACCTGGGGTTGTGTATCAAGACGCATCTGGTCTTTTTATATTTAGTTTTTTCCCGGTTTTTTTTCAAATCTATTAGACATTGTACCTTTCAGATAGTTCAGTAGTCACTTTTTGTTTATCGTTGTTAATTTTAAATTGATAAACCGTAAAAGTGGCACATTATTATGAAACAACTTTTAGGATATGCGCGTCGATAAGTGGAGGAGGTGTTGTAACATTTAATACTTCTTTAAATGTGTTATAAATTTTAAATTGGTAAACCTCAAAAGTGGCACATTATTATGAAACAGCTTTTAGGATTTACCCAATTAAAATATTATGATATGATAAACTGAAAGCAACTAGTGCATTAATTGACAGATACAAGGCCTGATTGATAAGACAAAAATCCGACCAAAAAAACATAAACAGACCAGTACGTCGCGCCTCGTGATACACAGGCCCAGATTTACGTTTTTGGTTCGGTATCTCGCTTATTTTTCAGTTTCGAGAAAAAGTCGTTATTATGTAGTAGCATACTTTCAAAGTGAACTTGTAGCTATCTGTTCGCAAGCTTTTTGCTCAAATGCAAAATAGAAAACTCTATTCTAGCAGTAGTTTGTTGAAGTCTTCACTTGCGAAAGTATTGCCCAACATTCAGTGGGTCTTTTGCTAAGATGCTCTCAGTTCCTTCGGTGTCTTTGTGTCTAGTAGCTGGTACCCAATCATTAGCATATCTTGGCGCAGTTTTCGGCATGTCAGAAATATATAAATTAAACAGGATTGCTGAAAGTACTGATCCCAGTGGTAGTCTATTGTTTAGCTTCTTCTGTCTACTCATATTATTACCCAGAAGAACTTGAAAGTTTCTGTTGGATAGCATGGAATCTATCAAGCCTACTGAATCTGCAGAGTATTACGCTCAGAAATTCACACGATCAAATTTGAATCTAACGAAATAGTTGTGATTTTGATAACAGTTCTCGTGATTTATAATTCAGAAGCTCTTGATTTTAATATAAAGACTCAGATGTATTTTTTTTTTTGTAAAAGACTACTCATATGATTGTCTAGGTTATTCATCCACAATTAAATCTAGATTTCTTCTCTCGCCTAGATCACTGCATCACCCCCGAACTGAAACCAGGCAGATGCGTTGTCCTCCAGGACTGCCAACAGATATTCGATATGGCCAACGACCTGCTGACGCCGATGACAATAGAACGGCTCAACTTCTTGATCAAATCGCAATGCGGCTTCCTTGGAAACAATCCAAAAGTGTGCTGTCCGATTGTGAATGAAGATGATGCCGATACAGCTGAAAATAGATTTTAAGACGACTCAATTTTACGTAGGAGGAAAATACCTATCAGGAAAAAATCGTATAATCGCAATGGGGTATTTTCCAACTTACTTTTTTTGCTTGTAATAATAGTACTGTTTGTCCAAGCTTTTTCTGCGAACATCAAAGGGAACTCATTTAAATCTCTTGATCTTCCCACCTAAGAAGTCAACCAATAAAAAGTGATGTTTATTCCGGATGTATATAGAATGTGACTAGATTTTTTGTATAGAGCGCAGGTAGAACAAGGTTGCCACGTTGTTAAAATTTTGCAGAACTTCTTTATAAAGGTTATAAACTTTATTTTATCTGTTGAAATTTATTTTTGTAGACAAAGAAATTTTAAACAGTGTTACTCCAATTTTTACATTATTATGCAATTATGACTTTTGGAGAATTTTGCCCAGCCAGTTTTCACGATTTATTTTACTTTATCGTCTGGCAACACTGGCGGCCGTCCGTCATTACCATTCTGTAGGAGATTATGGTGTTCTGTCAATCAGTCACACTGTTAGAAAATTTCAGAAAAAATATCTTAGGTGTCTAAAAGATCAGATGTGAACAAACATAATAAGAAGAAGAGGCTATGTTTGTACACACAAAATTTTATGCTGAAACTTTGGATGGCATTTAAAGCCACTTCGGGTTCATAGAAATAAAGTAAAAATGTTAGATGGCTTCTGGAGACATAACATTTTTGGAAAATACCCCGCTGGCCATACTAGACAGTATAATTTGATTGACTACACTTTTCACAACAGAAATGTATTAGATGATCATTCTTTCCATAGCACAATAGTAAGATTGTTAGCGCACTTTTTGAAACAGGTACTTAAACATCTATATATTATTTATGTTAATTACTGTTAAGTAGCAGCTAACATTATTTATTGCTTAAGCTATTTTCCAGACCTAAGACGTCAAAGTACAGTCAGTCATATTAGTATATTACATAATTTTTCTACAAATATCTTAGATAGGTGTTCAATAGTATGAGCTGATTTTTTGTGTATTTGATGAAAATATTTATTGTGCATCTATTGATCTATTACGTAGTCTATCGAACAGGATCTTTTATTAAATAAAGTTCTTATTTTTACACACCATGCCTATTTAATCTCTGACAGTGGACAAAATATCAGATGTCTCCATCAAGTTTCACTGGCCAATAAACAGAACCACATTATTTGGTATCAGAAACTATACGGCTGCTTCTGCAATTGCTTAACCGGAAGAATGATGATGAACTGATGATCAATAAATACCTGAAAACTATAACGTTCTGTATCTGATTACTGAATAATCTGGTATGGGTGGCAATAATAGTCATGGGGAGGTAAAAATAGGTAAATGGGTTACCTTCAATCATTTCTGTCGACCCGCAGAACCAACCCTTAAAATCCTTAATGGCCTTTTGAAGAACTCCTTTTCGATCCTACTAGACCTCCTCATGAATATCCGTACTCCGACCAGTTAACTGAGTATAGTGATTCCTCTAAAATTTCCTTCGTACCAAATATCTGAATCCTGAGGTACAAATCTTCTCAGAAAGTGAAACGAAGTTTCGCCTTCTTCCTAACATCTGCAACAAATAGGGTGTCTTACCAATTTCCTGAGTAATAAGTGGGCCGTGAGGGCTCCCTCCAAAAGGCTTAGCGCTCCACTGTCGTTATTCAGAAGCCAATAGCGTACGACTCTTGTTAGGGCTTGCTACGAACTTTTTCCCTACAGTCATCATTCTCTTTCTAAACAAGCCTTCAGCAGTTTACTGTGAGCCTACTTGTCCCATTGTTTACCCATTCCTAGCACGGGTTCAGTGTTTCGTCTAGAATAGTCTAAGACAACGATTTCGGTTGAGATTTAAACCTAGAATACTAACCTTAAATTATACTCTTGTGGTACTGAATGAATAAATGAATGAGGAAGAGAGAGAGGCTTTCTGGTGGCCAGAATCACCAGTGCGTAATACAAGCGAGCCCTTATGCACCTCCCTTACCCTAGTTCCCAAGTCCAGCCCTCATCGCAGAGGTGAGGATGGCCTTGGGTCCTGCACATCTTATATCCTCAGGTTCAAGGACCCTTGAACCTACTATGGTCTGCCTGTGATACCCAAGGGATTGAAAACGACATAGAATGTGCGCCAAGGACTCATCCTCCTCGCCACATCGTGTGCATGGGGGGGGGGTCATTTGCCACCCCCATCACGTAGAAGTGACGTTTGGAGGTGTTATGGCTGGATAGCAGGCCGACAAGAAGCCTTAGCTGGCTTCTGTCCAGTGAGAGACAGAACCGCCCTACCTTGGCCAGAGGTCCTGAAATAAGTTCTCTAGCTTGGCGGAGATGTCCAAAGATTCCTATCCATCTCGTAAGATGCTGGTTTTGCGACCACACCTCTATTTGACTTCTAATAGTACCTACTGCTAGCCCATAACAAAAGTTATATTGCACAAAATTAAAAGAAATGGAATCAAGTTGATTGACTCATTACTTCCCACACATAACGGTCATATCATTTTATTATTCTCCCATTGCATGAAGCTATAGTCCAAGATTCCCTTGCAACCAAATCATCGCCCGCCTGTCCTCAAAAAACATCTAACACAAAAACTAGGGACGACACAGTTTTTACTCTGCGAGCTTCAACTGGATGAAACAAAATAATCAGGAACCCCCAAATTGCCTGAAAACCGAGCTATTTTTATATTTTTAGTTTTTTTTATTAATTGCTGGGCCGCCACTGACACGATTTCTAAAAACCATATGCATCCTCGCTACGGTAATAATATTATGTCATTAAAATCCAATTTCCAGGTTACACAATACAGAACAATGTAAAGCAATACGCGTATGTAACAGATCAGGGAAACAGGTCCCCTGATTTCTGTAATGGGCAAGGCAGTGTTCCGATAGACCTAAAAAAGTGTGTTATGTCGCTAGGTCCTTCTGTCGCAGTTTTGTAATACTCTGCCCCACAACCACCACAATCTCACCCCTACACAAAAAACTAGAAAATGACCGGCAATCCCTAAACCGCCTAAAAACGAAGTTTGAGCATATTGTCACGACGGCCTCTTTTTCTTCACCAAAGAATCAAACTGGGCGTAACTTTCACTGTCTTACTTCACAACTCAATACAATATCTCTTAACCTTATCTCAACTAGAACTGAACTCAGCTGAACTGATCTGCCACGCTACCCGTGGCGCCTTATATACACTTCATCGAACCATCTAGAGTATTCGATGACATTCGAGAATGCCAATGCGTCATTCTAGAAAACTCTAGACGATTCGATGACATTTACACTTCAAAGATCTAACCTAACACTTTGACTTTACATCATGCATGACAACTAATACACATACTATGTTCCAAAATCCCATCTATCCAGTGAGCAGATGAATTTTCGAGGATAGTCACGTGATTCCAGATGTTAGGGATGTTGGAATATTTATGAAACGGCAAAGATCTTTTTTTGACAATTTTGACATATCACATAACCTGTGCTGTTTTCTCAGAGTCAGAGTGTCACAGTAGTCGTACCCGTTGAAATGTCAATGCATACAAATAAAGCAGAATAGGTTATGTTAAGTTGTTAGCTGTCAAGTGAAAAAATATCTCTTGACAGTCTTGACACAAAGGTCGCTAAAATCTCAATTTGATTTCCGAGCAAAACGAGACATCCATGGCCTCGGAAATGCAATAATGGAACACAGATTTTTGTTGACAGTTTGATGTTGAGTGAATACTGAAACGCTATAGAGCAAATCGAGGTCTTTGATGGGATTTTGCAACGTAGTAACAATACAAGAATACCATAATATACAGTATGTTACAATATTTTATATTTTTAGTTGTTTTATTATTGCTGCGCCACAACTGACACGATTTCTTTACGTGTTTTACACCCTTGCCATGGTAATAATACTGTGGCAATGTTTCATTAAAATCAATTTAATAATTTTCACCTTACTCAATACAGAACAATCTAAAGCAATATTCGTATGATATGCATACCTATATCAGAAAATTATAAGTTCCTTGGTTTTTGTAGTAAGCAAGGCATTGTTCGGAAGGACCTAAAAAAGGGTATTATGCCGCTAGGACTCTCTTTCACAGGTAAATGGACTCCCCACCCCCCAACCACCCTAATTCCACCCTCATCCAAAAAAGGTAGAAAAGGATCAGGAATCCCTAAAATGCCTAAAACGAAGTTTGAGGAATATTTGAATTTTTTTGTTTTTTTACTAATTACTCCGTCGCCAGTGCACCGATTTTCAAACATATTAGCAGCATTACCTACTAGGATCCCATATCATACCAGTACCCAAATTTCAACTCAATCCATGCAGCGATTACTGAGATTACGAAGGTAGAAAAACGACAATAGACAGACAGACCAACAGACAGAGTGACGGAAATTAGTGACGTGGATTTTCGTTATACAGATATCATAAACGGCCAAAAAGCGTATTAGTTCAAAATCAAAAATTTTCGCGTAAAATACATTCTTAGAATCTAAATAACAAAACAAATCATTAGCTTATTTAACTCACAGGTAATACAATAACGCTTAGGGTGTCGGCCTATACTTTATTCGTTTATAGCAGTATCGGCCTTATTTACAGTCGTCGCCAAAAAAAATGCTGCATTGCCTTATCTGTAGCTGGCTTTAATACACAAAACATTTCTATCAGATAGACTGGAGGTATCACTACAAGAATAAGGATACGGTAAAATGTACTTGATAGATGATTCAATTTACCCGTAAAGAATCCTACCATTGTTCACATGTCATGACTTCCAATTCCATGACAAATGATGGTAATTTAAATGGAAGTACCTGTATGATTTCTACCGTGATCTGCCAGATTAGATCAATAGAACGTCCTTTCGGAAATAAGGGTGGATTTGGAGAAGATCGACAGCTAGTGTGAGTTTTAGCATTATAACGTGATGTGAGCAATGACAGTAGTGGATTATCTACCTATTCACTAGGTAAGTAAGTATTTCTAAGATAATTTGAATTGATTAAACTGTACTATAAAACCGATGCAACTGCATCGCAACAAACAGTACTCAAGAGAATTACGACCGAATACATTAGATGTACCTATGGACTCTTTTTTTTTAAGTAGGGTAAAATACCGTCTTCGGTGTTGTGGAGAATGTGGACAATTTTGTTGTCTCCATATACAGGGTGTCCCACAACGATTAAGACAAGCAATATATCGGAACTGGGCACTAGTAAGGAGTTATAATTTTGGGGGTGTAAATTAGAGCAATCTTTTCTTATTATTGTGTCACCCAATGAGGTATTTGTTTTTGGTCATATAACATCCGATTCAAAAATTTTAATGGGACACCCTATATATTTGTACAGAAAAGTACTTCCGACGAATGATCACCACTTTTATTTAAAAAACTTGCGACTATCGTTTCGACACAGAGTGTCTTATCAAATAATAAAAAAATAAAATTGTTTGATTTTTTATTTAATTTTATTTTTTTATTGTTTGATAAAGACATTGTGTGTCGAAACGATAGTCGCAAGTTTTTTTTTTAAATAAAAGTGGTGATAATTCATCGGAAATACTTTTTTGTATTAGTAACGGCCAACTCCATCGAATGTATATTTGTGACTTTTTATGTTCCTCCCGATAAAACAATTCCAACAAACGAGCACACTTGGGGTCAAAAGTGATTAGTTCAAGAGAATCAGTGTTTCATAATGGTAGTGGTAACACTTCTGCACTGGGTTCTTTCAGTGGAATACACATTAAGAAACAACAACTTGTTTTGACAACAATGTTTGCATATATAGTTACTACCTACTGGTTTGTCTGAAAACTGTTCAGTAGTTTCCATGTAATTGCTAATTCTGGGAATTTTTCTCCAGAATTTCTTCCTAAACACATTATTTTGTTCACACTCAGAAGATGAGCTAGATTCTGCCAATTCAAACAAGGAAATTAAAAGTTTGGTTTTTTCGTTCACTCTACTCGTTCTGACTGAATATAGTGAAAATCAACTAGGTATTACCGTATTCAAAGTTCTAAAGTTTAAACAGGTGAGACACAATTAATTCTATGATATGAAATTTCCCGCTCAAACCTACTGTCATTTCCTTGGTTCACTTCCGCGACACTCACTTTGATATCGGTGCGAAATTATTGCACTCAGTTCGACCGCTCCGACTCCAGAAATACCAGTGAAATAAGTGCACTTAAAAAATTTTGCACTGGAACTGCCAGTGAAATGCAAAACTGAAATCCAGTGCAGCCCGAGTGCAACCAGTGAAAACCGCTATAACATGCACCGACACTTATCTTCTCGCAGCGCTTCTACAGCATCATAGGCTTTCAGCCTTTGCGGGAGGTTGACAAAAAAAAAATGTTTCTTGTATAGCGTGACATATTTTCCAACAAAGCATTTCAGCTTATACCATTTTGATTATCAATTGCCCCAGTTTGAGTTCTTCAATAACCTAACCGACAAAGAGATAGATTATAACGTTTTAAACGAAATAATAGACATCAAGGAAGGAGTTCTTTTTCACCTGAAACCGTTTGAAGATATATAGCAGTTCCGTTTCCATGTGAAAGGCAATTTATGCAGATAGAAGTAAATGTGTTACAGGGGATGCAGAAAGGGAAACTGATGGTTAGCGAGAAGGGGAACGGAACGTTATGCTAATGTAAGCTTTGGTGGTGGGTTAATCAATTTATATATTGTGTAAGGTACTGCTTAAGAGTGGCTGAGAATACGTGGCGTGCCTACTGTCTGGCCATCGTAAATTGACCAGCGCGGCATGAGGAAGGAGAGCGGGAGGTTCCTTCAGGTAGCGATCGTCTTTATAATGTCGAGTTTAAAAAGGGATAGAAAACATAAGTATAACAGAGACATTAAATATCGTCTCTTGCGCTTATCCAATCCCGATGCTGGACCGTCTTTAAGGCGGGGAATAAAATCTGCTGTTGCCGGTTGTAGTTATAAATTTTATGAAGTAGATAAATAGGACATTAAGGGCCAGTTTCACCGGTTCCTGGTAACTGTCAGATAGCCTATGAGTAAGATAGGCCTTTGTTATCTATATGGCAGATAGGCTATCTGATACTTATCAGGGACCGGTGAAACTGGCCCTAAGTGAATATAAATTATTTGCCTTTCCTTTATATATGTTACTGTTAAAGTGTCTACTTGGATAGCTTGTAAACTAGCTGGATAGTATCTAAAGTATCCAAATACAGGGTTAGTTTAGTGGAAAGTTACCTTTCAATTAAAATAGCAAAAAAAGTTGGTTAGTTTGTATACTATCCAGCGAGTTTGTAAACTGGTCAAGAATTGCCATTGAAGTACAAACCACAAAAAAATTATACAAGTTAGCCAGGATTTATTGCTATTTTACAATCTGACTACAGTATTTGGATAAAGTGTGAACTGAATATTTCTAGTACCTAATGTATAACTAATAACTCATTGGGTGCAGAAGCTCAGTCCGCAATCCTTTATGGATCTCCAGTGTGGCAAAACCCCATTAAGAGAAAAAAATGCCAACAGACGTTGGATAGTCTACAGAGGAAATCGCTGCTAAGGGTAGCTAGGGAATCCCGCTCCGCATCGCACACAACTATACACCGCCCCTGTACCAACATTAATGACACCAGATGTCTTGCCGAAATGTCACCCTAGACATCAGAGAATGAGCCTTGATGAAAACCTAAACCTACAAACACTCACCCCTTTCAATGCTGCCTCACTGTCAGAGCAGATTGTAATCCACCTCCTAGGCACCTGAATTTCGTAAATACGGAAGCTGAAGTCGCGTATATTTCTGCTTGGAATACCGTGGTGTATCCTCCAAAGGAGAGGGAGAGGATACTTCAGCGTAAATTTGTAGTCGAAGCAATGTCTAGGACTCACTCCATATATGTAGGATAGAGTCATCACTTTGCAGTTCCAAAGATGACAAAGTGTCCCCTGCAAGGATCACAAAGGACCAACTGCATTGACTCCACAGTCAGAATGCAAACGTCCTTCTCTCCCCTTGAACTACCAAATCAAGTTAAAGGAGATTCTGTAGTGCTTCTAGTGAACTCAGCGGAGTCGTGCGTACTGCAATTATCAATTTTTACACTAACACAAGCCAAGCGTTGTAGGTTGTTTGGTGTCAGTGCTTCGAGTAGACGATATGAAAAGTGGTTCCTTATATAAGCCGATTGACCGTCTTAGGGATGTCGATCTATGAAGGAAATTGAATATTTTTTTACGGTCAGCCTCCCGTAAAGGCTGAAAGCTTATGGCACCGTAGAAGCGCTGCAAGAGGATAAGTGTCTGTGAACGTTGGATCTGAAATGCCGCAGGTTGAATTTTATTTTCCGGCACCTCATTCAACAGCGTCGAAGTACTCCAAAAAAAAAAGGAATGCTGGAGGAGACTGGTTCTGGGAGTAGGGACCCCGACTTGGTAAGGATGTGCTCGCATAGCATCTCTAGTGTTCCTTGTTCAGACGGCTTTCGGTTTATCATCTAGGGAGAGCTCACTCGAATGTTTTCCGTGATAGAATTTGTAAAACAGGGACAGGTCAGCTACCCTTTGTCAATGTTCCAGGACGTGGTGGTCCTTTGTGAGGTTAGGCGTATCGATTAGTCTAATTGCTCTTTTTGGATAGTGTCCAGAAGATTTAGAGGGTGCTTCGGAGCGTATACACACACATGAGAGCAGTACTTCAACTTTATAGAGCTGCAGCTGTTGCTCTAATGTATACAGCTTCCTACAGCGGAGCAAAACTCCAAGCGTCTCGGATGCCGTTTTAGCAATACTGACGATGTGCCAGGACATGCTATTGTTCATGTTGATCCCCAAAAGCTTGACGGAGGGTGACTCGAATATTGGGTAACCCTCCATGTTCACAGCTGATAAGCCACCGTGAGACTTCTTTGTCATTATTGTTGCCTGAGTTTTCTGTACGTTAAATTGTACTTTATTTGCTAATCCTCACTCGATAATTGTTTTGATATCTGCGTTGACCTGTGAGGCATGCTGCTGTTGCCGACATACCATCTCCTGGTTCCATGCATGATATTAATGTACTGTCGTCTGCGAACCTGTAGATTGGATTGGATGTTATTTCCAGTAACTCGTTGATGTACAGCAGAAACAGTGTAGAGGATGCCACTGGCGCGGGCCAAGTGGTAGTTCAGCAAGCCTGACCAGAAGTCCCTCATGCCACACTCTATCGAAAGCTTTCGATATGTCAAGTACAACAACTTGGGCTTCGTCATGGTTTTCAATTGATCTGTTTCACAAGTGGGAGAGTTAGGCCAGGAGGTCACCCGTAGACCTATGCTTACGGAAGCTATATTGGCAATCATTCATGATGTTATTGTTGTCCAGGTATTGTGTATCAGTGACAGTCTTCATAACCATGAATGATGAGACATGATTCTGAGAAGAGTCATAGGTCTATAATTGATGGGATCAGGGTTTTGCCTTTCTTAGGAATGGGTTGTACTCAGCCAATCTTCCATGCAGCAGGAAACACGCCTCGTTAATAGATGCGACATCATCATCATAGTCACAATGTCTTAACAGACATGTTGTGAACTCGTAAAATGCATTTACACATTTTACGAGTTTTTCTTGGGATATCTTTAAGATCTTTAATGCAGTAGTTTCCCATTTGCTTTCTGCATCCTCATGCCGTTGACCAGATGGTATCTACTGGTTCATCCGCCTTTAGGGGCAATTTCTCACCCCAAGGACAAGAAGGTGTCCTGACTCTGCTCAACTCGTCCACCCGAAGCTGTTGGTTGAGAAAAGGTTACTGTTTATACCAACAGTAGTTCGGTATTCCTTTTAGTCGCCTTTTACGACACGCAGGATATAAGATGGGAGCTATTCTAACCCGTCCCCACACGGGCAGATGTGGCATGCAATAGTCAAAAAGTCACAGTAAATGGTGGATTGATGACCCTTCAAACCTATACATATATGTACCTACTTAACACTCAACTAAATATAATTCGTAATATCTAAATCAAATCTCCTCAAAGCTAGCCCTCCTTGACAGCAACCACTCAGCACTAATGATCTCCACTCCATTACAGATTGGTAAAATGAATGGTCCAAAACTGATAAATAAAACATTGTGACTAATGAAAAAATCTACTTAAACGCCCCCTCACAACATTGGAAAAAGATACATTCACATCCCTCATTCTGTTTCCTACCCTAAATTAACTTGGCCTCCCATTTGCTAGATAATAGCAGGCATAAGAATTTATCGGTTATCCATATATTCACGTCTCAGCTGTATTTGCAAAGACATTTTTTCTTTAAGTGTAGCTGTTTGATTAATGCAGGTTGTTTTTTCCCCAGTTGTCAAGTCAAAAGAAAAATTCACCTATATGCGCGTAGGAATAAAATTGCGATTTATTTTTCTTGGTATCTAAGTGAATAGTCTCGGATGGAAAAGTTTTTGATGGAATATGAAAAATGTGTCCTTCTAGAGATATTACAGTCCATCAAGATGAATTGCTGTAGGATAAAGCTGCGTTTCAAATATGGATGCCTTGGAGTAACCCGAGGACATTATGTCAATATAAAGTGTGAAGTGTTACGACGCAGGATACGACTCTAAAGTTTGCAACGCCTTATAAAAGCATCTCAGTTTTAACGTGTGAATATACACTGCTCAAAATAATTAGAGGAACACTTATTAACGTCTCAATAACTTTTTTAATTGCAACAATATACAAGTGTAATAACACTTATTTAAAAGATTTACATTTTCTTCAAATAAATTTGCTAAATCAAAACAAATTTTACATGACACTTTCAAGATTACGGCACCAATTCAAAAGAACTACAAGAAATAAAGTGGGGCAAGCAAGCATCTCTTGCCTGTACAACCTAAAATTGTTAACGCGTGTTAACATTAATAACGCGTATGTCTTCCATTAGCACGAATTACTGCTTGACATCTCCGAGGCATGCTTCGTACGAGCCTACGGATGTCTTCTTGCGGTATATTTTCCCATTCTTCGATTAGTGCATTTGTTAGCTGTTGGAGGGTTTGAGGTGGATCTGGGCGCCTTCGAACTCGTCTATCTAACAAATCCCAAAGATGTTCAATGGGATTTAGATCTGGACTTAGCGGAGGCCAATTCATGGTATGAATCCCGTGGTGCCAAGGAAGTTCATGGTGATGGCTGCAGTATGAAGTCTTGCGTTATCTTGCATAAACACAAAATTTTGGCCTATCCCATAAGCGGCTGGTATAACATGATCCTCCAGAATGAGATGTATCTTTGAGCGTTCAGTCTTCCAGGAACTACCACAAGTTCTGTTCTTTCATCAAGACTAATTCCGCCCCAAACCATCACAGATCCACCACCAAATTTTTCGACTTCTTGTATGGTAGCAGCAGAATGGCGTTCATGTGGACGTCTATATACACGTACTCGACCATCACAACGACTCAAACGAAATCGCGACTCATCTGTGAAGAGTACTGGTCTCCACTGTCGAAGCTGCCATGCGACATGTTCACGAGCAAAATTTAAACGAGTCCTTATGTGGTACGGAGTTAAAGCAGGTTTTCGCACAGGTCTTCTTGGTCTCAGGTTGGCTTCTTTCAGTCTATTCCTAACTGTTTGGTCGGATAACTCCACGCCATGAGTTGTTCTAAGCCTAACTTGAAGATCTTTTGCTGTAGATGTGCGGGTACGCAAGGAGGATAAGACCAAAAACCGATCCTGAATTCGGTTTGTCTTCCTTTTACGACCTTGTCTAATGCGTCTTTTGTATTCTCCGGTTTCTAGGTATCGATTCCACACACGATGAATGACGGAAGGGCTAACGTTAAAATTTCTTGCAACTTGACGAATACTGGTGCCATTCTCGACAGCAACAACAACGCGAACAACTTCTGTCTCATTTAAATGCCTCATTTCGATTACCAGGGTAAAACTTAACAATTAATGATGAACTGTCAACATTGTTTACTATTCCAAAGCACACTACAGTATTTTGAATTAAATTTTCTTGTTTGGTTTCTTGTCGTTTCTTTAAACAGGAAGTGTTATCTTAAGAGTGATGTGTCAAATATGCTTTGTTTTTGCATTTTATTCAAACAAAATGCAAGTCTTTAAGATATACGTTACCAGATATGTATATCGTTTCAATTAAAAAAGTTATTGGGAAGTGAATATGTGTGCCGCTAATTATTTTGAGCAGTATCATTGAGAGTAATCGACGTCAAGCCAATGGTTGATGAGAGTATTAATTAACCTAACAAAAGCTATGGTTACTGGCTACGATAATATTAATGCCTAAATACTGAAGTGAAGACTGTCAGCGACTGATGATTTAAAATTTTAGAGAATAATAAATCAAACACATTTACACAACACCTGCAACAGTTAGGCCTGGACGAAAAGGTACTCCAAAATTTACAATACAGTTGCGAACTCGACTGTAGTTCAAGAGGATCTGAATATAGTTAGTCTTTGGTCAGGGCATTGGCTTCTCCCTCTCAATCTCGTCAAGTGCTACGTTCTCCATCTGGGTAACAACAATCCAAGATTACCATATAAAATCGGCAACCAGACCATAGAAACAGTTTCCAGTCACACCGATCTAGGAGTAATAGTCACAGATAGGTTATCTTGGCCTGAACACATTCATAGCGTTACGTCCAAAGCCAAGGGGCTGCTTTACATGATGGAGAGATCTTTGCATGGATGTGACGTTAGTACCTGTTCTTTGTTATATAAAACTTACTTACGAACCATTTTGGAATTTACCGGTCCTAGTTGGTATCCAGTTCTCATACGCGACAAGAACTTGTTAGAAGCTGTACACCGACGTGAGACGCGGATTCGCTTTGGTATCCAAAGTCCAAGCTATGATGAACGTCGTGTGTTATTTGACCTATCAACGTTTGCTGCCAGAAGACTGCGGGGCGACCTCATTATAACATGTAAAGTCATAAATAACATATTCACTGCAGATCTATCTCATCTATACCGCCTGTCGCAAAACAACCTCAGAGGCCACAACTTCAAGTTGCACAAAGAAGCTTTCCGCACTTCAGTTCGTCACTGTTTCCTATTCAACCGTATTTTCGACGCATGGAACAGCCTGCCGTCCTACGTGGTGAACTCAGCTTCAATGAATAATTTTAAAAATAATTATGACAGGTGGTGCAGCGCCTTGTGACTATTTTCTCTGTAATTCAGTCTTTCATTCTGTTACACTCTCATACACTCTTATTCTTGTATATTTGAGTTTATAGTACTTGTACTCTACTCAATACTGTAATCGTAGTCATGCGAAACAAATTTGAAAAATCAAAATAATAATAAGACGTTCCAAAAGTCTGTAATCCTGAAGACATGCAATATTGTACGATCCGTCCTAAATAATAGTTCAGGTGTTGACTTGTTATTACCGGAATCATGCTAGAAGAACTTAGAAAGCCGGAATAATAATAATAAGGCTTACCATAGAAAACAAGGTGGCAGAGGAATTATGGACATACAGTCAATTCACACAAGACAAGTAAAAACGCTCAAGACTTTTTCCAAAGCAAACAGACAAACTTACATAGGTTAACAGTAAAAGCAGACAAAACTATACTTCACTCACCCTATCCTGCCCAGACCACGCAGCAAATGCACACAGTCACATACATTACAATAAGAAAAAATAGACTTCTGGTCATAAAAGCACTCCATGGCAAAAACAGATACCGCATTACACAAGAGCACATTAATGAAAGACAGTCATGCACTTGGCTGCAGGATGGCCAACTCTTTCCAGAAACTGGAGGTTTTATGCTTGCTATCGAGGATCAAATGACTGCGACACGAAACTACATGAAATACATAATTAAATATCTATCCGTAACCGACGACAGCTGCAGAAAGAGCCACCAACAGAAAGAAACAATAGACCACATAACAAGCGCAAGCAAAACCTTCGGTGGAACCGAGTACACAGGTAGCCATAACCCTGCAGCCAAAGCCATACACCAAACACTAGCCACAACAAACAATCTAATAGAATGAGGTTAAAATCTATTTCTGACCAAGTTTTTCCGGTTCGGCTATGGCTAGACAACGCGTTTCCAGATACATGGATTCGGCGAAGAGGGCCTATAGAATGGCCTGCTAAATCTCCGGATATGACGCCACTCGTTTTTTCTATGCTGCCATTAAAAAGTTGTCCCCTTGACAAAACTGGGACGTGTCTCGCCATTCTTTGTTTTAATCAGTAGTTTTAGATAAATCAGTGGTAGAAGGTTTTCAAAAGAACCTGCTCACTTACCATAGCTTTCATATTTTTTATTTGACTTGTGTGAACACATGTGTATATAAAAACATGAATAAATGAGGAAAAAATACCAGTGTATGAAAAGTAATGCTTCGAATGGGAACCCGCTTCAATATAAACTGTTTAACATTGTATAAATCATGTTGCTACTATATCAAGAAAAAACTTAGTATTAGTTCATTGCTTGCTGCATTGCATGGCAATGGAGGTGAATCATCTGACATTAAGATGTTGGTGAATTTAGTTGCTGATACATCCTTTGAAGGTGAAGCATTGAAGTTAATCAATTCATCTCCTGATTGATAATTTAGAGTTGGATAGTCGCGATTAGTCTCTTGAACTGTTGGTAATTTCTCTGATGTTGAGGTATAGTCGTTGTGTTACTCTTTAATAAACTGATCAAAATCCTTTTCAGTAACAAGTTTTTCGAGCAACTCTTTTGAAATATGAGTTGATGGAAGTCCTGCTTTTGGTTTTGTTCCAAATACGGCTTTATAAGGTGATCATTTAATGGTACGATGAAAAGAAGAGTTTTTCTGAAACTGGATAAAGGAACAACCTATATACCAGTTTTTTGTAAAAAAATACTGTAATGAAGCTCCGAATGTAGGAATAATAATTCATGTCTGGTATATGTTAAAGGTCCTTTTCACTGCTCCGCAATTTTGTCTCCTAAAAATGATCCTTATGAAAAAGTTATGAAACTCCGGTATCCCAGTTTGAAACTTTTTTTTATTCTACCGTAAAGCCTGAATTTTCATCACGTCCTTCCTTCGGCATCTCGCGCACTTTTATGGATTGTAAAAATACGAAATCGCCAGAATATTTAATATAATGCAAAGTTAGTTTACGTCCCAGTTTATATGGCCATAAATTGTGAATGTATGGTGCATATATATGTATGGGCAGAACGCCAGGTGATTTTCTTTTTAATTGAAGTTTTATATAGTACGTTAAAAGTAATAGGTCTACGAGGCTCAGAGATGAATAGATATTATAAGCTGGAATCACATACTGTGGCCTTTATATAACATTTGTTTGGCGAGTGATAAAGTGCACATAAAGAGGGCCATTCAACATGGCTTGTCAAAAAAACAATAAGTTTGCCTTTTATTTATTTATCTATTTATTTGCAACTATTATACAAATTTTGAACTCTTGCAGGCATTTTTTTGAACTTCCTCCTGTTCCTCCTTAATGCGCAATGCTGCGTCCCCCCCCCCTGAGCAGCAGAGAAAAAAGACTTTAGTAGGTATCTATACAGTGCCTAGTTATAGCTACAATCGGTTGCCCGATTTGTAAGTAGCAGCCAGTGCTCAGACTATAAAAACTGGCACTCGCAGCACGCTAACCTCTAGCATAACCAGTGTCTCATCAAGTGATTGACTGAAAGCGCCAAGGCACGGATAGCCACTGACAATGGATCCACTGACGGATAGCGGACTGAGGGCGCTCAGTTTGGTCAATCCATGGCCGACTTTACTCACTAGGCCTGAGCATGAAATATGGCAACACTGAATCAGCGGGCCGAGTTTTTATTTGTTGTGATGTCATGTGTATTCTTCCAGAGCAGAAAATATGTTTGGAAGGTGATTATTAATGTGTTTCTAATTATTTACCTGCACAAACGAAACTATAAAGATAAAAAGATGCCTGCAAAGTCTGTAGTACAAGGAATAGAGGACATACCAAACCATGGCCGAACATAACATTCCAGAGTAAAAAGAACACTTCAAGGTGATTTTTAATGTGTTTCTAATCATTTACCTGCACAAACGAAACTATAAAGATAAACAGATGCCTGCAAAGTGTGTAGTATCAGGTTGTACTAGCAATTGTGCTTCCAGTAAAGGACATAAACAGCAGTGGGTGAACAGCACAAGTGAACAGTATTCCTCGTATGGGCTGGTTATATTTATAAGAATAAAGGCAATACTTTACAAACATTTCAAAGGATAAGACCTATTTTAAAGCACAATGTGGTACCTACAATGTTTTCTGGACCTCCCAAATATCACAGAAAAATACAGTTAATAGAACTCATCCGGGCATGCATCATGCATCTGGGCATACCTACGAAAAGATTTGATAGTGAAAGGGAATCAAGACCAGCAAGGATGGCTTTACAGTGACCTAATAGTGAATTTGTCTAGCTCAAGTGACAATTTACAAAGCAAATTGAGTGTTCATTAGCAATTGTACTTCCAACAAAGGACAAACAGAAGTGGGTGAACGGTATTCCTCATATGGGCTGGTTATATGTATAAGAATAAAGACAATACTTTACAAACATTTCAAAGGATAAGACCTATTTTAAAGCACAATGTGGTACCTACAATGTTTTCTGGACCTCCCAAATATCACAGAAAAATACAGTTAATAGAACTCATCTGGGCATGCATCTGGGCTTACCTACGAAAAGATTTGATAGTGAAAGAGAATCAAGACCAGCAAGAATGGCTTCACAGTGACCTAACAGTGAATTTTTCTAGCTCAAGTGACAATTTACAAAGTAAATTGAGTGTTCATTTAGGTGGAAGTGGAAGTGGCAGCAGGAAACATGTTGCGTTTATTTTTATTTTGTAGTGTCTGACTACGATGAACCAGACATCAGATGTAAGTGGTATTAGTAGTAGTAGTTCTAAAAAGTATTTTTCTTAATTTATTAACCCAGATGAACTCTAATACATATAAAATGTAATAATTATTCTGAAACTATAGGCCCACTATTTGACAGCTAAGCCACGTTGCCACATCTAAGGTTCCGGCGTAGTGTAGAGTCGGCCATGGTCAATCGCACGTTATAAGTGCAATCATACATTAATAGACTTTGGAAATGGCCGATGAAAGCCGGTGACGTAACATGAGTAGAGTAGGCCATGAGAGTAGGCCACTCGTGCCGACGCGGCTCAGTGATCTTCTCTTGTTCGAATCGCTATGCGCATTGTTTACGTCGGCGATTCTAACCTACTATACATAACCTATTATTTAAAATGGATAATCGGGTCAGAGCTGCCGCAAAGCGTTTCTGAAATGTACTGTATGAAAATAATAAAATGTACTAGATTGTACTAAAACCTGTGAGTGCTCTATAATTTTGTGAAGAGCAAAAAAAACAAAAAAAACTCTCAAACCTATGCATTCTTGCATTAAATATCCATTTGAGAGGCTACAACGTATAAAATAAAGATTTTTATAGATTTTTTGAAAACTGAAAATGTACTAGAATTCAGCCTTCGTGTACTTTTGTACTTTGACGTCGAAAATGTACTAGAAATAGTACAAAAGTACTAAAACGGCAGTACTGGAACGGGTGAATGCGTTGCTTAAGATGAATTTTGACCAACTTTCCTTAGAGCACAAAATAAAAAATAAGAAAATTATAAATAAACGTTACAAAGACAATGCTGTTTCTAGAGTGGCGCCGAGAAACAGTAACAAAGCCTACCCAGAACACGAGGCTAATAACCAGAGCAGTAGATGCCGATGACATAGAAGTAAAAGGAAAGTATATTTTAATATGTACGATGTTTCGACAGAATGAACCAGTTGGCTGCGTGGTCCAGTAGGTTGCGCTGACGTATTTCAGTCAGGCGTTGGGACTTCGATTCCCAAGCTAGACGATTTTTGTTCTTTGTTAGGCGAGATGATAAGTAAAACACTCTTAACAAGTTACTTTTTGTGATACTAGCTAGGTAATACATATAAAGAATAACTATTTGTGGAAACAGAAAACTCTTTAGCAGCCTACAGACGTTGATGCATGCTGCGATGCAGGCATCGATTTCTACGTTTCATGATGCAACTAGCGTCTGTAGACCACACAAAACCGTGTTGATCCGTCCTTTTTTCCAACAAGAGTCATCGTAGAGGCCCAAGGGTTGTAATGATGGTTCGATCACTCCTCGTTTCTGCATATCTTTCACCATATTTTGCACTGGAAGTATTGCATAGACCGAAAGGCATTACTTTAAATTTCCACAGTCCACCAGTGTCGTTTTTTCTTTATCTTTTTCATCGATATCAACCTGCCAGTGTCCACTTTGCAAGTTGATATCGGCGAAACCAACCGTGAAGAGTTTTCAGCTGCAAGTGTCGTCGATTCTTGGTAGAGGGACGAGAGGGTACGATCTTTTTTTAGTCATATTGTTGAGCCGTCTGTAGTCCACACAAGATATTGGTGATTCGTCTTTCTTTCTGACGAGAACTATCGGAGAACCCAAGGGCTAAAAGATGGCTCGATCACTCCTCGTTTCTGAATATATTTTACCATATTTTGCTCTTTATCAATCCTAGATGATGCAATTTTTCGTGGGGCTGTTTGACTGGCTGGGTGTCTGGGTTTTACTACGTACCAGGCGAGTTATCGCATGAAGTTCTCATAGTAGCTCTAGGACCTTCCGCTGAAGCTCGGATCGCAAATTCTGACAGCTTCTATCATACAAATCTCAAAGACTAGTATGATATTTCGGTGAGGTCTTTATCATCTTCTTTTTGTTGTATGCCATCTAGTTTTCGTGTCCATGCTGCTGGTTCTAGTCTACCCAGAGGCGTACCTTTCTTGACTTGTATTGAATTCCTGGATACATTCACTGCCCTTATTGGCATACCTGAGGAATCTGTTATTGTTCTGGCTAAAGAAGGAAGTTCATTCCAACCAAGCGTAGGCTCTGGCTACATTCTTGAGTAGGCCAAAAAGTATATTACTAAATCGGGTAGTATCAAGTAGAACATTTGGGGATACTTTTATAGAACCCTCCGTGTCTTGAGACTTGAGAAACCAATGTTTACAAGCTTTCGTCGTAGAGGTAAATGATCAAATCAAACACAGTCAACTGGGAGAACTATTTATAATACAAGAAAAACAGAATAATATCATGAGAAATATTAGAAGTATGAACAAATTTTAGACCTTTCAAGTCATTCAATGAAGTTCTTGAGTACAGTTAATAGATTTTGAATTATTCAAAAATTGATTTACGTATCAGTTGTAAAACAAAAAATTTCACGTTAATCAGTAACAGTTTCATATATCCAGTCTAAAAAGCTGGCTACGTTAGTATAGACTGCGGGCCAACCTTCTGTGCCACACTGTGCTCCATAAGACACGATCCCCTCGATGTACCACTGGGAAGAATCACTCGCCCTTGTTTTCATCAACGGACCACCGCTGTCTCCTGAAAATAGTCCTTGTTGACATCTTCAGTTCTCAGATGTAGCTATTAACTGTATAGATTGCTTTAGACTTAGATATGGAAAGAGGGGATACCGCGCGCTAGCTCGATGCTATACGAATTAGCTGTGACAGAAACGAATAGCTGTCAAAATTTTGGTGGAAAACAAACATTTTGATACCGTGTTGTTTTTTGCGATATTTAGCGTTTTTAAAACCAATAGTTGTAAAATACTGTGGTGTGCATAACGGTAGGGTGCACAGCTTACGGTTGTAAAAGTCACAGCAGCAGGAAGGAGCCAGAAATCACTTTTCACAGGTAAATTTATGTTCATATTTTTTGGTGTATCCGAAATTTATCCATATATCTCGATATCTAGTTCAGAGCTATATATGTATCCGAAGTATAATTTGAAATATACAACTAACATGCGAATCATAATGTTTTTGAGCCCCTACAGTGTAGAAATGATCTTTTTTAGGGATTTTTTGGTTCAAATACAATCAGTTTTCCAGTGACGTATCTGTTATAGCTTACGTTTTGCAAGACAAGATATCGGTCAAATGGAAGTTGATGGTTAAGTTAATGTTAATTACTTAAATTTGAACTGTGGATGGTGAAATTGGCCATACAGAACTCGTGAATAACAATATTTTAATAAAATTTATTTGAAAATAGACTATTTCCCCAAATAGTTTAACCATGTTAATCTTATTAGCTACGGCACTGGGACCAGCGCTTTGGTACTTTTGGCAACAGAGGTGTTAGCCACGCGTTCTGTCCTTTCTCTTTCCTTGTCTAAGGCTGTAGACATAATTATGTATTTCGACTTTTCCTAGACTAATTAGTATGGAGTATGGACCAGCGAGTAAAACTAGAAACCATATACAATATGTTGGGTCCTCGGTGTCGGAGCCGAATTCTCGGTAAATGTGTGGGCAGGAATGATCGCGATATTTCGATTGACCCACTCATATTGCCAGCCCCAATGCATGGCCCCAGATTTCTAGAGTTCTTAGAAACCGATCTCCTGGTTACCATTATGGAAACACCACTGGCCTATAGGTCAAGTATGATTCTCTAGCTGGACCGAGCTCCGGTACACTTCGCTGCAAAAATGTACGAAGCCACATAAATGATATGATATGATATTCGCCGTGGATTGGACGAGGTGGAAGAATCTCTTAGCCACCGCGTTCACCGGACCACTTGATTTTTTCTTGTGGGGTACAAGGAAATAGGAAGTTTATGTCTGCGTGCCAAATACACGCGAGGAGCTTATTTGCAAGATTATTCACATCGGAAATGAATACCGTAATGTCAAAGTGATGATCAGGCGCTCTGCGCAACATGTAACAGAGCAACAGCATGTTTGCAACACCAAGGAGGACATTTCGAACAATGGTTGTAGCATTTGTTTCTTTTTTTCCAAAACAAATGTCGTGACCACTAAGTATTTTGTTTTATTGCCTTCTCAACTGTCGGATTAAACAATAAAGGGTTATATTCAAACTATCATAGCTTCTAAACTACTCTACTTAGGGCTAAGATGTGCAGCTATTTCTTTTTTAAGAAACATCATACTATCGCTTAGAATAAAAAATTGCAGGTTAACAGCTCAGATTTTTTGAAAAAGCCAAAATTGAAAAAAAAACGCAAAGAATTACACAATTATTTTCTTTTAACAATTTTTTTGCCCTGGTTTATGGTCTACATGTTTCGCTATCGAATGAGACTTATTTTGTGTTTGTGAAACCTCTACATAGGTAGCAGCTACAATTAGTACAATGTTCGTGCATCAATCAGACAAAAAATAAAAAGGCTGCCATTTTACTACGGTGTGAGAAAAACTACTTTTAAGGGGTGATTTGACAATAACAATTAAATTATTTTATCTCCATAACAGCTCCGACAACGAGGCCCGGGCACATTGTATATGTACCGGTTGTCTCACAAAGATTTAAGCAGGATGTAGCTTCCTAACTGTATAAAATCTAAGAAAACAAAATCCGTATAGAACTCTTAACTCTTAAAATACAGTTTAAAACAAATATATACCGACCTTTTTTAATAAGACGTACATTTTTTCCTGTATACTTCTTCAAACCCTCAACACAAAAATGTTCCAAAAAATGAAGTCACATTATGATTAAAGCTTGAAAATAAATTTTCCAATATCTTTAAGGTAGCCGTCAAGTTATTTGCTTTGATACCTCCCCCACATTCTGTTTGTCCTTAAAGTACGGTGATTTTGGTTTAATTTTGCTAAGAATTGTCTTGTAGAATGAACCTATACTTCTATATTTCTACATATATTATAGATTCCTTTGAAATTAATATTTTGGTCACTTCAATCAACTATGCCTAAACATCCCGCAAAAATTAGAGTTCTTGAGTCTATTGCTTCAGTTGTTTATCAGATACGTCCATAAAATGCTACAGCCTACATTCACATTAAGGGTCTAGGGTATAGCGCGCAAAATTGAGAATCCAAGAAAAGACGTACTCCCGTGTTAGCGAGGAGGCGTGGCCGCCTGTTTCCTTTCTCCAGTGTGTGTGTCCAAGATGAGTGGAGATGAGTCCAAAAATCCAAAGGTAAGGTCAAAAGGTCCAAAGGTAAGGTCCAAAGGTCACCACAAAAATGAATTTCGCATTTCCAAACTCCTGACGTTACCTTTAAACTTACAGTAATGACTCAAAGAGCAAATTGAAGAAGAAAGCTTGCGCTTGTGCAACTGTTTAGCTTTTCTTTTGATATCGTGTTTGGTTGTTAAATTTCAGGCATTTATAGAACGTATGATTTTGCATTGCTAATTTTTTTGCACATTAAAACATTTTTTTGAGAAAATCGAAAATAGTTGTCATTCAGGAGGTCTTAACTATCGCCTTCTGAAATATTATATATGTATGTAGTTGGAAAATGGAGTGAGTTATGCGGGAAATTGTGAGTCCGTGTTTTACATGGCAAATACGTATGTATAAATGTGTGTATCCGGGCCCCTTAACTGATAAAGGTGCCAGTATATCATATTTGGTTTGTATGGAAGATGTTACTTCAAGTAACAATAATACTTTTAAAATAATTTACAGAATAAGAATACAACCTGTACAAGAATCCTTCCCTCGTTCTCCTCCAGCGCAGATCTGCGATCTTCTCAGTCTAAAGCCAGCTCTGCTGAAGACATTTCTACATACGTCCGAGTCTGCAACGGGTATCTGGACTTTTAACTTTACTGGACTGTTCGTTCTTCGTTCGGTCCGTCCCCAGCCCGCCACTGTCACCTTCTGTCCAACACTGGCGCGTTCGCCTGGCTGGGGTAAACAGATCGGACGAATGTAGGCTAGAAAAGTGATAGGTACGATAGTAATAGTAGTATTACAATAATTATTAAATGTGAGTCTCATCACGTTAAAATATACCGGGTGAGTTTTTAGCACCGGTTCGGTCGATAACTCCACTACTGTACAAGATAGCGAAAAAAGTTGTATATAAAAGTTGTAGCCAAGGATATGCTCCTTGCTCAGAAAATATTTGATTTATACAGGGTGATCCATAACTACGTGGTGATGCAAACATGTATTTTTTTAAATGAGACACCCTATATATTATTCTATATTTAGATTCTACTAATAATAATGTCTCTTCTCACAATGTAAGGTATTATAACATTATTTCAAAAGTTATATTTTTATATCCAAACCGCTGTCAAACGAACGTACTGTATATCAAAAAGTAATGAACTGTGTAAGGCTTTCGCGGCCTTGTCCAATGAATTTGTGGTTCTTGGGTTTTTAGGCCGGCGTCGTTTAGCGTTAAAGCTTGATGTTTCGCCACCACGAGTGGATGGCATCTTCAGAAGCTATTTCACTTCGGTGACTTCCAAAATACTGTAAATACTGACAGTAGGTAGGTAGGTAATGTTCCTATAAATTTTAAAAATCGGTGCGTGGGCGGCGGAGTGGTTGGCAAAAGACAAAAAAATTAAGTGTTGCTCAAACTTGGTTTTTAGATGTTTTGGAGGTTCCTGATCATTTTCTACTTTTTTTTGGGTGGGGCTGAAATTGCAGTGGCTTGCGGGTTGGATGCTGTAAAACTGAAAAATTTGTTGTGTTCATAATAGGCTGTCCACCAACCTGTGAAAAAAAGACTTAGCGTCATAATCCACTTTTTTAGGTCTATCCGAACATTACCTTGCCTATAATAGAAACCAAGAGACTTAGAATTTTCTGATGTATACATGCAAGTATTCCTTCTGATCGTTCTGTATTGTGTAACGAGGAAACCATTCGATCAATTTTGATGAAGTTTTTACACATTTATTAATCCCGCTAGGATGGAAGGCGTTTATGGTTTTTTAGAAATGGTGTCAATGGCGGTGCCGGCGCAGCAGTAATAGAAAACTAAATATATAAAAACAGCTCAAACTTCGTTTTTAGGCGTTTTGGGAGTTCCTGATCATTTTCTACTTTTTTGGGTGGGGGTGAAATTGGGGTGGTTGGGGGGTGGGGGTCATAAAACTGAAAAAATTTGTTGTGTTCATAAGAGGCTATTCATTGACCTGTGAAAGAAAGACCTAGCGTCATGATAGACTTTTTTAGGTCCATCCGAACATTGTCTTGCCTACTGCAGAAAAGAAATCAAGGACTTAGAATTTTCTGACGTATCCATACAAATATTGCTTTAGCTCGTTCTGTATTGCGTAACGTGGAAACTATAGGATTTTAATGGAATGAAATAATACTGTGGTGTTATTACCGTGGCGAGGATGGAAAGCAAACGTGTATGATGTTTAGAAATCTTGTTAGTACAGGCGCTGCAATAATAAAAAAACTAAATATAAAGAAACAGCTCGGACTTCGTTTTTAGGCGTTTTAGCGATTCCTGACCATTTTCTACTTTTCTTTGGGTGGGGATGAGATTGGGGAAGTTGGGGCGTGGGGTGTCATAAAACTAAACCTTTTTTTATTCATAGTAGGTTGTCCACTGGCCTATGAAGGGAAGGCCCAGCGGCATAGTACTTTCTTTTTTACATGAACCTTCCCCCAATGACTGACACCTAGCTATGGCCCTGCCAGTGGCGAAAGAGAAATCGACAACAAACGAAATATATCAAAATCGCCCAATCTTCGTTTTTAGATGTTTCAAAGATCATTGTGTCTCTACTTTTTTGATGAGGACGTGATAGGGATATAGAGGAACTAAAAACTTTTTGTTGCACCCATAATGTGTCTGAAGTCCTGAGTCAAGTTCTTGGCGCCATCTTTTGTCTATATCCCAAGAGTTTGAGTAAGAGCTACTTTAGCAATCGCAATCGTAATGTATGTAAGTATACACCTTTACACGTCCCCGATAAAGGTTTTGAAACATAGGGTACTTCAGGGTATATATTTACGTCTTTTGGGGAAAATTACTTTTTATTATAGGTACTTACTAGTGAATCTAACCGGATCTCTCAATTTCACAAGTGCTATGTCATTGTACTTCTGTTGATCGTCGGGGTTGTAATCAGGATGAGCGTGGAATGATTGCACGTCCATATCTACCGGTGGTTGATTGCAGACCCTGTCAGATATGCAGTCTCGTTCTTGTCGTGTATCATGTTCACCCAGTCGGGCTTTTATGCTATAATCAAACAATTAAATGACAAATTTATTAACATAAAAAGTTAACAAATTCATTTGCGTTACAAATTCCTATAAATGATCCTGTAGAACCACCAAAAGTCAGTTAAAATGATCATGATAATGATTGACTTAAGCCCGTTTGCACCGACTTGTTATTAATGGTTACTTAATAATTGGATCCCTACTCTGAATGAATCATTTCGGCATGCAAATTTTCAGCTACACCACACACATAAAAAGAAATTCTCAAGTCAAGAATTGTGATATTCTTGTAAATACATACTCACAACAAGAATATCGGTTCTCACTCTAAGAAAGAATATTTGATGAGAATATAATAGAAAATTTGTATCAAGAATAATATAATTTTGATTTATATACTTATTTTAAAGAAATATGCTCCAAAAGAAAATATAATTTTCTTTGCAACCAAGGCTACAATAATTTAATAACAAATATTACATAATTTTATATCAAGATTATAATTTTTTCCAGCGCTGCCCAGTTTACTTCTATCAAGAATATAGACAGCTTGCAAATGCGAACCTTCATTTACAATATGATAATCTTGGTTTGAAAATGAACGCTGTTTTACAAGCACACCCTATATGTGTATCAAGTAAATCATTTATTTGACGTCTACCAACGTCGGAGTGCGCAGGCGCGCAGCGTGTCACGGGTCAACTCTCCCTCTCTACTACTCAACAGCCCGTTGCCCGTCCGCGTCGCCATTATCGGTTTTCGGATTGTCGTATTCGCCACCGTCTTTAGCACCGTAGCGTAATACCTGCATCCTGGATCCTGCATAATAGCACATAATAGTATCTAGTCAAACTGTTAAATATATTGCCGTTGCCACGTGATACCCGTGATAGCACCAACCATCAGTCATCGAATCTGCCGGTAGTGCTGGTCCACCGCCACTTGAGTCGCGTCCCAGTTCCCATCAGCTTCCTTATCACTGGATCTATCCAACCATGAATGAGCTATTAAAAAGATTAGGATGCGAAGACCTGACTACTAAGTATATTAAAAGTGATTTAAGAAATTTTGCAGAACTATTTCTCCAGAAAAATTTCTACCTGCTCATAGAAGAGTTTGAATACTCAAATTAATACTACTAGATTCCTCATCCAAGAATATCACCATTTTAGAATAAAATTGAGCTACTTGCGTCAAGTTTATGAAATGCTCCCAGTTAAGATTATGAAATGCTTCAGTCAAGATTATGAAATACTTCGGTCAAGATACCATATGCTTGATTTAAGATTTTGGTATTCTTACTATCAAGAATTTCCCAGTTTTGCATTGAAGGTATTTTCTCAATGTAACCCTTATATGGTCAAAGATATCGTATTCTCACAGATTATCATAACTTTGCGCGTATAGGAAGTTATGGTATACTTGAATTAAAGCATCTGTGCTCCATCTAAGAAATTATTTTTATGTGTGCACTGGAAAATATATTTGCATCTAACCAACATATACAGCGATAGGTTTAAGCTCCAAATACTTACAGTCTTCCTACTTTTTGTTCAATTTCGCCAGCTACACAGTGTCCTGCTGTCAGCACATATCTAGCAGATATCAATGAACCACCACAGGCGTACCTCTTGTTACCGGTAAGGGTGTTTTGGTATTGCAGCATAGCCATCCATGGAAATTCACCTATAGCTGTTTCAGTACCACCGTATATCCTATCTACCTCCTATTAGAAAAAGACGGAAACCGTCATTATTCTTCGACAAAATATTGGGGAACGATAGTTACAGGACTGGACGCAGTAAGCTACGATAAGGTACGAAACCGCCCGACTTTGCACAATGGAGAAGTTTCCAAAAAAATAAAATTTGGAAAATTCATTATTATCTGATAGTCTATTTCTTCACTTGAAGAACGTCGAAAAAATCATCTGAATATTCCAAAAAACGGCGGAGTTATTCAATTTTATATTTGCGTAAAGCGACCGCGGAGGCGAAAACCCGTTTGACGTCACATCACATGTCTGGTCGGGATTCCGACTCCGCTATGCATACGCTGCGCTGTACAGTATGCGACATTTAGACTTGAGTGGAACGGCGAAGGTGTTTGTTGTAACGGGCAGACGCCAGTATATTTTTGAAGTATGGAGGAAGGTTACGATCGTGGTGATTCTAGTAATCTTCCTAAGGTGGATGACATGATTATGGACTTTTACTTTCACACCGATAGGTAAGGAGAGTATTGTGATCGTGAAAATTTTCGATTTTGAGATAATACGCTTTTTGGGTGTTCTATGATGTCTACATTTAACGAAAATCCACACAACTCATTTCCGTCGGTCTGTCTGTCTGTCGGTCTGTCTGTACGCGTTTTTCTAGCCACGCAATCTCAGTAACCGCTTCATGGATTGTTATGAAATTTGGCAGCGATATCCCGTGGGGGTAGTTGTAGGTATTGTTCCTATCAGTTTGAAAATCGGTGCATGGGCGGTGGAGTAATTAACAAAAAACCATAAATTTTAAATATTCCTCAAACTTTGTTTTTAGGCGTTTTAGAGGTTCCTGATCATTTTCTACTTTTTTGGATGGGGGTGATATTGGGGTGGTTGGGAGGTGAGGGGTTGTAAAACTGAAGGATCATTGTATTCATAACAGATCGTCCACTAACCTGTGAAAGAGAAGCCTAGCGTCATAATACACTTTTTTAGGTGCATCCGAACATTACCTTGGCTATTACGGATCGTCGACTTGAATTTTCTGATGTATACATGCGAGAGTATTGCTCCTGATCATTCTGTATGGTGTAACTAGGAAACTATAGGATTGATTTCAACTAAATTTTCACACAGTATTACTACCGCTGCGAGGATGTAAAATCTTTGATTTTTAAAAGTCGTGTCAGCGGCGGCGCAGCAAAATAAAAAAAACTAAAAATATAGAAACAGCTCAAACTTCGTTTTTAAGCGTTTTAGGGGTTTCGTGATCATTTTCTACTTTTTTGGGTGGGGGTGAAATTGGGGTAGTTGGGGGTCATAAAACTCAATTTTTTGTATTCATAATAGGCTATCCATTGAAATATTTGTTTGGTGTTTTTATGGTGGTGTTAGTACACCTGAGTACAATGCAATATTTATAGTTTCTCGGTCTGTAGACATATTCTAATAATACGAGTACCAATAAACTGCAGTGTATCGTTTTGTCACCGTCGGCGTCGCCTACTCTACTGAAAACAAGGAATAACAACATGAACGAGGAGGCCGGCGCCGGCGGCGGCGGCGTGGTGGCTTGCGGGAGCGACAGCGACAGGGCATACACAGGCTTGCGTTGTGTCGTGTGACGTGATGTCACAGCGGCTTCGCGCGGAGGATACGGCAATTCAAACTTTGAAGGACTATAACTTTTCTGTTAATGGAGATAATTACAAAATTTTTTCGCCATTGTTCTCTAACACTTCAGGACTATCTGATTAACTAAAATTTGAAAAAATGGAAACTTCCTCATTAAACGTCCAATGAGGGAAAATACAAAGAGCAATTTTAACAGAATCATTCAACCAGTGGATATATCTTTATACAGGGTGTCGGGATATTCGACCGAAAACGCTTGACAGGTGATAGATCTCACATTTTTATGAACATTGGGATAGGAACGTGAAGGTTTAAGATGCTTAATTTTCAAGATACAGGGTGTCAAAGTTTTACTTTTATTTTCGTTTCTTTTCAATTATTCAGCAATAAAATGGCACAACTATCTAAAATTACGTACAGGGGGTTGATATCTAAATGTCCATACAAATGTGATGTCTATCACCTGTCAAGAGTTTTCTGTCGAACATCCGGATAGTTTGTATAATATCCTAATAATCCCAATGTATTTTATTGTTTATTGTTTTTTGTTCTTCAGTTTAATGTATCTGTCTGTTATATTTATTTATACATATTTTTTTGACGAATTTAGTTAGTTTTTCCTGTATATACATACATCAATGAACCACTACTATTGACTGTAGTTCAAGAAAACTAAAAAATACGTCTACAAAGTGGTAATGATGGGAACTAGTCCACGCCGTGAAACCTTTGGAACCATATTCTGGTCTATTTTGCTGTGATGATGATTTTGATGTAAGTTTAAGCTTAGACGTAAAGTTTATAAAATGGATTTTTAATTTTCTCAAACAAGCTGTATTATAATACAGGGTGTTCCTGAATATTATGTATAAACGAAATGAGGAGATTGTTTGTTTTTTTTTAACTGACATTTTAAATAAACATAGGTCCGCCGTCGCTTGGTTACCGATCTACAGGGTGTCGAAATTTCTATATTTTTCAGTTTTTTCTTGATAACTGTCTCAGTTTTCAAGGTATTTAGCTCAAGTTTGGAATATAAGAAACCCAATACAAATTACATAACTGCACATGTCAAACGGGTGGCAAAATCTACAAGGTCATATTTTTTCAGGGATCATGCCCCTTTTGTTACCCTGAATTTCATTTCGGTGCTCTTTGTAACTCTAAAGTTGCCAACACAACTTACGATTGAAGGTATTACATCTCAAATTTAATAAAATAAAACAGTTATCATAATAAAGCCATAGCGTCATAGACTATATTTCAAATACATGATTTTCATCTATCTAATGCTCTCGATAAGGATCGGAGATATAAAAAAACTGCAAGAGGACAAAAAGTTTCTAAACAAGACGGAAAAACTGTCTTGTTTTTTTGAATCTACCTGCGGAGCACCGCAGAAAAGTTCAGCGTAAGGAAAGTGGGCGTGATCCCTGAAAAAATATCACCTTATAGATTCTGGCAACTGTATGACATGTGCAATTATGTAACTCCTATTGCGTATTTTACACTCCAAATTTCAGAATTGGAAAAAAATGAGAGAGTTATTTGAAAAAGCTGAAAAAACAAAAAAACAAAAATTTCAACATCCTGTATATCAGTAATGAAGCGTTTGTGTACTATGTCAATTTGAAATTTTAGTCCTTAAAAATACCAAAGAGTCTGCTCCCTTCGTTGGAACATGATACCAGGAATACCCTGTATAATGCATATAATGATGTCTAAACAGATGTGTCAGGCAGGCGTAGGTCGTAGGATGCTCTTAGCATATAACTCAAAACTCAGTTTTTGCGTATTTGACGAGGAAAGAAAGAAGGTGTTATTGTTTTGTGCCACTGAACTCTAATTGGTTCCCTTAGGCTGACATCACAACCTTGGCTGGAACTATATTATTTCAATTTGAATAAAATTTTATTCAGTGATAAATACGATAGAAAATTTTTGTAATATTATTTATAGCATCTATGTGGTGTATGGTTTCGTTAAAGCCAATAAAAAAATAAGATTTTGGCCCATTTTTGGAGGTGTTGCCTGGACATGGACAGGTAGTTTTTCGCAGGGTAGCTGAGAAGTTCCTTAGAAGTTGATCAACCAATATTGTCATCCCTCGAGGCCTTAAATGCTCTGTGGGTGCGCTCTTTTGTCATAGCTCCAAAGGGCAAGACACAAGACTTTGGGCTCGTCAGCCTATATTTCCAACCCTTCAGATTGTGTTTGGACTTTTATCCATATGTTGCTATGAGATGGATTCCAAATGCCTAATGGCTTAAATACAAATTTAATAACAAATTTCAAGGTTACCTGGAACCCACACTGGTTTATGCTTGGAAGCAAGTCTCTCCCTCTGTTACTGTTACTATTTCCTCTTTCGCCTCCGTCACTTCCATTGTCCCAGTCTCTATACTCTTGTCGTTCCGTGGTGGTTGTAGTGGTCGGTCTCGGACGTCTGCCCCTCTGGGTAGTCGTAGCGATTAAAGCAAAGTTGTTGTCTGTACCGCAACATACCTAGAGTACCACAATATTACTAGGAATTACTTTCCAGTGACGCCAGGTAAGTATGTCCCTAGTACTAGCACGACCTTTTCCTAGCAACACGGGGACGTGAAAGGAATGTCTTAATACAGATTTGCAGTTTTTGATATGTACGTTTTTCATTATTAAAAATTAAACAGAAATTACGACACGTAATTCTTAAATAAGTACTATAACATCACAATATTGGCCATTATAGACTACTACTGAATTATTTATAAAATACATAAGGTTTTAAAAACTTTTGAAGTAAAAATTTTAAGATCTTGTATTGCACATCTTTGGCTGAGAATTTACTACAAGTAGATTTAGGGTATGTTATATCTCTAGCTTCTATCATAGTGACCTCTAAATCAGTCAATTTTCAAACTGAAGATTTTAAAATGTATAATGAAATCTCGTACAGATTATTATTCATTTTGTATAGTACTCACCAGTGGATCACCATTATAGTATCCTTCACACTGCGATTGTTTCAAAAAACGCAGTTGTCTCTGATCTTTGGTTCTTATGACACTCAGCAAGATCTGACAGTCGTAAATAGATTTACAGGTTGCTCGTTCATTGTTTGGGGTTAAGCATATATCACCTAGATCTGCAAGGACACAAAATGAAAGTTAAACACGACAGCGTCTTTTTTAAGAGATAAGAAAAGGCTCTTCTCTCATTGTAGCTTGGAAAATATCTAGAATTAATATCTAGTTATTTAACTAACAGGACAATATATATGTACGTTTCCGTGTTATGTTTTCAAGTAATTTTAATTTAAGCTTAAGTTCAAATAGTAACGAAATTTCGATATGTCAAACTTGTAATTGAAGAAACTTTATGAATTTAGTATCTATTGCTTTATATTGGTATACACATATATTATATCACTCCCATAATATTTGTCAATTTAAATGTGAAGCAGAGTAAAATAGAGAGGTTTTGACTGTATGTCACACTAAAGGCTGGTTGTCCAGGGATGAGCAGAGAAAAAGTGAAAGTACTTTTATTTTTAATACTGCCAATAAAAGACTGGTAAATGTGAAATGACTAAGAAACAATTTGAAACTAAATATGAAAAATAGCTCCTAAGCTGAAAAGAACAGAGGCAGAAAAGTAGTTGTCATTACAGGAGACCTGTCTAAAGAAGACAGAAGTAAGCAGAAAATCTTGCAAGGAAGCCTGAAAGAAAGCAATAACCTCAATCTCACCGCAAATATAGTGAACAATAAACTGATAGTAGTTAATGAAAAAAAAAATACTGTCCACAAATTGCTCCAAAAGGAGGCTGAAGGAATCTATGAAGTAGAGTATTGCAAAATAGACAAAAACACAATTGAAGACAAGAAAGAACTAATTTTAGATTTTAGTTTATCCCATGTACAAGCTTGTAATCTTACTTCATGTCAATAAATATAATTTTTTTATCACCCCTTTATTGTAACTTACTACTGGACTAAAATGAAAAAGCTATGTGTAGAGGACTACTAATGGTAACTAGACCGCTTTTTATGTGATAGTGGGCTTAGAATGTGGAGAACATTAACAATACCACATTATATGTCCAACGTCCAACAGTTTCAGAGATAATAGTGAAAATTCTATATTTTTAATAAATTCTGTTGATTTTCACACTAAAAATTAGGTAAATTATATATCTTTTTAAGTTGATATGTCACTCAGCTATGTCGTTCTGGCATCTACTGACTTGATTATAATGAATATCTATTGTTCCCTCAGGACCCATATTGCCAGATTGATGTTTACATAGTCACTTATTGAATAAAATAATAAAATTGAAATGCTAAGATTACTACTATATTAGAGACGCATCACAAAGATTAGTGAGAAGTACGACCTAATACTGTTATCCAGTTATCAATAATAAATTTATAGACATGGCACAATACTCCTTATCAACGTGACAAGGAAATCATAGCTATACATTGTTGAAGTTATTCAAATGTACGTAGATCTTTTACTACTATAACGTTATAGATAATGTGTATGTATCTGTATGATATATGTATGTGTGATATTATTTTACGAGCGGGTAATCGTTGCCGATTTGTTAGGAAACAAAACTCGAGCTAGATGGCTGGGTAGCGGCAAATAAACAGCAAAGTGTACACTTAAAACTCTATTTCCAAGCTTTCGGGATCATTTGATCCCTTCTTCACGGCTACAAAGACATCATACACTTTGCTGTTTATTTGCCGCTACCCAGCCATCTAGCTCGAGTTTTGTATGTGTGATATATATTCTGCATAATACTTAGCACTAACCTGATACACAGTACCTAACTGTATACAGGAACAACAATTGTTATTGATTCGTGCGAATATAATGTCTATATTGAATTACAAATTAATACACTAAAAAATATAGAACTTTTCTGATTTTTTTGTGTCTTCCTACCACAACTATAAACAAACCTCGACAAAATAAAATTAAATTCCTTTCTTAGTTAAAGAAAGCAGTTGCAGCCACTTTGTATTTGCTGCAAATGACTGTGTTGTAATCTATTATTTAACCTAAGTATACCAATTATTATCCTGTAAGTGTGTATAGGCAAGTAGAAACACAATAATCTTATTTCAGACCCGGTATCAAACTTATTATGTTTAAAACTCTTCCATTAATAATAAGTGAAGATTAAGTCTTGCCCATCTTAGAATATCTACGACTCTATTAGAAATACACCTACCTCCATTTACAAATACACTAATAGAAACAAATAGCACTGTCACTATTATGGCACGCATTTCTGTATCACTCTCGTCTCACACAATCAATAAATGACAAGTCTGTCAGCTGTTATCGACACTAAGGTGGGAAAAATCCATAGATTGTATTTCCGGCAACTTTTACATTTTTTAAAATATTTCCCAAGATTATTGATGAAACATTTAACTACCAGCCGGTAATTCCGATGATCGAAGTGAAAGGACAGAACAGAAAAATAGATAAAGCATTACAGGGTAAACCACCAGTGACTAACAATTATTTGAAATCAAATTTCTGTTTAATCCAAGGTGGTCCATATTATTTATGTAGTCAGTTAGCTGAACTGCAAATTACTTCAATATTCATTAGTGTCCGGATTTTTTTATTTCTTCGTTTTGATTCAAAGTGTTAGTTATGATAATGTTTTGTGTATAACTCTGTATATAGCCACTGGGCAAAGCCACAAGGTTATCTTTTATGCTTACACAAATCATACGGCTAAGCATGAAATTAATATGTGAACATCAAAACATGTTTTAACTATGTATATACGTATATTAAATTGAATTGAATAAACTACACTGAGAAAAACCAACAAAGTAGAAGTACATACTGGGTGCCCTGGAGGCCACTAGCTGATTGAAAATGCTAATAACTTTTAATTTTTTTATCTTCAGAAACGGCTTTAAAACAAGGCAGAATATTCCAGTTTTTTTAATTTTATTTTTTTATTGAATTATTTAAAAACTTCCTAATTATTGGCTTGGTCCGTTATTGCTGCTTGTAGTGCGTGTCTCATGATATCTGATAGCCCTATTTCTTGTCGTACCTATATTCTTTATCAGTCAGTCGAGTGTTCTACGTTTGTTGGTATAAACCTTCTTGCTAAGACGATATCCATTCTATATCTTTGAAAGTGGAACGTGAACACGTTTGTAACAGAAGCTCGTATCATTCTCGTTCCAGAATTATAATATTGATCGTCGAAAAAGGATGCTCCAATGGCTCTATGGGTGGTAAGTCAACACCACATTTTATTGGAAAGAAATCGACAGTTTTGTTTGTAAAAAAATTACACGCAAGTAAAATCCGAGCAGCTAGAATACTTATTGTTCATTCTGACCCTATTTACCTACATGGCACCTCCAAAAAGCTCTATACTTGTAAGAACAACATGGCTTTTTGTCGATCCAAGAACTGTGAGATCTGTTGCAATTGTGCCGAGAGGCTAGTTGGTTGTTTAAAAATGCCTCCTAGAAGATGACAGCCCCAGCTTTCGCAGCTAACCTCCGTTGAGGGTGCTTCTTTCAGATCAATAGCTGTAACCATAGGGTATCGCTATACCCTATGGTTACAGCTATAGTTGAGCAGCATGGCGCGCATGGATCGGAAAGAGGGCGAATGCAGCGAGCAGAGGTTCCTGAGTATGTACGAGGACTGCAGACTAGCAGACCCTTCGAGACAGAATGCGATCTACTAGAGCTGTTGCTGAATCTTGGCATGCATGCATAAGGAGGCCCTTCCGAATCCGCATGGTCTACCGCAAGTAGCGCGAAATCAAACACGCAGTGCTTCCATTCCCTGTATACTGTCCTATTGGTTTGATGATTTGGAGTGCAATTGCATTTAACACTGACGACGGGCCCAAAGTTATGCGAATGAGGTGTTAGAGCCAGTTGCCATTCCATATGTCCGAGGCCTTGAAGAGGATTTCTTCCAGCAAGATAATGCCCGTCCTGATATTGCAAGGGTGTCAATGAAGTTTCTACAGGAGGCTAAGTTTCCCATTGACCAAGGCTATAGAAGTGCTTTCGTCGTTCGACGTGAAGGACACACTCATTATTGACCTGTTGTCGTTTTCAAAAACTAAGTTTGGCAAATATGTGGTTTATTATTTTCTTTAGCCTTGTCGCATTTAATGAACCGCATCCCTTTTTTTCAGTGTTTTTATTTTACTTTTAGGTTGTTGCCGTCATCTCTCTCTAACCAGACATTCGCCAGTTCCTTGTAGGCCCAGTCCTCCAGGGTAACACTGACTATAGGGGCTGCCGGCCCCTATCTTAGCTAAACCTTCCGCTCTCTCGTTACCCGGTAAACAATGTGTCCGTAGACCCACAGCGGGGTCACCTCCTTATGATTTGCTAGTTTGAGTGTGATAGAGTATTTTTGAGCCAGAGCTGATCTGGCTCCCGGAGCTGCCACTACATAATAATAATAATAATAATAATAATAATAATAATAACCCCCATCAGGTGCTAGAACGTTGTCGCTCGTTTGGGGGCTTAGAGGGTGACTTTTTGATGGGCAAGCTATGTCGGTTGGTGGCTCATCGGAGGCTCTAATACCACCGCGGGGTTGTCATGCCGGCATGGCTCGTGATCAACAAGTCACCTCAACCAAGGCTAGCACACTCAGGAAGCTGTGGGCTAGGTAGACTTTACATCCTCTACCGAGCACAAAGCTTCTTTCCCCAAGCTATCCTGACCTCAGTCAGATAGGGATTTGGCAAATCCGGGGAGAAATGCCACAGAAGGCTGAGCGCCGGTCCTTCTGTCATATACCGTTATTGCGCCTCACACTTCAACGACCTCAGCAGGGCGTGGCTGTGGAACGTTGTGGGGGGTACGCAACCGGGGGGCTTGCCTTAACCGGCCGGCCCGCGAGGAGAAAACCTCAACAAAACCCGACAGTAAAGTCGCAAATCCTCCGGAGCATCTTGGGCCAACTTCGGAGTAAATATAAGTCCCTTCTCTCCTGGAATGGGCGTCACCCGGGAGAGCGACATTTAGATCGTCCCTACTCGTGGGAACACGATGGATAGAGTTAGTTTTATAAATAACCAACGACGGCCTAGGGTACGTCGATTAAACTCACCTGAACCCCAAACCGAAAAAGAACAACCAATAGGAGATAACCCAGTTGCGGATGTTTTGCCGGTAGAGCCGGCAACCACCAAAGCTGGCAAGCCAAGACAGCGCTTACAGTGGACTACTGAGATGAACACATCTGTAATGCACTGTTACTATACCGCCACAAAACTAGAAACAATCTCCACAGGCTACAGGCATGAACTACACAGGCTATTTACAGCACAATACCCACACCTCTCAGCACGGGTAACTGAACAAAGACTTATTGACCAAAAACGTGTCATTACCAAAAATAACCGACTTACACCTCAACAACTACAAGCTATAAAGAATCTTGTAGCAGACGAAATAAATACAGTTGAAACGAATGATTCTCTAGTCAACGAATCAAACACGGAAACACAACACGATCATACCCTAAACGATAAGACTCCAAACACAAACACAACCAACACCACCAGCACACACTTAGAAGAAAACCCAGAACATGAGTTTATACCAGATGCCCCAGACACAGTATGCACCAACCGGCCTCCCACAACTACACGAAACCAAAACGTTGCTCAAACACCTTCCTTCACACAATCTGCCGAACAAGTGATGAACGCACAATTTAACAAATGGTGTGGCACTAACCCTGCACTGCGAGATCCCCTGCCCAGACTAATTTTCAACAGCAACACCCAAAAAATATTACATACAATAAATACCCACGTAATACCACAATTCTTAACAAGCGGCAGTAACCTAGAGGACATCCACACCGTCATATATGCTGCCGCAGCAGCCACACTTATAGTTAACGGCCAAAAACTTCCGAAACGGTCTAATAACCACACAAGCAAAAGGTCGAAACCTAAATGGCAAATGCGAATTGAAAACAAAATTACCACAATCAGAAAGGAACTGGCACACCTCGCACAATACACCAACAACAACAACCGTTCAAAACGCATACAGACAACAATAGATATCCTCAAATCCAAGTCGCCCCAAAAATCAATACCAGAAATAACTGATACCCTCAAACAAAAACTTGCAGTCTACGCAGCTCGACTACGCAGATACAATGAATCAAACGACAGAAAGGACGCTAATAACCTTTTTCAGAAAAGTGAAAAACAATTCTACAAAAAGATAACAACCGACAACCAGATAACAGCAATAGAACTTCCTAGTAAACAAGAGTTAACTGAGTTTTGGGGAAGTCTATGGTCAGAACCCAAAACACATAATGAAAACGCTCCATGGATCAGACAGGAAGAGGAAAAACATCAACATATAGCGGAACAGGGAAAGGTTATTCTTACGCCAGAGGAAATAGCTGAAACAATAAAACATACTCACAACTGGAAGTGTCCAGGCGTGGATAATATACAAAATTTTTGGTACAAGCAGTTCAGCTCAGTATACGAAGTGCTCACAGACCAAATTAATAAAGCCATACTCCAACCCAATAGGCTTCCCAAATTCCTCACGCAAGGAATAACGTATATAAAACCCAAAAACGCAGACACCAAAAACCCTGCCAACTATCGCCCAATCACTTGTCTTCCCACCTTGTACAAGATCATCACTGCAACGATATGTAGAAGAATTGAAAAACACCTCACGGAAAACAGCATCTTGACTGAAGAACAAAAAGGATGTAGAAAACAAAGCCAAGGATGCAAGGAACAACTTATAATTGATAGTGTGATCATGGAGCAAACCAGAAAAGAACACAGGAATCTTCATACCTGTTTTATCGACTATAAAAAAGCTTTCGACTCTGTACCCCATAGCTGGCTAACAAAAACTCTTCAAATATACAAGATCAACCCAGGACTTCGTCAGTTTCTTACAAGAACGATGGAGACATGGCGAACAAATATACACCTTCAAACTGAGGACGGTCATATTCAAACGGATGAGCTACATATACGTCGTGGTATCTTCCAGGGTGACTCTCTCAGTTCCCTATGGTTCTGCCTCTGTCTCAATCCGCTCTCCAACACACTTAACAGCACAAACTGTGGTTTCACCATCAGGCACCAGAAAGCAAATCAACACAAAATCAATCATCTTCTTTACATGGATGATCTAAAACTATATGCTGCCACCGAAGTGCAACTGAGAGAATTACTCAGGATAACAGAAGTTTGTACGTCAGATATCAAGATGGATTTTGGCATGAGTAAATGCAAGGTGCTTCACATCAATAAAGGCCAATGGAAAAACCATCCCGAACAGGAAGTAGTAACTGGCTAGGCGCTAGACAACATGGACAAGGATGAAACGTACAAGTACCTGGGTATCAATCAAAACGCTAAGATAGACCACACAAAAATCAAATCACAACTAACACAAGAGTTTAAAGACCGCCTTATTAGACTGTTAAAAACGAAACTAAATTCTAGAAATCTTACAAAAGCTATTAACACATTTGCTATACCAATCCTAACATATTCATTTGGCATTATCAAGTGGTCGCACACTGACATAGAAAACATCCATATACTCATCCGAACAGAACTCACAAAACACAGAATGTCACATCCCAAAGCATGCAAGGAAAGGCTCACCATAGACAGAAAACAAGGGGGCAGAGGAATTATAGATATACAGTCACTTCATGCAAAACAAATAAAATCACTCAGACATTTTTTCCACAGTAAACAAACAAACTTGCATAAAGCAATAGTAAAAGCAGACAAAAACTACACACCACTCGTCCTTTCTTGTCCAGACCACGCAGCAGACGCACACAACCACATACAAGCACAACAAGAAAAAATAAACACCTGGTCGCAGAAGGCACTCCACGGCAAACATAGATACCGTGTTACACAAGACCACATTAATGAAAAGCAGTCATACACCTGGCTGCAGGATGGCCAGCTCTTTCCGGAAACGGAAGGTTTTATGCTTGCTATCCAGGACCAAGTGATTGCGACACGAAATTACAGGAAGTACATAATGAAAGATCCATCCATCTCTGATGACAATTGCAGAAAATGCCACCAACAGAAGGAAACAATAGAACACGTAACTAGTGGATGCAAAACTCTCGCTGGAACTGAGTATACAGCCAGACATAACTCTGCAGCCAAAGTCATACACCAAGCACTAGCCACAACAGACAAGCTAATTGAAAACACAGATCCATATTATAACTACACACCGACCTCAGTACTAGAGAACAATCAATTCAAACTATTCTGGGACATTGAAATACATACAGATAAAACCATCCCAGCAAACAGGCCAGATATAGTTTTCCAGTCAAAGACAGACAAAGTGACCTACTTAATAGATATTGCGATTCCCAATGATATGAACATCCAAAACACCTACGCTGGGAAGATATCTAAATACACCGATCTCGCCATAGAAATAAAACGACTATGGAAACAAAACAAAGTTGTCATTGTCCCCCTCATTATGTCGGTCTCAGGCCTTACACCAAATACATTTACGCCACACCTGCAACAATTGGGCCTGGATGAAAAGTTACATAAAACCTTCCAAAAGTCTGTAATCCTCAAGACCTGTAGCATGGTACGGTCCTTCCTGAATTCAGAATAATAATAGGTCAGGTATTGACTTGGCATAGCCCGTCAATACTTGTCACTACCGCAACCATGCGAGAAAAAATAAGACATGCATAATAATTTATTGGTGTTAATGTACAAACAAGTGTACTTACACAAGTCAATATAAAAAACGTTTTTTGTTAAAGTCATAGAATTGTAATATAATAATAATAATAATAATAAACAAACAAACAGAAAATAGACAAACAAACAGATAATTATTCATTACACAAGACAGTCATAAATGTATTGATACGCTAGTGTGCCAAACTTGAATCATATTTAAAAACAATATCATGCAGTACTTTCACATAGTATGATAGACAGACATACACAAACATATTAAAATTTAAAATCCAGGAATTCAGTATAAGAATAAAATGCATTTTTTATTAAAAACTGCTTAATCATTAGCTTGTAAGAATTTAAATCTAATGATCTAATGTGCAGTGGTAATTTATTAAAATACTTTGGTCCTATATACTTGAGACTTTTCTGGCTTTTAGACAGTCTTAAAAAAGGGATATCTAAAGTCCCAGCGCTTCTGGTATTGTAGATTTTGTTGGACATATTGTTGTCGTTGTTTAAATATTGTTTGGCGTACATTAGTACCTCATATATATACATTGAAGGCAATGTGAGTATTTTGGAATCTATGAAATTCTGTCTACAGTCCTCTCTATACTTCAAAGAGCATACTATACGTACCGCTCGTCTCTGCAAAGCAAATATGCGCTGCCAGTCTGAGCCCTGCCCCCAAACTAAAATCCCATATGATATTATAGAATGGCATAAAGCAAAGTACGCTGCTTTCATAGCACTATCATTTAATTCTGATGCCAGACTCCTCAATAGATAAATGTTTTTTGACAGTTTTTTTGAGGTCTCGTCAATATGTGTATCCCATTTTAACTTGTTGTCCATATATACTCCCAGAAATTTTGTCGCAGTCATATGTGCATGATGCTCTACTTCTTTCAGGGAAAAAATCATATGAACTGTTTTAGATTGATTTAGAGTTAGTTTATTCGCCTCAAACCAACGTTTCGCACCCAATAGAGTTTTTTCCGATTTCTCAGAGAGCTCCAAAATGTTGTTACTTTTCACAGAAATGGTCGTATCATCAGCAAATAAAATATACTTGCCTTCTTCATTATAAGGTAGATCGTTAATATAAATGAGAAACAGTACGGGACCCAAAACTGAACCTTGAGGTACACCGTGACTGATTGGACTTTCATTTGACAATGTGTTACCAATTTTAACGCACTGTGATCTATCAGCATTCAGAGCATATACAATTGTTCTTTATTTTGAAACTGTTCCTTTTCCGTCGAGTGTGCCACCATCAGTATGGCTCACCTTCAGCTGGAGGACAATCGTGCAGGTCCCCAGCGCAAAGCTTCGCGGCACTCCTTTTTCATACAGGCAGACAAATCTTTGAACTTCTTTATTGATTTACAAAATACTCATGAGTTGTGCAGCTTATAAGAGATACATGGAATCGCAGTAGTTAGCTTAGACTAAGTCGCTTAGTTCGGTTAGGTTAGGTTGAAAGTGAGTGGGGCAGAGCTGCCTCCTTCTACTGCGACTCAATTGTGACTGTTGTGGCTTACACCTTTTTAGAGTTCACCGTTCAGTCCGCACCTCTTTACGAAGGCGATCAACGTGAAAGGTGAAACTTCCTTGAAGTCATGAGGTTCCAGTTGGGCAAATCCGAATGTCTGGAACCTAGAATTATCCAGTACTGGACAGGAGCAAAGAATATGCTCCGCTGTTTCGTCCTCCACGTAGCAGAAGCGACAGTCTGAAGTTTGTTCAAGACCCAACTTTCGCATATGGTACCTTAGACGACCATGTCCCGTCAGCAGACCGACCAGAATGCGGAGGTCGTACCTATCACATTCCATGATCCTCGGGGGGGCCTGACTCGAGGGGTATCTTATAAACATCCTCGAGTGCAGTAGCCCTGGTGTATCGCGCCAGTTCAGGAGTGCTTTCCTCACTGCCCAGTCCGAGATGGTCTTTTTGCGGTGCTTTTTGCAATGCCCGCGAATGGTTCTGGTCCTATGAACACAGATTCAGTTCTTCCTCTTGTTAGCGCGTCGGCCAATACATTGCCTTCCACTCCGCTGTGACCCGGAACCCAAATCAAGGATACCCTTTTACCCGTTCCGAATTTGTTGAGGAGGTGCATGCAGTTCCACACCAGTCTTGAATCAACCCGACTGGAGCACAGTGCTTTCAATGCAGCCTGGCTGTCTGAAAAGATTTTTATAGATCTGTTTGTCAAGGGCCAGGTCGCTTAGTTGTTGGATGTTGAATTGACTAGTTGTTGCATGTTGTATTGACTAGTTGTCTGCTGTTGTACTTCACACACTGAAGATGTCAAATTTGGACTCAATGCTCACTTAATGTTGGACTTTAGATTTTGAGGAAGAAATTGGGACTCATTTTGGGAAATACTTAGGTCAGGTTGTGTTGAAAGTGCCTCCTTCCACTGCTACCTTATTGTGTCTGTTGTGACTCCTACCGAGTTCACCATACAATCCACACCTTTTGACGAAAGCGATGGTCGTGTTTAGTGTATTTTCCTTGGAGTTGAGTCATCTGAAAGTCTGAAATCTCTCTCTTTCCAGTACTGGAAAGGAGGAGAATATGTGTTCGACAGTTTGTTGTTTATTCCAGACCTATCTTCCGCAAGTGGTTTCTTCATACGACAATGTCTCATCGACAGACCAGAAATCGCATACCATTCCTGATCCATTCTATGATCCTCAGAGAGGAGGGTGGGGCGCTGACTAGTTAGGTGTGGTATGCATGCCTTTGAGTGCAGTAGCCCTGATGTATCTCGCCAGTGCAGGAATGCTTTCCTCTCTGCCCAATCTGAGATGATTTCCTTGGCGGTGCTTTTCGCAATGCCCTCAAATGGTTCTGGTCCTGTGAACACAGATTCAGTTCCTCCTCTTGCGAGTGTATTGGCCACTCCGCTGAGGCCTGGAACCCAAACCAAAGTTACTTTGTTCCTTGTTCCAAGTTCATTGAGGAGATGTATGCAGTTTCATACGAGTCTTGAGTCCACTCGTTTGGAACTTAGTGCTGTCATGGCAGCCTAGCTATCTGGAAAGATTTTTATAGATCTGTCTGTCAGGGACCTTTTGTTCAGCTTTCTGACTTCCAACTCTATGGCTATCATTTCTGCATGTAAGACTGTGGTATACCTCTTAAGGTTTACTGAAGTTCTTGCTTGGAGCCGTCCGTGAATGGTGCAAGATCGGAGGGTGATATAAAAGTGTCACTCCATTTCCATTCGTCTCTTCTTATCTAGAGACGATCAGTCTGGTACCTACCTCTACAGGGTGGGTAGGAAGATTGTGGGCTTACTAAAATATATTTTAGAAATCTGTCACTTGATCATGTTAGGAAGCCTTGAGGGCTATAACGCAAAAATATTTTCACTTATATTTTGACGTTTATACAGGGTGATTCATATTAAACTTACATTTTTTAGAATGGAATTCCCTATATATTATTGCATATTTGGATTCCTTGGTCAATTCTAGTGTGACTTTATGTATCATACATGCAACTTTAAGCGAACCGTTTAGGCGTAAATCACCATTTTTGATTTTTTTTTTTTTTTGATGGGGTGCAGACTAGCTCGCGTCCGTAGCAGGAAGCTACACGTGCACCCTGGGTAACGCTAAATGAGCTAGAGCGAACCTGGCAACCAGACTCAAAAAAAAAAAGATTTTTTTTGAGACTTCCTGGTTAAAACATGACGAACATAAGTGCTAAAAACTTACAGACTAGAAATATCGGTAGTTTTATTCGTATTTGTCAGCTAAATGTGGAGAGCATAAGCAGAGCTAAAAGCGAATGCATCTCCAAACTACTTTTGGACAATAAGGTTGATGTCATAGCAATCCAAGAAACTCACGCCGACAGTGAGGAATCACTCACCAGACGGGGACACATTTCTGGTTATACATTACTGGGAGCCACTTACCACCATACTTACGGCGTAGCCTCTTATATTCGCAACAATATTGACAATGCCCAACTCATTTCCAATGACACAAACAACAACATACACAGCGTAATAGTAAAAGTGGGAGAAGTCACAATTGTAAACGTATATAAGTCACCGGCAGCGGAGTGGCCTGAACAACCACTTCCAGTACAACAGCATCCGGCTATACAGGGTTATTCACGTTATTCGACACGGAGCATTATGGCTAAAGTATTTGATAAAAAAGAAACTAGTAATTAGGGATGGATAGAGACCCATAAAGGCTACATTTTAAAAATATTTTCATGCTGTACAGGGTGTCCCAAAAGCACGAAATGTATCAAAGTTATGTTTTTTTTAATGGAATACCCCGTATATTATTGCATATTCAGATTCCCTGGTGAATTCTAGTGTGACTTTATGTATCATATATGGTACCTAAAGCGAACCGTTAGGGTGTAAATCACCATTTTCGGTATAAGTAGATATCAGGAAAAAATTGAATATCGCAGAGATTACAAAATATGGAAGGCTGTGACTTTGCCGTATTACTAAGCATAAAATGTATCAGCTTTGATGAGACTGTCAAATTTAAATTACGTTTATGCTTGGAGAAATCGGTAGATGAGTTAAGGAAACTTCGATCAGCGATAACTTGATTTTTTCAAATGGGAATGCCTAATTTTTTTTATACGGTTAAACGTAGAATTTGATAAGCTTTCTAACGATATAAGGTTGTGAATACCAGTCTCTCGTAATTTTAATTTAATTTTGAATTTTCAAACAAATCGGCGATTTTCAATTTTGCTACCTATAAGCAACGTAGCAGGCCATGAAATATAAACAAAAATCTGTTCAGCTAGAAGAAAACGACTAACTTAGCTGAAAAATACACACTAAATAGACTAAAGGGACAAGATTATAAAAATTCCTTACAACAAATCAACTCTCCCAGAAACAACTGCGATAACATCTCTAAGGTCAAAAGGAAGCTGGAGTATGGCAGTAATAAATATTTTTACTGTCTACTGGCTACCGCAATTTACTAGAGGTTAAAAATTTCCAAGGCAATCAAAAACCCTCATATGAAACAGAAACAACCAGAGACTGTTGCTCCAGCACGCAACTATCAATCATATGTAATGGTGTAAAAAAGTACTTAATTTGCGTCGAAGTCGATACCTCTGACTGGAGCCCTTCTATTTTTCAATATCTATTAGCAATATTGCAAAAAAGGAATACTGACAAATCAGATTTAAATTTTCTGCCATTTAAATTATGTTTTATAATTTGAACAAATTTTAATTCATTCTTCATTTTCTGCGACCTTGCTAATAGGTACTGAAGAATTTTCAGAACTTCAGTCAGTGGTACTTTTGACTTGAGTTTTGACAGAATTGCATACTTTTTTATATCATTAAATGTGAAATTTTATTATGAAAATAATAAACTGCTTACAACGTTCTCTAGTAGTTTTTACTTTATTTCAAAATTTTCAATGGTTTCGGAAATTGCCAATCTCTAGTACATTGCAGTAGCTAGTAGGCCGTGAAAAAATCCATTTCTGCCATACTCCAGCTTCTCTTTGACCAAAGATATGTTACCGCCGTTGTTTCTGGTTGGACCTTGTTTGTTGTGAGTAATTTTTATAATCTTGTCCCTTTAGTCTAGTTCGTGTGTATTTTTCAGCTAAGTTAGTTGTTTTCTTCTACCTGAACAGGTTTTTGTTTATATTTCATGGCCTGCTACGTTGGTTATAGGTAGGCAAATTGAAAAATGCCGATTTGTTTGAAAATTTAAAATTAAATGAAAACTACCAGAGATTGGTATGCACAACCTTATATCATTAGAAAGGTTATCAAATTCTACTTTTAACTGTATAAAAAAAATTAGGCATTCCCATTTGAAAAAATCAAGTTATCGCTTATCGAAGCTTCCTTAATTCATCGACCGATTTCTCCAAGCACAAACGTAATTTAAATTTGACAGTCTAATCAAAGCTGGCGCATTTTATGCTTAGTAATACGGCAAAGTCACAGCCTTCCAAATTTTATAATCTCTGCGATATCCAATTTTTTCCTGATATCTGCTTATACCGAAAATGGTGATTTACACCTAAACGGTTCGCTTTAAGTCCCATGTATGATACATAAAGTCACAATAGAATTCATCAAGGAATCTGAATATGCAATAATATACGGGATGTTCCATTTAAAAAAACATAACTTTGATACATTTCGTGCTTTTGGGACACCCTGTATAACATGAAAATATTTTTAAAATGTAGCCTTTATGGGTCCCTATCCATCCCAAATTATTATTTTATTTTTTATCAATTACTTTAACCATAATGCTCCGTGTCGAATAACGTGAATAACCCTGTATATATTGGAGACTTTAACAGCCACCACCAACGGTGGAGATACCCCGAATGTGACGAAAATGGCACAAAGTTGGCTGACTGGGCTGATGATAATGATATCTTTCTTGTATTTGATGCCAAAGATAAAGGCACTTTCAAATCAGCAGCCTGGAACTCAGAAAGCAACCCTGATTTGTGCTTTGTGAGCTGCAACCGGAAAGGGATCCCTATACCAGCTAACAGAAAAGTCGCAGAGGCCTTCCCACACAGCCAACACAGGCCAGTTTTCTTAGAGGTGGGAATCCAAATACCCCTAATACGATCCATCCCTCGGCCTCGATGGAATCTTGCAAAGGCGGACTGGTGTAACTACTCACGGGAGCTGGAGCGGCTGGTACAGTGGATACCGCCAACATCAAACAATTACAAACGTTTCGTTGGAGCAGTGATGAGCGCTGCAAAAAGGACCATTCCTAGGGGATACAGGAAGGAATATATCCCTGGGTGGGATGAGCGGTGCGAACTCCTATAAGGCGAATTAAAGGAAACCAACAATCCAGATATTGCCGACGAACTCATCTCTGCCCTGGACAGCTCACGAAGACGTAAGTGGGAGGAGACTACGTCGGAAATGAACTTCCAACACTCAAGTCGAAAGGCCTGGAGCCTTCTTAGAAAACTAGGCTCAAGCACGCCATCCACACGGGCACCGTCGGGAGTAACTCCAGACAAGATTGCTGCGCATATTGTAGAAACGTCAAGAGCACCTTCTGATAGAGAGCATACAAAACGCGTGAAGAAGGGATTGACTTTACTGAGGAGGAACGCTCCTACCCAAACAACGTTTTCCCGACCCTTCTCGATCGAAGACATTAATAATGCCATATCAGATGTTAGGCCTGGAAGGGCTCTTGGTTTCGACGGCGTCCTGCCGGAATTTCTCATTCACGCAGGTCAGCAAACAAGAATGTGGCTATCTCTCTTCTTCACGAACCTCCTTAATACGGGAAACCTCCCACGGGAATTCAAAAGAACGAAGGTCATATCAATATTAAAACCCGGTAAACCGAACGATCAACCCGCCAGCTACAGACCTATAGCCTTGCTCAGTTGCTCCTATAAATTGCTAGAAAGAGCTGTCTACAACCGATTGAGCGCGACTATCTTAGACCGGGTCCCGATAACGCAGGCTGGTTTCAGACCGGGTCGCAGTTGTTGTGATCAAGTACTGTCCCTCACAACGCATATAGAGGCAGGCTACCAGCAAAACATGAAGACGGGAGTGGCGTTTGTTGACCTCACTGCCGCATACGATACGGTCTGGAGGGAGGGCCTCCTATATAAGTTGCTGCAGGTGATTCCCTGTCAGACCACTACAAGACTCATAAACAACATGTTATGCGACAGAAAGTTCCAAGTAATCCTAAACGAGAAAGCAAGCAGGCAGCGCAAATTGAACAACGGACTTCCACAAGGCTCAGTACTGGCCCCCTTACTTTTCAATCTATATATATCTGACATGCCAGAAACAGTCAGTTACAAGTTTTGCTATGCGGACGATATAGCCATAGCTTTTTCCGATAAGAGCTTCAAGAACGTTGAGCATACTCTTTCTAACGACTTGTTAGCTCTAAACAACTACTTCAAGAAATGGAGACTAGTACCGAGCCCCAACAAAACCGGAGTTTCCTGCTTCCACCTGAATAACAAACTAGCTAAATATGAACTGCAGGTACTTTTTGCAGGCGAACCCCTGAAGCATAACCATTTCCCAAAATATCTTGGAGTAACGTTAGATCGCACCCTCTGCTATAAGAAACATCTCGCAAACACTGCAGGAAAACTCAGAACACGCAACAACATTATCCAAAAGCTGTGTGGAACGACGTGGGGTGCCACTGCTCCAACTCTACGAATCAGTGCACTAGCTCTTGTCTATTCATGTGCTGAGTACTGTGCGCCTGTCTGGATTAACAGCCATCATACAAGACTAATTGACGTCCAACTAAATCACACTATGAGACTCATTACAGGCGCAGTTAAGACAACCCCAACTCAATGGCTGCCTGTACTCTCTGGAATAGCCCCACCGCAGCTGCGAAGGACTGACGCCCTTCTAAGGGAGTATAACAAGATTACGGCCAACAACAAACTGTCCATCCACCGAGCAATACCCCCGTTGCAAATAAACAGACTTAAATCCCGACAACCACCAATAAGGGATGCAGAAGGGCTTAAAACCAACAACTTCGACTCCTTAAACCAATGGCGCTCTCAGTGGGAAGGTTTTGCGGAACACCATTCGCGATGCGCATTTATGGGGGCAGCCTTACTTCCAGGATCAGAACTACCCCGGAAAGAGTGGGTAAAACTTAATAGAGTCCGAACAGGCCACGGCAGATGTGCCGACTCCCTTTACAAGTGGGGCTATGTGCAATCTCCCTTATGTGACTGTGGCGCGCCCCGCCAAACTATAAACCATATTACGAGCGAATGTGAACTGCGTGCGTTTCAGGGATCGCGAGAAGAGTTCTTCACAGCCACACCGTTGGCGCTGAAGTGGTTGAAAGAACTTGACATCAACCTGTAAATACCAAAGACTATGTATCTTAGTTTGTAGCTGTATATATTTTATTTTAGTATAGGTTATAATAGTTTTTCTTTTAATCTATATTTACTACCGTCATGTTTTTGAGCCATACGATAAATAAAAATAAAACCATTTTTGATATAAGTAGGTATACGAAAAAAAATTGAATATCGCAGGGATTATAATCTTGCCTCGTTACCCTACTTAGTTTGCATCTTTCTACTAAGTTAGTTGGTTTCTTCTATATTAACGGGCTTTTGTTTATTTTCCATGGCCTACTAGGTTGCTTGCACGCAGGAAAGTTGGAAAACACCGATTTGACAGAAAATTTGAAATAAAATGAAAACCAAAAAAGATTGAAATCGAGAATGCTTTTTTCCTTAGAAAGGTAATCAAGATTTATATCAGATTCTTCAGACAAAAAAAGGCATTCTTATTTGAAAAAATCAAGTTATCTGTGACTGAAGTTTCCTTAATTAATCTACTGATTTCTCCACCTACGATAAGAATTCAAATTTAGCCATCTGATTTAAGGTGACGCATTTCATGCTTAGTCGTACCGCAATGTCGTGACCTGCTAAGTTTTATAATCGCTGCGATATTCAACTTTTTTCTGATACCTACCAAAAATGGTGATTTGCGCCCAAACGGTTTGTTTAAAGTTTCATGTATGATACATAAAGTCACACTAGAATTCACCAAGGAATCCAAGTATGTAATAATATATAGGGGGTTCCGTTCAAAAAAATGTTTGATATGAATCACCCTGTATAAACGTCAAAATATAAGTAAAAATATTTTTACGTTATAGCCCTCAAGGGTCCCTATTATGATCAAGTCACAGATTTGTGAAATATGTTTTAGTAAGCCCACAATCTTCCGTCCACGCACTATTGGCCCACCCTGTATATCTACTTCAATGTGTAGAGGCATCAAGTTTAGAAGGGTCCCCATGGCCAGTGTTGGTGTAATAGACATGGCACCAGTAACAGCCAAGCGGGCGATGCGTTGTACAGCCGCCAGCTTGGTTCCGGCTATCCGTTGGAAATATGTCTGCCACCAGACAACACCACCATGTACTACCATTGGTACCACCACCGTCTGATATATCCAATAAATTAGCTTAGGACTAACGACCTAAGACTTGTTGGGCCTTATTAATTCTGTTATCCAGATGGAAGTTGAATGTGAGTCTTATATCCAGTATAACTCCAAGATACGTCACCTTATCTGCAAACAGGATTGACTGGCCCCCTATTCTTGGTAGGCGCAGCTTATGTAGTTTCCGTCATGGTGAGTACTTAGTTGAAGCTTGCCTGACCTTTTTTTGTGTTTTTTATTCCAGTTTCTATCTACTTCTGGAAGACTGAGTGATAATTATTCACTTGTTCCTGTTCCTATTCACAGTATATAATGTACCCTATCTTCTACCTCTATTAGAAAAAATAGTATCCAGATTCCTCAGAAGCTATCACCTTATATTATACAAGAATTACTGTTTGGAGTTGATTCAAGAAACTCAACCGAGGTAACCAAGACATTTAATAAACATTTAAAAATGACAATACTTTCAAACATGTTCAGTGGCATTAGTTTTTCTATGTTTCCCTCCTTTCTTTCTTTCGATAGCGGGACTTTTCGGATTAAGCAAATTTGTCTCCATTATCGCACCTTTAATCCATGGAATGAAACTTGGGATGTTTGTGTACACTCCGGCCCAGGTTTCCATGCCACATCCTATACCATAGCTGACAATTCCCGCGGCAAACCATACAGTTCCTGAAAATAGTATAAAATAATCACCGCAAATATAGAACAACAATAATTATAAGAAGAAAACAGCAAAATTTCAGTTGAACCAAAAAACTACCAACAGCATTCCAAATATCCTAACTCCTTGATATGCCTTGAATATAATTAAAATTTAGACGAACTTCTCCATAAATTTTTCCAGAAATATGCAAAATAAGCGAAATACAGCTTTTTGTTTGGATTTTTGTCTTATCGACTAGGCCTTGTGTATTTCAGATAGAGCAATAAACACCTTCAGTTTCATTTTGTACTCGGAGCAAGGAAAAGGGCTCTGTTTGGTGTGATGCAGCAAGATGACGAAACCGACATTGGCGTTGGAAAAAAGCTCGTGAACCTGGTCAGTGGCACAGGAATAAGCGACTAATAGGTACGGGGCACACAATAAATTTCGGTTGACGTGTGAGGACCAGAATACACCACAACTGACTAAATCTAAAACAGTTTCAGATGATATAGCTATTCTTAAACGGGTCACATAAACAGTGCTCGGATACACAAATTAGAAGCTCAGGTATCGGCTTTGTAGATAGATGGCGAACCAATACTTTTTCAAACTACTGCTTCCCAATATCTATATGTTGCTACACTACTAGTACGAGTTTTGCCAGCTAGGCACCAGCTTGCAATTTCAGTTATTCGTGTGACACCTAAATCACACTGACGAGCTTTAATAAAAGCGAAACGACGTCGTCTGTGATTGGTTTCGGATGAATGAATGAAACTGCTACTCTTTAATTGAGGTATGTTGCTTTTTAGCATGAATCGAGTGTCAGGAGTGTTAAATGAGAGTCCCATAAAAAAGTCTGTTTGTTGTACTGCTTCCTCATATCTATATGTTGCTACTACTACTAGTACGAGTTTTTCCAGCTAGGCAGTAACAGGCAATTTCATTTATTCGTCTGAGATCTAAGTCACACTGACAAGCTTTAATAAAAGCGAAACGACGTCGCCTGTGGTTGGTTTGGGATGAATGAATGAAATTGCTACTCTTTAATTAAGCTATATTCAAAATTACCAGATGATTTTTCATCCTTGCCATAGTATAATGATTGTTCGTGATGTTCGTGTAATGTCAATAAAAAATGTCAAGCCATGACAATGCCTTCCCATCTGGAAAGTAAAATACTACGGAAACATATTTATGGAACAACCGATTTTGAGTTTTTTGTCCGATTTTGGATCATCTTGGAGCATGCAAATATCTTTTTGAGGGATTACAATTACGGTCATTTCACTTAAAATAGCATTATGTCTTATTACCATTGGTTGTCATCATGAGAGGTCCTCCAGAATCCCCATTGCAGCTGTCTTTTCCTGCTTCTCCCCCCGCGCAAGTTTGGCTATCTATTAAGTCCATTCCCAGGACCTTATAGGACTCCTTACAGTCCTCCTTTTCAACGTATGGTAAATCCACTTTCATTTTAACCACGCTTACCCTTTCTGAAAAAGAGATCAATATTTGTACAAGGTGATTTCCCTTAAGGTTGTGTTTCTTCTATATATTTACTAACCTGTCTCTGTTTTTCCCCAGCCACTCACAATATATTTGTGAGGTTTCTGAGACTGATCTTCTAAAAGGCATATGGGACGAATGAAATCTGCAACATAAAGTGCGGTTCAGTCAGATTTTGAACGTCGAAGCAGTTGTGAAGATTGATTTTTTTTTATATTTGTAGTGTTTGACCATATCCTGAGATTGTATTACTGGATATTATATTTTAGCGAGTTCTTCAAAAATACTTATGCTAACAATATGTAGTCCTTTTTAATAATAATCTTTTTTGTCGATTGCATCGTTGGTATGTACAATTTAGTGTTCAAATAAGCAAATAAGTACGACTATGTGGGTACTACAAAAATAAGAGAACCTCAAAAACTTCAGAATACGATCAGAAACTAAACTTGATTATACTCCTACGTACTTGTCACTTTCATCCCTTTTCTCAAATATAAAATGGCTATGTCATTATACTGAGCCTTCTCAGTTGGGTTATAATCAGGATGGATGATAACTTTGGCTACCCTACTAATTTGAGGTGCGTCCGCACAGATACCATGCATACAATCAACCTCCGTTTCTATATTATGTTCTCCCAGATGTACAGCGTACCTGGAATAAAACATTCAGACATTATTTTAATCTACTCCCATCAAGTTATACAGCAATTACCAAACTACTTTTGGACAGCTAATGCTACCACCTGAATTATTTTTCATAACTCATGCTCCAGCCGTGAGCTATGAATAACCCCTACTAGAATACTGGATACCCATGCTGATCTTCTGAAGACTATATCATTAAATACGTACACTGACTGCAAAGGTGGCTCTGCAGCGTAGTGCACAACCCAACATTTCTCTATCAGACTATCAAAAAAAATCAGGTTTGGTTCATTATCCAGCACCACATTTCATATCCGATGATTTCCAAATATTAAAATAAAAGAAAAAATGGATTCAGTCGTAAAAGTATTAGACAGTAATGAATGAATAAAGGAGGGAGAGAGGCTTTCTCTCCTTACTGTATTTCCCAAGTCCATCTGTCATCGCAAAGGAGAGTATGGCTTTGGTCCTGCCCATCTTATGTCTTCAAGTTCAAGGAATCTTGAACCTAGTATAGCCTGTCTGTGGTATCCAAGAGCATCACAGCGACATAGAATGTGTGCTGAGGATTCCTCCTCCTCGCTACGGCAAGTACACGTCGGATCGCTTGTCACCCCCATCACATACAAGTAACGTCTGAAAGTGTTCTGGTGAGATAGCAGGCCCACAAGTAAGCTTAGTAGGTTTCTGTCCAATGAGAGACGGAACCACCCCATCTTGGCCTCTATCTCAATTTCGTCATCTCATAAGATGTTGATTTTGCAACTATGCCCCTGTTTTCTTTCAAATGATACCTTACAAACAGCTGAGGACTCAGGACAATATTTCTCGACCCTCATTTTGCAAGTACGTCCGCCGTTTCATTACCACAAACTCCATCACTACTCGGCACCTACATAAGTGACACTCTGTGACTCAGTAACTTCGTCGTGAATCGTGTTTCTATGCACTATAAACTATGGAACCGGGTGGCTTCGTAAATACGTCAGCGTGGTAGGCACTGTGTGATAGGCACCCGAAACTGCCCGATCGTCATGGTCGTCATGGTTATAGGAACACGTTTCTGTCTCCTTAGTTACAGAGTACCGGCGCAGATGTCTTGCCGAAATGTCATCTAAGACATTTTTACATTGCAGAACGAGCCTTGATGTAAACCTACAAGCACTCAGTGCTTTCAGTGCTGCCTGGCAGTCAGAGCAGATAGTAATTCGCCTCCTATTCCCCCGAATTTCGTCTCTACGAGAGGCACAAGCTAAAAATCGCATATGTTATGCTAGGAATACTGTGGTGTCTCTCCAAGTGAGAGGGAGAGTTTTGCTGTTGGATTGTATACCCTAGCGCTAGAGCCTTCGTTGGTAAGTATCAGACTGGCCCTCCCTCCTCGAAAGGCTGCCTGATCCTTAACCCCCACTGTTGTGTTGTAGGATACTTCACTGTAAATTTGCAGTCGTAGCAATATGTAGGAGAAATTATGTCATCCATCATCATGTGTAGGATAGGGCCATCCCTTTGCAGTTTCGAGAGGACGACTGTGTGCCCCCTGCCAGGATTCACTTAAGACCAACCGCCCTCCATAGTCGGAACGCAGACGGCCTTGCCTTTGAATTACCAAATCAAGTGGAGGGAGATTCTGCTCTATTTCTAACGCGCTCAAAGCCAAGGAATAAATTGTAAAATTTTTCGCACACTTTTTTTATTTTACTACTTACACTTTGCCTCTGACTTCCAGGAACTTATCATGAACACAATGAGCAGCGGTCATCACATATCTGGAGTGTATGAGGAATCCAGAGCATCCAAATGACTTGTAGTTGTACCTATTTTTGTGCAAAATTCTTGCCATCCATGGAAACTCTCCTAATTCTGCTTCTTTTCCACCTACTACCCTACTCTTGAGTGTCAGCTTCTGTGTGCCACAATTCTTCGGAAGGACGTCCAAACTGGCTGAAAGCAAGGTTATGTCTTGTGTGGCTACTACAGCAAATTATACGCAATTTATCTCACTTTTACAGCTAAAGTGATTGCTCTAGAAAGCTACTTTAAATCAACTGAAAAGGCCAGGGAGGGTGCAGATAATCAACGGTGCACAGAAATATTGCAGATCTTTTGGGTAATGATAGAGATTTAACCTTAGCGCAAAAGTTGATAGTTGTAAAAATCATTAGATTTTTGCTTAATAAGTCATCAACAAGATGACATGATAACACCAAATTAGAAACTCGACGGTTCTTTGATGCAAGAAATTCAAATCCGTTCTTAGTTTGGATGCCACTTGTAGAGGGCGCTACTTACTATACATTAAACGTGTTTAAAGTATTGTAGTTTTTTTAGGTGAGAAAACCTTGTGGTATTAACTGCCAAGCTTTCGGGAATGCTAATTGCCATCTTCAGGGCTTCAACGTTGAGGCTTGCCAATGAAAAAAATGCTTTCGTGTTTAAGTAACATGTAGAGGTCGCCGTGTTTTTGTAATTTTACATCTATATATTGTATGTTCCTGCATAGACCATAGACAATTTTTTAAAATTGTTTGACGATATTGTATTAGAGCTGGCATTTTAAGTATCTGATTCAATGCAGTGCTGTTATTTCATTGCCAAATCTCAACGTTAAAGCTCTGAAGCTGGCAATAAACATTGCCGAAAGCTTGGCAGTGAACATCAGAGTCTCCTTTATGCAGTAACTCCACAGTCTCTTTTCAAAATTTTGGCCTCAACCCCAAGATTTTCTCATCTATGGTAGTTTCTTGGCCATAAGCTCCCTTGCGTAGCTTTTTTATGTCATTATATGCTAGTGAGCTGAACTGAACTGACAGTAAATCTCGAACGATGGCGAGCTACAGTTCTCAAAACTATTGATAATATTCGTGTCTCCAATACTCTAGCTCCGACTTAATGCATTTTACGAGTTCACAACATGTCTGTTAAGACAATTGTGACTATGATGATGATGTATGTTAGTGTGAATGTCAAAGTTTGTGTTTTTTAAACATTTTTACGTAAAAAAGACACTCTGTGAAGGTCGCTCCGAGCACTTATTACCAGATGTTTGCATACAAACACATACGTATACAATCAATACACAGTCAAATTTTCAAATGCAAATCTTTTATCGAAGTATGCTGTGATTAAATCAGATGTCAGTTGCAACAAAAAACGCTACACACTTAGTTACTGTCACTAGTGCTTGTTGACATTTTGTGTCATAATGGTTCTTGAAATATTTTTTAATATGTAGCATATGAAGCCAGATAGATCTCAGAAACAATTATTCGTTAAGTTTCAGAGACTCCTTTGACGATTTTATCTAAAAATTATACGATGTATCTACAATATACAATTAACTAGACTGTTCAGGCGTCTGCAGTTAAGACTATAAGCTCTATGACAATTGTCATTTCCATTTTCTATATTCAGATATACAGGGTGTCCCAGAAGTCAACGTCAAGCCGCTACGGGGTGACAGGATTGGTTGTAACTATCATGAGAAAAATCAGAAAAAAAATCTATCCCATGCAGTTTGAAAATTATGGCCATTTAAAAAAAACCTAGAAATTTGGTCAAATTATAACAATTTTTTGGTTATGGTGGTTAACCTTTATTATTTTTGTTCATTTAAACTTTGGAACCATAACCCTAAATAGCATTTCTAGAAGCACGGTCAAAAATAATTACACAATTGCCCCAAGTTTTTTAGAATGAAGACTATTTATTAAACTATGAATTTAAAATTTTCAAAGTTTGCCGACTTTGAAAGACGCTCCTTTAAAAAAAATGTACTAAAGTGTCTTGGCAAGTGCCATTAAAAGTTGGCGCATTCAACCAGGATTGTAAAATGGTAGAATACTTGTTAGTTTAATACTAAAAAAAGACGAGTAAAAAAAGGAAAACCTCAAGTATCCCGATTTTTGCTAACCCATTTCACTCAGGTCAGATGTTCTTTATTCGCACAAGCTTCTGGTAGGTTCTTAATTTTACGGCAAAATGATGAGAGATGTGGATAGTGGATATGTTTGCCATGAGTGAGCAGGACAGATAGTGACGCCACTTTTAACAAAGTCAACAAAAATAAGTAAAATTAATAAAATAATGAAAAATCTTGAGTTTAGGTTTATTGGATTAGAAGTCAGATAGGGAAATAACATGTTCTATTACAATAAAAGTTCAAATTGTGTGCCATCAGGCTCAATACATGCCCCACATTTTCTTAGAAAGGATCTACTTATTAGCCAGGCACATTTTATGCGAGCAGACGGATCCCAGTATTGCTTTAAAGTAAGCCTGTGGACCGGAATTTTAAACGGCAAAATCGTTGGGCTTTTTGAGCTGCCTGAGAATTTGAATGGCACATATTTTGCTATAAGATTTACCAACTTTGTTACAGGGCGTACCACTAAAACGGCCTACAGATGTTGACGTAAGCTGCGATTCCTCAATCGACTCAAGGTTTCATGAAACTTGCATCAGTTGCCTACTCAAATCGAAACCTGTTGCGACGCCTGAATCGACTTGCTATTTCATGCACATTTCATGCAACACAAGAATAGTAGGGTGGGCTTATTTCTTTGCATCGACGCAATACTATACACGTTGAAACCTGCATCACTGCATCATCGTCACCGGCTCGGCGACATGGCTCACCGACCATAATAGGATTCCAGAATATGCATCGCTGCACTGATACCAAATTCGTGATTCAGTACCACACACGCTGCTACTTGTGTTATGAAACGTAGAAGTCGATACCTGAATCGCAGCATGCATCAACGTCCGCCACATGAGATGGCTGTCCAGAGCATTACGCAGTGCAAGTAAGAGGTTTCCTTGACCAAAAATATACGGGAGGTGGAGGTGGACGTTCAGGCATCATCTCGTGGCCAGCCCGTTCCCCAAATTAAAACCCCCTGGAATTTTTTTATCGGGGTGTTCTCAAAGAAGAAGTTTATTCAAAGCCCATTGAGAGCGTAGCCGAGCTGCGTAAACGAATTTCTCAAGCTGCTGAGGAAATCAACTCTCGAGGATATGCCTGGCTAATAAGTAGATCTTTTTTAAGATGATGATAAGGGCATGTATTGAGGCTGATGGTAAACAATTTGAATATTTATTGCCTAACCTTTATTCCAATAAATCCAAACTAAACTAGGTCGACATTTTTCATTATTTTATTGATTTTACTTATTTTTGTTGACTTTGCTAAAAGTGGCGTCACTATCTGTCTTGCTCACTCATAGCAAATATGTGCATTATCCATCTCTCAAATCATTTTGACATAAAATTAAGAACCTACCAGAAGCTTGTGCGAATAAGGAACGTCTGACCTGAGTGAAATGGGTTAGCAAAAATCGGGTTACTTGAGGTTTTTATTTTTTTACTCGTTTTTTTTTTTAGTATAAAACTAACAAGTATTGTACCATTTTACAATCCAAGTTAAATGCGCCAACTTTTAATGGCACTTGCCAAGGCACTTTAGTACATGTTTTTTAAAGCAGGGGCTTTCAAAGTCAGCAAACTTTGAAAATTATAAATTTATCGTTTAATAAATAGTCTTCATTCTAGAAAACTTGGGGCAATTGTGTCATTATTTTTAACTGTGTTTCTAGAAATGTTATTTAGGATGACGGTTCCAAAGTTTAAATGAACAAAAATAATAAAAGTTAACCACAATAACCGAAAAATTGTCATAATTTGACCAAATTTCTAGGTTTTCTTTAAATGGCCATAATTTTCAAACTGCATGGGATAGATTTCTTTTCTGATTTTTCTCATGATAGTTACAACCAATCCTGTCACCCCGTAGCGGCTTGGCGTTGACTTCTGGGACACCCTGTATTGTCATAATCTAAATAATCTGTATCTGATCCAACAAATCTATTTAATGCTAGGTATTCATTCTGCTCACGGTCTGTTTATTTATGATGATATATTTATCGTCTATCATTGCCAAGATATTTTGCTCATAGTTATTTGAGACTTACTTTGCTCCAACGTCGAAAATTAAGGTTCTTACGCATAGCAGTTCCAACTTATGTTATTTGAGTGGATATGTAATGTTAACTTAAGCAATAATATATTATTGATTATGTACCAATATTTTTGCTAACATTTCGGTAGTTGGAATGTCGTCCGCAGCATACTTTGGGATTGCTCAAGTCTTCGTTTTCCGGTCCACACATTGAGTCTCTCAGGAAGTCCCTCGCATTGCTATTGCTCAACTGATTCAGTAGTCTTAAACATGACTTTATCTCCACGCAGTAGCCTGGATCGTGGTTGGGTGTTTCGCAAAGGGTAGCAAATTCTAAAAAAAATATAAATTACAGTATATCTAATGTATTCCCATACCCCGACACAAGGCTCAGCCTTCTAGGGGTGGCATTATTTGTATGTTTCGTGCAAATAAATGAAATGAAATCTACATCAGCTATGTCATACAGAAAGAGCGGTATATCCTCAAATAAAAGAGAAATCTACGGATATATTCATCTTACACAGCCTTGCTTTGGTCTTGAGATAAGAGAAAATTTGGTTGGCGCATTGACTAAAAGCAACAGGGTGAAACTACTAATTCAAAAAAACCTGTTTGTCTAATATTGTAAGTTTTATTTGAAATAATCGTAACTACTACAGTAACTATTTCTCATACCATGAGATGAGTCCGCGAACCTTGGACTCTAAGGAGGTGAAGGGACCAAAAGATCACTGTCCTACATTCTGTCCTACATTCTAATGGCTAATATGTGCGCCGCCGCACGGCACTCCGGCACTGCGCGCAGTGCAGAGATCAGTGTATCCTTCATTACACATAGGGATCCAATGGTAAAAACCAGCAGACTTACAGTGTAGTATCACCAGATCCTACCGAAAACTCTTTAACGAACATCGTCTTCTGTTGGTTGTAGTGGAGCACTATGTCGGGCTTGTTTGCCTGTACGTGTTCAAACGTGGGAACGAGTAGTTCCGGTAAATCCGGCATCTGTCGTTCTCCACAACGGACTCTGTATCCCCTGGAGCGTATGGCAGCACGGGTGTCCCATCTATACCGTGTGAGAGCCTTAAATGATAGTAGAGCACTCGTAGAGCCGCGTTGCGCCGATGGACGTAAGCCGTCCTACGTTAAGTCGATATTATTATTATCATTAGTATTATTATCATGGACTAGAGTTCAATGCAATTTAGGTTAAAACCTACCCTATTCTGTTATTTTGTCTTCTGAAGTGGAATAAAAAACTAACAGAGCTTCAGGAATTGATGCTATTTCTACCAAAACATTAAAATGCTTGGGTGATGACGACATTTCTCTGTTATAATTATTATATTTGTAAGAGGGCCTGGTCCTCCGGTGTTTGACCAGGTGAATGGTGCACATCCAATTTTTATTCCATTTCATAAAAAACGATCTCTAACAAATCCAGACAATTATCGCCTACTTTCGTTAATCTCACATGCAAGCAAGGTTTTACTATATATTTTACAATCTCGCTTGGAAGGTGGCAAGGTGACAAAGGCTGACAAATTTCTCAGGCGCAGGTAGGTTCTGTAAAAGGACGCGGTACTCGTGAACAGAGAGCATTATTTACCAGTTTTTATCTGCTTTATGGAATATTCTAAGGCATTTGATAACGTAAAGTGGCCTAAACTATGGGAAATCCTTATCTCTGTGGGAGTCCCTTACCACTACCACTTAGTATTTCTCATACAGCAACTTTATGAGTCTAGCTCGGCTCGTGTAAGAATTGATGGTAGCCTGTCTGGTCAAACAGCGACCAGAAAAGGAGTTCGTCAGGGATATGTATCATGTCCGATGAACATTTACTCTGAATTTCCGATGAGACAGGTATTGGATAACTGGAATACCGGTACAACTACTGGCGGAAGCAAAATATCCAACTTAAGATTTGCTGACAATACAACCCTTATTGACTAATAGCTCTATTAAATATGTTAGAGCAACACAGTGCAGCATATGGTCCTGGTAGTAACCACAACAAGACCAAGCACCGGCAGTATTCTTTCTGTCTGCTCGAACAAGACCAAGGTTATGATCGTAGATAGAGAGCATGATAATCATCGAGAATCAATCGAAAGTCAATAGGCCGTTGTGAAGTGGTTTAAAGTTTTGTGTACCTAGTCGACAATTCGGTTAGTTGTGAAAATGAGATTCGATGGCGCATCCAACAGGCATGTGTGGCCATGACAAAGCTTACTAAAATATGGCGTGACCATAACATCACTAAGGATACAAAAATATCGCTGGTTCAGTCTCTTGTGCTCTCCATATTTTTGTATGCTTCGGAAACTTGGACTGTTAAAAAGGAGATCGAGCTCGCATAGATGCTTTCGAAATGTGGACGTGGAGGAGAATGCTGAAAATTCCTTATACCACCCATCGAACTAATGTTTCCATACTGGATGAGCTCTGTAATCCAAAGAGACTATCCTCCGTTGTGTCGACGAGAATGCTTACATTCTTAGAACATATTCACAGAAGTGATAATATGGAGAAACTTGTAGTTTAGGGTCACGCCCCCAGTGGGCGGCGCCGCGGCCGTTCCCCTACAAGCTGGGTGGATACGACGAAACAGTTGCTGGATATTTGTATCAAGGGCATCACTGAACTGACAGTAAATCGCGAACGATGGCGAGCTACAGTTCTCAAAACTGTTGATAATATTCGTGTCGGCAATACTCTAGCTCCGACTTAATGCATTTTGCGAGTTCACAACTTGTCTGTTAAGACATTGTGACTATGATGATGATTCTGTTCTACGATAAATCCAGCAAAAGAGCAACTAAGAGAAGCATTATTTGACTAAAATGTTTATCAAACTCCTTTATATTATACTGACTGCACTAAACAGATTATTGAGTGGAATTTATATCATGTATATAACACGCTTTAAGGTTATATCATGTTGACATGTTTATTTTAACACATACAGAAATGCAATCACTGGTATGTCCAACGAAATTACTGTTTGTTTATGTTAATAAATGTATAAGATATTTCTTGTATTGTTCTTCCAAAAACTAATTAGGGAAAACCAATACGCAAGACCTTGATTAGCAATTGATTCAGGCATACGAGGTGGTCTTGATGTTTACTAAACTACACTTACTCGAATTCAAATTCAAATGTATACTAGCTAAACTCTATCATCTAAAATCTCCCTAGATAGTTACATCTAACTAGTGCACGAGAAACTAGTTGAATGCTGTTTTGTAGCATATTTTTATGGAAAAATATAGCTTTTACTTCCCACACCGATAGGTCAGGGGAGTATTGTGATCTAGCTTCGTAATCTCAGTAACCGTTGTATGCACTGTGATGAAATTTACGCAGCGATATGCTGTGGGATCATAGTAGGTAATGCTGTTACAATTTGAACTTTGTTTTTATGCATTTCAGGGGTTACTGCTCATTTTCTACTTCTTTTAGGGGGGAGAAATTGGGGTAGTTGGGAGGTGCGGGGTTATAAACCTGAAAAATGTATTCTATTCCTAATGTGCACTCCATTGACCTGTGAAAAAAGGCCTAGAGGCATAATATACTTTTTTAGGTCCATCTGAACATAGGTAAAGGGGAACTATTACCGAAACCAAGGAATTTGGCGCAGCAATAACCAAGAAACTAAAAATAAGAGAACAGCTCAAACTTTAGAGGTTTTTGGGCGTTTTAGGGGTTTTGTGATCGTTTTCCACGTGTTTTGAGGGGATAAAATTGCGATAGTTTGGGAGTGTATGGGGCTGTAAGGGAGCGACATAATATATTTTCCAGCTTTGTCCGACTTACCGTGTGTAGCTTATCACTAAACTGATAGCAACGAAATTTGTAAACCGTACCATGGGTCGTGGCAGATATCGATAAAAAGTCTATCGTTTTTGAAAGCTGTGTTAGTGGTGGCGAAACTGAATCAAAAAAGAAACAATTTAAAGCCGTTCAAACTCTGTTTCTGGGTACTCTAGGGATCTCTGGTCATCTTCACCTTTTTTTGGGTGGTTAAAATGAGCTGAGGTAGAATAGGGTCTCGGATAGGGTTGTTGGGAAACCCCGTAACACTCTATATTGCCCTTTAAAGATCTATACTGACAATTTAATTTATTTTAAATATTGGAAGAGCAGCAGACTATGTGATTGGGACATCAGTTGAATAAAAACTGTGTCGTCCTAGATCCTACGGAAAGTGATACAAGAAACTATTTACGAGAGTTTTCTCTTGAATTTTAAATCATTTTAGATCCACATTGCGCATCATCAGAAAAAGATAACGGAAACTTCTCTCACATCTCGTGTATTTTAAAGAGTTTCTACATTCACCAGGTTTACACTGAGGCAAATATCAAGCTTTCTGCACTGTCCCAAACTGTTCTACGTAATTTTTCATTACAATTCGGGAAAATACACTTTGTTAGTAAACATTACAAAGTACTCTAATCTGATATCAATAGTATTGCGGTCAAGGTTATCACAACGATATTGCTACACTTACTCAGTGATGCTGTCATATTCAAAATTCCCGCGCCGATCTCTTCCAATTCGTCCTCTGGCTCACTTTCCACACTTGTATCATTGTTCAGCTCAAGCCCTGTGTCACTTTCAGGGACAGTATCCGATATCACTACATTAAATTCATAAAAAATCGCTAAGCCATATAGGAGTACAATAACAGACATCTTGATTTATCGCAGGGAAGAACAACAGCAAGTAAACACGGTTTCTGTCTCAGTAAAGATAATCTTTGAACCCCGGTGATGTCATTGATTGGTTTTCGCTGGCGGAACCGATCTGATCACAGCGTGAATTGATAGCTAGTTGGAATCATACAAGCGCGTAAAAAGTGGTACTTGTCCAAACAGAAGCGAGATATATTGCCTAGCGATGTTTAATTATCTAATGTATATAATTATTTTTACGAGCAGACGACCAGTTCTGCACTATACCGATAGTAATTCATATAGCGAAACCATGATGATTTATACAGGGTGAGTCTTTAGTAGTGGGAGTTCCGGATCGGTCGATATGTCGATAACTCCACTACTGCTGAAGGTAGTGAAAAAAGCTGTATATAGAAGTTGTAGACAAGGATATGCTTCTTGCTCAGAAAATGTTTTGATTTATACAGAGTGATCCATAACTACGTGGTGATGCAAACAGACATTTTTTTAATTGAGACACCCTATATATTATTTCATATTTAGATTTTACTGATAATTCCCGTTCTTGAAGCATTAGGTATTGTAACATTATACAGGGTATTTCAAAAGTTATGACCATTTTTATATCCAAATCGCCGCCAAATGAACGTACTGTATATTGAAAATTAGTTACATGTAGAGATAAAAATATCATCTAGTTTTAACACAGACGGCAAAAAAGCTGACTACGTATATTTATATACAGGGTGAGGTAGAATGCAAAAACTAGAATTTTTACTCGTATTTTATTAAAATGCAACCCCCCCCCATATTAATTATGCCAAAAAATTGCCTTTAATATACTCTTTCATATTTGTATGGCATTTCATATACTTACATTCATCAGTTCCTGATATATTTCAAGTTTTCTGCAAATTTTAAATATACCTTCTATATGTGTACTGAAATTTATTTATTTTGAGAAAGTGCTATCGAATTTTATTTATATTTAATGAACAACTAAATATAAGGCCAAAATAGTATTTGTTGGAGTCAAAACCCTGAATTATCGAGATAATATAAGTCAAGAAACAATTTTATAGACGTGATGCACAATTATCAAGCAGATCTATCAGGTCGACTATGAAATAATAACAGACCCAGTCTAAATTAAAGTATTCTTCGGTCTTTCAAATGCATCAGTTTTAGAGTGCCTCCGTTCTGGATGTTGCCGTTAATAGTTGATATATTCTAGAGGCTACGTTCATTTGACAGGGATTTGGATATAAAAATGGTCAGAACTTTTGAAGAATCCTGTATAATGTTACAATTACTTATATTTTAAGAACTGGAATCATTAGTAGAATCTAAATATCTGAAAAAATTTATGTTTGCAACACCCCGTTGTTATGAATCGGCTATAAATTTTATATACACCCTTTTTTGCTATATTTTGCAGTAGTGCAGCTATCGACCGATCCGATACTAAAAACTCACCCTGTATGTATCGTCATTAGGCCCAGACCTGACAGTTTTCAGGATCACTGTCGAAACTTTGGGCGTTTGTTTTTTGTTCCAAAATTTTAAGTCGTGACTCATTGTACATTGCTGTTTCTCTTTCTCTATACTTTCATATGAAGGCATTATAAAATATCATCCACCTGTAGCGATCGCCTGACCTTACTGTTAAACATATATTTAGGCTTAATTATGTTTCAATAAAATCTATAAAAAAATTAATCAAAATTATTTTTTTAAATTATGTTATTGGCTCTGATTTGAGATCAACTGGCCAGTTGTGTCTTGGATGGACATCTATTTTTTCTTTATAACTGTGACCATTGTTTTATATTAGTTATAGTTGGAAGTTATAGAGTTGTTTTTAGCTTTTGTGTGCAAAAGTTATATAATAGTTTGTATGCATAGTTGTTTTCACTAGCTAGTATAGAGATCATATCAGCAGGTAACGGAAGATAATTTGACAATCTGTGATACAGGTCTGTTACCTCATTACTGATCCGACAAGTGGTCTATTCGTTTCTCTCTTAAACCAGGGCTCTGTTGTTATGTTCTGTTGGATCTGTTTGTATGTTGCTCCAGATGGATTTCTATGGTAGTGTCCGCTCCACGTTTCTTTGAGGTTCTTGTTTAACATACTGTTCAAGTCAGTGTAGGGAATTTTGAAATTTCTCATCAGTATTCCATCTGTAGTCGCCTGTCTCTGTAAATCAAGTTCATTATGTTTGAGGTGATATGGTTGATATTCTTAAATGCCCTAATCTCTTAGCTGTACTCTTGCTGTCGCTGAGGATTATAACATCTTAAAGTCGGTATTACTGAGGGAATATTCTAGTGCTTTTTGAATGACTGTCAACTCAGCTGTATAAATTGAACAATCTGGAGGGAGTTTGTATAATTCTTAGTTTTTGTTTTCATGGTAGAGAGCGCAGCCGACAACGTTTTTCGTTGTGTATATGTGCTCACATTGATCCCATTTTTCTTCTATCTGCTTTTCAAACTTGATATATGTATGTGGCAGGGCCAGCTTGATGAAGTTTCGTGTATTCTCCTCCTAGTTGAAAGTTGTAGGTGCTGTATTCTGTAGTAAAGCAGGGGTGTATTAAGTTAGAATATATTTGGTAATAAGTATTCATAGATTTCTAGAAGTAAGGGAGTTGTTTATGCTGCCGGTATTTGCTAGTCATCCCTCAAAATAAAGCGTTTATGGATAGATGCAACCTTGTCCTTATTAATCTGCTTCAGTACTGCTCTGGTACTTTATTTTTGTCTTCTTAGATACAAGGAGGTTCATTGCACTCTACCTCCATTACATTGATTGGAGTACTTGGTAAGTATCCAACACAAAGTCTCAAATATTTGTTTTCTATTTTTTATATTTTTTGGTTTGATGCGTCGCCATATTGAATCGATCCATAGTCTAATAGTGATCTAACTAGAGATCTGAGGAATGTTTGACGATATTTGTGTCTGCACCCCATTTGTAATTACTAAAGGTTTTCAAAATATTGATTGCATTTTCTGCTCTTCTGATAAGATAATTAATTTGAATTAATGTGGTATTTCCAGTTTAGTTTCCTATCTAGATATAATCCTAAATATTTGACTGTACTTTGTTGTTTGAAGTTTTTGCCTGCAAGGTTTATTATTAGGTGGATTGAGTCTTGAACTGCTGAACGTACAAACTGTAAATTTCACATAGGAGATAGAAGATCCGTTTTCTTCAAGCCATGGTAAATTACCATTGCATATAAAAATAATGAGCGGCGATGAGCTCATGAAGTTCTTATGGAAAATGCATTTTATACATACCGCTAGTTCATGGATTTCAAATTTTAGATCTCAGATATGTTATATGTTATGTTTGTGCATAACTATACTTACCTATGAACAGATGATTCTTGTATACAAAGCACTTGTTCATAGTCATATACGATATTATATTGTGGTGTGGGGCGCAGCATGTAAAAATAATATAAAAGCAATAGAAATTATACAAAAACGAATAATAAAAATTTTATATAAAGTGAAATGTACATATCCTAGTGACTTGTTATTTTCTAAAACAGAAACCCTAGATATCCGTCAAACATTTTTCGTGTCATTAGGTATTTACCAATATAAAAATAAATCAAACTTGACAAAACACGAACATAAATATGACACAAGATATACATCTAATGTTGTACCAAAAGCAAGAAAAATTTCTTTATTATGATGTCATGCATTTCTTGCTCCAATACAATGAGATACCAGATAGCATAAAATGTCTAGTGTCTTTAAATTCATTCAAGTATGGTTTAAAACAATGGATAGTGAATAATACTCGCATTAAAATTCATCAACTTGTTGACATATGTAATACCTATTATTACTAATATCTATAGAATACATGATATTTAAATATAAATATTCCTTAATTAGGCCTTATTTGTTGCTTCTATTTTGTAATAATTATCTGATACCCAAGCACAGGTTTTTAACTTTTTTGGGTCACTTGTTGTTTATTGTATTTTATTTATTTTATATTTACAATAAACGCTATTATTATTATTATATATAATATGTGTCACATGTGATGTTTTTTACATTGTATGTTTATCTTTCAATTACGTTTTCCATTTTTCTTTTGACGTGTGCAAGTACAACAATTGTATATGAGCATCAATAAAACATTGAACATAAGCACGAAAATTTAGCTCCTAAATTTAAATTTTCATGCATTGTAGTAATTGCAAGTTTTAGGAAAACATTATGCTCCCTTACCGGGCTGTTACATAACCGACAGAGAGCGTTATTCCCGTTATCGCAAGTAACAACCGCCGTTACCGTTTCCGAGTGCCAAGCGGTCAGATGACGTGCGCCGTCGAAAGGGAGGCTGGCTGCTGCTGCTGCAGTGGACAGCAGCAGGAAATACACTTCGGTGGCACGTCACTCCTGCTGCCGCGCTCTTCCTGCTACGTCCTGCTGCTGTATCCTGCTCGGTTGGCCTACCGGATGCAGGCTCGATATCGTACATCGGTCGGATCGGCTAGCATGGCCTGATGCTGACAACCAGATATGGACATTGCTGAACACAGTCAATGCTCATTGGAGCATTACGTTATTTCTACACTGAGAGAACAGGGCCCGTACACAAACCAAATAGATTTGAAGACATAAGTGGATAAAGGTGTCATGTCACAAAATAATTACTCTGAGAAAAATCGATTTAAAGATTTTCGATTGGAACTTTTTTATGCACCACATTTGAGGCATATAGTTCAAGTACTTTTAAAGCTTAGGTATGTGTTTTCTTTGTCTGTTTTTTTAATTTAAAGACGCTTTTATATTTCACGGGAAAATGGACTTTGAATGTACATGACATCTTTATACATGAAAAATTGGCATAGCCTGTATTAAAAACGTATGGAAAAAAGAGCTACGTACACAAACATTGGTGTTTTTTTATTGCAAAAAAACACAAAACTTGAAACTAATCTAATCATTAATTGGTTTTTCTTTTTTTCTTTGGATGCCCTTCGTTGTCTTCAAAAATGTTTTCATAGAACCATATTCTCTTTCTTACTTTGACTCCTTTATCCACTGTGAAAAGTAAAAAGTCTTGTACATAACATCTTTATCGCCTAAATATCGATGTTATTTGTGAAAATAACATAACAAAGGGACTTGAGAATCAAACGGAGCATATTTTAAGCTTATTGAATGAAAAATACACATTTTTGAAAAAAATGTTACATGACACATTTATCCACTTATGTCTTCAAATGTATTTTCCTCTAGACGTCACTGACTACATCTTGGTAAAAAAAAACTGTTTCAACAACAACACCCTTACACTAAAGCATAACAAAACAGTATGACATAACCTCAAACTCATGTGTCACGCTGCGAACCCTAGAGAGAAACTTTACTCTTAACACTCTTAACAGTGGATAAAGGTGTCATGTTACCTTGACTCCATTATCCACTGTGAAAAGTAAAAAGTATCGTACATAATACCTTTATCACCTAAATGTCGATGTTGTTTATGAAAATAACATAACAAAGGGACTTAAGAATGAAATGGAAGCATACTTTAAGCTTGCTGAATGAAAAATACACATTTTTGAAAAAATGTTACATGACACCTTTATCCACTTGTGTCTTCATTTATTCAGAGCAATGACGCGTAATTTTAGTCTCGTGAAAGAAACCGGATGACGCTTGGTATTTGGGTTCTAGAAGCAGTTTGAAGACGTTTTTGTCATTGCACCATAACCTCAAAATAGGAGAGACCGGAGATAGAGGGGGAGTGTTAAAACGTGGAAGTAAACGTAAAAACGTAACAGAATGGAAAGGTGGTAGCGTTTTAGTATACCTACCAACTAATGTTCAAAAAAATCGTCATTCGATCGCGAAATCTACGGGTGGTTTGCGCGTACCGATTTTTTTTAAATGAAAGAAAAAAGAATCACGACGAAACTGGTCCGAACTTGATGGAAAATTCTTTGTTTGCTTTGCAGACAACAAAAAAAAAATACTGTCACCCGTTTCTAACGGGCAGTTTATGAGAAATTTGAGCTTAAAAGTACGATTTTTCACGTCATTTCCTCAAAAATCGTTAAAAAATTGTTAATATTGTTTAAAACGGATGATATCTTTATACACGTTTCTGGGAGGTCAAAGTATGACATGTCATCAATGCCATTTGTTTTTATTATGTTTAACCTCACTTTACATTCCACACTGATAGGTGAGGGGAGTAGTGTGATCGCGAAAATTTTCGATTTTGAAATAACACGCTTTTTGGGCGTTTTATGATACCTACATAACGAAAATAACTGATTTCCGTCGGTCTGTCTGTCGGTCCGTTGGCGGTTATCTAGCCTCGTAATCTCAGCAACCGCTGCATGGATTTTGATGAAATTTGGGCAACAATATGCTGTGGGGTCATAGTAGGTAATGCTGCTATAATTTTGAAAATTTGGGTGTTCTTGATGGTTTTCTATTTTTTGTTTTATGGGGGTGAAATGTGGGTATGGTTGGTGGGTGAGGGATTGTAAAATTGAAAAATTTCTTTTTATTCTTAATAAACTGTCCAGGTCCACTGACCTGTGAAGGAAAGTCTAGCAAAATAAATAGCTTTTTTAGATCCATCCGAACATTGCCTTGCCTATTACAAAAAATGGAGTCAAGCTGATTGACTCAGTACTTCCCACACATTACGGTGATACCAGTTTATTATTTTCCCATAGCATAAAGATATAGTCTGAGATCCCCTTGCAACAAAATCATCGCCAGTACCCCCCCCCCCCCCGCCTTCCCCCCCCCCCAATTGCCATATGCCGCTAGGTCTGTCCTGCACAGGTCAATGAACAGCCTATTATCAATAATACAAACTTTTCAGTTTTACAACCCCCACCCAAAAAAGGTACAAAACGGTCAGGAACCCCTAAAACATCTAAAAACGAAGTTTGAGCTTTTTTCATATTTTTTGTTTTTTGATTATTGCTACGCTGCAACTGACACGATTTCCAACAAGCATACGCGTTTTCCATCCTCACCACAGTAATAATAATGTGTCAAAATTTCATTAGAATCAATTTAATAGTTTCCACGTTACAAAATACAAAACGATCTAAAGCAATAAATACTCGTATGTATACAGAAAATTCTAAGTCCCTTAGTTTCGGTAATAGGCAAGGCAATGTTCAGATGGACCTAAAAAGGTGATTTATGTCGCTAGGTCTTCCATCACAGGTCAGCGGACAGCCTATTATTAATACAGCAAATTTTTCAGTTTCTCAACCCCCCACCCTCCAACCACCCGAATTTTACCCCCACCCAAAAAAACTCCGTGAATGATCAGGAACCTCTAAAACACTTAAAAAAGGAGTTTGAGCTGTTTTTATATTTTTAGTTTTTTTATTGTTTCTGCGCGGCCACTGGCACGATTTATAAAATCCATACGCATTTTCCATCCTCGCCACGGTAGTAATACTGTGTCAAAATTTCATTAAAATCAATTCAACAGTTTCTTCGTTACATAATATAGAACGATCTAAAGCAATACTCGTATGATTACACCAGAAAAAATTCTAAGTCCTTTGGTTTCTGTAATAGGCAAGGCAATGTTCAGATGGATCTAAAAAGGTGATTTATGTCGCTAGATCTTCCTTCACAGGTCAGTGGACAGCCTATTATGAATACAGCAAATTTTTCAATTTTTCAACCCCCCACCCCCCAACCACCCCAATTTCACCCCCACCCAAAAAAACTCAGAAAATGATCAGGAACTTCTAAAACACTTAAAAACGAAGTTTGAGCTGGTTTTATATTTTTAGTTTTTTTATTATTTCTGCGCCGCTACTGGCACTATTTATAAAAACCATACGCATTTTCCATCCTCGACACGATAGTAATACTGTGTCAAAAGTTCATTAAAATCAATTGAACAGTTTCTTCGTTACATAATATAGAACGATCTAAAGCAATACTCATATGTTTACACCAGAAAAATTCTAAGTCCTTTAGTTTCTGTAATAGGCATAAGGCAATGTTTGGATAGACCTGAAAAAGTTATTTATGTCGCTAGGTCTTCCTTCACAGGTCATTGGGTAGTCTATTATGAATACAACAAATTTTTCAATTTTACAACCCCCCAACTCCCAACCACCCCAATTTCCACCCCCACCCAAAAAAAGTAGAAAATGATCAGGAACACCTAAAACGCCTAAAAACGAAGTTTGGGGAATATTTGAAATTTTTCGTTTTTTGCTAATTACTCCGCCGCCAATGCACCGATTTTCAAAATTATAACAGCATTACCTACTACGACCCCACAGCACATCGCTTCCTAAATTTCATCAAAATCCATGCAGCGGTTACTGAGATCACGAGGACAGAAAAACGCGTACAGACAGACCGACAGACAGACAGACCGACAGACAGACAGACCGACAGACAGACCGACAGACAGACCGACAGACAGACCGACAGACAGACCGACAGACAGACCGACAGACAGACCGACAGACAGACCGACAGACAGACCGACAGACAGACCGACAGACAGACCGACAGACAGACAGACCGACGGAAATGAGTGACGTGGATTTTCGTTATGTAGACATCATGAAACGCCCAAAAAGTGTATTATCTCAAAATCGAAAATTTTCGCGATCACAATACTCCCCTCACCTATCGGTGTGGGAAGTAAAACGAAAGGATTTAACATTTTTTCTGATGATAAACCAGTATTGCTTTAGATTGTTCTGTATTGTGTATCGCGGAAACTGTTGAATTGAATTTAATGAAATGTTGACACAGCATTACTACCACGGCAAGGATGAAAATGCTTATGGCTTTTATGAATCGTGCCAATGGCGGTGCAGAACTAATGAAAAAACTGAGAAAATAAAAACAGCTGAAACTTCGGTTTTAAGCGTTTTAGGGGATCCTGATCATTTTAATTTTTTTGGGTGGGTGAAATTGGGGTGGTTGGAGGTGGCGGGTTGAAAAACTGAAAAATTTGTTATATTCATAACAATAGACTGTCCATCGCCTGTAAAGCACACTTTTTCAGGTCCTTCTTAACGTTTCCTTCCCTATTACAGAAACCAACGGCCTTAGAATTTTGCGATCTAGATACATACGAGTATCGCTTTAGATCGTTCGGTACCGTGTAATTGGAAATAACCTAATTTATTTTAATGAAATTTCGACACAGGATTATTGCCTAGACGGGGGTGGAAAACACATATGGTTTTTAGCAGTCATGTCAGTGGTGGCGCTGCAATAACCAAAAAACTAAAAATACAAAAACAAATTAAACTTTGTTTCTAGGCGTTTTAAGGGCCTCGGATCATTTTTTGGATGCAGGTGAAATTGGAGTGGTTGGGGGTGAGGGGTTGTAAATCTGAAAAGTTTGTTCTACTGATAATAGGCTGTCCATTGACATGTAAAGAAAAGACCTATTGACATAACATAATTTTGCTATGGCAAAATAATAAACTGGCAACACCGTAATAATCGGGAAGTACTGAATCAGTCAACTTGACTCCATTTTTGAAACCCTATGATGGGTGACATAACTGAACGCCTTCCGTATCCTTTCAGAACTGCTTCTAACTTAGCTTTTACGCTTAATATCACACGAAAATAGGTATGTTCGTATAGAATTGTCACTCTGTATGTATTGGTAGATATGCAACATTCTGAATATTAACCTCATAAATAAAGGACTGCACATAAAAGTGAATGTGTGGATTCATCTCTCAAGATTCACTTAAAATTAACTCTATCAACGAATAGATACCTACCTGCATGATCGAGCAGTGGGATTCTGTACTATTACCGCCCGTTGAACAACATACTATTATTTTATCAATCTTAACCAACAGGCAGTCTTGTAACATTAATATACTCATTTAATGGAGCTCACTTTACATATGGGTTTAGTTCACTTGCTGTTCATGAGAACCAATGAGGAGACCAATATGAAAGCCCGATCTGAACAAGCCGAGAATATGGATAAAACAAGCAAAATCCACTTTAATTAACTCTTTCCTCCATGCTTCGACATCAGTTTCCGAAGTTTAATCGTCGTCGTTCGACAACAATGTTCCGCTGTACAGGGTGCCCCAAGGAAAACGTAAAGTTTAACTCAAACACTCTTGAATAACCTTCATCCCATTCATTATAGAATGCTTCTGTTGTCATGGCTGAGAGTAGTAAATGTGTCATGTCAAATAATTATCAGGGTGATTTCATCGATCCACTACTTCCCTCAGATACACTAGGTTGGCTGAGTCCATGTAGATAACACACGAATCGGTTATTGGTATGAACCAGTGCCCAATACTGATAGAACTTAAACTATACTACATGAAATACGAACACTGAAAAAGAAGGGTTGCGGTTGATGAAAAGTGGTAGGACTAAATACTATAATAAACGAACTCATTTACCATTTTATAAAAAAATACAACAGATCATACTTTATATAAGTTATAAATATCAAGCAATTTAAACAGGATGAGTCAAGCTCAACGCATCTGCTTCATGTTACCCAACGATACCTCTGCCATTGTAGGTCGAGTTGGACTACATCTTAAAAATAAGGACTTTTATTATACAGGGAACCTAATAAAATAGTGACATATCAAAGCTATGTTTTTTTACCATTATTGCATATTTAGATTTTTGGGTCAATTCTAGTGTGACTTCATGTGTCACACATGGGACTTAAAACGAAGTGTTTAGGTGATAATCACCATTTTTGGTATTGGTAGATAGCAAGAATAATAATAATATCGCAGCAATTATACAACTTAGAAGGCTGTGCCATGTGTCTAAACATGAAACGCGACAGCTTAGGTTGGACGGTAAACTTTGTGTTATTTTTGTACTTTAAGATAACGGTTGATTAGTTATAATAAGTTCAACCACAGATAAGTTGATTTTTTTCTATTGGGAATTGCTAATTTTTTTACACAATCCAATGTAAAACTTCATTTAATTTTAAATTTTCAATCAAATCAGTGTTTTTCAATTTAACTACCCATAAAGAAACCAGCAGGCAACTAACATAGCAAAAACATACAAACAAACTAGAGCAAATTGACAAGATCATAAAAATTACAACAAATCAACTCTAACCAGAAACAACAGTAGCAACATCTCCAAGGTCCGAGGATAAGCTGAAATACGATAAAAATAAACTTTTCACAGCATATTACCTACTGCTATAACCTAGAGATTGACAGTTCCATAACTATTAATCATTTTGAAATCAAAGGAAAACTATTAGCAAATGTTGCTGGCTGTTTAATATCTTCAGAATAAAATTTCACATTTAATTATATAAAAGAGTAGTTAGTTAAAGGTAGTAGGACTGGAACCCTTCAAATTCTTCTGTATCTATTAGCAAGACCGTGATAAAGGAATACTGACAAAACAGATTTTAATTTATTCTTCGTTTTGTGCTATCTTGTTAGTAGGTACTGAAGAATTTGCAGAACGGAAGCAGAGGTATCGTTACTTTTGACTTGACGGAAATGGTTACTCTTTTATATCATTAGATGCGAAGCTTTATTCTAGACACTACAGTAGTCAGTAGGCTGTAAAGAATATCCACGTTTGTCGTACTCCAGCTACTCTTTGACCTCAAATATCTTACCGTTGTTGTTTTTGGTTACAGTCTACCTATTTGTTGTAGGTAATTTTTATAAACTTGTCCCTTTATTTTAGTTCGTTCGTATCTTTCTGCTAAGTTAGTTGTTATCTTCCATCTGAACAGCGTTTTGTTTATATTTCATGACCTGCTAGGCTGTATATAGGTAGTAAAATTGAGAAACACCGGTTTGATTGAAAATTTGAAATTAAATGAAAACTACCAGAAAATGGTATTAACAACCAGAGACTTAGATGCGCAGCGGTATATAACCAGAAAGGTTACCAAATTCTATATTCAAACGTACAAAAAGGAATATTCATTAACATTTGAAAAAAAAGTTATCTGTGATTAAACTTTCTTTAATTAATCAACCGATTTCGTACAAAAATATCACAAATTTTACCGTCTAACCTAATCTGGCGCATTTCATTCTTAGTCACATGGCAAAGTCACAGCCTTACAAGTTTTATAATAGCTGCGATATTCAATTTTTTTCAGATATCTAGTAATACCAAAAATGGTTCTTTTTGAGTCCCATGTGTGATACACAAAGTCACGTTAGAATTGACCTAGGAATATAAATATGAAATAATATCCAGGCTGTTCCATTTAAAAAATATAACTTTAATGTGTCACGCTTTTATTAGACACCCTGTATAAAAGTCACTATTTTTAAAATGTAGTCCAACTTGAGATACATACCCTCACAGAGTCATTTTTATGAAAAGAGATATCGGTTGGTCACAGGTATCCGAGGCGTTGAGCTTGACTGGCTCTGTTTAATTAATACAGACCTTCAATGTCTCGACACAAGTTTCAAATAAAAACCCACCTTTAGACTCAGTAAACTTGTGGCCTACCTGCCTAGCTTCTCCTCCTTATCACTACTACTAGCAGCTATGCCTTATGGTAGATTTTTAGCGTCACTCTGTATGCAAGGCAATAAAAAGTCTGCAGCCAGGGCGTTAATAGCTCAGTTTTTTCGGTTTCTTTTGCCTCCGCAGCGGCAGTGTTGTACAACAAATCGCGGCAATTTAAAATGAAAAATACCGGCTTGCAGACCGTCGAAAACAAGTGTTATATTGTTATTTATTGTTCTAATACTTAAATTTATTATGCAGCGGAAAATTGGTCGGGAAATAGTGTAATTTTTCAAAGTTTTCGTCTCTTTTTCCAGTCCGTTTAATGTTTGGTCGTTAGGTGCTGAAAGCAGTTTTAATAAAAATCCGGCAGAGGAATGAATGTATTGCGCGGAAATGACCCGAAATTAAAGCAGATGAACAGGCGTTCATGTCTAGCAAGTAAAGGCGGCGCCAGCGTTGAAATGTGCAAGCTAATTTATGCTGGTATAACTTTGTTCTTTTGTAGGAGGGTACTGATAACTTAAGACCTTACCATACAAAGAACAGTATGCCTGTTGAAATTCTGATTGCACAGGCATTAATTTATCTCAAGAAAATTATATACCTGGCAACAACCGAGAAACACTAAAATATAATGTCTCACAACTATAGTTGGCCATATTGTAACATAATGTAGACCCCATTGTTAAAAAATAACCAGAATTAGTCTCATACGTGTTACTATCCTCTATACTTAAGAGCAGGTGAGAGTTAACTGCTTGCGGGCAACACATTCATTCCAGCTTCAGAGAACGTAATTGCAATGGTAATTAGAAACATGGTTAAAAATGTTATCAATTTACAGATTGTATCTATCAACATGGCACATAAGGAAGAAGTGTACTCAAATAATATAAAAAAATATAGTAGGAAGGCTTACAATCAGTAGTACCACTGAAAAAATAGAGTCAAGTTGATTGACTCAGTACTTCCCACACATATCGGTGATATGATCTTATTATTTTCCGATTACACGAAGCTATAGTCTGAGATTCCCTTGCAAACAAATCATCGCTCGAGGGCCCTCAAAAAATATCCACCACAAAAACTCTAGTAAATAAGTTCTTGCATCTCTCTCCCTGGAACTAGAACGACACAGTTTTTATTCTAAGATCATCAACTGGATGAAAGAAATGATCAGGAATCCTCAAATTACCTAAAAACGAAGTATGAGCTGTTTTTATATTTTTATTCTTTTATTGTTGATGTGCCGCCACTGACATGATTTCTAAAAACCATATGCGTTTTCAATCCTTGACACGGTAATAATACTTTGTCAAAGTTACATTAAAATCAGTCATAGTTTCCACGTTACCCAATACAGAACGATCTAAAGCAATATTAATATGTATGCCTCTATCGGAAAATTCTCAGTTCCTTGGTTTCTGTAGTAGGCAAGGCAGTTTTCGAATGGACCTAAAAAGGGGTATTATGTCACTAAGACTTTCTTTCACAGGTCAATGGACGGAATATTATGAATACGACAAATTTTTGTGTTTTACAACCCCCCACCCCCAACTACCCTAATTTACCCCCACCCAAAAAAATAGAAAGTGATCAGGAACCCCTAAAATGACTAAAAACGAAGTTTGAGCTGTTTTTATATTTTTAGTTTTTTTAGTCTTGCTGCGGCGCCACTAACACGATTTCGAAAAATCATAAACGATTCCGATCAGCGGCATGGTAGTAATACTGTGTAAAAATTTCATTAGAATCAATCTAATAGTTTCCATGTTACACGATAAAGAACGATCAGAAGCAATACACGTATGTATCAGAAAATTCTAAGTCCCTTGGTTTCTGTAATGGGCAAGAAAATGGTCAGATGGACTTAAAGAGTGTATTATGATGCTAGGTCTTTCTTTCACAGGTTGGTGGACAGCCTATTATGAATAATTATGAATTTTACAACCTCCCACCCTCTAACCACCCCAATTTCACCCCAAAAAAAGTAGAAAATGATCAGGAACTCCTAAAACGCCTAAAACGAAGTTGAGGAATATTTGATTTTTTTTGTTTTTTGCTATTTACTCCGCCGCCAATGCACCAAGTTTCAAAAATTATAGCAGCATTACCTACTAGGGCCCCATAGCATACCGGTACCTAAATTTCGTCAAAATCCATGCAGCGGTTACTGAGATTACGAGGCTATAAAAATGCGCACAGACAGACCATCAGACAAACCAACAGACAGACAGACAGACGGAAATGAGTGACGTGGATTTTCGTTATGTAGACATCATAAAACGACCAAAAAGCGTATTAACTCGAAATCGAAAATTTTCTCGATCACAATACTCCTCTCACCTATCTGTGTGGGAAGTAAAAGATGCATATGCGAATTAAAACTGACAGCTTTCAGGATTTAAGAGTAAAAATATCATTGTAGTGCTTCATTTTGGGCACGCAGTAAAGTATGCTTCAGTTTCTGTTTTAATTTCACTCAAGATAAAATATCTTTCATGGAAACTGGCAAAGCATTAGAAGTTTGTCAGCATTATATGTGGATCTTCGACTGAATAAGGCAATTTGATGTACTGACATTGAAAAACAAGACTTCGCAATTATAATATGGACATTGTGTGGTGATGACCGTCTGCTCAATCTATTTGTAGGACAAGTAGGAGTTGATGTTTCTGATATTCATACACTAAATTCAAAAAACTACACTTAAACAAATTTCCTACATGCAGCCATCCCAGAGCAATGAAGATGTATAAAACGTGTTCATATTTTCTCATACTATTTATAAATCTACTTTATTTTTTTTATAACTGAGCAGACCGCGCAGGCAGAGCCTAGATGCCAGAGTTCCGCGGCTGCTGTGAAAGGGTTATGTTAGGGGAAGTTTGTTAACGCGAGATTTGAAAGGGCCAATACCCGCAGGCCTAATAAATACATTTTCTGGCAGTCCATTCCAAGCCTTGGAGACCCTGGGAATAAATGAGCGGTTGTACCGCTCAGTTCTTGATGTATGAAGAACGACCGTCTTAGGATGAGATGCAGCGGTCGCACGGGTACATCTGATAGGAGCAGTGAGCGGCGGAACGATAGAGAATAGCTCAGAGGAGCAGATTCCGTTGGAATATCGGTAGAAGAGTGAGAGGTCACCAACAGCACGCCGGTGAGAAAGTGACTGAAGGTGGCGCGTTAAGGCCGGATCGCCAATTAGTTGAATTGCCCTTCTCTGGACGGCATTGGGTATAGACAGGGTAGTAGGGGCAGCAGCTCCCCAGACATGAGAGCAATACTCCAGGCAAGGTCTTATCTGGGCTTTATATAGCGTGAGGAGGTCACATGGTGAGAAATACCTTCTGGCTCTAAATAGGTACCCAAGCTTTTTAGCAGCAGCTGTTGCAATTGACGCGACGTGTTCGTGCCAGATCAGATTTTCTGTAATGTTGATTCCTAACAGATTGAATGAGTAACTCCTTCGCAGAGCCTGGTTGTTCATTAGAACCTGGTGTTGGCTTGGGCACTTCTTGTTTGATAGCGTACAATACTGGGTCTTGGAGGCATTAAATTTAACCATATTCTTAAGCACCCAAGCGGTAATGGTGTCGAGATACTTTGAAAGTGAAGCTGCCACTGCCAGTCTTCTGCGTTCCAGCTCGACCACAGAGATCGGTCTATTGCTCATGATGCCTGCATGCAGCGTACTGTCAGCCGCAAAACTATGGATTGGGTTTGTAGTGCTAGAGAGTAGATCATTATTGTGAAGCAGAAACAATGTCCGAGCCAATACCGATCCCTGCGGAACCCATTGATGCTATGGAAAGAAGAGGAAAAGCCGTCTACCACAACAGAGATTTTCCGACCTGGGAGGAAGTCTGCGAGCCAACCGCAAAGCTTAACAGGGAGCCCATAAGACGGAAGCTTGTTTAGGAGAGCTGCATGCCTGCAGGTATTTTGCAATATTTGCAAAAAATTTTTTATCTGTGTGAGTTAAACAGGGATAATAAGCTGCAAAAGATGTGACTCTATCCAGAAGAGAGCAGTTAGATTAATCGGTACGCCTAACCTCACAAAGGACCCCATAGCCTGGAACATCGAAGAAGGGTGGCTGACCTATCCCTGTTCTATAGATTCTATCACGGAAGATATTCGAGTGAGCCCTCCCAGATAATAACACCAAAGGCTGTTCGAATGCGAAATACTAAAGGGGCTGTGCGAGCTCATCCTTACCAGGTCGAGGTCTCTACTCCTCAAACCAGTCTTCTCGAGCATTCCCTCTTTTGGAGAACTTCGACGCCGTGGAATGAGCTGGTGAGGAATTTGTTTCCCAGCGGCTACAACCAGTAGCGTTTCAAATCTAACGTGCACCAATACTTATCCTCTCGCAGCGCTTCTACAGCGCTATAACCTCTCAGCCTTTAAGGGAGGTTGACCATAAAAAAAACAATTTTCAACCCCTACTTGTACGCTGAACCATCTCCCGTCATTTCATAGCAATCACTATCTAATCTCTATATAAAGTATCATATACAGTAACAACGTAATACGCACTTCGTTCGCGTAATAACAGTTAAGAGACAAAGGCATCATTTTTTCAAATCCCAATCTCCATTCTGGGGAAAAATCCATCCGCCGCCGCGCCGCAGCAACCCTTTTTCTCTTTAGCAATATCGGACCGGTACGAGATCGCCCCTATCTCAGTTTTTAATCCTGTTTTCCCGGCCTTCCCCCGGGAAAAATATCTGGCGGGAAAGGATTTGCAAAAACGCCATATTTCGTGCCGTTATCAAGGTCATTATCAAAATTGCCGGCGATGCCGCAGGGTTATTGCACCATTCCCATCGTCCTGTTCGCTCGTCCGCTTGGAATTAGCTGATTTTTAAAATTGAGAAAGCCACCGAGAAAGCCTGGTTCAGTTCAGTTTGTTCGCTCTCCTGCAAACTGGAAATGTTCGCTCAGCATACCGGAAGATTTGAAGTAAAAAAGTACGCTTATTCCAGGAATTTCTTTTCTTCTGGTTCCGCTGCGAACCGTCCTACAACTGTACTCAGCATGCGTATTGCGAATAAGGTGTTCAGGTTCTGTTGGAACAGTTTGCGAATTGTAAATCCGGTGTTCTGGTTTGTCTTGGACGGTTCTGGGATAGTCCGAAAACCGTCCAAAATCAGTACCTGCTTGGGAGCAAGAATAGGGAAAGTACAAAATATCGCAGTAATTTAAGACTGGTATCACCAGCGCCTCCTACGTGATTTATAGTTTTAAAAAAATCTGTTTGCAATTAAGGTACGAAGCTTTAGATAAGTTTTCTAAGAAAGACTTTTAACGTGTTCGATAGACCTCAACTTGGTATTGTCAACAAATTGCAAATTTTGGTTATTGACTTGAATTTTTAATTTTGAGGTAATTTTCTTTCGCGCAGTAAAAACAACATAATCTTGGACTTTCCTGGATTTATATTCAGGACGTGGCTGGAAAAGTATCGCGTCAACTGATTTAGGCCTGTTGGTCCGTCGGTCCGTTGGTCAGTCGGTCCGTCGGCCTGTCAGTCGTCAGTCGGTCGGTGCGTCGGTCGGTTGGTCGGTGCGTCGCGTCGCTCCGTCGGTTCGTCGATCTTCTCAACATTTACACTAATATGCCGTAACTAAAAAAATATTATTTTAATGAGGCTTAAGGGGCCTGGATACACACATTTATACATACGTATTTCCCATGTAAAACACGGACTCATAATTTCTTGCATAACACACTCTATTTTCAAACTACATATATATAATATTTCAGAAGGCGATAGTTAAGACTTTAATGAATGACAACTATTTTCGATTTTCTCAAAAAAGTTTTTTAATGGCCAAAAAAACTCGGAATGCAAAATCATATGTTCTATAAATGCCTGTAATTTAACAACCAAACACGATATCAAAAAAAGGCTACATAGTTGCACAAGCGCATCAAGCTTTCTTCTTCAATTAGCTCTTTGAGTCATTACTGTAAGTTAAAATGTAACTTGAGGAGCTTGGAAATGCGAAATTCATTTTTACACTGACCTTTGGAATTTACCTTTGGACCTTTTGACCTTACTTTTGGATTTGTTGGACTTATCTGCCCTCGCTAACGCGGGAATACGTCTTTTCTTGGATTCTCAATTTCGCGCGCTATACCCTAGACCCTTAATGGAGCCCGAACTAAGAACGGACTTGATTTTCTTGCCCCAAAAAAACCTCCGAGCTTCTAATTTTGTGTCGTTACGTCATCCTGTTGATAAATTATTAAGCAAAAGTGAAATGATAATTACAACTTTGACTCCCTGTATTTCGGTTATAGGTACCTCCTCCACTGAGGGAAGTTTGGTTAAATCTCAACATTTTCACTCAAATAATCTGCAGTTTTGCTGTTTACTATTAATTATGGAACACTCTAAATATAGAGGCAAGTGTATTTTATTATCTCCAGTCTTTCATTGCTTCGCTTCATTTTAAACCTCACACGAGACACCCTCACCCCAATCCGATTTTTTCCTAATTACGCCCAATTACTTTTCCGCCTATTAACAAGTTTTTAAATGAAATCTTCTCGCTTTTGAACAAGGGAGCGCTGTGCCGTAGCATACGAAACACTGTTTGGTTACAACATCCTTTCATAGTGGTGATGGTTCAGTGAAATTGGAGACTATCGTGTATAAAAATATGACGTAACAGTAGTGACTAGCTGAAGTGATAAAAATCACTATTAGCAGCTTTTTTTCATTTTCTGAATACCAAATGAGGTAAATTCAGTTTTAATGTCTGCATTAGAAAAAAAATCCTTAGGTCTTAGTGCTCAGCGCTTCTGAGACATTTATAAGAACCTGAGTTTTTGAATTATACAGAGTATTCAAAGTCAATTTTGACACTATCTTGCAGAGTTTGGTACATGATAACGTTATTTTTAACAATAGTGACGTAATAGCATATTTCCTAAAACCGGTACCAAAAATTCCAAAATCTGAGAAAAATTTTTTGTTTTATAGGTATTTTCATTTGAGAGTTCTGTGTTTTGATAAAAATCCCTAAAATTGGTATTATATGGTCAGTTTAATAGCTCACTGGAACCATACATTTACATATACACGACACTGTATCTAATACCTAACTATTTGACTAATTTTTTGCTGTTTAAAGCATGTGAGCTGACCGAGAGTGAATCAACCCGTGTGTGGTTATAAACGCATCCAGTACATCGCCGATCGACCTGCGTGTGAGAGGCCTAAGATACCTAAAGCGAAGCTAGAATGGTTTTCACGTCTATTCTATTTTTCACTAACATCACTGCCAGTGGGCCAATCTTCAAAAATAATGCAACATTAAGACTTTCACAGACTGGCGCGAACGATTCGCGGCGACTGCGAATAATTCGCGTCGGTAAAAATCGCACGATACTGTTTACGAGCGGCATACGTGCCTGTGCGGTTTTTTCCGCGCTGACTGCGGATCTGACAGCGTTTGTTTCGCCGCGAATTCCGTTTTGCATTCGACTGCGTTTTGGTCGCTGCCGCTCCTGATTCGCCATGGCAAAACAACAGAAATTCATCGAACTGGTTAAAAATTATCCTATATTATTCTATACTTGTCCCACGAAGATTATGCCACTGGGTAAAAAAAGATAAAATAAAGTGACACTAAACCAGAAATATTTCTGTAATTCTCACATGGTGATTTAATAGGGATTTGAAAAATGGATGAAATATATGAGAAAAATATATTACTCTTAGTAATATTTTATTTACTTAAAGGAGAACTTACACATGCATGGTTTTAGTGTAGTAAAGGTTTACACTGTATGTGTGAAAATTTTTGGGATCGTGTTATAGTTCGCAATATGTCGGCCGAACTTTGCGAAGCCTGCAAAGTAGTCGCTAAATATTTAACGGAAAACAGATACAAAAATATGTACGTAAATAAAACAAAACGTACATTTCGTGTGTGAGTTAAACCATGGATTACTCGTCGCCATCGACCTACTTTGGGTGCTTCTGTACAAATTCTATAAGAACCCTCAGCAGAGGATCCTGCAAGCTACAAAAACCTTCTTAGAATGACAGAACAATAATGTTTAATTCTTTTAGATTGTGACGTCATGTGTTAAAAAAACATGAGAGGCGATTTAACACCCCAATTGAAAATGGAACGATATCTTGCAAATGGAGATTATTCCACTTCATGTCACTTCCTTCTAGCCATATTTACCAAAAATAAAATCACAGATTAGTAGCTCCAACGAAACGAAAATCAAACTATAAACATTACTTTTTTCAGTGGATTTGTATCACCAGTGGTGCCAGTGATTTCAGGAGGATGCAGAGTTTTTCAGTTTATTCATATATAAAGATTCTACTTGCCAGTTCCTCCTACGCTACTAAATCTTTATATGCGTAAATACGCCTTAAGTCTAAGAAATAAAATAGCATACACATTTTGTCGGGTGAGAAATGAAATTCTTGCTGCCCTCCTTGGATGAGTCTTAAAACTAGTAAAAGTTTCATTTCTGTTTGATTCATATGTTTTTTAACATGCGACACGGTCTGCGTTATGACGCCTGAGTGTGAACAGGTAAGCGAGTATCGCTACCGCAGCTAACGGGGAACTTCCGCAACTAAGGAATTCGCGGTAGGCACGAATAGTTCGCGCCAGACTTTGAAAGTCTTTACGTACACCCCCGAGCGCCGTTAGACAAATTTATTGTTATTTTCTTGATGCAAAAACAACATAATATATATTGTCTCACAATAATTTGTTTCTAAATCACAACAGAAATAAATACAGTCTGTCTTGTTTGGAATAGATTGATCAGCAGACAGAAATAATTACCCGACTTTTGCCATGCCAATACATTTCTATAATTTCACTGCACTGGTGCGATACTTTTTGGTACTCCCGCTGGGAAAGCACCTCCCTTCCCCTTTCAAAGTTAATTCCTGCAGCAGTGTCCGCAGCAGGAAGGATCCACAACTGTTTAGACTACTGCGAGGAGGTTGCGCTATCTGTCGTTGGGGATGCGAAATCTACAGGGCAGGACTTACAATAAGAGATATCTTGGCTACGTTTCCATCGAGCAAAACAGATTAATATCTTGTTTGGATATAATCGTGGACTGTTCACATAGCCTATGAGGAGCAACTGAGATAGATAGATAAATATACTTTATTGTCTGAAGAATAACAAGATTCTTTTAGACAAAGCTATAAGCAAAACAAAATTTGTTTAACCAATTTCTGAAATAAAAGGGTGTGGAAGCTTATTATAAGAAGCATGAGTGATTTAGTGGTGAATAATTTGAATCCATTTTTTGTCTATTATAACGCAACTCATGGTCTCAAAGTTTTGCATTATTTTTAAATATCAGAGATGTCGTTTTCAAGATAAATAGTGCTATTATTACGATCACTATTTTGGGTTGTAAAAATAGTGACTTTTGATGAAGTTCTAGGTCTACTAGTGGCACTGCATCTAATTGCTTGCTTCGGTAAGACTATCAAACCTTTTAAACAGATTTGAGAACAGACACCCCTTAATTGTATGCCGTAAATCAAGCCAATTTTAAACAGTAAAATATAACAAACTTTTGGTGTTGTACTTTCCAAGGATTTCTCTAAGCTGTTTTGAGCAAATGGGATAATTTAGCTAATTCATAATTCAATTATCAGTGTGTCTTGTAAAGTCCAAATTGTGATCAATATTTAGAACTTCATACCATATATTTGATACAACTGTTCATTACTCTAGCACTTATTCAATGAATTTTGTTTTCAAAACATTAAAAGATAAACAACTACTGTCACACCATCCCTGATTGAACCTATATCTTTTCAGTCTTTCTCTTTAAGTCGTGTGTCACTATCATCGATAATATTTTAGAGTCATCAGAAAATGCAGTGAATTGACAACTTATTTCCATGTTATTAGATTAGACAGCATGGTCATGTAAACAACAGGTTATAATTTAATTGTAACGTGTTTTATGAGATTTGCCAAGATTTGCTGAGGAAGAGTATCATCCGGCGAACAACGCAGCATTGTTATATCTACAATCGATCACAATGTAGAACAGTTTAATGTAATGCCAGAATCTCTAGACCAATCAATTTTGGAATAAAGGTCTCGCTAAAATTAAAGAACTTTAGAGAAACACTTGACTTGTTTGTCTAGGCGACTAAATACTGCATTTTTATCTGGGAGTATATACACTGAGTGATACCTTCAGATTATTCATTTGAATATATGACCATAATTTAGGTAGAATATGTATTGGATAGGTCTATATCTGCCCATTTCCTATTCGTTAAAATGAAAATTTTAAAAATTGCGATTTTCGAGATGCAGATAAACACATAAAAATAAATTATTGGACTGAAAATATATACTTTCATTCGAAGAAAGGATGAGAACATTTTGGGGTTGTGGCCAACATTTTGAAAAGAAACTGTGGATCACTGCATAAAGGAGAAATGTTGCGTTAACTTTCGGCAATGTTTATTGCCATCTTCAGGGCTCTAACGTTGAGGTCTGTTAATCAAAAACAGCACCACATGGGGGCAAAGAATGCCAGTTCTAGTACAAAATCGTCAAAAAATTTTCGAAAAATGTTTAGTTAATATTGGTGTCTTCACAACAAGCAGGTCAGCAGGAAACAACATGTAGATGTAAACATACAAAATACACAACGACTTTTAAATGTTTCTTAACGCGAGTGACACAACCCTTTTATGAGAGTATAACAATGTAACAGGTAAAATTAAATACAAATGATCATAAGGACAATGGCGATATGTTGCTTTGCACAAACCAAGATTATCATATTATCAATGGTACTCTACAATTTTAAAGCTGTTCTCTCTTATACTATTGATCGAAGTAATAGGAGATCAGTTGGAACATCTAATATCCTTAGTAAAACTTTATGAAGAATACTGAAATTTTAGTTGTGAAAAAAATTATATTCTTAGTCACAGTGTATACTTCTTTAGAATGAGCATTGAAATCAAAAATATATTACTCTTCATTCAAATTAACCACAACTTCCTTTTTGGAGTCATATTTTTTATGAGTGTATGACGCTTTGCCTAAAAATTCTCACCAAAAAATATGCCGATCTCAACACAATAATAGGGTTCAACTGTTCCAGCTTAGACCAAATTCATTGCGTACTGGTCCGTTTTTTCCTAAGTCCGTCCCTATCCTGCGAATTTGCGGTCCACAGCTCATCGTCCCGTTCGGTCCCTTACGCTCTGTTCAGCGTGTCATCTGGAAAGTCCTTTTCATTATCATCCTCTGATCGATGTCGAGAGAGAGTCAAATTAAAATTTATGGGGAAACTTTTCCATAAAACTTTCGTTGCTGCTTTCAGTTTTAATTTCCGGATTTGCATATAGGGATTCATATTTGTTTGAATATACAACATTTATGAATATGAATTGAAAAGTCAGGTGAATAATGGAGGTAGATAACATTCTGCTCTATTTCAGTTACCTTCATGTGAATGAGGAATGTGAATGACATTGTTTCACGCAACACTGACTTCAGCTTGAAAATATTAAAAATAAAGATAAATCCGAATCCCCAAAAGAGATCAAGTATCAAGTTTATTCAATTGTGTCTGACTTACAGTTACTTGAATCGTGAGTTAAGTTACTAGTCAGTTCATCATAAAAAACATGATTATATAAAAAACAGTATGCTTCCATCACTGATGTCACAAGTTTTGAATGATTCCTTGTATTGGCTCATATCCCTTTCAGTGTTTGGCATACTGCACTGCCGTGTCTTTCGCTTCCCATATGGGTCCTGGATTGTGCAACGGATTTTTTTTCAAGGATAAACAAGATAGGAGATGCTCCATCGATTGGTTCTTCCGCAGGCACATAAGTCATCCTCAGCGTAATCTTATCTGAAAAGGTTATTCCTAAACCTACCTATTTGTTCCTGTTGACGCTCCAGGTCCTGCATTCCAGTTGTGATCAAGCATGGAGCCTTTCAGTCGGGTTCCAAGTTGGTAGGTGGTTCTCTATTAGCCGTCGCTTCCACAGTACCTCTTTGGTTACTGATTTGGAGTTTTGAAAATAAGCAAAGGATAAAGGAGATATATAACCGCCCCTTTCATTTTCTGAAAGACGCAGGTCCTTCGCTTATCCCACAGATGAGATGGTCCTACTGGCTTGACACATTCCTCCTTTATCTACTTAATGAATTTGATGTGTGGTATTTAATTGATCAAATTAAGGTGTCGATCGTAAACACTTTGCGAAAATCTAATATGTATTTAATATCTATAAAAACTGTCTTATCATCAAGAACTAGATTTTGTAATTAAGTCCAACAACATAATTCCATCAGTTTTACACTTAATCCCTTTTTACATCGCTGTTCTTCTAAGGGTAAAGGTAGTGAGTGCAGTGTTTTCTAAAATTTGAATTTTTTTGTTGAAGTTATAAATTTTGTATTATTTCTGAAGTAAATTCCCCATTTTAGTCTAATAACATTCCAGGTATAAACAAAATTAGCTCATAAGTAAAATAATAAGACGGAGATTACTGTCATAAGCACTAAACCATTTTTTTACATTTATAGCTTTTGTTACATATCGCCTTCATTCATTCGACTATTCACTTGTAATCTATGTAATTGGAGAGGATTTGAAAATCTGCCCTAGAAAGTAGTCCTGTTAGTCACAATGAAGGTGTTTATCAGCATGTAAGCGGTTTCTTTGAAGAATTTCATAAAAAAAAGTTTTCTATAGAAACCCTCTGACGCATACAGAAAGCCTATCGTATATAAAAATATCTATAGCAAGATAATTGTCCATTACCATTGTACCTTGAAGCGCTGTGAACCCTAAGCTGTTGATCAATAGCGCGGAAGTTCTCCAAGAAAAGAGTGCCTTTTGGAAGAAGCACTCAGTTGGTCATCTCCAGTAATACAATCTGTAAACTTTGATGTCGGAATCTTATGTACGATGTCACAGGTTATGGCATCCTTCGTGCTAACCGATCTCTTTACTGAATTCAGTTCACAAGCTACAGGACATTTCAATGATGGACTGAACTTAGACTTGTTGTGCAGTTAGAATCTGTTCTGGTGAATATAACTTTTGTAGAAGAAGCAAACCTGTAGCTTCTGGGATATCCATCCAGTAATACTGGCCACAATGCTGAGTCAGGACATATTATTTTTTGATTTTAATTTCCAAAGAATTGAAGATGATTGAAATAACTTGTCCTTTGGCCGGCAAACCATCTTTTAATGTGGGCCATAAGCTGCGATATGGTTTGCCCGAAACCAGATGAGGTGTTTTCTCGTCTTAGGATTATAGTCTTTGCTCTGGAGAGCATTCATAGGTTCTTTCTTGAAGCATCTCCAACCACACTGAGTAGCAGTCAAATGATTAATACTGCAAGTGTAAATCAACTGCACATATGCAGATGTTTCTTCTATCAGTATTATCCTCCTTGTATGATATACATACTTGATCCCATTTAAAATATATCCTGGCTTCCAAGCTCATTTTAATTTTTTTTTATATATAGATATTTTATTTCCTACAGGTATGCCATATCTAATTACAGGAAATGCTTGAGTTTCAGAAACATACAAAGTAAGATAGTAAACCAAATAAAAATAAAAACCAAATAGACAAAAGGGTAAGAATGCTGCCTGCGTAAAGGTCACGAATATTTTATAAATCAACATTGATGTAAATTAATTTGTTAATTCTAGTGCATGTTGCCCAATTTCACACCTTGACGTGTTCCCCTTTTAATTCTGTAATTTTTATGGTTTAAATTGGAGATAGAACTTTCCACACATACCTACATAATACTTTATGTATCGATTTTTTTAATCAATACTTTCATTTGTGTTCGAGGGCTGCTCTATACCTCCGTCAATCCACCAGTACGCAGACAGCTGTTTCACGATTATTAGCGATCATCAGTGCGCCATAGGTCGATTGACGGAAATAGGGAGCATCAATTTTTCCATGTTTAATAAACATGTGAAACATGTGCGAGCAGACAGAAAGAATTATGCCGGTGCGCCATCTAGTACCCGAAGGTAACGGCAAACCAAAGAAATCTCTGCCTAGCAGCAGTAGACTTCTTGGTGGGACGCCAAGGTGCATCCGCTTGGCCACTAGAGAGCGCGGGTTCTATACGCCGCTGCGTATGAAAGCCGATATACGAGGGCTGCTCTATACCTCCGTCAATCCACTAGTACGCAGACAGCTGTTTCACGCTTATTAGCGATCATCAGTGCGCCATAGGTCGATTGACGGAAATAGGGAGCATCAATTTTTCCATGTTTAATAAACATGTGAAACATGTGCGAGCAGACAGAAAGAATTATGCCGGTGCGCCATCTAGTACCCAAAGGTAACGGCAAACCAAAGAAATCTCTGCCTAGCAGCAGTAGACTTCTTGGTGGGACGCCAAGGTGCATCCGCTTGGCCACTAGAGAGCGCGGGTTCTATACGCCGCTGCGTATGAAAGCCGATATACGAGGGCTGCTCTATACCTCCGTCAATCCACTAGTACGCAGACAGCTGTTTCACGCTTATTAGCGATCATCGGTGCGTCATAGGTCGATTGACGGAAATAGAGAGCATCAATTTTTCCATGTTTAATAAACATGTGAAATATGTGCGAGCAGACAGAAAGAATTATGCCGGTGCGCCATCTAGTACCGAAGGTAACGGCAAACTAAGGAAATCTCTGCCTAGCAGCAGTAGACTTCTTGGTGGGACGCCAGGGTGCATCCGCTTGGCCACTAGAGAGCGCGGGTTCTATACGCCGCTGCGTATGAAAGCCGATATACGAGGGCTGCTCTATACCTCCGTCAATCCACTAGTACGCAGACAGCTGTTTCACGCTTATTAGCGATCATCGGTGCGTCATAGGTCGATTGACGGAAATAGAGAGCATCAATTTTTCCATGTTTAATAAACATATGAAACATGTGCGAGCAGACAGAAAGAATTCTGCCGGTGCGCCATCTAGTACCCGAAGGTAACGGCAAACCAAGGAAATCTCTGCCTAGCAGCAGTAGACTTCTTGGTGGGACGCCAAGGTGCATCCGCTTGGCCACTAGAGAGCGCGGGTTCTATACGCCGCTGCGTATGAAAGCCGATATACGAGGGCTGCTCTATACCTCCGTCAATCCACCAGTACGCAGACAGCTGTTTCACGCTTATTAGCGATCATCAGTGCGCCATAGGTCGATTGGTCTAGTGGCCAAGCGGATGCACCTTGGCGTCCCACCAAGAAGTCTACTGCTGCTAGGCAGAGATTTCCTTGGTTTGCCGTTACCTTCGGGTACTAGATGGCGCACCGGCAGAATTCTTTCTGTCTGCTCGTTCATTTGTGTTGTTCTAAAAATTTTTCTGACACTACTATTTGCAAATATTTTTTTATTTCAGGTATACAAAGAATGCTGATATATGTGGGTAGTTAGCTTGGAGCTAAAGTTGGTGAGTCAAGTATATAGAATTGTTATTTAAATAATGTTTGACGATACTCGTTGTAAAAAAACCACTTTCTTAGAAAAGCTATCTTTATGGAATACTGACTGATCTGATGACATTTGATTTACCTATAAGATAGACTTCTCATACAAACTTTCATTATATGTAATTTGGTTTAAAATATAGATACTTGGCTAGTGTATGACGCACCAGATGAAGAGTTTGTAACGTAGCTTGTTCAACTTTGCAGGTTTTTCTGTTGTGGGGAGGGTAAACAATACAGCTTTAAAATTTATAGTATAACGTGTGTCTAGAAATTTTGAAAATGTTCCTCATATGCCAAACTTTTCGGATGATCATTATCGTTGCCCATGATCCACAGCTAGATTGGACATTGGTTTGGAAATTCTTCCTAAGCGAGGTTAGAGCTACCTAAAGAATGGTTTTCAACATGAGTTGAATAATGGTGGACATGGTAAAGCAATTTTCATATAAACTCTTAAAAACCTAGGCTAGAACAAATGGTATATTTTTAATGCACAATTGAATTGATTCCTTTTTTTGTATTATATTTCTTTCCCGGAATACTGAGTAGAAAAGTTAGTTTGAAGACAGTAATGAATCGCTTATTTGGAAAACTCCACATGTCAATAAATTTGTCTCGATTTTTTTTAACATATTCTATAATAGATGAGGTAAATAGAAGCTTCACATATCCGCCTTATGGAACGGCTGCCAAAAAAGAAGATAAAATCAGTATAACCATTGATTAACATATTTACGTATAAATATGTTAATCAATGGTATAACATAATAATCCATACTGTCTACCTCGATTTTATCTTAGCTTGCACATAACTAGACGATTCTTTTGTTCATTTTTGTCAAAAACCAGCAGAGACTTGTGTCCTATAAAAGGGTACCTGTTTGTATATGTAGTTAAATTGTTTTTAATTAAAACAGGCTTTCTTATAAATAGTGATGTTGGGATACCCAGGGTTTCTGAACTAAGAGATAGGGATACAAATATTATTTTACATTATCAATGTTTGGTTTCGTCTAAATTGGGATCATCCCCGTGTGTTAATTGAAGGTGGATATTTCAAGTGCGCAGTTTTGTTGCTTCATTGAATATTTCCAAAAATAAAAGTATTCGATAACGATTTTCACCACCGTCTGGCCTAAGAAAGAAGTAGAGTTGGAAATTCAGAATATTTCAGTTGAAAATGCAGAGTAGACTTTGCTGGAAACTCCATATAGCACGTCCATTTGTGACTAACATAGAGACTCAATTTGTGTGAGCTGAAGTGCCGGTATGCAAAGATGAAATGATTAATTAAAAAAAAAGGAACTTTGGAGACATTTCGAGTTGGAAAGTCAGAATATTTTAGTTAAAAATGTAGTGGAGGACCTTGTTCGAGACCCCAGTGTGATAATAATTGTGTCATAAAAAACAAGTGCGTATATTAAGGGTTAACTTCTGAGAATGTTATCCTCGAATAGCTAGTATAATACGATGATGCATTCACCATCTTTTTAAACTGCTTTACACCTCTTCCATCCTGGCCGAAATTCATAAAGACGAGGTAAGGGTAAGCAAGCTTTTACTACCCTACACATCGATCTGAATATTCTCATTTCACACGAATCGTAAGCTACACTATAAACTTGGTATCATAACGTTCTCTTTATGACTCGAAATATATTCCTTGGTTAGAAATGATAATGGGAAATCGTGAAAAAATGAAATGATACACTTTTTATATACTCTTCTTTCCGGTACCTTCTCAGGAAGAGGGTAACTTGAACGGCTGTATACGAAATCCACTCGGTAATCCATGTCAAATAAAATACACGGAATGTTATTATATTCCGAGTACGTTTTCTGACATAAAACGGTTATAAGGGGGTGAGCCAAATAGACAGCGTTGCCAAATACTGCGGATTGAACGGTTCTTATACGTATCTTATTTCAACTTTTTACAATAGTTTAATGAATTACCCATTCATCCATTCAAGTTGATTGGCTCACTACTTCCCAGATTTTATTATTTTCTCGTTCCATGAAAATACAGTCCGAAATCCCCTTGCAACCAAATCATCGCCCGCCCAGCCGCAGAAAAACATTCAGCACAAAAACTCCTGTAAATATGTGTTTCTGGCATTTTCCCCCTACGAACAAGGAGGGCATAGTTTTTATTCTTTAACCTTCAACTGATATCCTAATCACATGGCATACCAATTTTTTGATATTTGAGGGTTGCTCTATACCTCCGTCAATCCACCAGTACGCAGACAGCTGTTTCACGCTTATTAGCGATCATCAGTGCGCCATAGGTCGATTGACGAAAGTAGAGAGCATCAATTTTTCCATGTTTAATAAACATGTGAAAGATGTGCGAGTAAGACAGAAGGAATTCTGCCGGTTTTGATATTTAAAAACAGATTATATTATCAGTATAAATCTTTAAAGGGCAGTGGAGTTTCCCCAACCGTCTTATCCGGGACTCAAACAAAAAAAGTAGAAAACAATCAGGGATTCCTAAAGTACCCAAAAAGAGTTTTAACGGCTCTTATATTGTACTGTTTCTTTTCCAATTCAGTTTCAGCGCCACTAACACAATTTTCAATAACCATAGACTTTATTATATATTTAGTGATGAGCTACAAGCATTTCAACAATATAATTTCAAAAAGGTATAGGGCAGAAGTCAGATGAAGCTGAAAGAATATTATGTCGTTGCCTCTAGGGCAATGAAGATCCCATACAATTCATTTTTCAGTTTTACAACCCCCACCCCAAAACTAGCCCAATTTTACCTTTTCAAAAAAATGTGGAAAACGATCAGGAACCTCCAAGTCGCCTAAAAACCAAGTTTGGGCTGTTTTTATATTTTTAGTTTTTTGTTACTATTGCACCGCCACTGACACCATTTCTAAAAACCATACGTTTTTTTTCCACCCTGACCAAGGTACTAATACTGTGTCAAAACTTTATCAAAATCAGTTCAATAATCACCGTTACGCAATACAGAATTCAATACTCTTATGTACACATATACATCAGAAGGCGTTTCTTTGGTTTCTATGATAGGCAAGGCAACATCCTGTTATGAATACAACAAATTTATCAGTTTTATCGAACCACCCCAATTTCGCCCCCATCAAAAAAAAAAAGATAGAAAATGATCAAGAACCCATAGAACATCTAAAAACGAAGTTTTAGAAATTCGAAATTATAGGAAAATTACTTACTACGACCCCACAGTATACTGCTACCCAAACTTCATCACAATCCATGGAGCGGTTGTTGGGATTACTAGGGTAAAAGAACGGAGTTGTAAAACTGTAAAAATTTGTTGCATTCATAATAGACTGTCCCAATGTCCATTAACCTGAGAAAGAGGTATTTTCAAGTCCATCCGAACAATGCCTTGCCTACTATGGAAACCAAGGCACATCGATTTTTCTGATGTATACAGGGTGGGCCAATAGTGCGTGGACGGAGGATTGTGGGCTTACTGAAAAATATTTCAAAAATCTGTCACTTGACCATGGTAGGCACCCTTGAGGGCTATAACGTAAAAATATTTTCACTTAAATTCTGACGGTCATACAGGGTGATTCATATCAAACTTACATTTTTTTGAATAGAACCTCCTATATATTATTGCATATTTGGATTCCCTGGTCAATTCTAGTGTGGCTTTATGTATCACACATGGAACTTTAAATGAACCGTTTAGGCGCAAATCACCATTTTTGGTATAAGTAGGTATCAGAAAAAAATTGAATATCGCAGCGATTATAAAATTTAGAAGGCCGTGACTTTGCGGTACGACTAAGCATGAAATGCGTCACATAAGGTCAGACGGCTAAATTTGAATTCTTTTTGTACTTGGAGAAATTGATGGATTAATTAAGGAAACTTCAATCACAGATAACTTAATTTTGTCAAATGGGAATGCCTATTTTGGTTTAAAGAATCAAATGTAAAATTTGATTACCTTTCTAACGATATAGCGTCTTGATATCAATCTTTCTTGGTTTTCATTTATTTCAAATTTTCAGTCAAATCGGCGTTTTTCAATTTTCCTGCATGCAAGCAACCTACCAGGCCATGAAAAATAAACAAAAGCTCGTTAATATGGAAGAAACCAATTAACTGAGTAGAAAGATGCAAACTAACTAGAGCAACGAGGCAAGATTATGAAGATTTCTTACAACATATTAGCTCTAACCGGATACAGCAGCGGCAAGATATCTAATGTCAATGAGTAGCTGGGGTATGACAGAAGTGTTTGTTTTTCACAGCCTACTAACTATTGAGATCTACTAGAGCTTGACAACTTTCCAAAACGATTAAAAATTTTGAAACAAAAGGAAAACTACCAGCGATTTTTGCTTACAGTCTAACATGTTTAGAATGAAATTTCACATTTAATGGGATAAAAAAATTAGTCATTTCCGTTTAGTTAAGTCAAAAGTGAAGATATCTCCAACTGGAGCATTCTGAACATCTATTGAAATAATTACTAGAATTTTTTATTTACGCTATGTTGTAATTGCGATTATTTCATGTAGTTTTCTACAAACTAAATTATGTTTTACAATTCAAACAGACTGCAAATCAAGTTTCATTTTCCACGATTTTTCTAATAAGTAGAAGAAGAATTTGAAGGGTTCCAGTCAGAGGTATCATTACTTTTGACTTATGGAAATGCCTACCTTTTCATAGCATTAAATGTGAAAATTTATTCAAAAGACATAGATATTCTACTGCCAGCAACAATCAGTAGTAGTTTTCCTTTGATTAAATAGTTTTTTACTGACTTTGGAAATTGGATAATAGCTAGTAGGCTGTGAAAAATGAGCGTTCTTGTTACCACTATTGTTTCTGGTTAGAGCTAATATGTTGTAAGGAATTTTGATAATCTTGCCTCGTTGCTCAGGTTAGTTTGCATCTTCCTACTAAGTTAGTTGCTTTCTTCCGTATTAACGAGCTTTTGTTGTATTTGTATTTTTCGTGGCCTGCTAGTTTGCTTGCATGCAGGAAAATTGAAAAACGCCGATTTGACTGAAAATTTGAAATAAATGAAAACCAAAAAAGATTGATATCAAGAATGCTATATCGCTAGAAAGGTAATCAAATTTTACATTTGATTCTTTAAACCAAAATAGGCATTCCCATTTGAAAAAATGAAGTTATCTGCGATTGAAGTTTCCTTAATTAATCTATCGATTTCTCCAAGTACAAAGAGAACTCAAATTTAGCCGTCTGACCTTAGGTGACGCATTTCATGCTTAGTCGTACCGCAAAGTCACGGACTTCTAAGTTTAATAATCGCTGCGATATTCAATTTTTTTCTGATACCTACTTATACCAAAAATGGTGATTTGCGCCTAAACGGTTCGTTTAAAGTTCCATGTGTGATACATAAAGTCACTCTAGAATTGACCAAGGAATCCAAATATGCAATAATATATAGAGGGTTCCATTCAAAAAAATGTAAGTTTGATATGAATCACCCTGTATAAACGTCAGAATTTATGTGAATATATTTTTACGTAATAGCCCTCAAGGGTCCCTACCATGATCAAGTGACAGATTTTTGGAATATTTTTCAGTAAGCCCACAATCCTCCGTCCACGCACTATTGGCCCACCCTGTATATGTAAAGTGGAAACTACCGAATGGATTTTAAAGAAATTTTGGCACAGTGTTATTACCTTAGCGAGGATGGAAAACGCGTATAGCTTTTAGAAATCGTGTCAGTAGCGGTGCAGCGATAATAAAAAAACTAAAAATATAAAAACAGCTTAAACTTCGTTTTTAAATTTGGGTGGTTGCGAGGTGGGGGGCTGAAAACTGAAAAAAAATTGTATTTATAATAGGCTGCCTATTGACTCAAGAAAGAAAGACCTAGCGGGACCTATAATACACATTTTTAGGTCCATCCAAACATTGACTTGTCTATTTCAGAAACTAAGGGAAATTTCTGATGTACATAATATACAGGGTTATTCACGTTATTCGACACGGAGCATTATGGCTAAAGTATTTGATAAAAAAGAATGTAATAATTTGGGATGGATAGAGACCCATAAAGGCTACATTTTAAAAATATTTTCATGCTATACAGGGTGTCCCAAAAACACTAAATGTATCAAAGCTGTGTTTTTTTAAATGGAACACCCCATATATTATTGCATATTCAGATTCCTTGGTGAATTCTAGTGTGACTTTATGTATCATACATGGTACCTAAAGCGAACCGTTAAGGTGTAAATCACCATTTTCGGTATAAGTAGATATCAGGAAAAAATTGAATATCGCAGAGATTACAAAATACGGAAGACTGTGACTTTGCCGTATTACTAAGCATAAAATGCATCAGCTTTGATGAGACTGTCAAATTTAAATTACGTTTATGGTTGGAGAAATCGGTCGATGAATTAAGGAAACTTCGATCAGCGATAACTTGATTTTTTCAAATGGGAATGCCTAATTTTTTTTATACGGTTAAACGTAGAATTTAATAAGCTTTCTAATGATATAAGATTGTGAATATCAATCTCTCGTAGTTTTCATTTAATTTTAAATTTTCAAACAAATCGGCGATTTTCAATTTTCCTACCTATAAGCAACGTAGCAGGCCATGAAATATAAACAAAAATCTGTTCAGGTAGAAGAAAACAACTAACTTAGCTTAAAAATACACACTAACTAGACTAAAGGGACAAGATTATAAAAATTCCTTACAACAAATCAACTCTCCCAGAAACAACAGCGATAACATCTCTAAGGTCAAAGAGAAGCTGGAGTATGGCAGTAATAGATATTTTTACTGTCTACTGGCTACCGCAATTTACTAGAGGTTAAAAATTTCCAAGGCAATCAAAACCCCTCATATGAAACAGAAACAACCAGCGACTGTTGCTCCAGCACGCAACTATCAATCATATGTAATGGTGTAAAAAAGTACTAATTTGCGTCGAAGTCGATACCTCTGACTGGAGCCCTTCTATTTTTTTCAATATCTATTAGCAATATTGCAAAAAAGGAATACTGACAAATCAGATTTAAATTGTCTGCCATTTAAGTTATGTTTTATAATTTGAACAAATTTTAATTCATTCTTCATTTTCTGCGACCCTGCTAATAGGTACTGAAGAATTTTCAGAACTCCAGTCAGAGGTACTTTTGACTTGAGTTTTGACAGAATTGAATACTTTTTTATATCATTAAATGTGAAATTTTATTATGGAAATAATAAACTGCTTACAACATTCTCTAGTAGTTTTTACTTTATTTCAAAATTTTTAATGGTTTTGGAAATTGCCAATCTCTAGTATATTGTAGTAGCTAGTAGGCCGTGAAAAAATCCATTTCTGCCATACTCCAGCTTCTCTTTGACCAAAGACATGTTACCGCCGTTGTTTCTGGTTAGACTTTGTTTGTTGTGAGTAATTTTTGTAATCTTGTCCCTTTAGTCTAGTTCGTGTGTATTTTTCAGCTAAGTTAGTTGTTTCCTTCTACCTGAACAGGTTTTTGTTTATATTTCATGGCCTGCTACGTTGGTTATAGGTAGGCAAATTGAAAAACGCCGATTTGCTTGAAAATTAAAAATTAAATGAAAACTACGAGAGATTGATATGCACAACCTTATATCACTAGAAAGGTTATCAAATTCTACTTTTAACCGTATAAAAAAATTAGGCATTCCCATTTGAAAAAATCAAGTTATCGCTGATCGAAGTTTCCTTAATTCATCGACCGATTTCTCCAGGCATAAACGTAATTTAAATTTGACAGTCTCATCAAAGCTGACGCATTCTATGCTTAGTAATACGGCAAAGTCACAGCCTTCCAAATTTTATAATCTCTGCGATATTCAATTTTTTCCTGATATCTACATAGACCGAAAATGGTGATTTACACCTAAACGGTTCGCTTTAAGTCCCATGTATGGTACATAAAGTCATAATAGAATTCATCAAGGAATCTGAATATGCAATAATATATGGGGTGTTCCATTTAAAAAAACATAACTTTGATACATTTCGTGTTTTTGGGACACTCTGTATAACATGAAAATATTTTTAAAATGTAGCCTTTATGGGTCTCTATCCATCCCAAGTTATTATTTTCTTTTGTATCAAATACTTTAGCCGTAATGCTCCGTGTCGAATAACGTGAATAACCCTGTATACGAGTATTACTTTAGATCGTTCTAAAAACTTTTGTATTGACTTTAATAAAACTTTGACACAGTATTATTACAGTGACAGACGGGTTTTCGAATTCGCTTCAGTGGCAACGCAGCAATAATCAAAAAACTAAAAAAAAAATATATAAAAATAGCTCAAACTACGTTTTTAGACGTTTTAGGGGTTCCTGACCATTTCCAATTTTCTTTTGGTGGTGGTTGAGGATGGGGAAGTTTAAAAGCTTGTTGTATTCATAATAGATTTTCCACTGACCTATGGAAGAAGGACCTAGCAGGATAACACACTTTTTTGCGGTCGGGCCGGTGATGATAGCATCATGCTATGGGAAAATAATAAACTGATATCGCCGTGATGTATGGGAGGTAATGAGTCAGTTAACTTGACTTCATTTCCCCGCCAGTTTTCGACTACATGCTATCTTCGTTATTTCAAGGGATAGTATTTTCTGTAAAGCGTGAAGTAGTTCAAAGTTTTGTGTACCTCGATTCTTTGATCGACAATTCGGGTAGCTGTGAAAATGAGACTCGCCGGCACATTCAACAGCCACGTATGGCCATGATAAAGCTTACTAAAATATGGCGTGACCATAACATCACTAGAGCTACCAAAATGTCGCTGGTTCAGTCTCTTGTCTTCTCCATATTTCTGTATGCCTCGGAAACTTGGACTGTTAAAAAGGCAGATCGAACTCGCATAGATGCTTTTGAGATGTGGGCGTGGAGGAGAATGCTGAGAGTTCCATATACCGCCCATCGAACTAATCTTTCCATACTGGATGAACTCGGTAATCCAAAGAGACTATCCTCCATTGTGTCCATGAGAATGCTTACATTCTTCGGACATATTCACAGAAGCGATTATATGGAGAAACTTGTAGTTCAGGGTCGCGCCCCGAATGGGCGGCACCGTGGCCGTTCCCGTACACGCTGTGTGGATATGACGAAACAGTTGCTGGATATGAGTACCAAGAGCGCCATTGAACTGACAGTAAATCGCGAATGATGGCGAGCTACAGTTCTCAGAACTATTGATAATATTCGTGTCTGCAATACTCTAGCTCCGACTTAATGCACTTTACGAGTTCACAACATGTCTGTTAAGACATTGTGACTATGATGATGATTTTCTGTAAAGTCCTTATTCTATAGGCGGCTCCCTGATGACATTGTGTCATCGCAGTATAAGTGGCAACACTGCATGAGGGGTAAATCGGATTTGCGCTTTTACAATCCCACCAGACGATGTATCAGTATGCGAATGAGACAATTTAAGGACCTTTAAAAAGGTTTAATTAGGGCACATATCCTGGGGATTAGATGCGGCACATCTGAGGCATCACCAAAGGTTACATAAAACTGGCGCGAAACGGGAGGTTTAACAGTTACGACGTAGTGCTTTCGGTAGGCAGAATGCCTGTATTTGATGGGCGAGGGGTAATGAAAACACCATAAAAATAATTCAGACTGTTAATAGGACTTTGGTGGTACTGTTGTGTACAGAATGTGTAAAGCTTGCCTTTTTGTAGCAACCAATGAAATATCGGATACAGTTCTTAAAAAAAGAAGAAGCTTAAGCTATTATGGAATTATTGCCTATACGCATGTTACAGCAAATTTAGATGCTGTAGGGAATAAAGGAACAAATGATTATTCTGGGCATGTCTCATAAACATTTAGAGCCGGTTGTACAAATGCGGGTTTAACACGAGCTTTTTTAAGCCTAAGCCTAGCTAAGCTCAGGCTTAAAGTCGACACCCGTTGTATGGTTTTGAAAAAATGTTCAACTGGTTCAGTAGTCGACTTTTAACAGTCAATTTCAACAAGACTCACTTTGTTCCATTCGCATCATACGCAAACGGCTTACCGAAATACACCAACTTACAAATCAGTTGTAAACAGGTAGCTTCTATATCAATGGTCACCAGTATCAAGTACTTAGGAATATATCTAGATTGCCATATCAAATCGAAAGAGCATACCGAATATGTTGTCAAAAAGATTCGTTACGTTATAAGCAAATTTAAACTCCTTTCCACTATACTTACCTATGAACAGATGATCATTGTATACGAAGCACTTATTCATAGTCATATACGATATTGTATTGTGGTGTGGGGCGCAGCATGTAAAAATAATATAAAAGCAATAGAAATTATACAAAAACGTTTAATAAAAATTTTATATAAAGTGAAATGTACATATCCTAGTGACTTGTTATTTTCTAAAACAAAAATTCTAGATATCCGCCAAACATTTTTCATGTCATTAGGTATTTACCAATATAAAAATAAATCAAACTTGACAAAACACGAACATAAATATGACGTAAGATATGCATGTAATGTTGTACCAAAAGCAAGAAAAAATACTTTATTACGATGTCATACATTTCTTGCTCCAAGACTATACAATGAGATACCAGAAAGCATAAAATGTCTAGTGCCTTTAAATTCATTCAGGTATGGTTTAAAACAATGGATAGTAAATAATAAGCGCATTAAAATTCACCAACTTGTAGACATATGCAATACCTATTATTACTGATATATATGGAATACATAATATTTAAATATAAATATTCCTGAATTAGCCCTTATTTGTTGTTTCCATGTTATAATAATTACTTATACCCAAGCACAAGTTTTTAACTTTTTTTGGGTCACTTGTTGTCTATTGTATTTTATTTATTTTATATTTACAATAAACGCTATACTACTACTACTACAATCGCTAATCGTCGGCTTAGTTAAAGCTGGTTGATAATGAAATTCACTACAGTTGGCATCAATGAAGCAATACAAACTGACATAATCATCTGAAAAGTTACCTTTTTTTGATTAGGCACTTATGCCAGTTTGTGCCAAATTTCGGCAACGACCGTTTCTGTCTCTGCTCTTTCATGTGTTCTCTTTGTTAAATTGGATACAAATCTTTCAAAAAATATGACCTAATAAAGTGACAAGCAATTTGAAGGTTCCTCCTTGACATATCATGTCACTTGTATCAGGTTAGGTTTAAACCTCAGCTAAGCTCGCGTTAAGCTTCGGCTTACATAAGCTCATGTTAAGCTTGGAGTGGGGAGCTAAGCCAGCATTGTACAAGGGACGTTTTGCAACTGACGTGGTTTAACGACGGCTTACCTTAAACCGAAGCTTAAGCTTGCATTGTACAACCGGCCCTTAATGAGGTAGTAAATCGATTGATGAACAAATGACCAAAATAAATCAAGTGACAACTCAATGAAGTATTTAAACGATACAAAAATGAATACATAACACTGTATTTGCATTCTAAAATATACCTACAAACATAGTCAGGGTTACAGTCAGTTTCATCGAATGTCAGATCAACTTCACTATTTTTATCACCAATTAAGTGACCGACCCCGGTATATCAGTTTTTTAAAAGACATTTGTCAAATATAAATGTGATGTATGCGTGCATCCGCTATGAAAGCTAACAACAGACTGAAAAATAATGCATAAGAATCGAAGCAGTTGTGAAGTAGTTCAAAGTTTTGTGTATCTCAGTCCTTTAATCGACAATTCGTGTAGCTGTAATAATGATATTCGACTGCACATTCAACAGGCACGTGTCATGACAAAGCTTACTAAAATATGGCGTGACAATAACATCACTAAAGCTTTCGAAATATCGTTGGTTCAGTCTCTTGTGTTCTCCATTTTTTTATATGTCTCGGAAACTTGGACTGTTAAAAAGGCAGATCGAGCTCGCATAGATGCTTTTGAAATGTGGACGTGGAAAAGAATGCTGAGAGTTCCTTATGCCTCCCATCAAACTATCGTTTCCATACTGGATGAGCTCTGTAATCCAAAGAGACTATCCTCTTAACTATTGTGTCGACGGGAATGCTTACATTCTTCGGACATATTCACAAAAGTGATAATATGCAGAAACGTGTAGTTCAGTGTGATGCCCCGAGTGGGCGCCGCCGTGGCCGTTCCCCTACACGCTGGGTGGATACGAAGAAACAGTTGCTGGATATGAGTATCAAGAGCGCCACTGAGCTGACAGTAAATCGCGAACGATGGCGAGCTACCGTTCTCAAAACTATTGATAATAGTTGTGTCGGAAATACTCTAGCTCCGACTTAATGCATTTTACGAGTTCACAACATGTCTGTTAAGACACTGTAACTATGATGATGATATCTTCTGCATTTCTGAAGATCCAACGAAACTCGAACCTCTTCATTGGTGGAGGTCGTACATATTCTCATACCAGACTGCACTAGAGCGGCAGAAACTGTATTATCTAAACTGAGTTTGCGTCAGCTATTTTGATATGGCTTGTTATTATGTCGGGTAAATATTAGAAATAAACTAGACCTATGCAAAGGTATGACCATAGGTTTATCGCACCATCGATTAACCAATATCTGGAATACTTTTGTAGTAGCTTGTTACGGTTTTTGTTTATAGATGATATGTATTACCAGTTCAAATGTAGTTTGGTAATCACTGCATACCTTAGCGGGAGTAGATAAATATTTTTTCCCTCTTTTACTTCCCACACCGATAGGTGAGGGGAGTATTGTGATCGCGAAAATTTTCGATTTTGAGATAATACACTTTTTGGGCGTTTCATGATGTCTACATAACGAAAATCCATGTCACTCATTTCCGTCGGTCTGTCTGTCTGTCGGTCTGTCTGTCTGTCTGTCGGTCTGTCTGTCTGTCTGTCGGTCTGTCTGTACGCGTTTTTGTGTCCTCGTAATCTCAGTAACCGCTGCATGGATTGTGATGAAATTTGGGCAGCGATATGCTGGGGGGTCGTAGTAGGTAATGTTCTTATAATTTTGAAAATCGGTGCAGGGGCGGCGGAGTAATTAGCAAAAAACAAAAAAAATTAAATATTCCTCAAACTTCGTTTTTAGGCGTTTTAGAGGTTCCTGATCATTTTTTACTTTTTTTTGGGTGGGGGTGAAATTGGGGTGGTTGGGGGGTGGGGGGTTGTAAAATTGAAAAATTTGTTGCTTTCATAATAGACTGCCCACTGACCCATGAAGGAAGACCTAGCAACATAAATAACTTTTTTAGGTCCATCCGAACATTGCCATGCCTATTACAGAAACCAAAGGACTTAGAATTTTTTCTGGTGTAAACATACGAGAGTATTGCTTTAGATCCTTCTATATTGTGTTACAAGGAAACTGTTGAATTGATGTTAATGAAATTTTGACACAGTATTACTACCGTGGCGAGGATGGAAAACGCGTATGGTTTTTATAAATCGTGCCAGTGGCAGAAATAATAAAAAAAAGTAAAAATATAAAAACAGCTCAAACTTCGTTTTTAAGCGTTTTAGAGGTTCCTGATCATTTTCTGCGTTTTTTTGGGTGGGGTGAAATTGGGGTGGTTAGGGGGTGGGGGGTTGAAAAACTGAGAAATTTCTTGTATTCATAATAGGGTGTAGGGTAGGGGCTCTGAAGGAAGACCTAGCGACATAAATCAACGTTTTAGGTCCATCCGAACATTGCCTAGCGTATTACGGAAACTAAAAGACTTAGAATTTTCTGTATACATACATACGAGTATTTATTGCTTTAGATCTTTTTGTATTTTGTAACGCGGACACTATTACATTGATTCTAATTAAATTTTGACACAGTATTATTACCGTGGTGAGGATGGAAAACGCGTGTGTTTGTTAAATATCGTGTCAGTGGCAGCGTATATAGCAATAATCAAAAAACTAAAAGTATGAAAACAACTCAAGCTTCGTTTTTAGATGTTTTAGGCTGTCCATTGACCTCTGAAGGAAATACTTAGCGGCATAAGACAATTTTAGGGGAGGGAAGGCTGCCGATGATTTGGTTGCAAGGAGATCTCAGACTAAAGCTTCATGCTATGGGAAAATAATAAACTGATATCACAGTAATGTGTGGGAAGTACTGAGTCAATCAACTTGACTCCATTTTTTCAGCCACAATGAGGTTTTGAGCATATTGTGTAAAATACCTGTACGTACCCATATTGTGGCCTATCGAAAAAATAAATAGCAGCGCCCTCTATGTGTGTATTCTGATGAAAATGTGACCTATCTGGTGACGTCACCTATAGGTCACAATTTCAGAACAGTGACAAATTATATTCAATACACACATTTTTCAGCTTGGGGAGCTCTGTGTATCAGTAAATTGTGGAATATTAGCGATTAACCTTGAATAGGTCAGAATTTATAAAAGGAGATATTTTATATGTTTTACACATATTTCTAGCTTTCAACTGTGAGTGTAATACGTACGAATTGTAGCATAATGTAGGAAGTCGAATTAGATATGAGTCTTGAATTGAAACATATCAATCATAATTTCATGCATAGTTTTCTAGGAGGACTAAACCAAAATTGAGCATAAATACAATCATCAATTTTGAGCCGGTGGACCAGTTCATCCACACAATGGAAAGCAATTCATTTACTCTATGACCCTCAAGTTTATTGAATCAATGAACAATATACATGAATCTGGATAACGAGTTTTCATCGAAATCATGTAAATATTGCGATTTGCGTGAAGATAATCATTTTATTGTGACAATGAACTTTAACAAGGATTTGAGGGATGTAGGTTCATTATTGTTTTAAACACAGTCCTTGTACCAATGAATAGGTACTACTATCATCCAAATGTCTCAGAACACTGCTGAATTTGAATCTAATGTCACAGAATATTAAACATACATCTTCAATGGAAAATATGTCTTTTCCGTTACAGTACACAAAAGGTTGGGTTGAAACATTTGCTTTCTTGAAGCGATTGAATATATCTTTAATGTCCTGCTGATTTTGACCAAGTAAGAATAGTGACTCTTTCATAGTGAACTTGGTTTGCGTCTTCTGGCCGGTCACCGTATCATGTTCCACAATTTCGTTAGTAGGTACGAGATAGCCACTTAGCATCCAAAATTGGGGCACGTTACGACAATCTGTGGAAAAATGATCACACTTCACATAACATAATCGAAAGTTCTTGCGATCACAATACTCCCCTCACCTATGGTATGGGAGTTAGAAGTACCTATTTGCCAACTTTTCTCAGGTTATGATCTTCACTAGTATCTATTATTTCTCAAGATTTGTTACCTAACACGAACAACATTTTTTTTTCGTACAACTTCTGGAATACAAGCCAAAAAATTGTCCTTACGTACATGGTGACATAAATCTATAACGCAATCGAAAATACTCGCAACTACAATCAAAAGACAGGCCTGGGAAGTAAAAATGGCGTCTAGTAGATTCAAAAAAATGAAGTCAAGTTGATGACTCAGTACTTCCCACACATCACGCTGATACCAGTTTATTATTTTCCCATAGCATGAAGCTTTAGTCTGAGATCTCTTCCAACAAAATAATCGCCACCCCCCCCCCCTAAAAATGTCTTATGCCGCTAAGTCCTTCCTTCACAGGTTAATGGACAGCCCATTATCGATACTACAAACTTCTCAGTTTTACAACCCCTCACCCCCCAACCACCTCACTTTCACCCCCACCCAAAGAACTGGCAGTAAATGATCAGGAACCCCTAAAACATCTAAAAACCGAATTTGAGTTGTTTTCATACTTTTCGTTCTTTGATTATTGCTACGCTGCCTCTGACACGATTCTTAACAAACATATGCGTTTTCCATTCTCACCACGGTAATAGTATACTGTGTCAAAATATCAATAGAATCAATTTAATAGTGTCCACGTTACAAAACAAAACGATTTAAACCAATAAACCAATAAAATCAATAAAGTCCCTTAGTTTCCGTAATAGGCTAGGCAATGTTTGGATGGACCTAAAAAGGTGATTTGTGTCGCTAGATCTTCCTTCACAGGTTAGTGAACAGCCTATTATGAGTACAAACATTTTTTTAATTTTTCAACCCCCAACCCCCCAACCACCCCAATTTCATCCCCACCCGAAAAAACGCATAATCAGGAACCTTTAAAACGCTTAAAAACGAAGTTTGAGCTGTTTTTATATTTTTAGTTTTTCTTATTTCTGCGCCGCCACTGGCACGATTTAGAAAAACAATACGCGTTTTCTATCTTCGCCACGGTAGAAATACTGTGTCAAAATTTCACTAAAATCAATCCAACGGTTTCCTCGTTACACAATATAGAACAATCTAAAGCAGTACTCTCGTATGTTTACATCAGAAAAAAAAGTCCTTTGCTTTCTGTAATAGGCAAGGCAATGTTCGGATGGACCTAAAATAGTTATTTATGTCGCCAGGTTTTCCTCCACAGGTCAGTGGACAGTCTATTATGAAAGCAACAAACTTTTCAATTTTACAACCCCCCACCTCCCAACCACCCCAATTTCACCCCCACCCAAAAAAAGTAGAAAACGATCAGGGACCCCTAAAACGCCTAAAAACGAAGTTTCAGCAATATTTAGTTTTTTTTGTTTTTTGTCAATTACTCCGCCGCCTATGCAAAATTAAGGAAGGAGCATTACCTACTACGACCCCACAGCATACCGCTGCCCAAATTTAATCACAATCCATGCAGCGGTTGCTGAGATTACGAGGCTAGAAAAAAGCGACAGACAGACAGACAGACAGACCGACGGAAATGAGTGACGTGGATTTTCGTTATCTAGACATCATAAAACGCCCAAAGAGTGCATTATCTCAAAATCAAAAATTTTCGCGATCACAATACTCCCCTCACCTATCGGTGCGGGAAGTAAAATGTTGTGACAGTCACAATGAGAAGATATCATAATCCCGTTAGTAGCAAGCAACTAGTTTCCAAGTTATTCATATGGTTGCACCAGAATTGTGACGCGTTGTAATTGCGCACCCCATTGTTCCGCCGCATATATTGGAGGTAAATATTCACCTAAGTTTGAAACGTATAGTATATAACCAGGATCAAAAATATTCATCGAGTAATAAGAAATATTGAATGACACAGTACTACTACCGTGGCGAGGATGGAAAATGCGTATGGTTTTTATAAATCGTGCCAGTGGCGGCGCAGAAATAATAAAAAAACTAAAAATATAAAAAACAGCTCAAACTTCGTTTTTAAGTGTTTTAGAGGTTCCTGATCATTTTCTGAGTTTTTTTGGGTGGGGGTGAAATTGGGGTGGTTGGGGGGGTGGGGGGTTGAAAAACTGAAAAATTTGCTGTATTAACAATAGGCTGTCCACTAACCTGTGAAGGAAGACCTAGTGACATAGATCAGCTTTTTAGGTCCATTTGAACATTGCCTTGCCTATTACCGAAACTAAGGGACTTAGAATTTTCTGTATACATACGAGTATTTATTGCTTTAGATCGTTTTGTATTTTGTAACGTGGAAACTATTAAATTGATTCTAATGAAATTTTGATACATTATTATTACTGTGGTGAGGATGGAAAACGCGTATGCTTCTTAGAAATCGTGTCAGTGGCAGCGTAGCAATAATCAAAAAACTAAAAATATGAAAACAGCTCGAACTTCGTTTTTAGATGTTTAAGGGGTTCCTGACCGTTTTCTACCTTTCTTGGGTGGGGGTGAAATTGGGGCGATGATTAGGTTGCAAGGGGATCTCAGACTAAAGCTTCATGCTATGGAAAAATAATAGACTGGTATCACCGTAATGTGTGGGAAGTACTGAGTCAATCAACTTGACTTCATTTTTTTCCTTTTACTTCCCACACCGATAGGTGAGGGGAGTATTGTGATCGCGAAAATTTTCGATTTTGAGATAACACGCTTTTTGGGCGTTTTATGATGGCTACATAACGAAAATCCATGTCACTCATTTCCGTCGGTCTGTCTGTCTGTCGGTCTGTCTGTCTGTCTGTCTGTCTGTCTGTCTGTCTGTCTGTCTGTCTGTCTGTCTGTGCGCGTTCTTCTAGCCTCGTAATCTCAGTAACCGCTGCATGGATTGTGATGAAATTTGGGCAGCGATATGCTGTGGGGTCGTAGTAGGTAATGCTGCTATAATTTTGAAAATCGGTGCATAGGCGGCGGAGTAATTAGCAAAAAACGAAAAATTTCAAATATGCCTCAAACTTCGTTTTTAGGTGTTTTAGGGGTTCCTGATCATTTTCTACTTTTTTTTTGGGTGGGGGTGAAATTGGGGTGGTTGGGGGGTGGGGGGTTGTAAATCTAAAAAAATTGTTGTACTTATAATGGGCTGTCCACTGACCTGAGAGAGAAAGACCTAGCAGTATAATACACTTTTTTAGGTCCATCCGAACATTGCCTTTTGTATTACAGGAACCAAGGGACTTAGAGAATTTTGCGATGTATGACATACGAGTATTGCTTTAGATCGTTCTGTATTTTATAATGTAGAAACTACTGAATTGGTGTTAATGAAATTTCGGTACAGTATTACTGCTTTGGCAAGGATGGAAAACGCGTATGATTTTTAGAAATCGTCTCAGTGGCGGCGCAGCAATATTAAAAAAACTAAAAATATGAAAACAGCTCAAACTTCATTTTTAGACGTTTTAGGGGTTCCTGATCATTTTATACTGTTTTTTGGGTGGGGGTGAATTTAGGGTGGTTGGGGGGTGGGGGGTTGTAAAACTGGAAAATTTGTTGTATTCGTAATGGGGTGTCCTTTGATATGCGAATAGAAAACCTAGCGGCATGATACACTTTTTAGGTCCATCCGAACGCTGCATGCTTATTATAGAAACCACGGGACTTAGTATTTGTGATGTATACATACAAGTATTGCTTTAGATCGTTCTGTATTTTATAATGTGGAAACCACTGAATTGATGTTAATGAAATTTCGTCACAGTATTACTACTTTGGCAAGGATGGAAAACGCGTATGATTTTTAGAAATCGTCTCAGTGGCGGCGCAACAATATTAAAAAAACTAAAAATATGAAAACAGCTCAAACTTCGTTTTTAGACGTTTTAGGGGTCCTGATCACTTTATACTTTTTTGGGTGGGGGTGAATTTAGGGTGGTTGGGGGGTTGTAAAACTGGAAATTTTGTTGTATTCGTAATGGGCTGTTCATTGATATGCGAATGAAAAACCTAGCTGCGTGATACACTTTCTAGGTCCATCCGAACGTTGCATGCTTATTATAGAACCCACGGGACCACGAGTATTTGTGATGTATACATACAAGTATTGTTTTAGATCGTTCTAGATTGCGTAACGTGAAAATTGTTCAATTGATTTTTAATGCATATTTCCTGGAGAGGGAGACGTAAGAAACTATTTACGAGCGTTGTTGTCTTGGATGTTTTTTTTTGCGGGCGGGTGGGCGATGATTTAGTTGCAAGGAGATTTCAGACTATAGCTTCATGGCCTTCATGCAATGGGAAATAATAAAATGGTATCATCGTTATGTGTGGGAAGTACTGAGTCAATCAACTTGACTCCATTTTTTCAGAAGGCGATAGCTAAGACCTTAATGAATGACAGCTATTTTCGACTTTCTCAAAAAAGTTTTTTAATGTGCAAAAAAACTCGCAATGTAAAATCATACATTCTATAAATGCCTGTAATTTAACAACGAAACACGATATCAAAAAAAGGCTAAATAGTTGCACAAGCGCAAGCTTTCTTCTTCAATTTGCTCTTTGAGTATTACTGTAAGTTTAAAGGTAACGTCAGAAGCTTGGAAATACGAAATTCATTTTTATGGTGACCTTTGGACCTTACCTTTGGACCTTTTGACCTTACCTTTGGATTTTTGGACTTATCTGCCCTCGTCTTAGACACACATACTGGAGAAAGGGAACAAGTGGCCACGCCTCCTCGCTAACACGGGAATACGTCTTTTCTTGGATCCTCAACTTCGCGCGCTATACCCTAGACCCTTAAATCAAATATATTTGTTTATCCCTACATGATAAAAAAATATACTATTCTGGCTTTAAGATTACTTGTTTGTACCTATATGAATGAATGGTATACCATACATCAATGTACGCATATCGTTTTCTTCTGAGAATGTATCTTTATGTTTGCAGTCTGCACGTTGCACGAAATTTCACAATTACAATTTTAGTACCCATAACTAGCGTTAACCGAATACCCGGAATACTTTGAAATTGCTATTGTGCCTTTGTTTCAAAGCGCTCGTATAATCTCGGTTTATAACTTTAATTTCGAGAGAGTTCCTCAATCTCGCGCAGTATAGTATCTGTTTTACCATCAATAAAGTTGTCTTTAGGGAGAGGTTATACACCTACTACATAGGCGAAAAGGAATCCACAGTTAATGCACGTAAGCTGGCTTTTTGAAATTAAAACCTCGTACGGTCTTGTACTCTAGTTAAAAATCTGACACTAAGTTCCGAATTTTATATATCCTGTGGAGCAGCGTATTTTGAAAAACATGGAAAAGTTGTATTTGGGTGATTCTCACGAAATCCCGAAATTCCGTCATCAGAATTAAAAAAATAAGGATTTTTTTGTCTATGGATATAGTAGTTTTTGTATTACTGGATATTAATTATTAGGTGGTCCCCAGAATATACGCGTTTCATGAGATTTATGAGGGATTTAAAGAAATAATAGTGGGGAATGATGACTCAGGTGAGGGAATGATTTTTAAAAACGTGATTAGCTGCTGAAAATGAAACAATGAGTACTTATCAACACAAATATTTTATAGATTCCTTTAGCATATGTTTAACTATGTCAAATGTCTACATTCAGTTAGAGAAAGAAAGGCTTCTAAACCCAAAAATATCGCTAGAAAAGACGAACTGGCAAATTTTTATTTCCCGCGAAATACAGCAACGTTATTTGACTGTGTAGCTAAGCTTTCTATCTCTATCCTTTGTTACATTGATATGTCTTACGAAATGTCCCTTTCTTTCTTATTTCATCGGTCAGTTTCTTTTGTTAACTATTTTCACAAACAGTAAGACTCTACACCTTCTTAGGTGCCTGACCGAATTATTATTTTGAACTTATGGTTCTACAAAAGGTGCTGGATTAGCTGGTGGCGTTTCATCTGAAAGGTTTGCCAGATTTTTAGGTAAATTAACTTTTTTCTCTATATTTTTGCTTATTTTTCCTTCAGTTTTTCTCTTTAGTCTTCTTTCTCTGGAACTCATAGTAGATATAGCTTTTAGTTGACTTTTCTCTTTTTTTTATTAGAGATATAAGCTTTTATTTTTCACGAAGCTCCGCCAAATTTTCAGGATTGCATTTCATTCTTTCCCATCGCTTCCTGTCGTACTCCCTTTTTTTTAGTTAAGCTTCTCCGTCGCTTATCTTCATTTCCCTTGCCATTATTTGTCCCTGAAAGCAGTGGTAAATTCAAAGTATAGCCAAAGCAATTGATCCGGAAGGGTAAGCCTAAGCTGACCAAATTTAAAATCATTCCCCCATAAACCACCTTTCCCTCACATTAAATAAAAATTAGCGAATGGCGATGAGGGAACGACGAAATACAGCAAAGTCAAGAATGGCGCGTGACATGAACTCACTTTAAGAGAGACTTATTGTGCATGATCATCGTTCCAGTAAAGCCATTCTACTGCATAATCAATAATTTTTAAAGTGATGTAAAAGATGTAGATGATGTAAAAGAATGATGGTCACAAATATAAGCTTGAACAAATATTTGATAAACCCTCAACCCTTTTGGCACAGAAAATCTGAAACTCCCAGGATATGTTCAGCAAACTACACATCCACAATACCATCACCTATTAAGTAGTACATAGTAATAGGGTTATTCATCGGTTATAAATGCGTTCACAATTCATCTATCAAAAAGATGTGTTGCAGGTGGTTTGGGAGTAGGTTCCTTTTTCTTCTTTTTGTGGTTTGAATAATGACGATGGACAAACTATTTTAATGGACTGTATTTTCAAGGTTATGCACTTTACAATTTAACCGGTATCGGTATTTAATACAGTACCTAGTGAATATGATAGACAAACAATGTAACAAAATGGCCGGCTTTTCGGCGCTCTTTCCCGACATACATGTGTTTTCGGTCAAGTCTATCAGTCAAATCAGTCTATTATTTCGATGCTACCTGTTGCCAACTGCGTCGGTCCCCCGGGGACGGCGGGGCGTGCGCACAACAAAGTTGATAGTACCCGGGGGAGGCAACTTTACAGTTTTGTTTATAGTACATGAGGGTTTGGGGCGGCAACAAGATGTGAGGGAATAATTTATTTCTCGGGAACACGCCTCATCATTGTTTTTTTGAATCTGTTTTACAATTTTTTATCCAAGCTGAACTTTTTTTCACAAACTCCTTATTGTACATCAAATGAATTAGTCAAATCTGTTTTATTTTCATTTGATTTTTGTATTTACTACAAGCTTTAAAAGCAACTTAATCTGAGGCTTGGGACATAGTGAGGGAATGATTTTAGTTATCCTAGGGACCATATTATTTTTATTCACATTCATGGTTTCGAAATTATAACTAACGCTTTCAGAAAGAGTAGTATAGATTGCATAGAAGCAATATTGGCGTTGTCTGTTTGTAAAATTTCTGCTGAAACTGAAAGGACACGAATGTCTGGATTTCCTGAGAACTACCCATTTACGCCTTATGTTGATGAAAGAAAATTTCTGAGGATACTGTATGAAATTTTCTGCGATCGTGATTTCTTATATCTAAATTATTAACTGAGCCCTTTTGGGGTACATGTAGATGGAGATGTAAGATTACAACTGATAGCTTGAATTCAGAATTGACGTTTCAGAAATGTAAATTGATCCTTCTGAAACTACTACTGAAAATGGTATAGTTAGGATCTCCGAAGATAAGGTTTACAATACCGACAGGAATTCATGATGCCATCCACCATTTATATTTGAGGCATCATAAGATTGCCTTTACTACTTCTCAAGCTAGTTATGTCACTGAAGACTGAAACCTAGTGATATAGCCATATACCTAACATAATATTAGCTGTTTATCAGACGGTATTGTCTGTCTTCCTGATTCAATATGGTGGGAAAGTATAGCCTCATTTCGTTGCATCATTTGGATTACATGCTGTTTACGCCTTGTATATCGCCAAACGCTACTTGAACCTCCGACCCGAGAAATGACGCTTGAAGTGACAAAGTGACACTTTTTATCAACGGTTTTTGACGCGAACTGTCTGAGTATCATAGCCATTGAAATTTATATCACAGCATAATAAACAACCAGCACAATAACTCAAGTTGGCGGAAATTACACGCGCACCCCACTTTTGGATGATTTTTTGTAGGGATGGTAACGGTATTTCGATACTTGTGCTTCTGCACTAATATCGACTTTTTTTGTCTTAGATACTTTTTGAGCGATCCCAAGCTGGTATCGCTACTTTTGTATCGAAAATAATTATATAATTATTGAGGGGTGTAATCAATTGCACAAAATTCTCTGTACGAACCAAACGCGCCTATGAGGATAAAAAATATCGAGTTGGTACCGGTATCGATATTTTCATTTTCGCATCTCTACCCAAACTTCACAGCCGTAAAATCATCCATAAACCCTCCCAAGGTCAAATTTTGTGGGAACCATTTTTATATAGGAAATCCTCAGAGATATTATGCTGGTTGTTTATTATGCTGTGTTTATATCATTATCATTGTAAAATCGCCAAAAGTTGTAGTTTCCACATGCACGCAAGTGTAATAAAATTATATAGATTCGTACACCGAGTTGTTCGTTTACATGCAAATAATCGACGAGAAAAAACAACCCGCCGATTCGATAGCGTCTCCGAGAAGATTTCTATTCTTTCGAATATCGACAGTAAACCGCATTCCTGTTGCGTGCAGATTAACATGCACTTAAACCTTGAAATAGATAGTGTCTTTGACCCATTTTGTAAAAAATATATGCTCTAAACGGCGCGGATTTTGTTATTTCATTGCTTTTGTAATATTGATATGAATTCATAGTAGCAACACATAGATATTGGGAAGCAGTACTTTAAAAAAGTATTGGTGCGCCATCTATCTACCAAAGCCGGTACCTGAGCGTTTAATCTGAGGAATCGAGCACTGTTTATATGACCTGTTTAAAAGCATCAGGTATAGGAACCGGCGGATACGACAACAAACAGACTATTTTTTGTGGAACACTCATTTAACACTCCCGACATTCGGTTTATGCTACTCTTTAATTGATATGAAATCATATAAATTAACATTTTACCTTAAGTACTTTTTTTTAAATGCTTCTTAAACTTATGTGGTCTCTAGGGTATATTTGTCCTGATAAAGTAATAACTGACTACAAATACTATCAAAACAATTCAGGTATATATATTCAGGTACGTTGAAATACTGCTTTTCTCTTATCAGGTACCTCTAAATTCCATGGTTTTGTTGTCCCCTCTACTTGATATTGGAATGTTTTGTTGTCACATTAGCAATGTGAACTCATCACTAATTATTTCTGTAGTATTTGTGCCCAATTAATCATTCGACTGAAAAGGGATACTCCACAGCACAGATTAAAAACAGACAAAGATTAAGTTTAAGAAACATTTAAAAAAATAAAGAAGTGAAAATCAGTTACCTACTTAAATTACTTCTTTGCGAACATTTTGTGTTTCGAGAAAGATCTTAGAGCTAGTTACAAATTGGTTGTCAGGAGTCAATAAAGCACAATGAAATGAGTTCATGATTTTAATGAAGTTTATGAAATATTTGTCATTTTCTACCCCAATTAGACCTGCTCGCAGGTCAATGAGTATGTATATTTTTTAGGTAGCTAATAACGTGTGAATAGGTTTTTTTAGAAACTAGGTATAATTGTCAAAAAAGGAAGAAGTTCGGGAAACGTTTACATCTAAGGACGTTTCCTAAAGGTATAGGAATGCTCTAGATGGATTAAGCTTTACTGCTTATAATAAAATATCGTCAGATTAGAATTAATTATGTAATTTAAAAATTGCTTATGTGCATTTGTTCTTTTCAGACAATAGTTGACGTTGCTCATAGGGCGAACACCATTAAGAAATCCAATCAGCGGTCCACCTTACGTAATATGCTAATAATCTTAATATTAAAACTACCAATACTCCTTGCTTGGTAGGATTATGAATAATTCTGGTAAGACTGAAAGTACAAAATTCTTTAGGTATCTAATTTGTAACTAAGTATTCAATTGGTTGTCACTTGAGTTATCCTATAATACTTAAATTATTGAGAGCATACAATAAATCTGCACAACTTTGAAGTAAAAACGAAGAGTTCAACAGAACTCATATTACTCCAAAAAATAATAATAAGTACAGGGGGTAAATGTTGTAATGCTCATTTCGCTTTTCGTTATTCAGTTTTACATATTCCTAAATGTGCGACTAGGATTTGAGGGAGGCTGTAATAATTATATTAGTTATCATTTAGAATTGGATAAAAAATATAGATTTAAATTAGTTATATTGAATGCTAATCAATTGACAGGAAAACGAAACGACAGCTACACATTTGACATATTGTGTTTCCGTTATCATCAAGGATTGATCATTTTACTTCCCACATCGATAGGTTAGGGGAGCATTGTGCTCATTGATTGTAATGAAATTTGGACATAGTACTGTTATCGTGGCGAGGATGAAAAAAGCGTATAGGTTTTAGAAAATGTGCCAATGACGGCGCAACAGTAACCAAAGTATTAAAAATATGGAAACAGCTCAAATTTCGTTTTTAGGCGGTTTGGGTGGCAATGATTGTTTTCCAAATTTTTTTATATATATATATATAGCGGGGGTCCTACAGCCGTGGCCGCTTCCCGCATTTTATTCTCCAGCCTTTTCTATCCATCCATTCATCATCTTTTATTTCCCTGGACCTCATGCTTTCCTCTATACCTTGCCTCCACGTTGTGGCCGGTCTCCCTCTTCTCCTTCTACCACTTGGTGTATAATTGAGAACTCTTTTTGGCCATCGTTCGTCTGTCATTCTCATCACATGGCCATACCAGATCAGTTGACGTGTATCTATCCTGTTGTTGACAGTGACTTCCATTCTTGAGCGCCGCCTAATCTCTTCGTTACAAATATGCTCTATTTTCGAAACTCTACAGGATCTTCTTAAATAGTCCATCTCCACAACTTCTATTTGTTTTCTTTGTTTATTTGTGAGTTGCCAACTTTCAGCTCCGTATGTCAAGACCGGCTCCACTATAGCTTTGTATATCATTAACTTTGTCTTCATTTTTATTTTAGCTGACCATAGTATTGGATTCAAAGCCTGGGTACATCTTTTTCCTTGCGCTACTCGATGCTGTATGTCTTTAGCAGAATTTCCGCTGGCTGATATAATGCTACCCAGGTATTTGAATTCCTGGGTGCTTCTTATTTCCCCTTGTGGTAGTTTTATGTCTTGTCCCTGTCCTCCAACCCTCAGGTATTCTGTTTTTCCTAAATTTATTGTCAGGCCCCATTTTTGGAATTCTTCTTCGATTTTTCTATACATGTATTCTATATCCTCCTCGTCGTTGGCTATAACAACTTGGTCGTCCGCAAATAGTAATGTAAAAAGGCAGTTGTCTCCTACTTCTATTCCCATGCCTGAGCATTTCCTGATCCAAGTCTTCATCGCTTCTTGGACGTAGATTTTGAATAAGGTTGGGGACAAGCAGCATCCCTGTCTCAAACCCTTTGTTATTGGAAAAGGGTCAGATAGATATTTACCCAGTTTCACCACTCCCTTTGTACGCTCGTAGATATTATTTATTGCCCTTACATATATTTTACTAATGCCAGCTGCGTCCAATGTGTCCATCAACTTATTCAAGGGAACATTATCGTAGGCCTTCTCTAAATCGATGAACAAGAGGTGTGTTTCCAAATTTCTTGCAGATCTTTTTTCAATCACCTGCCTCAAGCAAAGATATTATCCATACAGGACCTTCCAGCGCGAAACCCGCATTGTTCCTCCATTTCGGAAATTTGATGTTCTATTCTTTCCTTTAGTATCTTACCGTACAACCTTCCCATGGAACTGGTTACACTTATTCCTCTGTAATTCTTACAGAGTTTCTTATTTCCCTTCTTGTGAATGGAACTGATGTACGCCAAATTCCATTCCTCTGGTAGATTTTGGCCTTCTATTAAACATTTATTAAAAAGGCAAACTATCATCTCTAAGAGATGATCTGGGGCATGCTTCAACAGTTCCATAGGAATGTTTCCTGGTCCGGGTGACTTCTTATTTTTCATTCTTTTTAGTGCGATCTTTAGCTCCTTCAATGTTATTGGTATTATGCTGTCTTCATCGTCAATTTCCACTTTCTTCTTCTCAATAGCGAATGCGTCTCTATCTTCTGTCAGAAGACTAACATAATGCTTCTTCCATTCGTCTGGTGTTATTATTTGTAAGATCCTGCTTTCTTTATTGTTTTTCCTCAGATTTTTTATGGTCTTCCACGCTTCTGACACCCTTGTTCCACCTGTCCATCTTTCTATTTCTTCACATTTCCTCTCCCATGATTTATTTTTCAGTCTAGATACGTCCCTTTTAACTTCTCTACTGTACAGTGCGTATACTCTGTGATCTTCTATATCATTTGTTTGAAGCCATTTTTCATAGAGTTTCTTCTTCTCCAGGACTTTTGCTTCAATGTTCTTGTCCCACCACTCCATGTTATTTTTTGCAGTCTTTTCCTGGTATCCTATCGCTTCCATTGCTGCTTCCTGTACACACGTTTTAATTTTTGTATATAAATCTTCGCTATTTAATTCTTCCATATTATTCGCTTCTTGTAGTTTTGTTGATATGCGAAGTTTGTATAAGAACTGTACAGATCCGTAGTTCAGGCGATCTAGATTGAAAGATTTGTGGATTTCTTGATTTTCATTTTTATTTTCTAGATTATGGTGTTGAACATTCTGTTTTCTGTATCTAACCAGTAGTTTTATTCCTAGCAGGTGGTGGTCCGATCCACATTCTGGCCCACGATATACCCTCACGTCTGTAGTTTGGAGTTTAGAGTCTTGCTTCTGTATGTAATAGTCGATGATTGTACGAATGTTTTGTGTTGGCTGTATATAGGTGCACTTATGGATATCCTTATGAGGAAAGAAGCCGTTCATAATTTTCATGGAATAAGTTTCGCACAGATCTATGAGTCGTTCACCACTATCATTCCTCACTTCTTCTCCATATCTTCCCACTACTGGACTATCAATTTCTCTTCCTGTCCTTGCGTTCATATCACCCAATAGGCATATCTCTTTATTCTCCCTTTGTTCCAACACTGTCGATAACTTTTCATAGAATTCGTCTTTAATTTCTTTTGTTGCATTATCATTTGGTGCGTACACGCCTACAATTACAATTTCATGTCCATTTATTTTGAGTTCCATTGTTATAATTCTTTCATCAATACACTCCCAACCAATGATGTTACTTTTGTATCTTCTGTGGAGGATTATTGAGACTCCTCTCTTTGCTCTCATAGATTTATCGACACCGCTATAAAACTGTATGTAGTCCCCTACACTCTCTGTTCCAGATCCTTTCTTTTTGGTTTCTGTTATCACACAAATATCGATTTTAAATTTTCCTATTTCTTTGAATACCTCTGCTTTCTTAGTCCTTATTCCTTGAATAAGGTAGAAGGTGTAAAATTGGGGCAGCCTCGAGGTGGAGGATTGTGAAACTGAAATTTTTGTTGTATTCGTAGTGGACTCTTCATTGCCCTTAAAGAAACGACATAATATAGTTTTTAGTTTTATCCGAATGAAATTATATTGATGTAGGTAGTTCTGTTATGTATGTTGGTCATTATTAAACTCATAGCAATGGAATTTCAAAACCGTTCTTTGGTCAGTGGTAGAGATCGATAAAGTCTATGGTCTTTGAAAATTGTGTAGTGACGGCGAAACTAAATAAAAAACGGTATAATATAAATGTGGTTCAAACTGTTTTTGGGTATTATAGAGGTATCGGATCGTTTTCTGATTTTTTTTGAAGTGGTCAAAATGAGCCAGGGTAGAAGAGGCCTTGGCAAGGGTGGTTGGGCAAACCCGAAACACTTTTCATTGTCCCTTAAATATTGATAGTGGTAATGTAATCTGTTTTTAAATATTGGAAAATCGACATGAGATGTGATTGCGATATAAGCTTAAGATCGCAGAATAAAAACTGTTTAGTCCTAGTTTCCACGAAGGATAATGGAAGAAACTATTTACGAGGATTTTGGTGTTGGATATTTTTTGCGGGCGGGTGGACGATGATTCGGTTGCAAGGGTATCTCAAAGTATAGCTTTATGCTATGGAAAAGCAATAAAACAGTACCACCGTAATGTGTGGGAAGTACTAGGTCAATCAACTTGACGCCATTTTTTTGAGCAAGGTGCTTAATGGAAGTGATTCTTACCGAATGCGTATGGTATCACAACGCAAGGAGATAGCCCTATATCCTTAAAAATAAATTACTTCCATACGTCCCACAGATTCTGTCAACATTACGACACGTCCTTAAAGTAAGATTAAGAAGCATACGGAAACGATATACATAAAACTTTACTACCCTCGTAACGGTAAATTGAAAAATATAAAGCATCTTTATCTGTTTTGGCTCCCTGTATGAATACAGAGCTGGAGTGGGAGTTGAATACGGGATCAGGGCCAGAAAAGGCCGTGGGTGCACGGAATTGATTCCAACAAGAGTGGAATTATAGGATGTTATCGAAAGCACATCCGGAATATTTCAGATTTTTACGGGTCCTGCATTATCGAGGAGTTCAGCTCTGGAACGGAGGTCGGAGGGAAACTGAAGGAGAAGCGGTGATAGTAGTCCAGAAAGGTATTGTGATAGTTGAAATCATGTGTTGTCGGACCAGTTTATGAAAGCGCTAGATACAGAAAAATGTAGCATCAAATTTGATGATAATTTATTATAAACAAATTAATTAGGACAAGTTAATTTAGAATTTAGCTTACGGTATGCTTCAACTACAACTACTTATACTTTACTTGGAAACACTATAGTTTATAAAGATAGCATTACCTCAAGTATTACAATACTCCGCACAGAAAAATCTGTCGTTTTGTCAAAGACTTACGCTTGGATTCAATGGGACGTTATACTCAACATTCCTCAAATACAGCGATGTTTTATCCAGTGGGAAGTGTATAGTTGGTAATGAATTATATCGTATTGTCGATTCAACTACAAGTCATCATTGGATTCCAATGAATGATTCAATCGCAGCCTGTCGTTGAATCGAATCTGTGTTTGGTAATTGACTCTAAACTACTTTCTTTTTCTTGGACCAACACATTTTATTGCGAGGACAGCTGATCGTTTCGTTTGGATTTAATAGTGTGATTTTGTATGAAGTTATAAGGAGCATGATATACGAATTAGACATAAGCCTGCACCAGTTCTTGCATTTTTACCTGAAATGTAACTGTCTGACTAATTTAAATACCTACATGCAAATGTGGGTGTTAGCTCTCCTAAGCCCCAATTTCTCAGTAGTTCCTCCATTTAATATATAACTGGACACATTTAAATCACACAATAGTTGATGCAAAAAGAAAAAACACGAGATGACACAACACGGCTAACACCGAAACAACACAACGAAGCACAACGGAACAACCTTGTCCATGTTGGCGGTTGGCGCCGATAATAACACTAAGATGATCCCCCTGTTCTTTCTTTCTGCTTTCATTGAATCGGGACATCAGTCCCGCCGAATACTGACTATAGTTCAGCGAACAACAAGGGCTATTGAATTCGATATATGATGTTGTTGTTACGAATACTACTTACCAATTTCTTTAACAGCTTAGACAGTGTTTTGAAAGCATGGGTTATTGTTCGCGTAATAGTTACCTTTCGAAACAAAATTAATTTTTATCAGATGAATTATCTCCAACTGCTGTTGCAGTAATAATTTTTGTACATCGAATAGATTGTATGCTTTGCTTAAACGAAACATAGGGTAAATTACGAAAACGAAAGGATATTTTGATTGCACTATATGCCAATACTGGTATTAGACGGATTAAATTATCGTTAGAACGAATATAAAGTTATTTTGAATTTATTGCCGTACCTGTGATTACTTCGAATATAAGGATTCGAATATAAAGCGATGGAAAAACATCCAAATACTAACAGTTAATTGGAAACGCAACAGTATTTTTTTCTATGTCTCAGATAGGTTTAAATCAATCACATGATACTTCCACCAGTAGACTAGATATGACACTCCAATATAATCAGGAACAGGACTAATTTTAAGAATATTTTAGGTTTAAATACAGTGAATAGAGTGATATGAAAAACCTAGCATCAACTTTATAATCATGTTCCAATTTAGTCTATATATCTGACGTGACTTTGTGGTTTAATTTCTAAGCGACGGCGACACTGGGCAGAACTACTTAAAGTACCGATTTCGAAGAACTGAGAGGTTAGAGGTGTATTTATTGAATGTAGGTAAGTAGAATTTACTTAAAAAGAATGAAATAGATAAAGAAGCTATATTGCAAAACTTTCGCAATTATATTATTATAATGAATTCAAAATGCCCAAGGTCAAACCGGTAAGACTTCGTTTTAGCGGAAACCAAAATGGGGGTCGAGAGTGATGTCAAACAACGTGGTTTGACGTCCTGAATTGAACGAGATCACTCCCAGACCGAGGAAACGTTCTGGTGAAGAATTGCGGCATTACCTAACCTAACTTCTCCAAAAAGTTTACTTGTTGAGCTCAAAATGGGTGTTAATCGACGTGGACATCGTCGACATCGTAACTCGAACTTGACCACCTCCAGAGTGAGGAAACATTCCGGTGAAAATCTACGCCACTTTAAAACTTGGCAATTTCAATACCTTACCTGATATAACCTAACTAATACGGTCGGGCTAAAAAGGGGTGTCAGTCGACTCGGTTTGATGTCCTGACTCGAATTGTATCAATTAATGGACTGAAAAAACGTTTATTTTGATTCTCAGTTTAGGAAATTAAGCCAAAAAAGGTCTTCGAGGATCTGCGTCTGGGACCTATTCCGACGGACTGAAAAACTGAACAGATGACCTACCCTACCTACCTGGGAGTGTGTTGCATACAGTATTCAAAATTTACAAAATCAGTAACGTCTGGGGGGGGGGGCAGCTTCCTCCAGGCCCCCCTGTCTATGCAAGTGAACAAACCTAATTCAACTTAAACCTACCTAATTTCTAAAAACATTAAGAATTCAAAGTATCATAACTTTTTTATTTTTCATTTTTTTGGTGTTGCCTCTGGTGTCGTTGCATCCTACGAGTCAAGTACTTCTGAATTGACCATATATTTCGTCGAAAATTTTTCGGAATTTTGAAGTCGTTTTTAGGATAGGTTTGAAACTTCAAAGAGGCGTAGATTTTGATTGGGCCGTTTTCTTAGTCTGGGTATGGTCTAGTCCAGAGTCAATTAACACTCCTTTAAACCCTATTTAATCCATTTTGACCTCAACAACTTGACCGATCGGGTTAAGTTAAGTTATGTACTAAAACTTTAAAGTGACGTAGTTTTTCACCGGAGCGTTTTCTCAGTCTGGGAATGGTCTCGTTTGTCTCAGGACGTCAAACCGAGTGGATTGATACTACTTTTAACCCCCATTTCGGTTTCCGCTAAAACGAAGTCTAGCCGTCAAGCCGATCAAATTATTTGGCATATTTTTAATATTGCTATCATCTATTAAAGAGTAGATTTATCATTATTTAGGTGCATCAATGGTATAAATTTAACCAGATCCTCTTACTTGCAATAAGACTCGGTAGTTTCACCTTGTTAGCCAATTTATTCACAATGATGATACTTAATACAATTATACAGGGTGTCCGCATATTCGACCTATAACGCTTGACAGGTGATAAACCTCACATTTGAATGATCATTGTGATAGGAACAGTTACAAAGCCTCAACATCCTAATTTTTTAAGATACAGGGTGTTAAGATACAGGGTGTCAAAGTTTTACGTTTTTTTGTGTCTTTTCTCAATTATTCCGCAATGAAATAACACAACGATCTAAAATTACGTATCGGCTTTTCTCTATTCGTGACGCTTTTGCTGTCATGAATAGAGGGCGCCACCTACGGTACTTCAAGCTCTTTTAAATTAACAACGGTTTCGGTTTGGTGCATCAATGTGTATAAGAAAATCGTTTCCTCGATATGTTTTATGTAAAAAGGGTATAGTTTTTTTAGGGCGCTAGAGGTAACCGTTTTCGAGATTATCTTCATTGAAATTTCCAGGATCAAAGTGCAACGTAAACGTTATTGTGAAACATTTGATGGACTTAAACATGTTACACAAATTGTAAATCTAACTGACCGCTAATTGCTAAAAGGCTGAAGCGAATTACTTTGAATAAAAGAAACTATTCCCCTAGAAGCTTTCAAACGGACTATTAGCTGTCACAGCTTCAGTACTCAGCCACTCAACTACTCATGTGCGAACTTGAAAACTAGGGATGCACCGGGAACAATTTTTTTAATATGCCGGGTAACGGGTACCCGGCTTTCATGCCTGCCGGGTTGCCGGGTACCGGGCCGGGTAATTGTATGTAATTCGCCGGATGTTATTGACTTTTTCTTCCCGTTGGTTCGCCGTTGTCATCTTCCGTATCACCTTTGGTATCTCCTTTTCCACGGTACACATTATACAAAGCAGTGCTGATCACTAAGCCCCCTGCGAGGCGTGCTATTCAACAATTCGATGGAACAGTATATTCTACATTTTTTATCAGGAGTCACCGTGCCAAATTAGAAAGGAGATAACATTTATATTTGTTTGGGGTTTGATTCTGACGGTGATAAAGTCCCACTAAGCTATTTACTCCCCACTCCTGAAAAAAAAAATCAAAAGTTATCTTAGAGCCAGATCGGAAGCTACTGCTTCTCAGATATGGTATCACTAGCAAAGATACCTGTGGAGGCATAATTGACAGAAATGCGTCTCCCTTGAAGGGCAAAACAAATTTCCTAACCTAGCTTTGACGGCTAATAAATTTTTATCTGCTCCAGCCTCAACAATATTTAGTGTATAGCTATTCTCTGAAGCTGGAAATGTATTTGGATCGAAAAGAAATAGATTGTTACCAGAGAATGATGAAAAACTGCATGAAAATTTACCAGTTCTAAATTTTGGGTGCTAAACAATCTCATTATTGACTTATAGGTACTTTTTTACATCTCAAAATGTCTTTTAATTTTTTAGTGCTGATTTGTTACTACTTTTCGTTGCCTATATTCATATGAGACATCTAACCAATGTATGTAAGGCTAGCTATGCGGTTTTTGTTTTAATACGAGTCAGAAATTGAATATTAATACCCAACGGGGTACCTGGCCGGGTAAAGCGGCTATGTGCCGGGTAACAGGTACTCGGCCGGCTGCTAAAATAAGGCAGGGTACCCGGTAATACCGGGTAATACCGGGAACCTGTGCATTCCTACTGATTACTATATGTAATGCTCGTTATAACTTTACTGGATATATTCGGCCTAAAATAAGTTTAAGAGAGTTAGTTACTAGAGTAAAAAAAGCGAGAACTTCAAATTTTCCGCGCTAATCACCCACACCCTTTACTATGCTGAAGTAGATGACTTGGAGTATACTTCTCGCCAGAATAATATACGAATTCTGAGTACTCTCTCTCCTCTACTCCTTCTAAGTTATTTTCAAAGCAGCATAATATCGATCGAAGAGAAATGAGGGCAGCAACTTCATAATATCATGTCAACTACCTGACAATGTACTGTTCAACAACCGTGTTGTGTTCACAGCCACTCATTTGGCGCGAATAACACATTTTATGACTGATTCATCTATGTCACGCCTATGAGATAGCGTTCTGTTATATCTCTTTACCATGCGATCCACGCATTTCCCTTTATCCAGATCACCCAAATATTCGGCTTCAAATTAGGTATTTGTTAAGTCTCCCTTAATATAGTGAGGTCGTTTTAGATTAAGATCCACCTAAAGAGGAGATAACCGGTTTGGTTTATGAAAATTTTTGTTCCGATCAAAAATGAAACATCTAAGCATATAATAAATGGTACTATGCCTAACACCGTAAAATGCACGACGCTAGACTCTAAGGCAACCAATATCATGCAATAAATAACATACAACTGAGTAAGATTATAATAATGACAACAACTAGTAAAATATACGATTTATAAAAATGGAGGTCACATACAATAGATGTTTTAATTCCTTATTTCAACACTTCATACTACTTGTGTTAACAAAGTCATTATGTCAAATCTATAAGGCATAAATACAACTTTTAAGAAAATTATTGCAATTTCAGTAACTGGTTCACCAGGTACAATTTAGACTATATAAATGAAAAGAAATAACAAAGCTGAAACGGTGATTCCTAAGAAGATATTTCAAGAACTAAAGTTATCTTGATTCTCAGTAATGAATTTAATAACATTGTATTTGAGTCCTATGAATTTATTTAAAGATTTTACTCTACAAGGAGTACGCTGAAGAACTGGGTTCTATAAGAAAAAAATGTTTTTGCGTTGTTTTCTTAAAAATACTTTCAATATTCAGAGTTGGGTTAGTTGTTGCTCTAGAGACAATAATCAATTTCCCAAACATGTTTTACTTGAGGTAGGTGCATTTTTCTGAGGCATTGATACACGTAAATATATTTAGATTGCAAGTTTTTGTTTCTTTGTAAAGTAACTGAGTTGTTCATTAAATATTATTTCTAGTAACCTGTTTTGAGTTCTTTGTAGCTTTTATAATGTTGATGAAAATGTATCTCCCCAAATTGTGATACAGTATTATAAAACGGAAGCTACAAAGGCGTTATACATCATGTTTAAAAGCTTTCTCAATAAAATATCTCTGAAACTGTGAAATTTACTTATTCTAATCCTCAAACTATTATTTTTATAATTTATATTATCTATCCACCTGATGCGTTTATCAATTTTAATACCTAAATACTTCATAATAGCGTATTTTTGCAACTCTCCACGGATACATTGTTTTATAAGAAAAAAGTATTTGGCCTTATTTACGTTTAGCTTAAGCAAATTACCATTCAACATCCAGACATGGCTACAGTTTTACTAGTGTTTACATTCGCTTCTAAATTGCTAGTTTCTTCATCCCAATCAGATTCTGTTATAACAGCTGATGTATCATCTGCGTAGCATATCGTTCCTATACCTTCAAAGTTCTCACTATTTGTTACGCTGTTTATGTAAATAAATAAGTATTGGTCGCAAAACAGTATCTTGCAGTACTCTAACTTATATTGTGATTCTTGAGCTAACTTCATCTCCTATTTTCACGCACTGTTAGGTGATCTTCTAACAGATTCAATACTACAATCCCAGTACGATAATTAGATAACTTGAAGAGTAACTTTTGATAACAGATCATATCAAAAGCCTTAGCCAAGTCCAAAAATACAGCTGCACGTTCATTATTGCTGATTATTATCAATTATTTATAATTAATCAATTTGTATTAAGTTTCACTGATTGAACTGCCCTAGGTAGCAGCTTTGGATTTGCTCGAGAGCCTACTTTCTAAATAAGTCGATAATTTTAAGTTCTTAAAGAATCCAACGTACTGATTGCATCTACAATGTGGAGAAATCCAAATAATGTCTTAGAAAGAGTATTGTTGGCCTTATTAGCGAATCATTCAACAATAATACCGTAGAACGAGGCACAGTAGCATCTCATTAGAAATATAAAATAAAAGAACATAAAATTAATAACTAAATGAAAAACTTTAAAATCAGCGCTCGGCAAACATGTATCCTCAACATTTTTCAACTGCAGAAAAAGGTATTTGAATTAAAAATAACCTGATTCTTTTATGGCCAGCCTTCCATAAAGGCTGCAATCCTAAGGCGTCGTAGAAGCGCTGGGAGAGAATAAGTGTCGGTGCACGTTAAATTTGAAACGCTGCAGGCTGTAGCCGTGGAGAAACAAATTCCTGGGCAGCTCATTCCATATCGTCGAAGTTCTTTGAGAGAAGGTATGCTGGAGGAGTCTGGTTCGGGAAGTAGAGACCTGGTCCTGGTATGGATGCTCTCGCAGAGCCTCTCGTTCGGACGGCCTTTGGCGTTATGATCTGGGAGAGCTCACTTTATTATCTGGGAGAGCTGGGAGTGAGATGGCAAACATGGGGGGGGGGGCGGGGCCTACACTACTCAACTGATATTACCTTACAGACTTATTTTCAAAAACGGACCAAACTTGTCTTCATGGGGGGACGTTTTGACCCCTAAAACCTCCTCCGCTCTTAGTGCATGGAAAACCAACCTTACTCCGATATTTTAAAATCCATGTTATTTGGAATTTTCTGAAAATCCTCCTGAAAATCAGTCCATCGCACTATTTTATTAGAGTGATAGCGCTGCCACAACGACTGAATAATCCGGTGATCAGTACGGTTCCCCTCTCTTTGTATTCCTCTCGGCCTTTTTCACAAATCTAAATATCAATGCTATAAAATCGATGGATAATGACTTCCTTTTGGAATAAAGATTAATTTGTGATATTTTTTTATGAACAAGGGTGTGCACATGTGAGCGATTTAATGGTCCGATAAGTAATTGGTTTTTTTTATTAGATTTTAATGGATAGGGTGTTAGAGTATGACAGTAGATAACAGGGCTTTCTGTTTTTATGGTGGACTATTAATGGATATTGATATGTGACGTAGATATCGTGTCACTATTAATCGTACAAAATCGTGAAGGAGTATCTGACAAGATTTTTCTACTAAACTGAACAATTGCACGAATTTTAATGGATATTAGAGTGACACTTTGTTGTTAATTTGTTTTGCAGGCATTTTTGACAAAATTAAAAAATTCCAATGAATAGCTGCATATTTTAATAGTACTAATAGTAGACAGAGCCAGGGTACCAGATTGGTAGATTTAGGGTATCTTCACAAATCTCAAATTGATGCTAGGTATACTATTACACCTACCGTAGGTGAAATGGGGATTCACTACCCCTGGCGATGGTTCCTTTGGACGTCTGGGCGTCCAAAATCTTCAAAAGTGGCCTCTAAAATGCGATCTTAGGAAGTCTGCCACTTTAATATATTGAGGTATAACCTTTTTTTCTATTCAAAAACTCAATGGCAGATATTTGTTTAGGTTCCTAATATGTTTTATAAAATTTGAAAAGTTGATAATTATACAGGGTTATTCACGTTATTCGACACGGAGCACTATGGCTAAAGTATTTGATAAAAAAGAAAATAATAATTTCGGATGGATAGAGACTCATAAATACTACATTTTAAAAATATGTTCACGCTATACAGGGTGTCCCAAAAACACGAAATGTATCTAAGTTATGTTTTTTTAAATGGAACACCCCGTATATTATTGCATATTCAGATTCCTTGATGAATTCTAGTGTGACTCTGTGTATCATACATGGGACTTAAAGCGAACCGTTTAGGTGTAAATCACCATTTTCGGTATAAGTAGATATCAGGAAAAAATTGAATATCGCAGAGATTATAAAATTTGGAAGGCTGTGACTTTGCCGTATTACTAAGCATAAAATGCGTCAGTTTTGATGAGACCGTCAAATTTAAATTACGTTTATGCTTGGAGAAATCGGTCGATTAATTAAGGAAACTTCGATCAGCGATAACTTGATTTTTTCAAATGGGAATTCCTAATTTTTTTACATGGTTAAACGTAGAATTTGATAACCTTCCAAATAATATAAGGTTGTGAGTATCAATCTCTGGCAGTTTTCATTTAATTATAATTTTCAAACAAATCGGTGTTTTTCAATTTTCCAACCTATAAGCAACGTAGCAGGCCATGAAATATAAACAAAGACCTGTTCAGGTAGAAGAAAACAACTAACTTAGTTGAAAAATACACACGAATGCTGGTAAAGAAGCGGTAGACTGTGACGCGGCGTAAGTGGATAAGAAGATATGCGGTAGGGATTTTCCAGTAATAAGTTGTAAAGGAACATTTGGGGTACTGGACTTTATTTTGAGAAGGTAATAGGGATAAACGCGTGTTCTTAGTGAACTTCCAATACAGTTAACGTTATGTCTAGAGCAGGTCTATATGTTCAGTTTAGTTTAAGATTTTTGTGATGTCTCTGAAAGGAAATCTGCGAAAATGAGTGAAAACCATGATAGCGCCAATTCTGAATTACAAACTAACGTGCAAATAATAGCAAATAATATGTCATTTTTAGAATGGATTTTGTTCATATAAAGGTCTGGAGAAAATATACTATTCAAAGTTGGTGAGTTGTTTTATCAATGCATGAACCTTGCTTAGTACCTGAGAGAAGAGAGTCTTTTCAACAATGAAAGGGCTTGTTGAGAGTAACTCGAATAATGTGACGTCATTCCAAATCCAATATAGCGGAAAAGTTTTTTTAATGCATTTATGCAATATGGATATCCTTTCGATCAACCCTCTAGATTTGTCCCAGCAACGCATCTATGGCGTTACTTCTCCTTAATTGTATTGAGAGAAAATATGAGACAACAAGATAGCAGAACTTTTAAAGATCTTCTGAATGTATTACGAATTGGCGAACTTCAGTCACATCATTTTGCTATTTTGATGAATCGGCTAAACAAAAAACCAACTGGCGATTTTGCGATTGAAAAACCCCTGCAAATTTACCCTACTAAACAACAAGTACACAATCACAACAAAACTGTTCTCGAATATTTCCGGGCTCGTAGTGTAACTATTAACAAAATCATAGCACAGGATAGTCTAGTAGATCGTACTCGAAAAACTGACAACTTAGATCTAAACAATATTATACCATTAGATATAAACAAGATAGGAGGGCAACCTAAGGAGCTATAAATATTTGTTGAGGCCAAGGTGATGTTGCGTTACAATGTAGATGTGTCCAAAGGTCTGGCGAATGGTGCAATTGAACATATTACAGAAATTATAAGGCCCTACTTCCGAAGAGCATAAATTTATGACACTGATCTACCATCTGTCCGTATAGACTTCGATAAATATGCTATTCGTCTCATTCAGCCCAAGTCTGTGCAATTTCCAGCTAAATTATAGTCATGGAACTGCAGAACGAAGAATGCTGCCAATCGTATTATGCTGGGCTTGCACAGTACACAAAATGCAGGGTACACCGTTATTTACTTAGGCTCCAAGCTATTTGCTGCTAGTCAAGCATACGTGGCCTTAAGTAGGGTAAAGTCATCAGAAGTTATGCTTATTGAAGAGCTAGATTATTCGAAATTAACCGGCAAATGACCTTGCAACAATTGTACATTGAATGAGGTGAACAGACTCAGAAACCTAGCCAGCGATAACTAAAAAGTAAAAAATAAATGGAAGAAAAAAACTTTTTTAAGAAAGCTTTTATTAAAAATAAGAAAATAACATTTTCCTTTAAAATATTTTAACTATCAATTTATAGCCTCATTAAACACAATTTGTATGATTATAAAAGCTTGTAGCGAGGTTTGCGTAAGTACCTATAAGTATTTAATTAAACTGCTATTTTAACACAATTAAACATAACAGACCAATAGTCAATTAAATAGGTACTAGTTCATTTACACACGTAAACCGAGCGACAAGCTTTTGTGATCATACAAATTATGTATGATGAGGCTATCAGTTGATAGTTAACGTATTTTAAAGGAAAATGTTATTTTCTTATTTTTAGAACATTTAAATAAAAGCCTTCTTAAAAAAGTTTTTTTCTTCCATTTATATACATTATTATTATAAATGTAGTCTTTAAAAGGCACATAGACAAGTTCCAACATACAGGTATAGTAAAGCCCAGAGATATACCATTTGTTTACAAAGTGAGGATCTCCGCAAAAAGTGCCGACAGAGAAAGGGAACGGGGTCGGGCTGGGCATTCGAATTCGTTGGAGTGGGCAACAACGAAAATGTTCATTCCATCCAATAAAGTGCTCATACATCAGTTGGTTGAACAAGATGTTTGAAACTTTATTATCTGTTGATAAATTTATGATAGAGACATTTCAATATAACCGTATAAACCATATGGTAAATTATTCCTTTCTACACACAATTTTAACGTTCGATTCGTTGTTTTAGTTGTCCCCAAATTAATTCTATAGGACTGAAAATGCAAAAATAGGGAGGCAACCTTAAGACATCATGACCATACTTTTTAGCTATGCTTTCTATGACATATTGTTTCTCAAACTGTTCAGTGTGGAGGACTTGCAATAATTTAGTTTTTTTTGTAAGTTTCTTCAAAGTACAAATCCTGTTTTATGAGAAAATCTTTTATTTCCGCCTTCGATAACGTTGAATTCGGAATTTTGTACCTTTGTCTGGAGTGATAGCTTGCGTTGTCCATTACGATGACGCTAAATGGCTTTAAATTGGAAATAAGGCTATACTCAAACCATTGCTCAAATATTCCCGAGTCCATGTTTTTGTGGTAGTCTATATTGCAGCCTTCAATTTTCTTTCCGCATAATTTGAATGCGTTTTCGATCTAGCCGACCTACACAATATTCCTCAATAATTCTGTGATCGTGGGATCTAGTTCTTTTGAAACACCAGCATCAAACCTACGCTTCCTCTTTTGTGGCCCCCCCCCTTTCTCAAAATTTCACATACTGTTGGATATGGAACGTGTGTTAGAATTGACGCTTTTTGATCATACTCCCCTAATTTTCATTCTCCGGTTCCTTCGTTAGTTCATTATCATTTAGTACTATTTGTTTTGCATCTGCGCTAAGATGTGACCTTTTGTGAGGTTTTAGTTGGTCTACCTCCAACTCCCTCTGTTCAAATTCAATATCAGTGTCCGCACTATAGTAAACAAAAGTTAAAGCAGATTGGCGTTGCTATCAATAACGGTAGCAATACCTGCCTAAACAATTTGACTAAGTCCGGTCCTCTTCATCGATCGAGTCGCTAATAATCCTGGAATGTGTCGGTCTTATCATAGTTCAGTCAAAATATACATAGTGAACGTCATCCGACAGATTTACGTTCAAATACAACTTAGTGTTTCATTTTCACCATTCTAAAAGGTTACGTTTTGTTAGAAAATTGGTTAAAAGCACATTCCATGAATTGGTTACGAGTACGAAAGTAAAATAATATGGTAACCATTGAATATTATCAAAACTGTATCTATTCCAAATGATGAACTGTACTAAGAGATGGTATGCAGTTTTTATATAGCGCAAAATGTACACAAATGGTATATCTCTGGGCTCTACTTTAAACGATATGATGTTTATCTCTGTCGTGCTAATTTAAAAGGGCAGTACCAATAGATCAGTACCATTAAGGTGTATTCGTAGTGTTAAACACATAAGCTAGATACGTGAAGCATTCACCATAACTCCTAGAGCACTCCCGTCAAAAAAAGTAATTAGCAGTACTACATCATTTGTATCACTCTGTTTTCCTCCAATATTCCAGTTACTGATGGAATTACGTACGTATGTAGTCACTGACCTAATTATATATTAGAGGCTTGAATATTTGTTTTTCAAATTAAAATGTTGGCTCTTAATATTTTATAATCAATAAAGAATGCGACTTCACCATAATTGATAATTTAAGAACGAAAATCTATTAAGGGTCTAGGGTATAGCGCACGAAATTGAGAATCCAAGAAAAGACGTATTCCCGTGTTAGCGAGGAGGCGTGGCCACATGTTCCCTTTCTCCAGTGTGTGTATCTAAGATGAGGGCAGATAAGAGGTCCAAAGGTAAGGACCAAAGGTCACTATAAAAATGAATTTCGCATTTCTAAGCCACTGAAGTTACCTTTATACTTATAGTAATAACTCAAAGAGCAAATTGAAGAAGAAAGCTAGCGCTTGTGCAACTATTTAGCCTTTTTTTGATATCGTGTTTGGTTGTTGAATTACAGGCATTTATATCATACATTATTTTACATTGCAAGTTTTTTTGCACATTAAAAAACTTTTTGAGAAAATCGAAAATAGTTGTCATTCATTAAGTTCTTAACTATCGCTTTCTGAAATATTATATATGTAGTTTGAAAATAGAGTGTGTTATGCGAGAAATTGTGAGTTCGTGTTTTACATGGCAAATACGTATGTATAAATGTGTGTATCCAGGCCCCTTAATACACTCGTACTCCATTTATTCATGTACTAACACACGTCCAAAATATCTAAGCATCTGGATTTGAAGCAATTAGAATTACACACTTTTTAAAATATAAAAGTTTGGCGGACGGTTAGCCAAATTCTGTGCGCATATAGATAAGCACATCTCAAAGATATTTTACTAATAGGCTCTGTGCCCTTAACATCCTTGATTTTTTATCATTGCTTTTGCTTTTGAGGAATTTATAATAGTGAAGATTTTTGCATCTATATTTTTTTAAATGTTTCTTAAACTCATCTTTTGTGTGTTTTTGATCTGTAGTTGTTCAAGTGCTTTTAAAAACTTTTCTAGTTATTACTGTTTACAATCATATGCTACGTATCACCAAGCTCAAGCAACTTGCAAAAATTAATGAAGTTAAGAATGAATGTGATCAAGACAAGGATTTACTATTTTAATTTTTTAATTACAAAGCTATAAATTTTGTTCAAAGTGCGCTCCTCTGCTTCTAACACATCGTCGTCTGATTTCAATCCTCATGGTTTTCTTTCACATACTTCAAGTTAAGTGGTCTCAAGTCAGGGAATAGTGGGGGGCATCCGATGGGACCTAATTTTCTGATCCACTAGGGCGGAAGAAGGGTGTAGTCCAGATATCCTTTGACTGTGACCACATAGTGTGTCTGAGACATCCGGCATGCTGGAAGACGATTGATGGTCTATCGCCATTAATTATAGGTAAAACAGCCAATAATTCTGGCAGATCATTTTCATGAAGATTACGTAATACAAATTTCCCTAATTTTTTAACATATTTGATAGCAATGTCAGCTCACAACTACTTATTTCGATAGGATTTGTGACTTTATCACTCAGTTGAAAACGGATACTTCACAGATCAAAAGTACACAAAAAATAAGTTTGAAAAGCATTTTAAAAGAATTACAGAAGTGACAATGTCTATCTTAATCAATTTTTCAAAATAAATTCTAATAAAGTACCTTCGAAGTGGACTTATCTATACATCCACGAAGATCGACTAAATCTCTGCTGAACATCCTGTATATATTACGGTTTGAATACCTAGTTGAATAGGATAATAGGAATAATACTAAGAGTATGAGTAATTTAAGTGTTAAATACATAAATATCAAAAATTCATATTAAACACATTCATCACATAAAACATTAAGGGGTGTTTGCTACCTGTTGGTATCTAGGCAGCCTGTGTTACAGTTAACTCTGCAGATGTTAAAAAATGTAAACTTTAGTTTGTCTTCCCCTACAGTTGCTAGGACAGTAAAACACAGGTTTAGAAGAATCGGTTCGTTAGATGATTCGCCTGTGCTTGATGTGTTTATGCCAAAACACCTCGTGTCACATATAAAAAGGGGTATGTATGATTGAGCCTCTAGCTATGTTTAACCCCATTTTGCAACCCCTATAGAGGTAACATCATTGAACACCTTCCTATCCTTTCAGAAGGTGTTCAACCACTATAGGGATTGAAAAATGCAGTTAAACATAATAAAAATGAATGACATTGATATATGCTATAGTTGGACCTCCCAAGAACATGTATAAAAAACGTCATCTGTTTTAAAAAATATGAACAATTTGTTAACGATTTCTAACGAAAATCGAACATTAAGCTCAAATTTCTCATAAACTGCCCAGCAGAAACGGATGACAGTATGTTTTGTGTTATCTTTTAGGAAACCACTCTCTAATATAAGCTGTTCAAGTATTTTCTTAATAAACTGCCAAGCTGTATCAACTTCATCGAACGTCAGTGATCGGCGTCACCCTTCGATATAATTTTTCTGCGGAATCTGGAGAATCTGACGCCTTCGCCCGATCACAGACACCTCTTATTTATCCTGTGTGCTTTCGATTCTATCGCATTCTTGGCATTCCAAACCGCACGACTTATTAAAAGATCGCTCTCAGCCTCTGGAAGAGACAATACGGCAAAGCAGACAGACCCCCAACCACCGCGCACTTAATTGACGGTATCTCAGATTAATTAAAAGACCCAACCTTGAAGCTATATGATGGCTGGTGGGAAAATCTGGGCAATACCCAGATTCTTAAACTCAGAAAATTTCATTGTCAATGCTCGGCTCACTCGAGCAAATTGATGCACATGAATTATTATATATTTTCGAAACGCGTCTACCACCCGTAGATTTCGGATGATGATCTTTTTCATGTTTTAACACCCCCCCCCCCCCGCTCTAACTCCGATCCCTCCCATTTTGAGGTTATGGTGCAGTCACAAAAAACTACTTCTAGAACTCAAATACCAAGCGTCACCCTGTTTCTTTCTCGGCACTGGTTGGTTGTGTCGGTGGCGACTTTGTAACATGCCGCTACAATAAGGGGACTAAGAAAACGAAGTTTTTGTTCGCAAAAGGAGATGGAGATAGGTTCCTGTATTTTAATTTTTAATTATTATACCTATATATTATGTATTTCGTTCTCGGAAGCCTGTCTTTCAGAGTGCATGTTCTTGGCGTAATCCCAGTATTTTTTAGTAGTTCTTGTTACCATTGTTATTTCGTTATCGCTTTTGTTATTAGTCGTTATTGTTTTATGCTGCTAATTTTGCAAATCGGTACATAGGCAGCGGGGGTAATTCGCAAAAAACAAAAAAAAATCAAATATTCCTCAAGCTTTGTTTTTAGGTGTTCCTGGTCATTTTCTACTTTTTTTTGGGTGGGATGAGATTTGGGGTGGTTGGGGGGGTTGTAAATTTGAAAAATTTGTTGCATTCATAAAATACTGCCCACTGACCGGTGAAGGAAGGCCTAGCGACATAAATAACTTTTGTAGGTCCATCCGAACATTGTCTTTTGCGTGCGGTGCTTTTGCCCATTGCAGAAACCAAATAAATAAAAGGAATTTTTTCTGTTGTAGACATACGAGTATTTTGCTTCAGATCGTATTGTGTAACGAGGAAATTGTTGAATTAATTTTAATCAAATCTTGACACAGTGTCACTACCGCGGCGAGGATAGAAAATACGTACGTCTTTATAAATTGTGCCAGTGCCGGCGCAGAAATAATAAAAAAAAACAAAAAATATAAAAACAGCTCAAACTTCGTTTTTAAGCGTTTTAAAGGTTCCTGATAATTTTCTACTTTTTTGGGGGGGGGGGAGGTGGAATTGGGGTCGTTTGGGGGTAAAGGGTTGGAAAACTAAAAAATTTGTTGTATTCATAATTGGCTGTTCACTGGCATGTGAAGGAAGACCTAGCGAGGTAAATCACCTTTTTTGGACATTGCCTTACCGAAAATTTCTGAAATGCGATTTCAGCTTTTGAAAACGTTTAGATGTTTTCCTCAACATTCTCAGGTCACTGTTCAGACTTTTCATTTCTTTTTCTATTTATTCATATTTGAGTGCTGAAAGCTTGAATTTTTGGCACCTCAGTTGTTGATAATCTATTATTATGAGGGCTGTTCGCAGAGCAATCACAAACTGGTCAGCGTCAATTTGATTGGCCAGTACTAGTCAGAAATAGTTTGGCAACTGCAATGGCTCTGATTGGCTCTGACTGGTTTGTGATTCTCTCTGAGAACAGACCTATAGAACGGCGGAGCCACGACGACGTGTCATCACTAAGAATCTCAACTCATTCCATCTACTTTTTTACCCGGCTACATACATTTTGGACAGCTAGCATTTGCATTTTATAAATTTCTGAAAATACTGTTTACAATGTTAAGGTGTAAATCACCATTTTCGGTATAAGTAGATATCAGGAAAAAATTGAATATCGCAGAGATTATAAAATTTGGAAGGCTGTGACTTTGCTGTATTACTAAGCATAAAATGCTTCAGCTTTGATGAGACTGTCAAATTTAAATTACGTTTATGCTTGGAGAAATCGGTCGATGAATTAAGGAAACTTCGATCAGCGATAACTTGATTTTTCCAAATGGGAATGCCTAATTTTTTTTATACGGTTAAACGTAGAATTTGAAAAGCTTTCTAATGATATAAGGTTGTGAATATCAATCTCTCGTAGTTTTCATTTAATTTTAAATTTTCAAACAAATCGGCGATTTTCAATTTTCCTACCTATAAGCAACGTAGCAGGCCATGAAATATAAACAAAAATCTGTTCAGCTAGAAGAAAACAACTAACTTAGCTGAAAAATATACACTAACTAGACTAAAGGGACAAGATTATAAAAATTCCGTACAACAAATCAACTCTCTCAGAAACAACTGCGATAACATCTCTAAGGTCAAAGAGAAGCTGGAGTATGGCAGTAGTAGATATTTTTACTGTCTACTGGCTACCGCAATTTACTAGAGGTTAAAAATTTCCAAGACAATCAAAAACCCTCATATGAAACAGAAACAACCAGCGACTGTTGCTCCAGCACGCAACTATCAATCATATGTAATGGTGTAAAAAAGTACTAATTTGCGTCGAAGTCGATACCTCTGACTGGAGCTCTTCTATTTTTCAATATCTATTAGCAATATTGCAAAAAAGGAATACTGACAAATCAGATTTAAATTTTCTGCCATTTAAGTTATGTTTTATAATTTGAACAAATTTTAATTCATTCTTCATTTTCTGCGACCTTGCTAATAGGTACTGAAGAATTTTCAGAACTCCAGTCAGAGGTACTTTTGACTTGAGTTTTGACAGAATTGAATACTTTTTTATATTATTAAATGTGAAATTTTATTATGAAAATAATAAACTGCTTACAACATTCTCTAGTAGTTTTTACTTTATTCCAAAATTTTTAATGGTTTTGGAAACTGCCAATCTCTAGTACATTGCAGTAGCTAGTAGGCCGTGAAAAAATCCATTTCTGCCATACTCCAGCTTCTCTTTAACCAAAGACATGTTACCGCCGTTGTTTCTGGTTAGACTTTGTTTCTTGTGAGTAATTTTCATAATCTCGTCCCTTTAGTCTAGTTCGTGTGTATTTTTCAGCTATGTTAGTTGTTTTCTTCCACCTGAACAGGTTTTTGTTTATATTTCATAGCCTGCTACGTTGGTTATAGGTAGGCAAATTGAAAAACGCCGATTTGTTTGAAAATTTTAAATTAAATGAAAACTACCAGAGATTGATATGCACAACCTTATATCATTAGAAAGGCTATCAAATTCTACTTCTAACCGTATAAAAAAAATTAGGCATTCCCATTTGAAAAAATCAAGTTATCGCTGATCGAAGTTTCCTTAATTCATCGACCGATTTCTCCAAGCATAAACGTAATTTAAATTTGACAGTCTCATCAAAGCTGACGCATTTTATGCTTAGTAATACGGCAAAGTCACAGCCTTCCAAATTTTATAATCTCTGCGATATTCAATTTTTTTCTGATATCTACTTATACCGAAAATGGTGATTTAGGTACACCTAAGCGGTTCGCTTTAGGTCCCATGTATGATACATAAACTCATAATAGAATTCATCAAGGAATCTGAATATGCAATAATATTTGGGGTGTTCCATTTAAAAAACATAACTTTGATACATTTCTTGTTTTTGGGACACTCTGTATAACATGAAAATATTTTTAAAATGTAGCCTTTATGGGTCTCTATCCATCCCAAATTATTATTTTCTTTTTTATTAAATACTTTAGCCATAATGCTCCGTGTCGAATAACGTGAATAACCCTGTATACATATATACAAACTTTAAAAGTCTTCTTCTGCTCCCTCCCCTTTCCCCACCCCCTCGATTCTAAAATGACAGGAACAGGAAGATATTTGGGCATGTTTTCTAATGATAATACCATTCTTATACAGAAACCATTCGTTACACCAGAGAGTTTAATATATTGCTGACGTTCTATAATTATAACGATCGCTTTTTCAACGAGATTATGTACTAATTTTTCATAGCACCCTATATTCATACTTTTGCACATACTCTGATAGTCCTTTCCAAATTGTAAAATGCTTTCAAATGGTAATCGTTAATTGCACATAACCAATAAATAGCCGTATTATATCAAATTCCAAACCTCCAGAAATGACAGTACACTGAACTCATACCCTAGCATAAATGGAATAACTCCTATAATTTTGCATTTATCAATAGTATAAAACTATACAAGAAATCATTTATCCAAAACAGACCATACCCAAACCCTCCTTATAAGTTATACCTAGCCAAATAGAAGGAAGATAGTATATGTATGTCGGCCAACACCTGTTCGTTGTGCGTAAATCCGACGTTTTTTCGGCAGCCGACACAGCCTAGCGAATGACCCATACAACTTATGGGCCATAAAAAAGTTGCATTTCTTTTATCAGTGGACTACAAACCCTTGGCAACGTTGCTGGGACGGCCATACTAGTTTTGGCCGTCTCTAGGTAGAAAAAGGAGGAGCTTCCTCATAACACTGAGCTGTGTACAGATGCTGTCATCTCGCGGATTTAGCTTTCTAGACAAAATGACGAACCACGTTAACTATTAGAGAACTACAAGGCTTGAAGACAACTGAGTTGTTTTTATCCAATGTAAGTGCGTTTTGGGAAGAAGAAATGAGTTTTTATGAATTAGCATCATGGGTCTGAGAACAATGATTAAATCATTATGACCTCTTAGTGCATACAAAAATAAATGTACCAGTGCATTTCGTTACTATCTGCATCATGTTGTATACTAGTAAGCTCATTTTAAAGCTTAAAAAAAGGAATTCAAATTTAGAAGCGCGAAGCGTACCATACATCAGCACTGCACTGTTGCCTCGTCACGGGTCTGAATACTGTTTTGCGATGTGTCTTCCGTCAAGGAGATGCCCTGTGGGTTTCATCTGTTGGCTGTGTCACATTAAGAAAGGTTTTGTAAGGAAAAGCTTTGTTGTCTAGTGAAGTTTAACTTAGCCTGCCTTGAATCAAAGCTTTTTTGGTCCTTAGATATTGTGCGGTGAAACATTTTTGCATTAGTGGATACTCATCACACGTTGCCCGTGCTGCCGTATTATCTTTACCTGGAAAACACAAACCTTTCAGCCAAATATTTGGTTCATTTTAGATAATAAAATGGAAAAGGTATGCTTTGTGTCAGGCACCGACATATTGAGGGGGAAATAATAACTGTTGTTTCCAGGGTCGTTTAATTTCATGACGAGACATGATGTATTTGGATATCTTCCCAGTATTGTAAGTCTAGCTATTTCATCATTTATATAAAGAAAATGGCAATACTAGTGTGAAATTCTATTTGCAGTTTCATTTAGGTCAAGAAATAAATATAGCTTGAAAAAACTGAAAAACACTCTTTTAAAGAACATCCGACTAAAAACGACTAACCGACTAAAACAATAATGAATGGAAAATACTAGTATGTTTGTGAAAAAGCATGGGCTTATTTTATATTATTATAAAATATATTTTGAACTTGTTCGTGCAATGTTCTTTAAAAGCGTATTTTTGAGTTTTTTTAACTATATTCATTTTTAATTTTCCGTCACTGAAGCGTGCTTTTAGTTTTTTAAACTGTATGTGTTAATACTTTATGACCGATTCTTTTTGATAAATGATCATTAACATGACTGCATAAATGATAATTCAAACTGTCGACTTTCCTAATTAAATTTCACAAAAATACCAACTCTCAAACAGTAGGATGTCACGCCTTTTAAGCCCTCGTCGCTACGACTCTTTGTCATGTTAACAAACTCTAAGGTGTCTTCCCCATTTCTTAATCAGCAGATACGACCGCTGGTCTGACGGATTTGAAGCCGTTAAAATCATTTTCGCGGTAAAGTTGGAGCGTTCAATGTTTGATCCGACCTCTTAAGCCAAAGGATTACAAGCTCACAAAGAACAAAGAAACATTCAGGTGAAGCTAATAAAAGTGTTTTAAAAATAAAAACGATGTCGATGAATTTCTCCGGAAATACTTTAGATTTACAAACATTTCAAAATATTTTTTTTGTCACATACATGCACAACCTTTCCCCATTCAACCAACTTCTTACGGTTTCCGGATCCCAGTGGTCAGCGTCGAATCTGAACCACCCTGTATAATGACATTATCTTCCGAACAAATATACCCTTGTCAACCTGGACTTTTGTTCCTCTAACCTAGTTCGAATTTGTTGGAAGTGGCCTTTTCGGTAAAAGGATTAACCAAAACAAAGGAACTCTGTTGAGTCCATCCCTATTAGCACTAGTTGAAGCACTATATTCATGTTTGATCTCTTAACTAGAAGAGGCTTTTGGTTAGAAGCGATGCCTCTAAATGAACCGTGTTTTCTATTAAGAAGTTAGAGACAGTTATGAGTTTCGAACTAATTAAGGTATACAGAATTGGGAATCCCGTCTAGAAATTAAGCAGTAGTTGTGTCGGCAAGCTATTGAAGTACGTATACATATAAATGCAAAGTGTAAATGTCGTCTAGTGCATTTGTATAGAAAGCTTGAAAAGAGGGGAGATATTTAAGGAAAGTTTGGAAAACAAATATCGTTGAGGCGTCGTTAAAAAAAAGTAGTAGGTCACCGACCGCTTACCAGTCGGCAAGCGATTGGAATTGGCGTGTTAGGGAAGTGTCACCGAAAAAATCTAGGACCAAGTTGTAATTTTTTTTGTGCTTCTGCATCATAAATAAACCACCCATTTCTATGGTCTGCTTATTTTTTTTTAACTCGGCTGGTGATGTCATCCAAATAAAATTTTACAGAAAGTAAACAAATTCACACCAGCAGCAGTCTACCAATCTTAACAGCATTTGTCAGCTTAATTTTCAAGACCTGACTAACCCTTATTGACAAAAAAGAAACTACGAGTAAGACAGAAGGAATTCTGCCGGTGCGCCATCTAGTACCCGAAGGTGACGGCAACCAAAGAGAGAAACGCCACTAGAAGCAGTTTACTTCTCCTTGGTGGAACGACAAGGCTCGCTCGCTTTTTGCCACTAGAGGCGCGGATTTTGACGCACGCAGCGTGAAGCCGATATACGAGGGTTGCTCTATACCTCCGTCAATCCACCAGACAGCTGTCTGCGTACTGGTGGATTGACGGAGGTATAGAGCAACCCTCGTAAAAAAGAAACTCTCCTCCGCTATGTAGTGCTATTCAGAAAATGGACTTGAACTTAAGTTCCCACACTAATGAAGCGGATATCCCACGCTGCGCATATTTTCAGCTGCTATCTCCTGTTGAGATTATTATTCCAACCTATTCTGAACTTGAAGTGGTCAACGAGCAAATATTATGTGAAGTAGGGCAATCCTCTCTAATCATGTGCACGGACGCCTCACGGCTGTGCCTATTTTGTTCCATCTAATGGTGAAGAAGGCAAGTTTAAACTCCAACGTCATACCTCAGTATTTTCTGCGGAAGCTACTGCAATCCTAGAAGTTTTAGAATACGCCTCTAAATTTGAAGCAGAGAATGTCACAGTCCTATCAGATTCGCTATCAGTGATGCTGTCACTGAAACATCTGATCTTAACCATCCGTATAAGGATATTTTTGTGATACGTATAATATATAAAATACAGCATATGAGATCCCGTGGCATTCACATAAAGTTTGTGTGGGTGAAGGCACATCATGGCATACACCCCAATGAAAAGTGGATGAACTGGCCAAAGCAAGCATAGCTACAGGTACAGAAATTTCAGCAGGTAAAAGCTTTCGGGAAGGCTTGAGCTTATTAAAGAAGAGGATGTTCCAAGAATGGGAAGCAGAATGGCATCAGTATTGCTTTACTAATCCTACCAAGTATACAAAAATACAGACTACCATACCATTAGCCTATTGACACAATAACTTTAATATACCCAGGAAATACATCTCCATGATTACTCGAACAAAAATCGGCCATGGCTCTTTTCCGTCGCACTTGTCCAGACTTCATATTATCCCATCAGACCAATGCGAACACTGCAAAGTTAAAGGCGACCTAAACCAAATATTCTTCGGATGTAGCCGAATAAAAAGCCATTGCGATGCTTTATATACAGATCTCCTACGGTGTGGTGTGATGGCCCGTATAAATATAGAATTTGCTTTGTCAGTGCAAAAACGAGAAATTATCGACAAAATTATTAAATTCTTTAAACAATCTGGTATACGAATTTAATATAGTTTTTGTTATAGGGAAATTATTCTGTGTTTTAACCTTTTGTATAAATGTATCCTACTATCCGTGGCCTAGTTTGTTTGTCCAACATAAAATACCTTGACGGGTCCCTTGGCGAGAAGCAAGTGTCCTATGTCTATTAAACCCTCCTCGATAATCCTTTACCCACTCTAGCTCCTCGTTATAACTAGATCTTCTTTAGGTTTACTTTTTGGATAGGTGTAGGGTGTTTTAAGGTAAATACCATGAAGATACAGGAATCATCTGTATATTTTGTTTCTGGCTGATGGGACGTGCTCCTAGTGTCATTAAAAAAAAATAAACAAATTCACAGAGCGACTGTTGACTACGTTGCGAGGAAGCTGGTTCCACACACTGAATACCCTATCTTTTGTTTATGGTCAGTTTCTCGCAAAGTCTGAAAGCCTAAGGCGCTGTAGAAGCGCTGCGAGAGGATAAATATTGGTGCACGATTTGAAATGATACAGGTTGTAGCCGTCGGGAAACAAAATTTCCCAGCAGCTCATTCCACAGCGTCGATGTTCTCTAAAGTGGGTGACACACGGACGAACTTTAAGTACGCGGTTTTCAAGTTCGCGAACTTACTCGGCTCGACGTCGGTGACACACGTGAAGCTGAAATCACTCATTTTGATAATTTTCCTAAATAAACAAAACTTTTAACAAACGCCAAACACAACAAGCGTTGCGCATCAATGGCCTGCCGAAACTAAGTGGTGGCTCGCGGCTCGCAGTACGAGCCGAGATAAGCTACGAGCAAGATTTCAAACCAGTTGGATCGCCGGCGGTTTGCGCGACGGTTTTAAAGTACGCGTACTTACGGTGACACATAGGCGAAAAAGGTCATCGAGCCATAAGTACGCGTACTTGCTCGTACGTGTATTACCCCTTTAACAGAAGGAATTCTGGAGGAGACTGGTTCAGGGAGTAGGGACTTCGACCTTGTAAGGATGAGCTGGGAGAGCCTCTCTACTGTTCCTCGTTTGGACGGCCTTTCGTGGTATTTATCTGTTCAATCGAACATCGTCCGTGATAGAATCTGGAAAACAGGGACAGGACAGCCACCTTTCTTCCAAGCTGTGGAAGTCCTTTGTGAGGTAAGAAGTATCGATTAGTCTAATCGCTCTCTTCTGCATAGTATCCAGATGCGCTAGAGAGTGCTTCGGGGCGCATACCCACACATGGAAGCAATTCTCCAACTATGGTCGGATTCGTCGAGTCGGAACTGCACGCTTCTGAAATGCCGTTTTAGCGATACTGACGACGTCGTCGTGACAGAACATGTTATTGTTGATATTGATGCCCAAAATCTTGAGAGAAGGTGAATCGACTAATAGGTGTCCCTTCATTTTCACAGTTGGTAAGCTAACGTGAGACTTCTTTGTCAGTGTTGTTGCCTGACTTTTCCGTACGGTAAACTGTACTTTATTTACTAATCCCCACTCGACAATTGTTTTGATATCTACGTTGATCTGTGAGACATGTTGCTGTCGCCGACGTACCGTCTCCTGGGATGGGTAGCTTGCCTGGTTCCATGCATGATATTAATTTGCTGTCGTCTACAGCAGAAACAGTGCAGGGGATAGGACAGATCCCTGAGGAACACAGATGTCCCAACTTATGAAACACACTGTATAGTATTTAATATAGTGTATATATAGTAAACAATGCCTGCCTTAAGGTCGTCGGATCTAAAAAATGTTTTCGTAGAACGAAGAATAAAGGGTATTGAATTTATAGGAAATTACTTTGAACAATGCAAAAAATAAAGCTGTACTGTAACCTTTGTTGGTATCATCGATCTCTGAGGCAGCGAGTATTCAACTTTCTTCCATCACAATTCGAAAAGGGAAAGATATTTTGCTATGTATCACTACAAGTTCCAACAGTCGGCAATATGATCCTTTATATTTTTTTCTTTACTCTTTGCACATACACCTTACGACACAATTACAATTCTATTTGTGGAATTTTTTCATTTCCTCGTTTTTAATAAAAGACGTCGCTCACATTCACTTCCTCCGTTAAATATCCCGCTGTTTCCTATCAGACGCACCTTACTGTCCCCGATGGGGAAAATCACATTTACCTCACGCAGATATTCTAATAATCTTCAGATCGAGACGATACGCACGCTCTCCAGCACACATTGTGCCTCCCGAAAATGTGTTTTTGATCCCAGATTTTTATATGTATTCCGGATTGTGCGTGCAAAATGAAATACCTGAGATTTGCTGAACTGTTAAAAAATGCACGTATAGATGGGTTTTCGGGCAGAGGCAACCTGCTGTTCAGGCCGGAGGGCTTACACACATAAAAAGATATTCTCAATTCAAGAATTCTGATAATCTTGTAAAGACTGTAGTGAACAACAGGACACTGTCAAAACCGATACCAAGTTAAGCCAAAGTGATCAAGGTGTCTAGTGGTGGAATTCAGAACCCAATGTTGTATGTGTGAAAAAGAAAATAATAATTTTGGATGGACAGAGACCCATAAAGGTTACATTTTAGAAATATTTTCATGTTATACAGGGTGTCCCAAAAACGCGAAATGTACCAAAGTTATGTTTTTTTAAATGGAACACCCCGTATATTATTGCATATTCATATTCGTTGGTGAATTCTAGTGTGACTTTATTTACATACATGGGACCTAAAGCGAACCGTTTAGGTGTAAATCGCCATTTTCGGTATAAGTAGATATCAGAAAAAACTTGAATATCGCAGAAATTATAAAATATGGAAGGCTGTGACTTTGCCGTATTACTAAGCATAAAATGCGTCAACTTTGATGAGACTGTCAAATTTAAATTACGTTTATGCTTGGAGAAGTCGGTCGATTAATTAAGAAAACTTCGATCAGCGATAACTTGATTTTTCAAATAGCAATACCTAATTTTTTTTATACACTTAAACGTAGAATTTGATAACCTTACTAATGATATAAGTGTGTTAATATCAATCTCTAGTAGTTTTCATTTAATTTTAAATTTTCAAACAAATCGGCGATTTTCAATTTTCCTACCTATAGGCAACGTAGCAGGCCATGAAATTTAAACAAAAACCTATTCAGATAGAAGAAAACAACTAACTTAGCTGAAAAATACTCACTAACTTGACTAAAGGGACAAGATTATAAAAATTCCTTACAACAAATCAACTCTCCCAGAAACAACTGCGATAACATCTCATCTAAGGTCAAAGAGAAGCTGGAGTATGGCAGTAATATATATTTTTTACAGTCTACTGGCTACCGCAATTTACTAGAATTAAAAAACCCTGACATGAAATAAAAACAACCAGCGACTGTTGCTCCAGCACGCAACTATCAATCATATGTAATGGTGTGAAAAAGTACTAATTTGCGTCGATATCTCTGACTGGAACCCTTCTCTTTTTCGATATCTATTAGCAGTATTGCAAAAAAGGAATACTGACAAATCAGATTTAAATTTTCTGCCATTTAAGTTATGGTTTATAATTTGAACTAATTTTAATGCATTTTTCATTTTCTGCGATCTTGCTAATAGGTACTGAAGAATTTTCAGAACTCCAGTCAGAGGTACTTTTGACTTGTGTTTTGACAGAATTGCATACTTTTTTATATCATTGAATGTGAAATTTTATTATGAAAATATAAGCTGCTTACAACATTCTCTAGTAGTTTTTATTTTATTTTAAAATTTTTAATGATTTTCGAAATTGCCAATCACTAGTACATTGCAGTAGCTAGTAGGCTGTAAAAAAATCCATTTTTGCCATACTCCAGCTTCTCTTTGACTAAAGATATGTTACCGCCGTTGTTTCTGGTTAGACTTTGTTGGTTGTGAGTAATTTTTATAATCTTATCCTTTTAGTCTAGTTCGTGTGTATTTTTCAGCTATGTTAGTTGTTCTCTTCTACCTGAACAGGTTTTTGTTTATATTTCATGGCCTCCTACGTTGCTTATAGGTAGGAAAATTGAAAAACGCCGACTTGTTTGAAAATTTAAAATTAAATGAAAACTATCAGAGATTGATATTCATAACCTGATATCGTTAGAAAGGTTATCAAATTCTACGTTTAACTGTATAAAAAAAATTAGGCATTCCCATTTGAAAAAATCAAGTTATCGCTTTCCTTAATTAATCGACCGATTTCTCCAGGCATAAACGTAATTTAAATTTGACAGTCTCATCAAAGCTGACGCATTTTATGCTTAGTAATACGGCAAAGTCTTCCATATTTTATCATCTCTGCGATATTCAATTTTTTCCTGATATCTACTTATACCGAAAATGGTCATTTACACCTAAACGGTTCGCTTTACGTCCCATGTATGATATATAAAGTCACACTACAATTCACCAAGGGATCTGAATATGCAATAACATATGGGTGTTCCATTTAAAAAAACATAACTTTGATATATTTCGTGTTTTTTGGACACCCTGTACAACATGAAAATATTTTTAAAATCTAGTCTCTATCCATCAGAAAATATTATTTTCTTTTTTATCAAATACTTTAGCCATAATCCTCCGTGTCGAATTACGTGAATATGTTATGGTTAAAGTGCTCATATGGTCGCATTATAAACTGACTGGATAGTAGACAAACTATCCAAACGCCTGGTTATTTTGGTGGAAAGTGATCTTTCAATTAAAATACCAACGAATGTTAGTTAATTTGTATTATATCTAGATAGTTTCTGATCTAGCCACGGATTGTAGTTAAAGTACAAATCAAAAAGGATTCCACAAATTAACAGGGGGTTTGGGCTAGTTTACAGACTAACCACAACATTTAAATAAAGTGTGAACTAAATATTCCTAGTAATGTGTAATAACTAACTCGTTGATTAGTATGCAAACTAAGCCAGTTCCTTTGGTTAATTTATTTTAAATAACTTCTAGCATAAAATACGGTTTACCAACGAGATGGTAGTTATATATTTCTAGAAATATTCAGTTCACACCTTATCCAAATACTATAGACAGTTTGTAAGCGAGCCAAAACCCCGGCAAATTTGAGTTATTTTTTTGTGGTTTGTACCTTAATGGCAATTCTTGGCTAGTTTACAAACTCGGTGGATAGTATACAAACCAACCAATATATATTTATTTTCATTGAAAGGTAACTTTCTAGTAAATTAACCAGGTATTTGGATAGTCTAGCTAGTTTTCAAACTATCCAAGTAGACACTTTAACCGTAATATATGTAATAACTACCTTAGCTCGATGAAGATGTCAAGATATTTCTCTCCATCTCATAAGACGTAGATTTCGAAACCACAACTCTGTTTGCTTTCTTGATTGTACCTGCTGCCAGCCCCACATCCGTCTCAGGACCTAGAAAATGATTTCTTGATCCTGGCCTTGGAAGCGCGTCCACCATTTCAATAGCGCAAACTACAGCATGACTTGGCACCCACAAGTCGAAGCTGCTGTCTTGCCGAAATCTCTTCCAGGACCTTTCTACATTGCAAAACGATCGTATACGCAACTATAGAGGTCATTTTTATGTATTTTTGTACTTACAGTCATAACTCATTTGTTTTTTATCACCCAGATTATCTAAAACCTAAAATGACTAAACAACAAACCAAAAAAATTGTATATGTATGAACTTTAAAATGCCATACAGCAAATAAATAGAAAAATAAATGTCGATCCCAGTGAACTGAACTCTTTTGGAACACTCTGGCCTGAAGCCAATCCACAAGCATCAAAATTTCAGCGCAGATTTCTTACACACATTGGAGGGTTAAAGAAATCGGGAGACAATGCACCGTAGAGGAGGTAGTAATCCCCTTAGAGTGCCAAATACCATCAGTGCAATCAAACAGAATCTGATTGAAAGGACGTGACGTGTTATTTTTGACGTGCTACGCTTAGGAAAGATTGATATTTGGAGAACGTAATGACGTAACCAGGAAATAGGAGAAGATTTTTTATTGATTAGTTCACAGTGATTGAGTGCCGCTTGACCATCAACGCTGCGCTGGTTGAAATATTCACCTGATGGGTCTAGACACAAAACTCGCCATCTCCGTCTTGAAATTTGGATTTTTTTATGTCACTATATTCGGCCTATATGTTTTTAAATCTTGTGCCATCATATCCACCCGCTTCGTCATAGTTTAAATTGAGTGATCACACTCTATTTCCTAGCATAGAGCAACCATGTTAAAATAAATGAAGATCTACCAACATTTTCATTTAAAGAAAGATAAATGCAGTCAAGATATTTATATTATGGAATGTTGTAATTTTGGAATAAAATATATCGAAATATTACACAACCAACTGAGTCAGTTTCAATAGAATACTCGTACAGGGTTCTCATGTTACATGGTAAACACGTAAGAATAGGCAGAGACGCGTTCTATAGTGTTTTGGGAATAAAAAAGGCTCGCCTATAGGAAGAACAGTTATAATTTTATATACAGGGTGTCCCATGACGATTAAGACAAGCAATATATCGGAACTGGGCAGTAGCAGCGAATTACAATTTTGGGGGTGCACATTAGAGCAAATGTTGTGTCTTTCCTTATTATTGTGTCACTCAATGAGGTATTTGTTTTTGGTCACGTGACGTCCGATTCAAAATTTTTAATGGGACGCCCTGTATATTTGTGACTTTTTATGTTCCTCCTGATAAAACAATTCCAACAAACTCAAACACTTGGCGTCTAAAGTGATTAATTCAAGAGCTACAGGTACTTAAAGGACTGTACCACTGCTCTGTATAAATATAATATAAAGAATGTTCTGTGGACTATTCTAAGGCGTTTGATAACGTAAAGTGGCCTAAACTGTGGGAAATCCTCATCTCTATGGGAGTTCCTTATCACCTAGTGTTTCTCATACAGCAACTCTACGAGTCTAATTCGGCTCGTGTAAGAATTGATGGTAACCTGTCTATACTGTATTCACAGCCAGGCTGGACCAAATGAAAACAAGCCGGCGTGCGTGATCGGCTTGTGTCGTTGACGTCCCTAATAGTCCACTACATTATGTGTAAATTGTGTGTTATAATCTGACAGTCAAAATCTCCAAGGCTGACTGGAAAGTAGATCCAAATATGCAATGTCAAGTGTTCATTGACTAATGATCATTTCAAACTGGCAACTGGCTACTTTTGAGTTGCAATGGGCTCATAGGGCAACTCTTTTAAATAGTCATATAAAATTCCTTTATTGCACTGGACTATAGCTGGCGCGTTCGCAGACGTTAGCGGACAGTAACCACGCGAATGTTGCATGCGACTGTTTATTTGAAGTCTATCTTGGGATTGAATATACTGTAGTCAAACTGCAACCAGCAAAGGAGTTCGTCAGGGATGTGTATTATCTCCGATGTTGTTTAACATTTACTCTGAATTTGTGATGAGACAGGCATTAGACAACTGGAATGGCGGTGTTACTATTGGCCGAAGCAAAATATATAACTTAAGATTTGCTGACGATACAACCCTTATTGCAGCTTCTCAGGAAGAACTAGTAGCTCTATTAAACATCTTAGAACAACATAGTGCAGCGTATGGTCTTGGTATTAACTACAATAAGACCAAGGTTATGATCATAGATAGAGAGCATAATAATTATCGAGAAATAAAGTCAATAGGCCGTTGTGAAGTAGTTCAACGTTTTGTATACCTCGGTTCTTTATCGACAATTCGGGTAGCTGTGAAAATGGGATTCGACGGCGCCTTCAACAGGCATGACAAAGCTTAATAAAATATGGCGTGACCATAACATCACTAAAGCTACCAAAATGTCGCTGGTTCAGTCTCTTGTGTTCTCCATATTTTTGTATGCCTCGGAAACTTGGACTGTTCAAAAGGCAGATCGAGCTCGCATAGATGTTATTGAAATGTGGACATGGAGGAGAATGCTGAGAGTTCCTTATACCGCCCATCGAACTAACGTTTCCATTATGGATGACGTCGGTAATCCAAAGAGACTATCCTCCATTGTGTCGACGAGAATGCTTGCATTCTTCGGACATATACATAGAAGCGATAATATGGAGAAACTTGTAGTTCAGGGTCATGCCCCGAGGGGGCGGCGCCGTGGCCGTCCCCCTACACGCTGGGTCGATACGACGAAACAGTTGCTGGATATGAGTATCAAGTAAACAGTAAATCGGGAAAGATGGCGAGCTACAGTGCTTAAAACTATTGATAATATTCGTGTCGGCAATACTCTAGCTCCAACTTAATGCATTTTACGAGTTCACAACATGTCTGTTAAGACATTAAGACATTGTGACTATGATGATGATGTTCTGTTTGCATAAAAAATGGAGTCAAGTTGATTGACTCAGTACTTCCCACACATAATGATTTCATTTTATTGTTTTATTTCCATTGAAATCCCCTTACAACCAAATCATCGCCCACCCCCCCGCAAAAAAAGAGGTATTGTACAACACAAAACTTTCGTAAATAGTTTCTTGCGTCTCCCTCCTTAGAAACTAGGACGCCGCAGTTTTCATTCTGCATGCTTCAAATGAACGGCGCAAAACGATCAGCAGCCTCTAAACCGTCTAAAAGCGAAGTATGAGCTGTTTTCATACTTTTAGTTTTTTAATCATTGTTGCGCCGCCACTGACACGATTTTTCAGACACTGGCGTGTTTTCCCCTCTCGCCGCGATAGTCAATTCTTTTTCGAAATTTCATTAAAATCAATTTAATAATTTTTGCTTTCCGCAATATACCTAGAACGAAATTAAGCAATACTCGCATATGTATACATCACAAAACTCTAAGTCCCTTGGTTTCTGTAATAGGCAAGGAAATGTTCGGATGAGCCTAAAAAAGGGTATTATGCCGCTAGCTTTTTCATTCACAGGTCATTATGAATACAACAAATTTTTCAGTTTTCCAACCCCCCACCCCCCAACCACCCCAAATTCACCCTTACCCAAAAAAAGTAGAAAATGATTAGGAACCCCTAAAACGCTTAAAAACAAAGTTTGAGGCGTTTTTATTTTTTTATTTTTTTTATTATTGCTGCGCCGCCACTGACACGATTTTTCCAAAACATACGCGTTTTCCATCCTCGCCGCGGTAGTAATACTGTGTCAAAATTTCGCTGAAATCAATTGAATAATTTTCGCGTTACGCAATACAGAACGATCTAAAACAATACTCATAATATGTCTGTGTCACGTCTGTATACATCACAAATTCTAAGTTCCTCGGTTTCTATAATGAGTAAGGCAATGTTCAAATGGACCTAAGAAAGTGTTTTGTGCCGCTAGGTTTTTCATTCACAGGTCAATGGACAGCCCATTATGAATACAACAAATTTTTCGATTTTCCAACCTCCCACCCCCCAACCACCCCAAATTCAGCCCTACCCAAAAAAAGTAGAAAATGATCAGGAACCCCTAAAACGCCTAAAAACAAAGTTTGAGGCGTTTTTATTTTTTTTATTTTTTATTATTGCTGCGCCGCCACTGACACGATTTTTCCAAAACATACGCGTTTTCCTTCCTCGCCGCGGTAGTAATACTGTGACAAAGTTTCATTAAATTCATTCCATAACTTTTACGTTCCTCAATACAGAACGATCTAAAGCAATATTTCTATGTATTTATCAGAAAATCTAAGTCCCTTGGTTTCTGGAATAGGCAAGGCAATGTTCGGATGGGCCTAAAAAAGGGTATTATGCCGCTGGGTCTTTCTTTTACAGGTCAATGGATAGCCTATTATTAGTACAACACATTTTTGAGATTTACAACCCCCACCCCCAACCACCCCAATTTAACCCCCACCCAAAAAGTAGAAAATGACCAGGAACCCCTAAAATGCCTAAAAACGAAGTTTGAGGCATATTTGATTTTTTTGTTTTTTGCTAATTACTCCGCCCCCCGTATAACGATTTCCAAAATTATAGGAACATTACCTACTACGGACCCATAGCATATCGCTGCCCAAATTTCATCACAATCCATGCAGCGGTTACTGAGATTACGTGGCTAGAAAAACGCGTACAGACCGACAGACCGACAGACAGACCGACGGAAATGAGTGACGTGGATTTTCGTTATGTAGACATCATAAAACGTCCAAAAAGCGTATTATCTTAAAATCGAAAATTTTCGCGATCACAATACTCCCCTCACCTATCCGTGTGGGAAGTAAAAGGACCCTATATTGTAAACGTAGTACCTCAAAGGTATTTAAGGTATTAGTAGAGGTATTGTAACAATAGTTACAATAGTAGAGGTGTTATTATTAATAGGAAAAGTTCCTGAATAATGATAAAAAAATACGTTGAGTTTCTTAAAATTGTCGAATCTAAACACCGTAGAAATGCAGTTTCTACCACGACTTGTTTACCTTGCGATTAGAATATCAGAATTTCAAAGATATGGAATGATTCTGTAGGAGAATACTTGCAAGTAAAAGAAAGTTTTTTGTTTTTATTTTAACATAAATTATAATATTGGCTTTGGCACACCAAGAAGTGACGTCACCTCAACTTGTTTCAGATTTAAAGAGGAGTTGAAGAAAGAAGATGTCCAGAAACACAGTGATTTCATCATAAAACAAAGAGTACTTTATGCTAAAGGCTAAAACATTTTTTCGGTTTCTAAAGGAATTTAAAGGAACCAGGAAAACATTCTCCATTGACTTTCAGAAGAATTTGTTTCTGCCAAAATCAGTCTGCCCACTTTAATTAACAATATAATTTGTACAAATTTACTGCGATTACTATGATGTGTCCAAAGATAAACTAGGAAAATATCGTTGTGGTTGTATGTGTGGATATATACTAAATTAACAAAAAAATCTGTTCTGATCTATTTGAAGCACTTTTAACATTTGAATTTAGTGGTGCCTTTGAAGAAATTTATATTTTTGCTGATGTCTTGCTCAAAACCAGTATATCACTATTAGTATTATGCTATGAGACACGCTTAAAGAAAAGCGTCCTCAGAATTTAAAAAATTATTTTTCCTGTATAAGGACATAGTTACATGTCACTAGATAGAGTTTTTGGCGTCATTGAGTTGAATGAAATTTAAAAAGGTTTGGATAACGGTTCCAAGAGAATACTGTAGTGTTCTAGAAAGATTTGCGACTGTTGATAGACGAACTGAACATTGGGTGGATCAAGATTGTAAATCATCGATCAGAAAAAATCAGAGTGTGGCAAGATCGCTACAGCTTAATTTTAGAACAAAAGAGCTATAGAATTTGCTAAAGTGGCAGGAACCAAGAAGAATACTGCTCCAGAATGGAAACAGAAGATGATTAGCATGTTAACTAGAAGATCTGTTCCTTTATGAATAATTTTGTTTGTAGCTTAAGACAAAATTCGCCATCACCAAACTTCTTTAATTAATAACTTCTTTCGCATTTGAACTTGTTTTATTTTAAGCGAGAATCATTAGTTTTGATCCCTAGAACTGCGTTAACTATAATTTGCACAAGATTTTTACTTCGGTGAATAACAAACACATGTTAGTGTTTTACTCCAAATGGAGTACCTAGACACCTCTTTGTAGATTAGCCCAGCTACCAAGGAATCGGATTGAAGGGAAATGGATTATTTAAATAATATTTTGTAGTATAAATTGCGAATATTGAAACAAACCAAACACAGTGGCAATCGTCATACAAGCACCGATCTGAAGCAGCATACGAGGTTTACAAATGTAGACCGAAAGGGTTCTAATCCTATTTTATTGAGCCCAGTGACAGCTTATGAGAGCTTATAAAAGCAACACGACGCACGTCCCTTTGATAGGACTCCATCTGAAAGAGAGGAGTATTTAATATCCGCTCCTAAATGACGAATAAATATTGATTTGGTTTTTCTCCCCTTGAGGGTAGCAGATGGTGGTAGCATGCCATCGTATACAAATTACTGCGAGTAATGCTCTCCAAACGACGCACTTATACTATTCTATGTATCTATTATAAAAAAGATTTTATCTACTCCCATTAAATTATGTTTCATAACTCCGCTCTAGCCGTGGGTTATGAAAAACACCTACTAGATACCAGTACCTATCTCTTGGAAGTACATATATATAAGATTAAATACAAACTTTAGTAACTGCAAAGGTGGCTATTAGACGTCAAACGCTAATTCGAATTGTGTACAGTATTTATTTCAGTGACAGAAGTGAGGTTAAGTTGTCATCAGTTCCTAATCATTATGTATTCAAATCGTACTATTAATTGCTTCGGTCATAGGTAAAGTATAGTATTCAACTGTAACGGTAATGCAATAAATTACTGATCCCGTAACTACAAAAATCATACATGATAAGGCAAGCTGACAGCAGCGCTTAAAATTACAACATAAAACTATAAAAAGCATAAAAGTACATAGTGATGCGATCAAGAAAGGAACAACTATTAAAAATTAAATTGATACAATAATGTAACATGGAATATCGTATGGATAACTAATAAAATTGTCTGTCATAGATTCCTCAACACTATAATAAGCCTTCATCATTAAAATATCTTTGATACGTTTTTTCAAGATTGTGAGATTAGAGAGTTTTAAGAGTAGCGGTAGCTTATTGTACAAGCGAATGGCAATGAAAAAATTATTCTCAAATAGGTATAGTCCTTCTAATCCTAGTTGAAACCGCATAAAAACTCTGGCCGCCGGCACATCAAACGGAATCCCGCCATAGGCGTCACATTTGATACGTATAAGTTTCAGGGTCCACAGTATAGAGCCTTGAGCATAGTTTGTGTTTGGTCCAAATTTCTGAGATTACTCTATCATTTTTGACGAAGACTGTTGATATAATTTCCACACCATCTAATGAGATATATATCATGGCGCGCTTTTTTTATAGTGGTATCCCCTGTAGGCCTATTCCACATAAATAGTATGAACGATACAATAATGACTATTGTCTAATTTATAGCAATATGTACTTTTAGGATGATAATGCAACAACGGCTGTTTCAAAAAAAGTTATGTGGACTCGTAATCTTCAGAATCTGAACTGGAATCATTGCCTGGTTGAATAATTACTGGTGTTATAGGAACGGAAGTGGGATATTCATCTTCTTTCTTGATAACGTGGGCAATACAATTTTCCCATTCGTCACTGCTTATTTCGCTTGCAACTTGCCTAATGTTACTGATGACCTCAGCACTTAACGTTGGCTCAGTATTCATTTTTCTAAGTCGTCGTTTCATGATACCCCAAATCATTTCAATTGGGTTGAAAATACAATAATAGGGGGGTAATCTTAAAAGTGTATGTCCATGCCTCTCACAAAGTTTATCGATAACATATTCTTTTTCAAAATTATATGAATTTATGGTCTCAAGTAGCACTTTCTTGAGTGGAATTTTTGCAGGAATGGGGATAGCTTTATTTCTCATGAACGATATAATGTCTTCTTTTTTAGTAGCAGTGGATGGAATTTTATGAAGTTGTCTTGAATGGTATGAAGCATTATCCATAACAACTACAGAATTTTGTGGAATGTTAGGTACTAATTGTTCGACAAACCGTTTTTCAAACAGGTCAGCGGTCATATCTTGATGATAATCTGCAGCAGATTGTGCTATATTTTTGGCTGACAACAGCAAGGCGTTAGGTACAAAACCATCTTTGCTCCCTGCATGAAGAATTATGACACGCTTTCCTCTTGAACAAGGGGCATTCAAGCTACAATTATGTGAATCGTCTACCCAACCATACTTAACAACATCATGGGTGTCGAACCACGTTTCGTCCAAATACATTATTTGCCTATTTTTTCCACGATATTCTCTAATTTTATTCAAAAAGTCATGTCTGAGTTGCACCATGCGTCTTGATTCCATTATCATCATTCGGTTGTCAATTTTTTTTGTATTTGAACCCACAGCTTAAAATAATTTCTCGTAGAGTTTCCAGAGATTTGTAACTGTAGTCAGGGTAATCTGCCAATTTTTTTTGGATCATCTCTAGAGTAGGTACCATATTTTCTTTATATACATCATAAATGATACGACGTATAAAGTCTTTATCGCCATGATCAATCTTCTTAAATTTTTCGTTCCTCCGCTTCCGTTTCGCGCTGTGATCTGTAACATCCCCCATTTTGATAACACGATAAATTGTTGACACAGACACTTTTGTAAGTTCATGTATCCTATTGATAATAAGTTTGTCCACATTCGCGAAATTTTCTTTTTTCAGACATTCATAAATGTTCAAAATAAGCTGTTGACACTGAACATGTAGGTCTTTGTTTTCAAACCCCGCACTGGTCGCGACAGAAGTCGATTGTAGATTTTCAGTATCCTCTTCTACAGCGAATGGTCTCCAAAATGCCATTTTCCGGTCCCTTTTCTAACAAACAGATAATACTTAACGAGCGCGCTCCGCAGTTCCGCACTATACCGCTGTCGTTACAGTACTGCACTGCATAGACCACAGATTTACAGCCGGGCCGCGGCACAAGTGATAGAAGTAGTTTTTTGCCGCCGCAGGTGCCTATGTATGCTCGCCAACCCAACGCGTCACCCTTCGAAATATTGGCCTTAATACTTTTGTGTTACTTGCCGGTGACAATCGCTGCGCAGTTGGTCTACTAGACGCGCCCGTTCTCGGTGCTTTTGGATTATACGGGGGAGTTTTTGGCAGATTCAAGATGTGACCTACCATCCGTTTACATATGATTTTACGATTCCTTGAACCGTCCTGGTAGTTTAGTCAGTTGTAGGGTGGTTTCAATTAGAATTAGAACAACTATACTGAAAAATTATGATGCGGAATACTGAGACTCCAACTATGCCTAGCATCATAGCTATGAAAGTGGTTGCTTGAGATGAAACGATCTGGGTTTGACCTAACAAATATGACCACATTCATAATATGAATCGAATGTAATATTAGAATACGCATATATTGAAAGACTTCCTTGCACAGGATAACCCTACACATGCCAGCTATGCTCTTCACGCATCGTTTTTGTTGATGGAAAACCCTAATAGCGTCTGCAGAATATCCCAAAACAGAATTCCATAACCAGCTCTGGAGTAGAAATGAGAAAGATAGTAAGATAGTGCAACTTCTCTGTTTGTCTTCTGAGATAATCTATACAGAGAATAGCCAACTGAAGATAACTGTCTACGTAGCACGTCAAGATGGGCCTTCTATTCCAAATTGTTCTCTATTACTACACCAAATAATTTAACCTCAGATACATGGAAAATGTTTTTACCGTTAACTTTGATTCTGAAGATTCTGATACGGTTTTACTTCTAGGAGTGAAATTCAGCTATAACATTTTGAGCCTGCTTTATTAGTTCTAACTCGGTTTGCTTACTACATAATATACAGCTATTGTCATCAGCGATAATTGAACTATTATTTACCACTATTATATCAGGTAAATCATTCACGAGTAATAGGAAAATCAGAGGTCCCAGGACAGAGCCTTGGGGCACAGGTTATTAGCAAAGTTTCCGGTCTAACTTCATTCATTCAGGTGTCTAATAACATTTCATGGTTCACAAGATCAAATGCATTTGCTAAGATCCACGAAAATTTCGAGGGTTTTCGTGTTTCTGGTTTCATTTTCATATATTACATCTATGAAGTTATATATCAGTCGCCATTGACCTACCTTTGAGAAACCCATATTTAGCGCTATGTAAAAGCACTCTCACACCCAAAGGTGCAAGAGAGAGTCTACCCGCCCGACGTCGAACCAGCTTGAGTCCTCTAATTATATGTCACACAGACGCAAACGCGTCGATTTGACATGCCACCACGGCCTGATCGACTAAAACCCGTTCCCTCTTCCTTACCTCTATCTCCATCTGCACCGGGCACCATCGTGAACAATATTCTTTGCAGTGCGAGATGAGGTAATGATTATACCACTCTTGAACAGGTGTTCTCAGAGCTAACACTAGTTATAGTATGACCGAAAGCAATCCTGGCTGCACAAAACTGATCATCATAAATGGACAAATATCTATTCAAAGGATAGATAGATTTATACGGTATGTTGAAACGATGTATTCGAGGTTTGTGGTGGTAGGTATAGCAAATTTAAAAACGTTATCATATGCAGATTGGGCACCGCTTTGTTACGCATAATGGACTTTACATTTCGTCATTGTAAAAAACACAAAGCACAGAACCGCGGCATAAAGAATGGCGGTAGTAATCTCGACAAAAGCACAAATAAAAATCCGGCACAGTGTATCATTAAAGTAAATAAAATATACCACTGCGACTTTCACAAAAAACGAATAGTCCAGTCATAACGGGTAAGGTACCCTTTATGTGAGACAACTAAATTCGAAGTTTTGTAATTATAAATTTCAAACTTTGAAACTATATTCAAATTAAGATCTTCTGCTGTTCAGTGTTATATAATGAGGAAAAAATTATTTGGTTCTGTTCAGATTTTTATCACTAGGCGTTTATCACTAGGTCCATAGTGGATTAACATTTTGCACTTCAACACCTTATTACTGAAGCAAACTATATTTTATAACTGGTATTCAGATTTTTGCAACTGACACTGTACTTAACCCCCCGTAAGTTATTTTATTTTCTGAAGCTATTAAAGATACATGGTCATAAAAAATACATTATAATAATATATTCATTCTCATATATGTGTTAATAATGTTGTTTCTCCAACTGCACTCTATTGTTTTATAAAACTATGGTTTTGGACTATTTTGTGCATTTTATCCTTTTTTGTTTATTTTGAAAAAGACCACAGCGGCTTTTAAGTTGCAAAAATATTCGGTAAAGTCGATTGTAAAATAAGACACGGATGGTAGATGATGCGACGCTCTGTCAAGAGATTTTTTATTTACTTGTACTGAATTTATACGAATAGTGCCACCTCGAAGGTAACCCTTGTATGAGGTATTGGCATCAAATAAAAAATTTCACATTAAAATTTATCTAACCCATCCTGCTGCTTCAAAAGCTCCGTTTGTACGGTCTCTAGTTTTCTTCCTTTTTATTGGCAACAACAACCATCCTATGACAGTTCTGCAGTTATTTCTTCTGAGATTCTTGCATTATTTAATAAAATTTATACCCTAAATTTTGACACATGGTTCAAAAGTTGTTATGTATTGTGATGCTGTCATTCCATCAAATGACTCATGTCAGAAAGTACAGATACTATACCTATACCAGGGTTTCGGAATAAATATAGTTTATCATCATCAATTGTCTCGGCCAGCATATATGAATTAATATTAAAATGCATTCATTAAAAAATATATGTAAGACGTATACAGAGAAGTGTATTCCTATAACAAGTCAATATAAAATTAATCAGCTCTTATACATTGAACATAGAATAGAACATATACCTGATGACGCCCCGATGACGTAAGTAGTTGATAAAATCAAAGACGGTATATCAATTTGCATGTATTCTTGCAAAAGTTGTAAGCCTCAAGATCTGTAGCATTGTACGGTCCTTCGTGAATTATTAGTAATATTTATTAGAATAAATGCAAGGCAGTATAGAAAGAAGAGATTAAAGTAAACATCAGGAATCCACTGAAGCTATGCTTGTGCGCGGATTTTAATAACAAAGCTATGTCTTACATCTAAAATGGGTTTTTAACAATTAGGAAAATAAAACAGAAGTTAAAAATCTAAATGGAGAAACGATGCAAAAAATCACAATATCCGTTACTTTTGGTCATTGCAGGTTTTCAATTAACGTCGTGATAACAAATACTCGTTATTTTTCAGATTAATAATTAATTCTGATGCAAACGTTCTGGGTTTATCTAATAACCATTTTTGTAAGTTCTTCTTAAATACATTTCTAGATTTAATACTTTTAATTTCGTTACGTACATACGTGTATGCCCTGGGCGCTAGGTATTGATAATATCTTTGGCCAATTGTTTTATATGCCCTGGGAACCGCAATATTATTAATTTTCAATCTTGTATCGTACAGATGTGAGACATGATTGAAGTTTGACAAATGAGGTTGTTGATGCAGTAGAATTTTTAATAGGTATATTTGCCGAATATCTAATAGCCTCAATTGTGAAAACGGTTCGTCACTTGGGTAGGTATATTTTACATTTTTCATTATTCTCATAAGGCATTTCTGTAGCACCTCCACAGGTTTTAGGAATGCATCAGTAACGCCGCCCCATGCAGTTATCCCGTAATTTAAGTGAGAGTATATCAGAGCGTAATACACTGAGCGAAGCTGACTTTCGGTAATAAATGTTCTTAATAATTTCATTACTGATATAAAACTTCGCAATTTTTTTCTCAGGTTACTCATTTGTTTGTCCCACTTCATGTGACAGTCCAAATGGATGCCTAGGTATTTAACAGTATCGGCAGGTGACAACTCGATACTTTGGCTTTGAAATTGGATTGGAAAATGTAGGAAGATTTGTGGAGTAACTGATGAATGGAAGATAAACAGTTTTTTTGAAATTTACGGTTAATATTTTACTGTTAAACTAAACATTGAATTAATGTATAAAAAAAAACTATCGGCCCTAGGACACTACATTGCGGCACTCCATAGCCTACCTTCCTAGCTAGCTAACATTACCGATTTTAACACACTGCTCTCGATCTTTTAAATAGCTTTCAAGGAGATCATATGACTTTCCCCTAAAACCTACTGAATTCTGAATAAAACTAGGTCAGTTGTTGACTTGGCACAGCCTGTCAATACTTGTTACTACCGCAATTATACGAGAAAAAATATAAAAATAGGAAATCATAGTAGTAATAATAATATTTATTCACTCTCAAGAGTCCCAAAGTACATAAAAACAAATCGTTGTAAAAAATGAGTAAATAACGTCTATAAAAGTACTAGGCCTGTACATGGACGAATTAGTGTTGCAATATATAAATATTACATATACTTACGTAAATGTATAAGATAAATATGGCTATAAATAGTTTAAATGAAATTTGTTAGATTACTTATGGATTTATTTATTAATAATTTATGTATTTCTTTCCTATCTACTGTACTTAACCATTCTTAAAGACACTTTCTGACGCATTTATTGGATTGTGACTTTTATATCACTAGCTGTTTTTTGATATAGTTGTGGCGCCAAATAAGTATACAATTTCTGCATAATCGATTTTCCCGTTTTAGATATTTATTTTGCATGTAATTTATACCTTGTGTTATGGTCGTGTTTGTAGTTTTAAGGTTCGTTTTGCAATGTAGAAAGATGTTGGATGACATTTCGGCAAGACATCGGGTATTACTTATGGTTGCCGAGTCACGCTGGAGTTTGTGGTAGTGAAACGGCGGACGCGCTCGCAAGGCGAGGGTCTATGAATTATCTCCTGAGTCCTGAGCTGGCTGTGGGGAGCAGGTACCATTAGAAGGAAAACGGAAGTTTGGTTGCAAAATCAACATCTTATGAGGTGGAGAGGAATCTGTAGACATCTCCGTCAAGCTAGAGGACTTACTTTAGGACCTCTGGCCAAGGAGGGGCGTTCTGTCTCTCACCGGACAGAAGATGGTTATTGTTATTAGTGGGCCTGCTATCTATCCATAACATCTTTAGACGTCACTTGTTGGATGGCAAGCGACCCGACGTGTGCACTTTGCGGTGAAGAGGAAGAGTCCTAAATACTCGTTCTATATCGCTATGAAGCCCTTGGATGTCGCAGGCAGGCTATACTAGATTCAAGCGTCCTTTAACCTGAAGGCAGGTTTACCTTCACCTTTGCGATAAGGGCTGGACTTTGGAATTAGGGTAAGGATAGGTGCATAAGCGCCCGCTTGTAAGCCTATGCACAGGTGGCTTTTGTCACAAGAAAGCCTCTTTGCATCTTTCATTTATGTTCACACCTCAACCTGAGGCTTCATGCTCCATATTTTATCAATGATACCACTACACTGCTCATAGGAAATTTTTTTGAATTATCTTGAAAACGTGTCACATTTTTTTTAAACATTTATCATCTAAAACAACGTTACTATGCTAAAAGTCGCGTATGTATGCATATGTGCTTGCACACAGATCTGCCATGAACGTGAATATTTAAAATATACACACGGAGACTGCTTGACATGTCTGCATGCAGATATATATGCATAACACCGCTGGAAAAATGCAAAACTCATTAGCTGGAGAGGATAGACAGCACATAATTCCTGTTTGAAGGCCTTTGTGCCCACCTGGGGCCGCGAATAGGGGAAGCCAAATCGATATGCTTGCTGATTTAACGAATATAGATGCGTTGCCACTCGCAGACGTCTATGTCATCTGTGCACATTTCAGCGCAGTCGACATTGGTGCTTCATAAAGGATGTGGTGTTTAGTTTTGTATTTTCTTTTGGCCTCGTCTGCGCGGTGTGTTAGCATCCGGTTGCCTTCCGTCAGCGGAGGTGATGATGCATTGAAAGTTGAAAGAAAAGCCTGTCTGAGGGTGGATTTAGATCAGGATTGTCGAATTATTTGATACGTATTAAATACTCCGAGAGTTAGTATAGTCCTTGCACCCCAAAAAAGTCTTTTAACGAGTTAAGCATCATAAACAAGAGACCTTTGATTTTTAAAGCTGCTTATGAAGCTTATCCCAAATATAATGAAATACCTGGACAACACAATAACATCATAAATGATCGTTAGATTTAACGCACTTTACGAGCTCACAACATGTCTGTTAAGAAATTGTGACTATGATGATGATGACTTCTGTAAACACAGATTACGGGTGACCTCCTGGCCTACGTCACTCACTTGTGGAGCAGAGCAATTGAAAATCATGGCAAATTCCGTGATGTTGCACTTGACATATCTAAAGTCTTCGACAGAGAAGGCATGTGGCATGGGGGTCTTCTGGTCAAGCTTGCTGCTTATGGATTACCACCTGACCTGCCCCAGTGGCTGAATAGCTTTTGAACGACCCCTATATTATTTTTGCTGTACATCAACGAGCTTCTGAAAATAACATCCAACCCAATCTACAGCTTCAAAGACGATCAACGTAGATATCAAAAGAATTGTCGAGGGATCAGTAAATAAAATACAGTTCAACGTACAGAAAACTCAGCCAACAACACTTACAAAGAAGTCTCACGTTGGCTTACCATCTGTGGAAATGGAGGGTCACCCCATAGTCAAGTCACCTTCCATCAAGCTTTTGGGGATCAGCATCAACAATAACATGTCCTGGCACGACCACGTCGTCAGTATTGCTAAAACGGCATCCCAGAAGCTTGGAGTTTCGTTCCGCTGTAGGATATACCAGAGCAACTACTCCTGCTGTACAAGGCACACATACTACCATCACTGGAGTATTGCTCCCATGTGTGGGGATGCACTTCCAAGCACCCGCCTAACCTCACAAAGGACGTCCACAGCCTGGAACAGAAAGGTGGCTGACCTGTCCCTGTTTTGAAGATTCTATCACGGAAGATGTTCGAAGGAGCTCTCCCAGATAATAATACCTAAGGCCGTCCGAACGAGGAACACTAGAGAGGCTCTGCGAGGTCATCCTTACCATGTAGAGGTCTCTACTGTCCAAACCAGTCTCCTCCAGCATTCCTTGTTTTGGAGAACTTTGACGAAGGAGTCAAGGAAAACCATTTATATTGAATACGTAAACAAAACTTTATTAACTATTTGATAACTTCCCACCATAGATTTATCGATAACCACTGATTAAAATAAAAAACGAGACCCGTCAAAAGATTTGTCAAGAGGGACAACTTTTGATCTTGAACTAATTCTACTTCACCGTGTTGTACCATCTGCCCCTCAGGGTCATCCCCTTAAAAATTTTAATAAGCGGTATCGACGAATATTTTTTCAAAGGTGTGTCGAAGTCCTTTACTCTGAAGTTTAACCTATTGCAATCGGTCGAATCGTTTAAAAAAAATCATTCATCAATCAGCTAGGGAGGTGCACTAAAAACGCATGCAAACTCTACTGATAAACTCTATAAGGAATGTTGTCGCTTTAATATAAGGCAACCTTGTTTTTTCAAATTTTATTATTTCTACAGGAACAAATAGTTTTTTAAAAAAAGTAATTAATTTTGATTATAATACCTTTCTTCAGATTATTGAATAACTAGTGTAGGCCTTTTTTCGTTGTATATGACAATTATTTTATTTTTTTCGTATGCAAAGTGTGTGTAAAATGTTTTTTTAATGTGTCACACAAATTTTAAAGGATCGTTATTACCCAAAATTCAGATATATGGATGCATGCGTGTGAATTTTCACATCCACGTAGTGCCTATTGACACTCAGTGGATTTCTCTGTTTAATTTGCAGCAAAGAGGTTTTGGATTTTAATCACTACTACGTTCAGTTGTATTTATCTTTCCCAAATAAATATTATACAACACAAAAACAAACGAGAATATCACCTTTTATTGCAACACGTGTTCAAAATGTTGCTTGTTATTGGCAAAATGATGGTGATGCTCAAATTCCTGGCGAACAGTTTCAAAAACGGTGGACATGATTCCAATTTATGATGCCCAAAATCAATGTGCTCAGCAAACTGCCGTTCGCTTTAACGCCATACATTCGGGGTGATGACTTCACATAAGTATGTTTTGGGCGTCCTCTATGTTTTGGCCCTTGTTACGAAATTTCCTCAAACTGAATCTGTTGCAAATAAAAAGCTGAGAGTTTTTGGATGAAGCCACTCAAGTTGAAGTTGTGGGTCATTTTGGCATAAGTTCTGTACTTCATTGTGCGCAAAATTGTGGATGCGACTGATATTTAATTTGGTTCTATACGCACAGTTGCTAAACTCCATAAATTTTATCCATTCAAAATGCAGATAGTGCAACAACTAACCAAAGATAATTTTCGATCAGCTAGTTGAGTATTGTGAACAAATGGCTACAGCGATTGATGATAATAGCATTCGCGTAAAGAATATCTGGCTCACTAATGAATGCACATTTTATCTAAACGGATTTGTTAATAAGTGTAAGTGCAGGTATTGGAGCAATTGAAATCGTCAAGCTTTTGTAGAAGGGCAAACACAGTACCCCCAAAGAGTTAAGGTATGTGCAGGCATTTTAGGAAACAAAGTGATTGTTTATCAATGGAAATTTAAATTCAGACATTTATTTGGTTATGTTGGGAAATACCATCAATCCGCTTATCATTGAAACCATTGAAAACCAAATCGTAGGGGACGGAAACCCTATACTATATGAGGCTGAAATCTATTTTCAGCAAAGCTTATCTTCTCGTTCTGTTCTTTCGGTTGGGCAATGGCCTTTCCAGATAAGTGTATAGAGCGAAGAGCACCCATAGAATGGCCTGCTAGATCTCCTGATTTGGCGTCATTAGACTTTTTTCTTCACGTCATTTAAAATCTATTGTGTCGATCAAACTTGAAAAATGAATGACCTTCATCATCGCATCATCGAAAGCTGCCATGATATTCTACAACTTGTTTTTGCAACTGTCCATCAGGAATTTGAACATCGTCTACATTATTGTTTGGCCAATAATGGGGAGCATTTTGAACGCTTATTGCAATAAAAAGTGATATTTTCATCTATTTTTGTTCCATTACAATAAATTAAGATATACAAATATTTTTCTAATTTTCTCGAAAACGAATCGACCGATTCTAAAAAACTAAATGTCAGCTTTACTCGTAATCAATTGTCATTTAAAATCTTCAGATGGGTGACCCTGGGTGGCAGAGGGTACAAGGGGGTGAAGTAAGCTTTTGATTAAAAAGTTGCCCCCTTTGACAAATCTTCTGAGGTGTCACGGCGTTTTCTCTTTTAAATAGTGGATAAAGAAGGTATCAAATTCTTGGTATAAACTATTACAGCTTTGCGCATATAGAAACATATGGTATACTTGAATCAAGGTATTTTTCAAGTTGGTCTTTATTCAGGAATTTATTTTATTCTATCTTGCATAGCAAATTTGACTGTCCACAGAATGGAGCACCAAATCATCATATACAGGGTGGGCCAATAGTGCGTGGACGGAGGATTGTAGGCTTACTGAAAAGTATTTCAAAAATCTGTCACTTGATCATGGCAGGGATCCTTGAGGGCTATAACGTAAAAGTATTTTCACCTAATTTTTGACGTTTATACAGGGTGATTCATATCAAAGTTATATTTTTTTGAATGGAACCCCCTATATATTATTGCATATTTGGATTCCTCGGTCAATTCCAGTGTGACCTTATGTATCACACATGGAACTATAAATGCACCGTTTAGACGCAAATCACCATTTTTGGTATAAGTAGGTATCAGAAAAAAAATTGTATATCGCAGCGATTATAAAACTTAGAAGGCCGTGACTTTACGGTACGACTAAGCATGAAATGCGTCACCTTAGGTCAGAGGGCTTAATTTGAATTCTTTTTTCACTTGGAGAAATCAGTAGATTAATTAATTACAGATAACTTGATTTTTTCAAATGGGAATGCCTATTTTGGTTTAAAGAATCAAATGTAAACTTTGATTACCTTTCTAATGATATAGCATTCTCGATATCAATCTTTTTTAGTTTTCATTTTATTTCAAATTTTCAGTCAAATCGGTGTTTTTCAATTTTTCTGCATGCAAGCAACCTAGCAGGCCATGAAAAATAAAAAAAAGCTCGTTAATATGGAAGAAACCAACTAACTTAGTAGAAAGATGCAAACTAACTAGAGCAACGAGGCAAGATTATGAAAATGTCTTACAACATATTAGCTCTAACCAGAAACAATAGCGGTAAGAAGAACGCTCATTTTTCACAGCCTACTAGCTATTAGCCAATTTCCAAAGTCAGTTAAAAAATATTTAATCAAAGGAAAACTACTACTGATTGTTGCTGGCAGTAGAATATCTATGCCTTTTGAATAAATTTTCACATTTAATGCTATAAAAAAGTAGCCATTTCCGTAAGTCAAAAGTAATGATACCTCTGACTGGAACCCCTCAAATTCTTCAGTAGGTACTTCTACTTATTAGCAAAATCGCGGAAAGTGAAAGTTGATTTGCAGTCTGTTTGAATTGTAAAAGATAATTTAGTTTGCAGAAAACTACATGAAATAAACACAATTACAACATAGCGTAATTAAAAAATTCTAGCATTATTTCAATAGATGTTCAGAATACTCCAGTTGGAGATATCTTCACCAGTTGGAGATATCTTCACCGAAACGGACATGACGAATTTTTTTATCCCATGAAATGTGAAATTTCATTCTAAAGATGTTAGACTGTAAGCAAAAATCGCTGGTAGTTTTCCTTTTGTTTCAAAATTTTTAATCATTTTGGAAGGTTGTCAAGCTCTAGTAGACATCAAAAGCTAGTATGCTGTGAAAAACAAACACTTCTGCCATACCCCAGCTACTTATTGGCATTAGATATCTTGCGGCTGTTGTATCCGGTTAGAGCTAATATGTTGTAAGGAATTTGCATAATCTTGCCTCGTTGCTCTAGTTAGTTTGCATCTTTCTACTAAGTTAGTTGGTTTCTTTCATATTAACGAGCTTTTGTTTATTTTTCATGGCCTGCTAGGTTGCTTGCACGCAGGAAAATTGAAAAACGCCGATTTGACAGAAAATTTGAAATAAAATGAAAACCAGAAAAGATTGATATCGAGAATGCTATATCGTTAGAAAGGTAATCAAATTTTACATTTGATTCTTTAAACCAAAATAGGCATTCCCATTTGAAAAAATCAAGTTATCTATGATTGAAGTTTCCTTAATTAATCTACTGATTTCTCCAAGTGCAAAAAGAATTCAAATTTAGCCCTCTGACATAAGGTGACGCATTTCATGCTTAGTCGTACCGCAAAGTCACGGCCTTCTAGGTTTTATAATCGCTGCAATATTCAATTTTTTTCTGGTACCTACTTATACCAAGAATGGTGATTTGCGCCTAAACGGTTCGTCTAAAGTTCCATGTGTGATACATAAAGTCACACTAGAATTAACCAAGGAATCCAAATATGCAATAATATGTAGGGGGTTCCATTAAAAAAAATATAAGTTTAATATGAATCACCCTGTATAAACGTCAAAATTTGAGTGAAAATATTTTTAGATTATAGCCCTTAAGGGTCCCTACCATGATCAAGTGACAGATTTTTGATATATTTTTTAGTAAGCCCACAATCCTCCGTCCACGCACTATTGGCCCACCCTGTATAGTGAAACAAATTCACTCTATCGTTAGTCCAGTGTGTTCAGGTTCTGTAACTATTCTAGTACTTTATAATGCTTGGATACTTATAGCTTAGAGTTATTGTGTTGTATCTACTACATAGTTGTTTGATAAAATACAACAGATTTTACAAATGTTCCAATTTTAGGTAACGATACGGTGGTAACCATTGGACTCCTTAAATTTATTATAATCAAAATAAAAGGCAAGCATCCCCTATTCCCTACTATAAGGAGGATATGATGCGTTATCTTTCATAATCCAGACAGCGAGCGTTTGACGGACGTCACATACATACAAAACAGCTCCGATCATGGTCAGTCGCACACATCCTCCGCCGAAAAACTTTCCCACCCTTCTTTATCGTGAGGCTTTTCGGAACGCATGGCTGGTCAATCTGACAGTTCGAAACAGATCGGATTGATTGAATTGATTCAATTACTGGACGAGAGGGCAGCTAGAGAGATATCCGGATTTTTCCAGATGACGAACAAAGCCGCCGCTGAGAGCTATCATAATTGATATCTCAGTGGGCCTTGGATTAGTAGGAGAGGGGCATCGATAGTCACCTGTTTGCGAAAAAAAGAACGGAAGATGAGGAAAAAGTAAGACCGCGTAAGAACACGCGTTTTGTTAGATTGGTAGTTTGAGCAGCTTTCAAACAAAATGCCACTTTGTCGGATATAATACCACAAAATTTAGTTTAGATTAAGTGATATTAAATATGATCATCTATTGTTACAGATTGACCGAGAAGTACTTGTGCCGCTCACATTGGGTAAGTACTAGGATTATAAATTTTCATAACTAATCAATTTTAGTGTAGAAAAATATTCGGCCAAAGTATAAGATCAATCAAAAAGCTATTTAAAAACATCTCTACAAACTTTTCTGTTATAATGGTGGCTATGCCCTGTATTTTGCGCCGGGCGACTAGCCCACCTTTGGCCCTTTTTGCTGCCTCTACAGAAATAATACCAAAAAACCGCCATGGCCTTCTAGAACCCACCAGACCTCTTGGCGAGGCGTAGCATATCCTATACTGGGTAAAGTGACTCCTCTCCAAACTTTGAACCCCTGAGATTGTTATACCCAGCACATCTGCCCAGAAAGTATATAGCGTTTATTGTAAATATAAAATAAATAAAATACAACAAATAACAAGTGCCCCAAAAAAGTAAAAAACTTGTGCTTGGGCACAAGGTAATTATTATAAAATAGAAACAACAAATAAGGGTTAATTCAGGAATATTTATATTTAAATATTATGTACTTATAGATATTAGTAATAATAGGTATTACATATGTCAACAGGTTGGTGAATTTTAATGCGATTATTATTTAATATCCATTGTTTTAAACCATACTTGAATGATTAAAGGCACTAGACATTTAATTCTTTCTGGTATCTCATTATATAGTCTTGGAGCAGGAAATTTATGACATCGTAATAAAATATTTTTCCTTGCTTTTGGTACAACATTAGATGCATATCTTAAGTCATATTTATGTTCGTGTTTTGTCAACTTTGATTTATTTTTATACTGGTAAATGCCTAATGACATGAAAAATGTTTGGCGGATATCTAGAATTTTGTTTTAGAAAATAACAAGTCACTAGGATATGTACATTTCACTTTATATAAAATTTTTGTTAAACGTTTTTGTATAATTTCTATTGCTCATAAGTAAGTAATGCTTAACCGGCAATGGTTTGTGAGAACCTCCAGCAAAAGCTTGCCTTTGTTCAAAAGCCATAGCGTACGATTCCTGCCAGGGCCTGCTAGGAACCTTTTGGATTGCTATACATAATTATCTCGGCATACTCAGCAGTACTTACAGTAACGGTAAAATTCTTTAATTTTACTTCCCACACCGATAGGTGAGGGGAGTATTGTGATCGCGAAAATTTTCGATTTTGAGATAATACGTTTTTTGGGCGTTTTATGATGTGTACATAACGAAAATCCACGTCACTCATTTCCGTCGGTCTGTCTGTCGGTCTGTCTGTCTGTCTGTCGGTCTGTCTGTCTGTCTGTCTGTCGCGTTTTTCTACCCTCGTAATCTCAGTAACCTGCATGGATTGTGATGAAATTTGGGCAGCGGTATGCTGTGGGGTCGTAGTAGGTAATGTTCCTATAATTTTGAAAATCGATGCATAGGCGGCGGAGTAATAAGCAAAAAACAAAAAAAATTAAATATTGCTGAAACTTTCAGGCGTTTTAGGGGTCCCTGATCATTTTCTACTTTTTTTTGGGTGGGGGTGAAATTGGGGTGGTTGGGGGGTGGGGGGGTTGTAAAATTGAAAAATTTTTTGCTTTCATAATAAACTGTCCACTGAACTGTGGAGGAAGACCTGGCGACATAAATAACTTTTTTAGGTCCATCCGGACATTGCCTTTGCCTATTACAGAAAGCAAAGGACTTAGAATTTTTTTTTGATGTAAACATACGAGAGTATTGCGTCAGATCGTTGTAACGAGGAACTGTTGAATTGATTTGAATGAAATTTTAAAACGGCATTACTACCATGGCGAAGATGGAAAACGCGTATGGTTTTGATAAATCGTGCCAGTGGCGGCGCAGGAATAATAAAAAAGCTAAAAATACAAAAACAGCTCAAACTTCGTTTTTAAGCGTTTTAGAGGTTCCTATCATTTTCTGCGTTTTTTTTGGGTGGGGGTGAAATTGGGGTGGTTGGGGGGTTGGAGGTTGAAAAATTAAAATAATTCTTATACCCATAATAGGCTGTCCACTAACCTGTGAAGGAAGATCTAGCGACACAAATCACCTTTTTAGGTGCATCCGAACATTGCCTAGCCTATTACAGAAACTAAGGGACTTAGAATTTTCTGTATACTATACGAGAATTGATTGGTCTAAATCGTTTTGTATTTTGTAACGTGGACACTATTAAATTGATTCCAATGAAATTTTGACACAGTATATTGTTACCGTGGTGACAATGGAAAACGCGTATGTTTGTTAAAAATCTTGTCAGTGGCAGCGTAGCAATAATCAAAGAACGCGACAAGTATGAAAGCAACTCAAACGCGGCTTTTAGATGTTTTAGGGGTTCCTGATCATTTCCTACCAGCTTTTTGGGTGGGGTGAAAGTGAGGTGGTTGGGGGAGTGGGGGTTGTAAAACTGAGAAGTTTGTAGTATCGATAATAGGCTGTCCATTGACCTGTGAAGGAAAGACCTAGCGGCATAAGACAATTTTAGGGGGGGGGGGGGGGGTAGCAATTATTTGGTTGCAAGGGATCTTAGACTAAAGCTTCATGCTATGGGAAAATAATAAACTGGTATCAGCGTAAGGTGTGGGAAGTACTGAGTCAATCAACTTGACTTCATTTTTTATTTCAAGTGTATTGTCAATCTGTCTAGGCGTAGGGATGTGGCGACCCCATCGCCCAGAGGTGATGGTACACCTTGCACCGACGACGGTGCATCATGTACTATTATCTCTGCAATCAGCCACAGGGGGGAGAAGTGCAGTCACTTAGCTTCGCCCGCGGTGCAATCACCCCCACATCGGAATATTTCCGGGAAACTAGAAATAGGTTCCCGGGAATAGGCGGCGCCAAATGGCCTCACGGTTCATGTTCCGTCGCTGGGCTGATGTTCTCGGTTTCTCATAAGTGACAAATTGGATTAATTAAAAGTAAAAAAATGCTCAATGGCTCTTCCAGGATCAAAAGATTCCGGAGGTAAAATACCTGGCCATTCGGATCTCCGGGTACCAGGTGGTCCGAGGGGAACATTAAGCGAAGATTGTTTAAAGAATTGTGCTGCCACTCCTCGTCAGGCTAACAACAGAAGCCGTCCTTCGCAGCAACTTCGCACTGACGACAGGCCCGAAGGCCAGAGAAACTTATTCAGAGCCGACTTTACAAATATACGAGGTCTTGCCTCCAACATAAACTCTGTCCATCAACACCTTCAGGCAGAGAAGCCACACATTCTGGCTCCTACGGAAACCCAAGTCGGCTCTTCAACAATGGATAACTGCTTTAGATATCCCGGATATGACTTATACACCCGATTTAGACGTAGGTTTGGCGTATGCGTGTACGTTAAATCTGGGCTTTCTTGTCATCGAGAAGAAGAGCTCGAACTGGAAGGATTTGACATCATATGGCTCAAAATGTCCTTCCAAAATCATTCCAAATTTATATGCTGCATTTATAGGCCACCAAGCAGTAACAACTGCAAAGAGCTCTTCGAGAAGCTTTCAGCCACTGTGGACGCGCTGCAATCAGATCACCCTCATTCGGAGATAGTCTTTCTGGGTGACTTCAACGTTCACAACTCATACTGGCTGACACACTCAAACAAAACGGACGACGAGGGACGTGAAGCTGAAGCCTTCGCTATCAGCTGCGGCTTGGAGCAGATAGTCAAAGAACCAACAAGGATTCCCAGCCGGCACGGAGATTTTGCTAGTCTGTTGGACCTATATCTCACAACTATTCCAACGGTCTACACAGTTAAGGTAACCGCCCCACTGGGATCGTCTGACCACAACACCGTCTCGACGCTGTGCAGAATGCATTCTCCAGATTTCTACCATGCAAAGCCTCGTCGGGTCTGGCATTACGGATCAGCCAAGTGGGACGACCTAAGGGAATACTAGCAGTCCTTTCCCTGGAACGACGTCTGCTTCAAGTCAGGAGACCCATCAGCTTGCGCCCAAGAAATAACAGAGGTATTAATATCCGGCATGGAAGCCTATATTCCTCATGTCGTCAAGCATCCCTCCAAAAACAAGCCATGGTTCAATCAGCGTTGCAGAGATGCAGTAACCTCTAAAAACCAACATTACAGAGAATGGAGGAAAAATCCAAATTCTGAGAGCCACCGCAGTTTTATCGACGCCAGAAATCACTGTAAGCGCGTGATTGACAGCAGCAAGGAGGAACACAACCAAAAAATTAAGAACAAGCTCCTCTCATGTCCTAGTTCGTCCAGAACATTCTGGTCTGTAGCTAAGGCTGTTAGTCAGAACTTTTCCTATTCGTCAATACCACCCTTGACCAGAGAGGACAAATCCATCGCTTCTGCTCCTAAAGAAAAAGCAGACATCTTGGGGAAGCTCTTTGCAGCCAATTCTACTGTAGACTTTCAAGGAAGTACTCCGACCACCACCATAAGCGTGAACTCGAGAATGGCAGAGGTCAAATTTCAACATCGAGATGTAAAAAGCATCCTCCAAAAACTGAATACCAATAAAGCTACTGGTCCTGACCAAATTCCAGCCATTGTCCTTAAACGCTGTGCCGCTGAGCTTGCACCTATTCTTTGCAAGCTCTTCAAACTTTCGTATCAACGAGGCGTGTTTCCCGCTTCGTGGAAGATTGGCTGCGTGCAACCCATCCCTAAGAAAGGCAAAAAAACTGATCCCACCAATTATAGACCTGTGGCTCTTCTCAGCATCATGTCTAAGGTTATGGAGACTGTCATTAACACACAGCTCCTGAAATACCTGGACAACAATAACATCATAAATGATCGCCAGTATGGCTTCCGTAAGCACAGGTCTACAGGTGACCTCCTTGCCTACGTCACTCACTTGTGGAACAGAGCAATAGACAACGAATCCCGTGTTGTTGCACTTGATATATCCAAAGCTTTCGACAGAGTATGGCATGACGGACTTCTGGTCAAGCTTGCTGCTTATGGACTACCACCTGGTCTGCGCCAGTGGCTGAATAGCTTTTTGAAAGACCGATCTCTATTCGTTGTAGTCGAGGGCTGTTCATCAGACGTATTTTCAATAAACGCCGGTGTTCCTCAGGGATCTGTCCTATCCCCTACACTATTTCTGCTGTACATCAACGAGCTGCTGGAAATAACATCCAATCCAATCTACAGCTTCGCAGATGACAGTACATTAGTGTCGTGCATGGAACCAGGCAAGCCACTATCATCCCAGGAGACGGTACGTCGGCGACAGCAGCATGCCGCACAGATCAACGCAGATATCAAAACAATTGTCGAGTGGGGATTAGCAAATAAAGTACAGTTCAACGTACAAAAAACTCAGGCAACAACACTTACAAAGAAGTCTCACAATGGCTTACCAACCGTGGAAATGGAAGGTCACCCCATAGTCGAATCACTTTCCGTCAAGCTTTTGGGAATCAACATCAACAATAACATGTCCTGGCACGACCACGTCGTCAGTATTGCTAAAACGGCATCCCAGAAGCTTGGAGTTTTGTTCCGCTGTAGGAAGTTGTATACGCCAGAGCAACTGCTGCTGCTCTACAAGGCTCAGATCCGACCATCGCTGGAGTATTGCTCCCATGTGTGGGGATGCGCTCCGAAGCACTCTCTGAAGCTTCTGGACACTATCCAGAAAAGAGCGATTAGACTAATCGATACGCCTAACCTCACAAAGGACCTCCACAGCCTGGAACATCGAAGGAGGGTGGCTGACCTATCCCTGTTTTACAGATTCTATCACGGAAGATGTTCGAGTGAGCTCTCTCAGATAATAACACCACAGGCCGTCCGAACCAGGACCACTAGAGAAGCTCTTCGAGCTCATCCTTACCAGGTCGAGGTCCTTACTTCCCGAACCAGTCTCCTCCAGCATTCCTTCTTTTGGAGAACTTCGACGCTGTGGAGTCAGCTGCCTGGAAATTTGTTTCCCGACGGCTACAACCTGCAGCGTTTCAAATCTAACGTGAACCGATACTTATTCTCTCGCAGCGCTTCTAAAGCGCCATAGGCTTTCAGCCTTTGCGGGAGGCCGACCATAAAAAAAAATTTTTAACTAAATCATATTGACTTGCTACAATGCGTTGCTGATTCAGTTCTTCTTGTTCTCTATAATAACAAAATAATGACGCTCGCAAATAACTCATTCACTTCTAAAAATGTCAACACAGTTTGCATCCCTCGTCTAGACATCCAAGATGATTATATTCAGAGAACAGAATAAAAGTTAATATAAAAATTTGTAAAGAAGGGAGGCTGATCAGCAAGATGTTTGAAATTTTTCATGTAAATGAGAATTCTCGCGATGCTTACGAACTGAGCGGTTTTTCTTTCGATTTTATTTTATATACCAAATATACTCGAATTTATTGGTACATGTGTAGCTAAAAAATAATAAACCGAATTCAGTCCTCGAAGCTAACGAGAAATTTATTAAAAAATACATCCCGACCCTCTCAATATGAGTTCTTTGGAATTTCTCTTGTAATTTAAGGAAACCGGCGGTATACGCCTCAAGACGTACTATACCAAATTATCTTTGAGCGATATACAGTGGTTTGCACCAGTCATAGTTAAAGTTGTAATTAAAGTTAAGCCTTAATTAAAGTACGAATTGCTTTGCACCGGTTGTAGTTAGCGCCAAACTCATAATTAACTTTAAGCCAAAAGCAAAGTAGGGTTTAACTTTGACGTTTCTTGGCTTAACTTTTGACATTTGTGGGTTTAACATATTCTGACAGGATCACTACAGAAATAAGTTTGGTTAGTTTGTGAAATATATTTTATAAAATGATTTCTATATCCTATAAGCAATTATGAATCAAAATAGATCACTTGGATTCAACATCAAGTCGTGAGGAACTGATGATACGACCATAACCTCAATCTACAACTATATAAAGCTGATTCTGGAATTGGCCAAATATCACTGTTGTAAGACACCGTGTTATGGTTTATGAGATTTTTCGTGTTCAACAGCTTTTTGGTCATTGTTCTGTTACTGCTGTCTTGTTCAAGAAGTCTATCTTAGCAGGTAAGCAAATCAGTTATTTAGAATGCTGTAATTTATGAGATAATGGGCGCTCAAAACTTGGATGGATTTTGAAAACAGCAAGGATAAAACGTTTATTTGTAAATTACAGTTATCACATTCACTAGGGACAGTTGTTTGATACTGCATCTTAGTCGCCCAATTTTTACCATATAAAGAAAATAAATTGATCTGCTTGATTTATTTTGTTTGCAGCAAGATGCAGTATTATTAGGTATGTGAATAGCTATCACAGTAGTAGTTATTACTGTAAAAATTAGAATGCAAGTGTCCTTCCGTTCTCGCATCGATTTTATTTAATTCATCTTCACCACCCATTAGTTAATTTCCTTCTATTTTTAATAAAAATATTGTTTATTTCAGGATCACAGATGATAATGAATACTTTAAGGGACGAGTGAAAAACTGAAGCCTCTTTATTAACAAAAACTGAGTAATTTGAATAATATTGACCCATACTGTATTATTGAGCACTGCGGCAGCACATCACTGTTGTGTGTTCCACCGACCACCCTATCCTAATTACTGAATTTTCTACTATTCAGGACAAGCCCTGATATATTGAAAGAAAATATATTTAATAAAAATATAAGAGAATTCAACCAGTAGTTTTTGTTCAAGTAATAAAACTTACCTTCTGATGGGTGCAACTTTACAGTCACCCAATGAGTGTTTTTTTAAATAATAACCTTGTTTGACAAGACAGAAATTAATTGCTATCTGTGAGCATGTTATACAAACTATCATTTAAAATACATATTTGTAACAAGGCATTCTATATCTAGACACCATTTTATATCACATATTAGCTACTGATACTATGAAATATTTTATATTTTGTTATACGAGAAGTTATAAGAAAGTGATTTTTTTTCTCCACCTTTATTAACAGATATAATTACAATATATGGATAACATATGCATTTATTGGTTCTATTAATTTACACAGTATGTGGAACATATTAGTATTTACTTTCTATAAAGCCATCACAATGAAGCTCTGAATGCATAACACTATGTGCTCTTCGCCTCATGGTATCGGTCTGCCTCTTCTTTCTCAAATACTTGGAAACCTGAATAATTCTTTCTCCACACCTGCAATGACAAATAGAAAGTATTTTGTAGTAGTGCATATATCACAAATCTGTTTTAATAGAGAAGTTGATAGTCATAAGATGTATATTGTTTGTTGCATATATGACTTGTTCCGGAAACTCATCTTAAGGTTATGCCAAAAGATTACTGTTTTAATTGTTTCATTCCTTGAAACCACCTATATATACATATAAAAATTGTAATTATTACCTATGAATGGACATTTTGCTAGTTTAACACTATAAATGTATAATAAAGATGTTTTTAGTTGACCTCAGCACTTTGGACATTTCTATATATTTTTACTTACCACAAACAGATCCGACATAAATGTTATTACTCTGATGTCTTCTGTAGCCACTCCTATACAAGAGAATCCAGAATTAAGACATCCAAAATCCACCAAATGTTGGGTCACTGCAATCGACTATATCATAGACAAAATCTTGCCTAAAGAAGTGCATTTACTTCAAGGATTTACTTTTACCACTGTTGTTATATTCTGTGAGTTGGATATTTACGATAATGGGTTATCAATTAATGAAAATGAAACTAAAAATACTAAAATGAATCCGAAATTTCTTAATCAAAACAAATAGCCTCAGATGAACTTGAAAGATAATGTTTGACAGCCATCAACGACAGTGACATGAACCTTCATTTCCATCACAGAACATCAAAAATACGACATGATTGCCAACGTAAAATCTGAAATTCGTTAAATTTCCCTGTAAGAAAAAGTTAACTCATAATTAAAGTTAATCATGACCGGTGCAAAGACACACAACTTTAAGCCTTAATTAAAGTTAAGCTTTAATTAGTTAAGCCAAAGGTTTAACTATGACTGGTGCAAACCACTGTTTGTCGCTAAAATGAGAGGCAAATGAAACATATGTATCACAAATGGAAAGGAGATGCCCAAAACGATGAGCATATACATTTTTCTAAGACAGATGGTCGTGCGGATCACAAACAAGTAGAGAGGTAGAGAATCATGGGGCGAATCCGCAAAAAAGGAAGAGGTTGAGGAGCAGAACATTTAAAGGATGGTAACCCGAGCGACACGTGTTTCTGCTAATTGGCGTCATCAGGCCCAAATGGATGTCATGTGCCCACATCTAGATGAGGTCACATAACATAACAACCTTGACTCCTCAGGTTACACCCAAAACCAAGTGTTATGTTATGTGACCTCATCGACATGTGGGTACATGACATCCATTTGGGCCTGATGAAGCCAATTAGCAGAAACACGTGTCGCTCGGGTTACCATCCTTAAATGTTCTGCTCCTCAACCTCTTCCATTTTTGCGGATTCGCCCCATGGTTCTCTACCTCTCTACTACATTTTTCTATGTATGTCCACTAACAAGTACAGAGATACTCTTATCCTAAATTCAAATTGTTTATTTTTCTAGTGACCGCGACTATAGAATATGGTTGTTTTTTATGGTTTTCGGTCAACGATTGAAACTATAACTTTCCTTCACTACGTTTCGGTTTATTTTAATGTAAACCATCCTCAGGTGTGTATAAATGAATAGAAAATGATCTGTATATAATAAAAGTAAGAATAAAAATACAAAAAAAAAACAAAAAAAACAATTAAATAAAAATAATTATAAATTGTATGGTATTAAGTAGAATTATAACTAACTATAAATGACTATATAAAACTTTCAAACATAAACTTAGTGATTTTATTTTCGTTTATTGGAAATGAATATAAAAGAATTAAATTTACTGAGACAAGGAAAATAATACTGTGTATTTTACAATATCCTAAAAACGCCGTACCGGTCATTCAGCTCTCTCAACCCGTAGAGGCTGTTTGACAGAAAAAAAACAATTTTACAGAAATGTAACCGACTTCTGAAATTAACATAAGCAGGTTTGTTAGTATTATTTTCCTTGTCTCAGTAAATTCAATTCTTTTATATTCATTTTCAATAAACGAAAATAAAATCACTAAGTTTATGTTTAAAAGTTTTATATATACATTTATAGTTAGTTATATTTCTACTTTATACCATACAATTTATAATTATTTTTATTTAATTGTTTTTGTGTTTTTTCGTTGTATTTTTATTCTTATTTTTATTATATACGGATTACTTTCTATTCATTCATAGACACCTGAAGATGGTTTAGATTAAAATAAACCGAAACGTAGTGAAGGAATGTTATAGTTTCAATCGTTGACCGAAAACCATAAAAAACAACCATAATTTAAATTCAAAACGATGTTTCTCATGGCGGCATTTAGTCAGCCGAATCAATTTTAGGTTAGGGCCGTTATAACACGTGCATTTCAGTATTTTCAATTTCTCATCTTGGTTAATAGTGAGATTTGATATAAATTCTAAAACCGTCGGTACAGTGTAATACGCGATATTTACCTTTTTACGTAATTATGATGATATTTTCGAGTTTTGAATTAGAAGAAATATATAAGTGATGGTATATTTTTTGAACTGTAACATAACCAAGAGCCAGACTACGTTGCAGTTCCCGTAATGTGATGGTTGATTGTGCTAACGCACAGAACCCTTAGGAGCCCGTCCAGATAAAGCGATTTACGCGCGAGTGGACTCGCGCGTAGTCAATTTACATTGCGTCCAGATGTCGCGTTTCACTTGCGTTTCTACGCTTGGAGAGATTTCCTTCCAGTTAAAAACAGAAGTTGGATACAGCAGTTGTGTTGTGGCGTGCATACCAGCGATGGACTCTTCGTAAACAAAGAGAAAGGCGACGATTCAATATGCATCCAATTCCACATGACAGAATGACGCACAGTATGTTTACAACATTATACCCCAAGCTGATAGAACACAGTGAAAAGTGTGTCAACTATATCTTCCCAGATCCTACGTTTTATGAGTCTATTGGAATAATCGGATGGTTCCATATCCCATATGGCTACTCTTTCTTCGACTGCGTCAATTAAAAGTTCTGTATCTAAGTTATCACGCTCCATTTTCAAAAACAAATACGTCCACACGGGACGGACTCGTGTTGTACTGGACGCAACAATGTCGCCCAAGTATCTCGACTCGCGCGGCGCTCGCGCGTACAACGGGCTAGTCGAGAGTCCCGCGCGTTACAAGAGTTTTCGCGCGAGTAAAACAACGCGCGAGAGCATCTGGACGGGATGTATGTAACGTTAGTATCTCGGGAACGCGCGAATAACTACGCGCGAGTCCACTCGCGCGTAAATCGCTTTATCTGGACGGGCTCTAAGGACAAAAGAAAGAAAGAAAGAATAAAGGGAAGAAAGTAGGAAAACGACCAATCAAATTAAAGAAGAATGCATGCCGCAAGCCAAGATAGGTCCAATGAAGGTCATAAGGAGGATTAGAAAGAGCTGGATAAACATAACAGTTTAAAGAGTGGCAGCAGTGAAGAGAGGTTAGCCAAATTTCAATGTATATTTACCAAATGTCAATGCCAATGCCTCATACAAGGCGTAGCCTTCAAGGTAGCACTATCTGCACACGACACCAAACGATCAGCAGAATATCTCAGGTTGGCGGCAATCATACCTGTATCCCGCCATTTTGGGTATCTGTCAAAAGAGGCATATACATCGGTGGACACCATTGACGCAAAGTCGAGGCTCGTATTTCTGTATCGGCATCGACTGCTCTGGTCATTAGGCTCGCGTTCTGTATAGGCTTTGTTACTGTTTCTTGGCGCCCCTCTAGGAACAGCAGCTCATTGCTGAGATAAAATACATAGGTGTACGCTGTGAGATTTATGTACGCGGTGTTGATAGTGTATGATATTTAAAATAGATAAATAATGTGCTGGAATTGTGTGTGCTGTAAAGGTAAATACTATAATTCTAGGAAAAGTTTTTTTAGTTTTCGAATGATCCCGTAAGGTAAGTACATATAACCTACAAAAAAAATATATGCCTACTCATAAATGTACTGAGACTATTAAACGGGTCGGTTGAGGCGACTTAACTGATTTGATAGATAAAAACTGATCAGCCATAACGCCTTTGAGCTAAATTTGATACATTCCTATTGATGATATTTCATGCCATCTTCAACTGCTTTTTAAAACGTTTTTCTGGAATCCAGTAAATCTTTTGGGTCAATTTCAGTACACTTTAAAACACGATAGCGCTGTGCACGTACCTATTGATATTCTTCCCTATATTTTTATGTATAAAGTATCTTAATTGTGATTAGAAGAGGTTCTTCATTTTTTTCGACGACGTCTCAAGATTACCCAACCTAAAAGTTTGTTTTAGAATTTTTTTTGTTTTTCAGATAAACCACCGAAGACGTATTTAAAGAAACGAATGCTGGACAATTTCGAAGGTAGCGACGATAGTGAAGATCTTAAAATTTTAAATTATTACAGTAAACATTCATTTTCACCTAAACCCCTTACTTCCACTGTTTCTTCCTCGTCTTGCAGGATCATAGAGCTAAATGAAATAGCAACACCCTCCTCAACGAAATCAGACGTGAAAAGGAAATTCAGTAATGCAACTGTTAAAATAGATGTCTTAAAGAAAAAGCTTAGAGCCAAAAAAATGCAAAATTTTCGGTAAAGAGAAAACCAACAACTCAAAATTTTTTGGCCACTTTATTTAGAGAAAAAAGCCCCAGTGTCAAAACATTTATTCAAATGCAAATATCTCCACATAAAAAAATGCATGCACAACGAATGAAATACACCTAGCGTTGTCCATATATTACAAGTCACCCAACTGTTATAAATTTTTAAGAACAACCCTTTTGTTTAATCTTCCATCTGTTCGAACCATACAATCCTGGTTAAAAATAATGGATTTTAAAACTGGCATAGATATCGCTTTTTCAAAGAAGTTAGCAATCAAAGTTAAAACGATGTGCAAGAACGAGCGCGCTTGCGCAGTACTTTTTGATGAAATTGCATTAAAACCGAAATTAGATTATAATGAATCATTTGATTATATTGAAGGGTATAAAGACTTGGGTTTTCGTGGTCGCAAAAACGAAATTGCAAATTCAGCGTTGGTTTTTTATGTCAGACGCCTATTTTGCAATTGGAAATACCCTTGCGTTATTTTACTTCAAAAGGTCCAGTTAAGGGAGATATATTAGCACAACTAATTAAAGAGGTTATTGGAGGATTAAGCAGATTACAACTTATCCCTGTAGCTCTTGTTGCCGATCAATGAACAAATAACTGTAACGCATATAAAATTTTAGGTGCTTCCAAATTGAATCCTGTTATTACGATTAATAATTTAAAATTGTTCACGATATTTGATGTTCCTCATTTGCTAAAAAGCTTGCGAAATAATTTTATTAATCCAAAATTAAAGTTTAAAATAAATGGACATTTCATATGTCGGCTAGATATAATAAAAACTTTTGAGATAGACAGGAAAAGTAAAACTACGAGAGCTTTAACCAAAATAACAGAAACTTATTTGATTCCCAATAGTTTTCAAAAAATGAGGGTAAAATATGTGGCACTATTTTTTACCAATTCTGTAGCAGCCGCTGTGAAGTCAGCTTCCCAATTGCAAAGTATTGAGAGTGATACTGCCGAGGACACTTCAAATTTTATAAATAATATAGATAGGATTTTCGACTCCCTGAATAGTAAAACTTTTTTGGATCCGAATCCAAATAGGCGACCTCTATCAAAAAGTAAACCAATTTCATTGAATAATATTAAGTTTGGACTCGAGTATTTTCCATCTCTCGAAGTTTTTGATGAAAACGGACACAAAAAAAATAATATTTACTGTATTAACGGATTTATGTGAACCGTTACGTCCATTCTTGGTTTATTTGAATACCTATTAGAATCATTTAATTGTAAATATCTTATCACTAGTCATCTTAATCAGGATCCTGTTGAAAATTTGTTTTCAGTTATTCGAAACAGGTGTGGATATAATCCAACACCAAGCGTTCGTCAGTTCAGAATTTTGTTGCAGTACAACATCAACATAAGGTTACAAAAAGCATTGGACTCTGGTAATTGTGAGGAAGACCCCCAAGAACTGTTAGATTTAAATGTTGGCGTAAGCGAGATAAATCAGTCACCGACGATTAAGACAAATAATGTATCGGAAGTAGGCAGTAGTAGAAAATTATAATTTTGGGTATGTAAATTAGAGCAAATGTTGTTGTCTTTTCTTGTTATTGTGTCACCCAATGAGTTATTTGTTTTTTGTCACGTGACGTCCAATTCAAAATTATTATTGGAACACCCTGTATATTTGCGGCTTTCTGTGAGCCTCCCGATAAAGCAGATTCAACAAACTAGCACACTTGAGGTCTAAAGTGATTAATTCAAGAGCTACAGATACTTAAAGGATTGTACCACTATAATATAATAACATGTACCCCTACAGTTAAATTATTTTGCTACTGTTCGTTTCCTTTTTTGTGTCTTAATGGTGGTGGTATAATCCTTTAAGTGCCTGTCAGTATTGAATAATTTTGAGATAAGCTTAACTTGAAGAGTCGATGTAATTGAGAAAGTGCCAGTTAAATGACACTACTTTTTTAGAAGTGGTGAATGAGATACATCGTATCGCCAATATTAATAATTGTCGTCAGGGCAGGGTAACGATGTAAACAAACAGATTTAAGTTTAAGCTTTGTGTGCTTATCTTGAACCGACAATACAGTAACTGCATAAATAAAAGTGAAAAAAGAATATAGTTAAAAAACCAAAAAACACGCTTTCAACTATATTTTTTTAAAGTGTATTCCGGCAAAGAGATAAATCTTTGTAATAAGGGTTGTTGTTATTTATACGTTTATTTAGCATACAGAAAAAAAGGATGAGGAAGCTTTATCTTAAATAGCTTCATCTTACGGGAGAACGAAAAGCGAAAAGGGTAGGTGAGGTGAAAATCTATATCTAACGAATAAAGTTTAATTAATTTGCTCGCATTACCGATGCGAAACATATTTATACGTCCAACGGAAATTATACCCAACACTTTTTCTTGTTTCATGAAGTCTCCCCATCAATGCTTTTTAATCATAGTGTCGGTTATTCGATGTGAGTGGCAGCCCTTCAGGGTATTTTCCAACTTTTGCGCTTGTTGTCAAAAAGTACTGTTGCCCTTTGCACAACGTAATGTCAGAATTATGTAAAAACCAGCTTGAGTCGTGTTCCTGACATTCCTCTTTTCGCTGGGAGATAAACCGTTAGACAAGTATTGCCTGAATTGCCTCCCTTCACAAAATGTATCTGAAGTATTTTAGTTGGATTAATTCTGAGCCGTAATGCACATTTCTATACAATGGATATTCCAAAAATTGAGAGCGGGTACTTAGACTCAAAATAATTGAATACGACATACTTATACAGAGTGGACCAACAGTGAGTGGACGGAGGATTGTGGGCCTACTAAAACATATTGCAGAAATCCACTTTATGACGGTATGGACACTTGAGGCCTATAATGTCAAAATATTTCGAATTAAATTTTGACGCTTATACAGTGTGATTCATATTAAACTTACGTTTTTTAATAGGACTTTCTAGTGTAGAAAAATGTAAAATCCGATAACCTTCGTAACAAAATAGGATTCTCCATAACAATCCTATTTAGTTTTCACTTTATTTCAAATTTTCAGACAAATCGGTGTTTTTCAACATTCCTACCTATAACCAACCTAGCAGACCATGAAAAATAAACAAAAATTTGTTCAGATTGAAGGAACCAATATACTTAGCAGAAAGATGCAAAAGAACTAGAGTAACGAGACTAGATTATAGAAATGTCATACATCAGCTCTAACCGCAGACAACAGCGCTAGATATCTAATGTCAAAGAGAAGATGCAGTGTAACAGCAGCCTATTAGCTATTGAAATCTACTAGAGCTTGACAACTTTCCAAAACAATTAAAATTTTTGAAATGAACGAAAACTAGCAGCGATTGTGGCTGACAGTCTATCTTCAGAATTAAATTCCACAATTAATGGTATAAGAAAGAAGTCATTCCCGATGAATCAAAAGTAACGGTACCTCTAACTGGAGCATTCTGAGATTATATTAAAATAGTTATTAGATTTTTTTACTATTCCATGTTGTAGTTGTGTTTATTTCATGTATTTTTCTGCAAAGACTGCAATTGAGATTTTGCCAGTAAGTACTGAAGAATTTGAAATGATCCAGTCAGCACTGTTGCTTTTGACTAGTTTATTTATGACATTAAATGTAAAAAATGTGTTCGACATTCTACTGTCAGCAACAATCGCTGCTAGTTCTGCTTTCAAATAAAAGTTTTTTCTGATTTGGCAAATTTGCCAGTATCTAGTAGGCTGTGAAAGATAAGCATTCTTTTTACCGCTGTTGTTTCTGGTTAGAGCTGATATGCTATAAAGATTTTTTATAATCTTGCCTCATTACTCTGTTTCGTTTGCTCCTGCCTACTAAGTTAGTTAGTTTATTCCATCTGAAGAGGTTTTTGTTTATTTTTCATGGCCTGCTAGGTTGCTTGTAGTTTGGAAAAATTAAAAACACAGAAAATTTGAAATAAAATAAAAACTAAAAATGATTGATACTGGCAGTCCTATATTATTGGAAAGGCTAACAAAACTTATATTTGATCGTTAAAAAAAATGGGCATTTCTGTTTGACAAAATCAAGTTACCTGTGATTTAAGTTCCCTTAATTAATCTTCTGATTTCTCTGAGTACAAAAAGAATTCATACTTGATCGTCTAACCTAAGCTGACACATTTCATGTTTAGTCACGATGCATAGTCATAGCCTTCTAAGTTCTATACTGGCTGCGATATTCATTTTTTTTGCTGATATCTACTTATACCAAGAAAGGCAATTTACACCTAAATGGTTGGTTTAAAGTCCCATGTATGGTACATAAAGTTACACTAAAGTTCACCAAGGAATCTAAATAAGCAATATTATATAGGTTGCTCTATTTAAAAAAATGCATGTTTGCTATGAATCACCTGGTAAAAACGTCAAAATTTGAGTGGAAATATTTTAGCGTTATAGCTCTTAAGGTCCCTTACCATGATCAGATGACAGATTTTTGAAATATGTGTTAGTAACCCCACTCATTGTTGACCCATCCTATATATTTAGCTGTAAGTCACCGTAAACTTGAAAAATAATAGTTTGTTGTTTTCTGTAATAACTCCAAATCGACTTGGATATATTGACTAAAATTTGGTGATCAATAGATATTAAGACATCAGGCTCAGGTTAACCTTCCAGCCGATATAATTCAGCGTTTAGATTGGTTATAAAAAAAACCTGCGGTATCACAGATGAATTATTGTCATAGTATTTCAGCATGACCAGTACCGTAAGTTTATTTGTGCATGCAAGAGTGCAACAGAACTATGAACTAATTTCTACATATATGTGGTAATGCTGTGTGAGCGCTTCTGTAATTCCTATAAACCCATAAAAACACCAGTTCAATCAATGTTATAAAATCAAAAATCAGCTCGCTTTATTACCATTATAGATTGTTTCTTAGTTCGAACATTTTTGTTTCGGAACACATATGCCGCGATAGTTTCTGAGATAACCTGTTATACAATAACATTTGTCTACATTAATTTTACATATCTTAGAACAAGGTTTATTTTGTGGCTCATCACAGCTCACCATGCATGGAACACACGCAGCTATGTGCTCGTTGGGAGGGCATCTGTTTGATTGGTCTGGAAATAATAAACGATATCAGATATGTACTTCATTATTATCTGGCCAACGGTTCTGAAGCTATGGGGTATCTGTAAGAGGGGTATAGTTGTAGAAAAACATGGCCGATTTCATTCATAAAATAGCCATGAGCGTGCGGGTTTTACGTGAATACTTCAGGGCTATGAAGCGTCTTTCCTTTTTGTATAAATGTTCATTTTTAAATAAGATAATAACAATAATAATGACGAAAAACAGTGTACCTAACAAGCTGACAAGACAAAAAACTCGACAAAACAGATATTCAAATAGTTTGGGACAATCTGTAGAAACATTATAAGCACGACATACTAAACGCCACTGGTATTTCGATATTTCCAGACAGAGCGAGAGAGAGAGAGACAGGAACGTAAAGTTGGTGGCAGGGCGGCCAATAGAAAGATTTAATCTCCATGGAAACGGCATGGTAGCAGATCCTCAACCAATAAGGTTCCCTGACAAGACGTTGGATGACAGGATTCGTGAATTGTTGCTGATTCATCTGGAGATGATGGTATCTTCAGAAAATATGTACATCTTATAACAGGCAGATTAAGAGATATCGGTTATTAAATAAGAATACATTAACAACTGTATTAAAGTAGCTACAAAAATATCTCAAATTGCTGTTACCGTTAATTTTGCTTTATTTATAAATAAACTTGGCAACATCGAACTTTTTTGTCCGCATTCCTTTTGTAGCTTCAGATCCGCTGATCAGATAATAATTATGTTAAAAGATATAAATAAGTATGGAAAATATCGTGGAGGGTTTCTACTGAACCAACTAAACTAAAACTAAAATACACATATAGCTCCTCAGAGTTGATTAAACAAACTTACTGTTATCAGACGCTGCTGCCTCTTTAAACATGACAAAAGAAGCCACAAAAAGAAAGATGGTTAAACACTTCATGTTTCGTAAACGACAATTTACTGATTTGTATTTATGTCTCTGAGGTTAATATTTATACATGTATGCAAGTAGATATATACCAAAACGTAAATTACCGTAAGCAATATTCATTAGTCAACGATTGTCCTTGGAAGATATCCAGACCTATATACAAGGTGTTTCAAATTAAATTCTTACCGTAGGAATCCCAGATACCCTAAGGTCCTTCACCATCGGTCTATCGACCCTCAAGATTTCTCATACTGACGTTGTCCATTACAAAACTAAAACAAACTTAAAGTGAAGGTAAATCTTCAAACACTTTCACATCTAGATCTTAGATACCAGAAATGGTGTATTTTAGTGTGTAAATTCATGACCTAGATGAATAATGTGTGTGTGTATGTGTAGGTGTAAGACCTATAAAATAAGCGAACATTTCAAAAGTATAGCCACCTATATCTCAAAAACATGCGGGTTTCTCATGGCTGGGAGGAGGGAGAGGTATTCTGTGACCGGCCTAGGCCTTGCATCACCATGTTATTCACATAATTAATTTGTTGAGTAAAATAAAGTACCGCTACGAGATAATAGATCATGGTATAGTATCCTGCCTTTAAAATTTATAGGAATAACAAATGGGTATTTATCCTTATACCTGATATTTTGTAGGTACATCTATTGAAACTTAGATAGTCTAAATAGTCGGGATGCTTTAGACTTTGCGTATAAACTAATAATTAATATGATAGACTGTCAGTCATAATTACAATTATTTTTTTTTACTTCTGTGTCATCGGCATCGACTGCGCTGGTCATTACTCCCGTGTTCTGTGTAGGCTTTGTTGCTGTCTCCCGGAGCCACTCTAAGAACAGCATTGTGAATTAGAAGCAAACAGTGAAGGCTCAAGTGGAGTTAGGATTTCTCGATGAGCTTTTTCTATGGATATTTATTTTTGATTGAAAAAAAGCAGAAATAAATTTCCGCCTCGACTCTAACCGCTGAGCCAAACCACCCCCATTATCCTTATTATATATATTTTTTATAACTGAGCGGCAAAGGTAGGGATGGCCTTGGGCAGCAAAGCCTAACTACCAGAATACCGCGGGTGCTGTGAAAGGGTTATATTAGGGGAAGTTTGTTAACGCGGTATTTGAATGGGCCAATACTCGCAGGCCCAATCTGTCCTCATCTCCTGGCAGTCCATTCCAAGCCTTGGACATCCTGGGAATAAATGTGCGGTTTTACCGTTCGGTTCTTGATGTATGAAGAACGGCCGCCTTGAGGTGAGATGCAGCGGTCGCGCGGGTGCATCTGATAGGAGCGGTGAGCGTCGGAACGATAGAGGACAACTCAGAGGAGCAGATTCCGTTTAAATATCGGTAGAGGAGTGAGAGGCCACCAACAACATGCCGGTAAGAAAGTGGCTGGAGGTGGAGTGTTAAGGCCGGGTCACCAGTTAGTCGAATTGCCCTTCTCTGGACGGCGTCTGGTATAGACAGGGTAGTAGAGACAGCAGCTCCCCAGACATGAGAGCAATACTCCAGGCCATGTCTTATCTGGGCTTTATATAGCGTAAAGAGGTTACATGGTGGGAAGTACTTTCTGGCTCTAAATAGGTACCCAAGCTTTTTACCAGCAGCTGTTGCAATTGACGCAACGTGTTCGTGCCAGATCAGATTTTCTGTAATGTTGACTACTAACAGCTTGAATGAGTGACTCCTTGGCAAAGCGCGGTTGTTCAGTAGAACTAGTGCGGTGGCCTTGTGTAAGGACCGAAACAATCAAACCATTTTATATCTCTGTGATGCTTTTGGGAATCACAGATAGCCTATACTAGGTTCAAGGGCTCTTGAACCTAAAGATATAAGATGGACGGGACCCAAGGCTATCCTTACCTTTGCGGTGAGGGCTGGACTTAGGAGGTAGGGTAGGGAGAGGTGCAGAAGGGCCGCTTGTAGGTTTATGTACTGATAGCTATTATCTCTAGAAAGCGTCATGCTGTGCAAAATGTTATTACTTCACTACTACTCTGTGTCTATCGTAAGTTGACCAGCGAAAAGAATTCGATGAAAGAAGTAAGGACGTTGCCATAACTATCAATTTATTTTATATATCAAAAATTAACAGTTGTATGTAGTCTCGGATTATAATGTTTCAATGATATACTAAATTTTACTACCAGTAGGTAAATCCTATTTCCTGCTTTTACGTCTTGTCATATTTTATTGATAAAGGAAATGATAAATCACCTAGGCCCGATTTTATCAACATGCATATTTAACAAGGACTTTGACAAAGCTTTTCTATTGGATGTTGTTTAGCAAAAGCTTTTCATTGGATATTGTTAATAAGTATCATCCAATCGTATTTTATCAGTATTGGAAACAAAACGTCAAACCTGGATGACATCTTTGTCAAAAATGTTTTAGAATCCATTGATCAAAATCATAGCAGAAAATCAGAACAAAGCAAATTATTATCGATTGTATATTATTGTTTTATCAAGATGATGCGGTACGAATTGAACTGAATTTCTTGTCATCATTATCATTACATTAACAGTACATTTGATCCAGTGATCAAATGTATCGATTTTGTGGAATCTGATTGGTTTAGATTAGCAATTGCTAAACTCGTTGTTAAACAAGAAAACGCAAGTTTTCGCCCATTTAGGATGGAAAATCGGAGTTGAAAAGATAATAGAGGGTTTCTAATGGTCGACTGTATATAAAGCATGTCTTTTTTCACCTTTTTGGAGTAAATTTCAAGAGAAATGAATAATTTTCAGAGAACTTTGACAGATGCATGTTCTTGAATGGGCAGCTCTGATTAGTCAAAGCCTTTGTTAAAATGCCTGTGTTGGTAAAATCGGGCCATAATCTCCTATTTATTTAGTTCACGAAACATAACTACAACCGGTAACAGCAGATTTCTATCCCCACCTTAAAGGCGGTGCAGCTTTATGATTGGATAATCGCTGCAGACAATATTTAATGTCCTTGTTTTGCATGTCTTCTTTCTCCCTTTTTAGGCATGATAATGACTAAGAGAACCTCCCCTCTCCCTTACTTCACGCCGCGCTGGTGCACACAGCAAATACTTTTAACTTCAATTATATGACATGTTTAACAGCAAATATTACAATATGATCTACCGGGGAATTTGTTTTCCGACGGCTACAACCTGCAGAGTTTCAAATCTAACGTGCACAGACACTTATCCTCTCGCAGCGCTTCCACAGCGCCATGGTCTTTCAGCCTTTGCGGGAGGCTGACCGTAAAAAATATATGAAGATATTTCAGGCAGCGTAATTGTATGATTGAAAAAAGTATTCAAACCTATTTTGTCCATGAGATTGGGACATGTAACAATTATGTTACCAGAAAGGGACACTATGTATATAGTACAGATAGTACACGCATGTATTAAATGCGTAGTTAAAAGGACGTCACTATGTGTAATGAATAAGGAATAGTACATTATTTGCAACCTAATCGCCAATATATCAGTTTTTATATGGGGCTGTAAAATTCGCACAATCTTCTAAATTAGTAAAAAATTTAAATTCACATGCTACTAACGAGTAGTTGCCAACGTTGTTGCCTAACTAAGACGGTACTCTCCAATGTTTACTCAAAGTGTGGTCGCCACTGCGTTGAAAAGAAGATACAGACTTAATACTAGTGAATATAAACATACTCGTAGACTGGCCTTATCAGAGCAAAATCCTTCTTATATGTATATTGTGGTTTTCAATAGAGTTCCCAATAAATTAAAAATAGAGAACAATTTCAAAAAATGTAAGGCTGAGATGACAATATATCTTCATTTTTCCAATAAAAGAATACAAAAAAAGTTGTAGTAATATATCAAGAGAGCGAAATTCGGGATACGGTGCCAAAACACTGCCTCTGCTCTTCCATTCAACTCCCAAACATTGCATTCTAGCATGAAAAAATATATCAAAATCGAAAAATTATGAATAGGTACGCAAACAGGGTGAGTTTTTAGTACCGGCTCGGTCGATAACTCCACTACTGTAGAAGTTAGAGAAAAAAGTTGTATATAAATGTTGTAGCAATAGATGTGCTCCTTGCTCAGAAAATATTTTGATTTATACAGGGTCATCCATAACTATGTGGTAATGCAAACATGCATTTTTTTAAATGAGACACCCTATATATTATTCCATATCCAAATTCCACTAATGGTTTCCGTTCCTCCGATATGGGTATCGTTACATTGTACATGGTATTTCAAAAGTTATGGCCATTTCTTTCTCCAAATCGCTGTCAAATGGACGTACCTTTTGTATATCAAAAAGTGATGAATCAAAAATTATTTTTTTTACACGGATGGATAAAAAATGTCATCTAGTTCTAAAATCGGCTATAAAAACAGCCCATGACGCATATATGTATACAGGGAGATGTAGAATGCAAAATCCAGACTTTCTCTTTTTTTCAAATATAACCCCCAATATTTTGTTATATCAAAGAATTGCTTTTAATATGCTCTTTCATCTTTGTACAGCACTTGTTGTACCTACGTCCATCATTTTCCGAGATATTTCGATGTTTCGGTAAATTCAAAATATAACTTTTATTTGTGTACTGAAATTTATTTATTTTTTGAAATCACTGTAGAATCTGTTTGTTCTTTAACGAACAACTAAATTATAAGGTCATGAGAGTATTTGATTGAGTCAAAACCCTGAATCATCGAGATAATAAAGTCAAGTATGCAGAGGAAACAATTTTGTAGGCGTGATGCATAACTATCAAGCAGATTGATCAGGTATGCTTTTAAAAATTGACGGTTTTCATAACCTGCTCAATAATTCCGTACTGTGTGAAAAACGGGCTTTAAAAATTAATTTTTTCATTGAGGGTATTTGGGAGAATCTTTAAAAAATTGCCTACTTGTCTCTAGAATATATCAACTATGAACAGCAATATTCAGAACGGAGGCACTCTAAAACTAACGCGTTTGAAAGATTGAAGAATCGTTTTATTTGGACCGTGTCGTTTAATATTTCATAGCTTACCTGATAGATCTGCTAGATAATTATGCATGACGTCTGTGAAATTGTTTCCTCAGCACACTTGACCTATATTATCTCGTTAATCCAGTGTTTTTACTTGATTAAGTAATATTATGGCCTTATGTTTTAGTTGTTTGTTAAGCAAAAATAAAATTTAGTAGTATTTTCTCAAAATAAATAAATTTTAGTAAACAAATAGAAGCTATAGGTATTTAAAATTTGTAGAAAAATCGAAATATCTCAGAAACTAATGAACGCTGCCATAACAAGTGCTACACAAAGATGAAAGAGTATATTAAAGGCAATTTTTTGGTATTAGTGAAATATTGGGGGTTACATTTAAAAAAAAGAAAATCTAGACTTTGCATTCTACATCACCCTGTATAGGCATATGCGTCGCGGGCTTTTTTATAGCCGATTTTAAAACTATATGATATTTTTTGTCGATCTGTGTAAAAAAATGATTTTTGATTAATCAATTTTTGATATACAGTACGTTCATTTGACAGCGATTTGGATATAAAACTGGCCATATTGAATATGGAATAATACATAGGGTGTCTCGTTTAAAAAATGCATGTTTGTATCACCACGTAGTTATGAGTCACCCTGTATAGATCAAAATATTTTCTGAGCAAGGAGCATATCCGTGGCTACAACTTTTATATACAACTTTTTTCGCTATCTTCTATAGTAGTGGTGTTATCGACCGAGCCGCTACTAAAAACTCACCCTACTGTATATAAGAAAATTTCCCTACATAAAAGATTATACACTAGTTAAGAATATTGAACAGGAGTAAATTATTTATGAGGGAAAGCATAAATATTAACAAATAAATGCATTAGGTACATTGCTTGTTATATAACCATAGACTGTATATCTTTTGAAATCACGAGCTTTGAGTGCTTGAAGCTTAATAGGTGGTTTATTGTACAGACATACCCCAGAATAACTGAAAGGCCTTTCATTTAACACAGTTTTATCTTATGTGAATAGTATGAGCTTGTTTTCTAAATCCAATCTTATTAAGGAGATATTTAGGCTCTCTATTTTATATTACACCTGTTATCCATATTAAGCTATTGGAGGTTTTGTAACATACATATGTGACATATGAGATGAGAAAACCATATTCGTCAGTCATCTTACTCTGATTTCTATTGAATTGATCAATGTTGTTCAAACCAAAGGTAAACCATCTATCATCCCACCAAATTTCATTTTTGCACCTTTTGCTGTCAAAAGCTTTTTTTGACGACGTACGATTGGACTAATACCGTATAGTGTCACCTTTGGGTTGTAGTTACATGTGTCGCATTATTCACTCATATCACAAACTGTATCGTGATTCTAAGATGCTGATGTATTACTAGATTTTATTTTGGATTTATCAAAAACATGCACTTTGTGTTCTTCAAGATTTTAAGATCACCATTAGTTTGGAAGTTAATTACCAAAAAACAAAAGCCGTTTTTTGGCACAGCTGTCAAACAATGCCACTCATTCAAAATTCGTTTTTTTTTTCAAATTTTGTACTCTGATGAAACCGTCAGTAAACTTCAATAGTTAATAATAATAATCTATTTTTATTTGTAGTTACAAAAAAATATTACAATAGTTATATGTATTATACTCAGCTTAACCAATAGAGCGGAATAAGCCATACAGAAAAATGGCATTGCGATTTAACACTGTATAGGTAAACAGTAAAGAGGCAGTCATCAAAGGCAGACTACCAAATGGGTAATGAGGTGGATTTATCAATCAGCAGATGCATAATCGGGTATCTACTGTAGATCAAGAAGGTTTTTTTTCAATTTATATTAGAACTTGTTAACGTTCCATAACTTAAAACACTTCTAGAAGGCGTAATTCTTGATAAATAAATAATTTTTGAAAAGCTGACATCTTGTGTTGAGGCTAAGTAAAGGTCGAACTTTCCGAGCATGAATTTTGGAGCGAGATGTGAATTTGTGGTACAAATTAGTGGAAGGGCTAGAGCAAGTAAGAAGCCTATGTGAAAAGAATTCAAGAGAGAGAAGATTGCCCTGCTTGTATTTTCTAGAGTATTTGGTCGTTATTAATCGTCAAATGAAGCACGATGCAACTCACAAAGCTTCTTGCATCAACTGAACTGAATTCTTATTTGCTATAGCATTGACCCCTGCAGGCCAAGGGCGACAAACAAAAAATTCTATTCCCATCTTGGATGATCCAAATCGGAGGCCCAGCAGCGTGCTGTGCTGTATCGGACAATTTAATTTAAAAGCCATTTGAGTGATTGCCCTTTATTAGACTCAGGCATAGCAGTCTGCTCCTTGCGAGTCTGAGTTCAGCCCTTTTTGGCAGGGCGCACGCATTGTCCGCGTCAATATTTACGAGTGGCTGAAGTCCAAAAGGTTCGACCACCCTTCGGAATGTCTGTAGCTGGAATAAACTATTAGATTAGGTGTGCGTTCGACAGAAATATATGTATGTACGTATAGTACAGTGAATCTATCAAATCAGATTGAACACATTGTCTAAAGTCTGCACTAGCAGCACATAGATATTGGGAAGCAGTACTTTGAAAAAGTATTGGTTCGCCACCTATCTACCAAAGCCGGTATCTGAGCGTTTAGTTTGTGTACGAACACTGTTTATGTGACCCGTTTAAAAGCATCAGGTATGAAAACCTGCGGGCACGGCAACAAACAGACTCTTTTTTGTGGAACACTCATTTAACACTCCCGTTTGTCTGTTTATTGTCGTGCCCGCAGGTTTCTATAACTGATGCTTTTAACGGGTCACATAAACAGTGCTCGGACACAAACTAAACGCTCAGGTACCGGCTTTGGTAGATAGATGGCGTACCAATACATTTTCAATTCTTGTTCTTGGCGATTTAAATGCTAAAGCTGCAGACTGGGAGTCACCAATTACAGATAAAAGGAGGAGAGTCCTATGCGAGTGGATAGCGGCGATGGACATGGTAGTGTTGAATGATGGCTTGCTGACTACCTTCTGCAGAAGAGATTCGTGTTCGTTCATCGACGTCACTCTAGCATCGCAGGAGGTAGCTAAGCGCATTCAAAGGTGGAAGGTCTTGGAAGACGAAACTTTGAGTGACCATAGGTACATCTATGTTGAGATGGACATGAAACTCAAAGTTAAAAGGAGATCAATGGACCGCCACACGCCTTTCGTTGATGTCATCAAATTCCAAGAGGCACTTAACCCGTAGACTTGAGTCCTTGCATACCATGGAAAGCGTCTCTGAACAGCGGTACACGAGGCTGATACAAGCCGTTCTTAAAGAAAGTACCATCAAAAGGGGTGCCAAGATCGCTATGGTACCGTACTGGTGGAATTCGGAAATAGAATCTGCTAGGGCGGACTGCCTTCAAGTACGGCGTAAGCTGTCGCGCATACGACGTGGAAACCATCAGCCTCAAGCAGCCATAAATGCACTACAGGAGGAATACGTCGCCAAGAAGAAGCTGATAAAAGGTCTCATCTGTACTTCAAAATCCAAACACTGGAAAGAACTATGCGAAGACTTAGAACATGACATCTGGGGTGAAGGGTACAAGTTGGTCACCAAAAGGATGATCAAGCAATCGTCACCGTGTCTACTAAGTAACGACAGAAGGGTAGAGATAGTGAGAGAGCTCTTCCCAAGTACTTCGGAAGCTTGGGAGACGGACAGTACCGAAAAGAATCCGAAGATTTTTACGGTGGAGGAGTATAAGACGGCTGCGGGGAAGATGAAAAATGGTAAAGCTCCTGGGCCAGATGGTGTCCCTCCTGAGGCCATCAAGGTTATTGCATCTACAGCACCACAGCTGCTATCCGGTCTATTTAACCACCTTCTGAGTACGCAAACCGTACCAAAGGCGTGGAAAAGGGCAAACGTGGTATTGCTTAGCAAGATCGGAAAACCACCAGAGCTTTCCTCTTCATACAGGCCAATTTGCCTGCTAGATACCATCGGAAAGCTGTACGAAATCCTGATAAGACAGAGGCTCGAGAAAGAGATCGAAAAGGCAGGAGGACTCTCGCCATGTCAATTCGGTTTCCGCTCGGGGAGATCCACCATCGATGCCCTGGAAACGGTGACGAGGATTGCGGAAGATACCAAAAAGAAATGGTGTGCGTTGGTGACGCTGGATGTCCGTAATGCTTTTAATACAGCCTCGTGGAACATGATTATGGAGGAACTAGGAAAGCTGAAGATTTCAAAATACCTAAGGAATCTTATAAGCAGCTACCTAGACTCCAGATCAATTTGCATTGCCGGAACCGAAATCTCTATGACAACAGGGGTGCCCCAAGGATCTGCTTTAGGGCCATTACTTTGGAACATCCTGTATGATGGGGTGCTGAAGCTTCCGCTGCCCACCGGCGTAAAGGCGGTAGCATACGCCGATGATCTGGCACTAGTTATCGTGGCAAATGAACAGGCAGAGCTGGTTCATAAAGCCAATGCATCACTGTGCAAGATTGACAGGTGGATGTGCAATCACAAGCTTAAGTTGGCTCCTGAGAAAACAGAGGCAGTTATAATGCGCGGCCCAAGGAGCAAGAGAGCTAACGTGGTCTTCCAACTAAAGGGGGTGCAGGTCACACCAAGCAAGTCCATAGTGTACCTCGGAGTCACACTGGATAACAAGAGGTGTTATGGAGAACACCTTAAGAGAGTAGTGACAAAGGCTGAGAAGAAGCGGCGATACTGTCGCGACTGATGCCAAATGTAGGAGGGCCCAGTAGCAACAAAGGGGCACTACTGTACCAGGTTGTACAGTCGGTCGTCCTATACGGAGCTCCTGTGTGGTGTAAAGCCACGAAAAGGAAAAGGTATCAGAAGGTCTTAGACAGCTTGCAGAGAAAGCCTCTGCTAAGGGTGGCCAGTGCTTATCGCACGGTATCTACAAGAGCCTTGCAAGTTATAATGGCGATACCACCATTATACTTGCTGGCCGAAGAGAGGACACTGATCCGCCGTGGTCAAGCAGGCAATGCGATAAGCCGCGCTGATGCTAAAAGGCTGACAGCAAGTAAGTGGCAAAGCATATGGAACGAGACCGCTGATGTCGGACAGTGGACGAAACGACTAATACCGTCGATAAAAGAATGGGCGGAATGCAGTCATCGGCAGACGTCCTATTTCCTAACGCAGGCACTGTCTGGGCACAAGCCTTTTCGAGTGTATAGGAAACGGATAGGACGGGTGATGGACGAAAGATGCTTGCACTGCGAGGCGGAAGATACGGCCGAGCATGCCCTGTTTCTGTGCGACCGATGGGGGGCGTACAGACAGGAGGCAAGTCAAAAACTGGATGGGGAGCTGACCCCAGAGACTATGATCCCGTTGATGTTGTCCAGCGTAGAAGCATGGACCATCATACATAAGATGGTCAACAAAATACTCTCTGCAAAGGAGAAAGAGGAGCGCCTTCAAGGATAAATGAGGATTGGAACTTATTCATAAGTGGGTTTTAATCATTACCTCATCTTGCACTGCGAAGAATATCGTTCACGATGATGCCCGGTGCAGATGGAGATATAGCATCAGAGGTAAAGAAGAGGGAACGGGTTTTAGCCGGTCGGGCCGTGATGACATGTCGGATGGACGTGGTTGCGTCCATTGGACATGTGATCAGAGGACTCAAGCTGGTTCAACGTCGAGCGGGCAGACTCTCTCTCACACTTCCGGGTGTGTGCGTGTTTTCTTTCCTTGCGATCAAGCCGATTTCCTAAACCCTCTATAATTAAAAAAAATACAATTTCAAAGTACTGCTTCCCAATATCTATATGTTGCTACTACAAGCACAAGTTTTGCCAGCTAGGCACTAACAGGCAATTTCATTTATTCGTCTGAGACCTAAATCACACTGGCGAGCTTTAATAAAACGACGTCGTCTGTGATTGGTTTCGGATGAATGAATGAAATTGCTTCTCTTTAATACTTAAGTCTGCTTCAGACTATTTTGTTGGACAAGATTTGGTTCAATTGTTAGAAGTAGATTCGTCTTCGTGTCTATTGAGTATTGACCAGGCCAAAAGACACACCACATTGGATATACAGATGCTCAGAGACTGATTCACCTTTGAACCTTCTTATGTTATATACTATGTTTTTGAAATCGGAATAATTTTCCAAATCCAGGAAATAGGTACTTCATTTGCAGAGCACTTGAAATGTGAAACTCCTTTTAATTTTACTGCCTATCCGAATCATTATTTGATGGGCAACAAACACCAGACAGTACACACCGTAAGGTGAGCAATCACTGAGTCCGCGAATCGTGCGTCCTAAGTAGATGAAGGGACGTATGGACGACTGTCTTGCGCATTTTGGCGGCAATATCACGGCAGTTTTCAATGATGCTCGACGAAGGCAAAGTTTACGGAATACATATAAGTTGGATCACTCTCCGACGGCACTTTGATGAACTCACATCAAAGCGATGCCGCGGCCGCACGCGCCAGTTAGTTTTTGCGTTGGTTTTTGTTCAAGTACGAGGGTCTTTTAGCGGGGACTTGCTAACACCTGGGTTGTACGTATATACGAGGGTCACTGAAAAACTATGTATTGACGGCCGATTTAAACATACAAATACAAATATAACGTTTATTTTGCTAGTGCACTAAGTTACATAAATAGATATTAAAAATAAAGCCTAGTAAAACTATTACTAATGAATCTCAAATGATTTCACATATTGTAGCTATTTTGTAGATAAGTAAAAACTGATGGTTCAAAGGTGCTGTAGTATTTTTACTTTGATGTTTTGTTTCTTTGACTTATTTTTGGGATCACAGTTTATAAATTTTATGGTGTAGTATATGCGAACTCGTATGTACAATTTTAAAAGATAAGCATGTGGAAATGCTTCACATGGATGTGAATAAATTATTGTCACGACGGCCTATTTTTCTTCACCCAGGGAATCAAACTCGACGTAACTTTCACCGTTTTACTTCACAACTGGATACAATATCTCTTAACCTTACCTCAACTAGATCTCAACTCAACTGACTGACTCCACGCTACTCGTTGCACCTTATATATACTTCATCGAACCATCTAGAGCATTCGATGACATTTCTAGAATCCATCCGCCATTCTCGAAAACTCTAGACGATTCGATGACGTTTACACTTCAAAAAGATCTAACCTAATCATTGTGAAAGAAACATTAACAAATCCAAATAAGCAATGTAATATACAGGATGTTACACTCTTCCCCCCTTAGCGTTCGGCGTCCTCGACGAACAGTTCGCTTCGATCCTTGTATGGCCACAGGCGATCGCTATGGACGACCTTCGGTTTTCCACTACCCATACGTATCCTGTAGACTACGTCGTTGAGGCGCTTCATCACCACGTAGGGTCCCTCCCAATGGCGTTGTAGCTTCGGACATCTACCCCTTCTCCGTCGTGGATTGTAGAACCATACCAGATCACCTTCGACGAACTTTGGGCTATTTGCTTTCAGATCGTATCTGGCTTTCATTCTGTCGCTGGCAGACTGGATGTTCCCTCTAGCAGACTCATGGATATTCCAGAGCGTTTCCTGAAGCTCGCTCACCCATTCGCATGGAAGACGGCGTTCCGTTTCTGGGGGTGGACCAAGAGCTAAGTCCAGAGGCAGCCGCAGTTCTCGACCAAAAATTCTCTTCGCTGGGCTCAACCGAGTTGACTCGTTCACCGCTGATCTGTAGGCCAACATTCCCAGAGGAATCTTCGTATCCCAATCAGACTGATGTTCGTTAACGAATTTTGATAGGTAATCCAGGATTGTCTTGTTGAAGCGTTCCACCATACCGTCGGACTGCGGATGAAGAGCAGTTGTTCTAGTCTTCCGAATTCCGAGTTTTCTCATCAGCTGTATGAAGACTTCCGGTTCAAAGCTTCGTCCCTGGTCTGAATGTAGTTCATTAGGAACTCCGAATCTGGACACCACGTGTTCTAAAAGAGCCTGTGCCACTGTGCCTGCTTCTTGATTGGGCACAGGAATTGCTTCTGGCCATTTAGAGAAATAATCCATTACAACAAGCAGATACTTGTTCCCAAGGCTGGTTTCCGGCAAAGGACCCAAAATGTCTATGGTAATTCTCTCAAACGGCGATCCAACGTTGTACTGCTGCATGTGTGATCGTTGACGAATACTTGGACCTTTTCTTGAGTTGCAGACATCGCACGTGGAACAGTAATTTTCAACATCTTCGCGACAGCCAACCCAGTAAAATCTCTCCTTGATTCTTTCCAGGGTCTTCCTGATGCCAAAGTGACCCCCACTGCTACTATCATGTAGTTGTTCCATAATTGCTTTCCGTAATTTCCTTGGTACTACAAGTTTTTCTTTAGCATGTCTGCCACCAGTATCCTCCCAGATTCGATACAGGAGGTTACCCCTTACCTTTAGTGAGTCCCATTGTGCTAGGTAGGCTTTAATGATGGGACTCATAGCACTTATTTCCTGTTGATTAGGCTTGTTTCCATTTAATAGCGAATGAATAACTAACCCTAGCTCAGCGTCTTGTGACTGAGCTTGCTTGAAGGTTTCTAGTGAAATCTTGGTTCCTTCCAATTCAAATTCTTCTATTCTTAATGTGTTTATGTCGAATTCTCGTTGTTTCTCTTCTTTCGAGCAGTGCTTACAGTCTTCATCACAGGGCCTGCGTGACATAGAATCGGCATTTCCGTGTTGCTTTCCTGGACGATGACGAATTTCAAAGTCATAGCTTTGGAGGTATTCAATCCATCGAGCAAGCTGGCCTTCTGGATTCTTGAACTTCATTAACCACTGCAAAGCTGAATGATCGGTTCTCACGACAAATCTTCTTCCGTACAATAAGTGGTGGAAATTTCCGATACCTTTCACCACACTGTACAACTCTTTTCGTGTCACACACCAGTTTTTCTGCGCTTTGTGCAAAGTTTTACTGTAGTATCCAATTACCTTTTCGATGCCATCTTGTTCTTGAGATAAGACAGCTCCAACAGCATGTTGGCTAGCATCTGTGTCCAAGTAGAAAGTTCCTTCCCTTGTAGGATGAGCTAGTATCGGTGAGGAGGTCAAAGCTGTTTTCAATGCGTCGAAGGCTTCTTGGCAGATGGAGTCCCAATAAAACTTATTACCATTTTCAGTTAAGGCAAATAATGGTTTGGCGATGGTAGAGAAAACTTTCACAAATCTGCGATAATAACTGCACAGTCCCAAAAAGCTTCGCACCTCATGAGTGTTGGACGGTACTTTCCATTCCTTCACAGCCTGCACCTTCTCTGGATCCGTCCGGATTCCGTCTTTGGTTAACAGATGTCCGAGATATTTTACTTCCTTTTTGAAAATATGGCATTTCTTAGGGTTTAGCTTCAAGTTCGCTTCCTTAAGCCGCTGGAAAACTTGTCTTAGTCGGAGTAGCTCTTCTTCAAAATCCTTTCCAAACACAATGACGTCATCGAGATATATCAGTGCTGTTTTCCAAGATAAACCTTGTAGTACAACATCCATTAGTCTTTCGAAGGTACTGGGTGCATTGCATAGACCGAAAGGCATTACTGTAAACTGCCATAGCCCAGCACACAATGTAAATGCCGTTTTCTCTTTATCTTTTTCATCCATTTCAACCTGCCAGTACCCACTTTGCAGGTCCAAGGTGGAGAACCATGAAGAATTTCCAACTGCATCCAAAGTGTCGTCAATTCTTGGTAAAGGTATGAATCCTTTTTGGTCAAATTGTTGAGCCGCCTGTAATCCACACAGAACCTCGTTGATCCGTCCTTCTTCCTAACAAGGACTGTCGGGGAGGCTCAAGGGCTAGATGATGGCTCGATCACTCCTCGTTTCTGCATATCGTTTACCATATTCTGTACTTCATCAATCCTAGATAATGGAGTTCTTCTTGGGGGCTGCTTGACTGGCTGGGCATCTCCTACATTAATTTTATGACGCACCAAATGGGTTCGCCCTAGGTCATCATTATTTTTAGCGAAAATCGAATTAAATTCTCTTAGTAGCTTCAGGACCTTCTGCCGCTGCTCGGGTCGCAAATTCTCACAGCTTCTATCATACAAATCTCGAAGACTGTCTGAGATCTCAGTGATGTCATCGTCATCCTCTTCTTCCATGCCATCCAACCTTCGGATCCATGCTACTGGTTCTAGCCTACCCAATGGCGTACCTTTCTTGATTTGTATTGAATTCCTGGATACATTTACGGCCCTTATTAACAAATTTGAAGAATCCGTTATTGTTCTGGCTAATAAAATAGGTTTATTCCAACCTAGCGTCGGCTCTGGTTCAAAAATGCATGGGGTAAGGTTGTGCTCAAGTGCCTTATGTGCATATATAGGTATAACAATCTCTTTTTGTGGAGGTATTGTAAAATTACTTGGTGACACAACGTTCATTTTCTCTAGCTGAACAGTTCGGCAGAAAAATGAAATCTCTTCTGAATCCCCAATACTTAAGGTATTACCAGTGAAGTTTATTACGCAGCCAGAACTCTGCAGAAACTCAGCACCAAGGATGCAATCATTTGTGACTGAAGCTACCAAAATGGGATGCTTCTTACCAAAACTGCCAATGCGAATCTCTAATTCTTCAACACCCAGTACTGGAATACGGTCTCCATTAGCGGTCCTCAACAACATTCTATCCGTTTGCGTGGTTCTGCTTGGCGACTTCCTTCGAATTTCTTGGTATATGTTAGGACTTATTATAGTCACATTTGCTCCGGTATCAACTAACATCTTGCATGGTATATTTTCTATGTAACCTTCAACTACTGGCCTCTTCTCAATTTTATTAACCTCAATTTCGATGACCACGGGGCTTTCGTCATGATGGCCAGCCAGTTTTTGCCCCCTAAAACTGGCCGGCTTTAGTTTTCCGACTCATTCTCCATATTAGTACTAGCCTCTCTTGACTTTTCTGACACCTGCATGCGACAGCCCACTCTAAGGTGCCCCTTCTGCCCACATCTCCAGCACGTAAACTTCTCAGGTCCTTCTAAATTTGTGCGAGCTGGGTTTCGTTGGAAGGTACCACCTCTTCTTCTTGGAACGAATGCTGTCGCCCTGACCTCTGCTTCATCATCTTGTTCTACAGATCGCACCCTCCGCGTCATTCGCGTGGCTTTCGTGGCAGCTTCAATTTCTAGAGCCTTGACCAAAGCGTCTTGTAAAGTTCTGGGACTGGATAGTCTTACGATTCGCTGAACGTCTAGGTCCGCAATGCCTTCGACAAACTGACGAGCAGCAGCGTATTCCTGTGTTTCGACGGGGCTGTTGACGAATGCCCGTTTCGCTAAGCTTTGGACTTCATATGCAAACGTGGTCAGATCCTCCTTGGCTTGCTGTGTCCGGTTGTGCAGTTGACCATGTAGCAGCTCTGTTAAGTGCGCATCTCCAAAGCGTAACCTTAGTGCAGATGTTATCTTATCATAGTCACGTAGATCCGATGAGCAGAGATTTTCCAAAATAGCTGCGGCAGAGTCTCTTAGCATGGATGTAAGCACACAAGCTTTTTCTTCATTTGACCAGTTATTCATACGAGCGATATTTTCAAATTGCATATAATAAATATCCCAGGACGTTTTGCCGTTGTACGGATAGGGCTTTGCTACTACGCCACTGTGTCTATCAGGAAAAGCGGGTGCTGCAGCTGTTAAACTGCGCTCACCTGCACTAAGTTCTCGCAGCTCCTCTCTGATCATTTCCTTGACCTGATCTTTCACCTGCTGTAGTTGTTCACGCTCACTTCCACTAAGTTCTCGCACTTCGTCTCTCACGATTTCCTTCACTTGATCCTTCACTTGCTGCAGCTGTTCCTCAGCGATCTTTTGCGATGTCTCTATAGCACTAATACGCTGATCTTGATTTTCTAACGCCTGACTTACGGCTTGCCTCTGCTCCTCCAATCTGGTCATTACCAGCTCCTGTCCACTTTTCAAGTCACTCTTTAAACCTGCGACTACCTCGTCTTGGTGGTACTTTCGCTTCTCTTCTAGGTTCACGACTGCCTCGTACTGGTGTTGCTTTAGCTTCTCCTCTAGGTTCACGACTGCCTCGTCCTGGTGTTGCTTTAGCTTCTCCTCTAGGTTCACAACGGTTGCTTGCATATCTGTTCTCGTTTCGGCCGCACTTCGTTCTAAGCTAGCTGTCGTTTCCGCTGCACTCTGTTCTAATCTGTTTCCCATTTCTTGTAGCATAGTCATCAATGCATTCATTTCGGATGCCATAGCTCTGGTTGCTGGCATTAATGGACACTGTACTCACTTCTTCTTTCCTTTTCCTGGCTTGATTCGATGGATAATCCCACACTTCTGGCACCAGTTGTCACGACGGCCTATTTTTCTTCACCCGGGGAATCAAACTCGACGTAACTTTCACCGTTTTACTTCACAACTGGATACAATATCCCTTAACCTTATCTCAACTAGATCTCAACTCAACTGACTGACTCCACGCTACTCGTAGCACCTTATATATACTTCATCGAACCATCTAGAGCATTCGATGACATTTCTAGAATCCATCCGCCATTCTCGAAAACTCTAGACGATTCGATGACGTTTACACTTCAAAAAGATCTAACCTAATCATTGTGAAAGAAACATTAACAAATCCAAATAAGCAATGTAGTATACAGGATGTTACATTATCTTTGACATTTTGCTTTTCACTGTCATTCCAATTGCTACTGTAGAAACTAGATTGTTAAAGTGATCAATAAAAATATTTTCGAGTTCTAAAATGTAATTTACAATGTCCCTGGGTGGTGTGGTAAGACCACCGAATGAATATTTTGTCTTACTATACGCTCTTAGCGTGATACAATCCTTTTAGTACCTGTAGCTCTTGAACTTGAGACCCCAAGTGTGCTAGTTTGTTGGAATTGTTTTATCGGGAGGAACTAGTCGGTGGGAGGAACACAGGCACAAATATACAGGGTGTCCCATTGACAATTTTGAATCGAATGTCACGTGACCAAAAACAAATTTAATACCTCATTGGGTAGTACAATTACAAAAAAATACACAACATCTGCTCTAATTTACATGCCCAAAATTATATTTCTCTACTACTGCCAAGTTCCGACATATTTCTTGTCTTAATCGTCGTGGGATACCCTGTATTTATATCCCTTACATTTCAAGGTTTACCACAAAATAAGAATGGATCTGATTGTCATTCTCCATCCATTAATAAATTTAAATTGATTGGTGGTAATATCTTTTCCCGCGAAATTGATTACTCTCAAACTTATAAAAATATTATCCATTTCCTGCAAACAAATTCGAGATAACAAAATCCGATATTTTTGAGACACTGTATACACTTCGCGTTACACACGTTCAACCACTACTTTGCGCCGCCCCGTATCTCCCGGCTGACGTCGGTACACCGCTACCGGTGGACCGGGGTTGACGGTTTTACTTCACAACTGGATACAATATCTCTTAACCTTACCTCAACTAGATCTCAACTCAACTGACTGACTCCACGCTACTCGTTGCACCTTATATATACTTCATCGAACCATCTAGAGCATTCGATGACATTTCTAGAATCCATCCGCCATTCTCGAAAACTCTAGACGATTCGATGACGTTTACACTTCAAAAAGATCCTTGTGAAAGAAACATTAACAAATCCAAATAAGCAATGTAATATACAGGATGTTACACTCTTCCCCCCTTAGCGTTCGGCGTCCTCGACGAACAGTTCGCTTCGATCCTTGTATGGCCACAGGCGATCGCTATGGACGACCTTCGGTTTTCCACTACCCATACGTATCCTGTAGACTACGTCGTTGAGGCGCTTCATCACCACGTAGGGTCCCTCCCAATGGCGTTGTAGCTTCGTACATCTACCCCTTCTCCGTCGTGGATTGTAGAACCATACCAGATCACCTTCGACGAACTTTGGGCTATTTGCTTTCAGATCGTATCTGGCTTTCATTCTGTCGCTGGCAGACTGGATGTTCCCTCTAGCAGACTCATGGATATTCCAGAGCGTTTCCTGAAGCTCGCTCACCCATTCGCATGGAAGACGGCGTTCCGTTTCTGGGGGTGGACCAAGAGCTAAGTCCAGAGGCAGCCGCAGTTCTCGACCAAAAATTCTCTTCGCTGGGCTCAACCGAGTTGACTCGTTCACCGCTGATCTGTAGGCCAACATTCCCAGAGGAATCTTCGTATCCCAATCAGACTGATGTTCGTTAACGAATTTTGATAGGTAATCCAGGATTGTCTTGTTGAAGCGTTCCACCATACCGTCGGACTGCGGATGAAGAGCAGTTGTAAGTTATCTTTGACATTTTGCTTTTCACTGTCATTCCAATTGCTACTGTAGAAACTAGATTGTTAAAGTGATCAATAAAAATATTTTCGAGTTCTAAAATGTAATTTACAATGTCCCTGGGTGGTGTGGTAAGACCACCGAATGAATATTTTGTCTTACTATACGCTCTTAGCGTGATACAATCCTTTTAGTACCTGTAGCTCTTGAACTTGAGACCCCAAGTGTGCTAGTTTGTTGGAATTGTTTTATCGGGAGGAACTAGTCGGTGGGAGGAACACAGGCACAAATATACAGGGTGTCCCATTGACAATTTTGAATCGAATGTCACGTGACCAAGAACAAATTTAATACCTCATTGGGTAGTACAATTACAAAAAAATACACAACATCTGCTCTAATTTACATGCCCAAAATTATATTTCTCTACTACTGCCAAGTTCCGACATATTTCTTGTCCTAATCGTCGTGGGATACCCTGTATTTATATCCCTTACATTTCAAGGTTTACCACAAAATAAGAATGGATCTGATTGTCATTCTCCATCCATTAATAAATTTAAATTGATTGGTGGTAATATCTTTTCCCGCGAAATTGATTACTCTCAAACTTATAAAAATATTATCCATTTCCTGCAAACAGATTCGAGATAACAAAATCCGATATTTTTGAGACACTGTATACACTTCGCGATACACACGTTCAACCACTACTTTGCGCCGCCCCGTATCTCCCGGCTGACGTCGGTACACCGCTACCGGTGGACCGGGGTTGACGGGGCAAGGGGCAGGCCGTTTTGATATTTTTGCGGAGTGATCCAACTTATATGTGTTCCGTAAACTTTGACGAAGGTCATCCATATATTCAGATTTTAAATGGCCCTATAGAAAAAAGTCTAATGGCGTCAAATCAGGAGATTTAGCAGGCCATTCTATAGGACCTCTTCGACCTATTTATTTATCTGGAAACGCATCGTCTATCCATTGCCGAACTGGGAGAATATAGTGAGGAGGGACGCCGTCTTGCAGGAAATAGCCTTAGCAAGTATAGTCCTCTTCGATTTGGTTGGTATTTTTCAACATACCCAAATATACTACTCGCAAGCGAAACCCGAACACATAAAAAAAAGGATTGCGGTTGACGAAATGCGGTAGGACTAAATACAATAATAAACAAACCCATTTGCCATAATTAGTTTATAAAAAATATAACAGATCAAGAATGGGTGGTCCCTCAATGTTGACGAATGCACTCCTCTAGCCTACGCAGCAGGCTCGTAATCTGGTTGTTGATAAACTCTAGAGGTACAGCCTCCCAAGCTGCACTGACAACATGTTCCAGTTTGTCCGGCGTGGTTGCAGGATTGGATAAATCGCCTAGGTATGAATCCATCCAATTCCATACTTTTTCAATTGGCAATAAATAAGGTTATTGTGGAGGCCAGGAGAGTACCCTGACCTCAGCTTCCTCTAGGACCCTCATCGATACCTTTGCAATGTGCATTATCTTGCTGGAAGAAACCCTCTTCGAGACCTCGGACATATGGAACGACAATTGGTTTTAACGCCTCATTCTCATAACGTTGCGCAGTCATTGTGCCACGAATCACAAGTAAAGGTGACTTGCTGTGGCAATGCAATGGCACCCCAAACCATCAAACCAATAGGACGGTATACAGGACGCTCAACAGCAAACTGGAGATCACGTCGTTCACGCAGTCGTTGTTTTATGCATTGGCGTCTGTCATGTGCCCCCAGACAAAACCTGGACTCATCGTAGAAGGCCGTCTGATGCCGTTCAGCATGGCATTTCGGTATTTTTGACCAATCTAACCATAGGCGACGATGATTTGCAGTGAGTGGAAGCACTAGATGCGGACGATATAAGCCCTTTTCACTCAGTCTGTGGTACACGGTGCTGATTCGAATAGGTTTCCCTATAACTCGAGTGGATCGCATTCTGTCTCGAAGCGCCAGTAGTCGTAGATGACGATCTTGCTGGTCTCCATTTCTTCTACGTGCTCCATAACCTCTAGCTAGTTGCATTCGCCCCTCTGCGATCCACGCGCACCATACTGCTAAAACTGTAGCCACGCTACGCCGCATGGTTATAGCAATTGCTCTGAAAGAAGCACCACGTTCTCGTTGGTCTACAATCCGACCCCGTTCAAAGGGGCTTAACTGCGTAAACTGGTACTGTCGTCTTCTAGACAGGCACGTATCCAGGATTTGGTTTTTGGGGGGGTCCAGATTATGAGTGTCACTTGGTTGACCTTTCGGGGGGTCCAGATTATAGTTGCCGCCAATTTGCGGGGGCGGGGTGCAAATTTGTGGATTCCATTTTTTAGACGGCATTTTATAACATTTCGGGGGTTGATCCGGACCCCTGGACCCCCCCTCTAAATACGTGACTGCTTCCAGGGGGCATCTTTACATAACCAATTAGTCTTTCGCCACATTTGTAACAGATATCATCGCTTTTGGATCGGCAAAAAGCCATGCTTTGTTTTTGCACGTCTAGAGCTTTTTAGAGGTGCCGTGTAGATAAATAGCATCCGAATGAACAAAAAGTGTGTACTAGAGATGGCACTGTTAAGCGGTGTACAAATTTTCAATTCAAATATCAATTTTTTCCTAGGTGTTCGGATGTCACTTGCGAGTAGTATACATAAATCAAGTAAAAAATAAGCATGTCTTCGTTCAAATTTCCATTAATAAACAATGGCCCAATCAATTACTGGGCTTGCCCTTCTACAAAAGTATGAGAATGTTGATTGATCCTATACCTGCAGTTATGCTTATTAAAATCCAAGATAAAATGTGCATTAATCGGTGAGCCAGATATTCTTTACATGAATGGTATTACCATCAGTCGCTGTAAGCATTTCTTCATAAAACTCAACTCGCCGATCGAAATCATCTTCGGTTAATTGTTGCACTATTTTCATTTGAAATGGACACAACTGGGGATAAAATTTATGGAGTTTAGTAACTGTTATGTATAGAGCCAAATGAAGTATCAGTTGCATTCACAATTTTGCGTAACGAAGTACTAGGATTTATGCCAAAATGACCTAAAACTTGTGTGATCCGCTTCATCCAAAACTCCTTATTTTTCATTTGCAACATATTCCTTTTGAGTAATCCTAAGTAACAAGGTCCAAAACATACCTATCCGTCTGTTAGGAATTTGAACATCGCCTATAATAGAAGCGGTATTTTCATGTATTTTTTCCTATCTGAACAAACTAAGATACTTAAAGATTTTTGTATTGCTCTCGAAAACGAATCGACTGACTTTAAAAAATCAAATTTCAAAATTAAGGACTTCGACATACCTTTGAAACAAGGTATTACTCGGTACCACTTGTCGTTAAAAATTTTTAAGGGGATGATTCTGGGGGCCAAATGGTACAGGGGGGAAAGTAGTTTTTGGTTGAAACGTTGTCCCCTTGACAAATCTTTTGACGTGTTTTGGCATTTTTTTTAAATCGTTGGTTTTCGATGAATCCGTCGTGGCAAGTTTTCAAATGTTTATATTGCAGAATATCTTCACAATGCTACGATTAATTCGTACAAAAATACAAAAGGCGCACGTGTAATGTTTCTTATAATTCATTTGTTTTTGTAACAAACGCACAATTTTCAGATTTTGCAATCTATTGTGAAATACTACATAGGTTTGCTTGCAGAACAAAAAGATATTTTTACTGATTAGAACTTATAAGAATACTGTATTGTTAGGTGAAACAAAAACAACTGATTTGTCTTGTCAAAATCGAGTACATAATGTCCAATTAATTTGATAAAATTAGTATAAAAAGAGGAAGGCTGATGGTTTAGTGGAACTCATTCGAGAAACCGACAAGATGTCCGTTAACCGTTTGGTACTTGTCACTCTTCTAACGCTAGTTGTGTTGCAGCTTGCTCACGCAAACCCAATAGGTAAGACGTTTGTTTAGTTACTTTATTGCCCTGCATAATATAAGTATACTAAAAAAATGGTACCAAGCTCATGATGAACTTGGAGACTCAAGAAGTAAGCGGTCCATATAGTAATGTTACTCGAATTATATACCTTCTCACTTAGTCTGCTGCAGCAGACTGGTCCTCACATTCCCGAAGAAGATACCTCCGCATAGCGACTTTCGGTCAAGACAGGCAACTATTTTTTATATGTAGGTACGTTAAATTGAAAAACTAGCTGTATAGTTTTCAGTTGCAAAGTAGAAAATGCAAGAACAAGAAACTAATATCCATATTCTTGATTCAGGAATCTACACAATTTCCAGCAGTACTTTCTAAAGGATCAAGGTACATCTAAAGCGTCAATTGTAAATTCAAATAGCCAGGTGAATTTTCTAAAGCATCAAATTTAGTTTCAAACAATCAATTGAAAATTCCAACGCGTCGACCGCAGTTTAGAATAATCAATTGAATATTCAAAAGCATCAAATTATTCAGATTTATATGAGGCGCTCGGGGAAGTATTGATAGATAGCATACTGTCGCCATATGTCAGTAGTTGGTAGTATAGGCTTAGTTTCTAAGGTCGGTCTGCCGCAGGTATTTATCCCTACTTTGTTTACTTATTTCAATGTTGTTTTCATTCCATCAAGTACGTTAACTGGTGCATTTTATAGCGAAGTTAGGTAAGTTTTATGGTTTTCTCTACTACAGATGATATTTCATACTATGTCAGTAATGGGGCCTTGTGCGATAGTTACTAGTTTAGGCTTATCAAATGCATAAAACTAGCAACCGGCCAGTGCAATATATTTTTGTGCTTTACTTGTTTCACTGAGAGACATTGACATAAGTTAAATACTTCTGTAATATATAAATGTATTTCATTTGCTTTGAACATTAAATAAAAAGCTATAAGTGGTGAGACCACTGGTGCTGCTCACGGCATCAGGGATATCTAATCATTATTGAGGTGCCATGAGCATCACCGGGGGTCTCAATTTTTTTTTGAAAAAATTGCATTGAGCACCATTTATCGTGTAATATATCCCAAAAACAAGCTTAAGTGGTTTAAACTATGAATTTTCCACTATGGCCTCTGAGGAATAACTTTAAGGTCCTTATGGCGGCAGTCAACGTGTTAAGATTCTAAAAGCATACAATGACTACGCGTTTCACTTTATTTCACTTTATTCGTACGTTTAATCAAAAGAGTAAAATCAGGACGCTCTATTGTAAAAAATGAAGTCAAGTTGATTGCCTCAGTACTTCCCACACATTACGCTCATACCAGTTTATAATTTTCCCATAGCATGAAGCTATAGTCTGAGATCCCTTGTAACCAAATAATGGCCAGCCCCCCCCCCCCCCCCAAATTGTCTTATGGCGCTAGGTCTTTCCTTCACAGGTCAATGGACAGCCTATTATCGATACTACAAACTTCTCAGTTTTACAACCCCCCACCCCCCAACCACCTCACTTCTACCCCCACCCAAAAAACTGGTAGGAAATGACCAGGAACTCCTAAAACATCTAAAAACCGAATTTGAGTTGTTTTCATGCTTTTCGTTCTTTGATTATTGCTACGCTGCCACTGACACGATTTTTTACAAACATACGCGTTTTCCATTCTCACCACGGTAACAATATACTGTGTCAAAATTTCATTAGAATCAACTTAATAATGTCGACGTTACAAAATACAAAACGATTTAAACCAATAAATTCTCGTATGTATACAGGAAATTCTAAGTCCCTTAGTTTCCGTAATAAGCTATGCAATGTTCGGGTGGACCTAAAAAGATGATTTGTGTCGCTAGATCTTCCTTCACAGGTTAGTGGACAGCCTATTAGTAGTAGTACAAGAAATTTTTTAATTTTTCAACCCCCCATCCCCCAACCACCCCAATTTCACCCCCACCCAAAAAAACGCACAAAATGATCAGGCACCTCTAAAACGCTTAAAAACGAAGTTTGAGCTGTTTTTAAATTTTTGGTTTTTTTATCATTTCTGCGCCGCCACTGGCACGATTTATAAAAACCATACGCGCTTTCCATCTTCACCACGGTAGTAATACTGTGTCAAAATTTCATTAAAATCCATTCAACAGTTTCCTCGTTAGACAATATAGAACGATCTAAAGCAATACTCCCGTATGTTTACATCAGAAAAAATTCTAAGTCCTTTGCTTTCTGTAATAGGCAAGGCAATGTTCGGATGGACCTAAAAAAGTTATTTATGTCGCCAGTTCTTTCTTCACAGGTCAGTGGACAGTCTATTATGGAAGCAATACATTTTTCAACTTTACAACCCCCCACCCCCCAACCACCCCAATTTCACCCCCAACCAAAAAAAGTAGAAAATGATCAGGGACCCCTAAAACGCCTAAAAACGAAGTTTCAGCAATTTTTAATTTTTTTTGTTTTTTGCTAATTACTCCGCCGCCTATGCACCGATTTTCAAAATTTTAGGAACATTACCTACTACGACCCCACAGCATACCGCTGCCCAAATTTCATCACGATCCATGCAGCAGTTGCTGAGATTACGAGGGTAGAAAAACGAGACAGACAGACAGACAGACAGACAGACAGACAGACAGACAGACAGACAGACAGACAGACAGACAGACAGACAGACCGACAGACCGACAGACCGACAGACCGACAGACCGACAGACCGACAGACCGACAGACCGACAGACCGACAGACCGACAGACCGACAGACAGACCGACAGACAGACCGACAGACAGACCGACAGACAGACCGACAGACAGACCGACAGACAGACCGATAGACAGACCGACAGACAGACCGACAGACAGACCGACAGACAGACCGACAGACAGACCGACAGACAGACCGACAGACAGACCGACAGACAGACCGACAGACAGACCGACAGACAGACCGACAGACAGACCGACAGACAGACCGACAGACAGACCGACAGACAGACCGACAGACAGACCGACAGACAGACCGACAGACAGACCGACAGACAGACCGACAGACAGACCGACAGACAGACCGACAGACAGACCGACAGACAGACCGACAGACAGACCGACAGACAGACCGACAGACAGACCGACAGACAGACCGACAGACAGACCGACAGACAGACCGACAGACAGACCGACAGACAGACCGACAGACAGACCGACAGACAGACCGACAGACAGACCGACAGACAGACCGACAGACAGACCGACAGACAGACCGACAGACAGACCGACAGACAGACCGACAGACAGACCGACAGACAGACCGACAGACAGACCGACAGACAGACCGACAGACAGACCGACAGACAGACCGACAGACAGACCGACAGACAGACCGACAGACAGACCGACAGACAGACCGACAGACAGACCGACAGACAGACCGACAGACAGACCGACAGACAGACCGACAGACAGACCGACAGACAGACCGACAGACAGACCGACAGACAGACCGACAGACAGACCGACAGACAGACCGACAGACAGACCGACAGACAGACCGACAGACAGACCGACAGACAGACCGACAGACAGACCGACAGACAGACCGACAGACAGACCGACAGACAGACCGACAGACAGACCGACAGACAGACCGACAGACAGACCGACAGACAGACGGACAGACAGACCGACGGAAATGAGTGATGTGGATTTTCGTTTTGTACACATCATAAAACGCCCAAAAAGTGTATTATCTCAAAATCGAAAATTTTCGCGACCACAATACTCCCCTCACCTATCGGTGTGGGAAGTAAAATCAAGTTGATCTCTATCCTACTTTCCCGCAACACCCTGTATATTTCAAAATATTTTTAGGATATGCATCTCAAGTAACCAAATAACTTTTGTATTTGAGATTGTCTTCTATCAGCTATACCTTGCGAGATATCGAAGAATTACGCACTAAATAGACAGCCTGTATACATCAGAAAAAATTCTAAGTCCTTTAGTTTCTGTAATAGGCATAAGGCAATGTTCGGATCGACCTAAAAAAGTTATTTATGTCGCTAGGTCTTCCTTCATAGGTCAGTGGGTAGTCTATTATGAATACAACAAATTTTTCAATTTTACAACCCCCCAACCCCCAACCACCCCAATTTCCACCCCCACCCAAAAAAAAGTAGAAAATGATCAGGAACACCTAAAACGCCTAAAAACGAAGTTTGGGGAATATTTGAAATTTTTGGTTTTTTGCTAATTACTCCGCCGCCAATGCACCGATTTTCAAAATTATTACTACGACCCCACAGCATATCGCTGCCCAAATTTCATCACGATCCATGCAGCGGTTGCTGAGATTACGAGGGTAGAAAAACGCGACGGACAGACAGACCGACAGACCGACAGACCGACAGACCGACAGACCGACAGACCGACAGACCGACAGACCGACAGACCGACAGACCGACAGACCGACAGACCGACAGACCGACAGACCGACAGACCGACAGACCGACAGACCGACAGACCGACAGACCGACAGACCGACAGACCGACAGACCGACAGACCGACAGACCGACAGACCGACAGACCGACAGACCGACAGACCGACAGACCGACAGACCGACAGACCGACAGACCGACAGACCGACAGACCGACAGACCGACAGACCGACAGACCGACAGACCGACAGACCGACAGACCGACAGACCGACAGACCGACAGACCGACAGACCGACAGACCGACAGACCGACAGACCGACAGACCGACAGACCGACAGACCGACAGACCGACAGACCGACAGACCGACAGACCGACAGACCGACAGACCGACAGACCGACAGACCGACAGACCGACAGACCGACAGACCGACAGACCGACAGACCGACAGACCGACAGACCGACAGACCGACAGACCGACAGACCGACAGACCGACAGACCGACAGACCGACAGACCGACAGACCGACAGACCGACAGACCGACAGACCGACAGACCGACAGACCGACAGACCGACAGACCGACAGACCGACAGACCGACAGACCGACAGACCGACAGACCGACAGACCGACAGACCGACAGACCGACAGACCGACAGACAGACCGACAGACCGACAGACCGACAGACAGACCGACAGACAGACCGACAGGCAGACCGACGGACAGACCGACAGACAGACCGACAGACAGACCGACAAAAATGAGTGACGTGGATTTTCGTTATGTACACATCATAAAACGCCCAAAAAGTGTATTATCTCAAAATCGAAAATTTTCGCGATCACAATACTCCCCACACCTATCGGTGTGGGAAGTAAAAAGCAAGGTCCATTATTTCTGCAGCTCCTTTTGAGACGAACATAGCTCTATCAAATTACGACCAACATCATCAAGCATGTAAACAGTTATTTTACTTATTTTACTTATTTAGTAAGTATGTATCTGTGTTATTCAGTTATCATGCTGCGTGAAACTTTTCTTGAAATTAAAGTGCAAAATGCATTTATGCTGTTTTGAGTACTGCAGTATCACCTACTTGCTAGAATTTTGGTCGTATGTCATCCTTAGCCGGAAATGCCCGAGAGAGACTCCACAAATTGGTTGAGCGAGAGAGAGAAGAGTCTTGCACTCGCTTTAAACCTTTTCTAACACACGTTGGAGAATCTTCTGCTCATTTGATCATGCTTATTTTTTCAGCAAGTCCGAAGCCTGACGACGGCGAACGTAAAGAGAGAAATATCGGGAAAGTGGACAAGCCAAACTGTGAGGTAGTAGACAGAAACGGCAATTGCCTTACAGATTACAGCGATGAATAAACTACAAGTATATTGGGTTACAAATATATCTTTGACTGTGCTACTCTAATTTGTCTATATTATTTTCGTTCCTACACTGCAATACACTAGTAATAAGGACTAATTAGAATGGACTACCTATTAACTGATAGGCTTGTAGACGGCTAGCCCGACGAACTGGCAAACCGCCAGACCTGAAGCAATTCTGAAGTCTTCCTATATGCTGACGACACCACAATAGTGACCCAGTCATGGTCTAGCAATCATGGTCTAGCAGTCTTTTCCATGACAGGAGTCAGACTGCGCTGATCGGGATTAGTCGAATTGGTGGCTAATCAATTTTGATCACTCTAAGATGCCACAAAAATACGTCACAAAATATTAAATCTAAACAAATATGTACAAAAAAATTCATTTAAACAATGAAGCAAGTTAGATAAAATTCGATAAATTTATCTTTAGAAAGTTATTCTGGCACCCTGTTGGAGGTCTCTATAGACAGGTCTTTATTACAGTGAAGCAGCCCTGTACCTTGCTGTTCTAAAGAAAACAAATAAGAAAAAGGTGCAACACGGGCTCCGACACACCGAGCTGCTGTTCCCAGTGACTACTCCCCACACGGTGATGTGAGCAATCGCATTAAAGCCAAATACGTCATTGCGTTTAGAATCTTTCAACTTACTTATTGCTGCTCTGAGATCATTATATGAAACTTCTTTGAAATCAAATTCACCTTCTATAAAAAGATTATCAAAATAACTAAGGAAGGAAGAATATTGTTTACTAACTTCGATGCAATGCTTATGAAATAACCATTAAATTCAGGCGCTTATTGATGCTGGTTCATCTCTATTTTTTCTAATTTGTGGATTGAGACTTTTTGTGACATTCCAAGATGCTAGTTGCTTATTACTAGCCTCGTTTATATAGTGATATTCGCATCTTGTTTAGCCTTATTAACCTCCCGTCTACAAGTGCATCAAAGTTTGTTTACGTATTGTCTACTAACGGCATTGGGGTTAGTTTTATGTAGATATATAGGAAAATCCAAAACTCTCTCATGTACTTCAGGTGATCATTGAACCAATTTAACACATTTTTGGTATTGTCATTGTTAAAAATGCGAGATTTAATGGGCAGGTTTGTATCGACAGCATTACTCATAGTTACAATAAATCTTTCAACTTCAGAATCAATGCTGGGTTCAGGGTCACTAATGAACTCCCACGATACTGATTCAATGCTGTTGTATAACATGTTGAGACCATGTTGCTTGTAATTAGCCCTCAAGGAACCTGTTTTACTGAATTTAAAATTGAGTCTATAATCTATAGCTAAGTGGTCAGAAAAATGAGTGTCAAAAACACAAAGACTATTTTTTAAAGCAGAATACTTATACATTATCAAGACAATTTGATGTCCCATTTTGTTGCAAAGGCTCAAAGCCATAGCAGCAGAACAAATCAACAAGCTTCTATGCATGAACATCGGATGTGTTGAATCTTACGTTGAAGTCACCAATAATAGTAACCTTTTTAGAATGGTTCAGTTCATCAAGTAATATGGAGAGTTTGTATATAAGATGCTTGAAATATAGCAACCCCCGTGCCCTCGAATGGATTTTTGTTGATTTATGCTTCACGTGGATGCCGAAGATGAAACTTTTTTAAGTAGGAATCAGTAGAGCGATGAGTCCATAGATAACTGAAGGTTAGCAACTTTATAAGACGAACTCCATTTTTATTTAAAACTTGAAGTTTTCTTCTAAAGTTATACAAAATTTTGAGACCCTATACCGAAGTTTTGGTTAACCGATCACTTTTTATGACAGTCAAGCACACCAGTGCATGGTACAGTGAAAGCAGACAAGAAAAAGAGTACAAAGATTGGCTAGTCGCATCTAGGCACGGTATAGGAAGCATACAATAAGGGTTCAAAATGTTGCGCATTATTGACAAAACAATGAGGAACAGTTGAAATAACACGCGAAATGATTCCACTGAGGGGCTAGAGGGTACAATAGGGGGTGAAATAGTTTTTGGTTAAAAAATTATCTCTCTGGACAAATGTTTTGATGTGTCTTGGCCTTTTTTCGTTTAATCAGCCGTTTGTGATAAATCCGTGGTGGGAAGTTGTCAAATGAACTATTAGTACATACACATGTAGATTCACATCATATACATTAGAACCATTTAGTTGAAATTTGTCAATCAGATGAATTTGTGACTGTTACTGTACATGTTAAACGAATTCTTGTGCGCGTCTTATTAAGGAAGTTATAAGGAGCATGATATAAGAATTAGACATAAGCCTGCACCAGTTGTTGCATTATTACCTGGAATATAACTGTCTAACTAATCTAAATTCCTACATTCAAATGTGGGTGTTAGCTCTTCTGTCCCAATTTCTCAGTAGGCCCTCCCTTTAATATATAACTGGACACAGTTAAATCGCACAATTGCTGATGCAATACGCGAAACCACGAGATGACAGAACACGGCTAACACCGAAACAACACAACGGAACAACATCGCCCATGTTCAAGGGTTCGCGGCGGTAGTAACACTGAGCTCATCCCCCTGTTCTTTATTCTTACCTTCATTGAATCGGGACATCAGTCCCGCCGAATACTGATTATAGTTCAGCGAACGACAAGGGCCATTGAAACAAAATTAATTTTTATCAGATGAATCATCACGAAATGCTGTTGCAGTAATAATTTTTGTACATTGAATAGATTGGCTGGCTGTGCAGTTAAACGTTTCACTTTTCTGAGAAAGGATTTTCCGGGCACAGCCTCCAAGACTCAAGTTCTGGCGACATAAACCTTAGTCATATACAAACCTTTGACGTTAACCTCCACGTTTGCTTCCTCAACGTTAGAAGTCTAACCAACAAAATTGAGCTACTGGAAGAATTTCTGCAATCTTTAAGATCTCCTGATGTTGTGTGCATTAGTGAAACTTGGTGCAGTGATCTTGAAGTGAATTCTTTATGCGTGTATGGCTATATATTAGCTAGTTATTTTTGTCGGAGCTCATTAAAAGGCGGTGGTATAGCTATTTTTGTGAATGTAAATTTATCGTTCCAACAGGTTAACTATTGTATAAAACCGATCGAGTCTCTATTTGAATTTGCTCTTGTCCAAATCATCGTTGCAAATAAAAAGTTTGTTATTGGCTGTTTTTACAGAGCACCGTCTGCAGATCCGAATGTGTTTATTCATAACCTTGATATTCTTTTAGAAGGTATTGGTAAATATCAGACTTACTCAATCTTAGGCGGTGATTTCAATTTTAATTTTGACCCTAATGTACGGAACTTTAATGCCCAATGCTGTACAAACCTATTTAATTGTTATGGATATAAAAAACTTATTAACGATTATAATAATAATCGATAATATATTCTCTAACATTGATCTGTCAGCACTTAAAGCCAATACAATACCCTTTTGCTATTCCGATCACTTGTTGTTAAGTGTAGAATACTATGTTAGCGCTCAGTGTTCTGAGTTTTCTGAGAAAAGGTATTTTCCTAAAAGATTTTTCAAAGATTTGCAAAATTTAAATCATTTCAAGTATCTATTATCACTGGAAAGTTGGGATTTTTTACAAGAAAGCCTTCCCGGGGATACCAAATTCATTCAGTTTTATACTAGATTTTTGGATTTGATGGACACAGCTTTTCCACTACAGATGTGCAAAGGTAAAATCAAACCTAATCATAAAAGAAATGCTTGGATAACTGAAAATCTCATAAATGAAGGTATGTTTTTAAGAGAAGTCTTCAATTTGTATAAATCATCTGGAGATGCTTCGGTACATTCGGTTTATATGACTTTGAAGAAACTACATGCCAGAAATGTATCTACAGCTAAAAGACTTCATTACAACAATTTAATGCTGAATTCACGTAATAAATCTTCAACAGCATGGAGCATAATAAAAGATCGTTATAAGAGCAACTCATGTTTACCTGATCCCATGGTTAATGAGGATGGTATTGCTGTTTCCCTTGAGGAACTACCCCATTCATTTAATGAATAGGTACCTCTCCAGTTCTACTCAGCATATTATTAGTAACATGCCGTCAAGTACTTCAGTTGGTACTAAAATTCGGTCAGTTTGCCACAGTATGTTTTTATATCCCGTTACTTTAAATGAGGTATTAGATATACTGGAACAAATCTCCTCTAAGGACACCTGTGGTGAGGACGGAATTCCCTGTTCATTGTTGATCAACATTGCTGACTATATTGCAGAACCTCTAACAGTTTTAGTAAACACCTCATTTCAAGAAGGAACATTTCCCTCTGTCCTGAAGAATGCCGTAGTTGTACCGGTTTTTAAAAAAGGGGATAGACACCTCATTACCAACTATAGAGGTATTGCCCAGGTATTGCCCTACTCTCTGCCTTTTCTAAGGTGTATGAGCGATGCTATCTCGCCAGACTAACTACTTATCTTGATAAATCAGGCTTACTGGATTGTTGTCAATTTGGTTTTACTAAGAACAAAAGTACCCAAGATGCTGTTTTAGCTATGTACTCTAAGATAGTAGAAAATTTTGAAAATAAACTGAAGGCAGCTGCTATATTTTTTGATCTAAGTAGAGCATTCGACATCATTGATCACTCTATTCTTCTCAACAAACTCCATAATTATGGCATTAGAGGTTGTAGTCTCGCTTGGATTGAAACTTATTTATCCAACAGAACCCAAAAGGTGATTATTAAAAAGGATGGGGTCCATACATCGTCTCAGGTTGATATTACATCTGGTGTCCCACAAGGAAGTGTTTTAGGACCAATTTTATTCTTACTTTTTATAAACGACCTGAAACTATACTGTCCTGACGTGACAATTACTCAATATGCTGATGATACTAATTTCATTGTGTCTGCCACTGATATTAACACGCTTAGTCTGACAGCCACCAGCGCTGCCTCAATGATGGAAAAATACTGTGCTGATAATAAGTTGGTACTTAATAGCAATAAAACTGAATTTATAATGTTTAGCACATCCACGCTTAATTCCAGCCTAATGGTTAAGTGCTGCGGTCATAACTTGCCCCAATGTCAGTCTATTAAATACTTAGGCGTATATTTTGACCAACGTCTGACGTGGACCAATCATGTGGATTTTGTCATTGGTAAACTTACTTCTCACTGTTACAAATTATGGCTTCTCAAGTCTTATGTTGACGTTTCAATTCTAATAACGTATTATTATGCTTACATTCAGTCAACAATTTGTTACTGTATCATTTGTTGGGGAAATAGCTCTCGCATTGGAGAAGTGCTTGTAATCCAAAAAAAGATAATAAGAACAATTTTTGGTAAAAGAAGACGAGATTCTTGCAGAAAACTGTTTAAAGACGCAAAGATTATGACTATTGTTTCTTTGTACATATTTAAGTCATTAGTATATGTCAAAAATAATATAACTCTTTTCAAATCCAGAGATTCTAGTGTATCTTTACTGAATTTACGCCCAAACGGGAACCTGAAACTGCCTTCGCATCGTTTGACTCTGTCTTCCAAAAGTCCGAGTATTATGTTAATTAAGCTATATAACCATCTTCCTCTTTCAATAAAAAATGTCGAAAGTCCGCTGCTTTTTGAAAAGAAACTCAAAGTATTCTTTCTGGAAAATACCTTTTACTCGGTTGACGAATATTTGAACTTTGCATTTCATAATTCAGTATTTCCTTGATACCTTCTCTCTTTTTTCTGTGATAGTTTTCTATATTTTGTTTGTAAATTTGACATATGTGTGTTTTTTACATATTTACCTATTTTTGTTTAGATATTTGTACCTGACTATATTCCGATACCCTTATACAGGGTCTTATGGAAATAAAGCATTATTATTATGTGTTAAAAACAAAAAAGTGCAGCTCGGGCTCCGACACACCGAGCTGCTGTTCCATTACCCAATGACTACTCCTCACACCGTGAGGTGAGCAATCACTGGGCCCGCGAATCGTGCGCCCTTAGTAGACGAAGGGACCCAAGGATGACTGCCTTCTGCATTCTGGCGGCTAAGATGTGCGCCGCCGCACGGCACACCGGCATTTTGCGCAGTGCAGAGAGCAGCGTATTCCTCATTCCACCTAGGGATCCAATGACCATAACCAGCAGACTTACAGTGTAGTCTGGCCAGAGCCTGCGAAGTTGTCCGAGCAACTCCTGATATTTGGTCCGCTTTTCCTCCTCCTTAGAGACGATGTTCACTTCGGCAGGCGCCGAAAACTCAATAACGAACATCGTCTTCTGTTGGTGGTCGAGAAGGACTATGTCGGGCTTGTTTGCCTGTACAAGCTCGAGCGTGGGGAACGAGTAGTTCCAGTAAATCCGGCATCTCTCGTTCTCCACAACGGACTCTATATCCCCTAGAGCGTATGGCAGCACCGGTGTCTCATCGATACCGTATGAGTGCCTTAAATGATAGTAGAGCACTCGTAGAGCCGCGTTGTGCCGATGGACGTAAGCCGTCCCAGCGTACGTCTTACACGCCGACAAGAGATGCATAAGCGTCTCTGGCGCCTGTCGGCAAGCTCTACAATGGGTGTCGGGTACATGTACACCCATAACCCTTTTACGGTATACCAAGGTGTTGAAGACACCGTCTTGGCAAGCCATTATAAAGCCCTCAGTCTCCGACTTCAACCCACTAGACCTTAGGAAAGAGAAGGTCAACTGCTCAGACAAGCCATGCTCTTCTAGATGTTTGTAGAAGATTCCATGCATTGGCTTATCTTTATGAAGTCTTAAGAGGAAGTCGACTTCGGCAGTTTTAATGTGGGCTTTTAATTCTGCGGGAGCAAGTTCCGTAATGGACTGCTGACACCTCCGCTTGAAGTCGAGTGTGAGGCTGAGCTCCTCGGCTGCTCGCTTCGCTGCGCTAAAAAGAAATGCTCCTTTTCCCGCATTCTCGTGCTCTAGCACGAAGCGGATCAGGGGATCGGTGCTGTTCGTTACATAGCAGGCAGTGGCCAGTACTACTCTGTTGTGCAGACGCTCCAAACTCAATAGTCCACGCCCTCCCAGGTGTCGCGGGAGGTATATTCGCGGGACAGAGGACTTAGGATGCAGGCTTCTCTCCATATTCATCCTTTTGCGGGTCTTCGTGTCGATTTCCTTCAGCTCGTTCACTTTCCAGTGTATAGCACCAAAGGTGTATAATAACAATGGGACCGCAAGCATGTTTGTGGCAGCGACTTTGTTCTTGCCGGACAGTTCTGACGACCAGATCTGCCGGAGTCGGTGCAAATACTTGCGGCGGAGACACTCTTTAACCAATGTTGCCTCTTGGACATGACGCTGCGCCACTCCAAGGTAGGTATAAGTATCTCCGGCATGCAGTTGTCGCAAGATGCTCCCATCAACGAGCTGTTCCTCAACTCCACTACCTCCGCTTCGTCCTTTCTTGAGATGAACCAATGCACATTTGTCTGTCCCGAACTCCATTCCGATAGCATGACTGTACTCCTGCACCACCCTCAGCGATTGTTGTAGTTCGCGTTGGCCGGAGGCATACAGTTTTAGGTCATCCATATAAAACAGATGGGTGACCTTGTGCCTCCGGTTATTGGGCGTGCCACAGCTGTATCCTTTAGTATTTCTCAGCGCTATGGACAGAGGCAAAAGTGAGATGCAAAAGAGCAAGGGACTCAAGGAGTCTCCTTGGAAGACACCTCTTTTCAATGACACCAACTCTGTCTGAACCCGAGTTTCACCTGATGTTATGGTGAACCGGGTCTTCCAGAGTGGCATCAGTTGTTTGATGCACCCCACTATCTGATTATCCACCGAAAGACATTCCAACAGCCGCACAGTGAGCTCATGAGACGTGCTGTCGAATGCCTTGCGATAGTCAATCCAGGCCATAGAAAGGTTTCGCTTGTACTGCACAGAGTCCTGCGTGACACATCGGTCAATCAACAGGTTCTCCTTGCAGCCAGCTACGCCTTTCTTTGACCCTCTCTGTTCATACACGTCGAGAAATACAGGATTCACAGCTTGAAGGATACGCATGTACAAGATTCTGGTGAAGAGCTTGTAACACGCGTTCAGACATGTTATTGGCCTGTAGTTTTTGGGATCAGACAAATCTCCGGTCTTCGGGAGAAGCACGGTTCGACCCTCGACAAACCAAGCCGGAATTGGCTGCTCCTGATTTAGCCACGAGTTAAAAACTCTAGCTAACTGCCGGTGGCAACTGGGGAATTTTTTCCACCAGTAGGTGTTTATGCCATCCGGGCCAGGAGCTGCGAAATTCTTTGCGCCTCGTAAGGCGTCAAGAATTTCTTCCGTGTTTATCGGGTGACGCAGTACATTCAAGTTAGGAGTCCTCCTACAAACGGACTCGAACTGCGCCAAGGCCGGAGTGTCTGCTGAGAGAGGTTTGGGTTGTTCGTAAATGTCCCTCCAAAAGGTCTCCACGCGATCAGCAGTTGGCGGCTGCTCTATGGCTGGAGGCGGCTGTTGGAAAAGGCGAGAAGGTCTTTCGTAGAACATTCTGTTCTGCTCCAGACCTCTCGCCCGCGCCACCAACGATCGCTTAGCAGCGATTAGCATCCGTATCCTGTCAAGACAGTGTTGCTTGACAACAACCAGTACCGCTTGACTGAGTGTATGATGGTCGCGCCTCAACCCGTAGGCTATCTGGCGCACTCGGCGCGTAAAAGGCTTCCCAGCCGCTCTATATTCCATCACACACTGGATACGGGATGCTTCCTGGCGAGCCAACTGGATTTTCGCTTCCATTTGGCGCACCCGTCTCTGTGCTCTCTCAACAGGAGAGTCTCTCACTCTCCCCTGTCTAGCTAGCCTCAGAGCCGCAGCGTAAATTTCGCAATTGATGCTCCAAATGTCAGAGGCCTCCGATAGACGTTCACCCACAACCTCATCCTCTCTCTTCAAATCTGCCAGCTTCAAGGACCTTCCATTGTTATGCAAGGCCCTTCGGTCTCTGAAATCCCCAGGTGTGACGACTTGGTCGATTTCCCTCTCAGCGGGCCTTACCGGCGAACTTTCAGCCTGGTTAACAGGCCTTCCGTCCGCCGAAGGGGCAGGCTGAGCTGGAGCACGAACATATCCCTGCCTCCGGAGGTACGATACATAATCTCGCAAATTCTGAGAGGTAAGCGTGCTATGCTCTGGGTGCATTTCACACCACCTCTCACACATGCGGGACATGTATCCCCTACGGCGCGGGCTACTGCTCTCGTAGCAGCTCAGTAGGTCATCCTTGAGCTCCATCGTCCACCTAAAACGGTCCATGTCATTGCGGGGGTCGTCAACAGGGCAATTCGAAGCACCGCCACCTTGCCCAACGCCGGCTTCCGAAGCCGGCTCGGTGTGGGTGCTTTTCTTCCGGGGTGGTCGAACCCGAAGATAGGGCCCGTCAGGTGGTTGGCCTTAGGGCCCCCAGACGACATTTCCGGAGGCAGCCGTCCAAATTGCCTCCTGAGGATGCACCTGCGAAGGTTGCCGGCTGGATTTCATCCTTGGGCTTCGGTATACCCTGCGGTGTCGCCACGCACCGGATAGCCTACTGATGTTGGGTGGCTTCCTGCGGGTGTATTATCAGCCGCCCCTAACATGGAGTCAGACGCTGTCGGAGTACCGCTCCTCACATGGAGATCCGGCGTGTCCTAATTGTTGAGGAATAGCCGATCCTCTGGATGCAGACGCTATTCCACCGTGCTAGTTTTGGTCCGCCCCGGGTATTTGATTTCCCCGGTACCACCCATATCTGGGAGGCGTTCCCCTATCCGCCACCTTGGGGAGGCGCCACTGAGGGGATCTAGCAACCCCTCGCGGTAAAAAGCATTATTATTATTCATCTTTCTAAGTTCCTCTCGCATAATTGCGGTAGCAACAAGTGTTGACGGGCTGAGCCAAGTCAACACCCGGACTATTATTGATCGGAATTTAGGAAGGATCGTACGATGTTACAGGTCTTCAGAATTACAGACTTTTGGAATGTTTTGTGTAACTTTTCGTCCAGGCCTAACTGTTGTAAGTGTGGTGTAAATGTGTTTGGTGTAAGGCCTGAGACTGACATAATGAGGGGAACAATAGTAACTTTGTCCTGCTTCCAAAGGCGTTTTATTTCCATGGCATTATGTGTTTAAAACAAAAAAGTGCAGCCCGGGCTCCGACACACCGAGCTGCTGTTCCATTACCCAATGACTACTCCTCACACCGTGAGGTGAGCAATCATTGGGTCCGCGAATCGTGCGCCCTAAGTAGACGAAGGGACCCAAGGATGACTGCCTTCTGCATTCTGGCGGCTAAGATGTGCGCCGCCGCACGGCACACCGGTATTTTGCGCAGTGCAGAGAGCAGCGTATTCCTCATTCCACCTAGGGATCCAATGACCATAACCAGCAGACTTACAGTGTAGTCTGGCCAGAGCCTGCGAAGTTGTCCGAGCAACTCCTGATATTTGGTCCGCTTTTCCTCCTCCTTAGAGACGATGTTCACTTCGGCAGGCGCCGAAAACTCAATAACGAACATCGTCTTCTGTTGGTGGTCGAGAAGGACTATGTCGGGCTTGTTTGCCTGTACAAGCTCGAGCGTGGGGAACGAGTAGTTCCAGTAAATCCGGCATCTCTCGTTCTCCACAACGGACTCTATATCCCCTGGAGCGTATGGCAGCACCGGTGTCTCATCGATACCGTATGAGTGCCTTAAATGATAGTAGAGCACTCGTAGAGCCGCGTTGTGCCGATGGACGTAAGCCGTCCCAGCGTACGTCTTACACGCCGACAAGAGATGCATAAGCGTCTCTGGCGCCTGTCGGCAAGCTCTACAATGGGTGTCGGGTACATCTACACCCATAACCCTTCTACGGTATACCAAGGTGTTGAAGACACCGTCTTGGCAAGCCATTATAAAGCCCTCAGTCTCCGACTTTAACCCACTAGACCTTAGGAAAGAGAAGGTCAACTGCTCAGACAAGCCATGCTCTTCTAGATGTTTGTAGAAGATTCCATGCATTGGCTTATCTTTATGAAGTCTTAAGAGGAAGTCGACTTCGGCAGTTTTAATGTGGGCTTTTAATTCTGCGGGAGCAAGTTCCGTAATGGACTGCTGACACCTCCGCTTGAAGTCGAGTGTGAGGCTGAGCTCCTCGGCTGCTCGTTTCGCTGCGCTAAAAAGAAAGGCTCCTTTTCCCGCATTCTCGTGCTCTCGCACGAAGCGGATCAGGGGATCGGTGCTGTTCGTTACATAGCAGGCAGTGGCCAGTACTACTCTGTTGTGCAGACGCTCCAAACTCAATAGTCCACGCCCTCCCAGGTGTCGCGGGAGGTATATTCGCGGGACAGAGGACTTAGGATGCAGGCTTCTCTCCATATTCATCCTTTTGCGGGTCTTCGTGTCGATTTCCTTCAGCTCGTTCACTTTCCAGTGTATAGCACCAAAGGTGTATAATAACAATGGGACCGCAAGCATGTTTGTGGCAGCGACTTTGTTCTTGCCGGACAGTTCTGACGACCAGATCTGCCGGAGTCGGTGCAAATACTTGCGGCGGAGACACTCTTTAACCAATGTTGCCTCTTGGACATGACGCTGCGCCACTCCAAGGTAGGTATAAGTATCTCCGGCATGCAGTTGTCGCAAGATGCTCCCATCAACGAGCTGTTCCTCATCTCCACTATCTCCGCTTCGTCCTTTCTTGAGATGAACCAATGCACATTTGTCTGTCCCGAACTCCATTCCGATAGCATGACTGTACTCCTGCACCACCCTCAGCGATTGTTGTAGTTCGCGTTGGCCGGAGGCATAAAGTTTTAGGTCATCCATATAAAACAGATGGGTGACCTTGTGCCTCCGGTTATTGGGCGTGCCACAGCTGTATCCTTTAGTATTTCTCAGCGCTATGGACAGAGGCAAAAGTGAGATGCAAAAGAGCAAGGGACTCAAGGAGTCTCCTTGGAAGACACCTCTTTTCAATGACACCAACTCTGTCTGAACCCGAGTTTCACCTGATGTTATAGTGAACCGGGTCTTCCAGAGTGGCATCAGTTGTTTGATGCATCCCACTATCTGATTATCCACCGAAAGGCATTCCAACAGCCGCACAATGAGCTCATGAGACGTGCTGTCGAATGCCTTGCGATAGTCAATCCAGGCCATAGAAAGGTTTCGCTTGTACTGCACGGAGTCCTGCGTGACACATCGGTCAATCAACAAGTTCTCCTTGCAGCCAGCTACTCCTTTCTTTGACCCTCTCTGTTCATACACGTCGAGAAATACAGGATTCACAGCTTGAAGGAGACGCATGTACAAGATTCTGGTGAAGAGCTTGTAACATGCGTTCAGACATGTTATTGGCCTGTAGTTTTTGGGATCAGACAAATCTCCGGTCTTCGGGAGAAGCACGGTTCGACCCTCGACAAACCAAGCCGGAATTGGCTGCTCCTGATTTAGCCACGAGTTAAAAACTCTAGCTAAATGCCGGTGGCAACTGGGGAATTTTTTCCACCAGTAGGTGTTTATGCCATCCGGGCCAGGAGCTGCGAAATTCTTTGCGCCTCGTAAGGCGTCAAGAATTTCTTCCGTGTTTATCGGGTGACGCAGTACATTCAAGTTAGGAGTCCTCCTACAAACGGACTCGAACTGCGCCAAGGCCGGAGTGTCTGCTGAGAGAGGTTTGGGCTGTTCGTAAATGTCCCTCCAAAAGGCCTCCACTCGATCAGCAGTTGGCGGCTGCTCTATGGCTGGAGGCGGCTGTTGGAAAAGGCGAGAAGGTCTTTCGTAGAACATTCTGTTCTGTTCCAGACCTCTCGCCCGCGCCACCAACGATCGCTTAGCAGCGATTAGCATCCGTATCCTGTCAAGACAGTGTTGCTTGACAACAACCAGTACCGCTTGACTGAGTGTATGATGGTCGCGCCTCAACCCGTAGGCTATCTGACGCACTCGGCGCGTAAATGGCTTCCCAGCCGCTCTATATTCCATCACACACTGGATACGGGATGCTTCCTGGCGAGCCAACTGGATTTTCGCTTCCATTTGGCGCACCCGTCTCTGTGCTCTCTCAACAGGAGAGTCTCTCACTCTCCCCTGTCTAGCTAGCCTCAGAGCCGCAGCGTAAATTTCGCAATTGATGCTCCAAATGTCAGAGGCCTCCGATAGACGTTCACCAACAACCTCATCCTCTCTCTTTAAATCTGCCAGCTTCAAGGACCTTCCGTTGTTATGCAAGGCCCTTCGGTCTCTGAAATCCCCAGGTGAGACGACTTGGTCGATTTCCCTCTCAGCGGGCCTTACCGGCGAACTTTCAGCCTGGTTAACAGGCCTTCCGTCCGCCGAAGGGGCAGGCTGAGCTGGAGCACGAACATATCCCTGCCTCCGGAGATACGATACATAATCTCGCAAATTCTGAGAGGTAAGCGTGCTATGCTCTGGGTGCATTTCACACCACCTCTCATACATGCGGGACATGTATCCCCTACGGCGCGGGCTACTGCTCTCGTAGCAGCTCAGCAGGTCATCCTTGAGCTCCGTCGTCCACCTAAAACGGTCCATGTCATTGCGGGGGTCGTCATCAGGGCAAATCGAAGCACCGCCACCTTGCCCAACGCCGGCTTCCGAAACCGGCTCGGTGTGGGTGCTTTTCCTTCGAGGTGGTCGAACCCGAAGATAGGGCCCGCCAGGTGGTTAGCCTTAGGGCCCGCAGCCGACATTTCCGGAGGCAGCCGTCCAAATTGCCTCCAGAGGATGGACCTGTGAAGGTTGCCGACCGACTTGCATCCTTTGGCTTCGGTATACCCCTCGGTGTCGCCACGCACCGAATAGCCTGTTGATGTTGGCGGCTTCCTGGGGGTTTATGAAAACAGCCGCTTCTAACATGAAGAACAGACGCTGTCGGAGTACCGCTCCTCACATGGAGATCCGTCGTGTCCTATTAATTGTGGAATAGCCGATCCTCTGGATGCAGACGCTATTCCACTGAGCTAGTTTTGGTCCGCCCCGGGTATTTGATTTCCCCGGTACCACCCATATCTGGGAGGCGTTCCCCTATCCGCCACCTTGGGGAGGCGCCACTGAGGGGATCTAGCAACCCCTCGCGATTATTATTATTATCTGACTTTCTAAGTTCCACTCGCATAATTGCGGTAGCAACAAGTGTTGACGGGCTGTGCCAAGTCAACACCCTGACTATTACTGATCGGAATTTAGGAAGGATCGCACAATATTACAGGTCTTCAGGATTACAGACCTTTGGAATACTTTGTGTAACTTTTCGTCCAGGCCCAGCTGTTGAAGGTGTTGTGTAAACGTGTTCGGTGTAAGGCCTGAGACAGACATAATGAGGGGGACAATTGTGACTTTGTTTTGTTTCCAAAGTCGTTTTATTTCCATGGCAAGGTCCGTGTATTTGGATATCTTCCCAGCGTAGGTGTTTTGGACATTCACATCGTTGGGAATGGCAATATCTATCAAATAGGTAATTTTGTCGGCCTTTGACTGGAAAACTATATCTGGTCTATTGGCTGGGATGGTCTTGTCTGTATGTATTTCAACGTCCCAGTATAGTTTGTACCGATCGTTTTCGAGTACTGATGTCGGAGTGTAATTGTAGTAAGGATCTGTGTTTTCTATTAGTTTGTTTGCTGTGGCTAGTGCTTGGTGTATGGTCTTGGCGGCAGAGTTATGTCTGGCTGTGTACTCGGTACCGGCAAGAACTTTGCATCCGCTTGTGATGTGATCTATTGTTTCTTTTTGTTGGTGACATTTTCTGCAGCTATCTTCTGTTATGGATGGATCTTTAATTATATATTTCTTGTAGTTTCTTGTCGCAATAACTTGGTCCTGGATAGCAAGCATAAATCCTTCAGTTTCTGGAAAGAGCTGGCCATCCTGCAGCCAGGTGTATGACTGTTTTTCGTTTATGTGGTCTTGCGTAATACGGTATCTATGCTTGCCATGGAGTGGTTTCTGCGACCAGGTGTTTATTTTTTCTTGTTGCGATTGTGTGGGATTGTGTGTGTCTGCGGCGTGGTCTGGACATGATAGGTTGAGTGGTGTATAGTTTCTGTCTGCTTTTACTATTGCTCGATGTAAATTTGTTTGCTTGTTTTGGAAGAAGTGTCTGAGTGTCTTTATCTGTCTTGTGCGAAGCGACTGTATATCTACAATCCCTCTGCCTCCTTGTTTCCTGTCTATGGTGAGCCTTTCTTTGCATGCGTTTGGATGTGACATTCGGTGTTTCGTGAGTTCTGTCCGTATGAGGATGTGGATGTTTTCTATATCAGTGTGTGACCACTTGATGATGCCGAAGGAGTATGTGAGAACTGGTATCGCAAATGTGTTAATGGCTTTTGTAAGGTTTCTAGAATTCAATTTGGTTTTTAGTAGCTTTATAAGGCGATCTCTGAACTCTTGGGTTAGTTGTGCCTTGACCTTTGTGTGGTCTATTTTAACGTTCTGATTGAAGCCCAGGTACTTGTATGTTTCGTCCTTGTTCATGTTGTTTAGTGTTTGGCCAGTTGCTGTTTCCTGTTCGGGGTGGTCCTTCCATTGGCCTTTGTTGATGTGGAGGACCTTGCATTTACTCATTCCGAATTCCATTCTGACGTCTGACGAGCAAACTTCTGTTATTCTGATTAACTCTCTCAGTTGTACTTCATTGGCGGCATATAGTTTTATATCATCCATGTAGAGGAGATGATTGATTTTGTGTTGATTTAATCTCTCGTGTCTAATGTTGAAACCGCAGTTTGTGTTGTTAAGTGCGTTGGAGAGTGGGTTCAGACAGAGACAGAACCACAGCGAACTGAGAGAGTCACCCTGGAAGATGCCGCGTCTTATGTGTAGCTCATCTGTCTTGATATGGCCGTCCTGGGTTTTGAGATATATGTTGGTACGCCATGTCTCCATGGTTCTTGTAAGAAACTGACGTAGCCCCGGGTTGATTTTATATATTTGAAGAGTTTTCGCTAGCCAGCTATGGGGTACAGAGTCGAAAGCTTTTTTGTAGTCGATGAAACAGGTATGAAGATTCCTATGTTCTTTTCTGGTTTGCTCCATGATCACACTATCAATTATAAGTTGTTCCTTGCAACCTTGGCTGTGCTTTCGACATCCCTTTTGTTCTTCAGTCAGGATATTGTTTTGCGTGAGGTGTTGTTCAATTCTCCTGCATATTGTTGCGGTGATAATCTTGTACAAGGTGGGAAGGCAAGTGATTGGGCGATAGTTGGCAGGGTTCTTGGTGTCTGCGTTTTTGGGTTTTATATACGTTATTCCTTGCGTGAGGAATTTGGGAAGCCTATTCGGTTGGAGTATGGCTTTATTGATTTGGTCCGTAAGCATTTCGTATGTTGTACTAAATTGTTTGTACCAGAAATTTTGCACATTATCCACGCCTGGACACTTCCAATTATGGGTATGCTTTATGGTTTCAGCTATTTCCTCTGGTGTAAGGATAACGTCTCCCTGCTCCACTATATGTTGATGTTTTTCCTCTTCTTGTCTGATCCATGGAGCGTTTTCATTATGTGTTTTGGGTTCTGACCATAGGCTTCCCCAAAACTCAGTTAAGTCTTGTTTACTAGGAGGTTCTATTGCTGTTATCTGGTTGTCGGCTGTTATCTTTTGGTAAAACTGTTTTTCACTTTTCTGAAAAAGATTGTTAGCATCCTTTCTGGCATTGGACTCGTTGTATCTGCGAAGTCTAGCTGCATAAACTGCAAGCTTCTGTTTAAGGGTATCTGCTATTTCTGATATTGTCTGTTGTGGCGACTTGGATTTGAGTATATTAATTGTTGTCTGTATGCGCTTTGAGCGGTTGTTATTGTTGGTGTATTGCGCGAGGTGTGCCAGATCCTTCCTGATTGTGCTAATTTTATTTTCAATTCTTATTTGCCATTTAGGTTTAGATCTTTCAGTTGTGCGGGCTATAGATCGTTTTGGGATTTTTTGGCCGTTAAGTGTGAGTGTGGTTGCTGCGGCAGCATATATAACAGTATGGATGTCCTCTAGGTCACTGTCTTTGGTTAAAAATTGCGGTATTATGTTGACATTTATTGTGTGTAATATTTGTAGAGTGTTATTTTTAAAAATTAGTCTGGGTAGAGGATCTCGCAATGTAGGATTGGTGCCGCACCATTTGTTGTACTGTGTGTTCATCACTTGTTCGGCAGATTGTGTGATGGCAGGTGGTATAGTAACGTTTTGGCTTTGTGTGGTTGTGGCAGGTAAGTTAGTGCGTGTTGTTTCTGGTGTATCTGGTGTGTGATCATTTTCTAGATCCAATTCTACGTGTATGCTGGTGTTATTGGTCGTGCCTGTGTCTGGAGGTTGATTATTTCGGGTACGAATGGCATGTCGTTCTGTGATTAATTCAGTGGCTAGCGAATCATTAGGTTGGACAGCGGTATCTGGTACATGTTGTGTGTGCTCATGTTCTGGATCTGTCTCTGAGTGTATGCTAGTGCTGTCGATTGTGATTTTGTTTGAGGTCTGCGTGTGATTCGGATGGGCCGTATTTATTTCATTGGATACAAGAATCTTTATAGCTTGTAGTTCTTCGGGTGTAAGGCGGTTGTTTTTTGTTATGACTCGTTTTTGGTCAATGAGTCGCTGTTCAGTTACACGTTCTGCAAGGTGTGGGTATTGTGCTATAAATAACCTGTGCAGCTCATGTCTGTAGCCTGTAGCGATGGTTTCTAGTTTTGTGGCGGTGTAGTAACAGTGCATTACATGTTTGTTGATTTCAGTAGTCCATTGTAAGCGCTGTCTGGGTTTACCAGCTTTGGTGGTTGCCGGCTGTGCTGGCAAAACGTCCGCAGCTGGGTTGTGTTCTCTGGGCTGTTCTGTGTGGGTTTGGGGTTCGGGTGAGTTTAATCGACGTACCCTAGGCCGTCGTTGGTTATTTTTAGAAGTAACTTTATGCATCGTGTTCCCACGAGTAGGGACGATCTAAATGTCGCTCTCCCGGGTGACGCCCATTCCAGGAGAGAAGGGACTTATATTTACTCCGAAGTTGGCCCAAGGTGCTCCGGAGGATTTGCGACTTTACTGTCGGGTTTTGTTGAGACTTTCTCCTCACAGACCGGCCGGTTAAGGCAAGCCCCCCGGTTGCTTACCCCTCACGACGTTCCCCAGCCACGCCCTGCTGAAGTCGTTGAAGTATGGGGCGCAATAACGGTGTGTGACAGAAGGACCGGCGCTCAGCCCTCTGTGGCATATTTTCCCGGATTTGCCAAACCCCTATCTGACCGAAGTCAGGATAGCTTGGAGAAAGGAGCTTGGTGCTAGGTAGGGTAAGTAAGATCTACCGAGCGCCCAGCTTCCTGGGTGTGCTAGCCTTGGTTGAAGTGACTTTTTGACCACGAACCCTGCTAGTGTCGTAGCTCTGCGGTGGCATTAAAGTCCCACCATGAGCCATCCACCGAAACAGCTCGCTTGTCAAAAAGTCACTTTCTAAGCCCCCAAACGAGCGTCAACGTTCTAGCACCTGATGGGGACGCTATTCCACTGAGCTAGTTTTGGTCCGCCCCGGGTATTTGATTTCCCCGGTACCACCCATATCTGGGAGGCGTTCCCCTATCCGCCACCTTGGGGAGGCGCCACTGAGGGGATCTAGCAACCCCTCGCGATTATTATTATTATTATTATTATTATTATTATTATGCTTTGCCTAAATGAAACATAGGGTAAATTTAGAAAACAAAAGGATGTTTTGATTGCATTGTATGTCAATACTGGTATTAGAAGGATTATACATATCGTCAGAACGAATATAAAATTATTTTGAAATTATTGGCGTACCTGTGATTACTTCGAATATAAGGATTGAATTCTTTCAATGACATGGATTTGAAACAACTGTAAATATATTTAAAGTGATGGAAAAACATCCAAATACTAACAATTAATTGGAAACGCAACAGTGTTTTTTTCTGTGCACGTCACTCATTTTCGTTGGTCTGTCTGTCGGTCTGTGTTTTTTTTCCTTTTTTTAGCCTCTTAATTTCAGTAACCGCTGCATGTATTGTGATGAAATTTGGGTGGCGATATTCTGTGGGGTCGTAGTAGGTAATGCTGCTATAGTTTTGAAACTCGGTGCATGGGCGGCGGAGCAATTAACAAAAAAAAAATCAAATATCCCCCAAACTTCGTTTTTAGGCGTTTTAACTAAACACGCCGAACGGGTGACATCAGCTTCTGAGTATATCGACCACTCGTGTTGGCGGAACGTCAAGCGACGAAGCGCGCCGACGCCAAGGCGGCGGTGCGTGTTGACTCCGACCGAACAGCCCAGCAACCAACAGCTCATTTTCTCCTTTTTTTGGGTGGGGGTGGAATTGGAGTAGTTGGGGGGTGGGAGGTCATACAACTCAAAGGTTTTTTGTATTCTTAGTAGGCTATCCACATACGGTGGAAGAAAGACCTTTTTTTAACCCCCCATAGCCGTCAGCACTGCTGCATTATGGCTTATTGTACTATAACTATCTCAGGGAGAGGGGACGATAATGCATGGTCAGCATCGCCGGCGTGTCGTTCCGTCGGTTCCACCGCACATCCACGCTGCTGTGAACACTGTCGAGTCCAAACTGAGACTATTGTTGACAACCGAGTCCGAGGAAAATTCCCATTTTTAATGTGGAAAACTCCCTAGAATTCCCTTGCTACAATTGCATCAAATATTTACATTTAGATTACATACCTAAATACGTCAAAATAAGAATACAGTATTTTGTTATCATAAAAGAAAAACGGTATATAGTAATCATATAAACTGATAAAATAAATATATATCTAATCAAATTAGATTTTGTGCCAAAAAAGCAATACATTTTTGGGTTAAACTTTTTTTATAAACATTTTCCTTTTTGGTTAGACAATTAATTAAAAATTTGTGCAGTAGGTTCCATTAGGAAGACGAATTGAGAATCTTAGATCCAGGTTACGTCAACGTGCTAAGAGGCATTAACTTTAACACAAGGTGAAAGTTTAATTTTTTGTCAATTGGGGCCTTTTGATATTAAAATTTGGTAAACATATGTTAATTGAACTCAACAAGTCGAGAAAGTTTAAATTCCCTAGATATCGGGCGAAATTCCCCTTTTCAATATTGCACCAAAAACTCCCTAGAACTAGGGAAAAAAAGTTGGCATTACTGACTGAGAGCAAGGGCGACCGAACGCGGCCCGTGCGACAGGCAAGTGTGAGGGGGGTTCTGATTATTTCATCTTTCCCCACTCTCAGACGTCAGCCGTCCATGCACTAACCGCGCCCCACGCTGCTTAGTCTCCGACTCGAAAGCGGGCCGCACGGCTAACTGGGCCCTCAAGAAAGACCTAGCAGCATAACACAATTTTCTCGTCAATAGGGCCATGATTTGGTTGTAAGGGGATCCCAGACTATAGCTTCATGCTATAGGAAAATAGCAAACTAGTATCACCGTAATGAGTGGGTAGCAGTGACACCCGTATGCACCGTTTGGCAATTCTAATCCCAGTTCCATAGTCACGTTTTAGCAAGGTTGTTTTGACAGTGGCAGTATCAAAATGATCAGTTTGAATTTGAATCTTAAATTTCGGTGAGGCGTTTATCTCATTTGCAGTGGTTTGCACCAGTCATAGTTAAACCTTTGGCTTAACTAATTAAAGCTTAACTTTAATTAAGGCTTAAAGTTGTGTGTCTTTGCACCGGTCATGATTAACTTTAATTATGAGTTAACTTTTTCTTACAGGGAAATTTAACGAATTTCAGATTTTACGTTGGCAATTATGTCGTATTTTTGATGTTCTGTGATGGAAATGAAGGTTCATGTCACTGACGTTGATGGCTGTCAAACATTATCTTTCAAGTTCAACTGAGGCTATTTGTTTTGATTAAGAAATTTCGGATTCATTTTAGTATTTTTAGTTTCATTTTCATTAATTGAAAACCCATTATCGTAAATATCCAACTCACAGAATATAACAACAGTGGTAAAAGTAAATCCTTGAAGTAAATGCTCTTCTTTAGGCAAGATTTTGTCTATGAAATAGTTGATTGCAGTGACCCAACATTTGGTGGATTTTGGGTGTCTTAATTTTGGATTCTCTTGTATAGGAGTGGCTACAGAAGACATCAGAGTAATAACATTTATGCCGGATCTGTTTGTGGTAAGTAAAAATATAGAGAAATGTCCAAAGTGCTGAGGTCAACTAAAGACATCTTTATTATACATTTATAGTGTTAAACTAGCAAAATGTCCATTCATAGATAATCATTACAATTTTTATATGTATATATAGGTGGTTTCAAGGAATGAAACAATTAAAACAGTAATCTTTTGGCATAACCTTAAGATGAGTTTCCGGAACAAGTGATATAATATGCAACTAACAATATACATATTATGACTATCAACTTCTCTATTAAAACAGATTTGTGATATATGCACTACTACAAAATACTTCCTTTTTGTCATTGCAGTTGTGAAGAAAGAATTATTCAAGTTGCCAAGTATTTGAGAAAGAAGAGGCAGTCCGATACCATGAGGCGAAGAGCACATAATGTTATGCATTTAGAGCTTCATTGTGATGGCTTCATAGAAAGTAAATACTAATATGTTCCACATACTGTGTAAATTAATAGAACCAATAAATGCATATGTTATCCATATATTGTAATTATATCTGTTAATAAAGGTGGAGAAAAAAAATCACTTTCTTATAACTTCTCATATAACAAAATCTAAAATATTTCATAGTATCAGTAGCTAATATGTGATATAAAATGGTGTCTAGATATAGAATGCCTTGTTAAAAATATGTATTTTAAATGATAGTTTGTATAACATGCTCACAGATAGTGATTAATTTCTGTCTTGTCAAACAAGGTGATTATTTAAAAAAACACTCATTGGGTGACTGTAAAGTTGCACCCATCAAAAGGTAAGTTTTATTACTTGAACAAAAACTACTGGTTGAATTCTCTTATATTTTTATTATATATATTTTCTTTCAATATATCAGGGCTTGTCCTGAATAGTAGAAAATTCAGTAATTAGGATAGGGTGATCGGTGGAACACACAACAGTGATTTGCTGCCGCAGTGCTCAATAATACAGTATGGGTCAATATTATTCAAATTACTCAGTTTTTGTTAATAAAGAGGTTTCGGTTTTTCACTAGTCCCTTAAAGTATTCATTATCATCCGTGATCCTGAAATAAACAATATTTTTATTAAAAATAGAAGGAAATTAACTAATGGGTGGTGAAGATGAATTAAATAAAATCCATGTGAGAACGGGAGGACATTTGCATTCTAATTTTTACAGTAATAACTACTACTGTGATAGCTATTCACATAATAATACTGCATTTTGCAGCAGCAGCAAAATAATTCAAGCAGATCAATTTATTTTCTTTATATGGTAAAAATTGGACAACTAAGATGCAGAATCAAACAACTGTCCCTAGTGAATGTGATAACTGTAATTTACAAATAAACGTTTTATCTTTACTGTTTTCAAAATCCATCCAAGTTTTGAGCGCCCATTATCTCATAAATTACAGCATTCTAAGTAACTGAATTGCTTATCTGCTAAGATAGACTCCTTGAACAAGACAGCAGTAACACAACAATGACCAAAAAGCTGTTGAACACGAAAACTCTCATAAACCATAACACGGTGTCTTACCACAGTGATATTTGTCCAATTCCAGAATCAGCTTTATATAGTTGTAGATTGAGGTTATGGTCGTATCCTCAGTTCCCCACGACTTGCTATTGAATCCAAGTGATCTATTTTGATTCATAATTGCTTATAGGATATAGAAATAATTTTATAAAATATATTTCACAAACTAACCAAACTTATTTCTGTGGTGATCTGTCAGAATATGTTAAACCCACAAATGTCAAAAGTTAAGCCAAGAAACGTCAAAGTTAAACCCTACTTTGCCTTTGGCTTAAAGTTAATTATGAGTTTGACGCTAACTACAACCGGTGCAAAGCAATTCGTACTTTAATTAAGGCTTAACTTTAATTACAACTTTAACTATGACTGGTGCAAACCACTGTTGGTCGCCTAATTCCTTAGACAAGGAAAGAGAGAGGACGGAACGCGCGACTGACATTTCTGTTACCAAATGGCACCAAAAAACTACCAGCATTTACCTCTGCCCACATAGCACTGGATATTCTATGAATATTCTTCAAATCTCCTATATGTTTCATGAATATTCAGCAGAATCATAGAATATTCGTTATTTCTCTTTTTATTCTGGATTATTAAAGTAATATTCTTTGTGGAATATTACTATTTTATCCACTTAGGATAATCAGCGATTATTTGTTTATTGTCTGAATTATTTCAAAATATACCAGTAATATTCTTCATAGAATATTATATTAATAATCTACTAAGAACGAGATGTAGCTATTTTCTGACGAATATTTAGTAATATTTGTAATAGAAATATCTGTATGTAGGCAAATATTCAATATGAGGTATTATTAATTTATATTTCCACGTTTCTCAGTGAATTAAAAAAACCTTCATTCGTTTTGCGTTCATCCTAAATATACCCTATAATAAGTATTATGGGCAATTTTCAAAAGTTTATTAGTCATTAGCCATTGCCAGCAATACAGATACGGCATCCACCGACGATAAAGTGACAGCATCTTATTTCTTATGGTGATGTATGGTGACTATGGTGTCGTCAGTTGTCAATCTTGTCTGGTTGTCACTCTGTTCTTCGCTTCAAGTGTTCTGTCACTCTGTGCTTCAACAGGTGGATGCCGGCATTTTAGCAATTCACGAATTCACGAGTTTTATTACTGAAAGGCCTGCATTTATACCCAATTTTGTACAATAAAGTTGCTGGTTGTTATAAAGTGTGTGACAGTGTTCCAAATTATGGTCACCTACTATGGTGGTCATTATAGAGTAGAATTTTGAGGTTAAATACAACAAGTTTACATTTTTACACTTTATTTTCTGGATCTAGATGTCTAACTACTTAACTTTTGTGTACTTAACTTTTGTGACTATCTGCCACTAGTAGGTGCCATTATTTTTGGAACAATATCCATAATTCCCTAAACATGTTTCGTATATGAGGTAATTCAGACAAAATGTTCCCAGAATACTCAAAACATTCTACCACGATTGTTCATGTAATATCCATGCGGAATATTCGGCTGAATATTCTAGGAATATAGGATGTTTTTCCCATTTCGAACGTTCACAGAATATTCTGTAAATATTCTAATTATCCCTGGAATTTTCTCAGAATATTCATAATATCTGTACTGAATGTGAACAGAATATTCTCATATCATCCAGTGCTGTGTGGGTGATAAGTGATTCCTGGCTCCTTTCTGCTGATGTGGCTTTTACAGCCGTAAGCTACACGCCCTACCATTATGCACAGCACAATATTTTACAATTATTGGTCTTAAAAACGCTAAATATAAAAACATATTTTGGTGGCTATTCATTTTCGGTAACAGCTAATGACAGCTATTTCATATAGCATCAAACGGGCGTGCGGTATCCCCTCTCTTTCCTCATCTAAGTCTAATTCTGTGTTTAAAATGAGGAAAATACAAAGGATGACACGGTGACAATCACAAGCGACAAATATACAAAACGTCATTGGATGTCACTTGCTAATCCAAGCTCCGCTGACAGATCATAATTCAATCAACTTGACTTCATTTTTCTTTAACAATAGGACTGTTCCAACCTACGCTACGGTTCTGTTACCGTCCCAGAACCGTTTTCATAATACCCCGCCCATTCTGCGATTCTAGAATCGATGACTGGTTGGTACGCTGGTGGACCAACCAATCACCGTTTTTAGTACCGTAAAATGGGCGGGGCATTATGAAAACGGTTCTGGTACGGTAATAGAACCGTAGGTTGGAATAGCCCTAATATTTATTTCATGAGAACGTTCAAACAAGGAAAGAGAGAGGACGGAATGCGCGACTGACATTGCTGTTACCAAATGGCACCAAAAAACTACCAAAATTTACCTGTGATAAGTGAGTCCTTGCTCCTTCCTGCTGCTGTGGCTTTTACAACAGTAAGCTTCACACCCTACCATTATGCACACCACAATGTTTTACAATGATTGGTCTTAAAAGCACTAAATATCATAAAAAAGTATTTTGGTGGCTATTCGTTTTCGGTAACAGCTAATTGACAGCTAATTCATATAGCATCAAAGGGGCGTGTGGTATCCCCCCTGTTTCCTTATCTAATAGCGTTTTCGACTTACTGCCCTGATTTTAACCACGATTGCACTACAGTGCACATTGAAAATTCGTCTGGTGCCCAGAAGTGCAATAAATCTGAACTGGTAAGTCGAACATACACCAAATTTTAGTGCAATTCAAGTAACTGTTCCGTCAGCCAACTGATGACAGTTTGACGTCATTTTGCATTCGAGAGCTCAATTTCATCTGTGGTGGTTTTGGAATTTGAATCGTTTGAATCCGCCTTGTTCAATCATTTATTCTATTTATCGACATAAAAACTAACAGCATTTTGTGCAATATGGCTTTTGCACTAGAAATGAATAATATATCTACCTATATCGGTAAATACTCATGTATATCTTGTTGTATCTCTTCTTCCGTCAGTTTATGAATATAACATCTTCAACAAATATTCGTATTTTTGGAACACCCGCAGCCGTTGTTTGCAACAATTTAACTAGATATGCTTCAATTTCCTCGTCATCCGAAGATGATATTCGCAGTTCTTCCGCCTACACTTTTTCCGCACCTTTCGTAACCTATCGTAGCATCCATGCTACTATGCACAAAACATATACACTACTATGTATACTACCCCACTACCCCGTTCTTAATTCAAAAAATTATTTTCTCTGACAAATAAAATAGATTATAATTAATACTTTATAGACGTCAAAAATGTACTGAAATCTCCACGAGCTCAGAGAGTCCATGGCGATAATTTGCACTCAAGTGCAATTAAGCGGATAAGTCGAAAACAAAAAACCACACTAGCTTTGCACTCAAATCTATGACGAACATAATTTTGACACTCAGTTCCTATGAGTGCAGTGATAGGGCAATAAGTCGAAAATGCTATAAGGTTCAAACGGACCTCATGCCAACCCAAGGTTATCCTCCCTGTAGCTCTTATATGACATCTTTAGTACTATTCATGCTTACATTATTGGGAGAGCTTGCCAACAAAAAACTATTGTCAAAAAACACGTGCCCGTTTACTGGGACAGAGTCGACAGAGGGGAGGAGAAAAGAAAAAAATGTGTACAGACGACCATGATAGTCGAGCCGTGAATGAAAGTGGGTCGGAGAAAAGCCCTTGAACAGCTGTTTATGTACGAACACTAGTAACCGAGTTGCTGAAGCAGACGTGGTGCCCTATTTTTCTGAGAGGGTATTTTTTTTAAGATAACTTGTACTCTGAAGGAGATCTAACAGAGAAGATAAATTAATATGCTTGATATGTAAAACAAATTCAGCCTACGCGTAAAAATGTCACAATCAAAGAAATATGGTATTTTCTGCAGAATTGGCTTGTTCGAGGATCCACCGGTTTTTATTGAAGAGCTTTTCAACAGTATTTTTCAGAATAAATCTCTATTCTCTGTAACATGCTTTTAAATATATTAGCTATCACCGTAGGTAACGAATTATTGGGCTAGAGAATTTCAAAACGAACAGGTCTCAACTTTTACTGACCGACTAAGCAATCTAAGCATGTTACGATCTATTACAAAATAAGCATGAATTTTTGGCTACCCCCATATCGTTGAATTTGCTAAAGTTTCTTTACATTTTGGCCAATTACAGTTCTTTTGAGAATTTTGAACTAAGGTAAAGTACCAAATATTGCCACATTAAGAGTAGTTGCTTTATTGTATAATAATGATTAATAAGGAAATAAAGATTTGGCCATACATTGAGGAACATATTGTCTGTCACATATGTTTCAGGTATCTCAAGAAAATTAATACAATTTTTGCTACAAAGTGACAATATTAGGCTCACTAATGTCCGTACTATTGCCATATAACATAACCCATACATAACTGACAGAAACTGTCAGTAAGACAAATAATAAAAAATTAACAAATAAAAACGTAAAACTCAAAATCTCACATAGGGAATGCTGGTGTTGAACAAAATGTGGTCTTAATATAGCCACCAGTGCTCTTAATACTGCCAGTGGCTATGTAAGGTATACCATTATAATATGGCAATATTAGGAACAATTAATAAGATGGAATATATTCCTCTCATGATTAAGGCACACCGAAAGGTGAGGGAGTATTGTAACCGCGAAAATTTTCGATTTCGAGATAATATCCTTATTGGGCGTCTTATGATGTCTACATAACGAAAATCCACGTCACTCTGTCTGTTGGCGTTCTTTTAGCCTCGTAATCTCAGTAACCGCTGCATGGATTGTGATGAAATTTGGGCAGCGATATGCTGTGGAGTCGTAGTAGGTAATGTTCCCATAACTTTGAGGATTGGTGCATGGGCGGTGGAGTAATTATCAAAAAACAAAAATTTTTAAGTATTCCTGAAACTTTGCTTTTTGTCTGTTTTAGGGGTTTCTTTTCATTTCATTTTTTATTTTACTTTTTGGGTGGGGGTGAAATTGAAGTGGTTTGGGGTGGGTGAGGTGGTGGTTGTAAAACTGAAAAATTTGTTGTATTTATAATAGGCTCTCCACTAACCTGCGAAAATAAGACCTAGCATCATAATACACTTTTTAAGGTCCATTCGAACATTGCCTTGCCTGTTCGTATGTATGCGTCAGAAACCAAGGGAATTTTCTGACGCACTCATACAAATCGCTGGGTTAGAATTACAGGGTTCTATGTTACAATTTTGTCAAAACAAGGATAATGCACCACAAGATTCTATGGAACGTGTACTATCAGCGCAACTGAGTTCCATAGTTCTATGAGAACTTTTAATGAGGCTATTCTCCAAAATAACATAAAACTTTGCCGTTATTTTTTATTATTGCTACCGCAAAGTTTTATGTACAACATAGAATTACCCTTTACTATAAGTATCGACCTTTGTGCGGTACAATGTTCTATGTTTAACATACACCAATGTGGTTGTATTCTAAGTTACCTTACGTTTCTGCAAAGTTCTATGTCCTAACATAGAACTACGCATACTCATGGTGGCGCCATTGCATGCCGCGTGGTCTTGTTGTGGTTAGACAAGTTTATTTGTTTTTCGCTGTGTATTTAGTTTATTCCAGTATTTAATCAATCAGTCCATATGAGTTCCGAGTCTGAAAGTGAAGACCCGTTTGCCGGGTATGATAGTGATAAGGATAAGGAATATTTTCCATCAGAGAGCGACAGGTTGGTGTTACAAGTTATTTAAGGTTATGTTAGTGAACTAAGCTAATCTATTCGTTTCAGTAATGAAAATGAGGATCCTGCATATGGAAATGGAGAAAAACTTGTTTCGGTATCTCAGATACCTAGAACTAGCTACGGTATACATAATACCATTGGAAATAGTAACAAAGATGTATGCGGTTTACCTCCAAATAATAGTATTCAGAGTGTGAGACCTGTGGAGATAGAGCATTATAGAATTACAGACTCAAATGATATAGAAAGGGTACAGGTGGAAGCTGAGTGTGAATTTGATAAGAAGGTCCAGAAACGAAGATCTAGAAAACGAGAACGAAATCCTTCTGCATGGGCAGTTAATGTGCGCAAGGAAAAAAGAAACAGAGGTGAGTCGTATGTTTCTTCTCGAAAAAAGCTAATGCCAGCTCGATCTATCCAGAACTTGAAAGACTGTAGTGTCCAGTGTCGTAACAAATGCAGTACATATATTAGTGAAGATCAACGGAAAGAAATTTTTGAAGGATACTATAAGCTCACAAAAGAAGAAAAAAAATTATTTTTACTGGCAAATACAACTAAGCAGGTTCCAGAAAGAAGACGCAAGGGCAAATGTGAAGACAATTCTAAGCAGAAAGCTAGTTTTCATTTTTATTTTACTATAGATTCAAAACGAATTCAAGTATGTAAAAGTTATTTTTTGGGAACATTAAGCATAAGCCAAAAAAGTATTTACACTGTCTATATGAATGGCAGAAATGTGGGAAATACACCTGCTCGATCAGTGCAAGGAAAGCACACAAAGCATAGTATACCAGAAGATGCAAAACAGTTGGTAAGAGATCACATTGAGTCTGTGCCAAAAATTGATTGTCATTATTGTCATGCTGATACTACTCGGCAATACATGGAATCAAGTCTCAATATAGCAAAGTTATACAAGCTTTATGTCAACTTAATGCAAGAAAAAGGAAAAAATCCAGTCAAGCAGTCTTTACACCGTCACATTTTCTGTACGGAGTACAATATTTATTTTCAACGTCCTAAAAAAGATCGCTGTGACCTATGCGAGCTCGTGAAGTTAAATGAGATGGAAGAAACACAGCTTGATGAACAAACAAAAATTAATTATGAAACACATATGGTTGAGAAAAAGACCTGTCGACAGGAAAGGAATTTGGACAGGGAAAGCAAACAGAGAGCAGTTCTCTGTTTCGATCTCCAGAACGTTTTGACTTGCCCAAAGGCTGAGGTCAGCAAGTTTTTTTATAAAAGTAAACTATCAGTATATAACCTAACCGCACACTTATCTCTCTCGAAACAAGTTTACTGTGCAGTGTGGGCAGAACACCTAATTGGGAGGACAGGAAACGACATTGCAAGCGCACTTTACAGAATTCTGAATCAGGTGGTTGAAGATCATCCCAGTTTGACTGAATTGATACTATGGTGTGACAGCTGCGTCCCCCAAAACAGAAACTCAATTATATCCTTTGCAATTACAAGACTGCTTTGGGAAGGCCAAACTAATTTGAAAACGATTACAATTAAGTACTCTGTGCCTGGTCACTCCTGTGTTCAAGAGATTGATGCAACCCACAGTACTATTGAAAGAGTTCTAGATAAAACAGAGTACTATAGTCCTCTGTCACTCATCAGGATCCTTCTAAAAGTAAATACACATAGACCTTATAAAATTATACAAATGCAACTTAAGGATTTTATGAACTTCCAAACAGTTTCTTCCCTACATCGTTATGATAGAGTACCGTTCTCTAAAGTTTCATCACTTCAATTTCGCAAATCCACACCTCACATTGTATATTACAAAATTTCTCGTTCAGAGAATTCTTTTACAGAATGTGAAGTACAAAATGAAAAAATAATGGAAACTGCTCTACAACGTAGACTGAAATCGGCAACTACAGCTTCCAAAGTAGCACTTTCAGCAAATAAAGTCGAGTCGTTGACTTATATGCTAAAGTGGATGCCACTAGTGGATCAGAATTATTACAAAGCCATACTCCCGGAGCAAGGTGCAAAAACTGTGAAAAAGAAAGTTAAAAAAAACAGGAACTAACTATAATATGTTTCCTTAACGTTTTTACTATATGGACTGTAACTTTAGAAACACTTAAATTTGTTTATTTTATATTTTGTTGTGTTTGTATTAGGAGATTTTATGTTTCATTTAACAGCTTATATTGTACCAAAGTTTTATGTTAATAAATATAACCATTTTTATACTCCCAAGGTTCTATGTTTACCTTTATTGAAGCTTTTCTTAATTCAACCCAGCAATAACAGGTCTCTTTAGCCTAATAACATGACTTGTTGATACTAGTGTAATGTGGAGACACTTGAAAATTCAAAGAATTTATTGTTAGTGTAGTTGCAGAACACTGAACTTTCAAACGCGTTTTTCTCGAATAATTACTTTTGTAACATATAACCCTATAATTCTAACCCAGCGAAATATTACTTTAGCTCCTTCTGTATTATGTAACATGGAAACTACTGGATTGATTTTAATGAAATAATACTGTGGCATTACTACCGTGGCGAGGATGGAGGACGTTTATGGTATGGTATGGTAAAAAATTAAAATATAGGATCAGCTCAAACCTCCTTTTTAGGCGTTTTAGGGGTTCCTGATCATTGTCTACTTTTTTTTGGGTGGCGGTGAAATTGAGGTAGTTGGCGAGTGGGGGGCATGAAATTTAAAAAAATTGTATTCATAATAGGCTATCCATTGACCTGTGAAACAAAGACCTAGCGGAATAACACTTTTTGGTCGGGAGGGCGATGATTTGGTTGCAAGGGGATCTCCGACTATAGCTGGGAAAATAATAAACTAGTATCATCGTAATATGTGGGAAGTACTGAGTCAACCAACTTGACTTCATTTTTTATTACATAGTGGGTTCCTCAACACTGTCTGTGTCTGTTCCAACCTCTGTTCTAGTTCTTCGTAGATAACAATTTCACTTTCAGGCTTCACCTTTTTAAATAAAATTAAATCAATTTGATTGACTCAGTGCTTTCCACACATTACGGTGATACCAGTTTATTATTTTCCCATAGCATGAAGCTATAGTCTGAGATCCCTTCAACCGAGTCATCGCTCGCCCGCAAAAAAAATGTGTTATGCCGTTAGGGCTTCCTTTCACAGGTTAATGGACCACTTCTTCAATTTTACAACCCCCTACCCCCCAACCACCCCAATTTCACCCCAACCACAAAAAAGGAAAAAACGATCAGGAACCTCTAAAACGTCTAAAGATGAAGTTTGAGCTCTTTTATATTTTTAGTTTTTTGAATATTTCTGCGCTGGCACCGATACAATTTCTAAAAACCATACCGCGCTTCCATCCTGGCAAATTTAATAATAGTATGTTAAAATTTCATTAAAATTATTTCAAAAATATCCACAATACACGATACAAAACGATCTCAAATTATACTGGTATGTATACACCAGAAAATTTTTCCATTTCTGTGGAAATTAGTTCAGCAGTAATAGGATCGGTGTTGCCATGCACGAGAGATTTAAAAAATAAATTATATAAAATCTAGTAAATGAGTGGAGGCCAGGATGTCATATCAAATAATAATAATAGTATTTATTTGTTGCTCAACAGATAAACACCCTTTACAAAGCAATTTACATCATATAAACTATTTCCACAAACATCAAGTAACATATTATTTCTAACAGCCAATTTTAATTCACTCAGGGTGTCTGCAAATATATCAGTTTGTCGCGATATTTTATTGAAATTTGCACACGTCATTGTCATTGGCGATTTTGCAATAAAAGGCATATTGATAGCGAGAATAAAACATTTTATATAAAAATGTTATAGAAGATAGTGTTAGTCTGAACTCCAAGCTATTCATTACATAGAGGTTCCACAGTAGTTGATATTGTTTGATGATTATCATGATGTTTACCCCTACCCTCTCTAATTTACATGCCCAAAATTATATTTCTCTACTACTGCCAAGTTCCGACATATTTCTTGTCTTAATCGTCGTGGGATACCCTGTATTTATATCCCTTACATTTCAAGGTTTACCACAAAATAAGAATGGATCTGATTGTCATTCTCCATCCATTAATAAATTTAAATTGATTGGTGGTAATATCTTTTCCCGCGAAATTGATTACTCTCAAACTTATAAAAATATTATCCATTTCCTGCAAACAAATTCGAGATAACAAAATCCGATATTTTTGAGACACTGTATACACTTCGCGTTACACACGTTCAACCACTACTTTGCGCCGCCCCGTATCTCCCGGCTGACGTCGGTACACCGCTACCGGTGGACCGGGGTTGACGGTTTTACTTCACAACTGGATACAATATCTCTTAACCTTACCTCAACTAGATCTCAACTCAACTGACTGACTCCACGCTACTCGTTGCACCTTATATATACTTCATCGAACCATCTAGAGCATTCGATGACATTTCTAGAATCCATCCGCCATTCTCGAAAACTCTAGACGATTCGATGACGTTTACACTTCAAAAAGATCCTTGTGAAAGAAACATTAACAAATCCAAATAAGCAATGTAATATACAGGATGTTACACTCTTCCCCCCTTAGCGTTCGGCGTCCTCGACGAACAGTTCGCTTCGATCCTTGTATGGCCACAGGCGATCGCTATGGACGACCTTCGGTTTTCCACTACCCATACGTATCCTGTAGACTACGTCGTTGAGGCGCTTCATCACCACGTAGGGTCCCTCCCAATGGCGTTGTAGCTTCGTACATCTACCCCTTCTCCGTCGTGGATTGTAGAACCATACCAGATCACCTTCGACGAACTTTGGGCTATTTGCTTTCAGATCGTATCTGGCTTTCATTCTGTCGCTGGCAGACTGGATGTTCCCTCTAGCAGACTCATGGATATTCCAGAGCGTTTCCTGAAGCTCGCTCACCCATTCGCATGGAAGACGGCGTTCCGTTTCTGGGGGTGGACCAAGAGCTAAGTCCAGAGGCAGCCGCAGTTCTCGACCAAAAATTCTCTTCGCTGGGCTCAACCGAGTTGACTCGTTCACCGCTGATCTGTAGGCCAACATTCCCAGAGGAATCTTCGTATCCCAATCAGACTGATGTTCGTTAACGAATTTTGATAGGTAATCCAGGATTGTCTTGTTGAAGCGTTCCACCATACCGTCGGACTGCGGATGAAGAGCAGTTGTAAGTTATCTTTGACATTTTGCTTTTCACTGTCATTCCAATTGCTACTGTAGAAACTAGATTGTTAAAGTGATCAATAAAAATATTTTCGAGTTCTAAAATGTAATTTACAATGTCCCTGGGTGGTGTGGTAAGACCACCGAATGAATATTTTGTCTTACTATACGCTCTTAGCGTGATACAATCCTTTTAGTACCTGTAGCTCTTGAACTTGAGACCCCAAGTGTGCTAGTTTGTTGGAATTGTTTTATCGGGAGGAACTAGTCGGTGGGAGGAACACAGGCACAAATATACAGGGTGTCCCATTGACAATTTTGAATCGAATGTCACGTGACCAAGAACAAATTTAATACCTCATTGGGTAGTACAATTACAAAAAAATACACAACATCTGCTCTAATTTACATGCCCAAAATTATATTTCTCTACTACTGCCAAGTTCCGACATATTTCTTGTCTTAATCGTCGTGGGATACCCTGTATTTATATCCCTTACATTTCAAGGTTTACCACAAAATAAGAATGGATCTGATTGTCATTCTCCATCCATTAATAAATTTAAATTGATTGGTGGTAATATCTTTTCCCGCGAAATTGATTACTCTCAAACTTATAAAAATATTATCCATTTCCTGCAAACAGATTCGAGATAACAAAATCCGATATTTTTGAGACACTGTATACACTTCGCGATACACACGTTCAACCACTACTTTGCGCCGCCCCGTATCTCCCGGCTGACGTCGGTACACCGCTACCGGTGGACCGGGGTTGACGGGGCAAGGGGCAGGCCGTTTTGATATTTTTGCGGAGTGATCCAACTTATATGTGTTCCGTAAACTTTGACGAAGGTCATCCATATATTCAGATTTTAAATGGCCCTATAGAAAAAAGTCTAATGGCGTCAAATCAGGAGATTTAGCAGGCCATTCTATAGGACCTCTTCGACCTATTTATTTATCTGGAAACGCATCGTCTATCCATTGCCGAACTGGGAGAATATAGTGAGGAGGGACGCCGTCTTGCAGGAAATAGCCTTAGCAAGTATAGTCCTCTTCGATTTGGTTGGTATTTTTCAACATACCCAAATATACTACTCGCAAGCGAAACCCGAACACATAAAAAAAAGGATTGCGGTTGACGAAATGCGGTAGGACTAAATACAATAATAAACAAACCCATTTGCCATAATTAGTTTATAAAAAATATAACAGATCAAGAATGGGTGGTCCCTCAATGTTGACGAATGCACTCCTCTAGCCTACGCAGCAGGCTCGTAATCTGGTTGTTGATAAACTCTAGAGGTACAGCCTCCCAAGCTGCACTGACAACATGTTCCAGTTTGTCCGGCGTGGTTGCAGGATTGGATAAATCGCCTAGGTATGAATCCATCCAATTCCATACTTTTTCAATTGGCAATAAATAAGGTTATTGTGGAGGCCAGGAGAGTACCCTGACCTCAGCTTCCTCTAGGACCCTCATCGATACCTTTGCAATGTGCATTATCTTGCTGGAAGAAACCCTCTTCGAGACCTCGGACATATGGAACGACAATTGGTTTTAACGCCTCATTCTCATAACGTTGCGCAGTCATTGTGCCACGAATCACAAGTAAAGGTGACTTGCTGTGGCAATGCAATGGCACCCCAAACCATCAAACCAATAGGACGGTATACAGGACGCTCAACAGCAAACTGGAGATCACGTCGTTCACGCAGTCGTTGTTTTATGCATTGGCGTCTGTCATGTGCCCCCAGACAAAACCTGGACTCATCGTAGAAGGCCGTCTGATGCCGTTCAGCATGGCATTTCGGTATTTTTGACCAATCTAACCATAGGCGACGATGATTTGCAGTGAGTGGAAGCACTAGATGCGGACGATATAAGCCCTTTTCACTCAGTCTGTGGTACACGGTGCTGATTCGAATAGGTTTCCCTATAACTCGAGTGGATCGCATTCTGTCTCGAAGCGCCAGTAGTCGTAGATGACGATCTTGCTGGTCTCCATTTCTTCTACGTGCTCCATAACCTCTAGCTAGTTGCATTCGCCCCTCTGCGATCCATGCGCACCATACTGCTAAAACTGTAGCCACGCTACGCCGCATGGTTATAGCAATTGCTCTGAAAGAAGCACCACGTTCTCGTTGGTCTACAATCCGACCCCGTTCAAAGGGGCTTAACTGCGTAAACTGGTACTGTCGTCTTCTAGACAGGCACGTATCCAGGATTTGGTTTTTGGGGGGGTCCAGATTATGAGTGTCACTTGGTTGACCTTTCGGGGGGTCCAGATTATAGTTGCCGCCAATTTGCGGGGGCGGGGTGCAAATTTGTGGATTCCATTTTTTAGACGGCATTTTATAACATTTCGGGGGTTGATCCGGACCCCTGGACCCCCCCTCTAAATACGTGACTGCTTCCAGGGGGCATCTTTACATAACCAATTAGTCTTTCGCCACATTTGTAACAGATATCATCGCTTTTGGATCGGCAAAAAGCCATGCTTTGTTTTTGCACGTCTAGAGCTTTTTAGAGGTGCCGTGTAGATAAATAGCATCCGAATGAACAAAAAGTGTGTACTAGAGATGGCACTGTTAAGCGGTGTACAAATTTTCAATTCAAATATCAATTTTTTCCTAGGTGTTCGGATGTCACTTGCGAGTAGTATACATAAATCAAGTAAAAAATAAGCATGTCTTCGTTCAAATTTCCATTAATAAACAATGGCCCAATCAATTACTGGGCTTGCCCTTCTACAAAAGTATGAGAATGTTGATTGATCCTATACCTGCAGTTATGCTTATTAAAATCCAAGATAAAATGTGCATTAATCGGTGAGCCAGATATTCTTTACATGAATGGTATTACCATCAGTCGCTGTAAGCATTTCTTCATAAAACTCAACTCGCCGATCGAAATCATCTTCGGTTAATTGTTGCACTATTTTCATTTGAAATGGACACAACTGGGGATAAAATTTATGGAGTTTAGTAACTGTTATGTATAGAGCCAAATGAAGTATCAGTTGCATCCACAATTTTGCGTAACGAAGTACTAGGATTTATGCCAAAATGACCTAAAACTTGTGTGATCCGCTTCATCCAAAACTCCTTATTTTTCATTTGCAACAGATCCCTTTTGAGTAAACCTAGGTAACAAGGTAAAAAACATACCTATCCGTCTGTTAGGAATTTGAACATCGCCTATAATAGAAGCGGTATTTTCATGTATTTTTTCCTATCTGAACAAACTAAGATACTTAAAGATTTTTGTATTGCTCTCGAAAACGAATCGACTGACTTGAAAAAACCAAATTTCAAAATTAAGGACTTCGACAAACCTTTGAAATAAGGTATTACTCGATACCACTTGTCATTTAAAACTTTTAAAGGGATGATTCTGGGGGCCAAATGGTACAAGGGGGAAAGTAGTTTTTGGTTGAAAATTGTCCCCCTTGACAAATCTTTTGACGTGTTTTGGCATTTTTTTAAATCGTTGGTTTTCGATGAATCCGTGGTGACAAGTTTTCAAATGTTTATATTACAGAATACCTTTACAAGGCGCACGTGTAACGTTTCTTATAATTTATTTGTTTTTGTAACAAACGCACAATTTTCAGATTTTGCAATCTATTGTGAAATACTACATAGGTTTGCTTGCAGAACAAAAAGATATTTTTACTGATTAGAACTTATAAGAATACTGTATTGTTAGTTGAAACAAAAACAACTGATTTGTCTTGTCAAAATCGAGTACATAATGTCCAATTAATTTGATAAAATTAGTATAAAAAGAGGAAGGTTGATGGTTTAGTGGAACTCATTCGAGAAACCGACAAAATGTCCGCTAACCGTTTGGTACTTGTCACTCTTTTAACGCTAGTTGTGTTGCAGTTTGCTCATGCAAACCCAATAGGTAAGACGTTTATTTAGTTACTTTATTGCCCTGCATAATATAAGTATACTAAAAAAATGGTACCAGGCTCATGATGAACTTGGAGACTCAAGAAGTAAGCGGTCAATATAGTAATGTTACTCGAATTATATACCTTCTCACTTAGTCTGCTGCAGCAGACTGGTTCTCACATTCCCAAAGAAGATACCTCCGCATAGCGACTTTCGGTCAAGACAGGCAACTATTTTTTATATGTAGGTACGTTAAATTGAAAAACTAGCTGTATAGTTTTCAGTTGCAAAGTAGAAAATGCAAGAACAAGAAACTAATATCCATATTCTTGATTCAGGAATCTACACAATTTCCAGCAGTACTTTCTAAAGGATCAAGGTACATCTAAAGCGTCAATTGTAAATTCAAATAGTCAGGTGAATTTTCTAGAGCATCAGATTTAGTTTCAAACAATCAATTGAAAATTCCAACGCGTCGACCGCAGTTTAGAATAATCAATTGAATTTTCAAAAGCATAAAATTATTCAGATTTATATGAGGCGCTCGGGGAAGTATTGATAGATAGCATACTGTCGCCATATGTCAGTAGTTGGTAGTATAGGCTTAGTTTCTAAGGTCGGTCTGTCGCAGGTATTTATCCCTACTTTGTTTACTTATTTCAATGTTGTTTTCATTCCATCAAGTACGTTAACTGGTGCATTTTATAGCGAAGTTAGGTAAGTTTTATGGTTTTCTCTACTACAGATGATATTTCATACTATGTCAGTAATGGGGCCTTGTGCGATAGTTACTAGTTTAGGCTTATCAAATGCATAAAACTAGCAACCGGCCAGTGCAATATATTTTTGTGCTTTACTTGTTTCACTGAGAGACATTGACATAAGTTAAATACTTCTGTAATATATAAATGTATTTCATTTGCTTTGAACATTAAATAAAAAGCTATAAGTGGTGAGACCACTGGTGCTGCTCACGGCATCAGGGATATCTAATCATTATTGAGGTGCCATGAGCATCACCGGGGGTCTCAATTTTTTTTGAAAAAATTGCATTGAGCACCATTTATCGTTTAATATATCCCAAAAACAAGCTTAAGTGGTTTAAACTATGAATGTTCCACTATGGCCTCTGAGGAATAACTTTAAGGTCCTTATGGCGGCAGTCAACGTGTTAAGATTCTAAAAGCATACAATGACTACGCGTTTCACTTTATTTCACTTTATTCGTACGTTTAATCAAAAGAGTAAAATCAGGACGCTCTATTGTAAAAAATGAAGTCAAGTTGATTGACTCAGTACTTCCCACACATTACGCTCATACCAGTTTATAATTTTCCCATAGCATGAAGCTATAGTCTGAGATCCCTTGTAACCAAATAATCGCCAGCCCCCCCCCCAAATTGTCTTATGGCGCTAGGTCTTTCCTTCACAGATCAATGGACAACCTATTATCGATACTACAAACTTCTCAGTTTTACAACCCCCCACCCCCCAACCACCTCACTTTTACCCCCACCCAAAAAACTGGTAGGAAATGACCAGGGACTCCTAAAACATCTAAAAACCGAATTTGAGTTGTTTTCATGCTTTTCGTTCTTTGATTATTGCTACGCTGCCACTGACACGATTTTTTACAAACATACGCGTTTTCCATTCTCACCACGGTAACAATATACTGTGTCAAAATTTCATTAGAATCAATTTAATAATGTCGACGTTACAAAATACAAAACGATTTAAACCAATAAATTCTCGTATGTATACAGGAAATTCTAAGTCCCTTAGTTTCCGTAATAAGCTATGCAATGTTCGGGTGGACCTAAAAAGATGATTTGTGTCGCTAGATCTTCCTTCACAGGTTAGTGGACAGCCTATTAGTAGTAGTACAAGAAATTTTTTAATTTTTCAACCCCCAATCCCCCAACCACCCCAATTTCACCCCCACCCAAAAAAACGCACAAAATGATCAGGCACCTCTAGAACGCTTAAAAACGAAGTTTGAGCTGTTTTTAAATTTTTGGTTTTTTTATCATTTCTGCGCCGCCACTGGCACGATTTATAAAAACCATACGCGCTTTCCATCTTCACCACGGTAGTAATACTGTGTCGAAATTTCATTAAAATCCATTCAACAGTTTCCTCGTTAGACAATATAGAACGATCTAAAGCAATACTCCCGTATGTTTACATCAGAAAAAATTCTAAGTCCTTTGCTTTCTGTAATAGGCAAGGCAATGTTCGGATGGACCTAAAAAAGTTATTTATGTCGCCAGTTCTTTCTTCACAGGTCAGTGGACAGTCTATTATGGAAGCAATACATTTTTCAACTTTACAACCCCCCACCCCCCAACCACCCCAATTTCACCCCCAACCAAAAAAAAGTAGAAAATGATCAGGGACCCCTAAAACGCCTAAAAACGAAGTTTCAGCAATTTTTAATTTTTTTTGTTTTTTGCTAATTACTCCGCCGCCTATGCACCGATTTTCAAAATTTTAGGAACATTACCTACTACGACCCCACAGCATACCGCTGCCCAAATTTCATCACGATCCATGCAGCAGTTGCTGAGATTACGAGGGTAGAAAAACGCGACAGACAGGCAGACAGACAGACAGACAGACAGACAGACAGACCGACAGACCGACAGACCGACAGACCGACAGACCGACAGACCGACAGACAGACCGACAGACAGACCGACAGACAGACCGACGGAAATGAGTGACGTGGATTTTCGTTTTGTACACATCATAAAACGCCCAAAAAGTGTATTATCTCAAAATCGAAAATTTTCGCGATCACAATACTCCCCTCACCTATCGGTGTGGGAAGTAAAATCAAGTTGATCTCTATCCTACTTTCCCGCAACACCCTGTATATTTCAAAATATTTTTAGGATATGCATCTCAAGTAACCAAATAACTTTTGTATTTGAGATTGTCTTCTATCAGCTATACCTTGCGAGATATCGAAGAATTACGCACTAAATAGACAGCCTGTATACATCAGAAAAAATTCTAAGTCCTTTAGTTTCTGTAATAGGCATAAGGCAATGTTCGGATAGACCTAAAAAAGTTATTTATGTCGCTAGGTCTTCCTTCATAGGTCAGTGAGTAGTCTATTATGAATACAACAAATTTTTCAATTTTACAACCCCCCAACCCCCAACCACCCCAATTTCCACCCCCACCCAAAAAAAAGTAGAAAATGATCAGGAACACCTAAAACGTCTAAAAACGAAGTTTGGGGAATATTTGAAATTTTTGGTTTTTTGCTAATTACTCCGCCGCCAATGCACCGATTTTCAAAATTATAGCAGCATTACCTACTACGACCCCACAGCATATCGCTGCCCAAATTTCATCACGATCCATGCAGCGGTTGCTGAGATTACGAGGGTAGAAAAACGCGACGGACAGACAGACCGACAGACCGACAGACCGACAGACCGACAGACCGACAGACCGACAGACCGACAGACCGACAGACCGACAGACCGACAGACCGACAGACCGACAGACTGACAGACCGACAGACCGACAGACCGACAGACCGACAGACCGACAGACCGACAGACCGACAGACCGACAGACCGACAGACCGACAGACCGACAGACCGACAGACCGACAGACCGACAGACCGACAGACCGACAGACCGACAGACCGACAGACCGACAGACCGACAGACCGACAGACCGACAGACCGACAGACCGACAGACCGACAGACCGACAGACCGACAGACCGACAGACCGACAGACCGACAGACCGACACACCGACAGACCGGCAGACCGACAGACCGACAGACCGACAGACCGACAGACCGACAGACCGACAGACCGACAGACCGACAGACCGACAGACCGACAGACCGACAGACCGACAGACCGACAGACCGACAGACCGACAGACCGACAGACCGACAGACCGACAGACCGACAGACCGACAGACCGACAGACCGACAGACCGACAGACCGACAGACCGACAGACCGACAGACCGACAGACCGACAGACCGACAGACCGACAGACCGACAGACCGACAGACCGACAGACCGACAGACCGACAGACCGACAGACCGACAGACCGACAGACAGACCGACAGACAGACAGACAGACCGACAGACCGACAGACCGACAGACAGACCGACAGACAGACCGACAGACAGACCGACAGACAGACCGACAGACAGACCGACAGACAGACCGACAGACAGACCGACAGACAGACCGACAGACAGACCGACAGACAGACCGACAGACAGACCGACAGACAGACCGACAGACAGACCGACAGACAGACCGACAGACAGACCGACAGACAGACCGACAGACAGACCGACAGACAGACCGACAGACAGACCGACAGACAGACCGACAGACAGACCGACAGACAGACCGACAGACAGACCGACAGACAGACCGACAGACAGACCGACAGACAGACCGACAGACAGACCGACAGACAGACCGACAGACAGACCGACAGACAGACCGACAGACAGACCGACAGACAGACCGACAGACAGACCGACAGACAGACCGACAGACAGACCGACAGACAGACCGACAGACAGACCGACAGACAGACCGACAGACAGACCGACAGACAGACCGACAGACAGACCGACAGACAGACCGACAGACAGACCGACAGACAGACCGACAGACAGACCGACAGACAGACCGACAGACAGACCGACAGACAGACCGACAGACAGACCGACAGACAGACCGACAGACAGACCGACAGACAGACCGACAGACAGACCGACAGACAGACCGACAGACAGACCGACAGACAGACCGACAGACAGACCGACAGACAGACCGACAGACAGACCGACAGACAGACCGACAGACAGACCGACAGACAGACCGACAGACAGACCGACAGACAGACCGACAGACAGACCGACAGACAGACCGACAGACAGACCGACAGACAGACCGACAGACAGACAGACAGACAGACCGACAGACAGACCGACAGACAGACCGACAGACAGACCGACAGACAGACCGACAGACAGACCGACAGACAGAGCGACAGACAGACCGACAGACAGACCGACAGACAGACCGACAGACAGACCGACAGACAGACAGACAGACAGACCGACAGACAGACCGACAGACAGACCGACAGACAGACCGACAGACAGACCGACAGACAGACCGACAGACAGACCGACAGACAGACCGACAGACAGACCGACAGACAGACCGACAGACAGACCTACAAAAATGAGTGACGTGGATTTTCGTTATGTACACATCATAAAACGCCCAAAAAGTGTATTATCTCAAAATCGAAAATTTTCGCGATCACAATACTCCCCACACCTATCGGTGTGGGAAGTAAAAAGCAAGGTCCATTATTTCTGCAGCTCCTTTTGAGACGAACATAGCTCTATCAAATTACGACCAACATCATCAAGCATGTAAACAGTTATTTTACTTATTTTACTTATTTAGTAAGTATGTATCTGTGTTATTCAGTTATCATGCTGCGTGAAACTTTTCTTGAAATTAAAGTGCAAAATGCATTTATGCTGTTTTGAGTACTGCAGTATCAGTATCACCTACTTGCTAGAATTTTGGTCGTATGTCATCCTTAGCCGGAAATGCCCGAGAGAGACTCCACAAATTGGTTGAGCGAGAGAGAGAAGAGTCTTGCACTCGCTTTAAACCTTTTCTAACACACGTTGGAGAATCTTCTGCTCATTTGATCATGCTTATTTTTTCAGCAAGTCCGAAGCCTGACGAAGGCGAACGTGAAGAGAGAAATATCGGGAAAGTGGACAAGCCAAACTGTCCTGTAGTAGATAGGAACAACAATTGCATTACAGATTACAGCGATCCGAGTATGTATCTGTGTTATTCAGTTAAAATGCTGCGTGAAACTTTTCTTGAAATTAAAGTGCAAAATGCATTTATGCTGTTTTGAGTTCTCCAGTATCACCTACTTGCTAGAATTTTGGTTGTGTGTCATCCTTAGCCGAAAGTGCCCGAGAGAGCCTCAATAGATTGATTGAGTGACTCTCTTCTTGCACCCGCTTTAAACCTTTTCTTAACACTCCGTTGGAGAATATTCTGCTCATAAGATCATGCTTATTCTTTCAGACGATGGGAAGCCGAAGAAGCCGGAGAAGCCAGATTTTAGTCACTGTGATCATATAGACAAGATGGGCAATTGCTTAATAGATTACAGCGATGAATAAACTACAAGTATATTGGGTTACAAATATAACTTTAACTGTGCTACTATAATTTGTCTATATTATTTTCGTTCCTACACTGCAATACACTAATAATAAGGACTAATTAGAATCGAATACCAATTAACTGATAGGCTTGTAGACGGCTAGCCCGACGAACTGGCAAACCGACAGACCTGAAGCAATTCTGAAGTCTTCCTATATGCTGACGACACCACAATAGTGCCCCAGTCATGATCTAGCAATCATGGTCTAGCAGTCTTGTCCATGACAGGAGTCAGACTGCGCTGATCGGGGTTAGTCGAATTGGTGGCTAATCAATTTTGATCACGCTAAGATGCCACAAAAAAGCGTCACCAAAAATTAAATCTAAGCAAATATGTACAAAAAAAAACTTATTTAAACAATGAAGCAAGTTAGATAAAATTCGATAAATTTATCTTTAGAAAGTTATTCTGGCACCCTGTTGGAGGTCTCTATAAACAGGACTCCATTACAGTGAAGCAGTTCTGTACCTTTATCTTATGCTAGTTCTAAAGAAAACAAATAAGAAAAAGGTGCAACACGGGCTCCAACACACCGAGCTGCTGTTCCCACTGACTACTCCCCACACGGTGGAGTGAGCAATGGCATTAAAGCCAAATACGTCATTGCGTTTAGAATCTTTGCACTTACTTATAGCTGCTCTGAGATCATTATATGAAACTTCTTTGAAATCAAATTCACCTTCTATAATAAGATTATCAAAATAACTAAGAGGGGATGTATTGGAAGGAAGAATATTGTTTACTAACTTTGATGCAATGCCTATGAAGTAACCATTAAATTGAGTGGCGCTTATTGCTCCTGGTTCGTATATTTTTTTCTAATGGATCAAGACTTTTTGTGACATTCCAAGATGCTAGTTGCTTATTACTAGCCTCGTTTATATAGCGATCATTCGCATCTTGTTTAGCCTTATTAACCTCCCGTCTACAAGTGTATCAAGGTTTGTTTACGTATTGTCTACTAACGGCATTGGGGTTAGTTTTATGTAGATATATAGGAAAATCCAAAACTCTCTCATGTACTTCAGGTGATCATTGCACCAATTTACCACATTTTTGGCATTGTCATTGTTAAAAACGCGAGATTTAATGGGCAGGCTTGTATCGACAGCATTACTCATAGTTACAATAAATCTTTCAACTTCAGAATCAATGCTGGGTTCAGGATCACTAATGAACTCCCACGATACTGATTCAATGCTGTTGTATAACATGTTGAGACCATGTTGTGTTATTTGCTTGTAATTAGCCCTCAAGGAACCTGTTTTACTGAATTTAAAATTGAGTCTATAATCTATAGCTAAGTGGTCAGAAAAATGAGCGTCAAAAACACAAAGACCATTTTTTAAAGCAGGATAGTTATACATTATCAAGACAATTTGATGTCCCAGTTTGTTGAAAAGGCTCAAAGTCATCGCAGCAGAACAAATCAACAAGCCAGTTTGTTGAAAAGGCTCAAAGCCATAGCAGCAGAACAAATCAACAAGCTTCTGTGCATGAACATCGAATGTGTTGAATCTGACGTTGAAGTCACCAATAATAATAACCTTTTTAGAATGGTTCAGTTCATCAAGTAATATGGAGAGTTTGTATACAGGTTTGGAATAAAGTATGGAACCAAGCAAATAGCTTTGAAACGGAAAGGTTGATGTTGCTGAAAATTTGCAGGTAAACGTAGTGACGCATAAGCTTCTCTGCATGAACATCGAATGTGTTGAATCTGACGTTGAAGTCACCAATAATAATGACCTTTTTAGAATGGTTCAGTTCATCAAGTAATATGGAGAGTTTGTATACAGGGTTGGAATAAAGTATGGAACCAAGCAAATATCTTTGAAACGGAAAGGTTGATATTGCTGAAAATTTGCAGGTAAATGTAGTGACGCATAATGCATCTGAGGACATTATGTTAGCTATTACTGTACTTCCGGTCTAACCGGAAGTACCGTCAACTTTTTTAATTTAAATGGGACACCCTGTATATTTTTACAGATTTTAGTACATCTTTCTTTTCCGAATACGTCCATAATAGGTTTAGTATTTGTTTCTGTAAAAATGGGAAAGATAAAGCTTTTTTATTTACTGAAACGTTCATTTTATTTGATGTGTTACAATAAGAAAATTTAAAATGAATTATCAAGGAATTATCTCAGACGTTCAAAATGCCCGCCGTTTACTTCCTGACAATATGCCAGTCTGTTGACAAATTGCTGAGTTACCTTGTCGAGTCAATTCACGTCAGGATCAGGACGTCAGGAGGTATATGGCCGTCATTTTAAACATATGAAGAAGCTTTATCTTTCCCGTTTTTACAGAAACTAATACCCAAACTACTATGGACGTATTCGGAAAAGAAAGATGTATTAAGATCTGCAAAAATATACAGGGTGTCCTATTTAAACTAAAAAAGTTGACGGTACTTCTGGTTTACCCGGAAGTACATTAATAGCTAACATAATGTCTTTGGATGCACTATACGTCGCTACACTTGCGTGCAGTGCAAATTTTCAGCAATATCATTCTTTCCGTTCCAAAATTATTTGCTTGGTTGTTATTTTTGTTGATTTATGCTTCACGTGGATGCCGAAGATGAAACTTTTTTAAGTAGGAATCAGTAGAGCGATGAGTCCATAGATAACTGAAGGTTAGCAACTTTATAAGACGAACTCCATTTTTATTTAAAACTTGAAGTTTTCTTCTAAAGTTATACAAAATTTTGAGACCCTATACCGAAGTTTTGGTTAACCGATCACTTTTTATGACTAATCATGATGCCATAGCTACAATATTCAAGTACCCATAATAAAAATTAGAAATCCGTTGACAAGTTTTTGCCAAACGGTCTGTGAAACTTTGTACTCTCGGAGATCTATTATGGTTTTAGAACTTAAATGCAATATTATTGGCTGTGTTTACCACATTAACAGCTAGTTCGTGATACCAGTAGATAACTAGAAGATGGACATGTTTTTACCGAAAAGTGTGCGGTTAATTATTTGGTGACTTTTTAACCTAAATTCATTTTTTTGCAACGCTTCTTCAAGTCACGCATCAGCATATGCAGGTATGCATATAGCGGCAGTTAGGAGCGTTGGAGTGCGTTGGAGAGCGTTGGCCAGCGCCGAGTCCCCTCGGCAGGTAGAAGCAGGCCGGCGCCGGTTCCTCACGCAGTCAAGCACACCAGTGCATGGTACAGTGAAAACAGACAAGAAAAAGAGTACAAAGATTGGCTAGTCGCATCTAGGCACGGTATAGGAAGCATACAATAAGGGTTCAAAATGTTGCGCATTATTGACAAAACAATGAGGAACAGTTGCAATAACACGCGAAATGATTCCACTGAGGGGCTAGAGGGTACAATAGGGGTGAAATAGTTTAAAAAATTGTCTCTCTGGACAAATGCTTTGATGTGTCTTGGCCTTTTTTCGTTTAATCAGCCGTTTTGTGATAAATCCGTGGTGGGAAGTTGTCAAATGAACTATTAGTACATACACATGTAGATTCACATCATATACATTAGAACCATTTAGTTGAAATTTGTCAATCAGATGAATATGTGACTGATACTGTACATGTTAAACGAATTCTTGTGCGCGTCTTATTAAGGGAGTTATAAGGAGCATGATATAAGAATTAGACATAAGCCTGCACCAGTTGTTGCATTATTACCTGAAATATAACTGTCTGACTAATCTAAATACCTACATTCAAATGTGGGTGTTAGCTCTTCTGTCCCAATTTCTCAGTAGGCCCTCCCTTTAATATATAACTGGACACAGTTAAATCGCACAATTGCTGATGCAATACGCAAAACCACCAGATGACACAACACGGCTAACACCGAAACAACACAACGGAACAACATCGTCCATGTTCACGGGTTCGCGGCGGTACTAACACTGAGATCATCCTCCTGTTCTTTATTCTTACCTTCATTGAACCGGGACATCAGTCCCGCCGAATACTGATTATAGTTCATCGAACGACAAGGGCCATTGAAACAAAATTAATTTTTATCAGATGAATTATCACGAAATGCTGTTGCAGTAATAACTTTTGTACATTGAATAGATTGTATGCTTTGCCTAAATGGAACATAGGGTAAATTTCGAAAACAAAAGGATGTTTGGATTGCATTGTATGTCAATACTGGTATTAGAAGGATTATACATATCGTCAGAACGAATATAAAATTATTTTGAAATTATTGGCGTACCTGTGATTACTTCGAATATAAGGATTGAATTCTTTCAATGACATGGATTTGAAACAACTGTAAATATATTTAAAGTGATGGAAAAACATCCAAATACTAACAATTAATTGGAAACGCAACAGTGTTTTTTTCTGTGCACGTCACTCATTTTCGTTGGTCTGTCTGTCGGTCTGTGTTTTTTTCCTTTTTTTATATAACCGCTGCATGTATTGTGATGAAATTTGGGTGGCGATATTCTGTGGGGTCGTAGTAGGTAATGCTGCTATAGTTTTGAAACTCGGTGCATGGGCGGCGGAGCAATTAACAAAAAACAAAAAAAAATCAAATATCCCCCAAACTTCGTTTTTAGGCATTTTAACTAAACACGCTGAACGGGTGACATCAGCTTCCGAGTATATCGACCACTCGTGTTGGCGGAATGTCAAGCAACGAAGCGCGTCGACGCCAAGGCGGCGGAGCGTGTCGACTCCGACCGAACAGCCCAATAACCAATAGCTCATTTTCTACTTCTACTTTTTTCTTAGTGATGATGAAATTGAAGTAGTTGGGGGGGTGGGAGGTCATACAGCTCAAAGGTTTTTTGTATTCTTAGTAGGCTATCCACATACGGTGGAAGAAAGACCTTTTTTATAACCCCCATATCCGTCAGCACTGCAGCTCTTATGGCTTATTGTTCTATAACTATCTCAGGGAGAGGGGACGATAATGCATGGTCAGCATCGCCGGCGTGTCGTTCCGTCGGTTCCACCGCCCATCCACGCTGCTGTGAACAATGTCAAGTCCAAACTGAGACCATTGTTGACAACCGAGTCCGAGGAAAATTCCCATTTTTAATGTGGAAAATTCCCTAGAATTCCCTTGGTACAATTGCATCAAATATTTACATTTAGATTACATACCTAAATACGTCAAAATAAGAATACAGTATTTTATGATCATAAAAGAAAAACAATATATAGTAATCATATAAACTGATAAAAAAATACGTATCGAATCAAATAAGATTTTGTGCCAAAAAGGCGGTTGATAAAAATAAAAGTTTCTGAGCCGCTGAGGCAATACATTTTTGGATTAAACTTTTTTATAAACATTTTCCTTTTTGGTTAGACATTTAATTAAAAATTTGTGCGGTAGGTTTCATTAGGAAGACGAATTGAGAATCTTAGATCCAGGTTACGTCAACGTGCTAAGAGGCATTAAACTTTAACCCAAGGTAAAAGTTTTATTTTTTGTCAATTGGGGCCATTTGATATTAAAATTTGGTAAACATATCTTAAATGAACTCAACAACTCGAGGAAGTTAAAAACTCCCTGGATATTGGGCGAAATTCCCCTTTTCAATATTGCACCAAAAACTCCCTAGAACTAGGGAAGAAAAGTTGGCAGCACTTACTGAGAGCAAGGGCGACCGAACGCGGCCGGTGCGACAGGCAAGCGTGAGGGGGTTTCTGAGCGTTTCATCTCTCCCCACTCCCAGATGTCAGCCGTCCATGCACTAACCGCGCCCGACGCTGCTTAGTCACCGACTCGACAGTGGACCGCACAGTTAGCCGGGTCCCCAAGGAAGACATAGCGGCATAACACACTTTTTCTCGTCAATCGGGCCATGATTTGGTTGCAAGGGGATCTCAGACTTGCTATAGGAAAATAGCAAACTAGTATCACCGTAATGTGTAGGAAGTACTGACACCCGTATGCACCGTTTGGCGATTCTAATCCTAGTTCCAATATCACGTTTTGGCAAGGTTGTTTCGACAGTGGCAGTATCAAAATGATCAGTTTGAGTTTGAATCTTAAACTTCTGTGAGGCGTTTGTCTCATTTGGTCGCCTAATTCCTTAGACAAGGAAAGAAAGAGGACGGAACGCGCGACTGACATTTCTGTTACCAAATGGCACCAAAAAACTACCAACATTTACCTCTGCCCACATAGCACTGGATATTCTATGAATATTCTTTAAATCTCCTATATGTTCCATGAATATTCAGTAGAATCATAGAATATTCGTTATTTCTCTTGATTATTCTGGATTATTAAAATAATATTCTTTATAGAATGGTACTATTTTATCCACTTAGGATAATCAGCGATTATTCGTTTAATGTCTGAATTATTCCAGAATATACCAGTAATATTCTTCATAGAATATTATTTTAATAATCTACTAAGAACAAGATGTAGCTATTTTCTGACGAATATTTGGTAATATTTGTAATAGAAATATCTGTATGTAGGCAAATATTCAATATGAGGTATTATTAATTTATATTTGCACGTTTCTCAGTGAATTAAAAAAAAACCTTCATTCGTTTTGCGTTCATCCTAAATATACCCTATAACGAGTATTATGTGCAATTTTCAAAAGCTTATTAGTCATTAGCCATTGCCAGCAATACAGATACGGCATCCACCGACGATAAAGTGACAGCATCTTATTTCTTATGGTAATGTATGGCGACTATGGTGTCGTCAGTTGTCAATCTTGTCTGGTTGTCACTCTGTTCTTCGCTTCAAGTATTCTGTCATTCTGTGCTTCAACATGTGGATGTCGGCATTTTAGCAATTCACGAATTCACGAGTTTTATTACTGAAAGGCCTGCATTTATACCCAAGTTTGTACAATAAAGTTGCTGGTTGTTATAAAGTGTGTGGGAGTGTTCCAAATTATGGTCACCTACTATGGTGTATGGTTCATTGTAGAGCAGAATTTTGAGGTTAAATACAACAAGTTTACATTTTTACACTTTATTTTCGGCATCTAGACTGAGATGTCTAACCACTAACTCACAACTTTTGTGACCATCTGCCACCAGTAGGTGCCATTATTTTTGGAACAATATCCATAATTCCCTAAAAATGTTTCGTATATGTGGTAATTCAGACAGAATACTCAAAAACATTCTACCACGATTGTTCATGTAATATCCATGCGGAATATTCGGCGGAATATTCTAGGAATATAGGGTGTTTTTCCCATTTCGAACGTTTACAGAATATTCTGTAAATATTCTAATTATCCCTGGAATTTTCTAAGAATATTCATAATATCTGTACTGAATGTGAACAGAATATTCTCGTATCATCCAGTGCTATGTGGGTGATAAGTGATTCCTGGCTCCTTTCTGCTGCTGTGGCTTTTACAGCCGTAAGCTGCACGCCCTACCATTATGCACACCACAATATTTTACAATTATTGGTCTTAAAAACGCTAAATATCATAGAAAAATATTTTGGTGGCTATTCATTTTCGGCCACAGCTAATTCGTATAGCATCAAAGGGGCGTGCGGTATTCCCCCTGTTTCCTTATCTAATGTTCAAACGGATTACATGTCAACCCAAGGTTATCCTGCCTGTAGCTCTTATATGACATCTTTAGTACTATTCATGCTTACACTATTGGGAGAGCTTGCCAACAAAAAACTATTGCCGAAAAACACGTGCTCGTTTACTGGGACAGAGTCGACAGAGGGGAGGAGAAAAGAAAAAAATGTGTACAGACGACCATAATAGTCAAGCCGTGAATGAAAGTGGGTCGGAGAAAAGCCCTTGAACAGCTGTTTATGTACGAACACTAGTAACCGAGTTGCTGAAGCAGACGTGGTGCCCTATTTCTCTGAGAGGGTATTTTTTAAAGATAACTTGTTGTATTCTGAAGGAGATCCAACAGAGCAGATAAATTAATATGCTTGATATCTAAAACAAGTTCAGTCTCCGCGTAAAGATGTCACAATCAAAAAAATATGGTATTTTCTGCAGAATTGGCTTGTTCGAGGATCCATTGAAGAGCTTTCCAACAGTATTTGTCAGAATAAACCTCTACTACTATAACACACTTTTGAATATATTAGATATCGCCGCAGGTAACAAATTGGGCTAGAGAATTTCAAAACGAACAGGTCTCAACTTTTTACTGACCGACTAAGGATGTTACGATCTATTACAAAACATGCATGAGTTTTAGATATCGTTGAATTTGCTAAAGTTCCTTCACATTTTGGCCAATTACAGTCTTGACATTTTTGTTCACTAACCTGCGGAAGAAAGACTTAGCATCATAATACAGTTCTTTAGGTCCACTCGATCATTGCCTTGCCTATTACAGAAACTGTAGAAATTTTCTGACGCATACATACGAATATTTGTATTATGTTACGTGGAAACTATTGGATTGATTTTAATGAAATGAGCTAATACTGTGGTATCGTTACCGTGGCGAGGATGGAAAACGTTTGAGGTCATGGTAACAAAAAATAAAATATAGGAACAGCTCAAACTTCCTTTTTAGGTATTTTAGGGGTTTCTGATCATTTTCTACTTTTTCTTTGGGTGGCGGTGGTATTGGGGTAGTTGGCTGTGAAAGAAAAACCTAGCGGCATAACACTTTTTTTGGTCGGTTGGGCGATGATTTGGTTGCAAGGGGATCTCAGACTATAGTTGGGAAAATAATAAACTAGTATCACCGTACTATGTGGGAAGTACTGAGTCAATCAACTTGACTTCATTTTTTATTACCTAGTGGTGGTTGGAGTTCGTCAGCACTGTCTGCATCTGTTCCAACCTCTGTTCTAGTTCTTCGTAGATAACAATTTATTTCATTCTCAAGTCTTCACCTTTTTAAAAAAAATAAGTAAAGTTGACTGACTCAGTGCTTCCCACATATTACGGTGATACCGGTTTATTATTTTCCCATAGCATGAAGCTATAGTCTGAGATATCTTCCCTGCAAACGCATCATCGCCCACCGGCAAGAAAAACGAGTTATGCCATTACGGCTTCCTTTCATAGGTTGATGGACCATTTCTTCAATTTCACTCCCCCTACGCCCCCAACCACCCCAATTTCACCCCAACCACAAAAAAGAAAAAACGATCAGGGACCTTTAAAACGTCTAAAAATGAGGTTTAAGCTATTTTTATATTTTAGTTTTTCGAGTATTGTTGCGTTGCCACTGACAAAATTTCTAAAAACCATAACGTGTTTTCGATCCTCGCCACGGTAGCAATACTGTGTCAAAATTTCATTAAAATCACTTCAATAATTTCCACGCTATACAATACAGAACGAACTTAAATTATACTGGTATGTATGCACCAGAAAATGTTTCCATTTCTGTGGAAATTAGTTCAGCAGTTTTCAATAGATGTCATTTGACACTAGTCTACCGACCGATGGCTGTTAATAAGATAGGTGTTGCCATGCCCGGGAAATTCAAAAAGTCAGTCAGTAAGTTATATAGAATCTAGTAAATAAGCAAAGACCAGGACGACATATCAAATAGTAATGGCATTTATTTATTGCCCAATAGGTAAAATCCCTTATAGAGCAATTTACTTATAAACTATTTCGACAAATATTCATTTATTATTTCCAGCCAATTTTAATTCACTCAGGCTGTCTGCAAATATATCATTTTCTCGCGATATTTCATTAAAATCCGTACACATCATTGTCATTGGCGACTTTAACATTAAACTGGTGCTGACACCAGTGCAATAAAAGGAAGAGTGATAGCGAGAATAGAATATTTTATATAAAAATGTTACAGAAGATAGTGTTCGTCTGAACTCCAAACCATTAATTACATAGAGGTTCAACAGACGTTGATATTCTTTGGTGATTATCATGATGCTTATCCCTGCCCGGGGTAAACATGATGTTTTTTAACAACTAGACATTTCAAAAACTTTCTCTGAACTCTATCAAGTCTATCTATATGAGATTGATAATATGGACTCCAAACATTCGAGCAGTGCTCCAACTTGGAACGAACATCCGTGTAAAACAATATCTTCAAGGTAGATTCATCATTGAATGAACGGCAACTTCTTACAATGAAACCATACATTCTATATATTTATATGATCAACAAAATGAGTTGTGTATCAAACAGAACTCCTAAATCCTTTGTAGATGGTTGACGTTCCAGGAATACACCATCGATACCATAACTGTACAAAATAGTTGTAATTTTCCTGGAAAAAGTAACATTTTTACATTCAATGTTAGTTTGTTGCCGACACACCAAGAACACACATCATCAAGTGTGTCTGGCAATTTAGCACACCTACTAGCTCGCAGTATATTTTTAGATCATCTGCATAAAACAATCTTTTTGACTTAATTATACTATCCAAATCGTTTACAAATAAATTGAACAGTAACGGGCCAAGGTTGGAACCCTGTGGGATGCCAGAACTTACATTATATACAGGGTGCACCTGAATTTCCTTGACACTTGACATTCTCGTAACAAAAAAATGTTTAAAAGAAAACTGAGTGGGATGTTTGGAAGTACAACAGGGTCTATCATACCATGCTTTCAAATCATTTTTTGTACTTCATCCCCTAGAACTCAGTCCCAAATAGCACCTAATAGTTTTTCCTACACAAATAAGTCCTTATTTTATTCAAAATCTTGTAGTATCTTTGATTTTATACAAAAAGCAATTTTTTTCGTGAAGCCATAAGCATCAATTAAAATAAGGATTTGTTTGAGGCGTAACATTTTCGTAAGAAAAACAGACAAATAAGGAAACTATGTAGGACTTCCAAGGGTACCGAATGACCTATTATGCCATGCTTTTGAAACATGTTTTTTACTTCAACCCCTAAAACTGACCCGCTATTTTTCTTTCCAAATAGCACCCTACAGCTTTTCCTACATTAATCAGATCATTATTTTATTTAGCCTTTGACTTCATACACAAACTAATTTTTTTCGTAAAGTCATAAACATAAGATAAAGTGAGCATTTGTTTGAGGCGTGATATTTTCGTAATAAAAAAGCATAAAAAAGATTTTTGTCTTTGAAAGCAAAACTCAACTTAGTTTTATTTTATCCGTTTCTTGCATCAAGCAAATTCTTATTTTGTTTACATTATACTATAATGGTTTTACGAAAAAAAATAAGTTTGTGTATAAAATCAAAGGTATAGAAACATTTTAAATAAAATAAGGATTTAATTTGTGAAGAAAAAAACTAGTACTATAGTATATTCAAAAATTCCACTCCGGTTTTGTTTGAGCTTTTTCTTGTTACGAGAATATCAAGGAAATTCAGGGTACGCCCTGTACATTAGACTTACAATTATCATAGTATACATACTGAGACCTATTGTTGAAATATGACTTGCAGAATGGGACTAAATGTGTTGAAAAACCAAAGCTACTCAGCTTGTCAGGTAAAATACCATGATCCGCTCTGTCAAATGCCTTTGAAAAATGTGTAGATAAGGTCTACTTGTCCACCTGTATCTTAACATTCTGAGAGTTGTTGCGTAAAAAGTTGGATTCAGTAGATCTACGACTCATAAACCCATGTTGAGTTGAAGGCGATCAAATCATTATAAAACATGTACTATCCGCTTCCACGGGCTTTCAGAACCGTTTTCAAAACGTTTTGTGATTTCAGATTGCCGGTGTTTCCACCATAGGTTTCGAAACGATTTTCGAAACGCATTCAAAACGGTTTCAAGTGACACTCTTGACATTGTCATTTCCTAGTTTTAGAACCTATTTTGTTGTTTATCATCAATCTTTAGTTTCGAATTCGAATAAACTTCAATAAACTAACGATAGCGACATTAGACAGCTACGCACTGTGCATGGTTGATTTCAAAACGTTTTGAAAGTGACAGCTGGTGTTTCCACGACATTTGGATCTCGATACGATCCCAAAAATTAGCGAATCAACCTTGAACAGGAAACGTTTTGAAAACGCATCCAATTGACGTTTCCACTATACAATGTGTTCCACCATCATGTCGACAAACTTTGAGGTAAGAAAATATAATTAAAGTTATCGAGAAAAAATGCGAAAAAAAGGGGGTCAACCTTTTGATTAATTTTTTATTACATTTTCAATTTCTGTATCACGACTCCATGGGTTCGCGCAGTTGTAGCGCCATAGCTTGATTATTTATCGACCGATTCACGGCATTTTGGACTCATTTTATAGGCTCTTTTTCAAATTATTTGCAAGTAACCAAAACAAGTGCATTACAAAATTTTTTTTTTCAGTTTGGTGAATTTTTTTAGCCTTAGAAATTGTCAGATATTGTACTTTTTTGCCTTAGTTGATATACCCAGTCATTCCCCTATAAAATGAGTCCAAAAAGTCGTGAGTCGCTCGATAGATTATCAAGATATAGCGTTACAACTGCGTGAACACATGGCGCTGTGACACAGAAGAATAATACAGAAAGGCCTATTCTGTCGAAAATTTTAGTGCTACATACACGAATTACATGTGGTAAGACAGAAAACATCCTGCTGAACATTAAAATGTCTTAATAAATAGGCACTAATACGCCTTTTTTTTCAAATTATTTGTAAGTAGCCCAAATAAGTGCATGTCAAAAAAAAATTTTTTTTCAGTTTGGTGAATTTTTAGCCTTAGAAATTGTCAGCTATTATCTTTTTTTGCTTTAGTTGATATGCCCAGTCATTCTCCTATAAAATGAGTACAAAATGTCGTGAATAGGTCGATAAATAATCGAGCTATGGCGCTACAACTGCGCGAACCCCTGGAGTCGTGATACAGAAATTGAAAATGTAATAAAAAATTAATTAAAAGGTTGACCCCTTTTTTTCGCATTTTTTCTTGATAACTTTAATTGTGTTTTCATACCTCAAAGTTTGTCGACGTGATGGTGGAACACATTGTATATTGGAAAACTCAAAACAGTTTGAAAACGTTTTGAAAGCCCGTGGAAACTTAGTACAATGATTACATGGTCTGATAGATTTGAAAACGGTCGAAGTGATTCGTTCGCGACCATCGGACCTCAGTTTACGGGCCACCTGCCTTTTTTCCGAATGCCGGATTTTAAGCAATCAGGGGGAGAAGGAGGATGTAAGTGAGAAAGCTCAATTTCGGGGGGTTAATGGAATATATTCGTATAGCAGGCCTAGGGTATTTTAATGGTTTTTTTCGACACACTGGCCAAGTTAGCATTTAAAGAGGGTAGCACAAAGGGTATTATACTGCAGTGATGAATGCTTGAGTAGTTCTCTTAGGCATATCAAGCCAATCGAAACCATAATAAAAAAATTGTAAGCCACCAGAGCGTTTGCGTAAAACAACTTTTATACAAAATGTTTATATAAAAAATGTTTGAAATGTCGAAAAGCCCTAGCTGCGAAAAGCTACAACAAAAGATGTTGGTTTGGGACATTTTCTTCAATCTCTAGAAGAAAGGTCTTGTATTTAATAGCTTTACCTGCGAGCTCTTCATCAGCTCCCAGGGGGATTGTTTCCCGACAGCTACAACCTGCAGCGTTTCAAATCTAACGTGAACCGACACTTATCCTCTCGCAGCACTTCTACAGCGTCATAGGCTTTCAGCCTTTGCGGGAGGCTGACCATAAAAAAAATGTAGTCAAGTTGATTGACTCAGTACTTCCCACACATTCCGATGGTACCAGTTTTATTATTTTCCCATAGCATGAAGCTATAGTCTAGATGCCCTTGCAACCAAATCATCGCTCGCCCGACCGCAAAGAAGTGTTGTATTCCACTAGGTACTTCTTTCACAGGTCAATGGACAATCTATCATGAATACAACAAATTTTTGAATTTTACAACCCCCCCCCCCCCCCCCGCTACTGAGACGATGTATAAAAATCAGACGCATTTTCCGTCCTCGCTAAAGTAGTAATACTGTGCCGAAATTTCATGAACATCAATTCAGTAGTTTCCACATTATAAAATACAGAACGATCTAAAGCAATACATCTGAAAATTCTCCTTTGGTTCCTGTAATAAACAAGGCAATGTTCGGATGGACCTAAAAAAGTGTATTATACCGCTAGGTCTTTCTCCCTCAGGTCAGTAGACAGCCTATTATGAGTACAACAAATTTTTCAGCTTTACAGTCCCAAGAACCTTATGAACTGACATCAGAAACTTTTAACTGATTTTAGATCCAAAAATGTTCGTTTATAAAAGACTCCATCATTCTAAGGATTGGGCTATTATAACTAAAACTTAGAAATCGGTCACTGCTTAATTATTTCGACTTATATTTTGATAAAATATCGAATTTATTCAAACATTAAATAGTTATTTTTGCATATAAAATAAAGTAGAGTAGTATCAAAAGCAGTATTGTGAAGTAGTTAATGCAAATTTTGTATTGTTATTCTAGAAGTTTGATGGAGTTTGTATGGAGGTCTAACACAATATATGATTTCAATTATTGACCAAACGTGTTTACACTGTTTGTTTGATACAGTATTGTCTCTGCTGAGTGCTACTCTTAGTACGTTTAAACTGCTATTTGTCAATCTCTTCATAATTTTTACAATCAGATTGGTTTCAAGGTTGTTGCAAAGCGCTTTTTTATGCAGAATAATGTACTATTGTTGCACTATACCACTACACACTGCATTAAGTGCTTGCGGTGCATTATAGAGTATGCGAGTATGTTGCCAGGTTATAAGTATGCTTGCAGCTACCCTTTGGCATGAAAATCTCCAGAATTCGCCAATATTTGGCATGCATATAAATATGAAAATCTCCAGAAATGACGAGTTCGCGGTTCTGAATGTCAAAATTGTCAAAACCGAAGCGCCCAGACATATTCTGTGGATGATGGTGACCTCTGACCTACGAAACTACAAAAATATTTCAAATTGAAAATATCCTATGATTAGTCTGCGGTCAAGGTCATATCTATTATAGAAACTAAAGCCTCAAGTACACGATGCGAGTTTACTAGCTACTAGCCGGCTTGTAAAGAGCCGGCGAGTCGGCGGGTGGGCTAGTAATCGATTACACAGAACATTTCTTACTCACTCAGTAGCCAGCTAGTTGGCGTGTGGAAACCACGTCCGACATCTTCAAGACCAATATGCTACTATAACTAGATCCACAGAAGAAAAAGAGCGCAAAAAATTCATGGTGTTCACGTGCTCTCGATATTTGCGAGACCTGTTTACACGGTAACCACCGACGGTAATAGTCAGTCCTGCCTGGAACGACAAATGGACGGTGTCATACAAAAGTGACGTGAGCCACCGATCTGTTGTTTTAACACCCGTAAGCACCGTTTGGCGATTCTAATCATAGTTCCCTGATCGCGTTTTGCTAATCTTCGGCATCTATCCATGCACCGTCAAGAGATTAACTAATTCAGATTGGAGATACGGCAAGGTTGTGTTCGCAAGATTATTTTGACAGTGACAGTGTCAAAATTGTCAGTTTGCGGTGCATAGTAAACAAGTAATCTAATCCAGGTTTACGTAACTAATCGCACAATTGACTTACGGTGCATACGGGTGTGAGAAAATTGGTTCTGTATTAATAATTACCATTATGTCAGCATCAATGTCAACGGTTGTCAAAATTTAAAGATGATTGTGTAGAAAGCAATTTAATTATTTGGTAATGGAATGTCGTTCTGGGAGCTCCAAAATGCTGCTGATAACCCCATCCAGTTGAGGTATTGAAGATAGAAAAAGTTAAAAAAAATACAGTGCAGAAGGGAATGATCGAGCCTCGGAGCTAAAGAAGGTTATGGAATATTTTAGTCTGTATTATACTAGTCAGTGTTCGCGCACAAAGCCTAGCTTTTTGCGAATTAATACTAATATTTATTTGTATATCTAACACATAAATATATTGATATTGATATTGATTAAGCTGCCTTCTGGACTGTTCTAGTTAAAAAACACTGTTATCATAATTTTTTCTATTCAAATAAAATTAGGAAAAGATTACCAAACTCAACATAACATTTATTAGCAGGAGTGGACCACCTATCTACCCAAATAAGCTGAAGTTCGCTGAGTTTAACAGTTGTTTTTCCTCAATCTCTGAATCTGAATTACGACCACTTCTTCCAAGATGTTTTCAAAATCTTGACTTTGGAGATTCTTTCAAATGAGTGATGATTATGCAAAACGTGAATGAGCTTGAAGACCAGCTTAATATTATGACCATCGTATGATTTTGACCATATGAGTTCCTTAACATGTATAGCATAGCATGTTTATTTGTATTTATATATTTACGTGAGCAGGAACCAACTTGCTTTTGCGTACTCATCCTAGCTTCATATTCTATTCAAATATTGAAAATACCCCTACCTGATCTGCCAACGAATATACCTTTAAGGAATACGTTCAACCTAATCTTGTACAGTTTTGATATCATATTTCATCTAACAATATATATTAATGACTTATAGTTTTTCAATAATGGTGTACATCTCACATATTGTGGATTATAACACTGCTATATTTATGCAGCGGAGAAACAGGAAACAAAAAAATGTGATATTTATGTTCATGTGTTTTCGATGTTTGGCAAACCTGTTTAGACCACAATACGTCCGCGGCCATATTATGAGGAGGCGTCGACAAACAGCTGAGTATTTGATTCTTTAACGAGAACTCACTCTTTGCTCACCTATTTGCACCACTTGGAAATGCCCTTCTCACCTGTTTTATTTAATAAAAAGTCGTATTTGGTATTTACTAATCTGTTCCCACAGGTTAGGTCTACGCTGGTCCCGTAAGGGCCCTTTCATCCAGATTTACGAGCTAAAGACCTATGGTCTGCTCGGTGAAATCGATGTCAGGTCAGGTGCCCACCTGTTTTCCCGTTAGTTAGGATGGATATTAATGAACTTCTTCATTAGATTATTGGTTTGACAATATGGAAAAGGAACTTGCCCACAGATGTCGCCAAAATGTGAACAGCGGTTCAGGACATTTATGCTCAATGTAGAATGGAACGTCCAGGTTTTGGTATCAAATAAACGGTTATAACCGACATTATGTTAAATTCCTTATGGCACAACGCCATCCACATCGTGTTCGTTTCAAGAGGCGATCTGATGTGGTGTAAGCTTGCCTACGGCCAGGCGACAAGAATTCACTCATCTTGCCCGTGATCACTCTTATTCTTCGCTGGACAGAGAATAGCCACCTGTGCACAATCTAGTGCGAGTACACGTTGCTAGTTTACATGCTAGCTCGCTCAAAAGCCGTCGAGTGGCGACGAGTAAACTCGCCAGCAGTTCAGATTTTTGCAGAGTGTTTTTACTGGCAGCTAACAAAGCGAGAGAAATTATCCATAAATGTGTACATAATAAGCTTGAAGAAGATACCAGTGAAAGCCAATTTGGGTTCAGAAATGCGTTTGGGACACGGGAAGCTTTATTTGCTCTAAATGTTTCAATACGGAGGTGCCTAGATGTGAACTAAGATCTTTTCGAATGCTTTCTGGATTACAACAATGCATTTGATCGTGTAAGACGCGACAAACTCATGGACATTCTGAGTGAAAAGTGTATTGATTTCAACGACATGCGAATCATCAGCAACCTGTATTATTATCAAAAAGCTGTTTTTAGAGAGGGCGAGAAAACGCCAGACGAGATAGCAATCGAAAGAGGAGTAAGACAGGGATGCGTACTCTCTCCGATACTTTTCAACCTCTATTCAAAGAAAAATTATGCAAGAGGCGATATCTGTAGAAACTGAGGGAATAAAGGGTAACAATGAAATAAATAAGCAACATCCGTTTTGTCGATGATACCTTGGTAATAGCCTAGAGCAGCGCAGACCTACAAAGAATAATGGACAAGATCGTAAACAACAGTGAAGAATCAGGTCTTTCACTCAACATCAAAAAGGCAAAATTCATGATAATCGGCAAAATAAATGTTCAAGGAAGATTGTATGTTCGCAATGAGACAGTGGGGAGAGTAGGAGAGTACAAATACCTGGGTACCATTTTGACCGAGACTGGAAGACACTCTCGAGAAATATGATCTAGAATAGGTCAAGCTAGGGCTGCATTTACAAATATGCGGAAACTATTCTGCTCAAGAGATCTGAATACTATACCTAAGATCAGATTGGCCAGATATTACGTTTTCTCGATCCTTCTCTATGGGATGGAGTCGTGGACAACGAACAAAGTTGATCTGAGAAGACTTGAGGCTTTCGAGATGTGGGTGGATAGACGCATACTCAGAGTTTCTTGAACGGAAAGGGTCACGAATGTTGAAATCTTAAGGCGCATGAATAAAGAAACTGAAATAGTAGAAACTGATTTCAAAATGGGGAAACTTTCTTACCTGGCTCACGTTATGCGTGAAGAAAGATACCATATTCTACAACTGATAATACAAGGAAAAAAGAAGTGCGGGGAGAAGACGCTCTTCGTGGCTGAAAAACTTACGAGAATGGTATTACTGTACATCGATAGAACTATTCCGAGCAGCCGCAACTAAAGCAAGAATCGTCATGATGATAGCCAACCTTCTTAGAGGAGACGGCACTTAAAGAAGAAGAACGGAGTGAGTGCACCGAGTACACTGAACTAGTTTATCAACAGCTCGTGAAGATGCCGATTAGTAGCTAGTAAACTCGCGCGTGTACTTGAGGATTTAAGGGCTATTGTGATCATCTTGGACTCCCAGACCGCTTAAAAGGCCTGGTATGGGATTGTTTCAACACTCAGATACCTAGCTTCACGCAACGTTGCACATCTCAGTTGGGCATCAGGCCACGAAGGCCTTTTTGGCAATGAGTGTATACCGTTGAAAAAACTGAACATTGCTCAGTATTTGGTTTTCATCCTTCTCCTTAGAGACCATCTTCACCTCGACAGGTGCCAAAAACTCTACAGGTATCGAACGTCGTCTTCTGTTCGTGGTTCTAGTAAATCCGGCATTATCCCGTTCTCCCGAACGGATTCTATATCTCCTGGAGCTTATGACAGCACCGGTGTCTCATCGATACCGTATGAGTGCCTTAAATCATAGTAGAGCAGTCGTAGAGCCACGTTGTACCGATGAGCGTAAGCTGTCCCAGCGGTTCAGTGAATTGCACCAAAGGTGTATAATAACAATGGCACCGCAAACATGTTTGTGACGGTGACTTTGCTCTTACCGGTCAGTTATGATGGCCAGCTTTGCTGAAGTATTTGGGGCAAAGACACTCTGGACATAACGCTGTCAGTATCTCCGCTTCATCCTTTCTTTAGATGAACCAATCCACCTTTGTTTGTTCCAAATTCTATTCCAATAGCTTGGCTGTTCTCCTGCAATACCCTCTGCGACTGTTGTAGTTGGCGTTGGTCGGAGGCATAAACTTTTAGATCAGCCATATAAAACAGATGAGTGACCTTGTGTCTCCGACGATTGGGCGTGCCATATCTACATCCTTTAGTATTGCTCAGCGCTATGGACAGAGACAACAGTGAGATGCTAAAGAGCAAGAGACTCAAGGAGTCTGCTTGGAATACCCTGCTTTAATGACACCAACTTTGTCTGAACCCGAGTTTAACCTCATGCTATAGTGAACCGGGCATTATTACTATACCATACCGAAATTAATTCCGGTTGTGGGTGGCAGCATAATTAACTCATCTTTGGAAAAATGTGTGCTACTTACACCCGTATGCACCGTTTGGCGATTCTAATCCTAGTTCCCTAATCGCGATTTGCTAATCTTTGGCATCTAGCCATGCACCGTCAAGAGATTAACTAATCAAGGTTGGAGATACGGCAAGGTTGTGTTCGCAGGATTGTTTTGACGGTGACAGTGTCAAAATTGTCAGTTTGCGGCGCATAGTAAACAAGTAATCTAATCCAGGTTTACGTAACTAATCGCGCAATTGACTTACGGTGCATACGGGTGTGAGGCGGTGACATTTACTTCTTTAATTTCTTTTATTATGCTTAGGGCATATAAAATGTGTAAATTAAGGCCCGATTTTATCAACATGCATATTTAAACAAAAACTTTGACAAAGCTTTTCTATTGGATGTTATTTAGCAAAAGCTTTCTATTGTGTATTGAGGGCTATGTTAATAAGTATCATCCAATAGTATTTTATCAACATTGAAAACAAAACGTCAAAGCTGGATGACACTTATCAGAACAAAGCGATTGATTTGCAAATTAATGCCACATTTTCCATGTCCACATTATAATTACTGTATAATTGCTAATTGCAAACTGCGATAATTTGTGATAAAAGTAGTACCTATATCAATCACAGCAACCACCTACCTTATTTAATAATTACAAATCCCACTTCCGTCAGTCAGATGGATTATATAAAAATACATACTTTTATGAAGAATTAATCTTCATTTTCATCTTTCATTTACTGGACGCATGTTTGTTATAGACCTTCTTATAGAAATATTCACAGGTGCAGCGTACATATTGTATATAAAATAAGGTTATACTTAGCTATAAAATAGCGAGCTTTGCCGTTCTGGGGTTCTGGATAGGCAACCAGTAATGCACATTCACGTTTGGGGAAATAGCTGTAACTTTTCGCAGGTATTTATAATCATTATCGATAGTAAATTATTGTTTTATCCAAATAACAGTGAGTGAATTTCTTGTCATCATATCATTTGATACACCAAGAAACTAGTGATCAAATGTACGGCTTCTCTGGAATCTGATTGGTTGAGATTAGCAATTGCTAAACTTTTTGTTAAACAAGGAAATGCAATTTTTCACCCATTTAGGATGGAAAATCAGACTTGAAGAGATACTCGATGGTTCACAATGGTCAATTGTATATAAATTATGCCATTTTTGACCTTTTTGAGGTAAACTTCAAGAGAAATCAATAATTTTCAGAGTACTTTGACAGATGCATGGTCTTGAAAGGGCTGCTCTGATTGGTCAAAGTCTTTGTTAAAATGTGCATGTTGATAAAATCGGGCCTAAATATATTAATGCTAGTGTTGTAGTACACGATGAAATCACATCTTACCATCTAGAATCGCTTCGTTTTAATACTTTCTGTCGTAGAATATATACTCTCTGTACATCAAACAAACATTGCATAGTTTTTCCAGCAATTAATTAAAGAAGTATGCCGGAAGTCAACTATGAACTCCGTTTCACTGCACAACCTGCAATCTCATTTCCACCACATGCTCTTATATACCCTCACCTTTATTACCACCCGCAAGTTTTATGAAACATAAGTAGCTTCCCATTATATCCGCTTATCTCACTTCTTGCAAAGCAGCACTTTGGTTGTGGGGCGCTACCCAGTTTCCAAAACTTGCCAATAAAAGTTTTTTAGTAACCCCGTAAATTGAAAAATAACACCGATATCTGCCAACATAAAGGAGTCGCAAGTAATAAGGGTGCAACTTATCGACGGCGACGGTGAGTATATAACTCCAGAGACGGATTTTTCATACAATAAATGGAGGGCGTCTTTTGTGGAGTGACAATATACAGGGTGATTCTCTTATACTCCAAAGATTGATACCTCCGTTATTATGAGAGATACAAAAAATAATAGTTGTCGGTAAAACTAAGGTCTACATTTTAAAATTATTTCAAAATATACGGGGTTATTAATAAAGTCACGGCATACCAACGTTGTGTTTTTCCAAATGGTCACTCTCACTATTCCGGAAACATAAGAATTTATTAGGTTATACAGGATAATCTCAGAGATATGGCCACGCACCTTTATGTAAAAATCTTAATCAATTCACCACCCTGTATCTCAAAAAATCAATAACAAGAAGCTTGACTCTCAATGCTAGAATAATTTCGTGGTTATCTAGTTTTGTCTGAAATTATTAATTTTCTGCTATGTTTGATTTTGTATACAGGGTGAACCAAAACTCACGTCCATAATTTGCTTTGTTATTTTAAATGGAACACCCTGTATTTTATAGCATTGTTAGAAAGTTTTTACAATATATGTCCACTCTTATAAGCATTCCCTACACTTAAATGTAACAGTTATGGGGTTATTTTGAAGTAGTAAAACAATATTTTTGTTAAATTCCGGTTTTTGTTAGCGTTGGCTTGTTATATTTGTTAAATAATTGAAACTAATATTTTAGTTTTGATTCTTTTTCGATTGGGTATTACATTTGGCAATTAACAAAATGAAAAACACATGTCAATTACAAAAATTGTCTGAAAATAAAACTACAGAAGCCTTAACAAGGTTATATTAGTTGTTGCGAGAAGATTTACGTGTGAACGTATCAAAAATGAGAAATTAAATTTTGGCTAAGCCTGCAAATGTGATTGACTCTTGTCTTATAAAACGAAGATTTTCCTTGCGGAAGCTACAAATGTTTAATTGACTTCCTGATAAGACTTCCTTTTAGTCTTTCATTCCCGTCCTTTGACTCCTTCCATTCTTGACTCAGTTCCTTTCTAAGAAATTCAAACAGTATGGCAAACACGGCAGCCATGGCCAACTCTGAGAAACCTCCAGTATTTGGCAAAAATGTAGTATTAGGAATTGTTTTACTACTTCAAACCGAAATAGCTCCATAACTGTTACGTTTAGGCATGAGGAATGATTGATAAAAGTGGATGTAGTTTGTAAGAACTTTCTGACGATTCTATAAAATACAGTGTGCTCCATTTATAATAACAAAGAAAATTATGGTCGCGAATTTTGGTTCTACTGTATACAAAATCAAAGAGAGCAAACCTTGAAACTTTAGGCAAAACTAGATAACCACTAGATTATTCTAGTATTGGGAATCAAGCTTCCAGTTATTGATTTTTTAAGATACAGGGTGATGAATTCATTAAGATTTTCACACAAAAGTGGTCATATCTCTGAAATTACCCTGTATATAGAAACCGACAAAACTCTACATTTCCAGAGTAGGGAGAGCAAGCAAAATTAAAATTTAAGATAATATAGGGTGGTCCAATATGCGCGCGGTGCTCCCTAGCGGCCATACCGTTTAAATTAGACGAAAATATTTGAAATAAAAAACGTTTCTTTTCAAATGCTCTACATTCAGAAATTAATTTCAAAGCATCAACTTCCTTATTTTAAATTGAACACCCTGTATATTATTACATCTTTGCATTCAGCATCGATTTTTAGGTCTAGTTTGTTAATAATTGTTTATGTCTACGAGGCCTATTTTCGGTGCTAGCAGTTTTTACAAAATTTGACGTTTGTAGTGCTTTACAAGAAACGTTAATATCTCGGAAACTAAACGTGATAGAAAAACGCAGTTATCAGTTTTGAAACAAGCAAGGAACGTATTTGTGTTTAAGTAAGATCGTTGTTCCAAAAGAACATTAAATTGATAGACTAGCAATTTTGAAATTTGAAAAGTTAAAAACGTTAAAAACTTTTTTTTTCAAATGGGATGGTATCATAAGTTTCACATCGGTGGATGCGAAAATAAATTCTCTTTCACGTTTATCTAGGTACGTATGGTTCTATCTTTGACGGTTTTCAAGATATTTGCGGTTTTGTAATTATGGCGTAGGAATTGGAAAAATCGTAGGTGGCCTGGTTTGCAGACGAAACAATTGGCAGGAGTCATTTCATCCAAAGTGGAGATGATGGTCTCTAAAACTAAAATGTGCTTTCGCTCCATCTACCTGTGACCACATTATTCTTAGAAACTCCAGTGGTAAATTTTCCAACAGGTTTTCCAAATTTTCATTTAGAAAATTTTAGAAAATATTAGATTAATCTGCGGTTTCCCGTAATACCACCCCAAATTTTAGACTCCATGCTGGTTGTCAACAAACCTCTAAAAATTTGGATTTACGTCGGTATAAAAATGTAAATTATGCCAGTTTACATGTTCGTTAATGATAATGCACAGCTACATTTCATAAAAAAGAAAATGAAAGAATTTCACAAGAAATGTGGCTTCATTCGTAAACAATACACTGTTGAAAAGGGGTGCATCTTCAAATTCATTCAGTTTTCATAGTATTGTCTTTCAATTGCTTGATTTAGCTGCACGTGATAAGGATGCTGTATGTACTTCGTTAAGATCAAGCTCACAGATGTTTGACCAATGCCCAAATAGCGACTAATTCCTGCTGTAGTACGTATGCGGATCTGCAACTACAATTGCGAGAATGTCAACTCACTATCTTCATGTATTACTACTACATGTTTCCTTCTCTCATATTTTACGCCCACGTAAATACAAATTTTGAGAAGTTTGTTGACAACCAGCATGGAGTCTAAGCATTTGGGGTGGTTTTATTGGAAACCGCATAATAAACAAATGTTGTCAAAAATTTTCTAAATTAAAATTTGGAAAACCTGTTGGAAAACTTACCACTGGAGTTTTTAAGAATAATGTGGTTACAGTTGGATGGAGCGAAAGCACATTTTAGTATTAGAGGTCGAAACACTTTGGATGAAAGGTTTCCTGCCAATTGTTTCGTCTGCGAGCCACGCCACCTACGATTTTTCCAATTCCTACGCAATAATTACAAAACCGTAAATATCTTGAAAATCATCAAAGATAGAACCACATGTGTCTAGATAAAAGTGAAAGAGAATTTAATTTCGCATCCGCCGATGTGAAACCTACTATACCATTCTATTTGGAAAAAAGTTTTTAACGTTTTTAACTCTTCAAATTTGAAATTTGCTAGTCTATTGATTTAATGTTCTTTTGAAGCAGAGACATTAACGTTTCTTGTAAAGTACTACAAACGTCAAGTTTTGTAAAAATTGTTGAATGTTGAGTTAAAAAACTGGACCTAAAAATCGATGCTGAATTCAAAAATGTAATAATATACAGGGTGTTCCAATTAAAATAAGGAAGTTGATACCTACTTCCGGTATATCCCGACGTCCACCATCTTTGAAATTATTTTCTAAATGTAGAGCATCAGAAAAGAAACGTTTTTTATTTGAAATATTTTAGTCTAGTTTAAACGGTATGGCCGCTAGAGAGCACCGCGCTCTTATTGGACCACCCTGTATAGGGTGTTCCATTTGAAAAAACAGAGTTTTGGTATGCTGTAACTTTATCAATAATCCTGTATAATATAAAATAATTTTAAAAGGTAGACCTTAGCTTTATCTACAACTTTTTTTCCAAGGTTTTTTGTATCTGCCGTAATAACAGAGATATCAAACTTCCGAGTATAAATTGATCACCGTGTATTTCGACATAAATTCGAGCGCCATAAATATCGAGTGATTAAAAAAAAAACCTATTATAGTCACATAGTATATACTTTCGACACTCCCAAAATGGCTATTACCCACCCCTGTGCTTGTTTTCAGTTAAGCTGACGTGCACTGGTTTTTATGTCTGCGGCGTAAAGGGAGAAGTGTGAGCAGGCACTTAACGATGTCCGTAATCTGCTCGAGTGCACTAGCTTTAGTGTTGTTGCGGAGGAGTTGAGAGCTTGATAAACTACATAGGATTATAACTTTGTTATATTCGAGGTGAGACACCGGCTGGATGAAAAGTTTCAATATACCTGGGCTGCTATTTGTGAACGTTAACAAACTATTTCGCATCTAAAAGTTTTAGAACTAACATTCTGCAATCAAACAGATATTGTCTACATACATATTTGTATAACTCCATATGAACACATACATTCAAATACTATGATTTGCGTACATATTCCAGGGAAATAAGGTTTTTCTCGTGACACTCATTCATCTAGCAATCTGAAAATTTATACTTACCTACAGGAACAACAAGTTACTGTTTGCTTCGTAAGATTTTTGGGGAAATAAATATTAAAAACAGATAAAAGCTAAAAATTAAAAAACCAAAGGAATTAAAGGAATAACTGTTTCTTATATAAACATATAAGTATTGCTTTAGACCGTTCTGTATTGTGTAACGAGGAAACTATTGAGTTGATATTAATGACATTTTGACATAGTATTACTACCGTGGCGAGGATGGAAAACGCGTATGGTTATTGGTTCTTATAAATTGTATCAGTGGCGAAGCAGAAATAATAAAAAAACGAAAGCTCATATTTGCATATTTTTGAGAAAAAGCCGTTTTTATGATTCGCCGTAACAATTACGCCCCCCTAGCGGCTAATTGCGGAACTTGAAAATAGTTTCCTGCGATTTCTCTTAGCCGATTTACCTAATAATATGTTTTGCTCAAAGTTATACGATTAACGGTTACCGAGATATTGCCGGCATCCATTCTTATTAGGTCACCCTGTACACGTACACAGAAAAGAAGTCCCTTTGTTTCGGTAATAGGCAAGGCAACGTTCGGGTGGACTTAAAAAGGTTATTTATGTCGCTAGATCTTTCTTCACAGCTCAGTGGACAGCCTATTATTAATACATCAAATGTTTCAGTTTTTCAACCCCCCACCCCCCAAAACGCCTAAAAACGAAGTTTGAGCAATATTTGTTTTTTTTTGTTTTATGCTAATTACTCCGCCACCCCTGCACCGAGTTTCAAAATTACAGGAAAATTACCCCACAACATATCGCTGCCCAAATTTCATCAGAATCCATGCAGCAGTTACTGAGATTACGAGGCTAGAAAAACGCCAACAGGCAGACAGACAGACACACCGACGGACAGATAGATAGACCGACGGAAATGAGTGACGTAGATTTTCGTTATGTAGACATCATAAAACACCCAAAAAGCGTATTATCTCAAAATCGAAAATTTTCGCGATCACAATACTCCCCTCACCTATTGGTGTGGGAAGTAAAATAAAAATACAAAAACAGACCAAACTTCGTTTTTAGGCATTTTTAGGGTCCCAGATCACTTTCCAATTTTTTTTTGAGAGAGGTGAAATTGGGGTGGTTTGGGGGTTGTAAAATTGATAAAATTGTTTGGTTTTTTTTTTCGGGGGGCGGGGCTGGCGATGACTTGGTTGCAAGGAAATTTCGGACTATAGCTATGCGAAAATAATAAACTGGTATCACCGTAATGTGTAGGAAGTACCTACCTCAGTAGTCATCAATCAACTTGACTTAATTTTTTTCTGATGTATGTTAATACGAGTATTGCTTTACTCGTTCTGTATTGTGTAACCTGAAATTGATTTTAATGAAATTTAGACACAATGTTACTACCGTAGCGAGGAGGGAAAATGCGTATGGTTTTCACAAATCGTGTCAGTGGCGGCGCAGCAATAATAAAAAAATATAAAAATATAAAAATAGTTCAAACTTTGTTTTTAGACAATTGGGGGGGGGGGACTTCTGATCGTTTCGTTTCATCCAGTTGAAGCTCTTGGAATAAAAACTGTGTCGCTCTAGTTCCTACAGAGAGAGGTGCAAGAAACTACTAGAGCTTCTGTATTTGATATTTTTTGGGGGCAGGCCGGCGATGATTTGAAAATAATAAAATGATATCACCGTTATGGTGAGAAGTACTGAGTCAATCAACTTGACTCCATTCTTTACATCCAAATCGCTGTCCAATGAACGTATTGTATATCAAAAAGTAATTGACCAAAAAATAAGTTCTTTATGCTAGATATAAATATTCTCTAGTTTTGACGCCGGCTGTAAAAAAGTCGTCGACGTATATTCATGTATAGGGTAAGCTACAATGTAAAATCTAGATTTCCTTTTTTTTAAATGTAGCCCCCATATTTTAGTTCAGCAAAAAATTGCTTTTATTATGCTCTTTCACCTTTGTATAGAATTTCCTATACCTACATTCACCAATTTCAAAGATATTTAGATTTTTCTGCAAATTTCAAATATACCTCCTATTTGTGTACTAAGATTTATTTATTTTGAGAAAGTACTATGGAATTTTATTTTTATTTACTGAAAAATTAAAATATGAGGCCAGAGTAGTATTTGATGAAGTCAAAATCTCGAATTACTGAGAAGTCAAGTATGCTGAGGAAATAATTTTACAGACGTGATGCATAATTATCAAGCAGATCCCATCAGATAGGCTTTGAAATGTTGAGAATTTATTTTGATGCCTACTACTACTCGTCGTTAACTGTCAAGGCGGTCCGGAGGACCTTTGCCTTTATGTCATAGTTCGTCAGTCAGTTTGTCATCCTGTCGGCCTGGTCACCCAGAAACCAGACAATGTTATAGAGAAAAAAAAAGAAAGGGAGGAAGAAAGAGAGGAAGAAAGAAGAAGAGCAAAGAGAGAAGTGCAACTGTTAAAATAGGCATCGTTAGAATAAATAGGATAATTAATTTTGATGCTCTAAACGCAATTTTGTTGGGATCGGATATTGCCAAAAAGGGAATTTATATGATCTAAAATTCCACGACTTAATTTTGGTTACAGTGCGAGCCGCGGCCTGGAATGTTTGCGGACTTGCTCGACCGTGTAGTCCACTGAGTCACGCAGTAAAGGGTTGCTATGCGATTCCGCCTGTTCATAGCGCCGCTGCGCCTGTGTTTTGATATAGTCCTTTAAGTAAGGAATATCAAGATCTTTATGCAGGGTCTCGTTTGAAACATACCAAGGGGCATTTGTAATAGTTCTCAGGATCCTACTTTGGAGTACCTGCAAAGCTCGCATGTGCGTCTTAGCTATGAAACACCAAGCCGCACATGCGTAAGTAATTGCAGGTCTAATAATAATTTTGTACAGCCGAATTTTGTTAACCAGACTTAATTTTGAAGTTCAACATAGCAAGGGATAAAACTGTCGAAATGTAATTTGGAATTTTGTTTTTAACATCTCAGTATGGTTTCGCCATGTCATACCCTTGTCTAGGGTGACACCAAGGTACTTGACGGAAGAGCTCCACAGTAATAGAGTACCGTTAATAGGGACCTCTGGCGGGGTGCCGCGACGCTTTTTGGTACAGTAGATAGCCTGCGTTTTAGAATGGTTGACTTTGATAAGCCACCGATCCGCCCACTCTAATACTTCATCCACCGCTGTCTGCAGCCTGTCATGGACTAGGTTGCTAGACCATGACTGGGCCACTAGTGCGGTGTCGTCAGCATAGAGATAGACTTCACAGTTGCTGGGACTAGGGACGTCATGAATGAAAAAAGAGTAAAGTATTGGTCCAAGGACCGAACCTTGAGGAACACCGGCCTTGACAGGCCGTATTGTCGACAACACATTGTCAATTTTGATCCGAAATTTCCTTCCTTCTAGAAAGGATTTCAACAGTTTTAGGAGCCAAAAAGGAAAGCCCTTTTGGATTAACTTATAGAGGAGGCCCTCATGCCATACTTTGTCAAAGGCTTTCGATACATCTAGAAGTAAGACACCAGTGCTCTTGTCTTCGGTAAATCCCCCGGTTATACGGTCCACCAGTCTGACTGCCTGTAGCTCAGTGCTATGTTCAGATCGAAATCCGAATTGGACGTCAGGAATCACGTTATGATCCGACGAAAAATTGTCAAGGTGATGGAGAATCACTTTCTCGGCGAGCTTTGAAGGTGCTGACAGCAAACTAATGGGACGATAATCCTGGGGAAATATCGAACCCGCTTTCTTTGGGATCATAATGACTTCAGCAACCTTCCAAGCCTTGGGGAAGTATTGAGTCCTGAGCATAGCGTTAATTATTGCCACCAGATATGTCACGGCTTTTGGCGGGAGTAGCTTCAACGCCTTGTTAGTGATCTGATCCTCTCCAGGTGCTTTCCGTACCTTGAGGTCTTTAATATGGCCGAGAAGCTCTGCTGGTGTGCAGTGAGGAATCATTGGTAATTCCTCTGTTGTGCTATGCAGAGCTTCTGTGGAGGAATCTTCCGAAGAAGTATCTTCGAAAGAGGATTCACCAACAGAAGCATTGTCACCGTCCCCACCATTGGCCCTGAAGTACCTCCTGACAGATCTTACAATTTGTCGCTCCTCATCGAGGTCATTATCAAGATCATAATTGGGTGAGAACTGATTTTCCATAGCATCAGCAAAAACCTCCACCTTATCACTAGTCGTAAAGGCCATGCCTCTAGGACCATGAGTATGGGGAAGTTTTTCCCGTTTGCCATTTCTGAGCGCTTTCGCGACTTTTCATAGGGGAGCACTTGCGTCAAGCATTCCCATCAGAAACTCGTTCCATTGCTCGTTGCGCAATTCGTGGAGTGCGTTTCTCACTTCATGGACAAGATTCGTCGCTCTACGGATGTCATCAGGATGACAGGACCTCTTTGCTTGCTTGATAGCAGATCTTTTATCCGAAATTTTTTGTCGAATATCAGCTGGAAGGAAAGGTCTACCTGGGCGCTGCACAGGATGCACCGCTGCGCGTTGTAGAGCGTTTTGAACGAAACTTGTCCACTCCGCTTGAGCGGCATCAATTCCATTCTCATCAATTATGATCGGGATACTGGGAAACTCTCTGAGGAGAGACTTGTATAGCTCCCAATCAACGCGTTTTCTTGAAGGAGTTTGCTCCTCCAAGTTATGTTCATTCCCCACCTCCAAATGACAGGCAGATGATCGCTTGAAATATCATACATGACCCTAGAAGTAACACGGAATCTACAATTTCTAGATATTGCGAAATCTATAACATCAGGTGCTTGCAAGTGGTTAAAAGGGTGATGCGTAGGCTCCTCAGTGCTGTGGATGAGGCACCCATTTCGCATCACATGATTGCATAGGCGAACACCGCAAGTAGAGTTAAGCCTTGAGTGCCATGCGCGATGTTTGCAGTTGTAGTCCCCCGCAGCGATAAGAGGACCCGAGCAGTCCAATAGAACTTCAAGGTCAGCCCCTCGCAGCCTGGAACCACACCTGACATACACCGATGTGATTTTCAATGGGATACCTCCAGCCATATTTATTACAACAGAAGCCGCTTCAATGCTTTGCGGTCTCCAGGATTTAGCAATGTCTCCTGCAGCAGAGCTACGTCTATGCATTCATCCAAAAGAGCTTGATGAAATTCCCGTCTTTTGGGGATGTCCTTTAGGCCCAAGCAATTCCAAAAGAGAATTTTGATGAATGCAGGCTGTCTACTGCTATACCTAGCCATTTAGTGGCTGAGGAAAGATCGCCTGCAATGCCTGAGTGGCGCTAATCAGGGGACTGATTATTTGCTGTAGCGACCTTAGCGCTGTTGCTAGGTCCACGTTTTGAGAAGTTAAGGAGGAACTTTGAGCAGGAGGGGCGGATAAGGGTGTGACATTGGCCGCTTCTGCATAGGATTCATTACGCCTTTCAGTGATAACCTGGATGTTCCTTCGAGGAGTATACCTACATGTCGGGCTATTCGCTGAATGCCCCTCACCACAGTTTGCACATTTGCGCGCCTCTTGCTCTGTTAGAGGGCACAAATGTGTCATGTGGTCCTGAGCACATTTGACACACTTAGGAGACGCAGTACAATATGACTGCGCATGTCCATATTTCTGACAGCGATGGCACTGTCCAATGAGTCGAGAATTCTTTTGAACTTCGACTCTTATCGCTAGGCCCAGCAGTTCGTGTTCATTGAATACTTGCTGGGACTTCTCTATCTTTGGCAGTATCACCACCGCCAAAGGCATAGGCACGCCTCCGCTACGTTTGAGGCGGATAATATGGTGAGGGGAATAGCCTTTCTGCTCTAATTCCTCCTTGATATCATGTTCTGAAAAGGATGCGGGGATCTCTCTGATAACTGCGTGGATATTTCTTTCAGAGGGAAGAGGAAACGTATGATGTGGGACGTTTTCCTCTTTGAACAAACGAATGATTTTCCTGTAGTCATCTTCCGACTTAGGAAGAATGCGCCCCGCATCGACGGCTACTGCACGTTCTATTTTGATGCCAAGACTAACAAATTTGCCATTAAGTGTCCACCAACCAGTCACCTCTCGTAGGACTATCGAGTGACACGACGTTGTTTGGATGACAGCTCCGGTGTCACTTGAGTTGCGCAGGTTGGTGTAGACGTAATATCACCAGCCAAATGAGTATTCACGTCAGTACTGCATATGTAATGGAGGTGTGACTGGATGGCTTTGTTTTGTAGAAGCAGAAGGTTGCAAAAGATGCTGTTTAGTTGTAGGACGTAGAGAATCAGAAGGAGTAGCAGGTTTTGAAGGTAAAGGCGGATAGTCGTCTAGAGAACGTACTGTTCGTCGTTTACGACGTCGAACGGTGGCAAATCCGTCATCTTGAGTGCTGCTTTCGTCCTCTGTGGCAGTAGAGTTGTTTGTTGTTGGCTGTCAAGTTTTCTTTTTGTGTTTGAGCTGTCAAGTGGAAAGGAAGGACTTAGTTGGGAAGTAAGAAGGCTCACCTGGGTGGTCAGTTTCTCAATCTGTTTTTGTAAGGTGGTAATTTGAGTAGTTTGTTCAGCAATCTGCTTCGCCTGGTCCTGGATGATTTTGTACAGCAGTGACTTTTCATCGTCGGTTTTGACAGCTGGTGAATTTGCTTCATTTTTCTTGCTTATTTGGATGTTTGCCGGGTGTTCTGTACTGGGATGGATGGTGGGATCCCCAGTTGATCCATCAGAGTCGATCTCCATTCAAAAAAGCTAGTTTTCTCAATACTATTGTAAAAACTTTCTGGAGCGCAAATTAGTGACGTTTACCCAGAATGCCCTATACAGGGCGATTTTTTTGATGCCTTTGTTATTATTAGTAATAAAAGAAAAAAATCGTAAATGATTCTCCCCTCCTAACATGCAATCCATACAATCTACCAGTTTTGCCAACTTCTAACAATCTGCACCCTTAACGCTTTAACGATCAGTAGTAAAACGGATCCCATGTGGTCAGACTTGGTTTAGAGTAAATCCGCTAGGTATAACCGTTTATTGTATTCGTTTTATAGGTGCCGTTACGACATTTTTTACAACTTTTCTCTCCTTTACTATCGCAATTTAATCAACACTCCAGCTACTATGCTAATTAAGCAGTATCACCCGCTGGATGGAGCAGCAGGAAGACAACATAAATCTTTTAGGAGAAAACTTTATTAAATCGTCTGCAGGAATTAGCTGCAGTAGTGAATTTGCTGCAAATATATTTTGTTAGGCTTCATCTTCAATTGAAGTCGTCAGTGCAAAGAGTGGCTAAGCCCATATTAACATCAACGGTGAAGCTATTGTAGAATTCTGTTATTTCGATGTTGTGGACTGTATAACTTTATTTATTAACAACAACAATTGTGAACATACATTTCAAGCATGAAATATATAAATCGGATCGTATGGCTGCCGGCTTCTTCGGCGTCTTCATTCAGAATCTCCATTTTTCTCCCTCCTCGTTCGCTCCTCCTCCGGTGGTGGCGCTGTCGATGACATGATGACATACGTCAAAAATTCCAGTGGCGTAGCATCCGCCAGTGGCGTGGCAGCCGCGGGATTTAACACCGCCGGCCTTGGAAGTCTGCAGGCTTGCAGCTTTCAACAATCTATAGGGACCGGGCAAACGCGCTGAATGGCTCGCGTCGTCTCACCCGTAGAAGTTCTCAGCACGACAGTCCGGACCATTCCATCTGCGCCGGGCTTCAAGGCTGTGACTCTACCAAGCTTCCATAGTAAGGGGGGTAGGTTCTCATCCATCAGCAAAACGAGGGAGTCCTGTTTTATGACTTCCTCAGAACTCCTGGACCACTTGTATCGGGTTTGTAATTCTTGTAGGTAGTCCTTGGACCATCGGGACCAGAATTCTTGGACGGCCTTTTGAATCAACTGATACTGCTTTAGGCGATTTGCAGGTAGTTGACTGTAGTTCCGATCGGGAAGGGCAGTTAGCGGACGACCGATCAAGAAATGACCGGGGGTTAGGACAGCAAGGTCTTTAGGATCTGAGGAAATGGGGGTCAGAGGCCGTGAATTTATTATCGCCTCCACCTGGGCGAACAAGGTGCATAGCTCCTCGAAGCTTAAAATCTCCCTACCAATTATTCTAGTGCAGTGAAATTTGGCGCGTTTCACCGCGGCTTCCCACAGACCTCCTCGATGTGGCGATCTTGGTGGAATAAAACACCACTCAATCTGGTTTTCGCTAAAATAACTGACTATAGAATCATCCTTGACGAGTTCAGGTAAGGAACGACAAATCTTGCCTAATTCATTTTTTGCGCCAACAAAATTAGTCGCATTGTCGGAATAAACTACTTTGCACAGCCCCCTTCGGGAAACGAATCTTTTAAAAGTGTTTAAAAAAGCTGTTGAGCTCAAATCACTCACCGCTTCTAAGTGCACCGCTTTTGTGGCAAAGCAAATGAAAATGCACAGATACGATTTGATTACCGAGCGACTGCGCCTGGTACCAATTCTTACGCTGAACGGGCCAGCCAGGTCAATACCTACAATGTTAAATGGAAGTTGGGGATCGATTCGATTAGTCGGGAGGTTAGCCATTTTACGTACGATCTTGGTAGGGCTTACACGAAAGCAAGTCATACATTTCTTGATAAATTTACGAATAGTACTTCTGCCATTTAACGGCCAAAATTTTAATCTTAAAGAGGCTAAAATTGTGTTAACTCCAGCGTGTAACTGTCTATGATGCTCCCTTAGTATAATCAAACGCGTTAAAGGATGTTTGCTGCACAATACAAGTTGATGTTTTTGGTCATAGGGCAAGCGAGAGTTGGCTAATCGTCCGCCAACACGAAGAAGACCATCTTGATCAAGAAAGACATCAAGAGGTACCAATTTGGATTTTTTCTCTACTGGTTTACTTGCCCTTAGATTCGCTATTTCCTTGGGGAAAGCTTCTGCTTGACTAAGTCTTACTAGAGAATGCAAGGCACTTTCCATTTCATCAGAGCTAAGCTCTTTACAGCGACGCGATTGTTTGGTCCGTAAGTTACTATAAAATCGAAAACACCATGCTGTAATGCGCTGTAATTTATATAACGATGAATATCTTGAAAATATCTCAAAAGTATTTACAGCAACTGGAAGACCGATTTTTACTTGCCGTTTTTCTGGTGGTGTTAAATATTGTGACTCGAGCTTTGGCCAATGAGTTTGGTCGCTTTGAAGCCAAGAGGGACCTTCCCACCATAGCGTTAAGGAGCCCAGCTCCTGGGGGTTCATACCCCGAGAAACGATATCTGCTGGGTTATCTCCAGAAGAAACATGATTCCAGAACTTAGAGTCTGTAATTTCTTGTATTTCGGAGACCCGGTTCGCTACAAATAGCTTCCAGGTGCTGGGTGGAGCGGACAACCATGCTAGAACGATTGTGCTATCCGTCCAAAAATATGACGCTTGTATAGGAAGCTTTAGTGCTGGCATGACCTTTTGATAAAGTTTTGCAAGTAACAATGCAGCACAAAGTTCCAAACGCGGGACCGTAATCGTTTTGAGAGGTGCTACTCGTGATTTCGCACAAAGAAGTCTCACGATTATGTTTCCCTCGGGACTAACACTTTTAAGATAAATACAACAGCCATATGCTTCTTGGCTGGCATCTGCGAAACCATGTAATTCTAAATGACCATAACTGGGACTGATGACTTGTCTATCGATTAGGATACTGTTCAAACTACTTAAGTTTTCCATAAAAATACTAAACTCTTGAATAATGTCTTGGGGCAACCTCTCATCCCAACCAATTTTCAATTGCCACAACCTTTGCAACAATATTTTCGTTCGTATAGTCACTGGCGAAACTAAACCTAACGGGTCAAAAATCTTTGATATAGTTGATAAGATTGATCGCTTGGTTATGACTCCCCTATTGTAGTGGATGTCCACAAAATACTGTAGCCTATCAGCCTTAGCCTGCCACCTGATACCCAATGTTTTTGTTGTTTCAGTTGTGTCGAGAATGTTATAAAGATCTTCTCCTGATATATTTGCTTTACCCATAACTGCAGGATGATTGCAGACCCATTTCCTTAAGGGAAACCCATAATGGTTTAATAACTGGGAAATATCTGACTTTAATTGAAGCGCATCTTCAACAGTATTAGCCCCAGTGATAAGATCATCGACATAGAAATCTGACTGAATAATATTGCTGAGGTTAGGTTGTGTGTCTTTGATATCCAAGGCTACTTGTTGGAGACATCTGATAGCTAGAAACGACGCAGCTGATGTCCCATAGGTGACAGTATTTAGTTTGTAATGCTTAATGCTTTCGGTTGGGCTATTGCGCCAAACTATTCGCTGCAAGTTTTGGTGTTCCGGCGTAACCTTGACTTGCCTATACATTTTTTCTATATCTGCGGTTATCACAATATTGTGAATACGAAATCTGATTAGTATCGAAAATAAGTCTTCCTGAATTGTTGGACCAACTAGTAAAATGTCATTCAGTGAAGTACTACTAGAAGATTTACACGAACCATCAAAAACTACTCTAAGCTTGGTTGTAGAGCTTGCCTGGTTGATAACTCCATGGTGCGGTAAATAGTAAGAATACTGACTTTCAGTATCTTCCTTGACGAGGCTCATGTGACCAAGTCTCTCATATTCTGCCATAAATTCGTGATAAAGACGACTAAACTCGGGTTGTTTTGCAAATTTGCGCTCCATAGCAAATAAGCGCTTTGTAGCATTTGGTAACGAGTCACCAATAATGCCAATATCTTTACAAATAGGAAGAGAAACCACAAAATGACCTGAATCATCTCGCTTGACAGTATTGACAAAAATAGTTTCACAATCTTGCTCTTCCTTAGTTCTTGGGTTTGAGGTACTCACTTCCTCAATGGCCCAAAACCTTTCTAATTGTTTATCAATAGAGGTGTTGACAGATAAATGACATGCCCTCGAAGTTTTTCCAAAGACAGGCAAAGGACCTCCTAAGATCCAACCCAATTCGGTGGATTGGATAATAGGCATGTTTGGACCGAGAGTGTAGCTACCAGGGCCTAGGAGTGAATAGAAAATTTCTGCTCCGAGCAGAATGTCAATTTTTCTTGAAATATGGAACTTGGGATCAGCTAATTCAATGCCAAATGGAATAGTTATAGCTTTATGATCAAAAGATTCAGAAGGCAAATTTTCTGTAATTCTTTCTAAAACCAAGAATGCTAAATCCGCACAATAATTGCCATGTATGGATTTAATTGCAGTATGAACTAAATTCTTTGTGGATGTTCGACTACCACCTACACCAGTAATTGAAACCTTAGAACTTTCAACTTCCAACTCCAATTCATTGACTAAACTTGACAATATGAAATTGGACTGGGCACCGTTATCTAAAAGTGCTCTACATCTGTGCCACACATTATGAACATCTTTAATCAATACTTCTGCAGTAGCTAACAAAACTTGAGAAGTGCTACCCTCAGAAATGTTGACTACCAATCCACTTGCGGTGGAAGCGCTTTCTTCAGCCGACTGATCTAGTGATTGCGAAGAGCTATCTTGAGCTACATTAGCCACCATAGTTGGCTTGTTATCAAAATGCAAAATGGTATTGTGCTTTTTGGAGCAATGCTTGCATCCCTTGGCCTTACACTGATGTGCCATGTGACCATACCTAAGACAATTGATACACAACTTCATATTTTTTATTATTAATAACCTATTTGAAATAGGAACCGCTAATAATTTCTCACATGTATAAAGCTGATGAGCTTCTTTACAGTAAGGACATGCTACTTTACCCCCATCTGTTGTGGTTAAACCAGAGAAAGCTCTGTCTAAACCCTTCTTCTGTATAGGCTTGGAGCCTCGAGTGTCGATTCTGCTGTCAACTTTACCATGATTTAAAGTTTCTAACAATAAGCATTTTTTATTCAAAAACTCTGTTAACTCCGCAAGAGTTGGTTGCTCCAATCCCTTTGCAATCACCAAGCTCTCCCATTCTCGCTCGGTAGCAGGATCCAGCTTAGAGACTACCAAATGGATCAGCAAGGTAATCCAACTATCAACAGGCTCATTCAGTGACTTTAATGCTCTAATATGCTTTTGAAATTCATTATTCAAAACCCTAATTGTACAGCTAGCATCCCTGCTGACATGAGGCAAATTAAATAAAGCTTGCACATGCCTTTTCAGTATTACAGATTTGTTTTCAAACCGTGAACGCAATAGTTCCCATGCTAGATTGTAATTTTCATTAGTAACCTCAATATTTTCTAGGATTTTTGAGGCTTCGCCCTTTAGAGAACTTAGCAAGTAATAAAACTTCTTTATGTTGTCTATCCCAGTCTCATTATGTACTAATGCTACAAACATATCCCGAAACTGTCCCCATTTATCATATTCCCCACAAAATTTGGGTAGCTCTAATACAGGAAACTTAACACTGTTTGAGTTTTGGGAGTGATTAGAAACTGTGGGTGATACTATGCCACTATCACTAGTACTAGTACAACCTTGCCTCTGATAAGCCATTATTTTCAATTTTGCTTTCTCCATTACTTCAAAATACTTGTTTTCAAAGGCCTCCAAATCATCACTATCTAATTCATCCACTGATAAAATATCTAGGCTGTTTTGTACCCTGTAATACTCTTCTAAAAGTTGTGAGGCTCGCTCCAACCTAATTTGTAGCTGCAAAATATTATCGTTCTCCACCCTGTCCACGAAATTTCCAAATCGTGTCAAGGATGATTTTATAGCTGTGCGCTGATGCACTAATTGCCTTTCAGCTAAGTCCTGATTTTCAGACATACTGTACTGATTGCTTATTAATTGCCAAAATTATCGATGCGGCCCTGTAGGATTGCCGTGATAAAATGCGCTAATTACCTATTTCAACGCGGAGATGCTCAAATTTGAATGCGAAATGTTCAAATGGTTACTTATGTGATGCCACATTGGCCACAAACCTACGAAATGTTCGATATAAAATATAAAGCACCTTATTCAAAGTGACGACAAATATGTTAATTTTCTAACTGCTACGACAAAAATACGTGGTAACTTGCTACCTAGCAGGGAAAATGTCTGTCTGTGTGTGAAATCAGCACAAAATACGAAATACGTTGAATGAATAGGCACACTCCGGCGAATGTAACCTCAAACTATTTGTTGAATTGCAACAATTCCTCAAAACTACGGTTATGTAAACCAAGCATAAATAACTTAGACAAATAAATAACGACAAACTGATTTCCAGGCAGAAACGACAATAATTCGAAAGGATTCAAATGGATATAACGGATGGAACTTACAGATGCATCTTGTAGAATTTCACGCCAGCCATTCTTCCGCACGGTCCCGATTTCCTTTTTCACTTGTTGCTTAGCGAAACAAAAATGCCATGCGGCCGAAGGATCATGTAGAATTCTGTTATTTCGATGTTGTGGACTGTATAACTTTATTTATTAACAACAACAATTGTGAACATACATTTCAAGCATGAAATATATAAATCGGATCGTATGGCTGCCGGCTTCTTCGGCGTCTTCATTCAGAATCTCCATTTTTCTCCCTCCTCGTTCGCTCCTCCTCCGGTGGTGGCGCTGTCGATGACATGATGACATACGTCAAAAATTCCAGTGGCGTAGCATCCGCCAGTGGCGTGGCAGCCGCGGGATTTAACAGCTATATTTGATAAGATTTGATAAGAAATGTAGCTTCATTGGTAAACAACACACTTTTAAAAAGCATTGCATCTTCTAGGAAACGAGCACGTCAAACTCACTATCTTCATTAACTACATGTTTCCTCCTCTCATATATTTTACGCCAACATGGAGCATGTTAAACTAATATTTTTCAAAATTTTCTGAACGAAAATTTGGAAAACCTGCTGGAAAATTTACCACTTGAGTTTTTTTAAGAATAATGTGGTTACAGTTAGATGAAGCGAATGCAGTAATGCATATTTCCCGCCAATTGTTTCGTCTGCGAGCCACGCCACCTACGATTTTTCCAATTCTTATAAATATCTTGAAAATCATCAAAGACAGAACCACATATGCCTAGGCAAAAATAAAAGAGAATTTAATTTCGCATCCACTAACGTGAAACTTATCATACCAACCCATTTGTAAAAAAAGTTTTTAACGTTTTAAACTTTTCAAATTTGAAAATTGCTAGTCTATTGATTTGATATGATTTTGAAACATAGGTAGCTTCTTGCTCGTTTCAAAACCGAAAACAGCATCTTTCTGTCGTACCTAATTAGTTTACGAGATATTAGAATGTTTTGTAAAGTACGGGTAAAGGACCCAGCAACACCGCGAAACAGAGTTGCCAGACGTACGATAATTATCGTACATGTACGATAATTTTGCCTCTTGTACGATATGCGATAATGATCTGCTATCGTACGCCTTTTGTACGATAATTCCGGCAGGCCGGACTTGCTTTGTTTTTTGTTGTTTTTTAGGGCAAAGACATCAGTCTTTAAAAAATTTCTACTCATTAGATCACAAAATTAGACACTTAAGACTGAACATCTGAACGCATTAAGTGTCTGAGTTTACCTTGTCATTACCTTTTCATATATCCGGCAGCGGCAGAGCCCGTGGTCATCTAGGATTGAAGTTCTGAGGATTGTCGTTTGTCGCTCAACATTTCATAAAATGTTGTGCTTGGGCAGTTTGGTATTTACTAATCTGGTCCACGCAGATCCCGTAAGGGCTAAAGACCTATGGTCTGCTCGGTGAAATCGATGTCAGGTCGCAGGTCTTTGTGTTCATCAATGGTTTATGGAGTTATTTTGATACGTATATATTGTTTTTTATGTGTTTTAAATATATTGCTTTTGTGGTATAGTTTATTCCATTTTGTTAAATAAATTAGGGTAAATTAGGTGCATCTGGCAGTAAAATGAACCGCTAACTCCCCCTTTCGGCCATTTTTTTGAGAGAGCACATTAGGTAGAGGTACGTAGGCAGCACAGACCGTTTTTTTTTAGTGCTGGGCAGGGGCAAACACCCTAGCAAAGCTTATTATAAATAGCGTACGATAATTTTCGTCCCGAAGCGATATTTTTTTGCGCACTTTTACGATAATTACCGCTGAACGATCTGGCAACCCTGCCGCGAAAAGACAAGACGCATCGAAGCATCGCCGGGATGCACACGTGAATTTTTGTACTCCGTAAAGACTATCAAATTGCATCTATTATAAGTCACTATTCGTAATATAAGTTTTCTAAATACAGTCCACCACGTTTCATAGACCCGTACAATGCTATATAAACGTCAAATTTTCTAAGGATTGCTGAATGACTTCGAAAATACGCTTCGTAGATATAAACTGTGGTTAACAAACTGGACCTAAAAATCGATGCTGAATTCAAAAATGTAATAATCTACAGGGTGTTCAATTTAAATAAGAAAGTTGATTCCTACTTCCGGTATATCCGGAAGTCCGCCATCTTTGACATTATTTTCTGCAAGTAGACCATTTGAGCTTCTGAATACCCATACTATATGTCACTCGTGATCGTGATCCCAAAAATGTACAGGTATATTTTTCTATTTTCCCTGTAAAGCAAACTGAGAATAAAGAAAAAAATCATGCCGATAAATTTTTTTACCCCACTTCATACCTATATTTTTTCGTCTCTCTTGGCTTTTTTTCTCACACCGTACCGTACACAGCTGCAGTACTGTGGTATTTAGGCTTTGCCTTTGCGGCAATTATTTTTACACATAAAAACATTCGGTCCCATAAAGATTTGTAATATCAGGCAACCCATATAGCAACAACTGTTATATTTTTAATAGCAGACTGCCCTACGGAATTTATTGAGGCGTCGGCAATTTGTCGTCACCGGTTCCATGGTGTAATGGTTAGCACTCTGGACTTTGAATCCAGCGATCCGAGTTCAAATCTCGGTGGAACCTAACTTTTTTTTCTTTTAAATTTTATCGATTATATCTACCTATCATTGTTAATCTCACCACAATCTCATACGAGCTAATATGACACTAAATTCAACGGAGCTGGCGTAACAGGTTCACTGGCATTTCATATGCCTTTATAAAAAATAAAAATCGCTTGATGAAACAGGGGTGATGTTCGCCAGTACCTATACCTGCTGCGCGAATGATCAGAAAACCAAAAAATAGTTATTCAGATACTTACCTGGTCCGTAGTTAATTTATTGGGAATCTAAGCGCCATTTTCTAAGTAGTTTTGTGTGCGAAAAGTTCTCAATTTTTTTATAAAAAGAACTGTCTATGGTAAAACGACACATTACCGAGAACTATTTCTCTTAAATACCAAAATACCATTATAGAGTTTTTCGGGGCTAAAACAGAAAAATATTTGAGATTTAGAGGGAGAAATAGATGGCCAAGCAGGCGCCATTAATGTTTGTTTCCTGAACTTAGATCATTTTACGAAGTTTTTTTATTTTTTTATGTCCAGTCCCCCGCAAAGGCTGTAGAAGCGCTGCGAGAGGATACGTGTCGGTGCACGCTGCAGGTTGTAGCTGTCGAGATACAAATTCCCCACTCATGTAACAGCGTCGAAGTTCTCCAAAAGAAGGATTAGGGATCTCGACCTGGTAAGGAGAATCTCTATAGTGTTGACACTAGTACTCTTTGCTCGTATACATTCATCTGGTATAACATGTAATGTATAAAATAGTGAATACACCTTCTTACGGTTACATCCTTATCCAAACAAGGTATTCATTCGAAAAATTCCCACCACGGATGTATCGAAAACCGAAAACCTCTGATTAAAAAAAAAAAACGCCGAGACCCGTGCACCCTAGTAGACGAAGGGACCCAAGGATGACTGCCTTGTGCATTCTGGCGGCGGCTAAGATGTGCGCTGCCACACGGCACACCGGCAATTCTCGTAATGCAGGGCGCAGCGTATTCCTTACTCCGCCTAGGGATCCAGTGACCATTACCAGCAGACTAACAGTGAGGTCTGGCCAGAGCCTACGAGGTTGTCCGAGCACCTTTGGTCCACAAATTAAGATTTATCAAGCTTTTTTCTAATTTTTTCGAAAACGAATCGACGGATATTAAAAAATCATACTTGAAAATGATGACTTCGACAACAAGCTATCACTCGATACTCCTTGTTATTTAACATTTTTAAGGCAATGACCATTGGGGTCAGAGGGTACAAGGGGGTTAAGTAGTTTTTGTTTAAAAGGTTGTTCCCCTTGACAGATCTTGTGACGTGTCTCGTTTTTTTTTCCTTTTAATCAGTGATTTTGGATAAATCCGTGGTGTGAAGTTTCCAAATAAACACCCTGTAGGTATGTGTTCTCCAGCCGGTAGAAAACTAGAGCAGATTTCTAACTCGTTGCAAAAAATTATGTTTCTTGGAACTGATTAGTAAAATAAAACCATTTTTTTATTACGGTATCGGGTCTTAAAAAGTAGAATTCCATAACACCAGTCGCATAAATATAATATAGCCGCGAGCTATAGCAGAATACATAATTGGATACACATTTTGTGAAAGCCGATATTCATAAAGTTAGCAGATGACGATCCTGTAAAAAAATTAAGAGGCATCATCGCTTCTTGCTACTGCTTTAATTATCTGGATGATTATTTAACAAAGAATAAAAACAATTTTATAGAAACACTAACTGTTGATGTGTGGGCTTCGATTCTTGAATAAATGGACTGTATACGTTTTTTACACATTTTTACTGTTTTCAGTAACTTTTTACAACATAATTATTTTATATAAACAACAACATAACTATTTTATCAACAGTTACATAACAACGTATAGTCAATTGTTTTCAAAGGCGATCGATACGAAGACGTCGGTGCTGCCACGCTGCGGTACAATCTGCTATCTCCTCGCTGGCTAGCATGGTTGTCAGCTTGTGTCAGTTTTCCGCCTCAACACTAACTTTTAGATCAAAATACCAAGTTATCGTTATTTTATTGTAAACAGAAATGTAATTTCTTTCATCACTAGAAAAAATGTGGAGTCAAGTTGATTGACTCGGTACTTTCCACACATAACGCCGAAACCATTTTATTATTTTCCCATTGCATGAAGCTATAATCTGAGATACCCTTAAGGCGCGTTTTCACGGGTCTTTCTGGGTTGAACGACTTAGATCGATTATTGAATCGAAAGCAAATTGAATATGTAAACCACTTTTCGACTTGGTCATTCGGCGGAGTGAGTCGATTCGGCGGAAGTAGAAAGACTGTCTACTTTTGATCGGCGACTGTCGCCGAATCGATGTCGAACGACTGGAGTGGAATGTGTAAACACTTCGTCGAACGACAACAACCTGCCGAAAGCTGAATAGTGCATAATTATGAAGTTGTTGTTTTTAGCGCGACAAGCTATAATTTTGTGCAAAAATGATGGAAGCTTATCAAAACTATGATGTATTATGGAATCCACAAACAGAGCTTTATCGTAATCCAAAGGCAAGACAAGCAGCATTGCAAGCAATTCTAAAGCACGTAAATAAACCCAAAATGTCCGAAAGTCACTTCAAAAATAAAATCGAAAACATTAGAACAACATACAATCGTGAATTGACCAAAGTACTGACATCACTGAAGAGTGGTTCTGGACTTGACGACATATAATATGTTCCTGTCTTGTAAACCTTTTTGCTTTCAGCACAAATCGAATTATGGTCAAACGATCCAAATCGTTCAACCCAGATCAACCTGTGAAAACGAGCCTTTATACAACCAAATCATCGCCGCCCGCCCTCAAAATACATGCAACGCAAAAACTCTCGTAAATAGTTTCTTGCATCTCTCTCCGTAGGATCTAGGACAACACAGTCCTTAATCTACAAGCTTCAACTGGATGAAACAAAATGATCAGCAACCTCTAAGTCGCTTGAAAATGAAGTTTGAGCCGGTTTTATATTTTTAGTTCTTTTATTGTTGCTGCGCTGCTGACACGATTTCTAAAAATCATACGCATTTTCCATCCTCGCCACAGTAATAATATTGTGTGGAAATTGCATCAAGATATTGATCTGGAATTGTCCAGGTTACACAATAACAGAACGATGTAAAGCAATAAAATGTGTATTATGCCGATAGGTCCTTCTTTCTATTTTGATTACAAAATCTTTTTCACTTTTACAATCCCCCACCCCACAACCACTCCAGTTTCACCCCCACTCAAAGAAAAAAACGGAAAATGATCAGGAACCCCTAAAAAACAGAGTTTGAGTTGCTTATATTTTTTGTTTTCTTATTGTTGCTGCCCCGCCACTGTCGCGATTTCTGAAAGCCATACGCGTTTTCCATCCCCGCCACGATAATAATACTGTGGTAAAGTTTAATTAAAACCAATTCCATAATTTACACGTTACTCAATATTGAAAGATCCAAAGCAATATTCGTATGTATATGTTGTAGACCGGTGCCGAATTTGGCCCGAGGCCGAGATAATTAGACATTTCGCGATCTGTCCAAACTAGATTTGCCAGATGCCGAAACAATGATACATATACGCTTATGACCAACGTATTTTGGCCATGTCGTGAAATGCGCACTTCTACATTACGCCGTTGCCAATCAAGTCATAAATAAACAACATAAGCTTAATTTATTATTTTTATTTGTTCCGACAAGAAGTACTCGAATGACATTATTAAATTTTATCTTACTCATTACACATTTCCATTTTTTGTTACCACATTGTTTACTACGACAGTTGCATCGAATAAAACCTTGAGAAGAGTCAGATTCCTTTGCGGCAATTCTCCCCAAACTGAATTTTGTATTGTATATCTGAGGAGGCCGCAATAAAAAAAATATTTAAAGTCCAACTGTATTATTGATATTGATTCATTTCTTGCGTATAGTTTTTTTAAAACGCCAGTTGACGTAACAAGTTGGTATAAACCATCTGTTTCTGATAAAACTGCCAAAATATTACGAGCTAGGCGTCCTCTGTCCACATCTGGAATTTGGTTTATTATGTTTTGATCGGTATCGGCGTAATGCACAAACGCGCATTTGGCGACGTGGCTAAATTGGGTTGGTCAGGTGACGAATCGCTCACTGTTTCGGCATCTGGCAAATCTAGTTTGGACAGATCGCGAAATGTCTAGTTATTTCGGCCTCCGGCCGAATTCGGCATCTGCCTCCAACATATACATCAGAAAATTCCAATGTCTCTTGGATTCTGTAATAGAGAAGGCAATGTTCAGATGGACATAAAAAAGGGTATTTTGCCGCTAAGTCTTACTTTCACACGTCAATGGACAGCCTATTATGAACACAGCAAATTTTTGTGTCATGCAACCCCCCACCCCCCAACCACCCCAATTTCAACCCCACCCAAAAAAAGTAGAAAACGATCAGGAACTCCTAAATGCCTAAAAACGAAGTTTAAGGAATGTTTAAACTCTTCTGTTTTCTGCTAATTACTCCGCCTCCAATGCACTGATCTTCAAAAATTATCATTCCCTACTAGGACCCCACAACACATCGGTACCCAAATTTCATCACAATCCATGCAGCGGTTACGATGCTAGAAAAACGCGAACAGCTAGACAGACAGACACAGCGACAGACAGACAAACAGACAGACAAACCGACTGAAATGAATGACATGGACTTTCGTTATGTAGACATCATAAAAAGCCCAAAAAGCGTATTCCAAAATCGAAAATTTTCGCTATTACAATACTTCCCTCACCTATAAGTGTGGGAGGTAAACAATTTTTTTAAACGCGAAAATCTTAGACTTTGAGGTAATACGCTTTTTGAGCGTTTTATGATATCTACCAAAATCCACATCACTCATTTTGACGGTCTGTCTGTCTATTGGCATTCTTATAGCCTCGTAATCTCAGTCACTGCTGCATGGACTGTGATGACATTTGGGTAGCGATGTGTTGTGGGGTCGAAGTAGGCAATGCTACTATAATTTTGAAAATCGATGCATGGGCGGCGGAGTAATTTGCAAAAAACAAATTTTAAATATTCCTCAAACTTTGATTTTAGGCATTTCAGGGGTTTCTGATCGTTTTCTACATTTTTTGCGTGAAATTGAGGTGGCTGGGGGTTGGGAGGTTGTAAAACAGAATACAATTTTATTATATTCATAATATTCTGTCTATTGACCTGTAAAAGAAGGACCTAGCGGCATAATACACTGTTTTAGGTCCATCCGAACGCCGACGTGTCTATTACAGAAAACAAGGGTATTTTGTGATGTATAAATATACGAGTATCGCTTTAGTTTAGACCGTTCTGTATTGTGTAAACTGGAAATTATTGGATTGATTTTAATGAAATTTTAACACAGTTAGTTAATACCGTGGCGTGCTTATTTCAATGCAAGTGCGTAGTAAATAGGTGATGATACCTCTTAAATGACCATGAAAAGAGGTATTCAAGATATTCTTCAGGCCTGCAACAAATTATAGCTAGCTGAAATCTAACCAAATTAATTCTGACAAAATATATGCCGAAATTATAGTGTTACATTGTCTTCCGGGGTCTCAAAATCATAGGCTACGAGGAACCAAGGTCTCGTTTGGCCAAAAAAAAATTTGCTGTTTTCGACACGAATAGATTTTATGACTTAACGACTCAACTTGAACGTTCCATCGTTTTAGTACTTAATAGATTTCTTGGAACGTTGAACAGAAAAAACTAATGAATAGATTGGCAAGGTTAATTGGTTTATTGTTTAAATGCCGCTCCGAATTTTCGTTTTGCCACTTTTATGCTAGGAATATTTACGGGGGTCATTCTGTCGCTGTTATTCAAATTATGAGTTAGTCGAGATGGAAAAACTGACGATAAATAATATAGACATTGTCGTCCATTCATAAAAATACATTCACCTTATTCTATCTTGATAATCGGCAAGTGAACAGGGAACTGCAGGTAGAACGAAATTGGACCAGGGTACAGCACTGCCCAAATCCAGTTTTAGGTGTTACCTCATACAGGACACTGCCCTATAAAAAACACGTATAGAATCAGAATGCTAAAGCAAAAGAAAATACGCGGAACGATGTTCGTAAGCTGGTAAGCTAGACTCTCAATAGGGGGCCCACCCTGAAGTATTGCGGACGACATCTCTTGCCATGTGCTTTGTCCCAGCAGAATACGCATGCCCTGTATGGTCCAGATAGACTCATGCTAACAAACTGGACCCTACCCCTCACGGCACCTGTAGGATAATCACGGGCTGTCAAAAACCTACCAACCTGGACCACCTATCCCACATAAGAAAAGTATATACAATGTACATACAATGGATATCGAATCAATAGATATGTATATCCACAAATGGAGCATGAATGTCCAATGGATGTCAAATATACATCAAAAAATATACATTTCATGTACGTTTGTCGCGAACTTTCACATCCATGGCATATCCATAGAATGAACATATGTACGTCTAATGTACATGCATAGCATATGTAACACAGGCCAGGTATAAACATGTATATTCATAACATATACCATGTATATAGGGTGTCCATTTAGTGTGTAATTCTTCGATATCTCGCAAGGTATAGCTGATAGAATAAAATGTCAAATACAAACGTTATTTGGCTACTCAAGACGCATATTTTAAAAATATTTTGAAATCTACGGGGTGTTGCGGGAAAGTAGAATAGTGATCAACTTGATTTTTTTATATGGAACTATACCTTTTTTCAAACTCATAGTTTCCACCATTGTTTTAATTTATTTTCTATTAATTTCCGGATTTGGAAGGTCGCAAGTAATACGTCCAAATTGATATATTCCTTTAACTTTTCTCAATAATATTATACAGCGAGTTACTTGAATATTAAATGAATATTATTTTGGATGTTACCGGTAATGTGTATCTACAGGGTGTTTTTGGCAAAATTATGGCAATTTGAAGGTCACTTTACTTTATTTTTTCAAATGTAACACCCTGTATTTTTTATGTTAAATCGAAATATCCACTAATACCATATCTCGCCTTATAATATTTTTTTTTCGCGTTTGCGACGTTGCCAAGTCATAAATTATTTTTCCAAATTTTTAAACATATATCCCCGATTATAGTGTATTTTAAATAGAATGCTCTACTTATTTTTATTGCAATGAATTGCGCATGTCGAATTTAGTAAGATCCCACAATTTCAAAATTTTGTTTCTATTAATTAGTGAGATATGGCAACACCGCCTTTTTAGTAAATTGTAAAGGAACGCTTAAATATTTCCAAAACCGCCACAGCTGGAGAGGTGAAACTCAATACTTGGGGCGTTTTTGAACATACAGAATTAAAAAATGCTAACATCGGCGTTGTCAGATTTACCAATTTTACGTCATAATTTTGAATGGAATGCCCTATATTTATGAAGTTCAACGTAAAAGTGGTAAATCTGGCAACACTGTCATTCAAGATTGCAAAACGAGCTTTGATGTAAACCTACAAGCACTCAATGCTTTGAATGCTGCCTTACTGCCAGAGCAAATAGCAAATAGTAATCCGCCTCCTAGGTCCCTGAATTTTACGAGTACAAGAGGCAGAATCTAAAATCTGTATATTTCTTATGTTTCTGCTCAGAAATCAGTATTGTATCCTCCAAGAGAAAGGGAGAGCTTTATTTTGGCCCGCAGACTGGAGCCTTCGTCGGTGAGTGAGCCATTTGTATACCAGACAGGCCCTTCCACCTCAAAAGGACGCCTGGCGCTTGACCCTTACTCTTCCCTTATAGGATACTTCACCGTAAATTTGCAGTCGAAGCAATATGTGTAGGATGTGTAAGATAGGGCCATTCCTTTGCAGTTGCGAGAGGATGACAGAGTATCTCCTGCCAGGATTCACAAAGGACCAACTACCCGGACTCTACAGCCGGAACGCAGACACCCTTGCCTCCCCTTGAGCTACAAGTCAATTGGAAGGAGATTCAGCAGTGCTTCCAGCGCGCTCAACGGAGTCATGCGTACTACACTTGTTATACCAACACAAGTGGAGAAACAACTGTACCTATTTTGATTTAGTACTAGTACTAAGTACAGTCGTGCAGTCTCCTCGATTGGATGATGGACAGATATGGTGGTCGACTTTTTTGAATAACTATGACGATGTGGTGCAAGTTACAGTGTGAAGATGTATTTTTCTGTCGTCTGTCTACTCTGGCACTACACTCCTTGCTATTTTTGGGAACAAAATACAGAGCGATTTTGTTCGTCGAAGCATTCAAACCACCTTGTCCGTCCATCCACAACCCTTATTGCTGCTTGTCAGGAAGAACTAGTAGCTCTATTAAATATCTTAGAACAACAGTGCAGCGTATGGTTGGTATTAACTACAACAAGACCAAGGTTATGATCGTAAATAGAGAGCACGATAAACATCGAGCAATAAAGTCAGTAGGCCATTGTGGAGTAGTTCAAAGTTTTGTGTACCTCGGTTCTTTGATCGACAATTCGGATAGCTGTGAAAATGAGATTCGACGGCGCATTCAACAGGCACGTGAGGCCATGACAAAGCTTACAAAAACATGGCGTGACCATAACATCACTAAAGCTACCAAAATGTCGCTGGTTCAGTCTCTTGTGTTGTCCATATTTTTGTATGCCTCGGAAACTTGGACTGTTAAAAAGGCAGATCGAGCTCGCATAGATGCTTTTGAAATATGGACGTGGAGGAGAATGCTCAGGATTCCTTATACCGCCCATCAAGGTAACGTTTCCATACTGGATGAGCTCGGTAATCCAAAAAGTCTATCCTCCATTGTGCGGCGAGAATGCTTACTTTCTTCGGACATATACACAGAAGCGATAATATGGAGAAACTTGTAGTTCAGTGTCATGCCCCAAGTGGGCGGCGACGTAGCCGTTCCCCTACACTGGGTGGATATGACGAAACAGTTGCTGGATATGAGTATCAAGAGAGCCACTAAACTGACAGTAAATCGTGAACGATGGTGAGCTACAGTTCTCAAAACTATAGATAATATTCGTGTCGGCAATACTCTAGCTCCGACTTAATGCATTTTACGAGATCTCAACATGTGTGTTAAGACATTGTGACTATGAGGATCATGTCTGTCCATCGTCAATACATACATAAATTATACAAATAATAAATACCTATATGAAAATAAATAAATGCGCATAATAAGGAGTTTCGATAAGTCGAACAACAAGCCAAGCCGTGAATTTTATTTAGCTTTGCTTTGATTGTTTCCATCCTTACACAAGGCTCCACACTAGTGATCCATATAATAAGGAAGGCCTTAGGATTGTGGTTATAGAGCCACGACACCACTTTGGAAGTTAGCCCCCAGTTTACTCCTCCAACCCTTGTACATGCCATAACGAATTATTGACTTTATGCTCCATACATATGTTGTCTCCAGTGCAGCTTCAAGTCTATAATTGCTCCTAGATATTTTCCTGATTGGGAGTCCAAGTGATGTCCTATTGGAGGAACTCTGGGTAGGAGTGAGCTACAGTAGATCAAAGAATTACGGTGGAGGGTCGATTGACAACTTACTCATTTCAAACCTATACCTACACCTATCGATTTCTTAATCAGACTTCAATGTCCATGACACACATACTAAATGTGATAAACCCTTGAAAGTGCGAACCGTATATTGAAAATACAATATGTACTTTGTATATGCATCTTAAAACTGTACACAAATGTAGATTGCGAGACATCTCATAGGTGTGACTTGTGTCAATACGTGCGCTATCAGTTTAACAAATACTTCATAAAAAGCATAAAAGTGTTTATTATAAAAGTATTTGGTATGTTTGCTTACTGGAAAACATCTGCTGTATCGGTACTCGACGCCTTTATATTTGCTTTCATAACACATACCTACTTGAGGAGATTGTAGATACGTATGCGAGGTTGTAGTTGGATTATCTAGAAAATATCCTTATCTCGTTTGCTTCTTAACAAAACGTCGATTGTCTAAGGTTAGGAATCAGAATTGTAAACATCCATACCTATAATTGAAAGAAAAAAGAAAAAATATAATACAATACTAAAAAAGTTTGATGATAAACAGAAGAGGATATGACCTATGGTAAATTGTTTTATACAGTGCGCAAAATGCCACTCGATGAATAAATCAGTAGTAGTACAATAAGCTGATTTTTTGTGATAACTGCACTAGGACTTCAAAACGTATCGCTGCTTTGTTATTATGATTATTCTGATTTGCTAAGTTCATCGCGCATAATAGCGGTAGCAACAAGTGGTGACGGGCTGAGCCAAGTCAACACCTGAACTATTACTGGACTGAATTCACGAAGGATCTCACAATACTACAGTTCTTCAGGATAACAGATTTCTGGAATACTTTATGTAGCTTTTCGTCCAGGCCTAGCTGGTGCAGGTGTGGTGTGAGTGTGTTAGGTCTAACGTCTGAGACCAACATAATTAAGGAGACAATAACAACTTTGTTTTGTTTCCAGAGTCGTTTTACTTCTATGGTAAGGTCTATGTATTTAGATATCTTCCCAGCGTAGGTGGTTTGAACATTCATATCATTAGGGATAGTAATATCTATTAAATAGGTAACTTTGTGTGCCTTAGACTGAAAAACTATATCTGGTCTATTGGCTGGGATAGTTTTGTCTGTGTGTATTTCGATGTATTGATTGTTGTATAGTACTGATGTCGGTGTATAATTATAATATGGATCTGTGTTTTCGATTAGTTTGTTAGTTGTAGCTAGGGTTTGCTGTATGATTTTGGCTGCAGAGTTATGTCTGGCCGTGTACTCGGTTCCAGTGAGAGTTTTGCATGCACATGTTATGTGATCTTTTGTTTCCTTTTGTTGGTGGAATTTTCTGCAGTTATCGTTGGTTACGGATGGGTCTTTAATTATGTACTTTTTGCAGTTTCTCGTCGCAATTACTTGGTCCTGAATAGCAATCATAAAACCCTCCGTTTCTGGAAAGAGCTGGCCATCCTGCAGCCAGATGGATGATTGTTTTTCATTTATGTGATCTTCTGTAATTCGGTATCTATGTTTGCCGTGAAGTGCTTTTTGCGTCCAGGTGTTTACTTTTTCTTGTTGTGATTCTACGGGATTGTGTGTGTCTGCTGCGTGGTCTGGACTGGAGAGGAAGAGTGGTGTACAGTTCTTGTCTGCTTTGACTATTGCCCTACGTAAATTCGTTTGTTGTTATTATTATATTACTGTATTGAGTAGAGTGCCAGTACTGTAAACTCAAATATTGTATATACTCGTAGTACAGGGATACCTGAATTTTTGCGGATACTAATTTACCCAGTCAGTCAGTAACTACTACTCCAAACTCTTACGAGTTTTATCAGTAAACAATGAAGACTGGAGCTGTAACTTCTTTCAAGAGCAAAATTTAGAATTCTCGACGTGTGCCAAACTTTAAAAGAAAAAGTTAAACAAATACTTTTAGGGCTCCTAGTTCTACTTTTTTTTTTTATGGTCGGCCTCCCGCAAAGGCTGAAAGCCTATGGCGCTGTAGGAGCGCTGCGAGAGGACAAATGTCTGTTCACGTTAGATTTGAAACGCTGCAGGTTGTAGCCGTCGGGAAACAAATTCCCCGGCAGCTGATTCCACAGCGTCGAAGTTCTCCAAAAGAAGGAATGCTGGAGGAGACTGGTTCGGGGAGTAAGGACCTCGACCTGGTAAGGATGAGCTCGCAGAGCTTCTCTAGTATTCCTGGTTCGGACGGGCTTTGGTGTTATTATCTGGGAGAGCTCACTCGAACATCTTCCGTGATAGAATCTGTAAAACAGACATAGGTCAGCCACCCTCCTTCGATGTTCCAGGCTGTGGAGGTCCTTTGTGAGGTTAGGCGTATCGATTAATCTAATTGCTCTTTTCTGGATAGTGTCCAGAAGCTTTAGAGTGTGCTTCGGAGCACATCCCCATACATGGGAGCAATACTCCAGCGATGGTCGGATCTGTGCCTTGTAGAGCAGCAGCAGTTGCTCTGGCGTATACAACTTCCTACAGCGGAACAAAACTCCAAGCTTCTGGGATGCCGTTTTAGCAATACTGACGACGTGGTCGTGCCAGGACATGTTATTGTTGATGTTGATTCCCAAGAGCTTGACGGAAGGTGATTCGACAATGGGGTGACCCTCCATTTCCACGGTTGGTGAGCCATCGTGAGACTTCTTTGTCAGTGTTGTTGCCTGAGTTTTTTGTACGTTGAACTGTACTTTATTTGCTAATCCCCACTCTACAATTGTTTTGATATCTGCGTTGATCTGTGAGACATGCTGCTGTCGCCGACGTAATGTCTCCTGGGATGATAGTGGCTTGCCTGGTTCCATGCAAGACACTAATGTACTGTCATCTGCGAAGCTGTAGATTGGATTGGATGTTATTTCCAGCAGCTCGTTGATGTACAGCAGAAACAGTGTAGGGGATAGGACAGATCCCTGAGGAACACCGGCGTTTATTGAAAATACGTCTGATGAACAGCCCTCGACTACAACAAACAGAGATCGATCGTTCAAAAAGCTGTTCAGCCACTGGCGCAGGCCAGGTGGTAGTCCATAAGCAGCAAGCTTGACCAGAAGTCCGTCATGCCACACTCTGTCGAAGGCTTTCGATATGTCAAGTGCAACAACACGGGATTCGCCATATTTGTCTATTGCTCTGTTCCACAAGTGAGTGACGTAGGCAAGCAGGTCACCTGTAGACCTGTGCTTGCGGAAGCCATACTGGCGATCATTTATGATGTCATTGTTGTCCAGGTATTTCAGGAGCTGTGTGTTAATGACAGTCTCCATAACCTTAGACATGATGCTGAGAAGAGCCACAGGTCTATAGTTGGTGGGATCAGTTTTTTTGCCTTTCTTAGGGATAGGTTGCACGCAGCCAATCTTCCACGAATCGGGAAACACGCCTCGTTGATACGAAAGTTTGAAGAGCTTGCAAAGAATAGGTGCAAGCTCAGCGGCACAGCGTTTAAGGACAATGGCTGGAATTTGGTCTGGACCAGTAGCTTTATTGGTGTTCAGTTTTTGGAGGATACTTTTTACATCTCGATGTTGAAATTTGACCTCTGCCATTCTCGAGTTCACGCTTATGGTGGTGGTCGGAGTACTTCCTTGAAAGTCTACAGTAGAATTGGCTGCGAAGAGCTTGCCCAAGATGTCTGCTTTTTCTTTAGGAGCAGAAGCGACGGACCCGTCCTCTCCGGTCAAGGGTGGTATTGACGAATAGGAAAAGTTCTGACTAACAGCCTTAGCTACAGACCAGAATGTTCTGGACGAACTAGGACATGAGAGGAGCTTGTTCTTAATTTTTTGGTTGTGTTCCTCCTTGCTGCTGTCAATCACGCGTTTGCAGTGATTTCTGGCGTCGATAAAACTGCGGTGGTTCTCGGCATTTGGATTTTTCCTCCATTCTTTGTAATGGTGGTTTTTAGAGGAAACTGCATCTCTACAGCGCTGATTGAACCATGGCTTGTTTTTGGAGGGATGCTTGACGACATGAGGAATATAGGCTTCCATGCCAGATATTAATACCTCTGTTATTTCTTGGGCGCAAGCTGATGGGTCTCGTGACTTGAAGCAGACGTCGTTCCAGGGAAAGGACTGATAGTATTCTCTTAGGTCGTCCCACTTAGCTGATCTGTAATGCCAGACCCGGCGAGGCTTTGCATGGTGGAGATCTGGAGAATCCATTCTGCATAGCGTTGAGACGGTGTTATGGTCTGACGATCCCAGTGGAGCAGTTACTTTCACTGTGTAGATTGTTGGAGTAGTTGTTAGATATAGGTCCAACAAACTAGCAAAATCTCCGTGGCGGCTGGGGATCCTTGTTGGTTCTTTGACTATCTGCTCCAAGCCGCAGCTAATAGCGAAGGCTTCAGCTTCACGTCCCTCGTCGTCCGTTTTGTTTGAGTGTTTGAGCCAGTAGGAGTTGTGAACGTTGAAGTCACCCAGAAAGACTATCTCTGAATGGGGGTGATCAGATTGCAGCGCGTCCACAGTGGCTGAAAGCTTCTCGAAGAGCTCTTTGCAGTTGTTATTGCTTGGTGGCCTATAAATGCAGCATATAAACTTGGAATGATTTTGGAAGGATATTTTGAGCCATATGATGTCAAATCCTTCCAGTTCGAGCTCCTCTTCTCGATGACAAGAAAGCCCAGATTTAACGTACACACATACGCCAAACCTACGTCTAAATCGGGTGTATAAGTCATATCCGGGATATCTGAAGCAGTTATCCATTGTTGAAGAGCCGACTTGAGTTTCCGTAAGAGCCAGAATGTGTGGCTTCTCTGCCTGAAGGTGTTGATGGACAGAGTTTATGTTGGAAGCAAGTCCTCGTATATTTGTAAAGTCGGCCCTGAAAAAGTTTCTCTGGCCTTCGGGCCGGTCGTCAGTGCGAAGTTGCTGCGAAGGGCGGCTTCTGTTGTTAGCCTGACAAGGAGTGGCAGCACAATTTTTTAAACAAACTTCGCTTAATGTTCCCCCCGGACCACCTGGCACCCGGAGATCCGAACGGCCAGGTATTTTACCTCCGGAATCTTTTGATCCTGGAAGAGGCATTGAGCATTTTTTACTTCTAATTAATCCAATTTGTCACTTATGAGAAACCGGGAACATCGGCCCAGCGACGGAACATGAACCATGAGGCCATTTGGCGCCGCCTATTTGCGGGAACCTATTTCTAGTTTCCCGGAAATATTCCGATGTGGGGGTGATTGCACCGCGGGCGAAGCTAAGTGACTCCACTTCTCCCCCATGTGGCTGATTGCAGAGATAATAGTACATGATGCACCGTCGTCGGTGCAAGGTGTACCATCACCTCTGGGCGATGGGGTCGCCACACCCCTACGCCTGTACTACCGGACTTTTTGTGGAACTCAGATTTTTTCCACACTATTTTAGGATTATTCAAGTCTGTAGCCATTCAGGAATGTTGGTTCAGGTGGGACGTTGGTGGATAAAATTTTTTTTGTTCTGATAGGTTTAATCACATCTACCTTCAAAAATTCAAAACCTCTTACCGGTCATATCATCAACTTACTAACGATTAAACATCAATATTTTGACGTGGGCAATTACAACAGATTAGCGTTTTTTTTTGTATTTAAGGGAAGAATAAACATAATTGAAGAGTAGAAACAATAAATACTGTTTAAAAGCAATCTTTGTAATGTGTAGTTTATATTGTTATGGTAGATATCATGGTAGTTAAAACCGTTGGAAATTAAAACTCCATAGTAAAAACTGGCAACAGCGCGCTGTCTTACAAACCCTCAGCCTTCTTCTGCTTAGAGTGATGTAAGTGCGTAGTGTTCGTCAGTTAGGTTAGGTTGCATTGTTGATTAGGGTTTGTGTATTATAATATCTTTAGATTTATCTGAGAACAATTGACCTCTGAGACGTCAGTGCTGAGAAACGCTCTGTAGACAAATAATTTTTTATTAAGTAATTACAATAGAGTCAAAATACATAATAACTAATTTCGGTTAACTGACGCTTTTACATAGTCTTTATAAATATCTGGTTCATATAAAAATAATTTATAACTAATTCCAAGTTTATTATTATACTTTGAAACTATCCTAAAGTCCCAAATAAATTTAATAAAAAGTTGTATTCCAATCTACCGTAGGGAATGAACGTCCTTAAGGGGCTAGGGTGTAGCGCGCGAACTTAAAAATTCAAAAAAATACGTATTTTCGTGTTAGCGATTTCTCAAGTATGTTTGTCTAAAATAAAATGAGGTGAGGTAAGTGCGGAGGTGGTCTTGCGATACTGCTGACGGCCGACCGCCGCGAACACGAAGTTTTTGCAAAAACCGCGCTGGATTGCCCTTCATTGAGGTTTAGCCATCACCTTCTAAAATTTTATGTATGCAGTTTGGAAAACAAGCGAGGTGTGCTTGTACATGGGAATCCCTTCTTTATATGGCAAATACAAATATGTATAAATAAGATTATTAACAATTATACATATATGTGCACAATTCTAATTTAATACTTATTACTTTGCTATTAGTACCAGGTACAGCGATGTAATATAATAATTATAATAAACCTTTAATAGAAGTAAACTATTTATTTTTTAAGCTGTGTGCAATATTATCTGTGCATCAAGTGGATACCCAAATATGAAACTCATGATTTTTATTCTGCACTTTAGCTGCTAATTAATTATGATTTTTATACATATATTTTATTTATCGTATTCGCTTGTTAAACTGAAACTTATCCGCAATGTGATATGACTTATCTGCCTAGAATCGCTACTGTCATAATACAGTTTTTAACAAAAATGTGCTGGAAACGTCTTCAAATCGTAGGTTTTTGTGTCTAAGAAACTCAGTACAATATTAGTTTATCGAATCTTTCAAAATACAACAAGTTTATGTGATGATTCATGTGAACGAAAAAGACGAAAAATTAATATAAACTTAGTAGGAGAGACAGCTTTACTAAAAATGCAGGTTTTAAACTACTCGCTCTGCTCAACCTCCAACCCAAAAGCAATTTTCGGTTATTAAGTTTTTCTAAACTCAGATGACTTTAAATACCTGTTAACCCTGGACCCGCAAACATTAAGCCCATTTCAAAATTCCTCACCCTCAAAAAAAATGTGAGGTCCAGGCTAAAAAATGGTCAAAATCTTACTAATAATCTAAAATGTAATGCTCCAAATTTACCCTAAATGTATAAAGTTTGGCCAGTTACTGATGCGTTTAACGAACATGGAAATAAATATGTCATTATAGCCATTACAGCTGAAATATTACACATAAAATTAAAACATCACCCTGTATATCACTCACAGCTGTGTTCCATTTTTAAGCGACGCTTCGTTCTTTGTTTCGTAACCTTACGAAAATAACCACAAAGACTTCTTCCACAAGAACGAATATTTTTGTAATTAAAATTGTTTATGTATCAATCGACGAGCCGATGGCCTGAGGAGGCATCCCAGAAATTTGAAGAATTACGAGATATACGATAATTTATTAAATTTGATATTGATCAGTAGGCGAACTAGCTGTTTGTATATAGCCGCCTTTTCAATATTAATTGGATTTATTACAAAATTATATTTTTATACCTGTACATGGAATTTAGATGTTATTTCTCACCATGTGCGTATCTTGGTCAATAGACTATCAGATAATAGTTAAATGACGAAGAAGTGTAGCCATAAGGCATTAATGTAGACGAAAGATGAAGATGAAGTCTAGCTGATTGGGCTTGATTTGGAACGTTCCACGGCATTTCTCACCACGAGCGTATCTTGGCCAATGGACTATCAGATAATAATTAAATGACGAAGAAGTGTAGCCATAAGGCATGAATGTAGACGAAAGATGAAGCTGACTGGGCTTGATTTGGAACATTCCACATGCATTGTAACTAGAAGATTCTTCACTTCCTGATGGAATCTGCGTCTGACTTACATTTCACGCCGAGTTTTCTCCAACGATTGCACGAGACAACCATAGGGCAGGATTATGACTGAGACTACCCTTAGCACTTGAGGGGACCCACGTGGCTGCGCGGTGAACAGCGTCTGCCTTCGATAGTGGGGCAGCAGCAGCCTTGTGCGCGATTAGCGCTTGGTTGGGTGACCGAATTGCACCAGCGAGACTGAACAGTTTGGACTGGCTGTCGGTGTCGCCCACACGAGCGCTGATCAGAGCATCTTACCGTCCGGGGCCTGGACCGTCCGAGATGATTCCAACGGTGCTGGCTGTCCACCGTCCCCCCTCTGGGAAGTCATAGTACAGTGGGCCTTAAAGGCCTAAGTGCTGACGGCTCCCAGAGGAAAAAAACCCTTAGCACTCACCTAACCTCTGTATACAGTGTGGCATATGGTTAGCCAAAGTTCGTGGACGCATAATTATACAACGTGTCCGGTATTCGGTGTCGGAGCCTTTTGGGGGATAAAATACGTTAACCCGGGACCATCGATAGCTACCGGGCCTTATGGTGCTGCGTGTGACGTCACACGTAGCGCCGCACCGGGCCGCACGTATCTACAGGGATTAATAGAGAAACTCCAGCGCTACGAGCATTTTCTTGATATACTGAGAAAACGGTAAAAAATACAAGAGTAATGTATAGGAATGAATTTAGAGGAAATTGAATTTGTGATAAGAGGTGCTAGTTGATATTTATTTAACTAGAGTCGTTCAGACTTGAGAACGTCAAAAGTTGGCCCTATTTGCACACAAATTATATGAAATTATCTATTATCCACAAAATTATGTACACAGTACATATGTATGACCCGGTAGAGTTAAAAAATCGCCGTCACGTATTTTTCTATAAGCTCCTGGAAACGAAAAGTGAATCGAACAGGACCATATTAATGTGTCAGTAGTATACCTTCGTTGTTTTGGAAAAGTTAAATTTAGCTGATCTTTGAGGAAAGATAATTCTTTCAATATGGTATCCAAATTTTCGTCAATATCAGAGACAATTAAACGCGCCTTTTCTATTTGCGTACATGCCTGGTTAACAAGTGCTTTAGCTTTATCAATAGCACCGATTTCGCAAACATTTTGTACACATATTACTTACTAAAGAATTGCATTTTACCCAGCTATTATACAAATTACCTTTACCTAATATTTCTTTAATTTTTAGAATATTATTTATCACGAAATCTTACTGTATACTATCACAGACAGATCTTTTTCAATTGTCACAGATGAGATAACTTTTGGCATTTCAGTAATATCTATCTTATAAATAACAATCTTATTTTTTACCTTCTATTATTGAAAAATTTTCTATTCCATTTATTTTCTGTTTAAAATTGCATTTTAAATATTCGAAATCCGTTATGACATCTTCTTCACTTCGTTTCTGGATCTTGGCATCTTTTCGTTGATCAATTTCTTGTGTTCGTTCTGCGGGATCTTTTCTTTTCGGAGGCAGACGTACGTCAAAATATTGCGGCTGATTTTGAAATTTTGTCGGAATAGCATCGTCCGACAATTTAATCTTTGATCGAGGAACTGTTAAAGTCGTACCATCGGGCCTTCTACGAATTATAAATCTATGTTCGAAGTGTTTGATGCATATTACAGACGAATCCTTTATAGTGAAGTTATCTCGATGTATAGCGCGTAACCACTGATTACGTTTCATTACATCTTTTGGAAATTTGAACACAGATATGCGCTCTGTATTTTTATAATTACTACTGCAGAATGGCACACAGCAACTAGACAGCATTTTTGACTAGAGAAATAGAAAATCCATGCGCGTATGCGACGATTACAAACGCGACTGGATGATCGGCCGGCCGCCCGGCGCGGCGCCTCGTGTGACGTAGACGCCGTGGTGGGGATACACCAGCAGGCCCGGTAGCTATCGATGGTCCCGGTTAACCTTCATTGACAAATCACCACTCAAGGATAGTTTTTCTTCCACCATAATAAAATGCAGCCATTTTGTTTTTTGTTTAATTGATGAACAAGTGTTATACTAATTTAGCCATAGCTAACTATGTAGAGGCTCTACAAACACAAATTAAGTCTCATTCGATAGCGAAACATGTACGCCATAAACCAATGGTAAACATTTTCCAGATTTCATTTCATATAAGGGCAAAAAATTGTTAAAAAAATAATTATGTAATTTTTTGCGTTTTTTTTACAGTTTTAGTTTTCCCAAGAAATCTATGCTGTTAACCTACATTTTTTTATTTCTAAGCGATGGTGTTTCCTAAAAGATGCTGTACATTTTAGCCCTACTAAAGTAGTTCAGAAGCTATGATGTTTGAATATGACCCTTTATTGTCTAGTCCGGCAGTTGAGAAGGCAACAAAACAAAATACTTAGTGGTCACAACATTTATTTTGGGAAAAAGAAACAAATGTTACAACCATTGTTCTAAATGTTCTACTTGGTGTTGCAGACATGCTCTTGTACTGATACATGTGACTGATCGTCGCTTTGTCATTCCATAATTCATTCGATGTGAATAATTTTGCTAATAACCTTCTCGCGTGTATTTGGCACGTCAACATAAACTGTCTATTTCATTGTACCCCACAAGAAAAAATCAAGTGAAGTCAAGTCCGGTGAACGCGGTGGCTAAGCGATTGTTCCACCGCGTCCAATCCACGGCGAATATCGTTCATTCAAATGGCATTTACCAGACATGACCCCACTTGATTTTTTTGTGGGTTACAATGAAGCATAAAGTATATGTCGACGTGCCAATAGCAGAGTTATTCAAGTCGCTCTACGCAACAGGTGTCAGTAAGAGCAGTAGTTTGCAACACCAAGGAGAACATTTCGAACAATGGTAGTAACATTTGTTTATTTTTTTCCCAAAATAAATGTCGCGACCACCAAGTATTTTGTTTAATTATCTCCTCTACTGCCGGATTAGACAATAGGGGTTCCTTAGAGCCTAGTAAACATGACATAATCATGTGTTTGGTTTTTTGGAATCGGCTGCGAGAGATATTCCAAAAATTATTTCAAATGACGGAAAATGCCGCGCAAACAACCTCTGACGTCAGTGATATCGTATAGTGATGGGACGTAAAGTTTTGATATTCGATATCGATAGCCAGTGCTAACCTATTATTTTGACATTGATCATTATAACAACAAAACACAGTCACACACAAAAGTACAAAAGTCAAAAGAATAAAAGTTAGGCTAGATTACTAATTCACTTTTAGGGATGGGCTTGAATTAGATTCTATCTTTGGATTCATCCATAATGGGATGCGCCGGAATAAAATGATGGCTTCGATTAGTTGCGAGTCTCGGTCACAAACAGGATGAACTGTGATACCTATCAGTTTTTAGATCATCTCTAGTCGACTGCGTAGTTGGCAAACCTGTAACAGTATCGATTGTCGAGATCGATAAGATTATCTGTGACGTCAGCCCTTGTTTTAAGTCACGTGGAAAAATTTGAATACATCCTTATTTTATTTTGCGAATATCTTTTTTTGGCCGTCAGTAAAATCATGTTTTTTGTTTCCTACTGCTTCTTGATATGGTTTTCTTTACGCTATGTATACTCCCGAAGCGATTTCACGACCTCTGCAAGTACCCTATCAAGTGTCATATTCAAACCATCATATAGCTTCTAAACTACTTTGCTTAGGGCTAAGCTAAACTATATTTTTTTAGGAAATACCAAATACTATCGCCTAGAAATAAAAAAATGTAGGTTAACAGTTTAGATTTTTTGGAAAAACTAGAATTGTAAAAAATGCAAAAAATTACAAGATAATTTTCTTTTAACATTTTTTTAACCTGATATGAAATGAAATTTGGAAAATGTTTACCATTTATGGCCTGCATGTTTCGCTCGCGAATGAGACTAATTTCGTGTTTGTAGAATCTCCACATAGGTAGCTATGGCTAAATTAGTACAACACTCGTCCATCAATTACACAAAAAACAAAATGGCTGCCATTTTATTATGGTGGGAGAAAAACAAAACGCTGCTTTGATATCTTATTAATGATCATGTCGATATATTTTCAACTAAGTCTTGAATCAACCATAATACCTAAAAATTTGATGGCGTCCTCCTGTGCTATTGGACTTTACATGAACTCTATAATCAGTTTGATTGGGGGAGAAATTTATAACATACGTAAAATCATTCAAAATGACCAGTAGGTAGTTATCAAAGTCTCGATTCAGATCATGTGAATTTTTCAAAATTTCTATAGCTCTTCGAGCTTTCCCTTGAGAAGTACATGGGACTTTTGCAACAATCCTGTTGAGTTTTTAAGTCTAGTATGCCGTTTATATTCCTTTAAGTGGATTGGCAACAGTCCTGCCTGTTTCACAAATATATACTTTCCCACAAAAACACGGTATTTTGTTCACACCTTTTGAAACTAGAGGGATTTGATCCTTAGCGGATCTTGTTGAGATGTAGTGTTTCTTTCTCTGTCACATTATATCCACAATGTGGAATAAGTCCCATAAGAAACTTAAAAGAATCAAAAACTTCTATTCTGTGGTGATTAATATTGTCAAAACGGTCTCGATCGGACTGTTGACGAATGTTAGTTTAGATAAGCTTTGAACTTCGTGTGCAAACGCGGTAAAATCCTTTTTGGCTTGTTGTGTTCGGTTATGCAATTGGCCATGCAGCAGCTGTGTTGAGCGTAACTTCAGTGCAGATGTTATCTTATTATAATCGCGTAGATCTGACGAGCAGAGATTTTCCAAAATAGCTGTTGCAGAGTCTCTGAGCATTGATGTTGGTACACAAGTTTTTTCCTCGTTCGACCTGTAACTCATACGTGCGATGTTTTCAAATTGCGTATAATAGATGTCCCATGACGATTTGCGATTGTATGGATAGGGCTTTGCTACTACGCCACTGTGTCTGTCATGTAAAGCCGGTGCTACTGCAGCTAAACTACACTCATCTGCACTAAGCTCTCGCAGCTTCTCTGTGACAATTTCTTTGACACGATCTCCCACTTGCTGCAGTTGTTGACGCTCACCTCTACTAAGTTCTCGCATTTCGTCTTTCACGATTTCCTTGACATGATCTTTCACTTGCTGCACCTGTTCCTCAACCTTCTTTTGTGATTTCAGCACTCTCACTATTTGTGTCGCTACTGCACTATACGCGAGTCCTGATTTTCTAACGCTTGGCTTACGGAACACTTCAAGTCTGTGACTGCCTCGTCTTGGTGTTGCTTCAACTTTATTTCAAGGTCTTGCATATTATTTGTTCTCGTTTCGGCTGCACTTTGTTCTAAGGTGGTTCTCATTCTCTCGCTCTTGTTTCCTGGTTTGATTCGATGGATAATCCCACACTTCCGACGCCAGCTGTCACAACAGCCGCTTTTTTTGCTCTTCAGGGAGAGACTGGACACTTCTTTATTTCACGCTTGAACACAGAATTACTCAACCTTATCTCAACTACAACTCAACTACACTACTGCTACGCTACTCGTAGTGCCTTATGTATTCCATCGAACCATCTAGAGAATTCGAGACATCCAGGTGACATTCTAGAACGCCCATCCGTCATTCCCGAAAACTCCAGATGATTCGATGACGTTTACACGTCAAAGATCTAACCTCACGTACAGTATGTTACAATATATTACAACGAATGCTTCAAACCAACTTTGCTATGTAACGGCCCTACTGTCTTAAATGATAATTATTCCGTAGGCTTGTAAACCTTTAATGTTCATGTTCAAAAACTAAGCGCAGCGCCTTTGGTTTCTAATTTGATACAAAACCAGCCAAATGATCAGATACAGTAGAATGTTCGATAAATGTTCAACATATTTCATATGTAATTATCATCGACGTTTATTGAAATATTTCGGGAGCTGTTGGCAGAAATATGGCATGTTATTTAATTTAACGTGAATAGTTTCCACAATCAATGCCAATATTAATGTGTGTTGTTCAGGTTTTGTTCAGAATGTGTGTGAGATGCGTTTGGTGGTAATTTATGACCTCTGGATTTCACTAACTAGTTAATATAAAAGCTGATAGGTCTTAGGGGAAGCAGCTTTCGGAAATTTTTATTTATATCTTAAAGACAGCTACAAAAAAGAAGTACCTGGTGGTCAGATAAAAATGCAAAGTGCTGTATCTCGGAAACTATTTGCCATAGAGACTTGCGGTAAAAAATTTTTGCTAAAGTGGTTATAAGAAAACCCCGAAAAATATTTTTAGACTTCCAAGACTGCTACCAGGAGGCGTAACTGTCTTACATTACGCTAAAGTTGTTTTTCAGTGAAATCCACCTAGTAAATGTGTAGGTAAAAAATATGTGCTCTCTAAAGCTAGGATTTTTTGGAGTAATTTTTATTTAACAATTTTTGCCGTATCTATGAAGATGTAATGGTGGGCGTTAATTCAATGTTTTTAACAGCTATTACATATAAACGACTGAACGGATTTCATCAAAATTGATCTTCTTGGAAAAAATATTTATTGCTCCATCAAACACATCTTCTTGGTCTAATTAGGTGATCGGTCACGAGCGCGCGCGGTTTGATTTTTACCTGTTTACAAAAAGGGTGTCTCCATCGGCACCGGTCACTTGCGCGAAGAAAGAAAATTAAGCTTGGTTATGCCTAATGACCACATCCCTTTCATTCTTGCGAACTTTCATCTGTCTTTTTACGACTTGCGGTAGCTTACAGTTACTTCATAGATTATTTAAATGACTATTCGGCTTCTGTAGGTATACAGGGTGGGCCAATAGTGCGTGGACGGAGGATTGTGGGCTTACTAAAAAATATTTCAAAAATCTGTCACTTGATCATGGTAGGGACCCTTACGGGCTATAATGTAAAAATATTTGCACTCAAATTTTCACGTTTGTACAGGGTGATTCATATCAAACTTAATTTTTTTTAATGGAACCCCCTATATATTACTGCATATTTGGATTCCTTGGTTAATTCTAGTGTGACTTTATGTATCATACATGTAACTTTAGACGAACCGTTTAGGCGCAAATCACCATTTTTGGTATAAGTAGGTATCAGAAAAAAATTGAATATCGCAGCGATTATAAAACATAGAAGGCCGTGACTTTGCGGTACGACTAAGCATGAAATGCGTCACCTTAGGTCAGAGGGCTAAATTTGAATTCTTTTTGCACTTGGAGAAATCAGTAGATTAATTAAGGAAACTTCAATCATAGATAACTTGATTTTTTCAAATGGGAATACCTATTTTGGTTTAAAGAATCAAATGTAAAATTTTATTACCTTTCTAACGATATAGCATTCTCGATATCAATCTCTTTCGGTTTTCATTTTATTTCAAATTTTCTGTCAAAGCGGCGTTTTTCAATTTTCCTGCGTAGAAGCAACCTAGCAGGCCATGAAAAATAAACAAAAGCTCGTTAATATGGAAGAAACCAACTAACTTAGTAGAAAGATGCAAACTAACTAGAGCAACGAGGCAAGATTATGCAAATTCCTTACAACATATTAGTTCTAACCGGATACAACAGCCGCAAGATATCTCATGCCAATGAGTAGCTGGGGTATGGCAGAAGTGTTTGTTTTTCACAGCATACTAGCTATTGATATCCACTAGAGCTTCACAACCTTCCACAATGATTAAACAAAAGGAAAACTACCAGCGATTTTGGTTTACAGTCTAACATCTTTAGAATGAAATTTCACATTTAATGGGATAAAAAAATTAGTCATTTCCGTTTAGTTAAGTCAAAAGTGAAGATATCTCCAACTGGAGCATTCTGAACATCTATTGAAATCATCCTAGAATTTTTTAATTACGCTATGTTGTAATTGTGTTTATTTCATGTAGTTTTCTGCAAACTAAATTATATTTTACAATTCAAACAGACTGCAAATCAAGTTTTACTTTCCGCGATTTTGCTAATAAGTAGAAGTACCTACTGAAGAATTTGAAGGGTTCCAGTCAGAGGTATCATTACTTTTGACTTACGAAAATGGCTGCTTTTTTATAGCATTAAATGTGAAAATTTATTCAAAAGACATAGATATTGTACTGCCAGCAGCAATCAGTAGTAGTTTTCCTTTGATTAAATATTTTTTTACTGACTTTGGAAATTGGCTAATAGCTAGTAGGCTGTGAAAAATGAGCGTTCTTGTTACCGCTATTGTTTCTGGTTAGAGCTAATATGTTGTAAGGAATTTTCATAATCTTGCCCCGTTGCTCTAGTTAGTTTGCATCCTTCTACTAAGTTAGTTGGTTTCTTCCATATTAACGTGCTTTTGTTATTTTTTATGACCTGCTAGGCTGCTTGCATTCAGCAAAATTGAAAAACACCGATTTGACTGAAAATTTGAAATAAAATGAAAACTAAAAAAGATTGATATCGAGAATGCTATATCATTAGAAAGGCAATCAAATTTTACATTTGATTCTTTGAACCAAAATAGGCATTCCCATTTGAAAAAATCAAATTCTGTGATTGAATTTTCCTTAATTAATCTACTGATTTCTCCAAGTGCAAAAAGAATTCAAATTTACCCCTCTGACCTAAGGTGACGCATTTCATGCTTAGTCGTACCGCAAAGTCACGGCCTTCTAAGTTTTATAATCGCTACGATATTCAATTTTTTTTCTGATACCTACTTATACCAAAAATGGTGATTTGCGTCTAAACGGTTCATTTAAAGTTCCATGTGTGATACATAAGGTCACACTAAAATTGACCAAGGAATCCAAATATACGATAATATATAGGGGGTTCCATTCAAAAAAATGTAAGTTTGATATGAATCACCCTGTATAAACGTCAAAATTTAAGTGAAAATATTTTTACGTTATAGCCCTCAAGGGTCCCTACCATGATCAAGTGACAGATTTTTGAAATATTCTTCAGTAAGCCCACAATCCTCCGTCCACGCACTATTGGCCCACCCTGTATAAAACTACCCTTGATGAAAATATTTCAGTAGTTTGCAATCCTTAGTTGCTGTTTGTGAGTATTGTTTGTCTTCTACTTTTTCATCATGGAGACTATGTTAAGTGCCAAAGGGAAGAAACTAATAGTCCTTGAAGAGTATCCGTTCCGAAGAGATAAAGAAGCCACCCGTGGTGTAGCCTACAGATGCTCTAGAAGACGGTGCTTAGCATCTTTGCCGGTGGATCAATCGGAAGAGATTGTTCTTAAAAGAAATAATGAGCACAACCATGATGCTCCCACAAAACAAGCTGTGAAGGTAAATTTCTCCTACTTTGTTTTATATCGTCAAGAAATCGATCAAATTTGTGACAAATTAGAACACGTTCTGATTATTTAAAATTTTTTGGGGTATTATAAAGACATTTCGGTCTGCTGACAATACCAACTTCTTTATTTGCATCTATTATAGTGATCAGATTAACTTATTATGTTCAGAACAAAATTTCGCATTTAATAATATAAAAAAGTAATTCATTTCTGTCAGGTCAAAAGTAACGATACCTCTGACTGGAGTTCTACAAATTCTTCAGTAACTATTAGCAAAATCGCAAAAAATGACGAATGAATTAAAATCGGTTAAAATTATAAGACCTGCGCCGCCCCGCGCGCTGGTGTCCACATACCTGCCTATTATCCAAAATATTTTGGGGGCTACTCACGGGTGGGATTAGGACAAATCCGATCACGGCGCGCTAGTGCCCTATGGCCCATCTGGTGATCGAAATATTTTGCGGGCTTCTGACCGGTGGGATTAGGACCAATCTGACTGCGGCGCGCTAGTGTCCTATGGCCTCTAATTCCTAGTGATACCATCAGGGCGTGTTTTATATATTAACCGAAAATTTTCTAAAAAATCAAATGCAACAATGAGACTATTTTTCGTAGTTTCTAGCTGTATGAACCAGTCGTCCGTTTGCGAGATCCCGCAAAATCCTTGGATATACTTTTTGTTTAGTCAGCACGGATATGCTGTTCGATCAAATTTCGATTATTGCTGATGTAACAGTCGTTTAGTCTTGAACGTTCGTTCACACTGTATGACATTTTCAAAATGACAGGCCGCGTTTTGATAGAAGTCTCTATACCCATTTTACAACAACAATAAATCCTTAGAATAAATCCATGGTTCTGATGACAGGTCCAGTTCGTGGTCAAATTTGTCAAACACTAAAACATAGATTTGACGTCAAACAAGTCCACGGATTTCTTCGTGGATTTCTTCACGTATTTAGAACCTACTCTAATTTGCGCTAAAGTTTGACGTCAAATTAGGTAGTGCCAACCATAAAATCATATGAGTCTTGTTATGCATGTTGCACACCCCTCTCTGTATATTAACTTTCTAAGTAAGAATTCGCAATCAAATGAAAAGTTTTACACAAAAAAAAATACAAACGAATAGTCTTGCGAAAACCGCCAAACCATATGACAACAGGGTTGCAGCACTTCATGCTGTCACAAAATCCATGGTTATATTTACAGACGTAAAACACAATCAGTTTGACCTTGAAGAAGATCATGGATTATTCCATGAATAAATTCACGAAGAAATCGTCGATGTAAAGCCAACTACCAGTGTTTCGAATTCCCGTAAGAAGAGTATCGGATTGAGTTAAAACGATGCAAACTATTTGGAATCCTTCAACTCTACGCATAGGACATATTTATATGAAAACACAGAGAATGGACTAGTATCATGAATTTTATTTCTGGTTGCATATGATAGAGTACGTCATAAGAAGCATCTCATTTTTTTCTCCGATTTTTTTGGGGACAGGAAAGCCGTGAAAATAAGGAAAATATTTGCATTCTCCTAGGACAGTGACGTCACTGCCCTATAGGCGAACAGCCAATCAAAAGACAGATATGTGTGCTGTGTTGCCGCATTCTGATGGCGCGCGAAATGCCGGAGCTGTACGCGCGTCTATTTTGTCTTCTGTTCCCGTCTGACATGTTTTGTGGTTTTAATGTCCCGTGATCCGAAATTCCAGGGCTGTTCCAAATTACGGTTCTATCACCGTCCTAGAACTATTTTCATCATGCCCCGCCCATTTTGTGATTCTAGAATCGATGATTGGTTGGTACGCTGGTGGACCAACCAATCACCGTTTTTAGAACTGTAAAATGGGCGGGGCATGATGAAAACAGTTCTAGGACGGTGATAGAACCATAATTTGGAACAGCCTTTCCGAAAGCTAGATTAAGGTTCCTGATCCGTCAATCCTGTCAATCGTCATTCGGTCATCGTCATTTCCAAATTCCATTGGGCTTTGGCTGTAATTTTCAACAATCTTAAAGTTATTATTATTTGTTCGCGTTTATTTGTACAGGATATCCTTTTATTCCATTTTACTAGGTTTCAAGTTATTTTATCATAACATAACCAACGAGTATGAGTAAAATCGATAGTGGATTCACAAAAGCCGATTCAGATAACCTGCCTAAACTTGATATGGCGCTATTATGAACGACTTTTATGTGGATAATATGCAGTTCTTCAATACGGAAATGAGAAATGTGAAAGCTAGGAAGTGAGTTTCAAAATATTTATAACACTTGAGATAGCAAATAACATGTTTATGTGAAATGTAAATGTTTTGCGAGTCGGAGCTATTCTTGGCAACAATGCACTGCTGATAATTCGCGCGGCTGGCACTGATTGGCTGAATTTGAATTCCTTTCTTTAAACTTTAGAATGGAATTACTAAAAAACAAAATGATGTAGAAAGTAACGAAATGCAGCAGAACGTTTATTTTTGTATGCACTAAGCGGTCATAATAATTAAATCATTGTTCTTAACCTCGCGATACTAGTCCATTAGTCAGACAATACGACAATACCAAAATATAAAGAGGGTCCGTTCCATCTATAGTATTTCGAATTTAATTAAGAAAACAACAGAGTTAAATTAAAAACATTAAAATTAATTGGAATCTGTCAACCTTAGGCATCGGATATATGTATTTATATGAAAACAGATAGTAGCAACATATAGATATTTGGAAGCAGTACTTTGAAAAAGTATTGATTCGCCATCTATCTACCAAAGCCGGTACCTGAGCGTTTAATTTGAGGAACCGAGTACTGTTTATGTGACCCGTTTAAAAGCATCAGGTATAGAAACCTGCGAGAACGATAACACAGACTCTTTTTTGTGGAACACTCTAACACTCCCGACATTCGGTTTATGCTAAAAAGCAACTTGACTCAATTAAAGAGTAGCAATTTCATTTATTCATCAGAAACCAATCACAGACGACGTCGTTTCGCTTTTATTAAAGCTCGTCAGTGTGATTTAGGTCTCAGACGAATAAATGAAATTGCATGATAGTTCCTAGCTGGCAAAACTCGTATTAGTAGTAGCAACATATAGATATTGGGAATGGGAAGCAGTACTTTGAAAAAGCTAGGCCAGCTAGGCACTACCATGCAATTTCATTTATTCGTCTGAGACCTAAATCGCACTGACGAGCTTTTATAAAAGCGAAACGACGTCGTCTGTGATTGGTTTCGGATGGATGAATGAAATTGCTACTCTTTAATTGTGAAAACAGATAATTAAGCAGTGAGATGGACCAAACGAAAATATGCAGGGGGTTCAATTTAATGTAGTAAATACATCGGTGTTTGAAAATTTGCTTTTCTAACGATGTAGCAAACACCCTGTATATTATTTCTCAATAAATATACAAAGAACCCCTAGTAGATCTTTTAGATCATAGTAGTACTGACTTGTGTCTTACAGAGCGGCTGAAATGTGATCCTTAGATTTAATAAAAAAGTGTAGTTTAGATTTGAACAAAAACAAGAGAGAATTTGAAAAACTCAATAGCAGAAATATTTTAAATTAAGAGCGTAATCTAAAAATATAAAACTTAATAAGGTTTTCCATTTGAAATAAAAAAGTTGACACTCATTCAAACACAACGGGTCACCCTTTATATACGTACAACATTATAATAAAACTAAAATCTAATTCGCATCAAGCAACTTTTGTATTCAACTTTTTGTACAAGTGTACAAGTTCTTCGCAGTGTTTGTTCCATCTATTTCTATTATCCGAAGATTTACAATTTGTTTAGTTTTTTCTAATTGGCGACCAATCATACAGTTTGCTTGTTTTACTATGTTTCGGGTATTGTAGTACCATTTTTCGGTTTGGGAATTCTTGAATTCCTTAAAGAAATTCATTACTCTCCTTTGCAATTTGGATGGCACTTTTCAACAGACCTATGATTACAATTCCCCCTGTGGGGTCGGGTTAGAATATCTCCCATCGTATATCCTGCGTGTCGTAAAAGGCGACTAAAAGGAACCGAAACTACTGTCGGTATAAGCAGTAACCTCTTCTCAACCAACAGCTTCGGGTGGACGAGTTGAGAAGAGTCAGGACATCTTCTTGTCCTTGGGGTGAAAAATTGCCCCTGAAGGCGGATGAACCAGTAGATACCATCTGGTCAACGGCATAAGGATGCAGAAAGCAAATGGGAAACTACTGCATTAAAGATCTTAAAGATATCCCAAGAGAAACTCGTAAATGCATTTCACGAGTCCACAACATGTCTGTTAAGACATTGTGTCTATGATGATGATGATTACAATACTTGAAAATGGTTTAACATTAAATACACTGAAACGCAGTAAAGCAAGCAAACAATGTTTTATTTGGCCAGGAGAACCATACAAGTCGTAAATTTTCGGTCAACAGAAACAGTCACGTGTAGAAAACACCCCTATCAGTAATGGCAGTCGTACAACGTTCATCGCCATGGTAACCATCCAACACCCATCCTGGTAACCCACATCCCATAAAATTCGCTTTCACTGTCCATATACCCACCACCCCCCGAGGCGATCGGTCGGTCCAGTCCAGTCGAATGTCACACCCCCTCATCCCTTCTCGCAGCCGGAGATGATCTCATCGCAACCCTTTTGTCGCGCTGCTCTGCGATTGGTCGGCCCGCGGCGCTCCCCTGACCGCTGTTTGTTGTTCATGTTAGGGTTGGCGGCCATTTTTATACTTTTGCTAAACAATTCCCGATGCAAATTGTGTACACGGGGATTTTTTTGTTGTTGTTTTGCGAAAAGGGGTGCTCAAGGACAGTGGGGGTGACTGCTTTAGTCCAGTCCGCAAATGCGGCGGTGTATGTTATGTCCAAAAGCAGGCCATTTCATTTTGAATGTTGCTAAATATATTGATGAATATATTGGAGGTTTTATCATCATCATCATAGTCACAATGTCTTAACAGACATGTTGTGAACTCGTAAAATGCATTAAGTCGGAGCTAGAGTATTGCCGACACGAATATTATCAATAGTTTTGAGAACTGTAGCTCGCCATCGTTCGCGATTTACTGTCAGTTCAGTGGCGCTATCCAACTGTTTCGTCGTATCCACCCAGCGTGTAGGGGGACGGCCACGTCGCCGCCCACTCGGGGCATGACCCTGAACTACAAGTTTCTCCATATTATCGCTTCTGTGAATATGTTCGAAGAATGTAAGCATTCTCGTCGACACAATGGAGGAAGTCTCTTTGGATTACCGAGCTCATCCAGTATGGAAACGTTAGATCGATGGGTTCGGTATAAGGAACTCTCAGCATTCTGCTCCATGTCCACATTTCAAAAGCATCTATGCGAGCTCGATCTGCCTTTTTAACAGTTCCGAGGCATACAAAAATATGGAGAACACAAGAGACTGAACCAGCGACATTTTTGGAGCTTTAGTGGTGTTATGATCACGCCATATTTTAGTAAGCTTTGTCATGGCCACACGCGCCTGTTGAATGCGCGGTCGAATCTCATTTTCACGGCTACCCGAATTGTCGATCAAAGAACCGAGGTACCTATACAAAACTTTGAACTACTTCACAACGGCCTATTGACTTTATTTCTCGATGATTTTCATGCTCTCTATCTACGATCACAATCCTGGTCTTATTGTAGTTAATTATCAAGACCATACGCTGCACTATGTTGTTCTAAGATGTTTAATAGAGCTACTAGTTCTTCCTGGGAAGCTGCAATAAGGGTTTTATCGTCAGCAAATCTTAAGTTGGATATTTTGCTTCCGCCAATAGTTACACCGCCATTTCAGTTGTCTAATACCTGTCTCATCACAAATTCAGAGTAAATGATAAACAACATCGGAGATAATACACATCCCTGACGAACTCCTTTTCTGGTTGCAGTTTGACTAGACAGGTTACCATCAATTCTTACCGAACCGAATTAGACTCGTAGAGTTGCTGTATGAAAAGCACTAGGTGATAAGGAACTCCCGTAGAGATGAGGATTTTCCCACAGTTTAGGTCACTTTACATTATCAAACGCCTTAGAATAGTCCACAAAGCAGATAAAAACTGGAATATAATGCTCTCTGGCTTTTTCAATGGTTTGTCTTAAGTTTAAAATCTGTTCACGCGTACCGCGTCCTTTCACGAAACCTGCCTGCGCCTGAGAAATTTGCCAGCCTATAAAACCCTCCAAACGAGATTGTAAAATACATAGTAGAACCTTACTTGCGTGAGAGATTAACGAAAGTGGCAATAATTGTCTGGATTTGTTGGAGATCCCTTTTTATAAGTGGAACATAACTTGATTCATCTGGCCAAACACCGGAGGACCAGACACTCTTACAAATATTATGTAAAAGAGAGATGCCGTCGTCACCCAAGCATTTTAACGTTTCGGCAGAAAGAAATAATCACTATTATTTTTTTCATTTCATGTATTCATACCGTGTAATACAAATATTGCCACCTCAAAGCCTTGTGAGAGGTATTGGTATTGAAATATACACTAAAATTTTGCTAACCTAATTTCTCTGCTGTTCTCTTTGGACTGTTATTATATTCGTTCGCCTTTCAATGATTTGCTTCTTCTTCTTCTTCTTCTTGACCTTCTACGGATTCATTCTCAGCAGCAGCATGCATTTTTCTATATTTTTTTGGTGATTTCGTCATTTGAACGTAAAATTTGGATGGGATGTGAGTGACGGGAAAGTTTAACTTTTAAGTGCGATCGCGCGAGACGGAAAACTCAAGTATATATTCTTAAATTTGGACCATTTGAGGTTGTCTAGGTCGTCCAGAGTGTCCACTATGATGTACATATAAATATCCTGTACCTCTAGCTCTTTGCACGAGAATGACAAATCGACGGGATACAGAGTGAGTATGTTCAGGGAAACGATCAGCATACACTCGCGGAGTCCTTGAGTTTATTTTGACCACATTTACATACACTAAAATCATATCCACCAGTTCATTATTATTTATGCTGGTTGCACCAGTTTTGTTGTTGTTTTTTGGTTTTGTCGTGTTTTGTTTCTGTTTTCATCTAATCGCACAGGTACTGAATTGGAGGTTTTCATTATCGGTCAGTATATGGATATCCCTAAACATTTCGGTTACATGTTACTGGGAAAATTCACTCCTTCTCTTTGAAGAAAAGACAAGTTCCAACTTAGGGATTACCCTGTTTATCAAATATCACGATTAACAAAAACTGACTACAATCAAACATTAAATCATCAGTCTAACAGACTACACGTCAGAAATCAAGAGTTAACTCGCACCGCTATTGATCAAAATGGCGGCCTAGGTATCTGAAAAAAACTAAATCCCCAGACTTTGCAGTAAGGAATTGCTTAGAAATACAGAAGTATAATTGTCAAGGTATATCATTCAAAAGTCGACTAGACTACTTTATCGGACCATTTTTTATTTTATTTTGCGAAATGCGGGAGGGGAGATGTCCAAGGCCGAAGGGGTGTCTCTCTGGTAGAGCGCGCGTGCGGATGAGTCAGGCTGAGGGGGGACAAAGTGGGTGAACTTTTGGGGTATGGGGTATTGGGGCAGCGACGCTGATGGGTTTATATGCCAGGATGCCATTTTATAATTCTTCGTTACGGTGATGCGCATTATGATCATACATCATAGGAACAAAAATTGATACACAATTCAGTTATGAAAAGCCAAGAAACAATATCTAGGTGTTTTATGGCGTATAGTTTGTGTCGCGAATATACAGGATGTCCCAGCACAAAGTGCATAAACAAAATCACTAAAAAATTGTTTGTCTTATATTGACAGTTCAATTCTTGTTCTTCTTTTCATTTGAAATCATCAAAACTTTTGAAGCATTGCATGCATTTCGTTGGAATAAGAACGTCAATAATGTCTAATAATAGATGCGAATAAAAAAGTCCGCAAATAAAAGGAAGTGCCTTTCATAAATGTATGACCTTTTTTGAGCTGACTCTGGATTCTCAAGGAAACATCCACCAAACCATACATTTTTGTCCCATCCCTTTGATCCCCATGTTTCTTTGAAATTTTAATTTGAAGTGTCTGTGCAAACAGTGATGATGCAAAAAAGGACCTTTACTTGAGCGATGACAAATAATGATCAGCGAGCGATGAAATTTAGTTCAAAAAACGGCTTACATTTCTAAAAAACGGTGTTTTACGAACTTTTTTTGACGGACTTTCTTGTTTATGTATTATTAGGCATTACTAATAATTTATTTTTAAGAAATCCACCCAATCAATGCTTCAAAAGCTATGATGATTTGAAATAAAAAGGATAAAAAAAATAGGCTCGTTCAGTGAAATTCGAATAACCATATTTATGCGCATTTTCATGAAGTATTACATATAACATACAAAAAAAATTTCAACTTAATTGGATGAGAATTGAAAAAGTTACGCGCCTTCAAAGATTAAAATATTTCATGCGCTCAAAATTCATCGTTGTGGCGTCATTGGGTCTGTCGGCGAGCCCAGACTGGCTGGCGGCTGTACAGCGACAGCGCCCAGCATACATTTATAATACGTTCAAGTGCTTTGGTTGACGCTATGTTTTGTTTGATCGGGTGGTTTTTTATAACACGTTCAAAAATCCAGATTCTTCTACAGTCATTTTATCGGTAGTTCTCAAAACTCAAAATGAGTGACTGGGTATCCCGATATAAATTTTCGGATTATTTTGTATAAGAAAAGCACTTCGCTTTTCTACAAGTTCCTTGTTGGATGATCCGAACTCGAACCACTGGTTAAGGAGTAACATTATTTTGGGATATGTTTTAATGGCATTTGTTTCTGCCTTCCCTTAGTGGCTGCCTTAGTATATTGCACTCAACATATTTTGATATAACTTTGGCCTTTATATTGACTTGGACTCACTTATCTGTCTTCCAGCGTTCCCTCTCTCGTTGTCTTCAGTACATTCTAGTTCTACTTGCGAAACATTGGTGCTATAATGGATTCGCTGCTTGGTGACGAACATCGAATTTTTTTTGTGCTGGTACTAGGTTCATCTAAATCTCATTTTCGTTATCTTAAGGAAAACATTCCGAGGATCTCTAGCGTGTAAGGCCTGTTGGTCTTTTTGACAAACAAAAATGTACGGAACTACTTCCGGTTTCATCTTGAGTTTTACATCTTTCATTAATTTGTAACACATGTAATTTTCAACATCTTCCTCAAATTTAAACAAAATATACAAGACTGAGATACACATTTGAAGTGGGGATATTTTGTAGGCTAAGTATCCACGATTTTCTACCCAAAATACAGAATTGTGAGACACAAAGAACTAGATAATATAATATAAAACAATTTTTTCTACATAATCAAAATACATATGAATTTTGGTTACATCAAAGGACTCAAAACAGCCTTTTACACGTTCCACATATCAATGAGAATTGATTTCTCCAATGCTTTTATAATTGTTAGGTATATGATTAGTTCAGTATTTGGATTAAAAAAATCTACTTGTATCTCTTACGTTTTCGTGTACCAGTACCAGCAAAATCTGCTAACAACTGACGTCAACATACCTTTAGAATGGCACTCACAAATGCGGATTCTTGATAATAATACAATTCACTTAGTTATAAAAATACTTATATTAAAATGGTCCTCACAGAGTACTTTGTTGACTTATCGCTCACAAATTCATTCCTACGCATAGCTCTCTGCCACAATTTCCTGATTTCTATATTTCGTGGCAAACCAATAAACAAATCATCTGGAGTGGTCACTGTCGTATTTTCACATTGGGGAACCATACAATATTTATAATTTTTCTTCATCTGTCCTCCTTCCGTTATTATACTCAGTATCAACGAATTCAAATAGCTTGGTAAGTATTCAGTGTCGGTGAAACAATTAAATAAATTATCCAATACACGCGTATGCAGTTCGCAAAGTTTGCATAGCAACTAGGATGCGCTGCAGCGTTATTATTTACCAAGTACCCGTACAATGCGTGGCCAAGATGCCGCGCCGCGCCGGTCGGAGAGATGTAGTGACGTCACCGTCGCACACTCGCAAGTACCGCGCGTTTTCAATTTGCAGCACTTTGATAATTTATTAGAATATGAAATCGAGCTCAGAAAATTCTGAAATTTTGCACAGCTGCTACTCAATACGCCCTTTTAGAATATGCAATAAAAAAATATGCTGAACGAGCCTATTAACTGTCAATATAAGGCAAACAGAATGTTTTTCACTCGATTTAGTTTGCGCACTTTATGCTGGGCATATGCATATTCTGAACTTTCATAGTCATATAACCATAAAGCTTTCGAAATGATATAATCCAAAGCATGTTTTACTTTCGTTTACACCATGATCAGTGCAAAAACATGACCTATAATTTTCATCGGGGTTTTCACTTATTAAAGCTTAGCATCCCTGTGAAAACCGGATCAATTACTTGCCTATATACTCACCTTAACTGAGTATTGGAACTTTTCAGAATGAAAACTTCCAGAGAGTTTACCATGAAGTACGACAATGAACTAGTTACTAATACAATGTGTGTATGTTAGTTCTGATTATCTAAGGAAGATCACCAGTTTTATATGTAGTTGGATTTCTGATCGTGGAGCAAAGACTGAAAGCATATGGCGCTATAGAAGCGGTTCGAGAGGATAAGTGTCGGTGCACGTTAGATTTAAAACGCTGCAGGTAGTAGCCATCGGGAAACAAATTCCCCGACACCTCATTCCACAGCGTCGAAGTTCTCCAAAAGAAGGAATGCTGGAGGAGACTGGTTCGGGAAGTAGGGTCTCGATCTGGTGAGGATGAGCACGCAGAGCCTCTCTAGTGTTCCTCGTTCGGGCGGCCTTTGGTGTTATTATGTGGGAGAACTCACTCGAACATCTTCCGTGATAGAATCTGTAAAACAGAGAGAGGTCAGCCACCCTTCTTCGCAGGCTGTGGAGGTCCTTTGTGAGGTTAGGCATATCGATTAGTCTAATGCCCTCTTCGGGATAGTGTCCCGGTAAGTTTAGAGAGTGCAATGGTCGGATCTGTAATACTGACGACGTGGTCGTGCCGGGACATGTTATTCGGCAGTTTTCGTTACTTACAAAGTGATGTTCCGTTTAACGCTATTTGACAACTTTGACATTTGCATTTCGTTTTACGTATATCGTAACCGCTAAATGTCGGTATTGTACGGACGATAGCCGTAGCGATTAACGAAGCGACACGCATGCGCAGCACGAATAAAAATTAGATCATGGTTGTGACACTGACACAGGTTTTGACTTTTGAGTATATCTGCAACAATTATTATCCGTCGTTTTACAAAAATGCTTCCAAATTCCTCAAGCTCAAAGAGTGTGTTACAAATAGTAAAAAGAGTCATAATAGGTATCTAAGTTGAGTCTCCCGTAAAGGTCGGCTCTGTATTCGATGCTGTTGTTGTCAAATACTTCCAACAACACACAACAGCGAACACTATTGAATTATGAGTTTCTTTCAAACAACAACCTCTACAATACTCATCTGCTATTTTGACGTTATGGTGTCAAATTTGTAGCTCAAAATAAGGTTAGGGGGCATCTTATAGTGGTGTCTTGCTCCGAAAACTATTCATTTATCTGACAAATAGCGGTTCTGGCAACGTATTTGTTAACCGAAGCGGTAAGATTAATTAAGAACAACGAAAACTATCTAGTATTGATGTTGATCCCCATAAACTTGACGGAAGGTGACTCGACTATTGGGTGACCCTCCATTTTCACAGTTCGTAAGCCAATGTGAGATTTCTTTGTAAGTGTTTTAGCCTGAGTTTTCTGTGCGTTATACTGTACTTTATTTACTTGTCCCCACTCTTTAATTATTGTCCCGTCCCCTGGGATGATAGTGGCTTGCCTGGTTCCATGGACGTTATTAATTTACTGTCGTCTGGGAAGGTGTATATTGGATTGGGTGTTGTTTCCAGCAGTTCGTTGACGTACAGCAGATACAGTGTAGGGGATAGGACAGATCCCTGAGGAATATCGGCGTTTACTGAAAATAAGTCTGATGAACAGCCTTCGACTACAACAAACAGAGATCGGCCGGTTCAAAAAGCTATTCACCGCACCACTTTTTTGAGCCACCATATATAGTCAAAAATATGTTTAAGCTATGCATCTGAGTGTACCTGTAACTATTGTGGTTAACATGTTTTCTGTAATTCTCCAAATGAAGCAGACCAGATGCATCATGTTGATATAAGACCTACCAAATTAACAATAACCAAAAGAAGTGTATTTGATGATGGGATGAAAGAATATAATAAACTCCCTCTATATATAAAATGTTCCCCAAATGTTATTGTGTTTAAAAGAAGACTTTTTTTTTTATATAGGAAATCCCTTGTGCTGGTTGTTTACTATGCTGTGCGAATATTATCAATAGTTTTGAGAACTGTAGCTTGTCATCGTTCGCGATTCACTGCCAGTTCTGTGGCGCTCTTGATACTTGAAGATCAGTAAGTAAGTCTAACAGACAGACACGCTAATTTGGTCTCTGTGTTTATTTGGAATTTTCGCAATGTTAAAATTTTCAAATTAATTGCAAAGTTATATGAGAGTGTAGATAAAAGTGTGCCGGACCGAAGTGCTAAACCTCTGCAGTGATAGTTCAATGCGTTTTCGAGATTTGAACGACTAAACGCACGAATTGCAGTGGAATTCTTACACGCCGCTAGAAAAAAGAGGTTACGACAAAAAAGAACAGGTACCAGATCTGGATAATATATTATTTGGCAATTAGTCTGGGAGCTAGTCGATATTTTTAGAGACAACAATGCCTTCTACCGGCTATTGTGCGTGCTGCAACAAAGCATTCAAGACTAACTTAATGATAAACTGTGCAGTATGCAACAAATCGTTCAGGCACTCCTGTGTGGATCTTTCGTTGAATGAACTGAAAGTACTCAACGACCTAAGTGATAAAGGTACTGATTGGTCATGTGAAAGGTGTCGTGAGTTTGGGAATGAGCTCAAAGGTCTCAAGGCACTCATTCTACAGTTGCAGAATGACGTACAAGAATTGAAAGCGAGCCGTTCTTCACCGTTAAGTCTAGAATCTTCTCAATTTGAGGAGATAGTCACAGAAGTTGAGCAACGTAATAAACGTAAGAGAAATCTGATCATATTTGGTGCAAGCGAGCAAAATCAAGAAGTGTCTCCTCAAGCTAAACTCGATCAGGATAAAGCATTGGCTACCAGTGTTATAAAGGCGGTGGATCCAGACATTGTAGTGCCGGAGTTGAAACCAGTGAGACTTGGTCAGTTTAGTCAAGGAAAAAATCGACCAATAAGGATTATTTTGGACTCAGAAGACACCGTGTATCGTCTACTCAGAAAAAGTAGTGTACTGAAGATGCACAGGGATTTCAAGGACAAAAAGTTGTTCATCTCGTCCGACCGCACACCACGGCAGCTAGAACATTATCGACATTTAAAACGTGAGTTGGAAGAACGAAAGCAGTCAGGAGAAGTGAATATTCGCATAAAATATGTAAACGGTGTTCCTCAGATATCGTCAAACTAGACTCGCCCAACAGAAATCATGATTTGAGGGGATATTACCAGAATGTTCGTGGACTTAACTCTAAAGTGGACATTTTCTACCCGAATGTATCTGACTGTGAGTACGATTTCATTGCATTAACTGAATCTCATTTACATAGTGATGTTGACAACTCTGAGTATTTTCCTTCTTCTTATACTGTGTTTAGGAAAGATCGCAAATTTCAAACTGTCAATCGTAAAACTGGCGGAGGAGTAGTTCTGGCGGTAAAAAGTGATTATCATCCAAAAAATGTTAACATCACGCATATTGATGAAAATTTTCCTTTGATTGACTTTCTTATTGTTAAATGTAGCTTCAATCATAGGTCCTTATTTTTACTTGTTGTTTATATCCCACCTGACATTGACTTGTATATATTTGAGCAATTTTTTGAGTCACTTGATCAACTGGAATTAATTCATGGCGGTGATGTGTTATTCGTAGGTGATTTTAATGCACCTGCATTTGTCAATAAAGATTTGAGTGATAGGAAATTTACCATAATGAACAACTTTTTAATTATTAATGAATTTATGCAGTGTAATAACGTGAAAAACCACATGTCAAGATTACTAGATTTAGTCATTACAAATATTGAAGGAGTATGTGTTTTACATGACACAGAACCTATCGTGCCAACAGACATCTACCACCCTGCTTTGTCTATAAGCTTTAAAGTAACACATAATCCTGACATATTTAATTATAACGTTCTAGATAATTCTTTTAATTTTCGTAAGGCAGACTTTGTATCATCGTATGAGGCACTACTTCATGTAGATTGGTCGTTCATGAAGCAACAGTTTTCTGATGTGAACCATTGCACTGATGCATTTTACAATAAGTTATATAGCATTTTTGAGAAGCACGTTCCGAAAGCAAAGTACTTCAGAAGAACTTATCCTAAGTGGTATACGTCGGAAATTATCAAAAATATTAAAATTAAGGCACAGTATTGGAGAAAGTACAAGAGATATCAGTCCCCATATGACTTACAGGAGTATAAACGGTTAAGGTCCTTAATTAAATTACAAACTGCTGCGGCATACAAAAATTATATAAACATTGTTGAGTCTCAAATCTATGATGATTCTAAGCAGTTTTGGGCTTTTATACATGAAAAAAATAATTCTCCGAGAATCCCTACTAAATTGCATTGTAACAACAGAGTTTCTGAGAGTCCACAAGACATTGTTGACTTGTTTGCAACGTTTTTCAAATCCGTTTTTTCACAGTCAACCAATATTTCCAACATAAGTGAATCGCCTGATCATATATGTATCAATTTACCTGTAATTACAGAAGACCAAGTACTCAAAACTATGAAGCAGTTTAAACAAAAGCTTACGGCGGGACCAGATGGAATTCCTTCATTTTTTGTGCATGACTGTGCGATACTATTAGCAGGTCCTTTAACGATTATTCTTAATATCGCTCTGAAGACAATGACATTTCCTGAAATCTGGAAGGTTGCTAAAGTGTGTCCCATCTTGAAATCCGGTAATGTCCATAATGTAGAGAATTACAGGCCAATATGCATCGTTTCTATGTTTTCGAAAGTTTTTGAAGTTATTTTGTACGATCATTTGTACGGTTATATATGTAACATGATTACTCCTTCGCAACACGGTTTTATGAAGCACAGATCGGCTGTAACTAACTTAACAGTAATTACGCAATATATTTCGGATCACCTGGATAGGCAAGGACAAGTGGATGTAGTGTATACGGACTTTACAAAAGCATTTGATAAGATAGATCATGGTATTTTATTACGTAAATTGTCATTTTTTGGTCTTACTAAATGTTTTATAATATTTTTAGAGTCATATCTGAGCAACAGGAGTCAGTACGTTTATCACAGGGGGTTTAAATCTTATGAATTTGAAGCTGCCTCTGGCGTTCCACAGGGCTCAAATTTAGGACCACGGTTGTTTTTAATTTTTATAAATGATTTATCCCAGAAACTCACTTGTGAACATCTGCTTTATGCTGATGACTTGAAAATATTTTCTTCTGTTAATAAAACTGAAGACTGCGACTTAATACAGCATAATCTTGACGTACTTGAAACCTGGTGCTCGGAAAATAACCTTAATCTTAATGCCAGCAAATGTAAAGTTATGTGTTTTTCAAGGAAACAGCATCCAATCAAATTTGAATATAAAATATCGAATGCTGTCCTCGATATGACTGAGTTGTTTAAAGATCTTGGCGTGTGGTTTGACCCCAGGTTATCTTTCAGTAGCCATATAGACATGAAAGCTGCTGAGGCCAGCAGGTTTTACGGATTCATTGTGAGAAACTGTAAATCATTTTCCAATTTAGATACTTTAAAATCACTTTACTTTGCATATGTACGATCTAGATTGGAATATGCTTCACTTGTTTGGAAACCGTATTATACGAACAGGAAAACAGCTATTGAAAATGTTCAGCATAGATTTTTGAAGTACCTACATATGAAGGTCACGGGTTCATATCCAGATAGAGGTGTAAGTGAATCTTTCTTATGTGATTGTTATGACGTTACCTGTCTAGATCTAAGGAGGGCGCATATGTTGCTGGTTTTTTTGTATAATCTAGTTCATAATTTAATTGACTGTGAACATTTATTGGCTGAGATTAATTTCAATATACCACTTGTCTCTCTACGTTCTGCACCGTTTTTCAGGGATAATCAATACCGTACAAATTTAGGTCTCAACTCTCCTATATCATATATGACTTGCATTTTTAATAAACTTTGTGGTGACTGTGACATCAATTTTAACAATCTACGGTCAATTCTGAACACCGCCACGGAACGGTACCGCGCATTAAATTAAGGTGTTATTTAATGGAAAAACGTATAAGTTTAGTTCGATTTATAAAGTATCTTTTAAGTTTATTCTCATTTATGTCTTTCTGCGTCCTGTCAGTCAGTTTGTATATGTATTATTAGTTATAAGATAACTTGCAATTGAAAAAGCAAATTTATGTTTGTATAATTTTTGTCCTGTAAATGGAACATGTTTCTGTTGGGCAATAAAGCTTTATTATTATTATTATTATTATTATTATTAAGACTGATGAACTATTTACGAGTGATCATATATGTATAATCATAGGTTTAGTGAAACTCATGGGTTGTACTCATAGCTCTATTTTTTTACGTTTTAATTTTACTGTTTTCCTGTAAATAGCTGATGTATGCTAAATAAACGTCTATACTACTACTACTACAATGTGTTTTAATCTATCGGTAACTTACCCCGTACCTCTCAAATAGCTTCCACGGGCATAATATGGCATAGCTTCTACCCCAAGTTTGTCAACGAATAAGCAACTTTCTTGTGTCCCAAAAGACTAATAAAGCAGCACTTAGCCGTCTACCCCACCCATAATAAGATCATAATAAAACCCGTTGAAAAAAATGCCAAGTTTTGTCCTTTGAAAACTCAATTTGGCGACAACATGTAGGAAAATCTAGAAAATCCCTTCGGGAAATAACCGCGTGATATCTAGGATGCCCCTTACCCTTGGTTCGACCCATATTTCACTTCTCACCTTATAAATTTCGACAATATTGTCCTTAGGGGGAAGGTACAAATAAGATTTTCAGCGTAAATGTGACGTGGAAATAGGTAGGTGAAGACTGTCTACCCTTACTTTACACGGTTGTTAAGATTGGAAGAGTGGAAAAGAATTGATGTTCTATACTCGTGGCTAAAAGTATTTACACTTATACAACTATGTCTATTATCTATATCTGTATCTATCATACATAATTGTGTAAGTTCTAAAAGTGTTCAGAAAAGCGCATATGAATATTGATGTGAAATTTCTTTCTAATAGAAATAAAATCTTCTTAAGAAGAATGCTGAAAATATAATGTTGTCTATTACCTACAGAACTATTCGAGATAAAAATGTTGTTGTAGTCTGAAAAGGTTCCTCAGGTTTACACGCCTCAAGCTTGAACAGCAATATCCAAAACTCTAAAAGACAAATTGCACCTCAGTAATATTTTAAATGTTCTGGAAAGGATAACTTAATATTGCGATACAGCGCATACAAACCTATTTTTCATATCATCTTTCAGTATTACATTTAATAGTTTTGATAGGATATGCTACCAGTATGACATATTTAATGAGACTTTAGATAAACTAATGTAAGTAGCAGTAGAATTCCTTGAGGACATTGAAGTATCGCTGTCTTACATTTATTTGTTACCCTTTTTGACCTTTTTCCTTGTTTACTTTAAGAGTTATAATTTTATAGGCAGTTTGTTTATGTGCATATAAAGGGTGTGCACGTATGGGTCATTCTTCAAAAATATATAATCAGAAGCTAGCCATGCAGATATGTTCATAAAATATAATGATCACAAAAAGGCCTCACTATAGGTTGCGCTCAAAACTTTTCTACTTTTAAGAAATTTAAGTTTTTCCAAAGTTGCTGACTTCGGAATTGATCGGAAATAGAAAGATAGATAGATAAGTATACTTAATTGTTTAAGAATTACTAGATCCTCACCGACAAAGCTATACAAACAAAACAAAATGTGCGGTTGAATATTCGTCATACACAAAAATCTGTCGTCTTGTCAAAGATTTATGCTTGGATTCAATGGGACGTTACACTCAGCATTTCTCAAATACAGAGATGTTTTATCCAATGGGAAGTGTATAGTTGGCAACGAATTATATCGTATTGTCGATTCAACTACAAGATGTCATTGGATTCCAATGGATGATCCAATCGCAGCCTGTCGTTGAATCGAATCTATGTTTGGTAATTGATTCTAAACTACTTTCTTTTCCTTGGTCCAACATTTTATTGCGAGGATAGCTGATCGATTCTTGTGGATGTTTAATGGTGTAATTTTATATAGAAGGAGCATGATATAAGAATTGGACACAAGTCTGCACCAGTTGTTGCATTTCTACCTGAAATATGGACAAATGTGCCAGTATAGTTCAGACAGAACTATCGGGCATAACCATAGCCGCAAATGAGATTACTCGCAGACAGATATCGAGAAAAACCATCAAGATCTACACAGACAGTAGACAATCATTAGTGGCCCTGAAGAGTCATAAGATAACTTCACGGTCACTATGGGATTGCCACCAAGCACTTGTAGGGGCCTCCATGCAAACCACATCATGGTATGCTGGATTAAAAGTCACTCGGGATGCAGTGGCAACGAAAAAGCTGACGAACTGGCTAGAAAGGCTGCGGGCCTGAAAATCTTTGGCCCCAGCCCCCCAAGCTTATTACCCTCGACAGCGAAATCGCAAATGATAAAAGAATACACCCATCAGAAATTCAAGGAATTATGGGATGGAACAAACACCTGTCAACTTGCCAGGGAACTTTTAAATTACCCTAGTAAGGATGCAGCAAAGAGCTACCTGGCGATGCCCAGAAGTAAACTACGCACTGTTGTAGGGATCTTAACGGACATTGCCAGCTTCGGAAACCCCTCTTTAACATGGGAGTAGGCGACACACCTCTCTCCAGAGGCTGTGAACAGGAAGATGAGACGGTGCATCATGTCCTTTGTGACTGCCCCAGCGTCTCATCACTTCGAGAATCCATTCTGGGTCAAAGGTGTCCAATCGTGGCCTCCTTGAGGAAAATCCCCCTTGGTGCAATCACCCTGTTTTTCAAACGACTGTGGAAGCCTAGGCGGCGATATCTCCAGGGAGGATGCACAAAGGGCCCAATGGGGCCTAAGTGCTGTGGTCTCTAGACTGCCCTCCCATGATTACAGAATACAGAATACCTGAAATATAACTGTCTGACTAATCTAAATACCTACATTCAAATGTGGGTGTTAGCTCTTTTAAGCCCTAGTTTCTCAGTAGATCCTCCGTTTAATATACCACACAATTGCTGATGCAAAAAGCAAAAACACGAGATGACACAACACCACGGCTAACGCCGAAACAACACAACGAAACAACCTCGTCCATGTTGGCGGGTTGACACCGATAATAACACTAAGATGATCCCACCGTTCTTTCTTTTTACGTTCATTGAACCGGGACATCAGTCCCGCCGAATACTGATTATAGCTCAGCGAACAACAAGGGCCATTGAATTCGATATATGATGTTGTTGTTAGGAATACTACTTACCAATTTCTTTAACAGCATAGACAATGTTTTGAAAGCATGGGTTATTGTTCGCGTAATAGTTACCTTTTGAAACTAAATTAATTTTTATCAGATAAATTATCTCGAACTGCTGTTGCAGTAATAATTTTTGTACATCGAATACATTGTATGCTTTGCTTAAATGAAACATAGGGTAAATTTTCAAAACAAAATGATGTTTTGATTGCATTATATGTCAATACTGGTATTAGAGGTATTATACATATCGTTAGAGCGAATATAAAATTGTTTTGAATTTGTTGGCATACCTGTGATTACTTCGAATATAAGGATTGAATTCATTCAATGACATGGGTTTGAAACAACTGTAAATATATTCAAAGCTATGGAAAAACATCCAAATACTAACAATTAATTGGAAACGCAACAGTATTTTTTTCTGTGTACTTAAAATACGTCACAGACCTCATCTAATCTGTAATAAAGTTTATAAAAAAGTTATGTTTTTTACGGAAAAGTTTTTAATATTTTAGAATTTTAAACGAGTGAAAAGCTTGTTAAAAATCTTCACTGCATTATATACATTTGAATCTTAATTGAGTGATGATTTGGGGGTGATTGATTTAAAATTATGCTTTTTATCTTATATTATAATCTACATTCATTGTACTAAACTTTTGTCTTTCAGTGTTTTTTAATACTTTTCTAAAAATAGTGACTTGCATGATGTTCTAGGTCTGCTCCTGGCAATGCATCTAGCTGCTCGCTTCTGTAAGAGTAGCATCCTATTTAAGTAGCTATGAGAATAGACACCCCAAAATGGGATGCCGTTAGTCAACTTACTTTGGAACAATGCAAAATAGCAACTTTGGCCTATATATTATTATTACTATTAATCAATAGTTAGACCTAAGAACTTCATGGTGTATATTTGATATAATACTGTCCATTACTTGAGTAAATTACGTCAAGAGAGCCTTTAAATGTCATAAGTAGATACTAAAGTAGAAAAGATTGCAGTCACATCATTATTTTATAAAGCCTACCTATATCATTTTCAATTCTTTTCTTCAAACCATATAAGTCATTACCATGCCAGAGTATTGTTGTGTCATCACCAAATATAGTGAATTGATCACTTATCTCTAATGTCATTAGATTACTTACATATGTCAAAAATGAGACGGAACCTAATACAGATCCCTGTGATACTCTAGCCGTATGTCTGATTTTTGAGAAGTTGCATTTCTAAACAATTTAACAGTTTGAGAGCCATTATTCAAACAACAGGTACAGCTTGACAAGTGTAACAAGACCCGTGAGAAATATGAAATAGACAAGGATAGCAAGAGACGAGAGGATATGAAATAACGTGTGCGTGTGAGACAGCGGCGAAATTCCCATGTCTCTTGCTACACCTGTCAGGCGGTAAACCATCGTAGCGCTATTTCAGAGAAACCATATTTATCCAATTTCATGACCAATATATCGTGATTCATACAATCAAATGCCTTAGAAAAATGAAAAATCACACAACAAATTCACTGAAATTTGATTTTTAAGATAGATTAGAGCCTATGACATATCATGTTATTGATTTTTAAAAAGTGCTTCAATCCTGTCTGAACTATTTTTTTAATAATTTTCGCTAAAATGGTAATTATACTCATGGATCCAAAACTCGAAATTTCGTCAGTTGTTCCTCCTTTATAGATATGAATTATGATTGACCTTTTTAGAAATTCAGGTTATGTTTCTGATTCAATCAGAGTTGACTTTGATATGGCTAATTGGAGGATGGAGGATGAGGTTGTGGGTGAACGTCTATCGAAGGCCTTTGACATTTGGAGCATCAATTGCGAAATTTACGCTGCGGCTCTGAGGCTAGCTAGACAGGGGAGAGTGAGAGACTCTTCTGTTGAGAGAGCGCAGAGACGGGTGCGCCAAATAATTATAAAGTTTTGCATAAATATAGACAGATAATTCGATCTTGATATCATTTTAGTTCGGGGATTATGAGGAAGGCTGCGGGTTGTAGATTACTCATTGGTTTTGAAATTTGAGTTCATTTTTACTCAGTCCAAATAGGTCCATCGGAATTTTCGCATTCCGATGAGACCGTGAAGACAAAAGTCTACTTTCCCTATAACTACTCCCAATAAGGCAAATTAATAAATAGGCAGTTGAGTCCCCTTTATACAATATACGTTCAAACTTCAACGTAATAATCGATCAATGTGATATTAACTTCTCTAGCGTTAAAGAAATGAATTGATAATTTCATGATTATATTGACTATAACATAAATTATTTTGAGGGTTAACTTAAGGGATTCGACGGCGCATTCAACAGGCGCGGGTGGCCATGACAAAGCTTACTAAAATATGGCGTGACCATAACATCACTAATTCTACCAAAATATCACTAGTTGAGTCTCTTGTGTTCTCCATATTTTTGTATGCCTCGGAAACTTGGACTGTTAAAAAGGCAGATCGAGCTCGCATAGATGCTTTTGAAATGTGGACGTGGAGGAGAATGCTGAGAATTCTTTATACCGCCCATCGAACTAATGTTTCCATACTGGATGAGCTGGGTAATCCAAAGAGACTATCCTCCATTGTGTCGAAGAGAATGCTTACACTCTTCGGACATATTCACAGAAGCGAGAATATGGAGAAACTTGTAGTTCAGGGTCACGCCCCGTGTGGGCGGCGCCGTGGCCGTTCACCTACACGCTGGGTGGATACGACGAAACAGTTGCTAGATATGAGTATCAAGAGCGCCACTGAACTGACAGTATATCGCGAACGATGGCGAGCTACAGTTCTCAAAACTATTGATGATATTCGTGTCGGCAATACTCTAGCTCCGACTTAACGCATTTTACAAGTTCACAACATGTCTGTTAAGACATTGTGACTATGATGATAACTTAAGTATTGTTGTCTTGTAATTGCAATTTATTATCTTGAGCAATAAAACATTACTATCTATTATTACCACCCTTCTTACCATCATCGTAATAAAAGCTTGCAGAATCAGCTTATATCAGGGAATAGCATCTGAAACAAAATACCCATGCTAAACTAAAAGACATCTTATATTCATCTAAGAGTTGCGCTACGTTGGATTTTTATTTCATCTTCTTAGCTGGGGTACTCCGGGTAGGTATAGAGAGCACGGATATTGAGTTTCAGAAACATTCTTGTGTAAGAACATCACGGAAAAAAGTATAGTCGAGACAGGCAGGATCAGAGATGGAGAATAAGCTTAAGCAGCCATCCGAGCGTAAGGAGATATCACGTTGAGCGCATCACAGTGTCAAACTTGGAGAAACTTTTTCTATATTCCAGAGAATTTGCAGCAGCAGCAGCAGCGGGGGTACTGGAGATGGAGAGGCATAGAGATGACGATCGGGAGACTTGTACAGACAGACGGCTACAGTGGCGCTTCACGGAGATTAGTGTAATATAATAATATCTTCGTTGAGCTACATCACTAGCTTATCAATTTAAATCACCATATTCTCCCGAAATTCAAATCAAACAATTATCTACCTTTGAAGAAACCAGATCCTGAAGTGATTCTTCGTGCACGTACGTGTAGGTAGGCCAGAATTTGAATTACAAGCCATTTTCAACAATTTGAAATCACGATTTGACACTAACCTTAACGTCAGTCACGCACATACAAGCTTATTGTCTAAGTATACAATATACATGAAATACTGGATGTACAATGAGTAAGAAGAAAAAGAAAACTGGCCATGATCCGTTAATTGAAGAAAACTTAACTCAAAACTCAATCATCACACCAGAAGACAATGAAAACCTAAAAAAACATAATGAACTTCTACAAAATGAACTTGCGCAGAAAAGTAAGGAACTGGAATATTATCAAATATTACTTTTAGAAAAAGAAAAATTTATCCAACAACTTAACAACGAAAATCAAAGATTACAAGAGCAATACGACCTAATAACATCTAAAATTGTAGAAAAAGATTCTGTAGTAACCACACTTGAGAAATTAAATGCAAGAATCGAACAAATTGAGAAAACGAACTCATTTAAACATTCTACCTATGCCCAAGCCGTTACAAACACATCACCATTACAAAACAAGAAAAAACCTCTCAAAACTATAATTATTACACCAACAATACAGCAGTCTAGTTATCATACCAGAGAGGATCTTGGCAAGCATGTAAGCCTATCAAAATTAGACATTAAAGTGGAAGATGTGAGGAATACAAAAAATGGAGGCATCGAATTAAATTTAGAAGACTGTTACCATGATAAATTAAAAGAAGAAATGAAGAAAAACCTACCAACAATGTACACATTATCAGAGCCAAATATGCTTAACCCAAGGATAAAAATCGTTGGTTACCAGTCAGAAAACAAAATATCAGAAAAAGAAATCGAAGAAGACATCGCGCGACAGAATAACTTCATAAACAAAGAAGATTTGAAGGTTACTTATATCAGGCACAACGCCTCAAAAAAAAATTATGTTATATACGCAAACATAACAGGTAAATCGTTTAGATACATTTTCAATAACAACAATGGAAAAATATTAGTCGGATTTCAAAATCTTCCAGTTTACCAAAACAATTATATATCCCAATGTAAAAATTGTTACAAATTTAACCATTCGACAAAAAAATGCAACAATCGCAAAGTTTGTTTAAAATGTGGTGACGAACATGATTCTGATTCATGTGAAAAATCGTTTTCCACATGTTGTAACTGTATAAATTCAAATAAAAAATACAATAAGAATTTCAACATCAACCATTCACCTACAGATAGAAATTGTCCAGTTTATAAATTTTTCCAAGATAAGCATACATCTAGAATACTGTTCTAATATTACACAAAATGTATATATTTTGTTATGAGTAAATATGAGAGAAACTCTAGTCCAAATGTTATGTTAGAATTCTTGGATATTTTAGACAGTGAAAAAACTATTGATACAAAAATTTGTAATGATTTTCAAAACTATTTTAAGGAACTAGTGGATGAAGGTAACCGTGGCCTAGGAGTGGTTCATTTTAATATACGAGGTCTAAGAAAACATTTCGATGAACTAATCAGTTACATACAAATGTCATACGACTGTTTAGATATTATAGTCTTGTCAGAAACCAGAATCATAGAGTCGGTAAGTGACTTCACAATACCTAACTATAAACAATATTATAATAACTCCTCTATTAATCAATGTGATGGCGTCATGATTTACATAAAAGATCATATAGCATCTGACGTTACTATCAAACAGGTAAATAATACAAATTTTTTAAGAATAACATTTTCTGTTTTAACATCTCTACAAAATAATACAATAGGAATATCTGCATATTATAGGCCTCCAAGTACAAATACTTCTAACTACTTAAAAGATCTTGACCATTATTTGAATACTTTAAAAATGCAAAACATCGAAATATATCTAGGAGATATTAATATTAATTTATTAAATATTGAAAATAATGAAACAAGCAATTATTTAAGTATTCTCAGTGGGAATGGATTTTACTCATATATAAATAAACCCACAAGAGTTACTAAGGATACTGAATCAATTATAGACCACATATTTATTAGAAAACAGAATTCACTAAAAAATAAAGTTTTGGTTTCTCCCATCATTTTTACAACTGATTTAACTGATCATTTTACTACATTCATAAATATCTTATACTCAAACCCCAATAAGGCATATCCAGTTAATGATAAAACCATCAAGAAAATTGACTACAACAAATTAGACTCATTACTTATTACCGAAAAGTGGAAAAATGTTTTTACACAAACAAGCCCTCAGCAATCTTATAACAATTTTATTGACAAACTTAATGACTACATTTCCAATTCCACCAAAATAATAACATATAAACAAAAAAAGCTAGTTAAAGTTAAACCCTGGATCACGAATGGTCTCATAAGCTCAATAATAAAGCGAGATAATCTAAAAAGAGCACTTATGAAAAACTTTTCGCCCGAATTGGAGTACGAATATAAAACTTATAGGAATAAACTTTACACATTATTGAGAAAAACTAAAAATGACTATTATAAAACTAAAATTAATGAGGCGGGAACAAATTATAGAAAAGTATGGAATATTATACATGACATTACTTCAGAAAGGACTAAAAAATCCATTGAAAATACAAATATTCAAATTGATAGCGGAATTACAATTACAGATAACACTATGAAAGCTAACGAGTTTAATAAATACTTTATAAATATTGGAAAAGAAATGGGTAAAAAAATTCCAAATAAAGAGTTGCCAAAAAACTTTTCATCAGATAAATCTATCAGCAATTCAATATTTCTTGAGCCAGTTACCGAAAATGAGCTGATAAATATTATATCCGCCTTGAAGAATAACTGCTCGCCAGGGCCAGATAACGTAAGTGTAAAAACCTTAAAACAAATTCATTGTTATATAACCAAACCATTAGCTTATATAATTAATCAGTGTTTTTTAACTGGACAAATTCCTCAACAATGGAAACTTTCAAGTATCACACCAATCTTCAAAGCCGGAAAATTTTCTGAACTAAATAATTATAGACCTATATCTGTCATAAATAATACCGCAAAAATTTTTGAACAATCTATCAAGATAAGATTGACAGAGTTTCTAGATAAAAATAACGTAATAACTGAAAAACAATTTGGGTTTATAAAGCAATCAAATACTGAAAATGCCATAATGAACTTTATAAATACCACGATGGAGACTTTGGATAAATCAGAAAAGAGCTTAGCCATCTTTCTTGACCTGGCTAAGGCCTTCGACACGGTTGACCACAAATTGTTACTTGGAAAACTTAATAATTATGGCATTCGGGGAGTTGCTTTAGAGTTGATGACCAATTATTTATCGCACAGAATTCAAAGAGTGAAAATAGGAAACACCTTTAGTTCAGAATTGGTAATACAAATAGGGGTACCCCAGGGTACAGTTCTAGGACCTATTCTTTTCTTAATATATATTAATGGTATCACTAAAATAAACAATTTTTTAGGTCATATAATATGCTATGCAGATGATACTGCTATTATTTTTAGAGGTCCTTCTTGGGAAATTGTGAAGTCAACTGCTGAATCTGATATGAAAAAAATATATACTTGGCTGAATAGTAATAAACTTTCCCTAAATATCAATAAAACTAAATTTATAACATTTTCACCTACAATTACAGGTCAACCAAAAGATATTGATATCAAATTACATGAACCATCCTGTGATGACACCAAACAGTGTGATTGTAACATAATAAAAAAAACTAAATCACTTAGATATTTAGGAATCATGATAGATCAACATTTAAAATGGGGGGATCATATTAACTATGTCTCCAAACGTTTGAGAAGTCTGATGCATAAGTTTTATGAATTACGTGACATCCTATCAAGAAAAAATTTAATGATTCTGTATACAGCCCTTGTAGAATCTATTATCAGATACTGCATTCCTGTTTGGGGTGCAGCCTTCAAATCAACAATTTCATCGCTACAAGTTGCTCAAAATATAATACTGAAGATAATTTTGAAAAAGAACAAACTTTACCCAACTAAAGAACTATTCAATGAATCTAAATTACTAAATGTACATTTGCTATATGTTTACAGCTGTTTAAATAGAATGTTTCATGATCAAAATAAATTTACCCTCAGTTATATTAGAGATACCCGGTCGAAAATTAACCTTGATTTTAAAACAGAATTTACTCATAAAACTTTTACACAACACTCCTTCACATATTACGGACCCAAACTATTCAACAAGCTTCCGAAAAAATTAAAATTGATATCAAAATTTCGCTTATTTAAAAAAGAAATTAAAACATTTATACAAAACAATCAAGAAAAATTTAACATTTAAATTTTCACTGACTTCTGTATATTTTTCTGAAACACTACTCCTTGGCCGTTTCGTTCATTAGTGCCTTAAAGGTTAGTAGGTGTAGTTAATATATATTAGTAATTTTGTTTCTGTTTTTGTTTCTGTATTTTAATTTAAGTTACACACTTAATATTCTGTACATGATATGTGGGATTGAACAATACACTATTACGAAACAGACTTCCAAGCCTAATGTGATAGCTGTATTAGTTCAACCCCACTTGATCTACATACTTATATAATATTGATTTACACATATTATTACATGCCATTATTTTGTATAGAATATTATTCTAAATTTTGAATGTATTGTAATGAACAAATAAATAATAATAAAAAAAAAAATACAGTTCTTTCAATTCACCGTACGAAATATTCACAGACCAAATAAAAAAGGCGGACTTTAACATATTAGGCGCTTCCTCAGAGGAACAACTAAACATTGAGGTAGTAAACAAATAAATTTTATAGGCCACCATTGATTCCCCCGTTGTCATACTAACAACCAGATAGAGCGGTCATCATTATTTACTATCGTCTTCATCTCTTATCTGTATCCAGAAACATTCCATTTCGCATTAAAAGACGGCATGATTGATTCACTAATGATTATAGCAATATTCAATAGATACTGTTGGGCTCTATTGCATTACCGCACATTTCTTCATATTTTCCATTAGAACGCAAATTCTTGAAGAGACACATAAATCCTGAAGATCTAGTCAAAACATAGTAAACAATCAGCACAGTATCTCAGGTTGACGGCAATTACATGAGCATCCCCCCTTTTGGATGATTATTTGTAGGGATGCTAACGATACTTCGATACTTGAAATGTATCGATACTTCTGCACTAATAATATCGAGTATTTTTATCTTAGATACTTTTTGAGTGATTCCAAGCTGGTATCGCTACTTTTGTAGTGGTATCGGTATCGAAAATGATTTCGAACCAAACGCACTTCCATTGGCGTGTACTTTTATACTACACTATACTTGGCTAAAAAAAATCGTATTGGTACCGGTATCAATATTTTTATTTTCGCATCTCTACTCAGATTTCACACCCGTAAAATAATCCCAGCATCAGATTCTGTGGGAACCATTTTTATAAAGGAAAACCCCAGAGATATTCTGCTGGTTGTTTACTATGCTGTGATTTAATAACGCTGATATTACCGTCACATGCATGTCACATGAGCTGTTCAACAGATTCCCTTGGATCTCGTTTAGTTTATGCGTAGTTAGTAAAATCAAATTCGCTATTTGTTGGTGACTTAGTGAGCGTTTACGGACAGTTGTGCGGACATTAATATATTTGAATGTAATTGAAGTTGTAGCTCAACAATTTTTCGTCCTGACACGTAGAAGATATTTGTGACAAGAGTTGCGATGGACGAATTTTCAGGTTGGGTTGTTGTTTACAATTTGAACTGTCAGTGCGAGATCACAGCTGATGAATGTTTTCATCATTACTTGTCAAAAATTTGTTTATTTACTTTTAATGACGTTCAAAGATGGCATTCAGCAGCATATTCTGAAGTGTTTTGTTTACTTCCTCTAGGTTTATTTATTCCTATGAGGCGCTCCAAATTCCTCGCATAAAGCATACTGCATACAAAATCCAGAAACTCAGATATGTGCCCAGAACCCTGTCAATTATCACCCACCACTTCTCCCCACCTTGTACAAGGTCATCACATCACCGTTGCGATATGCAGGAGGATTGAACAACACTACGCAAACCAATATTTTGAGTGAAGAACAAAAGGGATGTAGAAAACAAAGCCAAGGTTGCGAGGAACAGCTCACAATTGATAATATAACCATGGAGCAAACTAGAAAGGAATTTCCATACATGTTTCATCGATTGTAAAAGGTTTTTGACTTTGTGCCCCATAGCTGGCTCATGAAAACTATTCAAATATATAAAATTAACCCAGTCCCTCGTCAGTTCCTTACAAGAACCATTGAGACATGGCAAACCAACATACATCTTAAGGTACGTTTACACGCTTGTCAAGGCTCGACAAGCATCCACAAGCCCCAAGCGTTTACAAATGTCGCTTGGCATTTGGAAGTTGTTCATACGCTTGCGAATGCGTCAGTGTGCTACGGAAGTCCAAGCATGGCGGACACTGAACTAGTAAGGGCTCTTACGTTCGGTTTAACTTACTTTTACTTCAAATACAAGCATAAAACAAAAGCAAGGAAAGCCCGACGACCACGAAGATGGTGGATCGACCAGCCACTCATTTTGAAAAGAAAACTATACGTCCGTTCGTCACGCAATCACAGCGGCTACTAAACGCGCACCGGCACCAACGTGTAAATGCGTCGCAAGCGCTTGCCGCAAACGCCCTTTGATCTGTGTCAAAAAACCGACATTAGTCTCGATCGGACACAAGGGTCCGCAAATTTAAGCAAGCCAAGCCAAATGGCCTCTTCACACGCTTGTGCTTGTGGATGCTTGCCGAGCCTTGGCAAGCGTGTAAATGCGGCATTAAAACTTAATGCGACACAAAGCTACAAGATATATACATCATTAAATAGCCATCCATAGCAGACGATAATTGCAGAAAACAATAAGGTACATTTGCACGCTTGCCACAAGCCCCAAGCGTTCACAAATGTCGCTTGGCATTTGGAAGTCGTTTACACGCTCGCGAATGCGTCATTGTGCTACGGACATCCAAGCATAGCTGACACTGACTCCAAGCATCTGCAACTTGCTTTTTATCTTTATGATTAACGTATTTGGGATTCCAAATACGCGTTTCGCTCTGATAATATTCCAACATTATAACTCTCTTCGTTTGCCCAGCCACTCGTTTTGAATAGAAAACTATACATCCGCTCATCACGCAATCACAGCGGCTACTAAACGCGCACCAACGTGTAAATGCGTCGCAAGCGCTTGCCGCAAACACCCTTTGATCTGTGTCAAAGAACTGACACCAGTCCCGATCGGATACAAGCGCCCGCAAATTCACGCAAGCCAAGCCAAACGGCCTCTTCACACGCTTGTGCTTGTGGATGCTTGTCGAGGCTTGGCAAGCGTGGAAATGCGGTAATAGATCACAGCGCGTGCAAAACATTCGCTGGAACCGAGTACATAGCCAGACATAAATCTGCAGCCAAACTCATAAACCATCAAGCATTAGCCACACCAAATAGACCAATATAAAGCAAAGATTCATATTATAATTACACACCTACATCTGTACTCGAAAACAATGAGTACAAACTATACAGCTACTTTTCATAGGGATGTTTTATATTTTTTGTGTTACCATGGTACAATGGTTTCTAGTGGGCGCTGTTCATAGCTCACGGCTGGATTATTACCTTTTGACAAGTAGTTTAGTAATCGTTGTGTAATTTAATGATAGTAGATAATTAATAACATAATGTTTATTAAGCGAAAATGAGTCTAATAACTAATACAGTTGAATGTTTACCCAACAAGTGAGTTAGTGCCATTACTGCCAGTTGAATACTGTACAGGGTGTCCCATTTTGGGCACTTTTACGGGGTATCTCGGTTATTTTTGAAGATAGAGATAGAGTTGCGGTTTTCGCGACACTGTGCTACTTTTTTGTGAAACTAAAGACTAAAGATGCCGTCAACAGAATTACCATGGCCCTCTTGGTTTTTGAGATACAGGGTGAAATCGAAAATTATCGATTTTGGGACCACCCTCGTATCTCGGTTATCTTTTATCTTATTGAAAAGTTTAAAAAAGGATCTCGTAGAATTTTTTCTGTAGAATCCAGTGGTGTAATTGGATTTTTTTGCTCTAACCATTTTCCAGTTATGAAGCAAACATATATTTTTTTAAATGGTATATTATTATTGAAGTCAATCGGGAATAATTCAAGCTTTTCAAAAAAAATTGCGCTCAAAATTAGATTTTTTTCATTTTTTACTTTATTTGTAGCAGTAGGCCATGGTACAAGAGACTTCCTACTCAAATTCGGAAAAACAGAATCAAAGTCCATCTTTTTAAATAATAATGTCTCATTAAAATGATGAATATTGTGTTATTATAATATTGGGTAGATAGTGGACTACGACTCAGCTATTAAAAACAAAAAAGCAAATCTGTAAAGAACTTGCGAGACTGTCAGCTTTTAATTATACTTTTATTAAATATAGCTTTGTTCTTTCTGCGTTTTCATTTTAATTATTGTCAATTTTCTATAGTAATGGCAGCTTAGATACCCAGAGAGACAGCAACTGTTTTCAGATATATTTGCTCGTCTAAAAATAAATATAGTTAGGTACGGATCCTTTATTCAACCACGTCCTAAAACTCATTTCAAGGAGAATAGGGAGCAAAGGGAAACAACCGTATTAGGTTACATAGAAGCAACGCATTCATCATCTTGTAAGCACAAAGAAGAAGCTGTAGGGGTACAAAAATCAACTGCAGAAATAATTCTAAAAAAATACAATTACCATCCATACAAGTTTAAAGTACTTCAACATTTGCATTTAATCGCCATAACACGAAGGAGACCAATAATTCTTTTACAAGCCATTAAAAGAATAAGAAATTGTGCCAGATTTGCATTCGAGAAAATAGTCTCCAACATGAACCAACATCTCTAAAAGCTCCTTGATGTTTTTAGTTTCTATTTTGATTCAAATCCAAATTTAATAGTGTGTTGATATTCTTGAGATATAATGTTGTTTGACTTTAAGTAATGTAATACGATAAGTAATATTCACTGAATATTATCACAAATAGTAGTTCATAGCGTATAAAATACAATCAAATAATTGAGTTTAGAAGTATTGAGTATCTAGTATCTTAACAAATAAAGTAAAAAACGAAATTTTGAGCTTAGTTTTCAAAACAACTTAACACTAATATATATTTTTGAAAAGCTTGAATTATTTCCGATTGACTTGAAAAATAATATGCAGGGTGTTCCATTTAAAAAAATATATGTTTGCTTCATAACTGAAAAAAGGTTAGTGCAAGAAAAAATCAAACTAAACCACTGGATTCTACAGTAAAAATTCTATGAGACCCTTTTTTGAACTTTTCAATAAGATAAAAGACAACCGAGTTACGAGGGTGGTCCCAAAATCGATAATTTTCGATTTCACCCTGTATCTCAAAAACCAAGAGGGCCATGGTAATTCTGATGACGGCATCTTTAGTCTTCAGTTTCACAAAAAAGTAGCACAGTATCGCGAAAACCGCAACTCTCTATCTTCAAAAATAACCGAGATACCCCGCAAAAGCGGCCAAAATGGGACACCCTGTACTTTGTCTGTCAATACTTATCCCAGTATGCGGTTTGTTTATAGTAGTAGTAGTTCAGAAGTAGTCTGATAATGGCTGTCTTCAACGCAGTGGAAGTAGATAAACATTATTTTTATAACCTTTTGGTAGATTTTTGATCGCCGGCACCACTGGAACAACATTTTTGAGGACTCATATTACATACAAGGCGCTATATAGATTTTTACTCGCCCAAGGAAGTTTATGTCATCCTATGATTACAGAAAAGTTTTATTGGATATCCTTGCAAATATACGCATAAGTTCGTTTTCTCGTTTATTTGTTGGTGTAAGTAATTTAAAGTTATATTCGATGAAATACGTAACAAGCTTTTTTGATTCAGTAGAAGTTGATGTTGTATATCGAATCTGAAAGCTAGTTTTATATTTAAAACTTGCTTCTCCAAATTATGGACTGGACTCAGATGTAGATAGAATAATCTATAAAAATAACTCAGATCATCTAGCTAGCTCTATTCCATCAAATAATTACTGCATATATATTATATTATGATAGGCGAGCCTAAGTCGTTTGCCGACTTTGTTAGGAAACAAATTTATGCTATAGCTGGGAAGCGGCAAAAATATATTAAAGCGAAGTGTACTCTTTAAACTGAATTCCAAGCTTTCGGACTATGTCTACATCATCATGGCTGAAATATTGAATTAACTTAAGCAATGGAGTTTATACTTACAAAGTTTGTCGAGATTGTTGCATAGGTTAGAAAATACGCATATTGGTTAGATTATCACAAAAATTCCTTAAAATATTATGATATTTGATAATATCCTCATCAATTAATTAATCACACACAACATTTAGGTTAAAAGATCTATAGATTGACAATATAAAATTAGATTTCTGTTTCGTTCGAGGAATGGTGGTTATATTATGGTATAGAGCACTAAATAGTGTTCCAAGTACATTAAATGTAATTTTTTACCAAACTTAAGTTGGCCAAGAATTTGGTACCATATTATGTTTTTGACTAATAGATTATGGAAGCAATATTATGATTAAGGTATCGCTTATGTCCCACTAACTCTAGCCTATTTTCATATTATGCAATAGCTGACTGTTTCATTTGTGTTTCTCAGCTGCATTTCCAAAAGTAAATCATGTTTTTCGCAGTTTTTGTTAATGAATTCCCCTACTAGCGTGAGTTATGAAAGCTAATAGTCATGGTGCTGTTTGTTTGTAGGTAGTATTATCTGTTCAAAAATAGTTTAGTAATCGCTGTAGTACTTAATGGGACTAGATAAGCATTTTTTCCTTTCTTTTTTGTTTTTCAACGGTCAAATCTTTTTGCATACCAAAATCGCAGCGAAATGAGTCTATTTTTGATTGCAAATAAAAACAATGTTCACAATACAGCACTATAACCTTCGGGAGCGAAATTATAAAATGAGGACATAGATATGCTCACCATATTTTTTTTAACCAGCTGATAATCGCATTTTCTAAGAGATCAGTAGGGGGACTCCATGTCACATAAAGAATTCGACAGATGCATTTCTACAGTCGAAATCTACTTTACAAGTCGACAATGATCGATGAGCCTACCCTGGTGTCACTATCGACTTCCTTTTGGCCAGTTTCATCATCTTGTCATTGAGTTATGTTGATTGAGTTTTTGTGGAAAACTAGTGAATTTAGATTGTGGCTCTTCTCAGCATCATGTCTAAGGTTATGGAGACTGTCATTAACACACAGCTCCTGAAATACCTGGACACCAATAACATCATAAATGATCGCCAGTATGGCTTCCGTAAGCACAGGTCTACAGGTGACCTCCTTGCCTACGTCACTCACTTGTGGAACAGAGCAATAGACAATCATGCCGAATCCCGTGTTGTTGCACTTGATACATCGAAAGCTTTCGACAGAGTATGGCGTGACGGACTTCTGGTCAAGCTTGCTGCTTATGGACTACCACCTGGCCTGCGCCAGTGGCTGAATAGCTTTTTGAACGACCGATGTCTGTTTGTTGTAGTCGAGGGCTGTTCATCAGACGTATTTTCAATAAACGCCGGTGTTCCTCAGGGATCTGTCCTATCCCCTACACTGTTTCTACAGCTTCGCAGATGACAGTACATTAGTGTCGTGCATGGAACCAGGCAAGCCACTATCATCTCAGGAGACGGTACGTCGGCGACAGCAGCATGCCTCACAGATCAACGCTGATATCAAAACAATTCTCGAGTGGGGATTAGCAAATAAAGTACAGTTCAACGTACAAAAAACTCAGGCAACAAGACTTACAAAGAAGTCTCACGATGGCTTACCAACCGTGGAAATGGAGGGTCACCCCATAGTCGAATCACCTTCCGTCAAGCTTTTGGGAATCAACATCAACAATAACATGTCCTGGCACGACCACGTCGTCAGTATTGCTAAAACGGCATCCCAGAAGCTTGGAGTTTTGTTCCGCTGTAGGAAGTTGTATACACCAGAGCAACTGCTGCTGCTCTACAAGGCGCAGATCCGACCATCGCTGGAGTATTGCTCCCATGTGTGGGGATGCGCTCCGAAGCACTCTCTAAAGCTTCTGGACACTATCCAGAAAAGAGCGATTAGACTAATCGATACGCCAAACCTCACAAAGGACCTCCACAGCCTGGAACATCGAAGGAGGGTGGCTGACCTGTCCCTGTTTTACAGATTCTATCACGAAAGATGTTCGAGTGAGCTCTCTCATATAATAACACCACAGGCCGTCCGAACCAGGAAAACTAGAGAAGCTCTGCGAGCTCACCCTTACCAGGTCGAGGTCCTTACTCCTCGAACTAGTCTCCTCCAGCATTCCTTCTTTTGGAGAACTTCGACGCTGTGGAATCAGCTGCCGGGGAATTTGTTTCCCGACGGCTACAACCTGCAGCGTTTCAAATCTAACGTGAAGAGATACTTATCCTCTCGCGGCGCTTCTTCAGCGCCATAGGCTTTTAGCCTTTGCGGGAGGCCGACCATAAAAAAGAAATTTGCATTCTAATGATTGATATCTGATTTTCAAGTGAACTTAACCTCTTTTCGACAATTTTAAATTTTGTCAGACGTTTGTCGTTTGTATTGTTTGTGTTTACTACTGTATTAAATTTCATATTGGGATCGTATAAAATTTGTGTTGTTACATTGAAACCAGTAAAAATATGTAGCCTGAAGCTCCATTTAAACTTCCATTGAAAAGCAACGGCACAATCACTTTGTTTCCTCTTCTGGATAGTGTCCAGAAGCTTTAGAGGGTGCTTCGGAGTGCATCCCCGTACATGATAGCAATACTACAACGATGGTCGGATCTGTGCCTTGTAGAGCAGCAGTAGTTGCTCTGGTGTATACAGCTTCCTACAGCGGAACAAATCTCCGAGCTTCTGGGATGTCGTGTAGCAATACTGATGACGTGGTCGTGCCAGTACATGGTATAGTAGATGTTGGTCCCAAAAAGCTTGACGGAAGGTGACTCGACTATAGGGAGGACCTTCATTTCCACAGTTGGTAGGCCAACGTGAGACTTCTTTGTCAGTGTTGTTGCCTGAGTTTTCTGTACGCTAAACTATACTTTATTTACTCATTTCCACTCGACAATTGGTTTGATACCTACGTGAGGCATGTTGCTGTCGCCGACGTAACGTCTCTTGGGATGATAGTAGCTTGTCTGGTTCCATGCACGATATTAATGTACTATCGTTTGTGAAGCTATAGATTGGGCTGGATGTTATTTCCAGCAGCTCGTTGTTGTACAGAAGAAACAGTATATGGGATAGGACACCGTCGATTACTGAAAATACGTACCATGAACAGCCTATGACTACAACAAACAGAGATCGGTCGTTCAAAAAGCTATTCAGCCACTGGCGTATATCGATATCTTAAGTACAACAACATGGGATTCGCCATGATGTTTAATTATTGTTCTGTTCCACACTTGGGTGAAGTAGGCCAGGAAGTCACCCGTATTTATGGAGCCTACGAATGTTGGCCTATTCAAGTCCCACGTCAACAAATGTCCCCCTAACAACCTTTTCATAGCATCCGCAGTTCTCTGGTATTCAGGCTTCCCCTTCGAGGTCTGCTCAGTTATAAAAAAAGTCTCAAATATGAATAATTGATTATTTTAATTGAACAGCAATGCGTCTGTTTTGGTATTTTAAATTGATCGTCAATATAATCATACCATTGATCTCAGATGGAATGGCTTATGTAAAACGATGTATCGGAGTGCGATTTGTATAAAAATAGAAATGTATTCATGTAGGTACCAGCATCGTTAGCTGGAATTATCCACCTACATTATCCTGTTTATGGTTTGTTTTCTAATTGCTATTATATCAAAATACTAAGCTGTTAGTGTTAAAAAACGTAATTACGATACCACTATGCTACTAAGTAGCGGTGGGTAGAGGTAATTATTATATTTTGATGTCAACAGTAAACAAAGTTTTTTATTTGATAAACATGCTTGTCTGCGAATGTCTATTACACTTTATCAACTGCAGATTATGCAAACAACTTTTGAGATTAGTTGGCGTAGGATGGTACAGAGCTATCACAAGTACTAGTAAATAGTATTTCAAATACCAATTACCAATTACCACAGTCGCATGCCTCAAAGTACAAATACCAAGTAATTTTATTTTTGAAAGGACTTCAAGTATCAAATACTTTAATTTGATACTTGATTTTTCAAATAAAGTAATTCATATACGATACTAATATTTCAAGTACTTAATAAAGTAATTCAAATACCATACTAATACTTGAATTACTTGATATAGTATTTCAAATACGGCGATGGATATTTCAAGTATTTCATAATATTATTGTTGAGTAATAAAAAGTACCTTATGAATGGAAAAATGGTATACATTTCAATAAAAATAGAAACTGATTTTTGTTTGAATGACACTACCAAGACATGCAACGTGATTGAATCACAAAACTACTTATACTATAAGAATATTATATATATATTATTATAAACAAAACAAAAACAAAAAAGGTGCAACCCGGGCTCCGACACACCGAGGACTATGTCGGCCTTATTTGCCTGTATAACCTCGAGCGTGGAGAATGAGTAGTTCCAGTAAATTCGGCACCCCTCGTTCTCCACAACGGACTCAATGTCCCCTGGAGCGTATGGCAGCACCGGTGTCTCATCTATACCGTATGAGTGATTGTGTCGATTGTGGTGAGACTGTCGTAGAGTCAGAGTGTCGCGTAGGCTATCACGACAGAGGCAGAGCGCAAGGCGACGCGATGCGTAATGTTGATTTGTCCATACTTGTCTAGACTTGAGCATTTAATGCTTGAAATGTGTATTTCAAGTATTTTTATATTTTCATCGAGCTATACTAATATGTATTTCTTACTCACTTTAGTATTTCGAGTATAAATGTATAAATTTGAATTATATTTTTTGTGTGGAAGTAAAGTAGAGCCCAGAGATATACCATTTGTGTACGTTTTGCGCTATATAAAAACTGCATACCGTCTCTTAGTACAGTTCATCATTTGGAATAGATACAGTTTCGATAAATTATCAATGGTTACCATTATTTTATTTTCGTACTGGTAACCAATTCATGGAATGTGCTTTTAACCCATTTTCTAACAAAACGTCACCTTTTAGAATGGTGAAAATGAAACACTAAGTTGTATTTGAACGTAAATCTGTCGGGTGACGTTCACGATGTATATTTTGACTGAACTATGATAAGACCGACAAATTCCAGGATTATTAGCGACTCGATCGATGAAGAGGACCGGACTTTAGTCAAATTGTTTAGGCAGGTATTGCTACCGTTATTGATAGCAACGCCAATCGTGCGTTACTTTTCTATCTGAAACGGACGTTTTTTTCGGAAGTGTGACAGCTAGAGTATGTTCCGGCCTTGGGAAGATAATAGAATCTTGATGACTCCACCGATGAGGATGACGTCTAACATATGTTTCTTGGATACTCATCTAAGCATTTCTACTCAGCCCATGAGAAAGTGAAATTTATAATGGATTCGGGAAATATTGCTCTCTTCTTTTCCTTGACGCTCTAGCTTCTCCATACCCAGGTTACTCCTTATACAGGAAAGATACACATACAGATAGACATCTCAATGGTTTATTCCATCATCTGTTGATGTCTACAAAAAAATGCATTTGTGTGGTAGAGTTGACATCGATCAAACAGATGAAACAGTTACAACCCGTTTAAAGGTACACGAAGATACCGTAATCCAACAGGCTCTGCCCTCGCAGAAGATAACATCGCTAAAGGCGACAAAATCAATTTTCGAGACACCAAAATAATCTCAAGAGTCTCCTATACATCTCCAAGGTATGATCTAGAAGTCATAAAAATTTTCAAATACTGAAATAACCTAAGACGGGATGACGACATCTACCTACGCAATATGGAAATATTTTTGTCGTTAGCGATAATCCTCGTCAACAACCCCACCAATGAGAATATCATTTGTCTCAATACTCTGAGAATGTCCCGAGCAACCGTGGACATGAAAGCAAATCTGAAGAGGAGGCATTTGTTTGTACCAAAGAAGTACGGAAAGGATCAAAAAGTGAGAAAGAATTAATTTAAAACTTTTTCACCCAAAAAATCTCGCACAGTTACTCCAAACAAAGTGCCTCCAATCTTAAGTGACATCCAACTGGCCGCAACTTCTGCAAGCTTCACCAAGTGATAAGAGGTATGGTAAACATATATAATATATTTGAACATTCGCGTAAAAATATACCAACACAGTAAACTTACTTTGTAATAACAATACAGTACAGTTCAAGCCCCTCATAATTTTTTGCACAAAAATAATACTCCCAATTGTTTTTGTCTTATACTCCTAAAGAAAAATCAATAGAATATTTTCTATGCCTGCAACCTTGAGAACTTAGAATTTTTTGATTCCATACCTTCCATTCTTCAACATTAGTTGCCTCTCTTTATTACAGTTACAATTGAGTGTAGAAAGGAATAATTTACCATATGGTTTATATGATTATATTGAAATGTTAATTTAGAATTTGTCTTGATTTCTGTTATGTATAATTAGTTACCTCTACCATATATTTATCAACAGATAATAAAGTTTAAAACATCTTGTTCAAACAACTGATGTGTGAGCACTTTATTGGATGGAATGAACATTTTCGTTGTTGCCCACTCCAACGAATTCGAATGCCCAGTCCGACCCCGTTCCGTTTCTATGTCGGCACTTTTTGCGGAGATCCTCACTTTGTAAACAAATGGTATATCTCTGGGCTTTACTATACCAATACAAATACTTCTTATAGCATTTGGGAAATAAAATTAATTTGAAATACAGTACTTCAAATACCAGAAAGTAATTGAAATAAATTTTTCAAGTACTTTACTTCTTTGGTATTTCAAATAAAAATGCCAGGTATTTGAAATATATTTTTTGTGCTACAAGTACCAAATACAAATACTTCTTAGAGAGTATTTGGGGAATCAAGTACAAATATCACAAAAACAATGTATTTGAAGTACAGTACTTCAAATACCAGAAAGTAATTGAAATACATTTTTCAAGTACTTTACTTGAAGTAATGACAGCTCTGGGATGGTAGTATCTGCATAGACTGAGACTCAGCTTGGTGGAGACTAGTGAGGTTCGTAGAATGACTGGTTAATTGATAAACTAGGTGAAGCTGGTGGACAGGAAGGTCAGTAAGTCAAGTGGATATCATAACGATTTAGAAGTTATGAAATTGGCAAAAATGAGGTAATTTGTCAAACAGTGGATGAAATGAGCAAAGTAGGTCCAAATATTCAAGAGAATATGCTGACAAAACTGAAGATATGTTGATTTTCAATATCATACAAAAATTTCAAGTTGGAAGATCCGTTGCAAATTGTACCCCTAGAAAAATAAAGATCTTGCAAATGATTCACGAAGACCACATCGGTGTGCTGATTCAGTTTTTTAACGATGAAATACCTGAGGAATGGCTAAAGTCCGTTTTTATAGCACTACCTAAGAAACAGCGTGCAAAGAGATGTGACAAATACAGGCTGATTAGTCTGATGAGCCACACTTTAGAGATTGTTCTCCGTATAATACATCGAAGAATAAGAAGCCGCTGCGAACGAGACATGGATAAGACGCAGTTCGGCTTTAGGAACGCAATGGGCACTCGTGAGGTACTCTTTGCCTTAAATGTACTTCTTTAAAAGTGTCGCGACAAAGTTAAGGATGTATTTGTCTGTTTTATAGACTATGAGAAAGCGTTTGACAGGGTTCAGCATGGAATACTATTGAGCGTATTGAGAAACTCGGGTATCGATTATAGGGATCTGAGAATTATAGAGAACCTGTATTGGAGGCAGTAGGCAGTTGTCCGAGTCGATGGTAGATTAACTGACGAATGTCGCATTCAACGAGGCGTCAGGCAGGGATGCATACTATTCCCGCTACTGCTCAACACCTACTCGGATATAATTTTCAAACAAGCCCTGCAAGATAAAGAGCTAGGAGTGAAGGTCAACGGTGTGGTGATTAATAATATTCGATATGCTGACATCACGGTCGTCTTGTGTGATAGTATTCAGGGCCTACAACAGTTGTTGAATTGTGTGAATACAGCTGGTCGGTATATGGGACTAAAGATAAATGTCACTAAAACAAAATTTATGATATTCTGCCGTCAAACACACGCCGGTGCATCCGTACAAATAGAACAGCAGAACATTGAAAGAGTCACCCATTTTAAGTATCTTGGATGCTACATCACAGAACATCTAGATCCAGATAAGGAGATTAAGTGCCGAACTGAAGCAGCCCGCACGACTTTCTTAAAAATGAGATCATTCTTCTCTAATGACAACCTAAATCTGAAATTGCGGCAAAGAATGATAAAATGTTATATTTGGTCTATATTGTTATATGGGGCTGAGACCTGGAGTTAAAAAGCCGCTACAATCAACCGTCTAGAAGCATTCGAAATATGGTTACATAGAAGAATGCTCCGTATACCGTGGACAACTATGCAGACCAACGAAGCAGTATTGAATAGAGCCAACGCAGTTCGTGAGCTGCTCGAAACGATCAAGATAAGAAAGATATCATATCTGGGACATGTTCTTAGAGGTGACCGATACAAAATCCTTCAACTTATAATGAAGGGAAACATCGAGGTACGAAGAGGAATTGGAAGGAAACAGATGTCATGGCTCAAGAATATTAGAGACTGGACAGGAATAAGCAGTGCAGAACAGCCATTCAGAATAGCCGAAAGCCGTGAACAACTCTCCATTGTAATTGCCAACGTTAGGGGACCTGATATGGCACCGAAAGAAGAAGAAGAAGAAGAAAAATGAAGAATGTTACTATAAAGGCTCAAGGTTGTAAAGTTCATTAAAGCTTGGTTTGGCATGGAAATTCTACAGCTGCTGTTGAAGAATATTGTCAACGTTTTCCACATCAAAGATATCCTGATGAAAACATATTTGTCAGAGTTCTCAACAAATTGTGCGAGACTGGTAAGGTTACCAGCGCTAACATAACATCTGAATGCGCTACTCGACAAGTTTAGGAGAAGTGGAAAATATTCTGGATCTAGTAGAAGAAGATGCAACTGTCAGCTCACGATAAAGCTCGGTGGATAAATAATAATCATCGTCTCGTATTGCGTATACTTTTACGGATGAAGCTACATTTACCCGTGATGGCATTAATATAATATAAATACATTATATCATGTATGGTCAGACTAAATCCCCAAGCAACAGTTGAAAGCAATGTTTTTGTAAACATATGGTGTAGTATAGTCGACAGTTATTTAATTGGCCTTTTTATTTTGGAGAATCGACTCACAGGAGACAACTACTTTGATTTTTTACAAAATGTACTACAAATCAAGTGATAATTCAAAACGGTCAAGTTAATTTTCCAACTCGTCACTTTTAATTTCAAACTGTCAGTTGTAATTTATACCTGTCAGTTTGCAGCTGCAAAAGATGTAGTTCGACGAATTGAGATTACCGAAGCCCATATTAGAGAAGAAAAAAATGAATCAATTGGTAGAGCAACAAGTGGTCTTCGTAGACGAAGCAGAAAATGTTTAGAGGTCACTCGTGGTATTTTTGAACATTTATTAAAAGAACGCCATGATTAAGAAAATGTTAATGTGTGAAATTTGTTTATTTGTTACTATGATATAACTTGAAAACAAATGAGAATTGAATAAGATCATTTGAGTTTTTTACATTACACTGGCGAACAAAAAATTTAGAAATCACAAATAATTTTGGAAAAAATCATGATCATGAATTATTCGTTTTTCGGTAAACGCTACCGAGCATATCTGTTATCTGTCTGTTGTTGTCAGCGTATTTTTTTTCTTTTGTCGAAATAACGTGAATTTAGCCTAATTAAAAGTTCGCATGGTGGCTATTTCCTCGTTTATTGTTGCACCTTTCCATAAAAATTACGTTTCTTATGGTGTATTTTGATTATAATCTGTATTTTAACTGGCCGTAATATCTTTAGATCCTATTGTTGTAGCTATAATTCTACCATTAATGCAAGATGGTCGAGGACATCCATAAACTGCAATAACTGTTGGTAAGAACTTAAGTGCTGTACAAAATGTATGTCAAAGATATCAAGAGACCGGCCTGATAATCAGAAAACCAGGTTCCGGTCTTTTTTTTTTTTTTTTTTTTTTTTTTTTTTTTATGGTCGGCCTCCCGCAAAGGCTGAAAGCCTATGGCGCTGTAGAAGCGCTGCGAGAGGACAAATGTCTGTTCACGTTAGATTTGAAACGCTGCAGGTTGTAGCCGTCGGGAAACAAATTCCCCGGCAGCTGATTCCACAGCGTCGAAGTTCTCCAAAAGAAGGAATGCTGGAGGAGACTGGTTCGGGGAGTAAGGACCTCGACCTGGTAAGGATGAGCTCGCAGAGCTTCTCTAGTATTCCTGGTTCGGACGGCCTTTGGTGTTATTATCTGGGAGAGCTCACTCGAACATCTTCCGTGATAGAATCTGTAAAACAGACATAGGTCAGCCACCCTCCTTCGATGTTCCAGGCTGTGGAGGTCCTTCGTGAGGTTAGGCGTATCGATTAACCTAATTGCTCTTTTCTGGATAGTGTCCAGAAGCTTTAGAGAGTGCTTCGGAGCACATCCCCATACATGGGAGCAATACTCCAGCGATGGTCGGATCTGTGCCTTGTAGAGCAGCAGCAGTTGCTCTGGTGTATACAACTTCCTACAGCGGAACAAAACTCCAAGCTTCTGGGATGCCGTTTTAGCAATACTGACGACGTGGTCGTGCCAGGACATGTTATTGTTGATGTTGATTCCCAAGAGCTTGACGGAAGGTGATTCGACTATGGGGTGACCCTCCATTTCCACGGTTGGTAAGCCATCGTGAGACTTCTTTGTCAGTGTTGTTGCCTGAGTTTTTTGTAAGTTGAACTGTACTTTATTTGCTAATCCCCACTCGACAATTGTTTTGATATCAGCGTTGATCTGTGAGGCATGCTGCTGTCGCCGACGTACCGTCTCCTGGGATGATAGTGGCTTGCCTGGTTCCATGCACGACACTAATGTACTGTCATCTGCGAAGCTGTAGATTGGATTGGATGTTATTTCCAGCAGCTCGTTGATGTACAGCAGAAACAGTGTAGGGGATAAGACAGATCCCTGAGGAACACCGGCGTTTATTGAAAATACGTCTGATGAACAGCCCTCGACTACAACAAACAGAGATCGATCGTTCAAAAAGCTATTCAGCCACTGGCGCAGGCCAGGTGGTAGTCCATAAGCAGCAAGCTTGACCAGAAGTCCGTCATGCCACACTCTGTCGAAGGCTTTCGATATGTCAAGTGCAACAACACGGGATTCGCCATGTTTGTCTATTGCTCTGTTCCATAAGTGAGTGACGTAGGCAAGGAGGTCACCTGTAGACCTGTGCTTGCGGAAGCCATACTGGCGATCGTTTATGATGTCATTGTTGTCGAGGTATTTCAGGAGCTGTGTGTTAATGACAGTCTCCATAACCTTAGACATGGTGCTGAGAAGAGCCACAGGTCTATAGTTGGTGGGATCAGTTTTTTTGCCTTTCTTAGGGATAGGTTGCACGCAGCCAATCTTCCACGAATCGGGAAACACGCCTCGTTGATACGAAAGTTTGAAGAGCTTGCAAAGAATAGGTGCAAGCTCAGCGGCACAGCGTTTAAGGACAATGGCTGGAATTTGGTCAGGACCAGTGGCTTTATTGGTGTTCAGTTTTTGGAGGATGCTTTTTACATCTCGATGTTGAAATTTGACCTCTGCCATTCTCGAGTTCACGCTTATGGTGGTGGTTGGAGTACTTCCTTGAAAGTCTACAGTAGAATTGGCTGCGAAGAGCTTCCCCAAGATGTCTGCTTTTTCTTTAGGAGCAGAAGCGATGGATTTGTCCTCTCTGGTCAGGGGTGGTATTGACGAATAGGAAAAGTTCTGACTAACAGCCTTAGCTACAGACCAGAATGTTCTGGACGAACTAGGACATGAGAGGAGCTTGTTCTTAATTTTTTGGTTGTGTTCCTCCTTGCTGCTGTCAATCACGCGTTTGCAGTGATTTCTGGCGTCGATAAAACTGCGGTGGTTCTCGGCATTTGGATTTTTCCTCCATTCTTTGTAATGGTGGTTTTTGGAGGAAACTGCATCTCTACAGCGCTGATTGAACCATGGCTTGTTTTTGGAGGGATGCTTGACGACATGAGGAATATAGGCTTCCATGCCAGATATTAATACCTCTGTTATTTCTTGGGCGCAAGCTGATGGGTCTCGTGACTTGAAGCAGACGTCATTCCAGGGAAAGGACTGGTAGTATTCTCTTAGGTCGTCCCACTTTGCTGATCCGTAATGCCAGACCCGGCGAGGCTTTGCATGGTGGAGATCTGGAGAATACATTCTGCACAGCGTTGAGACGGTGTTATGGTCAGATGATCCCAGTGGAGCAGTTACTTTCACTGTGTAGATTGTTGGAGTAGTTGTTAGATATAGGTCCAACAGACTAGCGAAATCTCCGTGGCGGCTGGGGATCCTTGTTGGTTCTTTGACTATCTGCTCCAAGCCGCAGCTAATAGCGAAGGCTTCAGCTTCACGTCCCTCGTCGTCCGTTTTGTTTGAGTGTTTGAGCCAGTAGGAGTTGTGAACGTTGAAGTCACCCAAAAAGACTATCTCTGAATGAGGATGATCTGATTGCAGCACGTCCACAGTGGCTGAAAGCTTCTCGAAGAGCTCTTTGCAGTTGTTATTGCTTGGTGGCCTATAAATGCAGCATATAAACTTGGAATGAATTTGGAAGGATATTTTGAGCCATATGATGTCAAATCCTTCCAGTTCGAGCTCTTCTTCTCGATGACAAGAAAGCCCAGATTTAACGTACACGCATACGCCAAACCTACGTCTGAATCGGGTGTATAAGTCATATCCGGGATATCTGAAGCAGTTATCCATTGTTGAAGAGCCGACTTGAGTTTCTGTAAGAGCCAGAATGTGTGGCTTCTCTGCCTGAAGGTATTGATGGACAGAGTTTATGTTGGAGGCAAGTCCTCGTATATTTGTAAAGTCGGCCCTGAAAAAGTTTCTCTGGCCCTCGGGCCTGTCGTCAGTGCGAAGTTGCTGCGAAGGACGGCTTCTGTTGTTAGCCTGACGAGGAGTGGCAGCACAATTATTTAAATAAACTTCGCTTAATGTTCCCCCCGGACCACCTGGCACCCGGAGATCCGAACGGCCAGGTATTTTACCTCCGGAATCTTTTGATCCTGGAAGAGCCATTGAGCATTTTTTACTTCTAATTAATCCAATTTGTCACTTATGAGAAACCGGGAACATCGGCCCAGCGACGGAACATGAACCATGAGGCCATTTGGCGCCGCCTATTTGCGGGAACCTATTTCTAGTTTCCCGGAAATATTCCGATGTGGGGGTGATTGCACCGCGGGCGAAGCTAAGTGACTCCACTTCTCCCCCCTGTGGCTGATTGCAGAGATAATAGTACATGATGCACCGTCGTCGGTGCAAGGTGTACCATCACCTCTGGGCGATGGGGTCGCCACATCCCTACGCCTAAAAGGGATCACCAGGCAAAGAGACGATCCATTTTTGGTGCCCGCAAGTTTCACGTGTATAACATACTACTAGATGTTAATGTTAGCGAATATGCCGCTAGAAGGAGGCTTCATGCAAGTGGATTGTCTTGTCGAAAAATGGCTACAAGGCCACAATTGCATGAACGACAATTAATTGCAAGATTGGCTTTTGCCCAGAATCACTTGGAATGGAATGATTTTTGATGGAGCAAGGCACCGTTCTCGGATGATTCTCTTTTTTGCTTAACTGGGTCAGATGGACGTCAAAGAGGAGGCCCAGAGAAGGATATGCCCCACATTTTATAGACCAAAGACTTCCGCATGATGGTGATCTGATTATGTTGTGAGCGGAGGTCAGTTCAGAATCACCCACATAGCTGATCGCCGTCATACAGAGTGGCTCTCTGACAGCTCGTGGGTACATTACGAAATACTGAATTATCATGTTATGCCAAGGTCACTATGGGATAGGGTGGCACCTTTATGTACGATAATGTTAGACCCCACACAGCCAGAATTGTCACTGAATATCGGATGGGGCGGAAATTAGGCGGTTTGATTTACCAGCACTCAGTCCAAACATTAATCCCTTCAAACATGTGTAGGATAAAATGGGACGACGTAGTCGAAGGCATACAGCAGATCCAAGAATCGCGTAAGAAATGAGAGACTTGCTAATGAAGAAATGAAGTAACATCGACCAAAGTATAATCCTGAATTTGATTATCATTTGATTATCATTATCGCAAGAGGAGGGAATACACGCTATTACTTGACATGTTTTCTCGTTATTGTTAATATTGTTACTCGATCATTCAGTTAAATGAATTGAATCTCCAAATTTACGTTATTTCATAAGAAATTGCAAAAAGCTGACTGACCGACTGACAACTGATATACAACAAATATGCCCGCTAGCATTTATCGGGAAATGAATGATTCACCTACTAGACCGACGATTCAGTAATTAACTTTTTTCAAAAATCATTTGTTATTTCTTGGGGAAATTACTTTTTTTTGTACTTTCGCGTCTATAATTTAACGTAAAATTATTACTGAAAATGATTTCTGTAAAATTTTTCAGCGATTTACTACAAGGAAATTGACATTCACCAAATTAAACACACATATATGTCATTTATTGTAAATGACAGAACATAAACATTCAAAAACAAAGCATTGTAAAATATTTAAGTGTTTATTTAGATCCTCACTTGAGTGGGAACATTCATATTGTCTACATTTAAAAAAAATAGATCCTTTTCATATAAAGTCAAATCTGTTCTGTTAATATATCTAGCAGGTATATTAACAGAACGATACCTTCAAAGTATATATTATAATACACTTATAAAAACACACCTCATTTATGGTATATTGGCTTGAGGTGCTGCTTGTACCCTACAAATGATGTATATAAAGAGACCCACGACACGTAAGGCAATTGTATTTTCTCCGCACTGTATCTTGGTATCATAGACACTCAAATGAGCATATAAAAATTATCCACAACCATAACACTAGATACAGGCCATGCGCCATAGTCATTCCCAAACCGAATAAATCAGTCAAAAACTTGTTTACAAGTCGAATTAAGAAGTCTATAGGAGAATGGATAACTTCTTTAACAAGAAAAGAAATCTATGTAGTCACTGGAAATGCACAGTATCACTAATTTTTAATCATTTAAAAAAATACTTTTTCATCTACGTTTCAGCTAAATCGTTCTTATCACACATATATAATGTGTACATATATGCATATGCATTTATATGTGTATGCATACTGGCATATGAATGTATATATGTATATGTAATATATCTATCTATAAGCTAAGCATTCAATAATTGATCCATGTACAGGCACAGCCCTTCTACGGAAATTTCAATATATATTTACTCTCTTTTTTGTTTTTCAAGTTTTGTATCTTAAGAATAAATTAATTACTATAAAAATAACTATAACACAGTCTTAGAGATTGGTGCGTTCTTTCCGACTCACCCTGTATAAACGATAAACCTGCATCTGCGGCGCTACCTACAGCATGGCAGTAACTGAACTGAACTGTAACTGAAAGTAAATCTTTCAGCCTTCGTCTCTACAGAAAAAGGTGATTATAGGTAAAATAAAATATAAACGGCTCCCAGGTGTACGATTTTAGTTAACCATAATTATTTAACGGTTTCATTTAAACCCATAAAATAGCCATAAAGTAATGAAGGAATAGGGTTTTTTTCGTTACAACACGTCACCAAACAACACCGAAAAACGAAATAAAATGCATACGTTCTCGTTTTAGTACCATGTTGCTAGTCATCGAGTGTAGCTCGTAAAACGGCACATTAGCCGATTCCAGAAAACGTAAAAATAACATCAACCGCGACGTGGTAGACTTTGCTTCTGTGCGAGGACTTTTTGGCTACATGAAGGACATTATTCTAATTATCATTGAAAAATCATTAACTTATATCTAAACCTGCGGTTGGTCATGCCAAGATAGTCAAGCTGTCGGAGGAACCATTGCTTATCTCTACCTAGAGGGTTGTCAAGGCAACCGGTCTGTCAAGGTTGGATGAATCTTTCACTCTGACCGTTTCAAGTATCGAGGAGCTGAAAAGAGGGGAGATTCAGTTTCCCGAAGAGGCATACTAAACGGGCGGCTAGGTAGATAGATAGATAGATAATTTATTGATGAATATGTACATGCTGTACTTTCACAAGTCAAAAAATGTAGTCAAGTTGATTGACTCAGTACTTCCCATACATTCCGATGACACCAGTTTTATTATTTTCCCACAGCATGAAACTATAGTCTAGATGCCCCTGCAATCAAATCATCGCTCGCCCGACCGCAAAAAAAGTGTTTCATTCTACTAGGTGCTTCTTTCACAGGTCAATGGACAATATATCATGAATAAAACAATTTTTTGAGTTTTACAAACCCCCACCCCCGAACCACCCTAATTTCACCCCCAACCAAAAAAATGTTAATGATCAGGAACCCCTAAAACGTCTAAAACGAAGTTTGAGGTGTTTTTTTATATTTTTAGTCTTTTTATTATTGCCGCGCCGCCACTGAAGTGATTTCTAAAAACCATACGCGCTTTCGATACTCGTCGCGGTAATAAATCTGTGTCAAAATGTCATTAAAGTCAATTCAGAAGTTTCCACGTAACACAATACAAAACGATCCAAAGTAATACTCGTATGTATTTTGTATGCATCAGAAAGTTCAAGTCCCTTGAAATTTTTCGCGATCACAATACTCCCCTCACCTATCGGTGTGGGAAGTAAAAGCAAAGAAATTGACAAATAAAAAAGGTTTTTGATTGTCAAACATAAATAACATACAATTCACAAATAAGCAGTTCACAAACATGATATGTGTGTAAAAACACAATCAAGAACTCATTCTATTGATAGAATATCGTCATCGATATTTTTTTTTCTAAACAGAGCAATGTTCGATGAATTATTCTATTTCATACATTTATGTTTCTAGGTATTTTGGTAAACGTACTTATAAAAAATTAGACACAATTAATAAAATAAACTATAAAAACACATATAATCCATAATAATAATATGGAAAAGCAATATCGCGTATGGTTTGGTCATGTTGATAGGATGACAGACGAAAGATGGCCTAAACGTGTACTAAAATGGACACCACCCGGAAGAAGAAAGAGAGGACGGCCCAGGAGAAGCTGGAGAGACGACGTGAATGAAGCCATGAAAGGCAGAAATCCAGAAGAGAATATGTCTATGATGGTAAATTATGGAAAATTGGGGGCCGAGAAACGGCGACAGTTCTAAAAATCCGTGAATATGTTGGAATATTGCGTAAAAGAGCTAGTCAATACAAGTAGCAGTACAAGTATTAAAAGCTATATTACTAAAACACGTTCACAGTTTTAAAATACTGATATGGTGCATGATATCTTCCATAGAAAAGAATGCACTAGATTCTAAAAAATCTCTTATTGCAGTCCTAAACTGTGCCAGAGGGAGGTTTTTAACTTCAGGTTTCAGTATCTTATATAATTTTGGACCATAGTAAGAAACTCCATCGCGTGATTTTTTCAGTCTTGTGAATGGCAGTTTTAAAGTATTTTTACCTCTAGTACAACACTGATGAGAGTAAGTTTCATATTCATCCCGATATTTATGAATATACCGCGAACATTCCAGCGCATATTGTGACGACAGAGTTGGGATTTTAAAGCTGATAAATGCTTCCTTACAATCATCTCTATATGGTATGTTTGCTACTATCCTCACTGCTCTTCTTTGTGGTCTAAATATTCTAGAGAATATTGATGAATGACCCCAAGCAAGTAAACCATAACTCAGTTTGAGTGTACTATCGCAAAATACGCTACATGCAGCACCTCAGGAGTCGCTCGGATTGATAATTGCCGTAAGGCAAATACTGTTTGTGACAGTGATTTTACTAATGAATCACCATGGGCATTCCAACATAATTTTGAATCTAAATGGATGCCTAGGAACTTCGTAGCGCTGGTACTATCGCACTGTTCAATATTTTCGGTAGTAAGGAGCACCTCTACAGTTTTGGAATCATTAAGCCTAAGGTGATTAATAGCAAACCACGACTCGGCAGTTAGCCTTACGTTGCATGTACTTTGCAGCAGTTCATTCATATTTTCTGCCCTAATTAAAAGTGTTGTGTCGTCAGCATAAAAAACACAGTCTATGTCTGTTAAAGCTAAGGGGAGGTCGTTAATGTAAAGGAGGAATAGCACAGGCCCAAGGATAGAGCCCTGTGGTACGCCCTGTCTCACATCGGACAGGCGTCAGGAGCAGGGTTGTATATGGAAAATCGAGGGGTACGGGAGAGTTACTCTTTAAGCACGAATACCATGATTTTCTAAGAAAAAGTATATGCAATACTCTCTGCTTCATGCAACGAGGAGGTAAGAAAGGGAACAGAGCAGAACGTGTACATCTACTGCGAGTCAGGCAGCACTGAAAACCATCTGCGGGCCCAAAACTAGAGCACCCATACGGGCGTTCTTGGTAATGAAGAAGCCGGTAGGCTGTCCAGACTCGGCACTGGGAGACCGTTTCTTGGCTCGTAGCCCGCTATAAGATTAAGTAGGCAGCAGGTAACGCCAGTCCTCAAAAGGTGGGTAAAGTATACTATAGCTGGACAGTGCAGGCAAAGTGAGGGATGCAAACAAGTCAAGGATTTTATAGTCGGGCTCAAAACATCTAGATCAGTAAGGCTGCGGAACCAAGATGATGGACAAAACTTCGTGGGTGTTCTGACGGGGCACTGTAGGCTCAGGCGGCATCTATCACTATTAGGAATTGAAGATCACTCCCTATGCATGGTGAATTCGATGAAACGGCCTACCACTTCCTTGCGGAACGTGAGTTGCTGGGAAAGCTAAGGTACGAGATTTTTGGATCCGATAGACTCCAGCCAGAGGAATTACCCTCCCTAAGCTGAGCGGACATACCGGCCTTTTGTAAAAGATCAAGAAGGTTTGGCAGGGAGGGGGGCAGTCAGTGGCAGCTGAGGGGTGATATTCGGGGATGGCAAAAAGGGTCTACTGATGGGGCCTACCTGCCAGGCGCGGCCGCCCCACAGCTACTACTACTATATCTAAAGCCGGAAGCCCGATATTATTTTTCGCAACAAGTACAATGAAAGAAGCGTAAGCGACACGAAGAAAATTCAATGCCTCCAAAACCTATATGAAACAAGAACTGTCTATAAGCGAACACCTGGTTCTAATAAAAAATCAGGCTGTGCCGAGAAGTAACTCATTCAAGCTTTTGGGCGACTTCTTCTTTATGTGCCGTCCCACTCTGGAGGTTGGCAATTATCAAGACAATTCGAACTTTGGAAACCGCTACTCTATATAGCTGGCTATGGAGCAATTATACCAATCCCTCAGACTCTTCAGCCACGAATGTCTTCTCCTTGCTATCGTTCTCCTTCCTGCGATTTTTCCTTCTATTATTGCTTGAGGTAGATGATATTTCTTCCCTCTCATAACGTGTCCCAGGTACTGTAATTTTCTTTTCTTTATGGTTAGCAACACTTCTCTTTGTTTTTCCGTTCTTATTAATACTGTCTGTACTGTATCGTTTGTAACTTTGTCTACCCATGACATTCTCAGAATTCGACGATATATCCACATTTCAAAACTTCCAAGGCCTTGGGTATCTACCCGGGTATCTATTTCTTACTTCCCACACCGATAGGTAAGGGGAGTATTGTGATCGCGAAAATTTTCGATTTCGAGATAATACGTTTTTTGGGCGTTTCATGATGTCTACATAACGAAAATCCACGTCACTCATTTCCATCGGTCTGTCTGTCTGTCTGTCTGTTGGCGTTTTTTCTAACGTCGTAATCTCAGTAACCGCTACATGGATTGTGACGAAATTTGGGTAGCGATATGTTGAGAGGTCGTAGTAGGTAATGTTCATATAATTTTGAAAATCTTTTTACAAGGAGCGGAGTAATTAGCAAAAAACAAAAATGTTCAGATATTCCTCAAACTTCGTTTTTAGGCGTTTTATGGGTTCCTGATCATTTTCTACTTTTTTTTGGGTGGGGGTGAATTTGGGGTGGTCGAGGGGTGGGGGGTTGCAAAACTGAAAAATTTGTTGTATCCATAATGGGCTGTCCATTGACCTGTGAATGAAAAACCTAGTGGCATAATACACTTTTTAGGTCCACCTGAACATTGCCTTGCTTATTATAGAAAAATTTATTCATGATGGGCTGTCCATTGACCTTTGAATGAAAAACCTAGCGGCATAATACACTTTTTTAGGCCCATCCGAACATTGCCTTGCTCACTACAGAAACCAAGGGACTTGGAATTTGTGATGTATAGATACGAGTATTGTTTTAGATTGTTCTGTATTGCTTAACGCGAAAACGATTGAATTGATTTTAATGAAATTTTGAGGCAGTATTACTACCGCGGCGAGGATGTAAAACGCGTATGTTTTGGAAAAATCCTGCCAGTGGCGGTGCAGCGATAATAAAAAACCCAAAAATATAAAAACAGCTCAAACTTCGTTTTTAGACGTTTTAGGGGTTCCTGATCATTTAATACTTTTTTTTTGGGTAGGAGTGCATTTGGGGTGATTGGGGGTGGGGGGTTGTAAAACTTAAAAATGTGTTGCATTCATAATAGTTTGTCCATTGACCTATGGAAAACATGCCTAGCGGCATATTCCTTTTTTAAGTCCATTTGAACATTGGCTTGCCTATTACAGAAATAATGGGACTTAGAATTTTATGATATTTACATGTACGAGCGTTGCTTATTTTCGTTCTATATATATTTCGTGAAGCGAAAATTATTGAATTGATTTCAATGAAATTTCGACACAGGATTTACTGTCGCGGCGAGAATGGAAAACGAGTCCGTTTCTGGAAAATCATGGCAGTGACGACGCAACAATAATCAAAAAACTAAAAATATAGAAACAGCTCATAATTCGTTTTTAGATGGTTTGGAGGCTCCTCAACGTTCCGCATCGTTCAGTCGAAGCATGCAGAATGAAAACTGTGGTGTCCTGGTTCCTAAGGAGGGAGACGCAAGAAACTATTTACGAGAGTTTTTGTGTTGGATGTTTTGTTGCGGGCGAATGGGCGATCATTTGGTTGTAAGGGAACTTCAAACTATAGCTTCATGCAATGGGAAAACAATAAAATCATTATTATGTGTGGGAAGTACTGAGTCAATCAGCTTGACTCCATTTTTTTCATTGTCGACGTTTCCATACTATAGTACAATCCAGAAAATGTGCAGCATCTCACAAACCGCATTTTCAATTCCAGGCTTAGATCCCGACTATTCAGCACTTTTTGGGAAACAACGTTACACAAAACATGAACATGGAAAAGTATAATTGAAACAACTTTGCTATTAATAAAAAAATAGCAATACCAAGAAATACGGCAATACCGTTACAGTTTAGGCACAGCGGTGACTTGATGGGTTTTACGGATTTATTTTTAATTTTTGGAGTTGGAACAAAGAAAAGATATAAATATGTCGTTCTGCGTTTCGCGCTCAGCCTATCCCCAACGACTTCGAGAGATCTGAAGAACCGCTCGAGTGCTCCAGCTCATGCTAGCCCAGCTACAAATTATAGTTTTTCTCGCTAGATTTAAATAAACATAAATTTTTAATGGGACGTTTTGTCGGAAGGAATCCTATACATCTGAAATATTATAGGTCGTTTGGGTTTGGATGGAATTATTTGGAGGTTTCGTATAGTCTATAAAAAGCTCACTACGTTACGTAACTCGTTTACAGTTCTTTGTTGGTATTAGTCTAAGAGCTTTCTCTAAAGTTGGGAGAAACTTGTGAGGAATAGTCATTTCATTCATCACAATTGCAAATAATAGCTATTTCTACTCAATCAGTGTCACTTTATCCAGATGGGCCAATATACCATTTTTACTTCCCACACCGATAGGTGAGGGGAGTATTGTGATCGCGAAAATTTTCGATTTTGAGATAATCCACTTTTTGGGCGTTTCATGATGTCTACATAACGAAAATCCACGTCACTCATTTCCGTCGGTCTGTCTGTCTGTCTGTCTGTCTGTCTGTCTGTCGCGTTTTTCTACCCTCGTAATCTCAGTAACCGCTGCATGGATTTTGATGAAATTTGGGCAGCGATATGCTGTGGGTCCCTAGTAGGTAATACTGCTAAAATTTTGAAAATCAGTGCATTGGCGGCGCAGTAATTAGCAAAAAACAAAAAAAAATAGATATTCCTCAGACTTCGTTTTTAGACGTTTCAGGAGTTCCTGATCATTTTCTACTTTTTTTTGGGTGGGGGTGAATTTGGGGTGGTTGGTGGGTGGGGGGTTGTAAAACTGAAAAATTTGTTGTATTCATAATGGGCTGTCCAATGACCTGTGAATGAAAGACCTAGTGGCATAATTCACCTTTTTAGTTCCATACAAACATTGCCTCGCTACAATAGAAACCAAGGGACTTCGTTCTATATTGCTTAACGCGAAAATGATTGAATGGATTTTAGTGAAACGTTGACACAGTATTACTACCGCGGCGAGGACAGAAAACGTGTATGTTTTGGAAAAATCGTGTCAGTGGCGGCGCAGCAATAATAAAAAAACCAAAAATATAAAAACGGCTCAAACTTTGTTTTTAGGCGTTTTAGGGGTTTCTGATCATTTTCTACTTGCATTTGGGGTGGTTGGGGGATAGGGGGTTGTAAAACTGAAAAATTTGTTGTATTCATAATAGTGTGTCCATTGACCTATGGAAAAAATACCTAGCGGCATATTCTTTTTTTAAGTTCATCTGAACATTGGCTTGTCTATTACAGAAAGCATGGGACTTACAAGTGTTGCTTAATTTCGTTCTATGTATATTGCGTAAAGCGAAAGTGATTGAATTGATTTTAATGAAATTTCGACACAGGAATTACTATCGCGGAGAGAATGGTAAACACGTCAGTTTCTAGAAAATCGTGTCAACGGCGCAACAATAATCAAAAAACTAAAAATATAGAAACAGCTCATACTTCGTTTTAAGACGGTTTGTAGGCTCCTGAGCATTTCGCATCGCATGCATAATAAAAACTGTGGCGTCCTAGTTCCTAAGGAGGGAGACGCAAGAAACTATTTACCAGAGTTTTTGTGTTGGGTGTTTTTTTGCGGGCAAATGGGCGATGATTTGGTTGCAAGGGATTTCAGACTATAGCTTCATGCTATGGGAAAATAATGAACTGGTATCATCGTAATGTGTGGGAAGTACTGAGTCAATCAACATGACTCCATTTTTTGCTTTTGCGCTTAAACGAAACCTTACGCTATATAGATGCTATAAATAGTTTTCTAGAAGTTTTCCATCTAACACACTATGCAATTAAATTGCTTTAAGGATCGTATTTTTAACTGTATCCATTTACCGCCAAATCGTTGACGTCATCTGTACTGACCAGTAAGAATAGCTTTATCCTGATCTTTTTGTGTCTTATACTTGCAATATAACCTTAATAGGTATATTGATGCATAGGATCAAATAGATGTCAACTGTTATGTAACATGTAACGTATGTCACATATTTGACTGTACTCTTTTTTCCAAGAATGGCACATAGTCTCGAATATTATTGGTTTATATCGTGTGGATATTTATAAGCGGGTTCAAGATTATTTTAATGTGAGTACAATTTTATTTATACTAATATCATACTTCTTTGGAAATTATTGTTCATCAGAAAGTGCCTTCAAATATAACTAGTGAGTGTATATTAAAATAATTAAAAAGCATAATTTAAGAATCCACCAACCTCCCTTCCTGCAGATGGGGATGTAGGTACTTCTCTGACCCAACCCCTATGAATTCGCAAATGGTGCTATCAAAATGACTTAACTATCGTTTGGAAAAGCGAGTTAAGGATCAAGAGAATATTATCAGTTTATTAAAATTATCTCAAAATGATAATAAGAAAAATATCCTACATCCACCTGTCGTACAAGTGATAAGCGATGGAACTTCAAAAAGTACTATAACAGATCTTTGTTTATGCCAAATGGGATAACAGGGATAAATGGCAAAAAGAACGAAATTTCACTTCTTTAAAAAAATGAGGTGAAACGCCCGACACAAAGCTCCCTCTGCAAAAAAATCGAATGAACTGGATTTGGTTCATGTTTTGATCAAGAATTAGAGCGAAAAATAGTGTGCATTCTGATACCTGTATAAAATTTACACAATTTGTTGTTCAAGAAATGGTTCAGGATTCTGCGCATAACGATAGTGCTTAACAGTCGGGCTTCAGATATCAGATCATATAAGCTGATATTCTGAGATGCACAAAACAGTTGGTAAAATGTCAACAACAGCCGTTTTTTTCACACCAATAGGTGAGTGGCAGTGGAGTATTGTGTTCGCGAACATTTTTGATTTCGAGATAATATACTTTTTGTGCGTTTTATGCTATCTACGTAACAAAAATCCACCTCACTTATTTCCGTCGGTATGTCTGTCTGTTGGCGTTTTTCTACTGTCGTAATCTCAGTAACCGCTGCATGGATTCTGACAAATTTAAGTAGCGGTATGCTGCGGGGCCGTAGTATACCTACTACGGTTTTCAGCATTAGCATTACCATGCTGATATAGTTTTGAAAATCGGCGTATGGGTGACGGAGTAATTAGCAAAAAACAAAAAATTTCAAATATTCCTCAGACTTTGTTTTTGGGAATTTCAGGGGTTCCTATCATTTTGTACATTATTTGGGTAAGGGTGAGAATGGACAAGTTGGAGAATAGGGAGTTGTAAAATTGAAGAATTTGTTGTATTCATCCATTGAACTGTGAAACAAAAACCTGGCGGTATAATATACTTTTTTAGGTCCATTCGAACATTGGCTTGCCTATTACAAAAGCTAAGGGATTCAGAATTTTGTGATGTACACATACTTAGAATTGATTTTAATAAAATTTCGACTCAGTATTCCTGCTGTGGCGAGGATAGAAAACGCGTATGGTTTATAGGAACATAATATAGTATAGGAACAGCTCAAACTTCATGTTCAGACGATTGGGGGGTTTCTAGTCATTTCGTTTCGCCCAGTTGAATCTTGCAGAATAGAAACTGTATCATATCCTGACAGTTCTTATCCAATAAAAAAATATTTTTTTGTACCACTATAATAATATAGTCTCTCCAGAAAAATCAAGTTCCAATACCATCCGGCATCCTATGTTGGTATAATCTACATACCATTTGTGACATACTGTATGTAACAGACTGTATATGAGAAGTAAATAAACCGAGCGCTTGGTGCTGTGGTTGCCGGCATCGGCAGTCGAGGAACGGCAGGCGTAGAAGTAAGTGTGAGGTAAACATTGTCATTGTGTGTTATTGTTACGTGGCGATATAAGATAGGGCATACAGTACAATTGGCGACGAGGATAAAAGAATAGCATTCAGTAGTAAGTATACAATTTAAATTTGTGGAAACAATAGAGGTAATGAGACACTGAAGTAGAAATAGATTAGAATGAAACGCCGGTTTTCCTATATGGAAAGGGGCTGCTGGTTTTCCTATATGGAAATGAGCTAGAAAGATAGCCTGTTTTCTACATGAAAAGGGCCTGAGAAAAGTGCTGGTCTTCCTATATGGAAAAGAGCTAGAAAATTGCTGGTCTTCCTATATGGAAAGAGTTAGAAACTCTGTTAAGAACCAGAGGTATGAAATATTGTTTTCTTAAGCAAATGGAAAATATCCATCAGAACATTTTACGATAATTGAGTCAGCCTGCCAGTAATGAATGGTTGTTTATATGTATAAATATATTGGCTCCTGAGCGGCGGCGGCGCATTCTTTTGGAAAAAACGTAGGAACGTAGTATAAATACTGCATCGTACCGAAAAACTTGGTACTTTATTTCACTGGCTAGATATATTCTACGCCATAATAATGAACTATGCCTGATTTAACATGTGTCTTTGGACTATTTTGAAATGAAGGATTTTATAACAATAACGATAACAGGGATATACTATATGTATGCATATTATGTGAATATATTTTAGGAAAATGGCCACTGTCTCTATGCCATCCTTGGAAAATTTCGACTGTGATGGAGATCAAAGTTCGGTGGGACTGCGATGGCAAAAGTGGAAGAGAGCCTTGCAAATTTACCTTGATGCTGCAGGCATTGAAAATTCTGATAAAAGAAAAGCAGTACTATTACATTTCGGAGGAATTGGACTTCAGGAAATTTTTTACAATTTACCAGGAGCGGATGTAACCGATAATGAGAACAGCTACGATATTGCTATAGAAAAATTAGACGATTACTTTACGCCTAGACAAAGCAAGGTAAAATAAATAATAAATTAATTATCTGATGATCGTGTATTATTATTATTCTTATTATTAAACAACAGATAAGAGTTGAGCCTATGGCTATAAACTCAGAACAGAGCATAACGTAAAATTAGAGTACAGGGATATTGGAGACAGGCATTAAATTGTCACAAAAAAAAAAAAAAAAAAAACTTGCCTAAATTGTTTTAAAATTATTCACATTGGTAGAGTTCACGACAAATCCTGGCAGATTATTCCAGCGGTCTAAAATTCTATTGGAGTATGATAATTGCAATGTTACAGGTTTATGAAAGGCATTTGTTTAGACTTCTGAAACAAGAAAATGGCGAGAAATTTGAAAAATTTCTCATTAGGCTTCGCCACCAAGCAGCAAAATGCCAATTTGCAACAAGTTTAGAGGAGCAGCTTGTCGATCAAATAACCGAAAAGTGTTTGTCAACGGATCTAAGGAAAAAGATTTTAGCCATGGGAGATACAGCAAGTCTGAACACAATAATTGCTGAGGCTAACTCACTGGAGACGATCGAGAGGCAGATGTCAGAGTTTAATGAAAAGCCACTGGCATCGACAAGTGGCATTATCAATGCTGTTGCTACAAGGAAGAATAAAAGGTAGTATACACGTACAATAATTATGATATATATTCGAATAAAAGATAACAACATCTAATACGATTTCAGACAAAACCAAAAATGCACTCGTTGTGGACTAGAAGACCACGGGAAACAACATCAGTGCAAAGCGGAAAATGTTATTTGCCACAATTGCAAAAAACTTGGTCATTACGCAAGATGCTGCTTCCACAACAGGAATTTCACAAGTAAAACGAAAAACCAGCATCTTGGATCTGCTAAGAGGTTTAAACCATCAAAACCAATCACAACCTCTAATGTTAGTTACGTCGAGGCTGAGGAGGATCACGTTTTCCACCTAGATAACAACGACGATAAAGTTGAGTGTGAGGTAGGAGGTGTTTTCATAACTATGTTGATAGATTCTGGCAGTAAATGTAATATAATCTCTGACAAAACCTGGGAGTACCTAAAGAAGTCAAAAGTTAAAGTGCTAAATCAGTTAAAAAACCCCAATAAAATTCTTTTTGCATATGGTTCTAAAGACCCTCTACAAATTTTAGGTTGCTTTGATAGTATTATAAGAATCCCAAATAATCAAGAATTAGCAACATTTTATGTTATAAAGGATGGTAAGAAAAATTTATTAGGAAAAGATACTGCTATAGCCTTAAATGTTTTGAGAATAGGGTTAAATATAAATAATGTAAACATAACACCATTTCCCAAAATAAAGGATGTCACGATTGATATTCCCGTAGACAAAACTATTACACCAGTAAGTCAACCCTATAGAAGGATCCCTATCCCTTTAGAGTCAAAGATTAACAAAAAATTAGAGGAACTACTTGCTTTAGATATTATTGAGGAAGTAAAAGGGCCATCGGAGTGGGTATCGCCCATGGTGCCAGTGCTCAAAGAAAACGGGGATGTAAGGATTTGCATTGGCGTAGGGATGTGGCGACCCCATCACCCAGAGGTGACGGTACACCTTGCATCGACAACGGTGCATCATGTACTATTATCTCTGCAATCAGCCACAGGGGGGAGAAGTGCAGTCACTTAGCTTCGCCCGCGGTGCAATCACCCCCACATCGGAATATTTCCGGGAAACTAGAAGTGGGTTCCCGGAAATAGGCGGCGCCAAATGGCCTCACGGTTCATGTTCCGTCGCTGGGCTGATGTTCTCGGTTTTCATAAGTGACAAATCAAATTAATTAAAAGTAAAAAATGCTTAATGGCTCTCCCAGGATCAAAAGATGCCGGAGGTAAAATACCTGGCCGTTCGGATCTCCGGGTGCCAGGTGGTCCGGGGGGAACATTAAGCGAAGTTTGTTTAAGAAATTGTGCTGCCACTCCTCGTCAGGCTAACAACAGAAGCCGTCCTTCGCAGCAACTTCGCACTGACGACAGGCCCGAAGGCCAGAGAAACTTTTTCAGAGCCGACTTTACAAATATACGAGGTCTTGCCTCCAACATAAACTCTGTCCATCAACACCTTCAGGCAGAGAAGCCACACATTCTGGCTCTTACGGAAACTCAAGTCGGCTCTTCAACAATGGATAACTGCTTTAGATATCCCGGATATGACTTATACACCCGATTTAGACGTAGGTTTGGCGTATGCGTGTACGTTAAATCTGGGCTTTCTTGTCATCGAGAAGAAGAGCTCGAACTGGAAGGATTTGACATCATATGGCTCAAAATATCCTTCCAAAATCATTCCAAATTTATATGCTGCATTTATAGGCCACCAAGCAGTAACAACTGCAAAGAGCTCTTCGAGAAGCTTTCAGCCACTGTGGACGCGCTGCAATCAGATCACCCTCATTCAGAGATAGCCTTTCTGGGTGACTTCAACGTTCACAACTCATACTGGCTGGAGCACTCAAACAAAACGGACGACGAGGGACGTGAAGCTGAAGCCTTCGCTATCAGCTGCGGCTTGGAGCAGATAGTCAAAGAACCAACAAGGATTCCCAGCCGCCACGGAGATTTTGCTAGTCTGTTGGACCTATATCTCACAACTACTCCAACGGTCTACACAGTGAAGGTAACCGCCCCACTGGGATCGTCTGACCACAACACCGTCTCGACGCTATGCAGAATGCATTCTCCAGATATCTGCCATGCAAAGCCTCGTCGGATCTGGCATTACGGATCCGCAAAGTGGGACGACCTAAGGGAATCCTACCTGTCCTTTCCTTGGAACGACGTCTGCTTCAAGTCACGAGACCCATCAGCTTGCGCCCAAGAAATAACAGAGGTATTAATATCCGGCATGGAAGCCTATATTCCTCATGTCGTCAAGCATCCCTCCAAAAACAAGCCATGGTTCAATCAGCGTTGCAGAGATGCTGTTACCTCTAAAAACCAACATTACAGAGAATGGAGGAAAAATCCAAATGCTGAGAGCCACCGCAGTTTTATCGACGCCAGAAATCACTGTAAGCGCGTGATTGACAGCAGCAAGGAGGAACACAACCAAAAAATTAAGAACAAGCTCCTCTCATGTCCTAGTTCGTCCAGAACATTCTGGTCTGTAGCTAAGGCTGTTAGTCAGAACTTTTCTTATTCGTCAATACCACCCTTGACCAGAGAGGACAAATCCATCGCTTCTGCTCCTAAAGAAAAGGCAGACATCTTGGGGAAGCTCTTCGCAGCCAATTCTACTGTAGACTTTCAAGGAAGTACTCCGACCACCACCATAAGCGTGAACTCGAGAATGGCAGAGGTCAAATTTCAACATCGAGATGCAAAAAGCATCCTCCAAAAACTGAACACCAATAAAGCTACTGGTCCTGACCAAATTCCAGCCATTGTCCTTAAACGCTGTGCCGATGAGCTTGCACCTATTCTTTGCAAGCTCTTCAAACTTTCGTACCAACGAGGCGTGTTTCCCGCTTCGTGGAAGATTGGCTGCGTACAACCCATCCCTAAGAAAGGCAAAAAAACTGATCCCACCAATTATAGACCTGTGGCTCTTCTCAGCATCATGTCTAAGGTCATGGAGACTGTCATTAACACACAGCTCCTGAAATACCTGGACAACAATAACATCATAAATGATCGCCAGTATGGCTTCCGTAAGCACAGGTCTACAGGTGACCTCCTTGCCTACGTCACTCACTTGTGGAACAGAGCAATAGACAATCATGGCGAATCCCGTGTTGTTGCACTTGATATATCGAAAGCTTTCGACAGAGTATGGCATGACGGACTTCTGGCCAAGCTTGCTGCTTATGGACTACCACCTGGCCTGCGCCAGTGGCTGAACAGCTTCTTGAACGACCGATCTCTGTTTGTTGTAGTCGAGGGCTGTTCATCAAACGTATTTTCAATAAACGCCGGTGTTCCTCAGGGATCTGTCCTATCCCCTACACTATTTCTGCTGTACATCAACGAGCTGTTGGAAATAACATCCAATCCAATCTACAGCTTCGCAGATGACAGTACATTAGTGTCGTGCATGGAACCAGGTAGGCCACTATCATCCCGAGAGACGGTACGTCAGCGACAGCAGCGTGCCTCACAGATCAACGCTGATATCAAAACAATTGTCGAGTGGGGATTAGCAAATAAAGTACAGTTCAACGTACAAAAAACTCAGGCAACAACACTTACAAAGAAGTCTCACGATGGCTTACCAACCGTGGAAATGGAGGGTCACCCCATAGCCGAATCACCTTCTGTCAAGCTTTTGGGAATCAACATCAACAAGAACATGTCCTGGCACGACCACGTCGTCAGTATTGCTAAAACAGCATCCCAGAAGCTTGGAGTTTTGTTCCGCTGTAGGAAGTTGTATACACCAGAGCAACTGCTGCTGCTATACAAGGCACAGATCCGACCATCGTTGGAGTATTGCTCCCATGTGTGGGGATGCGCTCCGAAGCACTCTCTAAAGCTTCTGGACACTATCCAGAAGAGAGCGATTAGACTAATCGATACGCCTAACCTCACAAAGGACCTCCACAGCCTGGAACATCGAAGGAGGGTGGCTGACCTGTCCCTGTTTTACAGATTCTATCACGGAAGATGTTCGATTGAGCTCTCTCAGATAATAACACCACAGGCCGTCCGAACCAGGAAAACTAGAGAAGCTCTGCGAGCTCATCCTTACCAGGTCGAGGTCCTTACTCCCCGAACTAGTCTCCTCCAACATTCCTTCTTTTGGAGAACTTCGATGCTGTGGAATCAGCTGCCGGGGAATTTGTTTCCCGACGGCTACAACCTGCAGCGTTTCAAATCTAACGTGAACCGATACTTATCCTCTCGCAGCGCTTCTACAGCGCCATAGGCTTTGAGCCTTTACGGGAGGCCGACCATAAAAAAAAAAAAAAATTGATATGAGAAGGGCAAATTTGGCCATATTAAGAGAAAATCACCCCCTTCCAACAATGAACTCTCTCTTGCCACATTTACGCACAGCGAAGTATTTTTCCCTACTGGACATCAAAAACGCTTTCCACCAAATAGAAATTTCGGCTAAGTCGCGTTATATCACAACATTTATCAGTAGTAAAGGACTCTATAGATACAAACGACTTCTATTTGGAATAAATACTGCTCCAGAAATCTTCCAAAAAACTATGGAAAAGATCTTACTGCCATGTGAGGGAACCTTGAATTTTATCGACGACATACTCATATTTGGAAAAACTAAAGGAGAACATGACATACGACTTCAACATACAAGAAACGTATTACGAGAATACAATGTACTACTTAATGAAGAAAAATGTATTTTTGGAGTTACAGAAATTAAATTTCTAGGTCACACACTTTCAGAAAAAGGTGTCAGACCTTTAAACTCATATATAGATAGTATAAAAACGTTCAGAAAACCTTCAAACATTGATGAAGTCCATAGTTTTCTAGGACTGATTAATTTTATCGGCAAATGGATTCCCAATTTAGCAACGTTAACCGAACCACTAAGACAACTACTCAGACTAAAACTGCCTAAGCACTCAAACATTGGGAAATACTGGGGAAATGAACAAAATGAAAGTTTTATAAGGTTGAAAGAGGCACTGTCAAACATAAACTCATTGGGATACTATGACCCAGACCATAAAACCCAAGTTGTAGCCGACGCTAGTCCCGTAGGACTAGGGGCAGTCCTCATTCAAATTGGGGAAAAGGGACCTAGAATAATAGCATTCGGAAACAAAAGCTTAACGGATGTAGAAAAACGCTATTGTCAGACGGAAAAAGAAGCATTAGCCCTGGTTTGGGCGGTCGAACATTTCCAGATTTACCTCATTGGAAAAGAATTTGAGCTTGTCACAGATCACAAGCCACTAGAAACTATATTTGGACCCAGATCCCGGCCATGTGCCCGAATAGAGAGATGGGTTTTGAGACTACAATCATTTAGATTTAAAATCGTTTATCAACCTAGAAAATCAAATATTGCTGACCCCCTGTCAAGATTATGTCAATCACATTCTTACTCAAAATTTACTGATCATGATTACGTGCAACAAATAATAGAATATGCCCGGCCAGTAGCAGTGAGCATAAAAGAAATCAGGGAAGCTTCGGAAAATGATGATGAAATTTTAAAACTCAAGGAAGGCATGAACAGCAATATATGGCAAGATCCAGTAAAACACTGCAAAATATTCCAAGAAGAGTTCTGTTTCAACGATGGAATTCTGTTAAGAGGAGGTAGAATCGTTATACCTATTAAGCTTAGACAACGTGTACTGGATGCTGCCCACGAAGGACATCCGGGAATTGTATCGATGAAAGGCAGACTTCGCACAAAAGTATGGTGGCCAAAAATCGATGAACACGCAGAGAAGCGAGTCAAATCTTGTAAGGGGTGTACTTTAGTTTCTACTTCAACTGTACCACATCCTATGAAGAGAAGAGAAATGCCTTCGGGGCCATGGATAGATGTAGCTATTGACTATATGGGACCACTACCTAGTGGTGATTATCTTTTTGTCATCATTGATTATTTCAGCAGATACAAAGAGATCAAGATAACAAAGAATATAACTTCGACAAATACAATAAAGATCCTCAAGGAAATATTTTCTAGACTAGGATTTCCAGTTTCAATTACCGCTGATAATGGGAGACAATTCATTAGCGAGGAAATGAAAACTTTCTGCAGTGAAAACGCTATCAAACTTTACCACACCATACCTTACTGGCCACAAATGAATGGCGAGGTAGAACGACAGAATAGAGCTATCCTCAAAAGACTGAAGATTAGTCAAGCACAAAAAAGCAACTGGCAACAGGACTTGTATGATTACCAAATAATGTACAATAGTACTCCACATTCGGTCACAGGAAAAACTCCAAGTGAGCTGTTTCTAAGAAGACAGTTTAAAGATAAAGTCCCCAGTGCTACGCATTCAGAAACTATCGTAACTGATCAAGAGGCAATAGACAGAGATCAGATTGAAAAGCAAAAAGGCAAGGAATACGGAGACCGGAAACGAAGAGCAAATGAAGGCAGTGATATCAACTTAGGTGACCATGTGTACCAAAAAACATTAATAAAGGCTAACAAAGTCACGCCTGACTTCGACCCTACACCACACACAATTGTGAAGAAAAAGGGAGGTGATGTGGTGATTAGAGATGATAGCTCGGGACAGGAATACCGTAGAAACATACTACACCTGAAAAAAGTAGAAGGACACTGGAAAGTAAGCGATGACCATTGTCAGTGAACAAATCCAAACGGAAAACAGCAGTTCATTTGAAAACTGTAAATGACACTAATTTGCGAAGCTATTCATCCATCCTTTATAACACTATCACACTCATAAGCTTTCCCGTAAGTCTATGTAATAACCCTTATTTAAATTGCAGGACTACGAATTCTAAATAAGATAGTTTCGATAAAATTTGTCTAAATGTGTTACTAGTTACCGATGTAATTGTAGTTTAGTTATAATATACATATGTGTTATATTACTTATATACGTAATTTTATAATCTTAATTTTGTTACTTTCCAAATGTATATATACGTATGTGTAGGTATATATTATTCTGTATTACTAGCATTTAAGGTGAAATATATATTTTGAACAGCTGTTAGGGTTTAGTTACTATTTAAAAAGAAGAAAGAGATGTGACATACTGTATGTAACAGACTGTATATGAGAAGTAAATAAACCGAGCGCTTGGTGCTGTGGTTGCCGGCATCGGCAGTCGAGGAACGGCAGGCGTAGAAGTAAGTGTGAGGTAAACATTGTCATTGTGTGTTATTGTTACGTGGCGATATAAGATAGGGCATACAGTACACCATTCATAACCTGAAGATGATGCATATTAAAGCATGGAAACGTCGTGAAAATTATATATTTTTTTTGAAATATTATATTGACCGTACCCTAGTATTATTTTACCAAGTATTGGAAATAGAGTAGTCTAATCTAAACCACGCTTACCTTACCTTTTTTTACTATGTCTATAAGCAATCGGTAATCGGTAATCCAAAGAGACTTTCCTCCATTGTGTCGACGAGGATGCTTACATTCTTCGGACATATACACAGAAGCGATAATATGGAGAAACTTGTAGTTCAGGGTCATGCCCCGAGTGGGCGGCGCCGTGGCCGTTCCCCTACACGCTGGGTGGATATGACGAAACAGTTGCTGGATATGAGTATAAAGAGCGCCACTGAACTGACAGTAAATCGCGAACGATGGCGAGCTAACGTTCTCAAAACTATTGATAATATTCGTGTCGGCAATACTCTAGCTCCGACTTAATGCATTTTACAGGTACACAACATGTCTGTTAAGACATTGTGACTATGATGATAATGTGCGATAATTATAATAAGTAATTAAGAAGATACTTATATTATTAGCACAGTATATCCAATTATACAGTAGCACAACTCCCTAGAAATCATGAAGACAATTTGTTGTTGTTTTAATGGTCGCGATTTGTCTCGTAAATAGAGTACATTTTGAGAGCAGTGTGGTAATGTCATATTCTTCATCGAGGTTAGGCAGTTGTCTTTGGAATTCTGAATTACAATTTGTAAGTTATATCCATACATTCGCATTTATTGTACGTGAAAATGTTTTGTACTGATTCTTCTAATTCTTCATGGATTCTTTGCATATAAATGGGATGTAAACATTTTTTTTAGAAGGAAAACAAGAAATAGTCGGTGTATGAAAGAAAACTGTTAACTCCGAGAAAATAGGTGGCTTTATTGTTGGTAAGTAAATTACAAAAATGCGAGATTTATTCAACTTTATTTTATCTTATCTTACTTAGCCTTAAACATTTAAATAAATATAAAAACTTTATAATATCTTATATGATTAAAATGTGGGTATATGTAACGACGTAGCGTCCAAAATAACATTTATGTCTAGTTATCCTACAGCCTTTAAATTTATCTTCATCAATCATCATAGAAAAACGTTTAGGGTACGAAAACGTGGTAAACAGCAAAACCAATGAAAACTTGTTAGGTGTACATAGAAAATAATGATCAATATGTTTATAACAACGATAAAATATACTAAAACTGGTCATTATTCATAAAAAAATTGCAAAACTGTTTTTTATCTAGTTTACCAAGACTAACTTTCCTTCTGTATTTGTATATTGTATATGAATGGACATATTGAAGAAAAGAATCCATGTTTATAGAGGAAAATGATATATTTTTGAAACTAGCATGTTGATTCTTTTTATTGTGAACTTTCTGTTTGAGCATCCATTAAAATGGACTTCACTTCCTGCTTAAAATTTCATAATGTTGGAATGCATAATCACATTCATTTTATTATATGTCGTGAAAGATCTTTTGAACATTGTGGTGGTGTGAGGAAACAGTGAGAAATTACTATTCTGACTTTAGGCTCATAATTAAAGGAAGACCTTCCGTAACGTCTAACTCTTCTAAAAACTAAAAAAAAAACACACAGCTACCCTAATACCCGATAGACTTTGATAGAGACAAATGGAGCTATGCTATCGCACTTCAATATTATTAGGTAATAAAGGAGCATATTAAACATTGGAGGAATCGCCTACCTGGCAGCATCTTGAGGAAGCTTAAAAAACTATAGTCACAGTTTTTGGAATTGTTAATACAGCCTACAGTGGCGCAACATTTGACTTCACGCGTCCCGATATCCATATCAGCGTATCACCAAATTTCTTAATCCGGTTCTGTCAAAGACACTACCTTCACTCTCATAGATCATAGACTGAACACGATTCAGGCGATCGCCGTGCTAAACATCCTGCGAAAGATGCGCGGGATGTCATGCGCGAACCACCAAAATCCTGGAGAGTCGCGCTACTGTGTAATTGGATATACTGTGTTATTACTTCAGGCTCTAAATTTAGCACGATATAAAAGCACCCTCTAGGAACCCCTTTGGCCAATGCTTTGCTCCCGCCTGTGTATTATACGACGCAGAATATCTCAGTCTACGATAGTGGCCTTGGATGAGTCCTGCATACGCATGGGATCTAACTGTGCACACGGCTGTTGTAGGTATGCTTTGTCGTTTTTTTGCCTGCCTTCTTCTTTTTGCACCCCATCTTCTATCCGCTGGCTGGTCGGCTTGGCTCGCCCAAGGTGATCTGCTTCGATCAAGTGGGTTACTAAATCACGGTTAGCGCTTACGTATACTGAGAATTAGGTTACGAGGAACAGAGATGATTGCTTGATTCCTAACCTTTGTATTTTTTCATTTAGAATACCTATATTAGAAGTATCAGAAGACGTAACTAAAAAATGTAGCACCTTTGGGTGACACGAAGTACGAAAGTGATATTCCTTTTGTCAGAAAAAAAAGTTACAGAACCGACGGCCTACAAAAAAATATAAGTCGTAAGAGGCTGGTAGTAGTTCAACACTTTTCACGCGGTATAATAAATTAAAAGTAAAGGTAGACTAAATGGTAACATTAATATTCCATTATGACAGAATACTCCCAATCATTTTTCATCTGTAGAACCCTCTCACTTCTAAACCTTGCACATATGTATACAGTGTGTCTCAGCTAAAATCTGCCACCCACCTTATCTCTGAATTGGTTGAAAGAAATAAAAAGCGCCGTGACACATCGATTTAATAAAAAATAAAAATATATTATCGTAAGAAAGGTTCCATACAGACGTGAGGTGATATTCAAAATATCTTCGCATATTCCTCAACATCTCCAGAGGCAGTGTAGAGATCGTCTGTAGAACCGAGATGCATAACATAAATTTTGGATATCAAATGTCCCCATAAAAGAAGTCGAAGACGTTTTGAGTATCCCCTGTACGTCTGTATGGAACAAAATGGCTCCCATTTCGAGCTTTTCTCACGATATATTTCAGGTAATGAAAATAATACTTTATTTTGATAACCATCATATTTTAATTAACTTTCATAATAGTGAATCAACCTTTTACCCGATTACACTGTTGGTTTTGCCAACAAATTCCTTCAAAATTATGTAAAACAACTTAGACAGGGAAAGAGGGAGGACGAAACGGGTGACTGACATTTCTGTTACCAAAAAAGTACCAAAATTGACCTGTGATAAGTGATTCCATTAAGCTGCATACCCTACCATTATGCACACCATAATATTTTACAATGATTGGTCTTAAAAACGCTAAATATCATAAAAAAATATTTTGGTGGCTATTCATTTTCGGCTAATCACAGCTAATGACAGCTAATTCATATATAGCATCAAACGGGCGTGCGCATGGCCGACTCCACTCACTAGGCCGGAGCATTGAAATATGGCTACACTGAATATCGGGCCGACCTTTTATTTGTTGTTAAGTCATGAGCGTAGTCTTCCAGAGTGAAAAAGAAGATTGGAGGGTGATTTTTAATGTGTTTTTAATTATTTACCTGACAAACGGAACTATAAAGATAAAACGATGCCTGCAAAGTGTGTAGTACTAGGTTGCACTAGCAATTGTGCTGCCAATAAAGGACATACCAACATAACCTTCCAGAGTAACAAAGAAGAGTGGAAGGTGATTTTTAATGTGTTTCTAATTATTTACCTACACAAATGAAACTATAAAGATAAAACATGCCTGCAAAGTGTGTAATATCAGGTGGCACTAGCAATTCTGCTTCCAATAAAGGACATAAGCAGAAGTGGGTGAACGGTATTCCTCGTAAGGGCTGGTTATATTTATAAGAATAAAGACAATAATTTACAAACATTTCATAGGATAAGACCTATTTTAAAGCACAATGTGATACCTACAATGTTTTCTGGACCTCCGAAATATCACAGAAAAAGATAGTTAATAGAACTCATCTGGGCGTACCTACGAAAAGATTTGATAGTGAAAGGGAATCAAGACCAGCAAGAATGGCTTCACAGTGACCTAATAGTGAATTTTTCTAGCTTAAGTGACAATTTACAAAGTAAATTGAGTGTTCATTTAAGTGGAAGTGGAAGTGGCAGCAGGAAACAGGTTGCGTTTATTTTAATTTGTATAGTGTTTGACTACCATGAACCAGACATCAGATGTAAGTGGTATTAGTAGTAGTAGTTCTAAAAAGTATTTTTCTTAATTTATGAACCGAGATGAACTCTAATACATATAAAATGTAATAATTATTCTGAAACTATAGGCCCACTATTTGACAACTAAGCCACGTTGCCACATCTAAGGCTCCGGCCTAGTGTAGAGTCGGCCATGGCGTGCGGTATCCCCTGTCTTTCCTTATCTAAGTAAAACAAGTATGATGGTCTCATTCAAGATTTTGGAATAGAGGTTTCTGGAGGTGAGGGGTTGATGGCCTAATGATGATGTTTTCGGTGGAAGAGTTCCCCCTCGGAATAAAAATCAACGTGTAAAAGCGATTTTGATTTTGTTCAATGATTTCAGAAATATGCTTAGCTGGGACAGACTGTATAAGAAAATTACGACATAATGAAATAACTGATTCGCTAATAAAGTTTGTTCAATCCTATCTTACAGCAGCAAGCCATATGTAGCTCTTTATGGTCACAAGTCATTCGAATATACAACTACGTCAGGTCAGGTGTTACTCAAGGAAGCAATCTAAGACTATTACTTTTTCTTGTAGTTCACAAGATTAGAATAAACTGCCTCCTTTATGCGGATGATCTAAAAATATACCTAGAGGTCAAACAAAAGGCTGACTGTTCTTGTTTTGAATTCCTGAAATTGAATAAAAGCAATGGTCAGTCACAACCAAAAAACATCTCATTATGTATAGTTCGTTTACTCACTGGGTTGGAACATTGTGCTTCACAGGTCCCCATATTTTCGTGACTTGGGTATTATGTTTGATACTCAGCTATCATTTTTACCGCATATTGACAATATCATAACTGTTTCGAGTCGAACATACTGGTTTTGTTCTTTGAAACTATTGTAACTTTACCCAGATAGCACCTCTCTATATTATGTATAGTGCGTATGTTAGAGCATACACGAAGTACACGAATATTTGGTTTGGAATCCATACTATTCAAAGCATATACAGAAGCTCAAATCAGTACAAGGGTGGTTTTTGAGGTTTCTTTTTTTAAATGGAGGGCTTCCATTAATAGGAATACCCCAACATTCCCTTTTTAAGAGACATCCTATGTGCAGCTTAGAATCGAGCAGAAAATTTGGATACCCAAATCATAAGATGGTGGTAAAACAGAACTTTCACTACCTCGAAGAAACTTAATACTTGTGATACCTAATTTATTTCCAAATAATTATGATCTGCAGCGGTATTATCTTATTTTATTGCACCAGTTTTACAAATCAAGGCTTATCGCCTTTGTAAGTATTTTCCTATAAAAGGGATACAGCTCGCAGTATAGCCTATATATGTATAAGCTAATATGCGGTTCAGGCACTCCTATCAGCCCAAATCAAGCCATAAACTATGTTTTTTGCAGAAGGGTTTGTTGACCCACATAGGCATTTGGCACAAAAAATCTTCTAGAAATTCCCATTCTGCTTTGTATGCTAATATGCCATAAAGACATCCATTAAACGGTTAAACCCCATAAACCAAAATCGATTTTTAGAAATACCTCTTTGGGCCCGGCACATAATTGGTTCCACATTTTTCTAAATCCGAACTTTAATTGCTTCTAAACATGTGAGCTGGATATAGTTCCTTATATGAAACAAAGGCGGCTGCGATAGACATGCTAAAAGCAACCGTTAACAGCTTTTCCATCTATAAATTAATATTGGACATGCTACCATAACAGCTATTATTTCTTTTATATATATGACTAAACCTATGACTATAATCTAGATGTTAAAAGGTGACATATTAGACGGGCTGTATTCAGGATTTTTTTAAAACTAAGACTTTTGGTCACCCTGCACACTTAAAAACAAATCCTCAATTCAAGAATTCTGATAAGCTTGTAAAGATATACTTGAGACTAGAAGAACTATTTTCGTTCTAAGAAAATTTACTTGATGAAGAAATATGAACCAAAGAAAACATACCTTCGATTTTAATACTCATTCTAAAGAAGGATACTTTGACAAAGAGTATGATTTTCCTCACAATCAAAGTCTCAGTACTCTTCGACTAAGTATTTTATAAAGTCTTAGTAAGGATATCATAATTTCCAACTGGGCTCCTATTACTTCCATCAAAATAGAAACAGCTTGAGTGCTTCAAGCAGATCAAAATCGTCAGCTATTTACGGCAGAGATGTTTCAGTATTCTTATTCTCTGATTATGCTTGACTTAAGATTTCTGTATCCTCACATTCAAGACTTTCCTGTTCTGAGTTGGCAATACTTACTTAATACAACCCTATATGATCATAAATATTACAATCTTAGTTTAAGATCGTTACAGCTTTAGGTATACAGTCAGATATAGGCCCGATTTTATCAACACGCGCATTTTAACAAAGGCTTTGACCAATCAGAGCATCCCATTCAAAAACATGCATCTGTCAAAGTTCTCTGAAAATTATTGATTTCTCTTGAAATTTACCGCAAAAAGGTGAAGAAAAACATGCTTTATATGCAATCGACCATTATGAACCATCTAGTACCTTTTCCAGTCTGATTTTCCATCCTAACTGGGTGAAAAATTGCATTTTGGTGCGTGACGGTGTGTTTGACGGTCAATTTAACACAGCGAATCAGAATCCAGGAAACCAGCACTTTTGATCACTGGTTTGATAGTGTATTAAACAAATAATAATGAAGAGGAGGCATTCAATTACTGCATTAAATTAAAAAAAATATATTACTAACTATAATAGTTATAAATGCTTGCAAATATACCCTTGTATTATAGTAGAAAGGGGTAAAAATAACATTTTGTTGCACTTCACAAAGCTAAACACACGACTTAACTGTTTGCCGGCCCAGAAAGGTAGTACAATTTGATATAACTTTCATATGAACAATAATTACTGCACCATCCTGACAAAAACAGGACTGCTACTATCTATAATAATTATAAAAATAATTATAAATACCTGTGATATACAATACCTTTGTATATAATAAAAAAAGATATATGGAGGTAGTTCACCAATTCCCGTTTTTCGTATTATAGGTATCTAACAGCCTACTTTTGTACCATAAATTTACACTGTACAGGTTTACCCCGTTTACCCAAAATAATATTTATGTTTAGAGGGTGTTGACATCTCAATAGGTAATCCGTGGATATGCAAAGCCCTGCTGAAAACTTATATAGCGGTTTTGAATTTGATAAATATCTATTTCATGAAAAAATATAAAATCAAACTCAAGCAAGACAATAGATAGACGAATATCAATCACAATATCCAATCCAAATTCCAAACAAAACACAAACACAAAATACTTATGTCTCAGATCGTCAGATCGCAAGTTTTCTTACTAGAGGTGGGATGTTGTCGGTACAGGATATGGGTCAGAACTGTGGTTCAAAATATATTTGTGCGTCGTAATATAATCATGATACGGTATTATTTGTCATAAACAACAAATTCATATATATCAAAAAGTTGTTAATGAATATTCCGAAGAATATATATACGGGTACTGGAGATCCTGTTACTTATTTACAGATCTGACCTAGTAGATCATGGCCTAGATACAAAATTTAACTAGTAGTGATGGATGTATATGTGCTAGATAAATTTCATATTTTAATCTTATATAACATGTAGGTACTTACTAATCCTACTATACATTTTCCGATCATCACACAGAGTCATAATTATATTTTATATATAAAACATGAACCACAAATAGGGCACGACGAACACAAATATATTTTGACCCACAGTATAGAATACATAATATTTAAATATAAATATTCCTGAATTAGCCCTTATCTGTTGCTTCAATTTTATAATAATTACCTTATACCCAAGCACAAGTTTTTAACTTTTTTGGGACACTTGTTGTTTATTGTATTATTTATTTTATATTTACAATAAACGCTATTATTATTATTCCATAAAATATAATTACACGAAAAAGTAGTTTTAATACAGTTTATATTAGGTGAGTAGGGCATAAATAACTACTAATAAAAATAATTATTCTGAAGCAAGTAAATAACGAAACCTGAAAAATAAAATTTAGAACAACACCTGTATAATAATATTACTAAAGCAGCCATGCTTCCGCTATGGATATGTCATGACAAGTATATATTGGTTTCAAACACTTCACCTAACTAGATCGTTGCACAATAAAAAATACGAAAGAATAATCATGCTACCAATTAGGAACTTATTTCTCAAGCCCATCACTACTGCTATCAGCTGTTTCTCGGTGATCGTGTACCACCACCACAGAACTACTAACACCGGCTCATAATGTTTTGTGCCGGCTCAGTGCTCGCAGTTGTGGCTCGCAACGTTGCCTGATATGCCATTTCAAGGAGTATCTGCTATTTTTAGCACCCAGCTTTTTGCACTGAAATTTTTTGTCGCAACTACCTACCTATTAAATATTGTTTTCACACCTTTCACCTTTTTGAAACCAGCAAGTCTCATATGATCCCGAATTTGTCTGATTTTTTATTACACACTTGCTTGATTCGTTTGCTAACATTGAATATTCTCTCAAATGAAGTTGCTGTAAACGCACCAGCGGTATTGTTTAACACGTTTTGCAGTACTGCACTGTTGCTTTGCTTCATAGTAAGGCTTTTGTTTGCGTTCGAAAGAAAAATTACGTAGGTATGCCATTCTTTCGATTCCACAGAGTTGTTGAAGCTACGTAATTCAAAAATGTACTAGAAAAATTCAGACCTAACGGATTCAGAATCGAAATAATAAAGTTCCTATATAGTTTTATTACCACAGTTGATTTGATTTGTATATAGCCGCAAGCGCACTTGTTTTAATGGTAATATTTTATGTGATTATTGTTATGTTATACTTTGTCTGCATCTGGAATAAACACATTCAATAAAAACTGTTGTTGAGATGGTTGAGATTAACAAATTTCTTGTTTTTATCTGCTCTGCACTGCTGCCGTTTTAGTTCATTTGTACTATTTCCAATTTCTAGTACATATTCGACGTCAAAAGTACAGTACATGAAGGCCAAATTCTAGTTCATTTTCTTCATTTGATACGTTGTAGCGTCTCAAATGGATGTATAATGCAAGAATGCAGAATGATTTCTTTTGTTTTTTTTTGCTGTTCACAAAATTATAAAGAATCCATGTGGTGTCAATTGCCAGCTCATAATGAAATTCACGGGTTTTAGTATAATTTACTACAATCCAGTACATTTTAGTACTTTCATTCAGTACATTTCAGAAACGTAATGCGGCAGCACTGCTGCTCTGTTCTACTTTGTACTACGAGTAAAATATTTATCTGGCAGTGGCAACACAGCACTGTTAATGTGACCTGACACCAACAGAATCCGAATATCGCAAATGAAATTTGAAAAGAGAAACAAAACAGCATTATAAAAAAACAACAATGCGAATTTAATATTGTTATTAATAAATTTTCCAGACACAAGTGTGGAAAAAGCCAAAAACCATTCCTGGTGTTGACGGGAACAGATGATTAGAGAAAATACACAGGCAATTGAATTTGTTATTAATTATTATACCTTACATGGAGGAAGGAATAATTTCATATAAACCTGAAATATAGGATGAATGATACCAGCAGCACCTGTGCCTACTTTGGCGAGTACATGAGTACATTTTACGAGTTCACAACATGTCTGTTAAGACATTGTGACTATGATGATGATGATGTGATAACTCATCAAAAAAATGCTCCTTGTAATTGATATGGCAGATACGGCGGTAGCTACGCCCCTGTGACCGTATTCACTCTACCCTGCGTCGATTTGTCTATACTGTGCAAAGAGCTAGAGACATATGATATTTGTATTCACATCATAGTGGACACAGTGGACGACCTAGACAACCTCAAATGGTCCAAACTCAAGAAGAAATACTTGGCTTTTCCGTTTCGCGGCGCCAACCTCGATTCATATCTAGAAAACTCATGTGACAGGTCCGCACTTCAAACCTCGCACTGAGCGAATAGTAAGTATTCTCTTACTATTTTTTTATTCTTCTGCTGCTGATTCACCGTACATTAGCTTTCTCATTTCAAGGAGTTATTTCTGAAAATCAAAGTCCTAACTTCAAAAACACCCTGTATATGGTTGAAAAACTGAGCGTTTTTTATTCTGACAAAAAAGTATGTTCCTATAAATACTTTTAAATGAATTCATTAATACTTGGTGTTTTGTTTTCTAGGTCACTTACAGTGGTTTGCACCAGTCATAGTTAAACCTTTGGCTTAACTAATTAAAGCTTAACTTTAATTAAGGCTTAAAGTTGTGTGTCTTTGCACCGGTCATGATTAACTTTAATTATGAGTTAACTTTTTCTTACAGGGAAATTTAACGAATTTCAGATTTTACGTTGGCAATCATGTCGTATTTTTGATGTTCTGTGATGGAAATGAAGGTTCATGTCACTGCCGTTGCTGGCTGTCAAACATTATCTTTCAAGTTCAACTGAGGCTATTTGTTTTGATTAAGAAATTTCGGATTCATTTTAGTATTTTTAGTTTCATTTTCATTAATTGATAACCCATTATCGTAAATATCCAACTCACAGAATATAACAACAGTGGTAAAAGTAAATCCTTGAAGTAAGTGCTCTTCTTTAGGCAAGATTTTGTCTATGAAATAGTTGATTGCAGTGACCCAACATTTGGTGGATTTTGGGTGTCTTAATTCTGGATTCTCTTGTATAGGAGTGGCTACAGAAGACATCAGAGTAATAACATTTATGCCGGATCTGTTTGTGGTAAGTAAAAATATAGAGAAATGTCCAAAGTGCTGAGGTCAACTAAAGACACCTTTATTATACATTTATAGTGTTAAACTAGCAAAATGTCCATTCATTGATAATCATTACAATTTTTATATGTATATATAGGTGGTTTCAAGGAATAAAACAATTAAAACAGTAATCTTTTGGCATAACCTTAAGATGAGTTTCCGGAACAAGTGATATAATATGCAACGAACAATATACATATTATGACTATCAACTTCTCTATTAAAACAGATTTGTGATATATGCACTACTACAAAATACTTTCTTTTTGTCATTGCAGGTGTGGTGAAAGAATTATTCAGGTTGCCAAGTATTTGAGAAAGAAGAGGCAGTCCGATACCATGAGGCGAAGAGCACATAATGTTATGCATTTAGAGCTTCATTGTGATGGCTTTATAGCTAATATGTTCCACATACTGTGTAAATTAATAGAACCAATAAATGCATATGTTATCCATATATTGTAATTATATCTGTTAATAAAGGTGGAGAAAAAAAGTCACTTTCTTATAACTTCTCATATAACAAAATCTAAAATATTTCATAGTATCAGTAGCTATTATGTGATATAAAATGGTGTCTAGATATAGAATGCCTTGTTAAAAATATGTATTTTAAATGATAGTTTGTATAACATGCTCACAGATAGTGATTAATTTCTGTCTTGTCAAACAAGGTGATTATTTAAAAAAACACTCATTGGGTGACTGTAAAGTTGCACCCATCAGAAGGTAAGTTCTATTACTTGAACAAAAACTACTGGTTGAATTCTCTTATATTTTTATTATGTATATTTTCTTTCAATATATCAGGGCTTGTCCTGAATAGTAGAAAATTCAGTAATTAGGATAGGGTGATCGGTGGAACACACAACAGTGATTTGCTGCCGCAGTGCTCAGTAATACAGTATGAGTCAATATTATTCAAATTACTCAGTTTTTGTTAATAAAGAGGCTTCAGTTTTTCACTAGTCCCTTAAAGTATTCATTATCATCCATGATCCTGAAATAAACAATATTTTTATTAAAAATAGAAGGAAATTAACTAATGGGTGGTGAAGATGAATTAAATAAAATCCATGTGAGAACGGGAGGACACTTGCATTCTAATTTTTACAGTAATAACTACTACTGTGATAGCTATTCACATAATAATACTGCATTTTGCAGCAGCAGCAAAATAATTCAAGCAGATCAATTTATTTTCTTCATATGGTAAAAATTGGGCAACTAAGATGCAGTAACAAACAACTGTCCCTAGTGAATGTGATAACTGTAATTTACAAATAAACGTTTTATCTTTACTGTTTTCAAAATCCATCCAAGTTTTGAGCGCCCATTATCTCATAAATTACAGCATTCTAAATAACTGAATTGCTTACCTGCTAAGATAGACTCCTTGAACAAGACAGCAGTAACACAATAATGACCAAAAAGCTGTTGAACACGAAAAATCTGATAAACCATAACACGGTGTCTTACAACAGTGATATTTGTCCAATTCCAGAATCAGCTTTATATAGTTGTATCCAGGTGACCTATTTTGATTCATAATTGCTTATAGGATATAGAAATAATTTTATAAAATATATTTCACAAACTAACCAAACTTATTTCTGTGGTGATCTGTCAGAATATGTTAAACCCACAAATGTCAAAAGTTAAGCAAGAAACGTCAAAGTTAAACCCTACTTTGCCTTTGGCTTAAAGTTAATTATGAGTTTGACGCTAACTACAACCGGTGCAAAGCAATTCGTACTTTAATTAAGGCTTAACTTTAATTACAACTTTAACTATGACTGGTGCAAACCACTGTGTGTATACATTTAATTTTGTCTGGACTATAAAACAGCTATTAAAGCTGTCAAAGTGGATTACAGAAATCCTAACAATTATAACGTTCCCATTCCCAGTATTCTAATTTGTAATTTGCTACTATGTCTATGAGGCTCAAGGTTAGTTTTTGCGGATGACTCTCCGCTTCACATAAACCGCCTATGTAACCTGATACTGTTGTCGTTCACAATTGCGATGTGACTTTTTTCCTGGAACGTCTGACAAATGCTTTATGCGCCCAATCGTTGATGACAGGCCTCATTTAATTCGGTTTCACGCTATGTGTCCATATTGATTTGGGTCGCGGTGGGATAGCTGACCAAACCTTACTACTTTCGACGGCGTTTATGGCAACTACATTAGAGATAAAAAGAAATTAATGATATTTTTTTAAGTTGCTAGCAGAAAGTACCCTACTACTATAGTCAGATTGAGAATCATAGTAACTTTACATCGCATTGATACAAGAAGCGTCAAAAAGGATCACCTTTGTGTGAGCAAGATAATGAATAGCGGGTATCAGTCACCGTTTTACTTCCCACACCGATAGGTGAGGGGCAGGGGAGTATTGTGATCGTGAAAATTTTTGATTTTCAGATAGTACACTTTTTGGGTGTTTTATGATGTCCGAAAATCCATGTCACTCACTTCCGTCAGTCTGTCCGTCTGTCGGTCTGTCTGTTTGTCGTTTTGTCTGTCGGTCTGGCTGCCTGTTCGCGTCCTTCTACCCTCATAATCTCAGCAACCGCTGCATGGATTGCGATGAGGTTTGTGTACCGATATGCTGTGGCAGTGGCGGCAGAGTACTTATAAAAAAATAAAAACAATTAAATATTCCTTAAACTTCGTTTTCAGCCGTTTTAAAAGTGTCCCTAATCATTTTCTGCTTTTTTTTTGGTGGGGTGATTGGGGGGTGGGGGCTTGTAAAACTGGAAAATTTGTTGTATTCTGTCCATGGACCTGTGCACAGTATATATTTTTAAGCCCATACGAACATTGCCTTGCATATTACAGAATCCAACGGACGTTTTCTGATGTATACATAGGAGTATTGCTTTAGACCATTCTGTATTGTGAAACAGTAATCACTGAATTGATTTTAGTGAAATTTTGACACAGTATTACTACTGTAGTGAGGATGGAAAAAGTGTACGATTTTTAGAAATTGTGTGAGTGGCGGTATAGCTATAATAAAAAACCAAAAAATACAAAAAATGATCAAACTTCGTTTTTAGGCGTTTTAGGGGTTCCCGATTATTTTTTACTTTTTTTGGGTGGGGGTGAAATTGGGGTGGTTAGGGGGTAAGGGGTGGTCAAACTGAAAAGGTTTTTGTGTTGATAATAGGCTTCTTCATTGACCTGCCAAAGGACCTAGCGGCACAATACACTTTTTTAAATCCATCGGAACACTGCCTTGTCTATTACAGAAACCAAGGGACTTAGAATTTTCTAATTAATACTCAAACATACGAGTATTGGTTTAGACTAGATCGTTCTGTATTGTGTAACCTGAAATTGATTTTAATGAAATTTCGACACAGTATTATTACCGTGGCGAGAATGGAAAATGCGTACGGTTTTTAGAAATCGTGTCAGTGGCGACGCAGCAATAATAAAAAAAACTAATAATATAAAAATAGCTCCAACTTCATTTTCAAGCTATTTGGGGGTTAATGATTGTTACGCTTCACCCAGGTGTATCTTGCAGAATCTGTTTCGTCCTACATCATACAAAGGTGCAAGGAACTATTTACGAGAGTTTCTGTGTTGGATTTTTTTTTTTTTGAGGACGGGCGGCTAATGATTTGGTTGCAGTGTACTGAGTCAATAAACTTGACTCCATTTTTTTGCATGAGGCGGGTATACCAATGCACGGATTAAGTCGTTAATAAGTACATGAACGACATTGTCTAAAGCTTTCAAAATGTTGTTCCAAGATCAGATCAAGGTGTTTGTACAAAAAAGCAACATCTGTGCAATCTGGATTCCGTGCTCACCATAGTACTGTGACTGCACTCGAACATATCACAGATGACATTATTAAATCGGTAGACAAGAAGTTGTGTGTATGTCTGGTTCTACTGGACTACAGTAAAGCGTTCGATACATATGATTACGCTATATTGTGTAATAAACTAACATACTTTGGATTTTCGTAGATAGTTCAGTATCACTTATCAGGAATTACCTTTGTGATCGCGTGCAATGTGTTCAGATCGAAGATAAACTATCAGAATCTTTAATAAAAACCAACGGCGTACCACAAGGCTCAGTATTGAGGCCATTACTATTTGCATTATATATAACTGACTTCCATGAATTTATAAATCACTGCGACATACATCATTACGCAGATGACACGCAATTATACTTCAGCTTCCCCATTGATCAAAATGATAGTGCGATAGCAGCGTTAACAAGTTTAGGCTATCATTTACCCATAAACATTAATACTTTGATGGAATCCTAGAGAGAAGGGGACCCATTGTGATAGATTTTTGTAAAAATGCTGGAATCTAGATTTCAACGAAAGTTTATATTGTTCTGTGGTAATACCTGATGCCAATCCTTCAAGAAAAAAATCATGTTTCTATGTGTTATAATATCTCTACAATTTGATAGCCTAAAGGCAATATTACATACAGACATTTTAAGTTCAGTAAACTTTACCGCTGTTTTTTAAATTGGAAGAAGGCCTGTAATCGTGTCAATAAAAATAAAATGGATGGCGTGTCTTAGTAACACATAAAGAAATGCTAGGGATGTAGTATTACCAAATAACAAACCGTACATAGAACATGAGGCTACTGACCATAGCAGTCGATGCCGATACACCAAAGTAACCTTGTAATCTTGTAATCTTGTAATTTTTTCCAATAGCAGGCGGAAAAACCGATGAAGCTATTGTTGCCTTTAACCATGATTCCTTGAAATTATCAACTGTAGTGTATCATTCTAGCACTATTATTTGCAAGTTCATTGTCTCGTCTGTTTTTAAATGAATTAACACTGGGCACTGTCACTGTCCGGCCTTCTAGCGCGTTCCACGAATACACAACTCTGTTGCACAGAAAGTTTTTCCTGGGTAGTTTTGACGACTTTTCCTTTTCGAGCTTCTTGGAGTGTCCCCGGAAATGGTTTTAGTTTTGCTTGAAGATATGCCTAATGTTGCAATTGTAGTACTTATTTTAAATGTTTCAATCAGGTCTCCTCTATGTCTTCTTTCTATTAAGGTTGTTAATTTTAGTCTCTTCAGTCGCTCTGTATAAGGAAGGTCACGTAGCTCAACTGGTATTTCTGTAACTCTTCTTTGTACCCTTTCTAACACTTCAATGTCTTTGCATCATCTGCAGAGTTCTGCATGTTGGCTTCAATGAGACTGACCAGATCAAACAAGTACGTTATGAAGAGCAGTGGGCCTAAAACCGATCCTTGGACGACTCCACTACGCACCCGATGTTGTTTTGAGAGCGCACCATTCACTTTCACACAATAGAGTCTCTCGTGCAATAAATCTTGCAGTAATGATAAGAGTAAAGTAAAAAAAATATTTTTTGGAAGTACAATTTCCCACAGCATTATATTGTGTATCGTTCATGTAAACATCTGTCGATTTGTCGAACATTTAATAGCTAGGAAAATATAGGTCACTATGTAAATTTCCTTTAAAAGGGGCCCGCACGTCACGTGAACGTTAAAAAGGGTGCATGTCTCACGTCACTTTCAGAACTCCTGCCAATCCTCGGGAAAGCTTAATGAATGTTTACCGCTCGACAAATAAACATAATTATAGCCTTTCACCCTTTCGCATTTCACTGTGAAATCTTCGCCTAAATTGTAGGCAAACAAAGCCATATCTGTAATCGAATGGTTTCCGCTAGAAGGCCCCACCTGTGAACGAAGTCCTAACAGGGACGTGGATAGAAACTGTAGCGAAAGTTATATACAGGGTGTTTAGCAGAGGGCTATGAAAACTTCTTGGGCGTATAGATAAGTCCATTTTAAAGATATTTTATCAATAGACATGTGCCCTAAATATCCATCCAGGTACTCTCTGACTGTGACCACATAGTATGCAGGACTCCCGTTATGCTGGGAGCAGGGCCGTTCCTGGGGTCATACGCGCCCTGGTGCAAGCTAAAAATTGCCGCCCTTTGCATAGCGGGAGATAAAATGGGGTGTAGATGGATTAGATCTAAAATCAGTAAAATCGATATACTTTTATATTATATTCCAGGTTACTCTTATTCACGTTATTCGACCCGGAGCATTTTATGGCTAAAGTATTTGATGAAAAAGAAAACAATAACTTCGCATGGATAGGGGCCCATTAAGGCTACATTTTAAAAATATTTTCTTATTATACAGGGAGTCCCCAAAACACAAAACGTATCAAAGTTACATTTTTTAAATAAAACACCCTGTATATGATTACATATTCGAATTCATTGGTGCATTCTAGTGTGACTTTAAGTATCATACCTGGGACTGAACCTTGGTGTAAATCACCATTTTTGGTACAAGTACATGTCTCAAAATTAAACATTGCAGAACTTATAAAATTTAGAAGGCTGTAATTTTGCTGGATTACTATGAATGACGAGGAAATACGTTAGCGTAGGTTAGACGGTCAAATTTGTATTGTATTTTTGCTTGGAGAATTCGGTCTATTAGTTAAGGAGACTTCAATCAAAGATAACTTGATTTTTTCAAACGGGAATGCTTAATTTTTTTATACGATTGAATGTAAAATTTGATAGCCTTTCTAATGATATAAGGGAGTCAATATCAGCCTCTGGTAGTTTTCATTTATGTTCAAATTTTCAATCAAACGGTGTTTTTCATTGTTCCTACCTATAATCAACCTAACAAACCATGAAATATAATTGAAAACATGTTCATAGGAGAGAAAATAATTAACTTAGAAGAAACCACGGCGGTAACATATTTAGGCTCAAAGAGAATCTGGAGTACGACAGAAATAGATATTTTTCACAGTCTACTGGCTACTGTAATGTACTAGAGGTTACAAATTTTCAAACAATGAAAAATCCTGAAATGAAAGAAAAACTGCCAGCGATTGTTGCTCCAGCATGCAATTATCAGTAACATGTAATGGTGTAAAGAAGTAGTAATTTGCGTTAAAGTAAAGATACCTCTGACTGCAAAAATCAGCAAGATCGCAAAAAAGGAATAATGACATGAGAATTAAATTTTCTCTATTCTAACAAATTTTGCGCCCCATAACGTCCAGCGCCTTGGTGCCTTGCACCACTTGCACACCGGGTAGGCACGGCCCTGGCTGGAAGACGATTGGTCTATCGCCTTTAATTATAGGTACAACAGCCAGTAGCTCTGGGATATCATTATGATTACGTAACACAAATTTAGATATGAACCATTCATTCCCTGGAAAAAAATGAAATACATTTTTGGTAAAAAATTTTCGCGGATGGGGAGGGGGTGGCAATTATCCCTGTTACCCCTACCTCTTCTATACGCCTGTGCACGTTCGAAATTCGACAACTATGAATCTATGTAGTGCGTACGAGTACTGGAAGCAAAAGAGCGCTCTTTGAACAAAATTTGTAACTAATATAGCTGTAATTACAAAAATTAAAATAATAAATTCTTGTCTTGAATCCATTTATCCTTACTGTCGTTAATTTTTACAAGTCATCTGAGCTTGGTGATACACATAGCATATCATTGTAAACGGTAATAGGTAGATAAGTTTTCAAAAGTACTTGAACAGCTTTATGGTATTTATTTGTTTCTTTGCATCAAGTTTAACTTAACCTCCCTAATTTTATTAACGTATTTGATAACAATGTCAACTCATAACTACTTATTTTAGTAGTATTTCTGACTAATTATTATTACTTCAGTTGAAACTCTACAGAATAAAAACACATTTAAAAAACTACACAACTGAGAATATCCATTTTTTATAAATTCTGGAGAATATTACAAAAGCAATGATATGAAAAAAATCAGGGACGTTTTTGTCGTTTCTTTGTAACTCAAAACAACTAATGTCAATTTTTCGATCTGTTGCAAAAGCTCATTTGCCTTTATAAACATCAGCTTTTTAATGTTTCAGGCAGCATTGCGTCTTGATGGATTTGTGGTTGAAGAAAGTGGAAGCCATCCGTCTAGTATCCGTCTAGTGGTGCTGATGAAGGTAAGCAGGTATTTACTTTACTAGCATTTTTTTAAACTCCCAACCAATCAACTCTTGTAGGTTTAGTTTAATTAGCATTAGCTTTATTGTGGTAACTGTATGATTTTGTGCGTAGCCAATATTTTGATACACACAACACCATTATTTATATAATTATTTATATAATTTTTGAATTTTTCGATGGGTAAGTTAAACAATAACGCTTCAATAAATTTATAACAAACGCCAAACGCTAAATCAATACCTATTTGAGCAACTTATCTGGTAGCTATGAAATTTGTACACGTATCTTTTCGATTTCATGGAGATAGATATTATAGAAATTATAACTCTCCAGTTATCACAATATATGTGCCAGTCCACGAACTTTTAATCCAGCTGCTCTACAAATCGCAGTTTATTTCGGACGCCACTGGAAGGGCTTCCTGAAAGGGTGGCACCGAATGGAGGAAGCAAGGGTAGTGACTTCCGTGGAAGGGTTATAAGACGGTCAAGAGGAATACAAGGGTTTCATTAGGAACGTACTTTTATTCTAAAAAGGTATTCGAAGGTCGAAGTGGAGTTTTAAATGCGGGGATTTTGATTCATCTCTTTTATTTGATCTCTGCCTTTGTTGAATATTCATCAAGCTTCGCATATTATACCCAGTGTATGGATTTTCTATTTTTGGTGAGATAACCCAAAATACATTTTCCAAAAAAGATTACGATTTCCTCTAGTACACCATCTATTTTCTGGTTTTTATTCCAGGACATAATTCTTACCTACCTCGATAATTATATTTTGGGGAACAACCACCAGAGCTGGCACAAGTACTAATGGAAGTAGTTAAATATTGCAACATCCTGTATATTACATTGCTTATTTGGATTTGTTAATGTTTCTTTCACAATGATTAGGTTAGATTTTTTTGATGTGTAAACGTCATCGAATCATCTGGAATTTTCTAGACTGACAGATCGGCATTCTCGAATGTCATCTGGGTATCTGGAATCTTCTAGATGGTTCGATGAAGTATATAAGGCACCACGAGTAGCGTGGCAGTAGTCAGTTGAGTTGAGATCTAGTTGAGATAAGGTTAAGAGTTATTGTATTAAGTTCTGAAGTAAAACGGTGAAAGTTACGTCGAGTTTGATTCCCTGGCTGAAGAAAAAGAGGCCGTCGTGACAATTGGTGCCAGAAGTGTGGGATTATTCATCGAATCAAGCCAGGAAAAGGAAAGAAGAAGTGAGTACAGTGTCCATTAATGCCAGTAACCAGAGCTATGGCATCCGAAATGAATGCATTGATGACTATGCTACAAGAAATGGGAAACAGATTAGAACAGAGTGCAGCGGAAACGAGAGCTAGTTTAGAACGAAGTGCAGCCGAAACGAGAACAGATATGCAAGCAACAGTCGTGAACCTGGAAGAAAAACTAAAGCACCACCAGGACGAAGCAGTCGTAAACCTAGAAGAAAAGTTAAAGCAACACCAGGATGAGGCAGTCGTAAACCTAGAAGAAAAGCTAAAGCAACACCAGGATGAGGCAGTCGTAAACCTAGAAGAAAAGCTAAAGCAACATCAGGACGAGGCAGTCGCAGATTTGAAGAGTGGACAGGAACTTGTGATGACTAGGCTGGAGGAGCAGAAGCAAGCGGTAAGCCAGGCACTAGAAACTCAAGACCAACGCATTAGTGCAATAGAGACACAGTTCGCGACATCACAAAAGCAGGTGGAAGAGCTAGTGACATCACAGAAGCACGTGGAGGAACAGCTACAGCAGATGAAAGATCAGGTCAAAGAAATGGTCAGAGAGGAGCTGCGAGAGTTTAGTGCAGGTGAGCGTAATTTAACAGCTGAACCACCCGTTTTTCCTGATAGACACAGTGGCGTAGTAGCAAAGCCCTATCCATATAATGGCAAAACATCATGGGACATTTATTATATGCAATTTGAAAACATCGCACGTATGAATAACTGGTCAAATGAAGAAAAAGCTTGTGTGCTGACATCCATGCTTAGAGACTCTGCCGCAGCTATTTTGGAAAATCTCTGCTCATCAGATCTACGTGACTATGATAAGATAACATCTGCACTAAAGTTACGCTTTGGAGATGCACACTTAACAGAGCTGTTGCATGGCCAGTTGCATAACCGGACACAACAAGCTAAGGAAGATTTAACCACATTTGCATACGAAGTCCAAAGCTTAGCTAAACGAGCATTCGTCAGCAGTCCCATCGAGACACAGGAATACGTTGCTGCTCGTCAGTTTGTCGAAGGAATCGCAGACCTTGACGTCCAGAGAATCGTAAGACTATCTAGTCCCAGAACCTTACAAGACGCTCTGGTCAAGGCTCTAGAAATTGAGGCTGCCACAAAGGCTACGCGAATGACACGGAGGGTGCGCTCTTTAGAGCAAGATGATGAAGTAGAAGTCAGGGCGACAGCGTTCACTCCAAGAAGAAGAGGTGGTACCTTCCAAAGAAACCCAGTTCGCACAAATCTAGAAGGACCTGAGAAGTTTACGTGCTGGAGATGTGGGCAGAAGGGGCACCTTCGAGTAGGCTGTCGCATGCAGGTGGCAGAGAAGTCAAGGGAGGCTAGTACTAATACTGATAATGAGTCGGAAAACTAGAGCCGGCCAGTTTTAGGGGGCAAAAACTGGCTGGCCATCATGACGAAAGCCCCATGGTCATCGAAATTGAAGTTAATAAAATTGAGAAGAGTCCAGTAGTTGAAGGTTACATAGAAAATATACCATGCAAGATGTTAGTCGATACCGGAGCAAATGTGACTATAATAAGTCCTAACATATACCAAGAAATTCGAAGGAAGTTGCCAAGCAGAACCACGCAAACGGATAGAATGTTGCTGAGGACCGCTAATGGAGACCGTATACCAGTACTGGGTGTTGAAGAATTAGAGATTCGCATTGGCAGTTTCGGTAAGAAGCATCCCATTTTAGTAGCTTCAGTCACAAATGATTGCATCCTTGGTGCTGAGTTTCTGCAGAGTTCTGGCTGCGTAATAAACTTCACTGGTAATACCTTAAGCATTGGGGATTCAGAAGAGATTTCATTTAGCTGCCGAGCTGTTCAGCTAGAGGAAATGAACGTTATGGCACCAAGGAATTTTACAATACCACCACAGAAAGAGATTGTTATACCCATATATGCACATAAGGCACTTGAACATAACCTTACCCCATGCGTTTTTGAACCAGATCCTACGCTAGGTTGGAATAAACCTATTTTATTAGCCAGAACAATAACGGATTCTTCAAATATGTTAATAAGGGCCGTGAATGTATCCAGGAATTCAATACAAATCAAGAAAGGTACGCCACTGGGTAGACTAGAACCAGTAGCATGGATACGAAGGCTAGATGGCGCGGAAGAAGAAGATGATAGTGACTTCACCCAAATCTCAGATAGTCTTCAAGATTTGTATGATAGAAGCTGTGAGCATTTGCGACCCGAACAGCAGCGGAAGGTCCTGAAGCTACTAAGAGAATTTCATTCGATTTTCGCTAAAAATAATGATGACCTAGGGCGAACCCATCTGGTACGTCATAAAATTAATGTAGGAGATGCCCAGCCAGTCAAGCAGCCCCCAAGAAGAACTCCATTATCTAGGATTGATGAAGTACAGAATATGGTAAAAGATTTGCAGAACCGAGGAGTAATCGAGCCATCATCTAGCCCTTGGGCCTCTCCGATAGTCCTTGTTAGGAAGAAGGACGGATCAACGAGGTTTTGTGTGGATTACAGGCGGCTCAACGATTTGACCAAAAAGGATTCATACCCTTTACCAAGAATTGACGACACTTTGGATGCAGTTGGAAATTCTTCATGGTTCTCCACCTTGGACCTGCAAAGTGGGTACTGGCAGGTTGAAATGGATGAAAAAGATAAAGAGAAAACGGCATTTACATCGTGTGCTGGGCTATGGCAGTTTACAGTAATGCCTTTCGGTCTATGCAATGCACCCAGTACCTTCGAAAGATTAATGGATGTTGTACTACAAGGTTTATCTTGGAAGACAGCACTGATATATCTCGATGACGTTATTGTGTTTGGAAAGGATTTTGAAGAAGAGCTACTCCGACTAAGACAAGTTTTCCAGCGGCTTAAGGAAGCGAACTTGAAGCTAAACCCTAAGAAATGCCATCTTTTCAAAAGGGAAGTAAAATACCTCGGACATCTGTTAACCAAAGACGGAATCCGGACGGATCCAGAGAAGGTGCAGGCTGTGAAGGAATGGAAAGTACCGTCCAACACTCATGAGGTACGAAGCTTTTTGGGACTGTGCAGTTATTATCGCAGATTTGTGAAAGATTTCTCTACCATCGCCAAACCATTATTTGCCTTAACTGAAAATGGTAACAAGTTTTATTGGGACTCCATCTGCCAAGAAGCCTTCGACGCATTGAAAACGGCTTTGACCACCTCACCGATACTAGCTCATCCTACAAGGGAAGGAACTTTCTACTTGGACACAGACGCTAGCCAATATGCTGTTGGAGCTGTCTTATCTCAAGAACAAGATGGCATCGAAAAGGTAATTGGATACTACAGTAAAACTTTGCACAAAGCGCAGAAAAACTGGTGTGTGACACGAAAAGAGTTGTACAGTGTGGTGAAAGGGATCGGAAATTTCCACCATTTATTGTACGGAAGAAGATTTGTCGTGAGAACCGATCATTCAGCTTTGCAGTGGTTAATGAAGTTCAAGAATCCAGAAGGCCAGCTTGCTCGATGGATTGAATACCTTCAAAGCTATGACTTTGAAATTCGTCATCGTCCAGGAAAGCAACACGGAAATGCCGATTCTATGTCACGCAGGCCCTGTGATGAAGACTGTAAGCACTGCTCGAAAGAAGAGAAACAACGAGAGTTCGACATAAACACATTAAGAATAGAAGAATTTGAATTGGAAGGAACCAAGATTTCACTAGAAACCTTCAAGCAAGCTCAGTCACAAGACGCTGAGCTAGGGTTAGTTATTCATTCGCTATTAAATGGAATCAAGCCTAATCAACAGGAAATAAGTGCTATGAGTCCCATCACTAAAGCCTACCTAGCACAATGGGACTCACTAAAGGTAAGGGGTAACCTCCTGTATCGAATCTGGGAGGATACTGATGGCAGACATGCTAAAGAAAAACTTGTAGTACCAAGGAAATTACGGAAAGCAATTATGGAACAACTACATGATAGTAGCAGTGGGGGTCACTTTGGCATCAGGAAGACCCTGGAAAGAATCAAGGAGAGATTTTACTGGGTTGGCTGTCGCGAAGATGTTGAAAATTACTGTTCCACGTGCGATGTCTGCAACTCAAGAAAAGGTCCAAGTATTCGTCAACGATCACACATGCAGCAGTACAACGTTGGAGCGCCATTTGAGAGAATTGCCATAGACATTTTGGGTCCTTTGCCGGAAACCAGCCTTGGGAACAAGTATCTGCTTGTTGTAATGGATTATTTCTCTAAATGGCCAGAAGCAATTCCTGTGCCCAATCAAGAAGCAGGCACAGTGGCACAGGCTCTTTTAGAACACGTGGTGTCCCGATTCGGAGTTCCTAATGAACTACATTCAGACCAGGGACGAAGCTTTGAATCGGAAGTCTTCATACAGCTGATGAGAAAACTCGGAATTCGGAAGACTAGAACAACTGCTCTTCATCCGCAGTCCGACGGTATGGTGGAACGCTTCAACAAGACAATCCTGGATTACCTATCAAAATTCATTAACGAACATCAGTCTGATTGGGATACGAAGATTCCTCTGGGAATGTTGGCCTACAGATCAGCGGTGAACGAGTCAACTCGGTTGAGCCCAGCGAAGATAATTTTTGGACGAGAACTACGGCTGCCTCTGGACTTAGCTCTTGGTCCACCCCCAGAAACGGAACGCCGTCTTCCATGCGAATGGGTGAGCGAGCTTCAGGAAACGCTCTGGGATATCCATGAGTCTGCTAGAGGAAACATCCAGTCTGCCAGCGACAGAATGAAAGCCAGATACGATCTCAAAGCAAATAGCCCAAAGTTCGTCGAAGGTGATCTGGTATGGTTCTACAATCCACGACGGAGAAGGGGTAGATGTCCGAAGCTACAACGCCATTGGGAGGGACCCTACGTGGTGATGAAGCGCCTCAACGACGTAGTCTACAGGATACGTATGGGTAGTGGAAAACCGAAGGTCGTCCATAGCGATCGCCTGTGGCCATACAAGGATCGAAGCGAACTGTTCATCGAGGACGCCGAACGCTAAGGGGGGAAGAGTGTAACATCCTGTATATTACATTGCTTATTTGGATTTGTTAATGTTTCTTTCACAATGATTAGGTTAGATTTTTTTGATGTGTAAACGTCATCGAATCATCTGGAATTTTCTAGACTGACAGATCGGCATTCTCGAATGTCATCTGGGTATCTGGAATCTTCTAGATGGTTCGATGAAGTATATAAGGCACCACGAGTAGCGTGGCAGTAGTCAGTTGAGTTGAGATCTAGTTGAGATAAGGTTAAGAGTTATTGTATTAAGTTCTGAAGTAAAACGGTGAAAGTTACGTCGAGTTTGATTCCCTGGCTGAAGAAAAAGAGGCCGTCGTGACAATATTTAATAAATACCAGTTTTTCCAGCAAGTACAGTTTGAGTACTTTCATTTTAAAGGTGCTTTAAGTTTCAAGTACCGCTATTTGGTACTTGATTAATTTTAAATAAAGTAATTCAAATACCATTGTAATATCTGAGGAAAGTATTTCAGATACAGTATTAGTATTTAAACGTATTTTAATTACTGTTTGTAGGTTTTAAGGACATGAATAATACTTACAATGAGAAATACTTTAGGCATCGTAAAGGGCTCAATTTCTTAATATGGTATTAAAGTAGAAAGTAATTATCCCTGATTTTCATTTTTAGTAGAATAGTGTATTCCGGATAAAATACTGCAGAGGTTTTACTCAAAAAGCCGACGTTTCGGCGTTTATTTCACGCCTTCTTCGTAATTAAAATTAACTTTAGTAATTCAGTTTTGAGAACAATTAAAAAATGAGCACAAAAAATCACAATTAACATTTAAAAGACTTCGACCTTTTTTTTACAAGTGCAACATGGTAAAACAATCAGAATAGGAAAGACAATACATTAAACTATTGAACAGTTGTATAGAAATATAACACAATTTTTCGTTGCATATATCATTAAAATATTAAAATAACAATAAAGTATGAAACATACATTTTTGCCTATGGGAACCAAAGAGATAAGATATTCCTCTGGGTCAAAAAACAATAACATTCCAGGAGATGGTCAAGAAGAAAATTAGTAACAAATGCCTGTGTCAACGCACCTGATTTTGAGTATCTGCTGCTATATGGTTTCAATTGAAGCCCTTGTGAGGAAAATACGAATATTTATCCTTACGTATTATTTACTGAATGTACAGGGTTCAGCTATAAAGGTAGGTACATATCTGACTAGGTTGTTTCATTATGGTTTAAGTTTAATGTAATTAATAATCAATAAGCTATAAATCTTGCTCTGATCGAAGGTGTCAGTTTTCTTATTGACAGGCTTATCGTGCCTGACAATCTTCTCGATTTCTAGACTGGTCAATGTCCCACCGAAGGTTCCTGACGCAACAGCTAACTATTTACTCTTTATGCACAAAAAACTACTATCCATTTATCAGACAAAAGCCAAAAGTTGATTACTAAATGTACTTTTTGTTAATACAAATAATCAAGGATGCCAGACAACAAAGAAAACTTTTCTCAGCTATTTCATTCGCTATGACTAATAACGAAAACTTTTCGTGCTCATCATCATATGGCATATGTACAACACACTCCAGGAAAAATCTCCAGATATTTTTTCTTTATAAATTACGTAGCAAGTGTTTGAATAAAAATACATTTTGCGTTGTACATCTTCTATTACGACTAAATATTTCACATACTGTCGTTTGATTTACGATCTGTACAAAAGACGTAGAGCTATTTCATATGGTTCCTGTTAGACATTTTTTTTCGTGTGTGGCGAAGCACATTTATTGGTAATAAAGTGTCGACGTTTTAAGATATGTACCTAATTAAAATTGATACCCTGGGATGCGTCTTGAAGACAGTTTTATTTCTACGCCGTACAAAGGCGGTATTTTTTCTGGATGAGTTATGTAATGTGTTGTATGTTGGAAGTAATTTAAATGTCTCTTTTAGCCCACCGCCAGATAAATAGTATGTTAAGTTAACTAGCACAATATGAAGCCAGAGAGCATTATTTTCCAGTTTTTATCTACTCTGTAGACTATTCTAAGGCGTTTGATAGCGTAAAGTGGCCTAAACTTTGGGAAATCGTTATCCCTATGGGAGTGCCTTACCACTTAATATTTCTCATACAGCAACTCTATGAGTCTAGCTCGGCTCGTGTAAAAATTGATGATAACTTATCTGGACAGAAAAGAAGTTCGTCAGGGATGTATACTATCACCGATGTTATTTAACATTTACTCTAAATTTATGATCAGAAAACTGGAATGGCGGTATAACTATTGACGAAAGCAAAATATCCAACTTAAGATTTGCTGACGATACAACATTTATTGCTGCTTCTCAGGAAGAACTAGTAGCTCTATTAAACATCTTAGAACAACATAGTGTAGCATATGGTCGTGGTATTAACTACAACAAGACTAAGGTTATGGTCGTAGATAGAGAGCACGATAATCATCGAGAAATAAAGTCAGTAGGCCGTTGTGAAGTAGTTCAAAGTTTTGTGTACCTCGTTTCTTTGGTCGACAATTCGGGTAGTTGTGAAAATGATATTCGACGGCGCATTCAACAGGAACGTGTAGCCATGATAAAACTTACTAAAATATGGCGTGACCATAACATCATTAAAGCTACCAAAATGTCGCTGGTTCAATCTCTTGTGTTCTCCATATTTTTGTATCCCTCGGAAACAAGAACTATTAAAAAGGCAGATCGAGCTCGCAGAAATGCTTTTGAACGTTTCCATACTGGATGAGCTCGGTAATCCAAAGAGACTATCCTCCATTCTGTCGACGGAAATGCTGACATTCTTCGGACATATTCACAGAAGCGATAATATAGAGAAACTTGCAATTCAGGGTCATGCCTCGAGTGGGTGGCGCCGTGGCTGTTTCCCTACACGCTGGGTAGATACGACGAAACAGTTGCTGGATATGAGTATCAAGAGCACTACTGGACTGACAGTAAATCTCGAACGATGTCGGCAATACTCTAGCTCCGACATAATGCATTTTACGGGTTCACAACATGTCTGTTAAGACATTGTGACTATGATGATGACAATATGATGCACATTTTGTACGAGTTTAAAAGCTTGCTTCACGAGCCGAATGCGAGTGTTACAATACAGACGAGTGTAAAATTACACAGATGGTTCCAAAACAGGGGAAGACGCTGGTTGTGACGTGTTCTCCAGGCTTTACACCAAAGAACAAAGTAGTATATGGGTAAAAGTATGAGTGTTGTTCAAACGGAACTGGCTGTCATATCGCTAACTGCTAAGGAACTAACCAGGAGAGATGTATCTGGCAAGACTATAATAATCTGCACCGATAGCAGACAAGCACTTCTAAATTCGAATAGACCTCACGTCACATCAAGGCTAGCAATACAATTCCACCAACCATTAGCCCCAACAAAAACAATGTTGTTCTGAGGTGGGATAAAGAGCGCAACAACAACAAAGGCAACTGTATAGCGGACTGCCTAGCCAGGAAGGCTGCCGACCAAATAATTTTAGGACCACCTTTTTTGGAATATCGACAACCACAATTGCTGAAATAGCCAAAAAACGTTCTCATGTCCAAATGGTAAAACGATGGGAAGAACTACAGGGATGTCAATTTGCCAACGAAACCCTTTGAGGCTTTGACATGGCAATATCCAAGAAGTACTTGGCGTTGACCAGGTCAAACCTGTGTCTCATAGTACGATTCCTGATTGTCATCTCAGGAAACACCTCAAAATTATGACGGGACGGTAGGCATCAGATTTTCAAAATCCGGCGAAAATATTGCAACTAGAAAATAAAGCCGACCGATGCGTGTCGTGCGTGCAGATACGGACGTATGTGCGATGCTGATCGGCATTTTCCAAGTTTCTACCTGTACTGCCTGCAGACAGTGTTGCCATTCATAGCAATTTGTCGCAAAAATAGCGACATTTTGATTACGTTGAGACGTAGCGGCGATTTAACAAAATAAACCGATTTGTAGCGACTTTTCGAAAAATTCTATTACTATCTGTTTTTGCCACTAACTACTGCTTGTCTATTCTTCTTTTCGGTTTTGCCCAGACTGTCTTGCATTGGTCTCGAGATCACAGAATAGTAAACAATCAGCACAATATCTCAGGTTGGCGGAAATTACACGCGCATCCCCCCTTTGGATGATTTTTGTAGGGATGCTAACAATACTTCGATACTTGAAATGTATCAATATTTCTGCACTAATATCGAATATTTTTGTCTTAGATACTTTTTGAGCCATTCCAAGCTGATATCGCAACTTTTGTAGCGGTATCGGTATCGAAAATAATTACGAACCGAATTACGAACCAAACGCGCCTCCATTGGCATGTGCCAACCTATACTTGGCAAAAAAATATCGAATTGGTACCGGTATCGATATTTTTATTTTCGCATCTCTACCCACTCGTGAAATCATTCGAAGGTAAAATTCTGTGGGAACCATTTTGATTTAGGAAATCCTCAGAGATATTCTGCTGGTTGTTTACTATGCTGTGTCGAGACTATGTATGAGGTAATCCACTATTTTTGAATGAAGGGTTATATTATATTATACATATACCTAACCTCAGTTGCCCCTCCCCCACGAATAAAGTTATACGCAGGCTGATTTATACGTTATTTTTGTGGAAATAACTCCCTGGGAGGATGCACAATGGGCCAGTTGTGGCCTAAGTGCAGTGGGACTAGTCACCCTCCCCACTCTACAGATACAGAGACAGAGTGTGCAGAATTACTATTTTATGCATGACAACCACAATTATCAAAATAGATAAAAATGACAATATGCAAATACTTTGTTTTACGCTTTGTTCTCCTTTCCACTCTAAAAAAAAGTAATAGGCCTGTTTGTACATTTTCTTAAATGTCTCCGGCAATAAATGTAGTATTTTTAAATTTGTTGCTTCTGATATATTTGTACATGTCAATTCCAAGTCACTACAGCTATCACTTTCCATATCAATTATCAGATTTCTAGGAAATAAGTACGAATTTGTGGTATAAACCTGTCTGTCCGAATTTACAATTGACGAAAATTACGAAAATTAACTTGAGCGTTTTGAATTATCACTTGACGCTTTAGAAACTACAGCTGGAAAAGTTGTAGAACTTAGACAAGGAAACAGAGAGGCTAGAACGCGAGACTGACATTTCTGTTACCAAGTAGCACCAGAAATGCACCAAAGCGCTATTAAATTTACCTGTGATACGTGATTCCTGGCTCCTTACTGCTGCTGTGGCTTTTTCAACCGTAAGCTGAACACCCTACATTATGCATCCCACAATATTTTACAATGATTGGTCTTAAAAACGCTAAATACCATAAAAAAAATTTGACAGCTGTCAAATAGCTATTCATTTTCGGTCACAGCTAATTCATATAGCATCAAGCGGGCCTGCGGTATCCCCTCTCTTTCCTTATCTAAGGTGTAGAAGCAAGATACCAGCGCCGGTACTCTGTAACTTAGAAACGTGTTTCTATGCACTATGTACTTTGGGATCGGGTGGCCTCGTAAATATGACAGCGTGCCGTGACAGCGTAGTAGCCACGTGATAGGCACCTGAATGCCCGATCGTCATGGTAATAGAAACATGTTTCTATCTCTTAAGTTAGAGAGTACCGAAGCAGTGCTGTCATCTTCAGTACCCCCACCTTTCTGACTGCCTGTAGCTCAGTGCTATGCTCAGGCCAAAATCCGTTCGGTACCACATACCACATTATGATCTGACGAACAATGCTCAAGGTGACAGCAAATCACTTTCTCACCGAGCTTTGAAGGTGCTGGCAGCAAACTGGTGGGACGGTTGTCCTTCGGAAATACTCGTAAATATGGAATCCATTTTCTTTGGGATCATTATGACCTCGGCAATCTTCCATGCCTCTGGAAAGTATTGAGTCCTGAGCAGAGCATTAATAATGATTGTCACCAGATAGTCACGGCGTTTGGCGGGAGAGGCTCCAATACCTTGATAGTGATTTGGACAACTACAGCATGCAGCATCCTTAATTAATTCATGTGTATGAAATTCAAAACAGCAATTGCGTCTATAAATAGGGAAGGGAGATGCGTTCAGATTCTTCCCATGTGGAACGCCACAATTTTGTCGGCATGCCGTCGTCAAACCTGCGAAAAAGGGCTCGCCTGTCTGAAACACCTAACACCTGTAATCTTGTGTGCAACGGGACGCCTTGAATAATATATGAGCTGCGGACCGCGTTTTGACAGATTGCCCGGTATACACTGAATATTTATCTAGGCGACCTTCTGTCTGGGGGCGGATAAAGCGTTTGCGATGAAGTACTTTACGTGCAACTCCTGTATTCGGCTATGAGTGTGCCAAATTTTTTTTTACGAAAAAGCTTTACCCAGAGTATAAACTTCCTCAATACGTATCTCATTATTAAATACTTCAATGATGTTTGTAAGATTGATAAAAGTACAACATAGCTGACAACAAGTAGAGTATGAGTAGAGTAACAGCCCAGCCAATCCAATCTACAGCTTCGCAGACGACAGTACTTTAATATCGTGCATGAAACCAAACAAGCAACCATCACCCCAGGAGACTACGTCTGCGACAGCAGCATGCCTCACAGATCAACGCAGATATCAAAGCAATTGTCGAGTGGGGATTACTAAATAACTTACAGCTTAACGTACAGAAAACTCAGGCAAAAACACTGACAAAGGAGTCTCACGTTGGCTTACCAACTATGGAAATGGAGGGTCACCCAATAGTCGAGTCACCTCCTGCCAAGCATTTGACGATCAACATCAACAATAACATGTCCTGGCATGACCGCGGCGTTAGTATTGCTAAAAGGTATCCCAGAAGCTTAGAGTTTTGTTCCGTTGTAGGAAGCTGTACACACTAGAGCAACTACTGCTGCTCTACAATGCATAGATCCGACCATCGTTGGTGTATTGCTCCCATGTGTGGGGATGCTCTCCGAAGCACTCTCTGAAGCCTTTGGACACTATCCAGCAGAGAGCAATGAGACTAGTCGGTACGCCTAACCTCATCAAGGTCATCCACAGCCTGAAACATCGAAGAAGAGTGGCTCGCCTGTCCTTGTTTTACAGATTCGATCACTGAAGATGTTCGAGTGAGCTCTCCCAGATAATAACGCCAAACGCCATCCAGACGGCGAATACTAGGGGGACTCTACGAGCTCATCCTTACCAGGTCCCTACTCCCCGAACCAGTCTTCTCCAGCATTTCTTCTTTTGGATAACTTCGACGCTGTGGAATGAGCTCCCGGAGAGTTTGTTTCCCAACGGCTACAACCTGAAGCGTTTCAAATTTAACATGCACCGATACTTATCCTCGCGCAGCGCTTCTACAGCATCATAGGCACCATCCTTTAAAGGGAGACTGACTATATAAAAAGTACTATTGCTACCTATGACCTTCCTGGGATAATCTGTAGCTTTGAAGACATCTGAACCCTCCTACAATTACTGTAAATTTGCGCACAGTCTTCTGGAGCACTTGATCTTTATTATCCTCACCTAGACTACTTGATAAAGTTAATAAAGAATGCAAAAGCTACTAAACAATATCTGTAGGTTCGTATTTGGTTTGCGTAAATATGGTCATCTTTCGTCGGAAATATGGCATCTGGAGTGGTTATCACTAAACGTTCAGTAAAAGTACCTTCTAGCTGTTTTTGTGCATAGAATTGAACCACAAATAAACTTCCATATCTTGTCAAAAGGCTTATACCACGTGGAGGTAGTACTTCTAGACACAATCTTCTTCATAATACATCTTCATATCAGAGGTCTTTTAATTATAATGCTATCAAATACTATAAACACATCAACCAAGATCATGGTCATGCGAATTCGAAAAGTCCAAAGACAACAAAATATAAAACTACTATGTCTGAATTTCGTGCGGACTATAGTTGTACAAGTGCATTACTAGATATTACAGATTCATGCAAGCTTAAGATGTCGGTAAGTGGACTGTCTAATCGCACTCAGACTATTAAATTAGATTTTAAAATGTTCCTTCTGTGCAGCTTTGTGGTAAGCTATTCTGTCCATTGTGTATACTGATGATAGTCGGATTTGTAAATATATTTTAATTAACAATTTAGGAACTGCAAAAAGAGAAATTAATAATGACCCCAGTAGACTAGCTGACATTTCTAAAGAACATTCGCTTGTATTGAGCTCAAGAAAATCGACCACTTTGGTATTTGCTAAGAAATAATCAGAATATGCCTTCAGTTGGACATTTGAATATTAATTAATGGTGAAAATATACACACCGAAAAATTTTGTCTTGGTTACTAAGAATAGTTTAAGGTATCGGGAACATGTATTACAACGTACACATACAACATACGCTCTGGTCATTAGCCTCGTGTTCTGTTTAGGCTTTGTTACTGTTTCCCGGTGCCACTCTAGGAACAGCAGTTACTTAGAAGCCAACAGTGAAGGCTCGGGTGGAGATCCTCGCTAAGTTTTTTTTTATAGATATCAGCTGTTTATAGACCTTGTCTAGTTAGAGAAGCCTAAATAGAATACAGAAAAGACAAAACAGTTGTATTAGATTCATTTACGGTATTAAAAGATATGGCGATGTGTGTCATAAGCTAAAAGATCTCAAGTGAAACAATACGGAAAGAAATTTAAGGTGTATGGTTTTTGTCAATTCCACAATATCAAAAATAAAAATTTTATAACAACACCTGCTCACAAAACCGCACTCTTCCAAAGAGGATTTACATTTAGTATTTACAACATATAATTCTTTACCACCAGAAATGAAATGGTTCAACATCAGAAAATCTAAATTAGCAGTAACAAATTACATGCCTAAGATCTAGTTCATGAGTTGGTGACCCCTTAGAGTTAGTGCTAGGTAGGCTTTTTATACGTAACGTAGTGTAAATCTAAATCCAAAGATTTTGTGGAATCTAATTTACTGAATTTAAAATGACAAGAACTGAGTAAGAGGAGTGAAATCCCTGTTGGTATTATTCCATGTATGATGATTTTTGTGTCAATCTATTTTGCTAAATGATAAATAATGAATGGGAAGATGAAGAAAAGCACACAATATACATATTACTTAAATTATACTAAAACTAAATTGTACATTAAGTACGATGACAAGATTTATCCTATATACCTCAGTTTGCTATCACGGCCTCAACTGCTCAGTGCAAAAACCTATAAATAAAATTAAATATCGCTGCTCTAAGCATCAGTACTATTCAAAAAGATGACCCCTTTAAGAACTTTTGGAACAGAAGGTTTCCTCAAATCCTCCGAATGAAGTGGGCATTCAAACGAGAAAGTTGGACAATGCATTTATTGGAAGCTTTAGTTGGAAGTTGGAGAGCTTTTCGTATTCTTGGATATACCGAGGGTGACTCGAATTGTTTTCCACAAATTAAGTTCTCAAGGGTAAGCTAATGCGTTGGATCTGTCATGAATGAATTCAATCATCAGAAGTTTTGATTATCTGCTTTTATATGAAGAGAAGCTTAGGGCTGCGTGGTTCTTTAACGTTACATAGATGCTTTTGACATGTGGACGTGGAGGAGAATGCTGAGAGTTCCTTATACCGCCCATCGAATCAAGGATAACGTAATCTGTTTTAAGAAAATAACATTCCGTATCTCACTTATAAGTTTTACTATTGATTTAAAAATTATTTCAGTACTACCTGGACAAACACGTGTGACCATGACAAAGCTTACTAAAATATGGCGTGACCATAACATGACTAAAGCTACCAAAATGTCGCTGGTTCATATTTTTGTATGCCTCAGAAACTTGGACAGTTAAAAAGGCAGTTTGAGCTCGCATAGATGCTTCTGAAATGTGGACATGGAGGAGAATGCTGAGAATTCCTCATACCGCCCATCGAACTAACGTTTCCATACTGGATGAGCTCGGTAATCCAAAGACACTATCCTTCATTGTGTCGACGAGAATGCTTACATTCTTCGGACATATACACTTATAACTTATAACTTGTAATTCAGGGTTACGCCCCGAGAGGGCGGCGCCGTGGCCGTTCCCCTACACGCTGGGTCGATACGACGAAACAGTTGCTGGATATGAGTATCAAGAGCACCACTGATCTGACACTAAATCGCGAACGATGGCGAACTACAGTTCTCAAAACTATTATATTCGTGTCGGCAATACTCTAGCTCCGACTTAATGCATTTTGCGAGTTCACAACATGTCTGTTAAGACATTGTGACTATGATGATGACGTGTTGTCAAACCAGTTTCTAAATAGAAAACATACACACATACAGACAAATTCATACTATTTTGAGTTTTTAAAAAATATAAAATCTGTATTTAAGATTTGACTTAGTTAAAACTCAAACTAAATTTGCTGAGATCTTTTATACGTCACACGCAGTTGCGTAAACTACGAAATTCGAGAATTAAGGAGAGAAAGAATCAGGATCGATGAGGTGTCCTAGCATAATGATTTAAACTTTTTGACTTTAATTAAAATTAATCTAGAGCCCTTCGGTAATCCCCGAGAAGTCGATTAAAAAAAGTAATTAAATATAAAACAGATTACTTGACAAAAAGTTGAGGGGACGTGATGAATTTTTTAATTCTATTTGAAAGCCATCCTCCAAGACGAAAATTAGTTCAAATGGGCGAGTGGATTGACTTTTCGTTAAGGTTACGGTTAAGAAAGGACATCTGAATCGCACTGAAACATTCCTATCGATTTTTTCATGCTTTTGCCATTTTTACATTTTTATTAAAGCTGAAGTTTACAACGTAGGTTACCGTCTAAAGATTTTCAATTTATGGCAGCAAGGTCTGTGTAGAAAGGACCTCTGCTGTGTATTAAAGCTGTGGCAAAAGGCCCCGTTCTTGACATGATCTCAGTTGTCTTCAGCAGAAAAGTGGTCTGTCACAGGAATTTTGTAGTTTAGGAATAAAGGAAATGGGAAAAGTTCTTCTCAGGTAAAGGATGTGTCGTCTTGTAGAAGATTTATCAGGCTATGGGGTGTATGTACAGCAGTTTCCTCAGGATGGAGCTCTGGGCTAGCCTCGAATACTATTACATATGTGATAATTTTGGACTGCGAGACACTTGGAGCGAGGAGTGGGGCTCTAATGGGTGTGACATATCCAGTAGGGTTGGCCGATTATATGTATAGAGGATTTGAGAATTTTTTGGTAATCATGTTTGCATATTAAAAAAGGTTATGAAGACAGCTAAAATATTTTATTAGAAAAAAATGTATCTCATTTCTAAAACTGCTACAATGGCTCTAAATTTTTTATTTCCAAAAATTCAAATTTCTGCAACATGCACTTCGAACTGCCACAATGGCACTAAATTTTTATTTCCAAAAATCCAAATTTTTGCATCATGCATTCCGAAAAACAAAGTTTCTTCAATATCTATTTTTCTATATTTGCAATTTGAACTGCCACAAAGGCATTTTCTTCTTAAATTTTTATTCACATTTATTTTTCCATTAGAAAGAAGTATTGGAAATATATTGTTCAAACGAGATGAAGTTCATATCAATTTATGATACACTGAATCCATAAGTTTTACAAAATGCAAAAATCTTAATATATCATTACAACAGTCGAAAACAGTAGTAGTTTCTGTTGTTTTCCTGTTATTTCCTACTGCGTTTATGGTTATTTTCTGTTGTATTCGGCTGTTTCTTATTGCTCCCTGTACTCTCTGTGGTTTTCGGTTGTTTTCTAGTATATTCGATTGTTTTCTGTTCTACTGTTTTCCGTTGTGTTATGTTGCCTTTTGTTGTTTTCTCCTGTTTTCGGTTATTGGTTACGATTGGTATTTACCATTTAAATAATTTTGTATATTCGAATCTCCCGCGTTTTGACTTGCGAGTTTGAAGTCTGACGGTTGACGCGGAAGAAAGAGAGAGTCGTACTTCAGCTACCGAGGTAAACGGACGTGTGCGTGATATCCGTCACCCCGTGTGTAGTGGGTACCTCCAACAAGGGCGACCACAGCCTTACATCGCTCAGCTAACTAGGAATCTGGATAGAGCAACGCAGTACCCAGCTGGGGAAGACATCCGACGCCAACCAACAAGGGGTGAGTTAACCGATGCATGATTAACTTTCAATTCTCGTGAGTCATTTGCGGTTATTTGCCAATTTAGTTGGTCCTTCACAATTGGATACAATTACTTTATTGATCGAATTGTAACCATTTTTTGGCCCTCCGAGCACGGATAAATAAATCGCGCTATAGTAAAATAGTCTACGTAAAATCTAAATTGGTACGTATCCTTGACAAAAAACGGAGTTTTTTTTGTGACATCGGAATTTGTTAGTGTTGCGCGCTGTTTGTAAAAATTGGTTATATTCGAAAACAAGCAACTTTTGGTGTATTGTGTTGGTAATACATATCTGGGGAGTTTTCTGGGCATTTGAAATTGACATTTTGCGAATTGCGTGAGCGCAAAAGTTATTTTGATTCAGTTGGTTACATTCGGTTGGGGGTTCGAAAACCGGCGTTTCGACAATTGGTGTAGTCGACGGAGATTTCGAAAAAGAATAACAACTGAAAATTTTGTGATTTGTGTGTGGTTGCCGTATTGTTTGTGTAAAGAAGTTGTGTTTACTAGCAGATTGATTCTAAATTTGATTATTTTGGTCTTGTGTTTACATTGAATCGTTACCTGATACCTGAACATGCCTAATGCAAATGTTGTGAAGTTGCAACGGCAACGCGCGCTAGTTTTAAAATCTATTAAAAATGTTCTTGAGGCGGCCAAGAAGGCTCGTGATAATGGCGAGTATCGGACGGAGTTTTTTCTCAGGTATGGAGAGCTGGATGGGTATGTAACGAGGTTTGAGAATTTGCAATATGAAATAATAGCCTTGGTAGATGAGTCTGCCTTAGAGGAGGAGGAAGCAGTTCATACAATGTTTGATGATATGAGATATTCAATAAGGGGCATTCATAAAGATCTTTCTGATGAGATGATGGCTCGTAGTGAGCATGAAACATCTGCAGTGGTCGTAAGAGAAAATTGTTTGAGGCTTCCCAAAATTGAAATACCGAAGTTTGATGGTGACCTTACAAGGTGGCCTACGTTCATCGACTTATTCAATACTCTTATTCATAGAAATAATTCGCTGTCAAAAATAGAAAAGTTTCAGTTCTTGATTTCTTATTTAGAAAAAGAGGCAGGTCTAATAGTAAGGAATGTGCCCATTACTGAGGATAATTATGAAATAGCCTATAATGCATTAATGAGTCGATATCAGAATGAACGTGTTTTATTGAGCAATTATTGGTTTTCAATTTATAATGCTTCTCCCTCTAGGCATGATTCTGCAGTTGAACTTCGAAAATTGTTGTCAATATTTTCTGAAAATTTGGTGGCTTTAGAGATGAGTAACTTGAACCTATGGGATTTTACCAAATTCAATTTATTGTTGCAGAAATTACCTTCTTCCCTTAAAACGCGATTTGAACTAGAACATAATGGGAATAATGTTCCGGGGTTTGACATGCTTTTTGGATTTGTTGAGAAAACCTGTCGAGCTCTGGAAAATACATCCCTTACTTCCGCATATCAAGGGAGTAATGTGTCTAATGCTAGTGGTGGGTTTAGAAAGAATAATAGTCCTGCTAATCCCAAGGGAAGGCAGACACTTAGTTTTTCGACTGGCACATTAATACAGGAAAAGTGTAATTTTTGCAAGGGTTCACCACATTCGTTGATCAAATGTGATAGATTCTTGCAGGCAGAATGTCGTAAGAGGCATGCCTTTGTCAAGCGGACTAGAATGTGTTTTAATTGTTTGGGAGCTACTCATCTAGTAAATAAATGTAAATCAAAAGAACTTTGTGGGGTTTGTGGTGGAAAACACCATGTACTATTGCATTTTCCGGACACTAAAGTGACAGATTGTGATGTCAGTGGTAGTACCTCTAATGAATCTGAGAGTCATGTTCAAGTCATGGCAAGTAAGTTGTCTGTGCAGCCTAGAATGTTGCTTGCTACTGCACTAGTCTCAATATTGGATTCTGAGGGTAGATCCACCAAATGTCGTGTTTTGTTAGATTCTGCTAGTCAAGCCAATTTTATTAGTGAATCTTGTGTGAGAAGGTTGAATCTTACTCGTAAGGAGTATTCAACCCCTGTTGTTGGCATTAATGGAATGTCATCGAATGTGAGTTCGGGAAAAGTCTCTTGTGTTATCTTTCCCTACAGCAAACCGTATCCTAGCTTCAATTTGGAAGCTATTGTGATACCTCAGATTTGTGAGAAGGTACCTCAAATTCCTGCTGTTGTTCAGAAGTGGAAGTATTTAGAAAATCTTTGCCTCGCAGAGCCTTTGGCTGCACATGATGAAATGGAAATTGATCTGCTTCTAGGGGTAGAAGTATTTGGTGAGATCTTACGTTCCGGTTATGTGAGAGGACAGAATGGTGGGCCACATGCTATTAACACCGTATTTGGGTGGGTGTTAATGGGCAAGTTGGGTGGTGTTTCCACTAATAGTGTGCTGAATTTTCTAACTTCTGTGGGGGAATTGGATTGTACATTGAAAAGGTTTTGGGAAATTGAAAGTATCCCTAAGTGTGTCGCATTGTCTGAAGAGGAACAGCAGGCTGAGGAATTCTTTACGTCATCTTGTTGGCGTATGGACTCAGGAAGATATGTGGTGAAGCTTCCCTTTTCTGAATTCCCCCCAGTTCTGGGTGATTCCTATTCACAGGCTTTACATAGATTTAAGCTGTTGGAAGGACGTTTTCGTCGTGATTCCGTCTTACATGAAGCATATTGTGATTTTATGGCTGACTATTTGGAGCAAGGCCACATGTCTGAAGTTGGGAACCAAGTGGGGTCTAATAGTGAGTATTACATTCCTCATCATGCGGTGGTGAAAAGGAATGCGAATGGTGAAATAAAGCTTCGGACTGTCTTTGATGCTTCAGCTAAAACTACCAATGGAAAGTCCTTGAATGATGTTCTTCTAGCAGGTCCCAAGTTACAAAATGATATCGTCTCAATATTGTTATCTTTCAGGTTGTATTTGTATGTGTTTACCGCGGATATACGGCAAATGTATCGACAGATTTTAGTTGAGGAGTCTCACACTAGTTATCAAACTATTTTGTGGAGACCTAACGGTGACGAGCCTATAAGGAAATATCAGTTGAAGACCGTTACCTATGGAGTAACGTCTAGTCCTTTTCTAGCGATTAGGACGTTGCTGCAACTGTGTAGGGATGAGGGTGAAAGGTTTCCGTTAGCTGTAAATATTTTGGAGAATTTCTGTTATGTTGATGACGCCATTGGAGTAGCAAACTCCAAGGAAATTGCCTTGGATACTCAAAACCAGTTGATTGAATTATTGGCGTTGGGAAAGTTTGAACTGAGGAAATGGGCAAGTAATTGTTCTGAAGTACTTGCTCAGGTACCTGAGGTTCATCAGCAGCCACTTGTATTTGATAAGGATTCTCTTGGAATAAAAGTGTTGGGTTTGCAGTGGTGTCCCACTACGGATTGTTTTTCTTATTCTGTACATCCTCAGATACGGTCCTGTACAAAGAGGAATATTTTGTCAGAAATAGCAAGACTGTATGATCCTCTAGGATTCTTAGCTCCAGTAATCATTGTTCCCAAGCAAATACTTCAGCAATTGTGGGCTTTAGGGATAGGTTGGGATGATGAGCCACCGCTGGAAGTTGCAAACCAGTGGAAAACTTTTGTGGCTGAGTTACCTGAGCTATCTTCGTTGAAAATTCCTAGACATATACTTCATATAGAGGCAAAGTTTACAGAAATTCATGCTTTTTGCGATGCTTCGGAGAAGTCGTATGCAGCTGTAGTTTATCTGAGACAGGTTTCCACGGAGAACAGTATTTCTGTACATTTGGTGTGTGCCAAAACTCGAGTGGCGCCTTTGAAAAGACTGTCGATTCCACGACTGGAATTGTGTGCAGCCTTATTAGCCGCAGAGCTGATTGATTGTGTATCCCATATAATGGTAACACAGAAAATAGATAATGTTTGTGCTTGGACGGATTCGAAGGTAGTTGTGACGTGGGTCAAATCTTCTCCGCATAGGTGGCGGAGCTTTGTAGCCAATCGTGTAGCTATAATCCAGGAGAAGGTAGCTCCTGATTCATGGTATCATGTGGTTGGGAAAGAGAATCCTAGTGACTGTGCTTCTAGGGGGACTTTTCCTCGGCAATTTCTAGAACAACCCTTGTGGTGGGAGGGGCCAACTTGGCTTAAGCTTCCTCGGGATGATTGGCCTGTAACTTGTGTAGGTGAGCCTTCCTGTACAGATGTACAAGAAGAAGCAAAGGTTGTTTGTATTACTATTCACGGCTCTAGTATTGTTTCAGAATTGTTGAATAGATATTCTTCCTTACGCAAAATTGAGCGTGTTGTTGCTTATTGTTTGAGATTTCGTAAAAATTGTTTGTGTCGAAAAAGGGGTTACCCGCGTGAGATAGGTAATTTATCCGAGGCTGAATTGTATGAGGCTATGGTGGTTCTGGTCAAAGACGTGCAAAGAGTTGAATTGGATAATGAACTGCGGAAAGTTCGTCGAGCGGAGGTCTGTCCCAAAGCTATACAGAAGTTAGCTCCTTTCATTGATTCCCAGGGTGTCCTGAGGGTGGGCGGTCGCTTGAGACAGTCTAGTCTAAGCTATGATCGGAAGCATCCAATTCTGCTCCCTAGGAAGCATCGATTGACTTATCTCATTATCCAAAGTGTGCACAATAGGAGTTGTCATCCTGGACCACAAACTTTGCATTATCTGTTAAGGCAGAGATATTGGATACTATCTGCCAAACGGGCTATAGCTTCAGTGTTATCTCGTTGCATAAAATGCTTTAGAGTTAAGCCTCCTCCAGTGGTCCCCATAATGAGTGATTTACCTTCCGTTAGAATTTCGGAAGTCAAACCTTTTTCCCATAGTGGCGTAGACCTTTTTGGTCCTTTGAGGATGTCTTTAGGTAAGAGACGAGGCATTAGTTCTCAAAAGGTGTATGTGTGTCTTTTCGTGTGTATGGCTACTAAAGCAATACATTTAGAAGTTGTGTCAGATCTAACTAGTGAAGCTGTTCTTGCAGCACTTAGGCGTTTTATAGGGCGGCGAGGACGTTGCAGTGATATTTATAGTGATCAAGGTACGAATTTTGTTGGTGCTTATAAAACTTTACAGTTATTGGGTGCTAAAGCTTCTGAAGCTTTGCAAATTAAGTGGCATTTTAATCCTCCAGCTAGTCCTTCCTTTGGAGGTATATGGGAGTCCGGAGTGAAATCTGTGAAAACTCACTTGCGGCGGGTGATAGGTGCGCAAGTGTTGACTTATGAGGAATTGAGCACCACTTTAATCCAAATTGAGGCAATGTTAAATTCGAGACCCTTGTGTAGTTTGAGTTCTGATCCTAACGATGTAGGCAGCTTGACTCCGGGTCATTTCTTGACATTAGAGCCCCTGAATGCTCCGCCTGACGAAGATTTGTTGTGTGTGAAACATAGTCGGTTGAACAGGCGGCAGTTAGTGCAACAGATGCAGCAACATTTTTGGCGGCGCTGGCATATGGAGTACCTCCACACCCTTCAGCAACGACATAAGTGGAATACACCACATAATCCTCCCTCGGTCGGCCAGTTGGTTCTTCTCAAGGATGAAAATACCCGTCCTTTACAGTGGCCATTAGGCAGGATTATTAAGTTATATCCCGGTACGGGAAACATTTCGAGAGTCGCCCAAGTCAAGACGAGTAGAGGGCTGTTAGACCGTCCTTTATTGAAACTGTGCCCTTTGCCGGCACAATAGGCCATGATTTGCTTGTATATGATAATTTGTTTTTTTTTTCTTTTCGTGTTGTGTTATGGGTGGGATAATTCCACTAATTTTCTTTTGTGGGTAATATAGGAATTACTATGATTGGAAAAAATATTTTTTTTTATATTTTTTGGTGGGCGGAAAATGGTTACGATTGGTATTTACCATTTAAATAATTTTGTATATTCGAATCTCCCGCGTTTTGACTTGCGAGTTTGAAGTCTGACGGTTGACGCGGAAGAAAGAGAGAGTCGTACTTCAGCTACCGAGGTAAACGGACGTGTGCGTGATATCCGTCACCCCGTGTGTAGTGGGTACCTCCAAGAAGGGCGACCACAGCCTTACATCGCTCAGCTAACTAGGAATCTGGATAGAGCAACGCAGTACCCAGCTGGGGAAGACATCCGACGCCAACCAACAAGGGGTGAGTCAACCGATGCATGATTAACTTTCAATTCTCGTGAGTCATTTGCGGTTATTTCCCAATTTAGTTGGTCCTTCACAATTGGCTACAATTACTTTATTGGATCGAATTGTAACCAGTTATATTCTATTGTTTTTCGCTATTTTCTGTTGTTTTATGTGTTTCTTGTTGTTTTCTGTAGTTTTCTATTCCATAAAAAATGTGTCTATAGAATTAACTGTTCAAGGAAAACGTGTCAGTACTTTTTTCGCATTTTTTTTTTAATAATATGCAAAGATTGGGATGAGCTTGAAACTTTAGTGCCCTTGTGGCAGTTGAAATGGCAAACATTATGAATATGTCATTTAACAAAAAATGTTTGCTTTTATGTTTCGTAGAAGTTATCAACTTGCATAATTTTGAACTAACAAAATTAAAAATTCAAAAATTAATTGTCACTGTGGCAGTTCAAAACAAACAAAAATTTTTGTCGGATGAAAAAATTTTGTTTGTTGTTCGGTTTTGCAACTTTCTCAAAGTTGCAAATTCATATTTTTGTATGTCATGGAAATCGGCCTACCTCGATATCCAGACGACGAAACTGTCTGTATTGAGAAAATCTGCTGGATTCGTTTATCCGACTAATAGGTACAGGCCACACAATACGCTTCGGCTGATGTGTCAGGACCAGTGTCTACCTCAAACAATTAACTCTAATCTGATCTATTTCATCCATAGCAGGTTCTAGTCACTATACCATTATCAATACATATTACTTCATTATACTGGATGGATAACGAGTAATGGACCGGGTAATCGACTAAATTGTTTCTAGGTGTCATATCTTAACAATAACAATAACATTTCAAAATTTATCTCTATGTAACAAATGCGAATCTAAAAATATAGTTTTTCGGGATTTGTATAGGTTCTCACAAGCGACCTTGATTTTGGCTTTTAAAATTATAAAAACATCTAACTCAAGTGGAAATAGAAATGGAAAGTATTTAATATACATCAGTTTCACCACATATTTTATTATAATCATTTCCACTAATAACATCGAAACCTTAATATCAAAGGCACTCTCTACCTTCACTGGATAAAAGATCACCTCTGATCATTCTTGAATAATTCACCCAGAATAAGAGTTTAGCAGATCCGACTTAGCGCAGCCGGTACACCGGTAATTAAAAAAGTTGCTCGCCTGCCCTACAGGGTGAATCATAAAACTGGTTTTTTCTTTAATAACCTAGTGGGTAAACGCACAGGCACGTTGTGTAATAGTATATTGTTCAACGATGCGGCAACAACGGTAATTCCTCCGCTGCCAAAGTTTGCAGCACGAGCTGTAAGCTCGTTTTGATTAAGTTATACAGCAATTACCAAACTACGCTTGAACAGGTAATACTGCCTATAAACAAACAGCGTGAATTATTTTTTATAACTCACGTTTGAGCCGTCGGTTATGAACAACGCCTACTAGATACCGGTACCGATCTCTTGGAAACGCATTCGATTATTTATGTATTTACGTGTTATATTAATTGCGAAGGTGGCCATGCCATGAGACGTCAAACGCTAATACGATGGTGTACAGTATTTATTTTACAGAAGTGAGGATAAGTTGTCAATAATTCGTAATTATCATATATTTAAGCTGTAGATAAATAATAGTATTCAACTCGGTAATTCATTACCGTATTGTTCAACAATCTACTATTAATCAGCAAACTTACACGAAGCTAACATTTGACTAGATTCCATCATCAAATACTTGGATTTTAAAGGATATATTATTGAGCGATATCACAACGCAAATACAAAAAGAAGAATAATCATCCTTACAATAAATACAGTTAAAAAACTAAAAAACACACTACTAAAGAACATCGAACGAAAAAGTTAAAAAACTAAAAAACACACTTCTAAAGAACATCGAACGAAAAAGTTAAAAACAATTTTTAAAATAAATATAGCTTAAACAAACTAAAAAATATGCTTGTAAAGAACATCGAACACAATAAGACTACCTATGTGCAGTATTGTTTCAAGCTTATTTTTAAAATTATTTTGAACTATTTAGTTCTATGTTCTTCATAAGCGTGATTTTTAGTTTTTAAAGCTATATTTATTTTTTAAATTGTTTTTAATGTTTTAGTTAGCTTTACTTCTTAAGCGTTTTTTCTGTTTTTTAAAATTGTACTTTTTTAATTGATTTTGTAGTTATAAACTAGAGGTACTGACAGATGTTCTTCTTATTGTAGCGCTACCTGCCAGACCTTATGTAAAACACTCCCCGATTAACAACAACTTATTAGTTTAAAGTGTGTGCGACTTAAAAATACTATCTCGACCTTGCAGCAGCAGTAACCACCACAGAAATTTTATTAATATCAGATCAGTTATTTCCGTGCTATATAAAGGGTTCAACCAAGTATTTTTCTTTAGTACTCCATCGTCAGTCGAATATTTTTTGAAAACCCTCCCTGATTCCCCAAATTATAGAGCGGCCAACGAGTATTGAATACACAGACGGTAATGGGTAGTTGGTCTCCATGATGTACAAATTTTATTAAACATCCAGAAAATCTCCTTTACTTCAGGTTTAAGGTACTTTGCCTATGATGATACCCATATTTTTCTCGGCCTTCCGATCTCTTCTTCCAGGGAATTGATAAAATCTAGCTCTGGCTGGAATTTTATTTCCGTGCATTGGTTCTACAATCATAGGCTTTTCATTTTATTTATTTTTCGTTTATATTGAAGTTGTTTAATTCCGCTCTTGTATCTCCTTTTCTTAGTCTAATTTTGTGCAACCTTTCACCCTTCCTAGAAGTTCCATTTCCTATGGTTGTATCATATTGCCTTCTTTTTCCGTTGTTGTCCACGCTTCACTATCGTATAAGAGGATTGGATTGTAATCTTTAATGTTCCGCAAGCATTCGTGAATGTATTAAGTTTTTCTTCTATATCTTTGCTACTTCATAAGATATATCGCAGCCTAAGCATTTGAAGTATTTTACCTCTTCCAGTACTTCATCGTGTACGACAGTCTTTGTCCTAGCTGGATATTTGCCGGAGAAAGTCATGGTTCCAATTTTTGTTGTTGATATATTCATGTCGTATTTTGACACATTGTTTATAGGATGTATATTTTCCTTTGTAGTTCGTCTTGTATTTCTGCTAAAAGTAACAGGTTATCAACTTATAAAATAGAGTCTATTGTGATATTTTGGTCAAGCTGTACACTCAACCAAAAAGGTACGTAATTGTAATAAAAAAGTTTGTGCTAACAATAAACTGTTCATGAAATTCGGGCCAACCAACGGTGTTATGTATCCAATAAACGAGCGTTTATGAATTGTTGAGAGATGTGTCTCCGTAATTGTACTCACAAATAATAGTTTCTGAATATCATAAACACCGTTTGTGAATGACACAAAGTAAGTTTATTGATATAATAAATATATGTTATGGTTTCAGTAATTATTGTTTACTATGCACACAAACGCATTTATTAAATGTTTATGGTCCTAGCATGTTCTGCATATTGTATCAATAAGGCGGTTAACTGAATAGTTATGTATTTTATAAACACTGTTGGTGAATTCAAGCAAAGCAAATCTACTGATATAATAAATATAAAGTGTGTCTCAACTAAAATTTCCCACCCATCTTATCTCTGAAATTATCATAAAAATTGAAACCCGCCGTGACACGTCGATTTGTACTTAAGAAGGATTTTTTCCATCGAATACGTAAACACTGTGCTGTCAACCCCCCTCACACCCAGCATCCCTACTTCAAAATCCTACCATACTTGTGATAAATCAATTTGAATTCCCTTCAAAATGATATATCATAAGCATCGTAGTCTCTTTTAAGATTTTGGAGTAGGGGCTGCTGGAGGTGAAAGGGTTGATAACACAATGATGACGAATTCGGAGGAAAGTTCCCTCTCGAAATACAATGCTACGTGTCACGGCGATTTTTAGTTTTTGTGATAATTTCAGAGGTAACATGGGTGGGAAATTTCAGCTAGGGCAACCTGTATATTATGGCATTAGTAATCACCATCTGATATAACAAACGCATTTTTCAATTACTGATGTTTATGGTCTTAATGTATTTTACTTACTGCATTAAGGAAACGGTGTGACTGAGACTACTTAAATTTTTAACTGAATTATGTAGGGGAGGCGCAAGGGACGTGCCAATTTTTTTGTTAACTGTACCTAATATAAACAGAATTCAGTGGAACTCGTTTTTCTCTTTCTCATTGGAAGGTGGTTAACTGTTCTTGGAAAAAGGCAGATAAAATTTACATTTGTTCAAATAAAAACCATTTATTTTTCAACTTGAAATATGTAACAAACAAAACAAAAATATAATGTAAAAATGCTACCAACATTTGCTTCTTCTAGAGTGGATTTTATCAACACCTAGTTCATTCTATGTAGGTTGGATACTGAAACAAAAAAAAGTGAATTTTCACCCAACATTCGAATGTCGTATAAAAACTATGACCTCCGAACGTGAAAGAAGCTTCTAGCGGGTATAGGTACCCCTAACAGCGATCCCGAACGCCGTGCCGGAGAAAGAGATCGGCGCGTGATGCGAAAAATTCTACAGGTACATATCGTCATCAATAATGCTTCTCCGTTCACTGGTTAGGTTCTCATCCTTCATCCTCAATTAAGGACAAGCAAGGTATATGTATTTGTACAGGTTAACTTCAATTGGCGAATCCAAGCAGCAACGATTCGTGCCAGTATGGAATAACAGAACAGTTCGGGATCAATGTTGGGGTACCCGCTAGAAGATAGTGAGCGCGATGTAAACGTAATGTAATGTTGGAGGAAGGAAAAAACTCACCTTTTAGTAGCTTATCCCACCACAGAAACAGCAAGAGGCACAGTATTTCTTTATTAAATATTATTCCTAAAGGACTCTAGACTCCCAACAGAACAGCAACACTTTTTTTCCCAGTCCACCAGCCATCAATACAAACACAAACTACGTGTACGTGTCAGCACAGACGCTTCCACTGATTCGGTATGTTTAACGCCAAGAGGCCTAGTGGCGCTACTTTCAAAACGGCCTTTCGTTGAACGGTTTCATGATATTCACGACAGCGTTTATTGATCTTACAAATGCGTTTTACTTATAAGCACCAGCGTTTGTGATTTACATAAAGATAGGTTTATAGTATCAATGAAAACTATTAGTGGTGCCCACAATCACGGTTGTTAAAACAACAAATACTTTAATTATTATGATAAACGGATGTTACTGTTCTTTTAGGATATTTAATAGAAGACAGTTTTCAAATTCATAAATACGGTTCTTGTTATTAATAAACGTTGTTAATTGTCATCACAAATAAATTGTTGTATAGATTAATGCTTCGTCATAACGTACGTCTCATATCGGATTTTATTTCCATACACGTCGATTTATTATATTAACAAATATGAACATGAGTCCATAAAGAGGTTTCGTGTGCACCATAAATAAAATTTTCGATACAATAAAAAATTAACTAATAAAGAGCGTTTATGAATATTACGAACGGCATTTTTTGAGTGTATACCTACAGGGCATTTCGTTTTCCACTCTTTTATAATGATTTGGATTATTTGATTATTATCCAGAAAACCAATTTCCTCAATTCAAAAATATTGTCGGGATGACTGTCATGGCATCAGACAAAACATGAATTTTCGTAAATGGACTTCATCTTTGTCCCTACTTCTGTGGTCGACCACCTTGTATATATACCGTTAAAGCCCAGTTCAAAACCCATTAATTCCAACTCTTTTATGCGTAGAAGTCGGGAAAATCGAAAAATCTCTTAGAACAGCGACTTGAAGATCACGGTGATTATTAATTTACGTGGACCCTTGAGAATTTTAATTGATCCGCCGTAAATTGGGGATGAATAGAAGGGAGGAATCTGGAATGCGACTGGATTACGGCGAGGTTTATGGGGTAGTTAACTTTTACGCTTTATGAGCCTACAATATTTCTTTTTATTAATTACTCACTACCCAGGCGGCATCGTCCCTTAAATATGTATATACACTACCCGCAAGTAAAATCCGAACGTTGAGAAAAAGAGGGACGCGGTTCATGAAATGCGGCAGAACTAAACACAATAATAGACGAACACATTTGCGAACCTTCGTTAACAAAAAAATACAAAATACAATGGCATGTCCGTAATCTAGTTGTTAATAAACTCACTGCATGCTACAGTTCATCCAGTTCTTTACAAGCTTGAATTTTAAATTTTTAAATTATATATATTTAAAAAATTGTTTTTAACTTTTTAGTTCGATGTTCATTGAAAGCATGTTTTTTGGTTTCTTCATTGGATTTATTTTAATTTTTTAATTAGCTTCATCACTTAAGCGTGGTTTTTTGTTTTTTGAGATAAATAATATACTCTTTGGGCATTTTATGATGCCAACATAACAAATATCCACGTCACTCATTTCCGTCGGTCTGTCTGTCTGTCTGTCGGTCTGTCTGTCTGTCTGTCTGTCGGTCTGTCGGTCTGTCGGTCTGTCGGTCTGTCGGTCTGTCTGTTTGTCTGTTTGTCTGTCTGTCTATCTGTCTGCCTGTCTGTCTGTCTGTCGGTTTATCTGTCTGTCTGTTGGCGTTCTTCTAGCCTCCTAATCTCCTGCTGCATGGATTTTGATGAAATTTTGGTAGCGATATGGTGTGGGGCCATAGTAGGTAATTTTGGAAATCGGTGCATGGGCGGCAAATTAGCAAAAAACGAAAAATTTCAAATATTCCTCAAACTTCGTTTTTAGGCATTTTAAGGGTTCCTGATCATTTTCTACTTCTTTTTGGGTGAGGGTGAAATTGGGATGGTTGGGGGGTGGGGGTTATGAAGCTGAAAAATTTGGTGCAATCATAATAGGCTGTCCACTGACCTGAGAGAGAGACCATGCGGTATAATACACTTTTTTAGGTCCATCCGAACATTGCCTTGTCTTTTCTTTTCCGATGTGTACATACAAGTACCTACCTATTGCTTTGGATCGTACTGTATTTTATAATGTGGAAACTACTGAATTGATGTTCATGAAATTTCGGCACAGTATTATTCGGCGGGGATGGAAAATGTGTCTGATTTTTAGAAATCGTCTCAGTGGTGGCGCAGCAATATTAAAAAAACGAAAAATATGAAAACAGCTCAAACTTCGTTTTTAGGCATTTTAGAGGTTCCTGATTATTTTCTACTTTTTTTTTGGATGGGGGTGAAATTGGGGCGGTTCGGGGGTGAGGGTTTATAAAACTCAAAAATTTGTTGTATTCGTGATAGATTGTCCATTGACATGTGTAAGAAGCACCTGGTAGAGTAAAACACTTTTTTGCGGTCGGGCGAGCGGTGATTTGGTTGCAAGGGCATCTACACTATAGTTTCATGCTATGGGAAAATAATAAAACTCGTATCGTCGGAATGTGTGGGAAGTACTGAGTCAATCAAATAAAATTTTTTAAATTGTATTTATTTCATTAATTTTGTAGTTATAAATCGGTGGTCCCAACAGACGTTGTTTTGATTGTGGACGCCAGACGTTACGTAAAGCACTTCCCGATCAACAACAATTAATTAATTTGAAATTTAAGCGATTTGAAAACACTATAACTATAGACAATAATAAGCGAACACATTTGCGAAAAAAATACAGTGACATGCTCGTAATCTGGTTGTTAATAAACTCACAGCATGTTACAGTTCATCCAGCGTGGTTGGAGGATTGGGTTAATCGCGAATCTAGCAACTCATATGCCACACTTTTGTAATTGATGATAAATCGGGTGATCGTTGAGGCTGAAGGAGCACCCTGACCTGAGCTTCCTGTAGGATCCTCATCAACACCCTTACAATATGAGGACCCTCTCCAGTTAATTCAAATTTATTATGCCAATGTTGACTCGAGGCTTAAATATGGGGGTTAGTAAGCCTCCTCTGAAGATGTCTTTGTTTTTAAGAAAGACGCGTACGTTCTATAGCAGGAATTCCTCTCATTGAGAGTTGTAAGAGTTATATTTTATTACACGATATTTTGTCCCTTGTCCCATAATGAATTAGGTCTAGTGAGTAATTTTTCAATGGGAATAGAAATAGCTGACTAATCGAATACAATTATTGTAATTGTAAGTGGAAATTATTGCCTTGTATCGGCATCTCTCTTTTACATAATATCTGTAAGAGTGTCTGGTCCTCCGGTATTTGGCCAGATGAATGGTGAACATCAATTTTTGTTCCACTTCATAAAAAGGGATCTCTAACAAATCCAGATAATTATCGCCTACTTTCGTTAATCTCTCATGCAAGTAAGTTCTACTATATGTTTTACAATCTCGTTTGGAGGGTTTTATTGGTTGGCAAATTTCTCAGGCGCAGGCAGGTTTCGTGAAAGGACGCGGTACGCGTGAACAGATCTTAAACTTAAGACAAATTATTGATAAAGCCAGAGAGCATTATTTTCCAGTTTTTATCTGCTTTGTGGACTACTCTAAGGCGTTTGATAACGTGAAGTGGCCCAAACTGTGGGAAATCCTCATCTCTATGGGAGTTCCTTATCACCTAGTGTTTCTCATACAGCAACTCTACGAGTCTAATTCGGCTCGTGTAAGAATGGTCGTCTGGTCAAACTGCAACCAGAAAAGGAGTTCGTCAGGGATGTGTAATAATAGGTCTGTTCATACAGAGAATCACAAACCAGTCAGAGCCAATCAGTATTCGCCATTGCAGTTGTCAAACTATTTCTGACTAGTACTGGCCAATCAAATTGACGCTGACTAGTTCGTGATTGCTCTGCGAACAGCCCTATTATCTCGGATGTTATTTAACATTTACTCTGAATTTGTGACGAGGCAGGTATTGGACAACTGGAATGGCGGAAGCAAAATATCCAACTTAAATTTCCTGACGATACAACCCTTATGTATTGAATATATGTAGGTTTTCACGAACCTGTATCTAATATGTAGTGACAGAGTGGGATTTGTTAGCAGTCTCTTCATTCTAAGAAATGCACTTCGTGCATTTTTTATGCGTCTAAATATTTTGGATTTAGGATTCGGATCTTTTGTTATCCAACATCCTAGATATTTAAATTTCTCCACTTTTAAATATGTCTTCTAGGGGGCACCTTTAAAAAACCAACTAGTCTCTTGCCACAGATATCATAGTTTCAAATAGCCATGCTCTGTATTTACAAATATATTGTAACATCCTGTATATTACATTGCTTATTTGGATTTGTTAATGTTTCTTTCACAATGATTAGGTTAGATTTTTTTTTGATGTGTAAACGTCATCGAATCATCTGGAATTTTCTAGACTGACAGATCGGCATTCTCGAATGTCGTCGGGGTGTCTGGAATCTTCTAGATGGTTCGATGAAGTATATAAGGCATCACGAGTAGCGTGGTAGTAGTCAGTTGAGTTGAGTTGTACTTGAGAGAAGGTTAAGAGGTATTATATCCAGTTGTGAAGTAAAACGGTGAAAGTTACGTCGAGTTTGATTCCCTGGGTGAAGAAAAAGAGGCCATCGTGACAATTGGTGTCGGAAGTGTGGGATTATCCATCGAATCAAGCCAAGAAAAGGAAACAAGAAGTGAGTACAGCGTCAGTTAATGCCAGTAACCAGAGCTATGGCGTCCGAAATGAATGCATTGATGATCATGCTACAAGAAATGAGGGCAGAAAACGCAGAAATGAAGACCAGTCTAGACAATCAGGCAGCCGTTATGTAAGCAACCGTCGTGGAGCTAAAGCAACACCAGGACGAGGCAGTAGTGAACCTGGAAGAAAAACTAAAGCACCACCAGGTCAAGGCAGTCGTCAACCTAGAAGAAAAGCTAAAGCAACACCAGGATGAGGCAGTCGTAAACCTAGAAGAAAAGCTAAAGCAACACCAGGATGAGGCAGTCGTAAACCTAGAAGAAAAGCTAAAGCAACACCAGGATGAGGCAGTCGTAAACCTAGAAGAAAAGTTAAAGCAACACCAGGACGAGGCAGTCGCAGATTTGAAGAGTGGACAGGAACTTGTGATGACTAGGCTGGAGGAGCAGAAGCAAGCGGTAAGCCAGGCACTAGAAACTCAAGACCAACGTATTAGTGCAATAGAGGCACAGTTCGCGACATCACAAAAGCAGGTGGAAGAGCTAGTGACATCACAGAAGCACGTGGAGGAACAGCTGCAGCAGATGAAAGATCAGGTCAAAGAAATGGTCAAAGAGGAGCTGCGAGAGTTTAGTGCAGGTGAGCGTAATTTAACAGCTGAACCACCCGTTTTTCCTGATAGACACAGTGGCGTAGTAGCAAAGCCCTATCCATATAATGGCAAAACATCATGGGACATTTATTATATGCAATTTGAAAACATCGCACGTATGAATAACTGGTCAAATGAAGAAAAAGCTTGTGTGCTGACATCCATGCTTAGAGACTCTGCCGCAGCTATTTTGGAAAATCTCTGCTCATCAGATCTATGTGACTATGACAAGATAACATCTGCACTAAAGTTACGCTTTGGAGATGCACACTTAACAGAGCTGTTGCATGGCCAGTTGCATAACCGGACACAACAAGCTAAGGAAGATTTAACCACATTTGCATACGAAGTCCAAAGCTTAGCTAAACGAGCATTCGTCAGCAGTCCCATCGAGACACAGGAATACGTCGCTGCTCGTCAGTTTGTCGAAGGAATTGCAGACCTTGACGTCCAGAGAATCGTAAGACTATCTAGCCCCAGAACCTTACAAGACGCTTTGGTCAAGGCTCTAGAAATTGAGGCTGCCACAAAAGCTACGCGAATGACACGGAGGGTGAGCTCTTTAGAACAAGATGATGAAGTAGAAGTCAGGGCGACAGCGTTCACTCCAAGAAGAAGAGGTGGTACCTTCCAAAGAAACCCAGTTCGCACAAATCTAGAAGGACCTGAGAAGTTTACGTGCTGGAGATGTGGGCAGAAGGGGTACCTTCGAGTAGGCTGTCGCATGCAGGTGGCAGAGAAGTCAAGGGAGGCTAGTACTAATACTGATAATGAGTCGGAAAACTAGAGCCGGCCAGTTTTAGGGGGCAAAAACTGGCTGGCCATCATGACGAAAGCCCCATGGTCATCGAAATTGAAGTTAATAAAATTGAGAAGAGTCCAGTAGTTGAAGGTTACATAGAAAATATACCATGCAAGATGTTAGTCGATACCGGAGCAAATGTGACTATAATAAGCCCTAACATATACCAAGAAATTCGAAGGAAGTTGCCAAGCAGAACCACGCAAACGGATAGAATGTTGCTGAAAACCGCTAATGGAGACCGTATACCAGTACTGGGTGTTGAAGAATTAGAGATTCGCATTGGCAGTTTCGGTAAGAAGCATCCCATTTTAGTAGCTTCAGTCACAAATGATTGCATCCTTGGTGCTGAGTTTCTGCAGAGTTCTGGCTGCGTAATAAACTTCACTGGTAATACCTTAAGCATTGGGGATTCAGAAGAGATTTCATTTAGCTGCCGAGCTGTTCAGCTAGAGGAAATGAACGTTATGGCACCAAGGAATTTTACAATACCACCACAGAAAGAGATTGTTATACCCATATATGCACATAAGGCACTTGAACATAACCTTACCCCATGCGTTTTTGAACCAGATCCTACGCTAGGTTGGAATAAACCTATTTTATTAGCCAGAACAATAACGGATTCTTCAAATATGTTAATAAGGGCCGTGAATGTATCCAGAAATTCAATACAAATCAAGAAAGGTACGCCACTGGGTAGACTAGAACCAGTAGCATGGATACGAAGGCTAGATGGCGCGGAAGAAGAAGATGATAGTGACTTCACCCAAATCTCAGATAGTCTTCACGATTTGTATGATAGAAGCTGTGAGCATTTGCGACCCGAACAGCAGCGGAAGGTCCTGAAGCTACTAAGAGAATTTCATTCGATTTTCGCTAAAAATAATGATGACCTAGGGCGAACCCATCTGGTACGTCATAAAATTAATGTAGGAGATGCCCAGCCAGTCAAGCAGCCCCCAAGAAGAACTCCATTATCTAGGATTGATGAAGTACAGAATATGGTAAAAGATATGCAGAAACGAGGAGTAATCGAGCCATCATCTAGCCCTTGGGCCTCTCCGATAGTCCTTGTTAGGAAGAAGGACGGATCAACGAGGTTTTGTGTGGATTACAGGCGGCTCAACGATTTGACCAAAAAGGATTCATACCCTTTACCAAGAATTGACGACACTTTGGATGCAGTTGGAAATTCTTCATGGTTCTCCACCTTGGACCTGCAAAGTGGGTACTGGCAGGTTGAAATGGATGAAAAAGATAAAGAGAAAACGGCATTTACATCGTGTGCTGGGCTATGGCAGTTTACAGTAATGCCTTTCGGTCTATGCAATGCACCCAGTACCTTCGAAAGACTAATGGATGTTGTACTACAAGGTTTATCTTGGAAGACAGCACTGATATATCTCGATGACGTCATTGTGTTTGGAAAGGATTTTGAAGAAGAGCTACTCCGACTAAGACAAGTTTTCCAGCGGCTTAAGGAAGCGAACTTGAAGCTAAACCCTAAAAAATGCCATCTTTTCAAAAGGGAAGTAAAATACCTCGGACATCTGTTAACCAAAGATGGAATCCGGACGGATCCAGAGAAGGTGCAGGCTGTGAAGGAATGGAAAGTACCGTCCAACACTCATGAGGTACGAAGCTTTTTGGGACTGTGCAGTTATTATCGCAGATTTGTGAAAGATTTCTCTACCATCGCCAAACCATTATTTGCCTTAACTGAAAATGGTAATAAGTTTTATTGGGACTCCATCTGCCAAGAAGCCTTCGACGCATTGAAAACAGCTTTGACCTCCTCACCGATACTAGCTCATCCTACAAGGGAAGGAACTTTCTACTTGGACACAGATGCTAGCCAATATGCTGTTGGAGCTGTCTTATCTCAAGAACAAGATGGCATCGAAAAGGTAATTGGATACTACAGTAAAACTTTGCACAAAGCGCAGAAAAACTGGTGTGTGACACGAAAAGAGTTGTACAGTGTGGTGAAAGGGATCGGAAATTTCCACCACTTATTGTACGGAAGAAGATTTGTCGTGAGAACCGATCATTCAGCTTTGCAGTGGTTAATGAAGTTCAAGAATCCAGAAGGCCAGCTTGCTCGATGGATTGAATACCTTCAAAGCTAAGACTTTGAAATTCGTCATCGTCCAGGAAAGCAACACGGAAATGCCGATTCTATGTCACGCAGGCCCTGTGATGAAGACTGTAAGCACTGCTCGAAAGAAGAGAAACAACGAGAATTCGACATAAACACATTAAGAATAGAAGAATTTGAATTGGAAGGAACCAAGATTTCACTAGAAACCTTCAAGCAAGCTCAGTCACAAGACGCTGAGCTAGGGTTAGTTATTCATTCGCTATTAAATGGAAACAAGCCTAATCAACAGGAAATAAGTGCTATGAGTCCCATCACTAAAGCCTACCTAGCACAATGGGACTCACTAAAGGTAAGGGGTAACCTCCTGTATCGAATCTGGGAGGATACTGATGGCAGACATGCTAAAGAAAAACTTGTAGTACCAAGGAAATTACGGAAAGCAATTATGGAACAACTACATGATAGTAGCAGTGGGGGGTCACTTTGGCATCAGGAAGACCCTGGAAAGAATCAAGGAGAGATTTTACTGGGTTGGCTGTCGCGAAGATGTTGAAAATTACTGTTCCACGTGCGATGTCTGCAACTCGAGAAAAGGTCCAAGTATTCGTCAACGATCACACATGCAGCAGTACAACGTTGGATCGCCGTTTGAGAGAATCGCCATAGACATTTTGGGTCCTTTGCCGGAAACCAGCCTTGGGAACAAGTATCTCCTTGTTGTAATGGATTATTTCTCTAAATGGCCAGAAGCAATTCCCGTGCCCAATCAAGAAGCAGGCACAGTAGCACAGGCTCTTTTAGAACACGTGGTGTCCAGATTCGGAGTTCCTAATGAACTACATTCAGACCAGGGACGAAGCTTTGAATCGGAAGTCTTCATACAGCTGATGAGAAAACTCGGAATTCGGAAGACTAGAACAACTGCTCTTCATCCGCAGTCCGACGGTATGGTGGAACGCTTCAACAAGACAATCCTGGATTACCTATCAAAATTCATTAACGAACATCAGTTTGATTGGGATACGAAGATTCCTCTGGGAATGTTGGCCTACAGATCAGCGGTGAACGAGCCAACTCGGTTGAGCCCAGCGAAGATAATTTTTGGTCGAGAACTGCGGCTGCCTCTGGACTTAGCTCTTGGTCCACCCCCAGAAACGGAACGCCGTCTTCCATGCGAATGGGTGAGCGAGCTTCAGGAAACGCTCTGGGATATCCATGAGTCTGCTAGAGGAAACATCCAGTCTGCCAGCGACAGAATGAAAGCCAGATACGATCTGAAAGCAAATAGCCCAAAGTTCGTCGAAGGTGATCTGGTATGGTTCTACAATCCACGACGGAGAAGGGGTAGATGTCCGAAGCTACAACGCCATTGGGAGGGACCCTACGTGGTGATGAAGCGCCTCAACGACGTAGTCTACAGGATACGTATGGCTAGTGGAAAACCGAAGGTCGTCCATAGCGATCGCCTGTGGCCATACAAGGATCGAAGCGAACTGTTCGTCGAGGACGCCGAACGCTAAGGGGGGAAGAGTGTAACATCCTGTATATTACATTGCTTATTTGGATTTGTTAATGTTTCTTTCACAATGATTAGGTTAGATTTTTTTTTGATGTGTAAACGTCATCGAATCATCTGGAATTTTCTAGACTGACAGATCGGCATTCTCGAATGTCGTCGGGGTGTCTGGGATCTTCTAGATGGTTCGATGAAGTATATAAGGCATCACGAGTAGCGTGGTAGTAGTCAGTTGAGTTGAGTTGTACTTGAGAGAAGGTTAAGAGGTATTATATCCAGTTGTGAAGTAAAACGGTGAAAGTTACGTCGAGTTTGATTCCCTGGGTGAAGAAAAAGAGGCCATCGTGACAATATGATGATTGAAACTATAATTTTTCTTCACTACTTCGTTTCGGTTTATTTTAATCTAAACCACCTTCAGGTATCTATTAATGAAATAGGAAATGGTCTGTATGTAATAAAAATAAGAATAAAGATACAAAAAAACAACAAAAAAACCAACAGTTAAATAAAAGAATTATAGATTGTATGTGAAAAGTAGAAATATAACTAACTAGAAATAACACATCCCAACTCGAATAACTCCTTAAGTGTAGAACAACAGGCCAATCAACAACAAATCACAACATATTTTTCTTAACCTTTTATAGCAGGTTTAACACACAGATTAGTTTCATTGTTCCCAGATTTACCTTGTAAGATTGCACAAAGGAAGAGAGAGACTTGGACATAGAACTTATGTTGCATCCTGGTGAGGGGTATGATGATGCCTAGATGGTGGGTGGTGACTTCCTATCGGCAGTGGGTGGTCCTCGCCTGTTGTCTGGGTAGATTCGTATTACTCCCTGGGATGCCAGCATAAATAATAGGGAGCTCGGGTTGCATTCTGGATTGAGTGGTGTGGGAGTCCGGAGGTGGTAGGGTGGTGGCTGCTGCGTGGCAGGTGGCAGATCACCATACCTGTTGCCTCCGTTGATTCCCATTGCTGTCTCTCTGGGATGTGAAATGGGTTTCCTGTGGATGTTCAATCAGCATTGTCTCTCGATTGATATCCCACTGCCGTGTTTTCCTTATTTTACATAAGATGTACTTGGCATTGGTCATCTGTCGTGAGCGACATGGTGCTGATTGTGTGTCCACACAACCATCGTTGATTCTATATCTATATCCCTTCTATATCATACTCTCTTACAGTATCTAGAAGCCTGTTGTCCACCTGGTGTCTGTGATCTATGTAGACCACAGTTCCAATTGTTCTACCGTTGACGTGACAGTTTATGGGACTCTCATTTTTAACCGTTTTGTTCTCTCTGTTTCGGACTGAACCATGGCCGTCTCTACTCACTAGGCCGGAGCATTGAAATATTGCAACTTTGGAGATCAGGCCGTGTTTTCATTTGTTGTTATGTCATGTGTATTCTTCCAGGTGCAGAAAATATGTTTGAAAGGTGATTATTAATTTGTTTCTAATTATTTACCTGCACAAACGAAACCAGAAAGATAACAAGATGCCTGCAAAGCGTGTAGTACCAGGTTGCAGCCCAGTAGAGGACTACCAAACCATGGCCCAACATCACCTTATTCCAGATTAAAAAGAACGTTGCAAGGTGATTTTGAATGGGTTTCTACTTATTTACCTGCACAAATGAAACCATAAAGATAAAAAGATGCCTGCAAAGTGTGTAATACCAGGTTGCACTAGCAATTGTGCGTCCGATAAGGGACATAAACAGAAGTGGGTGAAAGGTATTCCTCATAAGGGCTGGTTATATTTATCAGGATAAAGACAATAATTGACAAACATTTCAAAGGATAAGACCTATTTTAAAGCACAATGTGGTACCTATAATGTTTTCTAGACCTCCCAAATATCACAGAAAAATACAGTTAATAGAACTCATCTGGGCATGGCCTGGGGCATACCTACGAAAGCATTTGTTAGTGAAATGGAAATCAAGACCAGCAAGAATGGCTTCGCAGTGACCTAATAGTGAATTTTTCTAGCTCAAGTGATAATTTACAAAACAAATTGTATTTTTCTTAATTTATTAACCGAGATGAACTCTAATACATATAAAATGTAATAATTATTCTGAAACTATAGGGCCACCATTTGACAGCTAAGCCACGTTGCCACATCTAAGGCTCCGGCCTAGTGTAGAGTCGGCCATGACTGAACCGATGTTGGTTCTGTGCTGACTGAGGTTAGCTGTGATTCCTTTTTACCTGTTACATGTCATGGTGAGCTTGTCATAACATTAAAGATGTAAAATGTGAAATCTTTATAGGGTGAATTCCACGTGGGGGCAACTAGCATTACAGAATGGGAAACAGGGCGGGGCCAATAGGGAGGACATATTGCAACCCAAAATAATGGCGGCCCAGACCACAGAAACACTGGATCAGCCCGCATTTCAGTGATCCGTGGTTGACAACGGCGCGAAATTCAACGGTCTTCCCTAGCTGTTCTTCATGTCTTCAGTTTTTAAAAGCGACACATTAACTTTAAGCAATTAAAAAGTGAGTGTAATAATGCATAATGACAAAAATTTTGCAGCCACACCAAACGCGTCAACCAGTTGCCCTCATAGATCAAATACGAACATATTTTGTGGCAAATACCGTATAGCCAGAAAAAGAAGAACATTCGAATTTCCCTACAAGCGCCGCCGACATTAACCTCGTTTTTCTTTGAGTGTTGTTTTGGTTTGCTCCACACATTGCTTTATCTGTGAAACTGTTAATGGAAAACTGTTGATGGAAAATTTGTTTAAACATTATTTTTTATACTCGAACGTGTGAATGAATTTGTTAGGGAGTTTGAACTGTTTGAAGGCTTCAAACTGTACAACCACAAAGTAGGTATGAAGTACAGCCAGCAAGCAAGAAATAAATGGGGGTCAAACACTATACAACTCCTGATGAAGTGCAACTTTAGTTAAATGAGCGAGTACAAAGCGTAAGTACATTTATTACTGCATTTCTGTGCAATACCTTACACTATTTATTAGTCATTCATACACTCTCACTACTTTAATTTTCTATTCTTCTATTTTAGATCATACACAACCACATTTGAGTTATAGGTTGTAGGATGCTGCGTTGTTTGCAGTGGCAGTGTCTACCTTCATGTTAATAATTTTGATGAATATTATTGCAATGAGAGACAAGCTAATCAGTGGACGAGCTTATACATACAGGTGACCGGCAAAAATGGAGAAACCAATGTTAAGCAGTGCCTTCTCAGTTATGGATTTGACAGATTGGCAATAAGATGCTCAACACAGATGAAAATAGAAAATAATACTTGCAGAGGCTAGGGCACTTGAAGTATTCTACAGCAAAGCTAAGTAAGTACATCCTATTTACTTCAAGAAAAAGCCAGTGATGTTATACAGTTGATCAGCCTAAAGACTTAACTGTACAAATGGCTAGGTACAATTAAAAGTTTAAATTTTTATAACTAATTCACCTTTATTATGTCTGAACCTATTTGCTGTATTTCATATTTATACTCTCAAAATTTGCATTTCAAAGTTTTCCTCATAAGCATTTCTGTGATTTGACTAGGATATGAAATTATGGATTTTGATTACATTTCAATTAATTCTAATCTTCTATCTGTGACAACTATTACTATTGTTTTTATGATCAATAAAAAGTATTTATTTTGATTTATTTTGGTTGTTATTCATAAATACAGATGTTCCTTTTTATAAAGTGGCAGATATGGGTGGGCTTTCATTTATTTATTTATTTATTTATTTATTGTACAATTTGAAATCATAAATAACACAAAATTATATCATGTGTTCCTGTTTTAATTCTATAGTTTTGACAAAGTTAAATGCTAAGGCTCCATATGGTTCAATGGGTTACGCTGCAGGTTTGCTAGGCTGTGAAATTGTGGATATTGATTACATTTCAATTAATTCTAATCTTCTATCTGTGACAACTATTAGGTATATACTATAGTTTTCATGATCAATAAAAAGTATTTATTTTGACTTATCTTGGTTGGTATTCATAAATACAGATGTTAATTTTTATAAAGCGGAAGAGATAAGAGAGATTTTCGTTTATTTATTGATTGTTAGTTTCATTTTATTTTTTTTACCCCTTAAAATAAAGGGTAATGTGCCAGAACAATACGTCCGAGGGGGTGTGGAAATTTTTATATACTAGGGTAATCAGGTGCAAGATTAAAAAGCATGGACCTTGAATACTCTAGTTTAGTAGCATATTGCATTTCTTGCTAATATTTTTTACCCTGTTTCATGTGGTTACTTTATTCACTGTAGGTAGGTCAAACTGAGACGAGGTGAGGAATGAAAACATAAACCATATGCTTGATGGAACTTCAATAAAGAAGATTATTATTATTATTGTTATGCTTGAATGTATTTTAAGACAATCTGTATTATATTATTGATAAATTACACATACAATAATCATGTTAATCATATTTAATATTTTCTTGCAAATAAATGAATGAATGAATAGGTATTTTCATTGTTTTGCTCCAATTTTTAAATTTTTAAGCCAATCACTGATTTATTGATTGAAATCAAACATCAATCAATCAATCAGTCAATGATTGGCTAACATCAAAAATTATGATAATTTTGACATAAAAAGGTAGAGCATCTACAGATTTGCGCAACGATGTGGCAACATCGCCTCGAATTCTTGATACACCTGGCAACCCTGCGGCGGCCATGTTGCAACCCAAAATAATGGCCGCTGACATTGACATAAGTCATTCGTGTTTCCAGTCAAATAACATGGAATTGTGCCTTCTTAACCGTACTTGTTTTGTGGTGAATTCCCCCTTGTTTAATCGGGGTGAATCCTATATTTTAAATGTAAATTTTAATATGTTGTGTGTTTAAAATTTTTAACAAGACAAGGACAGTAGATTTAAGATGATATTTCTGTCTTTCCGACAACTAGTGACTTTTTGTTAACCTCACGAAAAGTAAGTAACATTCAGAACTTTTCGATTCATTTGCTTACGTTGTTTATTCATATTGTAGTTTTCCTGAAGAAGTCAATAAACATTGACGAAACGTTGAAAAATTTCAAAGAGTTTTCTTGAAACTTCTCAGTTGGCCATCTTCTGAGATTGACTGCATATCCCACTAGTATTTCCATAAATATAAATGTATATATAGAACTTTTAAACATAAACTTAGTGATTTTATTTTCGTTTATTGAAAATGAATATAAATAAATTAAATTTACTTAGACAGGAAAAGAATACTAACAAACCTACTTACGTTAATTTCAGATGTCGGTTACATTTCTGTAAAATTTTTTTGTTTGTGAAGCAGCTTACGGGTTGAGAGAGCTGAATGACCTGCACGGCATTTTTAGGATGTTGATGCTGAAGATGGTTTAGATTAAAATAAACCAAAACGTAGTAGTGAAGAAAAATTATAGTTTCAATCAGTGAACGAAACCCATGAAAAGCAACCATAATGATGCTATGAAGGTAAGGTGTAAGATGTGTAAGCTGTGCTTACATTTTTAATGCGAGTATCCCTTTCTTTCCAGGTGGTTAGATTTCACTTGCAACTAGTATATAGAATAGCTTTCCGCGATTCAAGTTGTGGTAAAAACCTAGGTGCGTACATATAATCATATAAATTGATCATTAAAATTTCTCTCGGCTGAAACTTTTTATGAAGTGTTACTGCTGATTTTAATTTGCAACGAACGGTAATGACCGAGTGATAGTAATTAAAGAGGTACTAATCCTGCTGCTTTTATCGAATTCCATTTGTACACTGTCTGAATTCATTTCTTTCTAAAAATATGCAATACACAGACTAAAAGTCCGTTTATAGCCGCACAGTCTTAACGTTCCTGTTAGTCCATCGACTGTATGGCAGTGATTTTCAAGCTGTCAGGATTTCCTCCTCTCCCTCTCTGAGGTGTGCTTTTGAACCGCAGCGTTCGTAGCGTAACAATTTTACTTATTCAAAATCTGTTTTTTTTTGGCCAATTTTATACTTAGATAATGACCACAGTGATGGCCGAAACGTAAACAAAGTTAACTCAAGCTTTTGTGGTTTTATAAGTGGGTCATGAAACACAACAGAACAAGGAGATAACCGCAGGATACGTCTTAGGAACTATAGTGAAAATGATCGAAATATACCCGGCACTAGCTTCATGGTTCCAATTTCTCAAAAAGTAAATCTCCTTTAACGGCCAGAAACATTTATTATACAACACACAGTGTCGCGTGTCGGATATTGAGGACAAAACCATCCAGGGCGTCAAAGAAAAAAAAACAAACGTGGTTGCTGATTAGATTTTTGATAGATATTAACTAACGTTATAAAATGTACAATTAGTACCATTCAAACTTACATTCTAACAATGAATACAAATCAAAAATTAGGAAATAACAAGAATTTGGTTGATAACAGTTTCATCCGGTCGTGTATTTAAAAATGATGACTACTTTTATTGCATGTTTAATGCAGTTTCGCCATTTTTCTTGAGATTATTAAATGTCGGTCGTGAAACACAACAGAAAAAGGAGACAATCACAGGATACGTCTTAGGAACTATAGTGAAAATGATCGAAATATACCCGGCACTAGTTTCATGGTTCCAATTTCTCAAAAAGTAAATCTCCTTTAACGGCCAGAAACATTTATTATACAACACACAGTGTCGCGTGTCGGATATTGAGGACAAAACCATCCAGGGCGTCAAAGAAAAAAAAACAAACGTGGTTGCTGATTAGATTTTTGATAGATATTAACTAACGTTATAAAATGTACAATTAGTACCATTCAAACTTACATTCTAACAATGAATACAAATCAAAAATTAGGAAATAACAAGAATTTGGTTGATAACAGTTTCATCCGGTCGTGTATTTAAAAATGATGACTACTTTTATTGCATGTTTAATGCAGTTTCGCCATTTTTCTTGAGGTTATTAAATGTCGGTCGTGAAACACAACAGAAAAAGGAGACAATCACAGGATACGTCTTAGGAACTATAGTGAAAATGATCGAAATATACCCGGCACTAGCTTCATGGTTCCAATTTCTCAAAAAGTAAATCTCCTTTAACGGCCAGAAACATTTATTATACAACACACAGTGTCGCGTGCCGGATATTGAGGACAAAACCATCCAGGGCGTCTAAGAAAAAAAAACAAACGTGGTTGCTGGTTAGATTTTTGATAGATATTAACTAACGTTATAAAATGTACAATTAGTACCATTCAAACTTACATTTTAACAATGAATACAAATGAAAAATTAGGAAATAACAAGAATTTGGTTGATAACAGTTTCATCCGGTCGTGTATTTAAAAATGATGACTACTTTTATTGCATGTTTAATGCAGTTTCGCCATTTTTCTTGAGATTATTAAATGTCGGTCGTGAAACACAACAGAAAAAGGAGACAATCACAGGATACGTCTTAGGAACTATAGTGAAAATGATCGAAATATACCCGGCACTAGTTTCATGGTTCCAATTTCTCAAAAAGTAAATCTCCTTTAACGGCCAGAAATATTTATTATACAACACACGGTGTCGCGTGCCGGATATTGTCAGAACCATCCAGGGCGTCAAAGAAAAAAAACAAACGAGGTTGCTGATTAGATTTTTGATAGATATTAACTAACGTTATAAAATGTACAATTAATACCATTCAAACTTACATTCTAACCATGAATACAAATGAAAAATTAGCAAATAACAGGAATTTGGTTGATAACAGTTTCATCCGGTCGTGTATTTAAAAATGATGACTACTTTTATTGCATGTTTAATGCAGTTTCGCCATTTTTCTTGAGGTTATTAAATGTAGCTGATCTCTAATAATGTTTATAACTGCTGATTAACTTTCGGGGTGATTATTGTATGTTCTGATATTTCTTTTTAAAATGGCTCCATTTTAATTTAATCGGATGAATAATACAAAGAGTCTTAAAACTTAACACCAACTAGTTTTCATCAACGATATACTTTTTATCAAAGTTGTAGCTTTTTACCAATAATTCCAATAACTGACTTTTTATTTTAATTTCTGGCTAAATTCTGATATTTTGTTTTGTATGAATTTCAATAATCTCAGCCTTTTTAAGCAACGTGTGTTAGGTATTTTTTCAATAATATCGAATTTATATGTCTCTATTTATTTCTATTTCTTAAATCACCGATTACTAGCGTACGTTTCTGGATTAATCATGATAACTTTCCACCTGAATCAAAGATAATGTAATCTGTTTAAAGAAAATAACATTCCGTATCTCACTTATAAGCTTTACTGTTGATTTAAAAATGATTTTAGCACTACCTGGACAGACAAAGCTTACTAAAATATGGTGTGACCATAAGATCACTAAAGCTACCAAAAAGTCGCTGGTTCAGTTTCTGTGTTCTCCATATTTTTGTATGCCTTGGAAACTTGGACAGTTAAAAAGGCAGTTCGAGCTCGCATAGACGCTTCTGAAATGTGGACATGGAGGAGAATATTGGGAATGCCTTATACCGCTCACCGAACTAACGTTTCCATACCGGATGAGCTCGGTAATCCAAAGAGAGTATCCTCCATTGTGTCGGCGAGAATGCTTAACTTCTTAGGACATATTCACAGAAGCGATAATATGGAGAAACTTGTATTTCACCCCTACACGCTGGGTGGATACGACGAAACAGTTGCTGGATATGAGTAACAAGAGCGTCACTGAACTGACAGTAAATCGCGAACGATGGCGTGCTAAAGTTTTCAAAACTATTGATAATATTCGTGTCGGCAATACTCTAGCTCCGACTTAATACATTTTACGAGTTTATATGTCTGTTAATACATTATGACTATGATGATGACCTGGACAAAGAACAGTCTGCAATCAGGGTCGTTTAATGTATATAACCACGTATAACTGTGGTTTTAGGAGACTAACTTTTCAGATATTCGAGTGCCATAAAATTTGCAGCCCGGTATATCTCGACTGTTATTGTACAGTTCGTGCATGTGCGTGAACCAAGATTATCATTGTCAATGTTGACAGATAGCCACAGGCATGGTTTACTCTAGTCTGTTTACTAGATCTAGAGGAAACCATGCCACACAGTTAATTCATACTTTTAGCTTCGTCTGTTTGTATATTGTTATGCTCTTACGATAGTCCAATCGTTACGTACAAAAATTGAAAAAAAAAGGTTTTTGACAGCAAAAGGTCGGGAAGAAATGAAATTTGGTGGAATGATACACATTGGTCTCTTGACCCTACACCTAAGTTTGTGACCTCGGGGGATTGCCGCTCGATTTGTTATAACTGAGCAGACCGCGTGGGCAAAGCCTAAATACCAGAGTACCGCGCTGCTGTGAAAGGGTTATGCTAGGGCAAATTTGTTAACGCGGGATTTGAATGGGCCAATACCCGCAGGCCCAGTAAATACACCTTCTGGTAGCCCATTCCAAGCCTTAGATACCCTGGGAATGAATGCTCGGTTCTTGATATATGAAGAACGACCGTCTTAGGATGAAATGCAGCGGTCGCGCAGGTGCATCTGATAGGAGCGGTGAACGGCGGAACGATAGAGGATAGCGCAGAAGAGCAGATTCTGTTTGAATATCGGTAGGTGAGCGAGAGGTCACCAACAACACGCCGGTGAGAAAGTGGCTGGACGTGACGCGTTAAGGCTGGATCGGCAATTAATCGAATTGCCCTTCTCTGGACATCAAGGATAGACAGGGCAGTAGGGGCAGCAGCTCCCCAGACATGAGAGCAGTACTCCAGGGCAGGTCTTATCTGGGCTTTATATAGCGTGAGGAGGTTACATGGTGAGAAGTACTTTCTGGCTTCAAATAGGTACCCAAGCTTTTTACCAGCAGCTGTTGCAATTGACGCAACATGTTCGTGCCAGATCAGATTTTCTGTAATGTTAACTCCTAACAGCTTGAATGAGTGACTCCTTGGCAGGGCCCGGTTATTCATTAGAACCTGGTGTTGGCTTGGGTACCTCTTGTTTGATAGCGTACAATACTGGGTCTTGGAAGCATTAAATTTTACTATATTCTTAAGCCCCAGGCGGTAATGGTATCGAGATCCTTTGAAAGTGAAGCTGCCACTGCCAGTCTTCTGCATTCCAGCTCGCCCACAGAGTTCATGATGCCTGCCTGAAATAACACATTTGGGCTTTAAAAAAAGTACCAAACACATCGTTGCCTACTGCCGCTATTAGCCAATCGTCGTTAAGTCCTACAAAAGTCTTTAGAGAGCAAAAGATCGGAAAGAAATAAAATTTGATGGGGTGTCATTTTGGCAAGTGCTATCGAAAAAAAGGTTCAAGGTTCAAATGATTCATGGATAGAACAAAATTCACCTCTCTCCCTAACCCTCTGCCCTCGAGCAGCAACCTTCAGAGATTGCAAATTGGATTCTATCATTAAATTTGAACCTTTCCTCGATAGCACTTACCAAAACGACAGAATTTTTCGAAAATCGTCGCGAAGCGGAGCTTGGGGGGGACCAATGTCTACTATCCCACCAAATTTCATTCCTTTCGGACCCTTTGCTGTCAAAAGCCGTTACCATCGGACTATATGTGTGTAGTTAATTATCTTATATACATTATAGATGGCGTGCGGGATATAATTATTCGCGAAAACTGATCAAAAATAATCCTTAAATATGACTAGCCATTCAGCGATAAAAGTGGGAACCCCGCGAAAACAAAATATTATGGGACTACTCCCATCCTCCAAAATAACTTTTAATTTCACAGTATAATTACTCCGGGAGGCTGGCTGTAATGACATCGTTCTCAGTGCCAGCACACTGGTTGTTGCTAGGGGCCGGCACCCTTTTTGTCATCTTCATTTTCAGTCTCTACATCTTTTCCACTGGCCCATTTCCCCACTCGCCACCCTCGCCGCTTCTCGCGCATTTTCAACCCTTTTTCCCTATGACACACAATATCCCTTTCGAGTGAGTTTTTAATCTCTCTTGCCAGCATCAAGTCAGATGCGCGCACATATGTACAGTATCGACAAAAATTAAGGATATGTTGAAAAAATGGAGTCAAGTTGATTGACTCAGTACTTCCCACACATAACAGTTGCAACCAAATCATCGCCCGCCTGTCGTCAAAAAACATCCAACACAAAAACTAGTAAATAGTTTCCTAAATCTCTCCGTAGGAACTAAAACGACACAATTCAGCTTCAACTGGACGAAACGAAACAATCAGGAACCCCCAAATTGCTTAAAAACGAAGTTTGAACTATTTTTATATTTTTAGATTTTTATTATTGATGTGCCGCCACTGACACGATTTTTGAAAACCATACGCATTTTTCATCCTTGCCGCGGTAATAATACTGTGTCTAAATTTCATTAAAATTAATTCTATAATTTCCATGTTACTAAATTCAGAACGACCTGAATCAATACCTACCCCTACCAATACCAAATCCCTTGATTTCTGTAATAGCCAAGGCAATGTTCGGATGGACCTAACAAACGTCTATTATGCCGCTAGGTCTTTCTTTCACAGGTCAATGGACACTATTATAAATGGAATACATTTTTGAGTTTTCCAACCCCCCACCCCCTAACCACCCCAATTTCACCCCCACCTAAAAAAAGTAAAAAATGATTAGAAACCCCTAAAACGCCGAAAAACAAAGTTTGAGCTATTTTTACATTTTTAGTTTTTTTATTATTGCCGCGCCGCCACTGACACGATTTTTCCAAAACATGCGCGCTTTCCATCCTCGCCGTGGCAGTAATACTGTGTCAAAATTTCATTAAAATCCATTCGATAATTTTGGCGTTACGCAATAAAGAACGATCTAAAACTAAAACAACACTCGGATGTATACATCACAAATTATTCTAAGTCCCTTGGTTTCTATTATAAGCAAGGCAATCTTCGGATGGACCTAAAAATTATGGCGCTACGTCTTTCATTCACAGGTCATTAGAGAGCCCATTATGAATACAACAAATTTTTCAGTATTACAACCCCCCACCCCCCAACCACCCCAAATTCACCCCCACCCAAAAAAAAGTAGAAAATGATCAGGAACCCCTAAAACGCCTAAAAACGAAGTTTGAGGCGTATTTGAAATTTTTCGTTTTTTGCTAATTACTCCGCCCCCTGTATAGCGATTTTCAAAATTATACGAACATTACCTACTACGACCCCCCAGCATAACGCTGCCCAAATTTCATCACAATCCATGTAGCGGTTACTGAGATTACGAGGGTAGAAAAACGCGACAGACAGACAGACAGACAGACAGACCGACAGACCGACAGACAGACCGACGGAAATGAGTGACGTGGATTTTCGTTATGTACACATCATAAAACGCCCAAAAAACGTATTATCTCAAAATCGAAAATTTTCGCGATCACAATACTCCCCTCACCTATCGGTGTGGGAAGTAAAAGTGAAGTGAGCTTTCCCATTCTACGAAGCTATAGTCAGTCTAGGGCTCCCCTGAAAACCAAATCATCGCTCGCCCTCCCGCAAAAAGATATTCAGCACAATACTCTCGTAAATAGTGTCTTGCATCTGTCTCTATAGGAACTAGGACGACGCAGCTTTTAATCTGTAATCTTCAACTGATACCCTAATCATTTGGCATACTGATTTTCTGATATTTAAAAACAGAGTATACTACCAGTATCCAACCTCAAACGGTAGTAAATAATCCGGGGTTTCTCAAACACTCTCAGGGCCGTATATAAGCCGCCCCCCCCCATGAGTATTCCCATGAATGAAATAACTACTAAAATAATACAAAATAAAAATAATCAAGGATGCTTTCTCTAAGCTTGGTGATTTATTCTACTACTATCCAATCCCTCGGCGCTCATGACACATTAGCACCGATACAATCTGTACAGATTTTAAGCAAATTAAGACATTACATATTCTTTTATACATGAACCCGCCCCTAAGGTCACCATGAACCCCCTCCATGGTCAAGGCCCTGATCACACTATCCGAGAGCCCTATACTACCTCTGTTCAATTTTACTACTCTAAAATAAAGTAGAAGGTGATAAAAAATCCCTAGAGTAGCCAAAGAAGTAGGAAAGAAATTACTTGAGTAAATTCAAATGGGGCTCTGTGGAATTTGTTGAAAGTTGACAAACCGAAGCTCTGTATCCTAGGTTAACAACAATGATTGTTTCAAATATTATAGAGCTTAAGCTAAATACATACGTGCAAATGATATCACCAATATAATAAAAAAAAGTCGTCTGGCTCGGAGATCGACCTCTGGAGCTTTGGATTACAAAACAGAACCTTTACCATTGCACCACGGAGCCTTTACATTTCATTTCCTCAAAAAATTAATACAGGGACACATAATTCCATTTTGTAATATTATTCATGATTTCAAATTGTACCAATAAAAAACAGCGATATTATGACAAAACCGGATTTTTCCCGGACTAGTTTTTTCATGCTGATTCCGCATCTGTCTTTAGTTTTTCTCTAGCACCTGCAGTTTTGGCTATCTTTTGTATATGGGGACGGACAGACAGAGACTCTGCATTAGCCGAGGCATTATCTCTCTTCAGTGACTTCAGTGAGTCAGTGAGAGCTAAAACGGAGTTTGGACGGCCTTTAGACTGTCCTGTTTCTTTTTTAATTCATCAATTTAGTGATGAGCTACACACATTGGAGAATTATCTACAGCAGTACATATAATGTCAACAATAATGTTTTGTCTAAGGTAGTATTTATTTATTTTGGGTATCCTGAACGTTGTAATCCAATATTTTGTAATAAAATTCGCATCGCAGGATTTTATTAGAAAGTATTGTCTAAGGCAGGGTACGCCAACGATAAAGTAGGCAGGATACGGATGAAATTGTGTATCAAGGGCGTAAAGCAAGCGTTTATGGACCGCAACATTATTGTTGTGTTTATTACTTCTTACTTATCTACATAAGTAATAAGTAATAACATGTAAGTTCCATAAACGTGGTTTACGCCAGTGGCGTGCCGAAAGGGCCCGCAGGGCCCGCGGTGCGGGAGGCCCCGAGCATCCGAGCTCAGCCTCGACTACGTCGAGCGAGCTTTTTACATAGTAATAACTATAACACTTGTACTTATTTTATAGCGGCGGCATATGTCTATACCTCATAATTATTGTCCATAATCAAATTAAATATTTTACCTTCTCAGTATACCTATTTTACGGCAAAATTTGAGAACATGGCACCGTGGTCGAACGTAGACTCCAACACGACTAAAACTTGTGGCAACGTTACACTGACGTGACGCGTGTCTGTGCCATTAATCGATGTATAATCATATTTTACGTAAGATCTATGAATTGTTGTACTTCAAAAACTCGAAATAAAAAAATCAAAATATAAAGTTGTGGTCACCATATTTTTTCTATCTATAAACCGATTTTATTTTTATTTATTCGTATGGCAGAGTACAGAAGATGGAAAATTAAATAACATAAAAATAAATATCATTATTGAAAAAGCAAACTTGAAATATCACAGTAGATAGTAGTTTCGTTTTCACCGAGTATAGGCAGCACCTATGTATATTGTTTTATGTAGAGGGGGCCCCGTGAAACAAATTGCAGGGGGGGGCCGAAAACCTTGGCACGCTACTGGTTTACGCCCGAAATACATACAAAATATTATGCACAATCCGTTTTGTAATCCCTCATAAATACTTATGTTTTTCTCTTTCACCTTCTATGACTAGCATAATAAATATCGTTGCAACTTGCTCTATTTTATACTTCGATGGTATATATTGTTGTTATATAGGGTGGGCCAATAGTTCGCAGACGGAAGATTATGGGCTTACTAAAATATATTTTAGAAACCTGTTACTTGATCATGGTAGGGAACTTTGAGGGCTATAACATGGAAATAATTTCACGCGTTTCATGCTTGATCATACCGCAAAATCACTGCCTTCTAGGTTTTATAATCCTTGCGATATTAATTTTTTTCTCATACCTACTTATACCAAAAATGGTGATTTGCGCCTAAACGGTTCATTTAAAGTTCCATGTATGATACATAAACTCACACTAGAATTGACCAAGGAATCCAAATAATATATAGGGGGTTCCATTCTAAAAAATATAAATTTGATATGAATCTCCCTGTATAAACGTCAAAATTTAGGTGAAAATATTTTTACGTTATAGCCCTCAAGGGTCTCTACCATGATCAAGTGATAAATTTTTGAAATATTTTTTAGTAAGCCCACAATCTTTCGTCCACGCACTATTGTCCCACCTTGTATACTATAACATACCTTGTGGAGTATTCTGACAAATCATTTATATTCGTTTTACAAAAATAAATAAAAATAAGTTCTATTGCAACTAATACCAATACCTAATCAGGACACCTATGTCCGAGTTACCATAGCAACTAAGTAAATAAAACGGGTGTGAGCCACAATAAACACAATAGAGACGCAGTGGAGGGATGCATAATCGCCTCACTCACTTTCAACCTAACCTAACCTAACCTAGCCTTTCTAATGATATAAGTTTCCGTTAAATTTCAAATTATCAGTCAAAACGGTGTTTCTTCAAATTGAAGATAACAGCTAACTTAGCAGAAAGATATATACGAATTACATTGAATGTTCTATACTTCTGTTCGATACTGTATATAGACTACTGCCCTTTTTCCATACCCTTTGCTGTGTGACTTTTGAAGGATCTGCTTCTGATGTCGTTGGTGTTTCAAGCAGGTTGAGATGCCCCTAGGGCATTGCCGACGTACTAATTGGATGGCCTAGTAGAGGAACTGGATACCGTTTTATGTACAATTCGTTGCGTGGAATAAGCCACCAGATGGAAGTTGTGATGAGCGAATAAAAATAGGTTATGCATTGTAGTGAAATTCGGCGCCTTTGTAATCAAAATAGACTAAATAAATCTAGCGCTAATATACAAAGCAAGTTTTCGTCAAACAGCGCTTCTATTAGCTTCACCTGTATGTTTGTTTGTTTTTTGTTTTTGAGCTTGTAGCTCTCCTTTGGATTAAGAGAGCGAACCAAACATGGAACGCTCCAACTTTACCGCGAAAATTATTTTGACGGCTTCAAATCCGTCGGACCAGCGGCCGTATCCGCTGACCAAGAGATGGCGCAGATACCGTAAAGTTTGTTAATATTACACAGAGGCGTGACGACGAGAGCTTTAAAGGCAACTGTTTGGGAGTTGATATTTTTGTGAAATTTATTCAGGATAGGTGACAGCTTCAATTATCGTTTATGCAGTAATTTTAATGATTATGCTATGAATATTGATCAAAAATAATTTCTCACGGTCATTGCACAGAGTAATTATTATGGGTACAACTTAAAAAACTAAAAACACGCCTTTGAAGAGTACAGGACTAAAAAGTTAAAAATAATTTTTAAAATAAGCTTAAAACAATAATCAAGGAAAAATACTAGTAATATTGTGAAAAAGCGCCAGGCGCCTGATTTGTGAATGATATGGTACAAAACGGCCAAGCATTTTTACCAAACGTACTAGCATTTTTAACTTTTTAGTCCGGTGTTCTTTAAAATCGTGTTTTTCAGTTTTTTTAAACTATATTTAATTAAATAGAGAGTAATTATCATTACATTTATTTATTTAAGGTACAAGAGAGTCTCTTCGAATTTAGAGATAACAAAAAATAAAAACCAGAGAGCCTTCTAATAAAAGCACAAAGGTGGCTGAAACGTTAGCAAAGTTTATCTTCATCTATGTGAAAGCAGTTCTCAGTAAAGAACCTCTCCAGTACTGCAGTACTTTATCCCAAAATCCGAAGAACCTTTTCTTATAAATAGTTAATTTTCATTGCCCATGCTTCAACTCCATACAGAAGCATAGGGCAGACATAATATTTGACGAAACTATATCTTATTTGAGCTTTCAGACCTTTATCGCTGAGTAGACTACCCAAGAATATTTTTCTGGCCATCTCAACTCTTGTTCTTATTTCTACATCTCGATTCAAGTTCTTTGTAATCCAGCTGCTTAAATATCTAAATTTCTGACCTTGACATAGACATTTCGTGAACTTTTACAACCCTCCTATAACCCAGTGCTAAATCCGCCCTTGCAAGTATGCGATCGTCTTTAGAAGTAGTCGTAAACTTCTACACTATCAATGTCAATAATAATAGTAATTATTATTGTAAATATAAAATAAACAAACAACACAATACACAGCAAGTACCCAAAAAAAGTTAAAAACTTGTGCTTGGTATAGGGTAATTATTATAAAATAGAAGCAACAAATAAGGTCAAATTCAGCAGTATTTATATTTAAATACTTATGCATTCCATAGATATCGGTAATAATAGGTAATAATAGGTATTGCATACATCAACAAGTCGATTAATTTTCATGCGATTATATGATTTACTAAGCATTTTTTTAAACTATACCTGAATGAATATTTTATGCTATCTGGTATCTCATTGGACAGTCTTGGGGCAAGAAATTGTTGACTTCGTAATAAAGTTTTTTTTTGCTTTAGGTACAACACTAGATTTATACCTTATGTCATACTCATGTTTGTGTTTTGCCAAGTTTGATTTATTTTTATATTGGTAAATACCACCATGGCTTACCAACCGTGGAAATGGAGGGTTACCCCATAGTCGAATCACCTTCCGTAAAGCTTTTGGGGATCAATATCAACAATAACATGTCCTGGCATGACCATGTCGTTAGTATTGCTAAAACGGCATCCCAGAAGCTTGGAGTTCTGTTCCGCTGTAGAAAGTTGTATACACCAGGGCAACTGCTGCTGCTCTACAAGGCACAGATCCGACCATCGCTGAAGTATTGCCCCCATGTGTGGGGATGCGCTCCGAAGTACTCTCTAAAGCTTCTGGACACTATCCAGAAAAGACCAATTAGATTAATCGATACGCCTAACCTCACAAAGAACCTCCACAGCCTGGAACATCGAAAGAGGGTGGCTGACCTATCCCTGTTTTACAGATTCTATCACGAAATAACACCACAGGCCGTTCGAACCAGAAACACTAGAGAAACTCTGCGAGCTCATCCTTACCAGGTCGAGGTCCTTACTCCTCGAATCAGTCTCCTCCAGCATTCCTCCTTTTGGAGAACTTCGAAGCTGTGGAATCAGCTGCCGGGGAATTTGTTTCCCGATGGCTGCAACCTGCAGCGTTTCAAATCTAACGTGAACCGACACTTATCCTCTCGCAGCGCTTCCACAGCGCCATAGGCTTTCAGCCTTTGCGGGAGGCTGACCATAAAAAAAACTAAAAGCCATGAAAAATGGCGTATATCTAGAATTTTTGTTTGAGAAAATAACAATTCACTAGGATATGTAAATTTTATCTTATATAATATTTTTATTATGCGTTTTTCTATAATTTCAATTTGTTTATATTGTTTTTAAATGTCGCGCCCCACGCCACAATACAATAACGTATGTGACTATGAACAAGTGCATTAAATACCGTGACCCAGGACGAATCCGGAAAACTTTAAGGGATGATTTTTCATGTCTCTAGATTTGTTTCTGCCGCCTACTCTCACATGCTTCATATGCCTGGTAGACATGAAAATTCTGATGCTCTCTATCTCCGTCAATCGACCTATGGCGCACTGATGATCGCTAATAAGCGTGAAAAAGCTGCGAACTGGTGGATTACGGAGATATAGAGCAACCCTCTTACAGATGAATATTAATTGAAAAGCAATTTCAGGCTTTGATTTTTATATTTCCCAGCCTGCAGCAGAAAATATAACAGCTGTATAGTCTGCAAAACTCATCAATAGGCTCCTAATAATTGATATCACTGTGGAAAGTTAAGTGAATAAAATGTTACTCCAAAGGTCGTTTATTCTCATATTTATCATCCCATAAATACCGTATAATCTCGCATCTCAGCAGCTACGGCAACCTTTTCTTCTGCCTCCCTTCAACTCCTCAAGATTAGGACAAGGTGCTGTTATCTGGTAATTACCCAGCTAGTTATCTTTGAAGGAATAACCCTTTTATACGGAGACGAGCTACGGCGGCACAGCACCTCTCTTTGTTTGCTGCTAATTAAGAAGGATACTGTTTATTAGGTATTGTTTAGGGTCCGGATTATCAAGTACAAATTTTGCCCCTGAAGTGTTATTGCGTTTTATGGTGTGGAAATTGTACCTGTGAGAAGGCTGGAAGGTCGTCGTTCATACAATGTTGAAGGTTACCGAAATATCGCTCCATGAAAGGACAACGCACTAGAGACTGGCAAGGTCAAACTAGTGTAGGCGGTAGAGAAGGGATCTTCAAGGCCAAGTCCCAAAAATGTACAGGGTGAGTTTTTAGTACCAGCTCGGTCGATAACACCACTACTGTAGAAGATAGCGAGAAAAGTTGTATATAAAAGTTGTAGCCACGGATATGCTCCTTGCTCAGAAAATATTTAGATTTACACAGGGTGATCCATAACTACGTGGTGATGCAAACATGCATTTTTTTAAATGAGAGATATGTTATTCCGTGTTCAAATTCTACTAATGATTTCCGTTTTCCGTTCTTACAATGTAAGGTATTGTTACATTAAACAGGGTATTTCAAAAGTTATGACCATTTTTATATCCAAATCGCGGTCAAATGAACGTACTGTATATCATAAAGTAATGAATCAAAAATTATTGTTTTTACATGAGAAGATTATAAATATTCTCTAGTTTCAAAATCGGCTATAAAAAGAGCCCGTGACGCATATTCGTATACAGGGTGATGTAGAATGCAAAATCTAGATTTTCTCCCTTTTTTTTTTTAAATGTATCCCCCAATATTTTATTATACCAAAGGATTGCTTTTAATAGGCTGTTTCATCTTTGTATAACACTTGTTATGACTGCATTAGTTTCTCAGATATTTCGATTTTTCTACATATTCTAAATATACCTTCTATTTGTTTACTAAAATTCATTTATTTTGAGAAAATACGACCAAATTTTATTTTTGCTTAACAGACAACTAAAATATAAGGCCGTAATAGTACTTGATCAAGTCAAAACACCGAATTAACGAGAAAAATATCCTCTAGTTTCAAAATCCGCTATAAAAAAAACCCGTGACCCATATTTGTATGCAGGGTGATGTAGAAAACAAAATCTAAATTTTCTATCTTTTTTTAAATGTAACCCCCAATATTTTATTATACCAAAGAATTGCTTTTAATATGCTCTTTCATACTTGTGTAGCACTTGTTATGGCTGCTTCTGAGATATTTCGATTTTTCTACAAATTTACTAAAATATATTTATTTTGAGAAAATACTATCAAATTTTGTGTTTGCTTAACAAACAACTAAAATATAAGGCCATAATAATACTTGATCAAGTCAAAACACTGAATTAACGATATAATATAGGTCAAGTGTGCCGAGGAAACAATTTTATAGACGTCATGCATAATTATCAAGTAGATCTATCAGGTAGGCTATGAAATATTAAACGACCAAATAAAACTATTCTTCAATCTTTCAAACGTCTTAGTTTTAAAGTGCCTCCGTTCTGGATATTGCTGTTCATAGTTGATATATTCTAGAGGCCAATAGACAATTTTTCAAAGATTCTACTAAAAACCCTCAATGGAAAAATTAATTTTTAAAGCTGATGGTTTTTCTCACAGTACGGAATTATTGAGCAGGTTATGAAACGCTCAATTTTTCAAAGCCTACCTGATAAATCTGCTTGATAATTATGCATCACGCCTACAAAATTGTTTCCTCAGCATACTTGACTTTATTATCTCGATGATTTAGGGTTTTGACTTTATCAAATAGTATCATGACCTTAGAATTTAGTTGTTCGTTAAGTAAAAAACAAATTAGATAGTACTTTGTCAAAATGAATAAATTTCAGTACGCAAATAAAAGCTATATTTTAAATTTACCTAAAAATCGAAATATCTCGGAAACTGATGGACGTATGTAGGACAAGTGCTGTACAAAGATGAAAGAGCATATAATAAAGTATTGGGGGTTAGATTTAAAAAAAAAGAGAAAATCTGGATTTTGCATTCTATATCACCCTGTATATGAATATACGTCACGGCCTTTTTTATGGCGAATTTTAAAACTAGAGGATTTTTTAATCTTTTCCTGTAAAAAAATAATTTTTGATTCATTAATTTTTGATACACAGTACATTCATTTGACCGCGATTTGGACATAAAAATGGTCATAACTTTTGAAATACCCTCTATAATGTAACAATACCCTACATTGGAAGAGCAGAAGTCATTAGTAGAATTTGAATATGGAATAATATATAGGGTGTCTCATTTAAAAAAATGCATGTTTGCATCACCACGAAGTTATGGATCACCCTGTCTAAATCAAAATATTTTCTGAGCAAAGAGCATATCTGTGGCTACAACTCTTATATACAACTGTTTTCGCTATCTTCTATAGTAGTGGAGTTATCGACCGAGCCGGTACTAAAAACTCACCCTGTAGATGGATTATTGATTACATGTGTAAGACCCTGTATATTTTCTAACATTTATAATATCCAAGCACGCTTGTCTGTACATATTTTGCAAGTCGATAGCCATATAGGAGTTTCACACGCAGACTTTTAAGAAATTGAGAAAACGTTTCGCTGTTTATTTATCTTAGCAAAGGGCTGAGCAGGCTCTTCATCGTTGAGTATGTCAGATAGGCGACGCTAAAAGCTTATCTGGGAGATAATGTGGTTTATTTATGTTATGGTCATACTGGCACTATCGAGACGGCGTCAAATAAGGTGTCTTTAACATTTTTACAGTCACTTCAGTTTTGGTCCCTTAGAAACAATGTGTGATTTTTTTGTAGTGTCGAGCTACAAGAAAGGATGAGCTTCCTCACGAGCTGTGCTTGTTATTGCATACGCGGTACTATTATTATTTTCATTGTTATTTGAGATAACCCGATTTGAGTGATAGTTTAAAAATTATTATTGATTGTTGCGTTGTCAGCCTGAGGTTTATTGGCATGTTTTGTTGTTTCTTGTGGCTATACCTTGGGCCGGTCCAGGACCATTGCGCAGCCTATAGGGTATTACACAAGGCTCTATGTCTGGAGGAGACCTTCGCGTTTTCGTGTCCATTACACTCCTCAGCATAGAGTGTGATTGCCAAGTGGTCTAAACCAGGGAGATTATTGTCAATCTCGGTAGCGTTGTCGCTACAGGTAGCGTTGCCGCTACTGTATTGAGTGCAGGCGCGTACCTAAGGGGGGTGTTATCGGGTTAAACACCTCCCCCCCGAAATTTCAAAAAATTGCAATAAAAAATATCAACGGTTAAGACACCGTCACGCTTTCAATGTAGATAATAACCTTTGATTAAGTATTAGTAACTAAGTATCAGCATATCACAGCGAAATATTAAACAACATTGCTAGCGTGAAAACGCATGAACCTCGTCTAGCCTAGCGGCAGTACGAACAGAAACTTATAGTCTAGATACTGGAGGGAAAAATCATAACAACATATGCGTTGCTACTCTAATTCTTCATTTCATCAAACCAACAAAACAAAGACAAAACAGCAACGCGATTTGTCCTAACCTTTTGGCAACGAAACCAAAATATTCAGGCAAATATTTGCTTTGTTGGTGTTTTCAGCTACTTATCATTTTCATGTGGCCAGTCGGAAAATCTTAAAGTGTTGATGTTTTGTCCGCGCTTCTGGTCTGACGATGAGTGCGGGCTCAGCTAGAGGAAGATCAAATAAATCCCTGGTTCAGTTTGCCCCGTTGATGTGTGCTACGGAGTATGTCGTGAGAAAAAATAAAATAGTGTGTTGAAAATACCTGCAAATTAATTGAGCTTTATACAGAAGTTAAGTTTTTATGTAATCTGGTTGTACAATTGCTATAAAAGGTTACACACCGTGTGACGCCGATATTTTGTGATGCTTCTTCAGATGAGGGTCCGATCTATTGTATTGTAATTTCATTATCGTCCTTATACAGCGTTTAAAGCTAGGTCGCATTTCTCTACTAATACCGCAATTTTGAGCAGGCCACGTTTTCTATCGACGGCCACGAAGTTGACTAATTGTTGCCTAGATAATATGTCGACAGCATTTGACAGTCTGTTTTTGTTTTCGAAAGCTTGCAGTTTTGTTGTGTTGCTGTTTTGTTGGCAGTTTTTGTTTTTTTTGGCCGGATGTGGACCTCTATCAACTGACCAGTTTAGCACTGATCCATTCATATATGTGCTATGTTGCTTTTTGTTTATTTTGCAATTACAACAGATATCTGGTTTTAGCTCTCACTGACTCACTGAAGCTAATGCAGAGCCTCTGTCTGTCCGTCCGTCCGTCCATCGGTCTGTATACAAAAGATAGGCAAAACTACAGGTGCTAGAGAAAAAGCTAAATACAGATTCTGAATCATTATGAAAAAACTAGTCCGGGAAAAATCAGGTTTTGTCAATATCGCTTCCGGTTTAAAACAAATTGAATTAAATTACGACAGGTAACTGACGACGTATTATGTACGGTGTATTGATATTCCTGAAGCACAGGCAGCGTGGCCGAGCGGTTAAGACTAGGCACCAGTCCGAAAGGGCGTGGGTTCGAATCTCACCGCGGTCAACAACTTTTTTTTTAAGATTAAATGTTGAATTTGTTGATTACTTGTCCGGGAAAAGTCCGGTTTTGTCAATATAATAAAAAATTAAATTTTATAACAACAAATTCCACAATGAGAACGCCGTTTGAATTTACTGAATTAAATTATTTCCTACTTTTTTTTGAACCCCCCCCAAACGAAAATCCTGTGTACGCGCCTGATTGAGTAAGTGCTGTATTGTTCATTGCACAACTCGATACGTTTGTTTATTCAGGCACCATAGTTTGACAGACTCGGAACGAAAAGCCTTGTACTGGCATGGTCAGTGCGTTGTCGTCACTGGTACACCATAACAATCTAGCAAAAATATTCTGGTTAATTACTGGCATTATTATTAGTGACAATGCTTGATGTATTTACTTTGTCAAGTTTGTGGAGGAAGTGGGCTCAATGGCTTTATTTTATTTTCAGGTGCGCTACAGACCATTCTAACATGACAGTCACCTTATGCCCTTGTGGTCATACAAGGTTTTATTATTTTAAGATTGCTTTGCCCATAGCAGAGTAAATACATGTGTCATTATCTAAATTCAAACGGAATTAAATTGCAACAGGCATTTCAACTTAACCCTGCATTAGTCTGCTTCTTTTGTTTGTTCGTAAATACAAAACTATTTGTAACTTCTAGAGTGACCTAAATTTTTTGTTCGCCAGTATATGCAAGTTAAGCAAACCTCAAAAGGGCGTATTCTCCCATATGCCATCACTGTTCCTCCTCTAACCTGGCACTCAATTCAAATGAGCACGCAAACCAAATTTTCCGAATAGCAGACATACGAAGCCCGATATTTTATAGTTTCGTTTCCTCTGCAGAACTGAGAATAGCTAGTGGGCGTATTCCCATTTAAATTATTCAGTTAGGGAGAGAGTGACGTTTACAGTTGTTTAGTTTATTTACAGTCTAGGTGCTGTCCGCCTATTCGCTTTTGTACCAGACGCCTGTCAGTCGAATAGAAAATACGAGATGCGCCACAATGTAACATTTAAACATGGTAAAAAAGCTGTCTGTGGAAATTGAAAGAGAAACCGTTTCGAGCTAGATTGGAGATGAAGTTATATCGGGATGTTTTTCAGTCACTCAAGGTTCGACCTATTGCTATTGTTGCGGTTTCCAGTGAAGCTCGCCCTTTAAATGAGAAAGAATTTCTTTGTGTTTTTTACATTTCAAGTTATGAATAAGATACTAACGGATGGTTTTAGTAGGCCTATTTAGGTATCGCCTCTCTAGATTCTTCTGAAAAATAGTCACATCATTCATTCGATCTTTTTTTAGTTTTGCAGTTTTCGGTTATTATATCAAAAAATGCAGAATAATACATTCTGATTTACAGATGATGCTCTTTGAATTACAACTGACGCTTTCCGATTAACAACTGGAAGAGGTGTTGTACACATGTAACAATTTTTGTTCATTCAGACGCTGTTTACCTACATGGCACCTCTAAAAAGCTCTAGACATGTAAAAATAAAGCAAGGCTTTTTGTCGATTCAAAATCGATGATACCTGTTGCAAATGTGATGAGAGACCAGTTGGTTGTGTAAAAGAGATGAAATCGTTGTGTAAAGATGCCCCCTAGAAGACGACAGCCCCAGTACACGGAAAAAATACTGTTGCGTTTCCAATTAATTGTTAGTATTTGTATGTTTTTCCATCACTTTAAATATGTTTACAGCTGTTTCAAATCCATGTCATTGAAAGAAGTCAATCCTTATATTAGAAGTAATCACAGGTACGCCAATAAATTCAAAATAATTCTATATTCGTTCTAATGATATGTATAATCCTTCCAATACGAGTATTGATATATAATGCAATCAAAACATCCTTTTCCTTTCGAAATTTACCCATTCATTTCATTTTAGCAAAGCATACAATCTATTCAATGTACAAAAATTATTACTGCAATAGCAGTTCGTGATAATTCATCTGATAAAAATTAATTTTGTTTCAATGGCCCTTGTTGTTCGCTGAACTATAATCAGTATTCAGCAATTGTGTGATTTAAATGTGTCCAGTTATATATTAAATGGAGGACCTATTGAGAAATTGGGGCTTAAAAGAGCTAACACTCCCATTTGAATATAGGTATTTAGGTCAGTCAGACACACTGAGGAAACCAGCCCTGTTAAAGTGTTTAACTGGTACATTTTTATAATAGCCTATATTAAAGTTGCGTGCTGTTTCTGAAATGTAGCTTCATAGTGAGTCATAAGAACTGAATTCTAATACTTCGATTTTGTCACAAAAAACGCATATTATTGTAACAATTAAACTGGTTTAAGTACTACTACTTTCAATTAAACATTTTAATAGTAATGATCAACGAGAGTTACTATAAAAATAAATCAGTAACTGTCGTTATGAGTATTCCTATCGTAGACACTTCAGGTTACAATGACAATTAAACTGGATGGAGTACTGCAATTTCCAATTAAACATCTTAACTGCCAGAGCTAAAGGATATTAAAGCTGTGATAAGTCACGAAATACGCATAACGTCGTTTCCCGAGGTGGGGGATGTTTACCATGCTCCATCTCTTTTCTTCTTTGTAGAGGGAAAGTGGGCGAGTGCGATAGAGATAGATGCTCTTCACTGTTGTTTTACACTTCAGTTAGTCGTTAGTGGTTACAGCACGGTGACAGGTGCGAAGTGCATTCGCTGTTCGGTTTTACTATCACATACTATTTTGTGTTTCTATAAGTTTTATGCGTGCTTGTGTCTTTGTGTGTGGAACAGAATCGGTATCTGAATGGTCAAGTATGGCTTTTGAGTATACGAGTCATACATTTCCGGTAACTTTGCTGTAAGGTCAAAATATGTAACAATTTCCCAATGACATTATGTATTCGTAGGTGTGATAGACGTTTTATGTGCAATAATAACTTTTTTGTTATGATAAACTAAAGATTTTAATTTTTGTTATAATGATTTTTAATTAATTATTTTACCAGGAATAAAGATTATTTTGAATCTATTTGCTTATTTAATGCCACTAATTGAATATAGGAATTATCCGTATTAAATTAAGAAAAAATCAGTATTGGTATTAAAGTTTTTCATTATAACAGTTTAATTCACTATCTGTAGAAAAAGAAAAGAATGTCACAAATAAATAACCGTAATAAATAATCCTGTTTAATTGATGGTACTAAACAAGTGAATAACCCTGGAGACGTGGTTTAGTTGTAACTATTAAACTAACCTACAGTCACAGTGACATTTTTCTAACAACCACTGATTTGATATAGCTCACTACCACAATTAATTCTAAACAGAATTCACTATTCAGTTGCAGCAGTTAAACAGTTTAATTGTCATGTATTTTGATGCAAAATTCAATTGCTGTGATTAAAGTTTTAATCGTAGCGATTAAAGTTTTCTCTCAGTGGAGTTATATTTCAGGTAAAAATACAACACCTGGTGCAGGCTTATGTCTGATTCTTATGTCATGCTCCTTATAACTTCAAACAAAATCACACAATTAAACATCCAAACGAATCGATCAGTTGTCCTCGCAATAAAATCTGTTGGTCCAAGGAAAAGAAAGTAGTTTAGAATCAATTACTAAACACAGATTCGATTCAACGACAGGCTGCGATTGAATTATTGATTAGAATCCAATGACAACTTGTAGTTGAATCGACAATACGATGTAATTCGTTACCAACTATACACTTCCCATTGGATAAAACATCGCTGTATTTGAGAAATGCTGAGTGCAACGTCCCATTGAATCCAAGCGTAAGTCTTTGACAGAACGACAGGTTTTTCTGTGTGTAGATGCCCCCTAGAAGACGAAAGCCCCAGTTTACGCAGCTATGCCCCTTTGAACGGGGTCGGATTGTAGGCCAACGAAAACGTGGTGTTTCTTTCAGAGCAATTGCTGTAATCACGGAGCGTAGCGTGGCTACGGTTGTAGCAGCATGTGCGCATGGATCGCAGAAGAGCGAATGCAGCGGGCTAGAGGTTCTGGAGTACATAGAAGAACTACAGACTGGCAAGATCATCATCTACGACTACTGGCCCTTCGAGACAGAATGCAGCTATAGGGAAGCCCATTGGAATCCATACGGTGTGAAATGGGCTTAGGATCATATCGTCCGCATTTACTACTTCCACTTACTGCAGACGGCCTTCTTCGACGAGTCCAGGTTTGTCTGGCCAACGCGTAAGACGACGACGAGGTGAACGGTGTGATCTCCAGATTGCTGTTGAGCGCCATGTACACCGTCCTATTGGTTCGATGGTTTGGGCTGCCATTGCATTGAACAGCAAATTACCTTTACTTGTGATTCGTGGCACAATAACTGCGCAATGTCATGTGAATGAAGTGTTAGAACCAATTGAAGTTCCATAATTATGTCCGTCGCCTCAAAGGGGGTTTCTTCCAGCAAGATAATGCACGTCCTTATATTTTAAGGGTATCGATGACGTTCCTACAGGAAGCTGAGGTCAGGGCCCTCCCCTGGCCTCCGCGATCACCCGATTTATCGCTGATTAAGGTCAGGTATGCTCCGACCACGCTGGACGAACTAGGACATGCTGTGAGGGCAGTTTGGGAGGCTGTACTTCTAGAGTTTATCAACAGCCAGATTACGAACATGCCGCGTAGACTAGAGGAGTGCATTCGTCAACATGGAAGGCGCACACATTAGGGATCTGATTTCACTAGCGAGTAGTATATTTAACGCCATCAGATGCACAAAGCACTCTAACTGTACATTTATTCTGATCGCATAAGATGACCATCAAACAACCCGTTAGTGGTGCTCCAATACTTTGTATGAGAAGCAGAGTGGACGTGAGTTGGGAATCGCCGAACTACTCGAACTACACTTACATCCTGACCGCATACGACTTAAAACGAGGAGATTGAAAACGCGCGTCTTGAGGCGACCATCAAACGACCCGTTACTGGCGCTCCAGTACTTTACGTGAGAAGCAGAGTGGACGTGAGTTGGGAATCGCCGAACCACTCGAACTACACTTTCATTCTGATCGCATGTGACTGAAAACGAGGAGACTGAAAACGCCATGGCTTAAGACGACCATCAAACGACCCGTTAGTGGCGTTGCGCTGCATTACCTTCCATAAGAAGCCGAGTGAACGTGCAATCGACCTGTGTGCGGAGGCGTGTAATTTTTTTTAGCGTTTTCGGAATTTACGCTACTATGAGCCGTATGAGTTTGGATAAAATATTGACGCCGGCCGCCATTGTTATTAATTTCACTTCCTGCCTGCTACCGGATTTATCTTCATGAACATCCACATGTCGTGTTCATAGCAAATCTGGCAGATAGATACGCTAATATCCAGACTCGGACTGACAAGAGCATCCAACTGTTCCAGAAGCATACAAATACACTGTACCATTTCCAGCAGGTGTTTCAAAAAGATCAAATTACATTTCTGAAGCGTCAATTGTAAATTCAAACTGTCACATGTAATATTACAACTAATAGTTTAAATTTGCAATGGATGTTTTAGAAATGCAATTTGGTCCTCTCTAAACTAAACTACTTACATACTGCTGGATGACAGCGACGTATAGTATTCATGGCTATGTTTATTGTCGTTTATGGGTTTATGGTAGGTACACTCAAGAGAAGCATTTTGGGTACAATTTCAAGCTACATCTGGCGTTCCTCAAGGAAGCAATTTAGGGCCCCAGCGAAAAGAACTTGGCGAAATTACCGTAACTAATTTATTTTAGATATCAATAATTAAAAATTATATGCTGTCTCGAATTAAAACGTTCCAGTGGTATACTTCATTTTAATATCCTATTTGTCTAGTTCATAAAACTTACAACTACACGCGGCAGCATCATCCTAAAAACAGTGCGACCTCTTGATTGGATGATTGCTGCAGACAGTATTGAATGTCCTTGTTTAACTTATTTTCTCTATCCCTTTTTAGACTCGACATGATAATGACGGTAGATCCCTGTGAAAATCTCCTTCTCTGCTTGCCTCATCATCACATAGTATGCAGATGGCTACATACCTTTGAAGGCTATGCACACTCTTAATGATTGTTAGCAATTGCAGAAAGACCTTGATCCAGTAGCGAAATGGTTTAAATACCACCAGATGGTCTTGAATATATGAAAGTGTGAAGTGTTGTCTTTAACAGAATGCTTAGTTAGGAAAACTAATTGCAATAACAGCCATTGCGATACACAACGTCTTATCAAATGAGTATAAAGCAACTATCACAATTTGAAATAACGACGTATGCAACAGGGTGTCCCTGAATTTCTTTGACACGTGATATTCTGGTAACAAAAAAAAATTCAAAATAAAACTGAGTTAAATTTTCAAAGGTACCATGCTTTCAAAGTTTCAAAACATTTTTTCTACGTCAAGCCTTAAAACTCACCCCCATCCTTTTTTTTTCAAATAGCACCCCATAGGTTTTTCTACATAAGCGATATTCCTATTTTATTTGTAGTATCTTTGATTTTTATAAGCATAATGTAAATAATATGAGAATTTGTTCGACGCAAAAAGCGGATAAAAAAGAAAACTAAGTAAGTTTTAAATGGTATTTGATACATACTGCCGAAAACAAAAGTCTTTTTTCTCATTTCTTATTATGAAAATATTGCGCTCCAAAAATCCTTATTTTATTTATGTCATGCTTATAAAATTGAAAAAATTGGTTTGTATATGAAATAAAGGCACTACAAGACTGTAAATAAAATAATTACCTTATTTATTTAGAAAAAGCTGTGAGGTGCTATTTGAGAAAAAAAAGTTGGGAATGAGTTTTAGGGGTGGAAGTACAAAAAAAAAATATTTCGAAAGCATGGTATGATAGGCCATTCAGTACCCTTGAAAAACCCACTTAGTTTTTTTTAACTGTTTACTCGATTTAATTCAGAAATGGTTTGATTTTTATAAGCTCTATTTCAACTTTAAAATTGCCTACGCACATAAAAAATATGTAGCGTAGCGTTCTGTTAATGTGCATAAACCAGAATTATCATATCTCAATGGAGGTACTCCACATTTGTCAAGATGCTTGTATCCTTCATCAAAGTAATAGGAGCTTATTTTAGTTGGATAGTTAGTATTGAAATTAAAAATATATTTTTCTTGGCTCAAATTAACCATACTATCCTCATCAAGGAGATGTTCTCAGAGCGAGAACAGATGTTCTTTTCGCTAGTATATCTTCATGAATTATCAAAATTCTTGAACTTAGAATATCTATTTATGTGTGGATAGCTACACTACAAGTCGTTGTTTCCAGCTACATTTTTTCTTAATACTTAAGGTCCGATTTTATCAACATGCAGATTTTAACAAAGAAGTTGAACAATCAGAGCAGCCCTTTCAAGAACATGCATCTGTCAAAGTACTCTGAAAATTACTTATTCCTCTTGAAGTTGACCTCAGAAAGCTCAAAAATGACATACTTTATATACAATCGAGCATTGTAAATCATCTAGCATCTTTTCCAGTTTGATTTTCCATCCCAAATCGGTGAAAAATTGCATTTTCTTGTTTGATCAAAAGTTTAGCAATTGCTAATCTCAACCAGTCAGATTCCAGATTCCATTTCCATTTGATCGCTGGTTTCATGCTGTATTAGATGATATGATGACAAGAAATTCACACATTGCATTATTTGGATAAAACAATAATTTACTATCGATAATAATTATGAATACCAGCAATATATCTTTGTTTTATAGTAAAAAGAGGTAAAAATAGCATTTTGTTACATTTCAAAGGTTACAGCTACTTCCCAAACGTATGTGCATTACTGGTTGCCTATCCAGAACCCTAGAATGCCAAAGCTTGCCATTTTATAATTAAAATTTAGTATAACCCTATTTGATGTACAATGCACCTGTGAATACTTCTATAAGGAGATCTATAACAAACATGCATACAGTAAATGAAAGATTGATTCTTCATAAAAGTAAGTATTTTCCTATAATCCATCTGACTGACGGACGTGGAATTTTTAATTATTAAATAAGGTAGATAGTTGCTGTGATTGATATAGGTACCTACTACTTTTATCACAAATTATCGCAGTTTGCAATTAGTAATTATATAATAATTATAATGTAAACATGGAAAATTTGGCATTAATTTGCATATCAATCGCTTTGTTCTGATATCCTGCTATGATTTTGATCCATGAATTTCTAAAATATCTTTGACAAAAGTGTCATCCAGTTTTGACGTGTTGTTTTCAATATTGATAAAATACTATTGGATGATACTTATTAACATAGCCCTCAATACCCAATAGAAAGCTTTTGCTAAATAACATCCAATAGAAAAGCTTTGTTAAATATGCATGTTGATAAAATCGGCCCTAAGTCTTGCGATGCAACATCTTGTCATTTTGCTTTACTGACACATTTTTAAATAGGATGAAACTGTAGTAGATTCGGGCATTTGAATAACTGAATCTAAATAACTATGACCTCCGTAATCAGAACTGAACTTTTCCAATCCAGTCCTGCCTAGCAGGTATGGACAGTCAACTGTCACTGCCCTTTGTGACCATCCAACTGTAAATAAATCTGGATATGTGGTGACACATGATAGAACGCTGTTGATACCAAAAGGTAAAAGTGCATCAAAGCATAGCTGTTTTCTGCCTTTGTTTCTAGACACGATGAAAGGGTGATGTAAATAGCATGTGTTGATGAAGCGACCAGTGGGATGCCCTTTTCCACTAAATATTTTCATTATAGGGTAGAGCTTAATGGCGGTTTTTCCGTATAAGGAGAGAAAATACCATATGCAAAGTCTTCTGCTTCGTTTGGATAACAGCTATAAACCGTACGTATATGTACGTTAAACGTAGAATGTAAAAATAATAGAATAAAATAATTAAAGATACCATAAAATTCCAACACCCTGTACCACAAAATTTGTTTGATGAGGGTGATACCAAAAGAACTCTGATACACTCGAATAGTCAGGAATTGAAGAGACCACTTACTTTCGAACTACATCAGAGGTTCCGAACATAGCTTGGGGATGATCTCAGTATATTTTGAAAGATATCAGGCGCAGTCCCTTAGTACCGCCCGCGTGGTACTCGTCCGTTATCTGTGCACACCAGAGGAAAACCTCGACCCAAAGGTGCCACACGAACGGCAAAAGCGCTGTCATGGCTTCACATCTGACTAGCACCCGCCAACATTCGCTTCACGGTAACACCTACCAATGCCGACTCGCAACCCCTGCTATTCGATAGATCTATCTAGGTACATACCTCAACAAAAGAGTGAATACTTTGACGTGGCGACACGTGCCTTAAAAGTGACAGAGGTAGATTGTGTAATCTATCTTCCATATCAAGGAGAACGGTAGCTTCCTACCGCATGGGAGTCAGTCCAGGATATGAATCCATTTGGATGATGCAAATTAACTTCCGCAATCTGTCCGCATGGGTGATGCAGATTCTTATCTACATTCTGTCCGCATGGGTGATGCAGGTTTTCATCTACATGCTCTTCGCATGGGTGATGCAGGTTACCAGCTAGATACTATCCGCATGGATCGTCGAATACATAAAGTGTGTCCCAGGCCGTGTTTGGAGAGGAAGCAATAGCAGTGCATTTACCTCCCAAGATCCCGCTATCCTCCAACGGTGTCCACCAACACAGAAGGAGGGGCGTTCTCCCGCCTCCAGGTTCGATTGACGACCCGGTCTCCCCATCGAACCTCCCAGAGGGTACTGCACTTCGGATCAAGTGATATATAAGTGGGCTGGTGTAAGAACAGGTACGCTAATGCTATTTATTACTGCGGGAAGGTGTACAGAATACTACATAAGTAACCTCCACTGTGCTCCCCAATAATCCCATGGTCCGTACCTTACTGTGCAATACAGCACCCCAGGTCTAGTTAGGGGCGTCCCACCTGCAGAGATTATTCGTTGGCTACCCTTTATCTTTATCTGTAAATGACTGTCAAACTCCAAGCTAGTTAATTGCTTTACCAATGCGGCTTATATCAATAATTATTATAATTAGCTTATGAAACTCAATAACACAATAATTGTAATGGTTAAAAGTCATACACACAGTGCAATACGGTGAATAACTAGCTGCTCGTGTGAAAACTCACCAAATTACAACCACAAGCAAAACTCACTGAACCACTCTCCACGATAGTTAGACGTACACTGTGTTTTCACTTTTTCATATTTTTCCCACAGGCGAAAGGCATAGGACCCTTATAGCGAGTCCTTCCACAAACTCTCGGTCCTATCTTTATTAAGTGCCATAAAAATTAACACATGGCGTCAAACTCTTCATATACATAGGCGGGTACTTACAGGGTGAGTGTCATACAGAGAGATGGTTAAAATAAAGTATGCTTACACAAAGAAAGTAGAGGAGTAAAAATGAAGGAAATCATAGCATCAGATAGCTGTTCTTCGCTTGCAATAGGCGAGGGAAGTACCTATTGTAAACTTTATTATATGGATCACTGTGGATCACTATAGTGGCGAAGTATAAAGATGGGGACAATCAGAGTAAAGCTAAGTAAAATTCAACCCTTGGCTTGTGTAAGTATAATAAGCGCAGTACGCACGACCCCGTTGAACGCGCGAGAAGCACTGCCAGAATTTTAAATGATAATGTTATTTTTTAGCGTTGTCCCTTTTTTTGTAATAAGATATAATAACATTTTCGTTTTCGAATTATAATGAATGGAGCAGCCAATGTCAAAAAATCAATCATTCCATAGTGCTGCAATATCAGAATGAAAAAAAAAAAACAATTCCAGGAACAAGATATAGAATCAAAAAGAGTAAATCTGGGCTCTTGTGTCAAAGTGTACATAGTCTATTTATTTTCAGTTTTTTTACTAGGATTTTTGTCTTATCGTTCACGCATTGTACCTGTCGATTAGTGCACTAGTCAGCTCATCGTATTTAATTATAATTTTATAAATCCCAAATTTGTTTTATATTAATTTGCCACTTTTAGGATTTACTAATTTAAAATTAACAACCATAAACAGTGCCCGACCACTGCACAGTTACAATTTCTCATCGATGAGACAAAAATCCGAACAAAAAAATAAACATAAACAGCCTAGTTACGTCTTGATACACAAGCCCAGATTAATTTTTACTCGGTATTTGGCTTATTTTTCAGTTATCTGAAAAAGCTATTCATTTTAACGGCTTCTATAAACAATTAAAAAAATTCCACCTGAGGAATCACCCTGTATATGCACACAGAGACGATTTACTACAAAACGAATTGTTTTCTACTTTTTCGCTATGCAGAGAGACATAACTACATCTAAGATTTTCTACTTTTGCGTCCACAAAAACTTCAGTTTCATGTGTACAGAGCGATCAAATATCAAAGCTCAAAGGAAATAGACGAAACCATTCTCTAAGCGCACTCAGTAGTTTTCTTTTCACATCCATAACTTTACTACTTGTCCTACTACACCAGTATTATTAGCAACGCATGCCCTTCGAATCTTGCGTTAAAGCACGTTTTGCTCTTGACAATGGAGCGAAAGGTCAATGCAAAAAAAAAACACTAAAACAACACAACATGCTGAGTTGGACACCTGTCCCGGCCAGCGTACGCAGCCCTCACGAAATTTCTGGTCCCCCTTGGCGGTTACACTTCAATTTTTTATTTTTTGGTCGTGCTTCCAAGCAAATCAAGGCAGGTGCCGACTTCCTGGAGGAAACCGACACCAGTCCGCATTTTGGCGAAGCCTACTCGTGTATCGCCTGACCACAGAACTTAGCATACGTCAAGAATATGCTTTAAGTACGTAAACAGGCGTTTGTAGAACACAACTCTTCTTCTTCTTCTGCATTTTAGGTTTTAGGCACTTTACCTGCTATGAATGAGTGAGTGAAAGAGGGAGAGAGGCTACCTGGTGGCTGGAACCACCAGTGCATAGACCTACCAACGGGCCCTTTTGCACCTCTCCTTACCCTAGTTCCCAAGTCCAGCCCTCATCGCAAAGGTGAGGATGGCCTTGGTTCCTGCCCATCTTATATCCTCAGGTTCAAGAACCCTTGAACCGAGCATAGTCTGCTTGTAATACCCAAGGGCTTCACAGCGACAAGGAATGTGTGCCGAGGATTCTTCCTCCTCGCCATAGCGTGTATACGTCGGACCATTTGCCACCTCCATCACATGCAAAATGACGTTTGAAGGTGTTATGGCTGGATAGCAGGCCGACAAGTAACCTTATTTGGCTTCTGTCCAGCAAGAGACAGAATCGCCCCACCTTAGCCAGAGGTCCTGAAATAAGTTCTCTAGCTTGACGGAGATGTCCAGAGATTCCTCTCCATCTGATAAGATGCTGATTTTGCAACCACGCCTCTGTTTTCCTTCTAATGGTACCTGCTGCCAGCCTCAAAGCCGGCTCAGGACCCAGGAAGTTATTCCTCGACCCACGCTTTGCGAGCGCGTCCGCCATTTCATTACCACTAACTCCAGAATGACTCGGCACCCACATAAGTGAAACCTGATGTCTTGCCGAAATGTCATCCAAGACCTTTGTACATTGCAGAACGAGCGTTGATGTAAACCTGCACGCACTTAATTCTTTTAATGCTGCCTGACAGTCAAAGCAGATGGTGGTCCGTCTACTTGGCCCCTGAATTTCGTAAATACGAAAGACGCAAGCTAAAATCGCATATATCTCTGCTTGGAATAGCGTGCTGTATCCCCCAGGAGAGAGGGAGAGATTTGTTTTTGGCCCATAGACCCCAGCGCCGGAGCCTTCGTCGGTAAGTGAGCCGTCGGTGTACCAGACTGGCCATCTCCCCTCAAAAAGCCGCCTGCCGCTTGGCCTTGTAGCATAGCTCACGGTAAATTTGTCCTCAAATGTAGGATATGGTCATCCTTTGTAGTTCCGAGAGAATGGCAGAGTGTCCCCTCTCAGGATTCACAAAGGACCAACTGCCTTGACTCCACAATCGGAACGCAAACACCCTTGCCTCCCCTTGAACTATCAAGTCGAGTGGAGGAAGATTCAGCAGTGCTTCTAGCGCACTCAACGAAGTCGTGCGTACTGCACTTGTTATGCTAACACAAGCCAAGCGTTGAATTTTATTTAGCTTTGCTTGATCCATACAATAAGGATGGCCTAACGATTGTAGTATAGAGCCAGATCATCACCTTAGGAGTCAAGCCCCAATTCACTTCTACAACCTTTCTGCATGCCCATAACGAATTACGTGCCTTATTGACTTTATATTCTACATGTTGTCTCCAATTCAGCTTTGAGTCTAGAATTACGCCTAGATATTTTACTGATTGGGAAAGTTCAAGTGATGTTCCAAAGAGGGCCTGCTATGACACCCATCTTTTTCTCGGCCTTCCGATATCTCTTCCTTTTTGTTTATATTGAAGATGTTTAATTCTGCTCTTATATCACTGTTTCTTAGTTTATCTAATTTTGTGCAACCTCTCACTCTTCTTAGAAATTTCGTTTCTTGTGTTTGTTAGCTATTTTCTTCTCTTTTCGTTGTTATCCAAGTTTACTACCGTATAAGAGGATTGGAACAGCTATATTTTTGTAAAATTTCATTTGAGTTTCTTTTCCCGTTTTATTCTTTAATGCTTTGCTGATAGATTGATAGTAGTTTTTGATATATACATGTTTTTGCTTATATCGTAAGATCGCAGCTTAGCTACTTGAAATATTTTTACTTCGTCCTTTACGACAATCTTTGTCCTAACTGGATATTTACATGAGAAAGCCATGGTTTTAGTTTTGGTTGTTGATTTTTTCATGTCGCATTTTCAACAGATTGTCTGTAGGGTGCATACTTCTGTCTATGAATCGTCTTCTCTTTCAGCTAGGAGTACTACAATACAACTCATAATAATAATAAATTACTAGATCCACTGGACAGTGAATGATCTGTGACAAATCGACACAAAGACCCACAAAAGGATGGACATAGAGAGAAGTCTACATCCTAAGTCCTCTGTCCTGCAAATATACCTTCCACGACACCTGGAAGGGCGTGGACGCGTGGACTATAGAGTTTGAAGCATCTGCATGACATGGTAGCATAGGCCACTGTCTGTTATGTGACACAGAGCCCTGATCCTCCCCTTTGTTTTAGAGCAGCAACGCGAGCAACCTCATCCTCGACCTCACGCAGAGGTGTCAGCAGTGCATTATGGAACTTGCTCCTGTATGATTAAAAAGCCACATTGAAGTGACCGAAGTTGACTTTGTTTTAAGGCTTCATAAAGATAAGGCGAGCTACAGTTCTCAAAACTATTGATACTATTCGTGTCGGCAATACTCTAGCTCCGACATAATGCATTTTGCGAGTTCACAACATGTCTGTTAAGACATTGTGACTATGATGATGAAAGATAAGTTGATGCTTTTAATTTTCTACAAATACCTAGAAGAGCATGACGTCTCTGAGCAGTTGGCCTTCTCTCCCCTAAGGCTATACCGCATAAAGCGTAAGCGTAATTCTGTAAAATAAACTTAATGAATAATTTTTCTTCGATTGTCTAAAACGAATGAATACTCAAAGACCATCGAATAGTTCGAATGGACAATAACTATCGAATGTTTCGATAGTGTTTATTCTATAGTTCCCATTACTACCCTTTTACTACCCACACCGATAGGTGAGGGGAGTATTCTCTATCTGTCCGTCTGCCTTTCTTTTAGCCTTGTAATCGCAGTAACCACTGCATGGATTATGATGAAATTTGGGTATAGATATGCTTGGGGTCGTAGTTGTGGCTATACAGACGCATATTAAGGATATCATGGACCGAGCGGGTAACAAACATTAGGGTACTAGAGAGAATGAATAAAGAACAGGAACTTTTAACCACAATAAAACGAAGAAAAGCAGCATATTTTGGCCATATCTTTAGAAACAGTAAGTACGAGTTGTTACAACTGATCGTTGAGGGAAAGATCGAAGGACGACGAGGGATCGGGAGAAAAAAGTTCTCCTGGCTTCGGAATTTACGCCAGTGGTTTAATATAAGAGAGGCCTGCACAATCATTCGTTTAGCCCAAGACAGAGAAGAGTTCCAAATGATGGTCGCCAACCTCCGCTGAGGAGATGGTACTGAAAGAAGAAGGGGTCGTAGTAGGTAATACTGCTATAATTTTCAAAAACAGTGCATGCGAAGCGGAGTAACCAGCAAAAAAACAAAAAATTCGAATATTCCTCAATCTTTGATTTTAGTCGTTTTAGTGGTATCATTTTAGGTTGTCCAAGAGACAAGGGACAAGACTGATTCTGATGTATCATGGCCGACTCTACACTAGGCCGGAGCCTTAGATGTGGCAACGTGGCTTAGCTGTCAAATAGTGGCCCTATAGTTTCAGAATAATTATTACATTTTATATGTATTAGAGTCCATCTCGGTTAATAAATTAAGAAAAATACTTTTTAGAACTACTACCACTAATACCACTTACATCTGATGTCTGTTTCATCACAGTCAGACACTACAAAATAAAAAAATTACTTTGTAAATTGTCACTTGAGCTAGAAAAATTCACTATTAGGTCACTGTGAAGCCATTCTTGCTGGTTTTGATTTCCTTTTCACTATCAAATCCTTTCGTAGGTATGCCCCAGGCCATGCCCAGATGAGTTCTATTAACTGTATTTTTCTGTGATATTTGGGAGGTCCAGAAAACATTATAGGTACCACATTGTGCTTTAAAATAGGTCTTATTCTTTGAAATGTTTGTAAATTATTGTCTTTATCCTTATAAATATAACCAGCCCTTCCGAGGAATACCTTTCACCCACTTCTGTTTGCTAGTGCAACCTGGTACTACACACTTTGCAGGCATCTTTTTATCTTTATAGTTTCGTTTGTGCAGGTAAATAAGTAGAAACCCATTAAAAATCACCTTGCAACGTTCTTTTTAATCTGGAATAAGGTGATGTTGGGCCATGGTTTGGTAGTCCTCTACTGGGCTGCAACCTGATACAACACGCTTTGCAGGCATCTTGTTATATTTATAGTTTCGTTTGTGCAGGTAAATAATTAGAAACACATTAATAATCACCTTCCAACCATATTTTCTGCACCTGGAAGAATACACATGACACAACAACAAATGCAAACTCGGTTCCCAGATTCAGTGTTGCCATATTTCATGCTCCGGCCTAGTGAGTACAGTCGGCCATGGATGTATACATACGAGTATTGCGCTTCAGATCATTCTATATTGTGTAACCTGGTAATTATTGAATTGATTTTCATGATATTTTGGCATAATATTACCACCATGACAAAGATTGCAAGCTCGTAAGGTTTTTAGATATCTTATCAGTGGCTGTGCAGTAAAAATGAAAAAATATAAAATATAGAAACAGCACAAACTTCGTTTTTATGCGATTGGAGGGTTCCTGATCGTTTTCCACAATTTTTTGGAGCGAGTAAATTTGGGTTAATTTGGGGGTGGGGGGCTGTGGAACTAAAAAAATTGTTGTACTCGTAGTGGGCTCTCTATTGCCCTGTAAAGGAACGACATAATGCTTTACCCGAATGCCTTAGAAAAAATAATTTTTGAAGTTACATTGTTGTAGATATTTCTATGATGTGTAGCTCATCACTAATCTGATAGCAATGAAATTTGCAAACGTGGTAGAGATCGATAAAGTCTATTGTTTTAAAAAATTGTGTTAGAAGTGGTGAAACTAAGTTAAAAAAGAAACATTACATGCAACATAAAAGCCGTTCAAGCTCTGTTTTTGAATACTCTAGGGACTTCTGATCCATTTTCTTCTTTTTTGTAGTGGTTAAGATGAGCTGAGCTGGAATGGGGTTTAGGATAGGGTGGTTGGGAAACCCCGGAATACTTTTCATTGCACTTCAAAGATTGATCATCATCATAGTCATAATGTCTTAACAGACAAGTTGTGAACTCGTAAAATGTACTCATTTACGAGTTTCTCTTGGGATATCTCTAAGATCTTTAATGCAGTAGTTTCCCATTTGCTTTCTGCATCCTCATGCCGTTGACCAAATGTATCTACTGGTTCATCTGCCTTTAGGGACAATTTCTCACCCCAAGGACAAGAAGGTGTCCTGACTCTTCTCAACTCGTCCACCCAAAGCTGTTGGTTGAGAAGAGGTTACTGCTTATACCGACAGTGGTTTGGTTCCTTTTACTAGCCTTTAACGACACGCAGGATATACGATGGGAGATATTCTAACCCGCCCCCATACGGGGTTCAAAGATTGATACCTAGTGATAATACAATCTGTTTTGAATATGGGAAATCGGCATGCCATGTGATTAGGATAACAGGTGGTGATTGCAGAATAAAAAATGGAGAGCAATGCAAGAAACTGTTTACAGGAGAAAATAACAAAGCGGTATTACCGTAATATGTGGGAGGTACTGAGTAAATCAACTTGACTCCATTTTTATCTTTGGCTGTGAAGAGGCGCGCAGCACTACGCCTTAAGTATAAGCCGCCCATGCAGTTAATTAAAAACCATATTTACTTCTCAGAATAGTTTTGTTAGAATTTTGTTTACGCAATATCTAGGCATTCCCCGTTCAAGCTCTGTGGGCCATCGTATCGGCCAAGTGGCCATCCGCTTCTCTACGTGCACCAAACAAAGAGGTTCCCAGCTGTCGGTTGGTAAGCAATTATAATCAAGGCCAAGGCCACCAATGAAATGCGTGCCCGTATTCGCAAATTTACGGCAGCCGACTGGAACCAGATTCGAAAGATACGGGTACGCGCAAATATCATGAAGGTAACCAATAAATAGTGACGTAGGCAAAATAATGAATTCCTTTAATAAGACAAAAATAAAAGTCTTACTGCTTCGCTGACGTTTGTGTCGTACGACAGTATTTAGGTGCACTTCAGAGCAGAGAAATTACAGTTTTGGAATAAATTGGGCCTGCATTACTTGATATATTCTATCAGGGAGTCATGCTGGAGTTGCGGTAATGAAATGGCGGATACGCTCGCAAGGCGAGGGTCGAGGTATAATTTCCTGGGTCCTAAGCTTTATTGAAAAAGCCAGAGAGCATTATTTTCCAGTTTTTATCTGCTTTGTGGACTATTCTAAGGTGTTTGATAACGTTAGGTGACAAATCCTCATCTCTATGGGAGTTCCTTATCACCTAGTGTTTCTCATACAGCAACTCGAGCAGCAACTCTATGAGTCTAATGTGACTCGTGTAAGAATTGATGGTAACCTGTCTTGTCAAACTGCAACCAGCAAAGGAGTTCGCCAGGGATGTGTATTATCTCCGATGTTATTTATCATTTACGCTGAATTTGTGATGAGACAGGTACTGGGCACCTGGAATGGCGGTATAACTATTGGCAGAAGCAAAATATCCAACATAAGATTTGCTGACGATACAACCCTTATTGCTGCCTCTCAGGAAGAACTAGTAACTCTATTAAACATCTTAGAACAACACAGTGCAGCATATGGTCTTGGTATTAACTACAACAAGTCCAAGGTTATGATTGTAGATAGAGAGCACAATAATCATCAAGCAATAAAGTCAGTAGGCCGTGGTGAAGTAGGTCAAAGTTTTGTGTACCTCGGCTCTTTGATCGACAATTCGGGTAGCTGTGAAAATGAGATTCGACGGCGCATTCAACAGGCACGTGTGGCCATGACAAAGCTTACTAAAATATGGCGTGACCATAACATCACTAAAGCTACCAAAATGTTGCTGGTTTAGTATCTTGTATTCTCCATATTTGTATACTTCGGAAACTTGGACTGTTAAAAAGGCAGAGAGAGCTCGCATAGATGCTTTTGAAATGTGGACGTAGAGGAGAATGCTGAGAGTTCCTTATACCGCCCATCGAACTAACGTTTCCATACTGGATGGGCTCGGTAATCCAAAGAGACTATCCTCCATTGCGTCGACGAGAATGCTTGCATTCTTCGGACATATACACAGAAGCGATAATATGGAGAAACTTGTAGTTCAGGGTCACGCCCCGAGTGGGCGGCGTCGTGGCCGTTCCCCTACACGCTGGGTGGATACGACGCAACAGTTGCTGAATATGAGTGTCAAGAGCGCCACTGAACTAATAGTAAATCGCGAAAGATGGCGAGCTACAGTCCTCAAAACTATTGATAATATTCGTATCGGCAATACTCTAACTCCGACTCAATGCATTTTACGAGTCCATATGTCCATATGTCTGTTAAGATATTGTGACTATGATGATGAAGCCGATTGTGGGGCTGGCAGCAAGTACCATTAGAAGGAAAACAGAAGTGTGGTTGCAAATTCAGCATCTTATGAGATGGAGAGGAATCTCTGGACATCTCCGTCGAGCTAGGGAACTTATTTTAGGACCTCTGGCCAAGGTAAGATGGCCATATCTCTCACTGGACAGAAGCCAGCTAAGGTTACTTGTGGGCCTACTATTTGGTCATAACACTTTTCAAGCGTCACTAGTATGTGATGTGAGACCGACGTATGCACGCCATGGCTGAGAGTAAGAGTCCTCGGCACACATTCTATATCGCTATGAAGCCCTTGAGAATCACAGCCAGACTATATATACTAGATTCAAGAGCCCTTGCGCCAGAGAATATAAGATAGGCAGAACCTAAGGCCATCTTCACCCTTGCGATGAGGGCTGGACTTAGGAGCTAGGGTAAGGAGAAGTGCATAAGGGTCCGCTTGTAGATCTATGCACTGGTGGCCAGAAAGCCTCTCTCTTAGGAATCTAAAGAAGAGAGTAAAACTCTAAACATATAGTAATTAACCAGATGTCTATTCTTGGCTTCAGCCGCAGGTCTCTTATAGATCAAATGACTTTATGCAGGCACTGTTCTGTCACTATCTGCTTTGACAGCTTTGACAGCAAAAGGTCGGAAAGAAATGAAATTTGGGATGGTGGACATTGGTCCCCTCAACCTACACCTAAGTTTGCGACCTCGGGGGGTCACTGCTCGAGGAGTGGGAGGATGAAAACTCTGCTTCGCGACGATTTTTAAAAAATGACGCCGTTTTGGTAAGTGATATCGAAAAAAGCTTCAAATGATTTATGGTGAGAACAAAATTCTGCATGATTTTGATTATTACATTTTTCGTATGTGACCAACAGTTTCTATCCCACACTGCGTCAAAGTTAGGGGGTGGTTTGTGATTTTCACTAAAATCAGAATTCAAGGGTGTATTAAGGCGAAGCACTTTATCAGAAAGTCGTATAACATTTTTGTTTCTGTAAAAGAATGATCTCTTCTCGTTTTTTCAGTATCCGCAGCTGCCTAGACTCACGAATTTGGTTTAAAAAAAAATACGGCATTTAGAAACGCACCTTTACCCACTACCGATATATGTGCTGTTGCGAAAAATATTGTATTTGTGCATACTTTTAGTGGAAATGATACTACCCCAGCATTGTTTAATTAAGGTAATATTTGCTATATTTAGGGGTTGCCGCTCAAGGTGGGGGGGGAGTGAAATCTGTTTTGTGACGCTTTTTGACAAATAACGCCATTGCGGTAAGTGCTATCGAAAAAAGTTCAAACCATATATGGAGATAACAAAATTATTCACAGTGCGACCAATAGTTTTCATTCTACAGTGCCCCAAAGTTAGGGGGTGGTTTGTGATTGTTACTAAAATCAGAATTTTATCGCGCATTAAGTCGAAAACGCTATCAAAAAGTTCTATAATACTTTTTGTCCTAAGAAAATAACATTTCTCATATCACTATTACCTTCAATTTTTTTAAATAATACATTTGGGCTTAAAAAAATCAAGATATTTAGGACGACATCGCTACCTTCATCGATAGTCGTCAATCGTTGTCCTAAAAAAGGCTTTTGAGCGCACAAGGTCGGAAAGAAATGACATATATACATTGTACGCATTCACAGTAGCGGCAGTTAGGTGCGTTGGAGAGCGTTGGAGTGCGTTGGCCAACGCCGAGTCCCCTCTGCAGGTAGAAGTAGGCAGGCGCCGGTTCCGCACGTTGTCAAACACACCAGTGCATGGTACAGTGAAAACAGACAAGAAAAAGAGTACAAAGATTGGCCAGTCGCATCTAGACACGGCATATATGCATGGCTGTGTGACAATTGCATAATTCATAAATTCATAAGTTGCATTCCAAATGTTTATAAGCAGCGGAGATATGATTTTTTTAATAAAATATGTTATGTTCGTTCCTACTAGTCGTACCGACGTACGTCGTTTTTTATTAAATTAAAGGTTTTTTGATAAGCTTCCCTAACAACTTTACTGCAAATAGATGTGACAATAAACGCAACAGTTATGGAATTTGTTTATTAGAAAAAAGTGGCTCCATTTTATACGACTTCATTTAATCACGATTTCACCATAAATGAATAATATATTCAAGTTGCTTCGACTCTCAACCTCCGATGCAACCATTCCGCTTTATCAAATAATCCTTTACAGTGATGAAGACGTATAATGGCGTTATTTTCGTGGTATTAATTATTATGTACACATAATAAATATTTTTCACGTTATTAACAATCATTCAATTAGGCAGGTGCTTCCTATTTACACGAAAATTTATTGATGGATTTTAATGGACGAAAAATCATATTAACAGCCGTTTAACTAGCTATATTACTATAGACGTTAGCGGTGGTGGCAAATTTCAGATTCTGAAACCATCTCATCTTCCTCAAACACCAACAAAGGGACTTTTTGTGCTAACAAGTGACGAGGCATATCCACTTTTACCGCTTCTTTTGAAGCCTTTTGATGTAAAAGATATACAGTATGAACAGGAATGCCTCATACCCCATTATCTCGGACTAGAACATGGATTAGGCGTAATTACCAGTAAATCCCTCCAAATGAGACCAAAACAGGTCGAGATATCTTTGTTAAATATCTTGCAGAGCACCTCTTATCTTATCTATCACTACCATATTTATAACAAATTTCTTGATGTACTACCTCAGTTCCAAGCTTATGAATAATATATCCAAATAACTATTGTACATAAACTTACCGTCTACTTTCATAACCGTACTTATTTCCTTCCAACATTTTTCTATCGCAGTGCGGTTATAGTGCAGCTTGTGTCTTTTATCCCAAATAGGGGTTTTCGTAAACACTGAAGCTATAAGTTTTATCGCTACTCATCTTCGACCGGCACAGACGAAACCAGATAGCAAACTAAATTTCTGTTACTATAAAGGCGTTCAAGCGGGCTTCCGACGCTGGTAAGCGGTCGAAAACTCAGTTGAGCAGGTGAGCCTGCATGCGGTACCTGCACGCCTTCGCACGCCATTGCACGCTCACTAAAAAGCCCCACTGTGTTTGCGCGCATTGGTCCACCGAATGTTCACCTAAATTTGCGACCTAGGGGGGTTGCCGCTCGAGGGGTGGCGGGGTGAAAACTCTGCCTCGCGGTCGGTAGTAGGTAGCGATGTCGTCCCAAATATCTAACTACTTATGCGACTTGGGAAAGCTGAAGTCCGTCCACAACTCGCAGAGCTGCGCCACTGTAAATGTCTCTGCTTTCCTTTGTCCTTTTTTGCGCAGTTGCTGGACACGCTCAACGATCCGGTTACGAAATATCACGAAGGAGGACATCAGTTGAATATGGTAATTGGTTTTAATTTTTGATGGGTACCAAGACGATAATGTCGAATATATATGTGCTCAAGCAGACGTACTTCCTTTGGAGAAATGCCGTTTCGCAGCATAATTTGTATGCAGCAGACAAAGAAAGGCATTGTGTTAAGTGCGACGTGGGAAGTGCGTATATAGGTCGAAGAAATATTGCGCCTCCTGCAGTGTCCTGAATTATTTACTGCGTTGTCATGTTGTATTCAACACGTTTTCAGTCCAATTTGAGTCAGGGGTGTTCAATCAATCGAACGGTATTCGTGTACGGAATAATCTTACTTTCAATCGGTTTAACCTACGATCTTGTTCTTGAAGAACATAGACACAAAAAAATCCTGTGAAGATATACTAGCGACAAGAACATCTGTTCTCGTCGGAAATTATGGTCGTTTTGAACCAAAAAAAAAGTACTTTTGATTCCAATACTTATTCCAAAAAAATATTCTGATTAGGAGTATAATTTTTTCACAGCAAAAATTTCAATACTTTTCGATCAAGTGTTTCATAAAGTAAGGATATGATATTTTTCAACTGAGTTCATATTATTCCGATCAAGAATACATATAGGTTGAAAATTGTGGAGTACCTCCATTGAGGATATGGTAAACTTCGTTGATGCAGATTGGCGGATCGCCACAGGTCTCATAGCCATTTGTTAGTAATTCATAATTTTATCTGTCTCTGTATGTTATATTTTGAATTACAAAACACGCAAAAAGCTATGTGAAACACTTATATTTCCCATTACCAGCGATTGTATTGTTATTTACTTTCCTTGCCTTGATGCTGCGACAAAGAATAGAGTCCAAAAGTTTCAGAATAGCTGTTGTCGATTTGTGTTTGGTCTCAAGAAATATGACTCAACTTCTGCAAAAATAATAGAGCTTAATTAGCTACGCATAGAAGATATTTATAGGTATTCAGTTGCTACTATGACACATAAAATACTTAATACTGAGTGTCGCTCCTTTATTTTCAAAGAACTCTCATCTCGCAGAAGACAGGACGGCATTAATTTTCGCTTCAAAAGGCGTCTGGGAATTCCATCATATTACAATGTTTCGACACTCATTCATGTACAATTCGATCAAGACGTATAATCAGATAGACGATAATTTAAAATCCCTTCCTTTAAATAGCTTTAAGAGACATGTAAAATCATGGTTGTTGCGCGCAAATACTGGTTCTGGCACTAAATCTTAGTTTCTTGTGTTTCTGTGTTTTTACATTATCTGTCAGTTTTTAACCCTAGTTGGGAACATGCCTTTCAGTACTTTTATATTTGATGCCATTCTTCACATTTCTTTGCTTATCATGTATGACTGGTTTTCAGATTTCTTAAATATGTCGCGTCTCGGAATATAGTTATTTTATACTCGTATATATGTATATTACTGTTTTAGTTAAATAGGTTGAGTAGAATAGATTTTATCTAGACTCCGCCTATATGTAGAAGGAAGATGTGCATTTTATTATACATATTTCACTTCCTTAATAAAGACGATTTATTATTATTATATTATCATTATATTGTTATACTCTCATAAATTGTTGCGGAGTTGGGGTTATGGAAACCTCATATAGATTGTCCTATGTTAGTATCAGATATGTAATATGCAGTATATTAAATTTATGTAAGTAGTTGTGTATGAAATATAATCTATTTCTGTCCGGTGGGCGTAACATATTCTTTCAATTCTAAAGTATAGGTAGGTATAGTAAAGCCCAAAGATATACCATTTGTTTACAAAGTGCGGATCTCCGCAAAAAGTGCCGACAGAGAAAGGGAACGGGGTCGGACTGGGCATTCGAATTCGGTGGAGTGGGCAACAACGAAATGTTCATTCCATCCAATAAAGTGCTCATACATCAGTTGGTTGAGCAAGATGTTTGAAACTTTATTATCTGTTGATAAATATATGCACTCAACCAAAAAGGTACGTAATTATAATAAAAAAGTTTGTGCTAACAATAAACTGTTCATGAAATTCGCGCCAACCAACGCAACGGTGTGTGTATTGTGTGTGTATTGGCTTTATTTTCAGCATTTAGATTTTACATTAATTATTAAATGTTACATCATTGTACGGGATTAACCCAGGATTGACAAGTTCATATATTTGACAAATTTTTGATGAAAAGTGAATGATGTGAAAGATGAGTGGAAGTACAGGTGAATAAATGAAATGATGATGAATGCACGATTGAAGAAGAAGATGTATGAAAACGTGAATGAATGGAGTAACGATGGTGATGATTCCTATGATCTTCTACAGTCTACAGACGTGGTGGCCTTGGCTCTTGCTGTCTTTTGGAAGGAGGCTTTCTTCTATCCACATTGTGGAGCTGAGGAATTGGAAGTCCTCCTAATCTGGTGGTTGGCAGTAATACGTGGAATTGTCCAGATAATCGGTATGGTACTGCGTCAGGCTGGGGTTCAAGCCCTTCCATTGGTTGAGACTGGAGCTTCTCAAGTGTAGCTCTATGTAGGTCGGATACTCTCTGATGGTATGGGTCTCGATCTAGCATTTCCCAAAGGGTTTTTGTAGGAAGCGACTGTGGTAGATTTGCGGCTATTTTATATAATTTCTTCAGCTGGACCTCGAGCTTTTTCATATTTGTCTTGCTTATCCGTGGTAGTAGAGGTATGGTTCCATAATCCAGAATAGGCAGAATACATGAATCTATCACTTTTAGCTTAGTTCCTATACTTGTCTTTGCGCGCCAACCAATAATTGGATTTAATAGATTAGTAACAGCTTTTACTTTTTTTATTGTGGCATCGACATGTGCATTTGCACTGAGACGCTTGTCTAAGTTTACCCCTAGATATTTCACGGACTTGGAGATGGAGATCTGAGTATTATTCAAAGGCAAATGACTCAGGTGCTTTCTACAAAATCCAAATATTGCACATTCCGTTTTATCTTCATTGCAGTGGAGACCCCATTTTCGATAGTATGCCATCAGCTTCTCAGCAGCCCAGCCTGCACGGATGATAGCTCTATCTGGGTTGCTGGATCTATTTAATATACACAGGTCATCTGCATACTGGCTCAGAAACGTTCCAAATACATCTTGTACTGGTAGATCTGCCATGTATAGGTTCCAAAGCAAAGGCCCTAAAATTGATCCTTGAGGAACTCCAAAAGGGACTGGTGTCCATGCCCCTCTGTCATCAACCTTCCCCTGATTTTACGTCCACGAAGATAATTTTCTATGATTTTGGTTAAGTTGACTGGAAAATTTAGTGCGTTCAGTTTATAAATAACTCCACTGTGCTCTATACTATCGAATGCTTTCGTTAAGTCTGTGGTCAACAGTGCTACGTGCTCCCGATGTTCTAGTGCATCCGCAATATAATTAGTAGTCCTTAAAATTTGGGTGGCGGTACCCTTTCCAGGCATGAAACCATGCTGGCATGATGGAATTATGTCAACTGCGTATGGTTGTAGTCTTTCATAAATTATTCTTTCAAGAATTTTGCCCATAATATTGAGTAGTGTTATTGGCCTAAAAGATGTTGGAAGCGAAGGATTTTTTCCTCTTTTATGGATGAAGATACACTCACCTTTTTTCCACCTTTCTGGAAAGTAACCTGTGGAAAGGGTGTAGTTTATGATGTGGAGAAGCTGCACTTTTGATAAAGCCCCCATAAGTTTTATTGCTGTTAACTGGATCTGATCTGGCCCAGGAGCTTTATTCTTTCTAAATGACTTAATGGCGCGCATTAAATCATTCGGAGTGCAAGGTGGTGAAGCCTGGAAAGGGGTTGTATTAAGTGTTAGCCGTAAGGTGTCATCTATATTTATATTTTGAACTAAAGCTGCTCCCACAAGCCTTTCTATATCGTCTTGAGCGTCTCTTGAATCTTGAAAGTTCGGTTCCTGTCCCTTTTCTTTTTTCAGTGCTTTTTGAATCTTCCAAAGTCTTCGGTGATGATCTGAGTTGTCTTCGAGTGCCTTCAACCACTTTTGTTCATTATGTTGCAAGATCTTGTCATTAATTAGTTTTCTTAGTCGCCGATATTGTGTCGCCAAACCGGGAATATGATATCTGTGTTGTAATTGCCGCAATCGATTTCTTGAGGTAATGAGTGATCGGATGTCTTGTGGTAATTCCTCGTTATTGACACCTGCCTCTACCCAAGGAGCGTTTTGATTGAGCGCTCCTGTGATGACATCTTCAAGTTTTTCTATCACTCTTTCGCATTGCTCTTGGCTACTTATTTCCTCTACTTCTCCTAAAAGAAAATCAGTTGTTTCCGCATAATCATCAGGGTTAAAGTTGTTGTAGTTTCGCCGCATCTGCTTAGTACGTTGTGGCATTCCCAACGTAAGATTAAGTAACCATGGTAGATGATCAGATTGTATATCCGGTAAAGTTTTTGTGTCATATTGATGCACCCGTTCAGTTTTTATCACTGCTAGGTCAAGCGAACCTTCACCAGCATGGTAGGGTCGAGATTGCTCTTGATGTGTTGCCAAATGTGCTCCTCTCTCCAATTGTTCATAGATAATCCTTCCACTAGCATTTGTTGTTCGGTGGCCCAATATCGAATGTTTCGCATTAAAATCGCCAATGGTAATGGTATTGTCTTCACTCAAAACCTGTGTAAGTTGGTTATTAGCTACAGCAGTTTGCTGTGAAAAAACATAGATGCCTACAATGTATACCTTCTCCCCATTCAAGAGATTCAATTGAATTCTACAGCCTTCCACATTTTTAACTGTTTCATTTTCAGATAAAAGAGCTTGTTTAGTCCAGTGCAGATCATTCTTTATATACATCCTTGTCCCTAACCTACGATGGATAACATTCTGTATAAAACGATAGTTCCTTATGTTACCTCTGTACCCGTCGGGAACATTCACTTCATTGATGACGATGATATCGGGATTTTCTGTGACTGCCAATTGCCTTACTTCGGTAATTTTGCTGCGAAGTCCGTTTATATTTATATGTAAAATTTTTAATTTATCCATGACATTTGCAATCTATAACATATGTTACTATTTCTGTAGCCAATCTCCGAATTTCGCACATTGGCACATCATTTCTGCCAACATATGTCAAGAAGTGAAATACTTTGGCATCGAGTTCGTGATCTTCAATAGCACTTGCTTCTTGCTGTATGTAGTGTAAAAACTCTTTGCGTTCTTTCATTGAGCGTGTGAAAGCTGTTGATGATTGCTGTGATGACATCTCATTTTTGGGTGCTGACGATTTAACAATTGATGCATACGGTTTGGACGGGGTGACTGCGTTTCTGGCACTCCCACGAGCATCTTCATGGTGAGGTTGCGACCGGGTTGAATGTAGTGCTGGCCAGTTTTCTTGATTTGCTGCAAAGCTGAATTGTCTATTGGTTACCTGATGTTGTTGGTGACCGAGCCTATTTCCGTCTCGACGTTCAGTAGCCTTCTGGATCTCCCACTGGAAAAACTCACACTGAGCATTTCTTGCAGTATGCCCTGTACCTCCGCAGTTTGTGCAGACTAGTTTCTTCTGACCATTCAAAATTTTTTCCGTAGTCTCGCTGACAGTTGGCATTCCGCAGTGAGCTTGAACATGCCCAAAACCCCAACAATTTTTACATTGAGTCACAGTTTTCCTAGAAATTTTGTACCTTTCATTTCTGACTTTTTGAGATAATATTCTGTCAATAGAACGGATAACCTCCCATTCACAGTCATTATTGAAAATTAAAAGAATCGAGTTCTCGCTTTTGTAAATTATTGCCCGCTCCGGTTTTATTTTGTAATTTTTCTCTATATCAGAAATTATTTCTTCTTCGGTAGACCCAGCTGTGTACAAATTTTTGAGCAATGTTCTCTTTTTCGGCTGAACTTGATCCTTACGTGCGTATGTATAATGTGCTACTTTTTCGTTTTTTAGAAACTCCACCATTGCAGCATGAGCCTGATTGGTAGGCGGCATAAGAATTGCTTTTTTTGATTCTTTGTTAATTTTTATTAGAAATTTGGTTTCACTGGCCAATTTTATAAGATACCTTTGCCCTTCATGAGTCGTGGTGAGGTTTTCGTCTATCACTACTATAGGTGGAGGCCTTTCCTTTTTGGGAGCAACCGTTTTTGTTAAAATACAATCTTGTTCCATAGAATTCTCAATTATTTTTTTTTGTTTTAATAGGAATATCTCCAAGTTTTTGCTTTACCTGGCTCAAGTCTAGCAAACTGAAGCGATTGTTTAGCAACATGTTATCGTCCTCCTCGCCATTTTGAAGAGATTCCTGTGGTTTCAGCCTTGTACTTTCCCTACGTCGCTTCCTTGGTTCAGTAAATGACTCATCGCTGTCGACTTCTAGCTCATTTACCGCCGCAGCGGCCATTGCGGCTCGTTCCCACCAATGTAGACCCTCTCAGCGCAGACTGGGATGATTCTTATGCACTAACAATAAATATTTTGGTCCAATAAAGCACTTTTCTGTGAAGAACTCTACTAATGTACTGTAAACCCGCCAGCTGTCAAGTTTGCTCCAACGCAACGGTATTATGTATCTGTTACGCTCAATACCCGAATTCGGGCAATGCCCGAAAAAAATATGCAGAACTAGTTTTGAGCAAGGAATATTTTCCAAACCCGAAATATGAATTTTATACGGCTATTGAGCATTACCAAATAGGCAGAACTAGTTTTGCGCATCTTGAAATACACAGAACTAGTTTTGCGCAACTTGAAATGCACAGGACTAGTTCTGTATATTTTCTGAATGAAGTCGCCAACTGAGGCTGGTTTAAATTTTTTATTTGATGGTGTGAGCATCAAATTGGCTTGTGCTTCCAAACCTCTTTTTGCGTTTTCCCGATTCGTATTTATATTGCAGGAACGTTGGCAAAGAAACCTAACCTAACATAAACAATAGGTTTTTGCTGGTTTTTGACACACAATGCATAACGAATGTTCACTTATCATTTCGTACCATAAAACTAGTTCTGTGCATTTCAAGTTGCGCAAAACTAGTTCTGTGCATTTCAAGATGCACAAAACTAGTTCTGCCTATTTGGTAATGCTCAATAGCCGTATAAAATTAATATTTCGGGTTTGGGAAATATTCCTTGCTCAAAACTAGTTTTGCGTATTTTTTTCGGGCATTGCCCGAATTCGGCTATTGAGTGTAACATATCCAATAAACAAGCGTTTATGAATTGTTGAGAGATGTGTCTCAGTAATTGTATTCACAAATAATAGTTTCTGAATATCATAAACACCGTTTGTGAATGACACAAAGTAAGTTTATTGATATAATAAATATATGTTATGGTTTCAGTGATTATTGTTTACTATGCACACAAACGCATTTATTAAATCAATTACCAATGTTTATGGCCCTAGCGTATTCTGCATATTGTATAAATAAGGTGATTAATTGTATTCACAAAGAATAGTTATGTATTTTATGAACACTGTTGCTGAATTCAAGCAAAGCAAGTTTATTGATATAATAAATATACAGTGTGCCCCAACTAAAATTTGCCACCCATCTTATCTCTGAAATTATCGTAAAAATTGAAAATCGCCGTAACACTTCGATTTGTATTTCAAGGGGGATTTTTTTCCATCGAATACGTAAACGCTGTGCTGTCAACCCCTCACATCCAGCAGCCCCTATTTCAAAATCTTAAATGAGACTACCATACTTGTGATAAATCAATTTGAATTCCCTTCAAAATGATATGTCATAAGTATCGTGGACTCCTTCAAGATTTTGGAGTAGGGGCGCTGGAGGTGAGGGGGTTGAAAGCACAATGATGACGAATTGGGGGGAAAGTTCCCTCTCGAAATACAAAGCCACGTGTCACGGCGATTTTCAGTTTTTTTGATAATTTCAGAGAGACGCCGAAACATACTCTAGCTATCACACTTCCGAAAAAAACGTCCGATTCAGATAGAAAAGTAACGCACAAAAGTAAAAGCAGATTGGCGTTGCTATCATTAACGGTAGCGATACCTGCCTAAACAATTTGACTAAAGTCCGGTCCTTTCCATCGATCGAGTCGCTAATAATCCTGGAATGTGTCGTTCCTATCATAGTTCAGTCAAAATATACATCGTGAACGTCACCCGACAGATTTACGTTCAAATACAACTTAGTGTTTCATTTTCACCATTCTAAAAGGTGACGTTTTGTTAGAAAATGGGTTAAAAGCAAATTCCATGCATTGGTTACGAGTACGAAAGTAAAATAATGGTAACCATTGAATATTATCAAAACTGTATCTATTCCAAATATGATGAACTGTACTAAGAGACGGTATGCAGTTTTTATATAGCGCAAAACGTACACAAATGGTATATCTCTGGGCTCTACTATACATATTTTTCATATTCTGTGGTAATCGGCATTTTTCCATAAATTTTGGAACATACTATATAACGTAAAATTTCCGATTGCTTATACAGATATATGCAGATGCTTCTTCCAAGAATTCCAAAATCTTTAGCTGTTTGTACCAAGAGTATGAAATGCTTCAGTAAATACATAGTATTTTAGTTAGTTTAGTTTTTTCACAAAGCGGTCCCGGGAGGAGCGACTTCTACTACAGCGCACCTAGCGGAGGTCATGCCAAACAATAAAATTAACAAGACGTTTGAATTCAAATTTTAACAGATAGGGTAAGACAAATCAGCATAACCTAATGAAAGATAATAATAATATAGATAGCTCAGTACTAGTAGCTCAGATAGTTGTTTTTTAAGACTGAAGGCTTAGAAAACTACTTTCATAGTAAAAATTTTTCAGCGCCATGTAACTTTTTTGTAAATTTCTATTAACTTGTTGATAGAACCTAAGTTTTGATACATACCTGATAATAGATAAAATATTAGAAATTGGATTTCAAACGATATGGAATGAACATATTTCATAATTGCGTAGAAATCATATAATTATGATTTAAGCGGACATATGGAAAATATTGTTTGGTTTGAAAATGTGAAAACAGAATCACGATCTCTTAGATTAAATTCATTTTCTGACCAAATCAGAAACAAAACTATCCCGTCTTTAGACCAGCTAAAACCATCTACTCAGTTAACTGGTTCAATCAAGCTGATTTTTTATTTAGCCAAAGAACGAATTTGATAGAGAATTTTAAATACCTAAGCATATGTCTAAAAACAATTAGCCAGTAAATTCCTTTTCCTCTTTATACATATTCAAATTATGTATTGGAATTAGATGATCTCAAAGATCAGAGTAGTTTACTACGTAATTGTAACACAAAGGATATATTAATATTAAAGAAGCCTTCTTTAGGCAACAAGCAGAAAGTTCTGCCGGTGCGCCATCTAGTACCCGAAGGTAACGGCAGCCAAAGAGAAACGCTACTAACAGCAGTAAACTCTTTGGTGGAACGACAAGGCTCGTTCGCTTTTGCCACTAGAGGCACGGATTTTGTACGCAAGCAGCGTATTAAAGCCGATATACGAGGGTTGCTCTATACCTCCGTCAATCCACCAGTACGCAGACAGCTGCTTCACGCTTATTTGCAATCATCAGTGCGCCAGAGGTCGATTGACGGAAATAGAGAGCATCAGGATTTCATGTTAACAAAACATGTGAAACATGTGTAGGCAACAAGCAGAAAGTTCTGCCGGTGCGCCATCTAGTACCCGAAGGTAACGGCAACCAAAGAAAAACGCTACTAACAGCAGTAAACTCTTTGGTGGAACGACAAGGCTCGTTCGCTTTTGCCACCAGAGGCACGGATTTTGTACACAAGCAGCGTATTAAAGCCGATATACGAGGGTTGCTCTATACCTATGGCGCACTGATGATCGCAAATAAGCGTGAAACAGCTGTCTGCGTACCGGTGGATTGACGGAGATATAGAGCAACCCTCGTATATAAGCCTTCTTTACTCTTTGAAGTTCTAATTTATGAATGAATCTCATATGCTTGTAACCATTGGACGTTTTACCGAATCTTTTGTTACAAATTGGGCAAACATTTTCCATATCCAAGGTTACGGTTTCAAAGAATAAAAGCGAACATCTTTAAAGAACACAAGAAGTGCAGGAATGAATGAAATGAAATAAATTAACATAGCCAAACATAACCTCATCAGTACAATATTAGCTGTGATAGATTACGCTAGGTGCGCTACAGTCTTTCCTTCCGCGACCGCTTTGCGTTTTTTCGGCCTTGAAGCGAACCACCAAAACAAGTCCATAGCGTTGAAGTCTGGGGAACGAGGCGGCATTCCTGTCTTGGGAGAATGATCATCTATTCACCGTCCTGGACTGATATTACTGGTAATTTTTGCTTTAATATTTCACATCAAAACATGTCTTTTGCTGCTTGAAAGTAATGTAAAAAATGTCAATGAAACACCTAGGGTGGTTTGAAAATCATGACAAAAAAATAGTTTCTCACTTAGCGTGTCAAATTTGAAAACGATAGATTTTCAGACATGTTTTTGAATAGGAAATTAAACTTGGTGCATAGAATATGCTGTAACAGGGATTGTCAGTAAAATACGGTTTGTTGACAGTGTGCTTGCAGAAACGTCTTTGTTTGGTAGTGAAGGGATTAGGGTTAAGTTGCCCTCATAGTTGCCGCCGGCCTTAAGGGTCTAGGGTAGAGCGCGCGAAATTGAGAACCCAAGGAAAGACGTATTCCCGTGTTATCGAGGAGGCGTGGCCGCCTGTTCCCTTTCTCCGGTGTGTGCGTCTAAGATTAGGGGAGATAAGTCCAAAAATCCAAAGATAAGGTCAAAAGGTCCAAAGGTAAGGCCCAAAATTCACTATAAAAATAAATTTCGTATTTCCAAGCTCTTGACGTTACGTTTAAACATACAGTAATGATTCAAAAAGCAAACTAAAGAAGAAAGCTTGCGCTTTGTTACCTACTTGGCCCTTTTTCTGATATCTTATTTGGTTGTTAAATTACAGATATTTGAAGAATGTATGAGTTTGCATTGCGGGTTTTTTTGCACACTAAAAAACTTTTTTGAGAAAATCGCAAATAGTTGTTATTCATTAAGGTCTTAGCTATCACCTTATGAAATACTGTGCATGTAGTTTGAAAAACAAGTGAGTTCTGTTGGAAATGGGAATCCGTGTTTTAACATGGCAAATACATATGTATGACTGTGTATGCCCAGGCCCCTTAAGCTTTATTGTGCACCCCTAGTCAAGATGATCAAACAAAGTCCCATCCCAAGTCCTTTGCGAACTTTGAGATGCATTGTACTATGCTCTCCTGTTTCCCCTTCTGGCCTGCATGCAGGCAGGAGTTTCTGTCGTACGATATAACACATGCTAGTTCTGGCCCCATAAGAGCGAGTTCTGCGACACCCTTGGTACATCTGTCGGCTTTCTCATTACCACCCACTCCTATGTAACTAGGAACCCAATATTATGTTACCTTATTCGCCGGTGTCTTTTGGGTATTATAGCTGTCTCACACTATTTTTGAAGTATAGTGGTTACTTACCAAGGCCATCAGAGCCACCCGGCTGTCTATGCTTACATAGATAGTCATTTTGCTGTATCCTTTATCTAAGCCTATTCTTACGCATTCCAAAATTAGGACTATTTATGCCCGGAAAACAGGAACCAGTTTACCTAAGCGCCAAGGGCTACACATACTCTATAATAGTTTGTAATTTAGAAAAATAGAACAACATAAGACAATCGCCAAAACGCCTTTAGATTCACTATTTATTTATTTATTTAGTTAAGGAAACATCTTACAAATACTTATACAGTAATTACATAAGAGTACAGTACAAAAGAGAGAGCCTAGAGCCTATAACTCTACAATATTGTCAATGCTTATAATGAATAATTCAAGATTTTTGTTAAAAAATCTAAATCACTATATTTCACTGTAAATCTATTACATGTCTTGAGCATTAATGCAAGAGGTGAACAATCACCACCCGTGTGAAATACGCCAACATTTCTTTGCCTTAATGTAATCTTTGGTACTTTAAAACCTATAAAATCTATGTATGAGCAGTTCTGATATTTAGTACTACTTATAATATGATATATAAAAATAACAGGCTATTTTTCTCTTCGTAATAGTAATGACTGAAAAGTAGAGCTGTTTAACATAGATTTGTATGATATCATATATGGGTATATACCATTACTTTTGAGATACAAGAATCTGAGAAATATTTTCTGCACCCTCTCAATTAATTCCTTATGTTGATTTTTCTGAGGAGACCAGATGATGAATGCATAATCCAAGATAGAACGAACCAATGCATTGTACAGCAATATGATTGTATCAATCTTGATAAAATGTTTACTGTTTCTAATGATGAAGCCTAGTCCTCGGTAAGCCTTATTTACAATAAACTCATAATTATTGTTAAATTTAAAAGATGATTGGAAATACACACCAAGGTCTTCAATATTATCCACCCGTTCTATTGTCTTATCGTTTATAGTGTAATTATATTTTACTGGATTCAATTTAAGAGTATAGGACATCACGTAACATTTATCAATATTTTAAAAGATGTTTTGAGATTTTGAGACAGCCACCCTACAATACAGTTTAATTTAGATACTTCGTTCTCTACAACTGAGTGGCAGATGTCCGTCTAAAATTAACGGTCGTTGCGTGTCCCTCAATTGCATACACTGAAGCACACTGACATGACATACTCGTAAAATGCTTAACCCCAAAAGCCTATAGCTGGCCTTAATAAACAACAGAAGGGGCACCTGATACCCCCTGTTATGGGGTGCAGGGTACGAGCAGCAAATCCCACGTGATAGTATAAAAGAAAATGAGTGCTGGGCTCCAAATTATGAGGCCAGGTCGCGTCGTTTCGGTGGGCAGTGGATTATCATAAAAGTGACCATAAAGAAAGCAGGAAAATTTCGGCCAAAAGTACCTACAGGGCGCATAAAGTAGGATTATTTCAAAATGGACCAACCTACATTCCCTATAGTCGGTAAATACCTGTAGCCCTGGGAGTGGGCGTTTATTTTATGATACGCGGGTCCCGGGGGGAGGTGAGCGAGTGATGCAATTTTGCTATGTAGAAATTTCCTATTTTTCAGTAGAGTAGCAACTGATACCAAGTAAAAAAATGAGGTCAAGTTGATTGACTCAGTACTTCCCATTCCCACACATTACAGTGATACCAGTTTATTATTTCTCCATTGCATCTATCATATGGATTCCCTTGTAACCAAATCATCGCCAGCCTCCCCCCCCCCCCTCCCCAAATGGTGCTATGCCACTAAATACCTTGCCAACAAATTTTTTACTTTTCCAACCCCCCCACCCCCCTCAGCCACCCCTATTTCACCCCCACCCAAAATAAGGTAGAAAATGATCAGAAACCCCTAAAAGGGGTGATACAGGTACAAGCAAGTACGCGTACTTATGGCTCGACGACCTTTTTCGCCTGTGTGTCACCGTAAGTACGCGTACTTTAAAACCGTCGCGCAAACCGCCGGCGATCCAACTGGTTTGAAATCCTGCTCGTAGCTTATCTCGGCTCGTACTGTGAACCGCGAGCCACCACTTTGTTTCGGCAGGCCATCGATGCGCAACGCTTGTTGTGTTTGGCGTTTATTAAAAGTTTTGTTTATTTAGGAAAATTATCAAAATGAGTGATTTCGGCTTCACGTGTGTCACCGACGTCGAGCCGAGTAAGTTTGCGAACTTAAAAACCGCGTACTTAAAGTTCGTACGTGTATCACCCCTTTAAAACACCTAAAAACGAAGTTTGAGCTGGTTTCATATTTTTAGTTTTTTGATCATTACTGCGCTGTCACTGACACGATTTCTAAAAACCACACGCGCTTTCCAGCCTACCCACGGTAATAAACTGTGTCACAATTTCATTAGAATCAATTTAATGGCTTCCACGTTAAAAAATACAAGACTGTCAAAAGCAATAAATACTCGTATGTACAGAGAAAAGTCCCGTAGTTTCTGCAATAGGCAACGCAATGGTCGGATGGATCTAAAAAGGTGATTTATTCGCTAGGTCTTCCTTCACACAGGTCGGTGGACAGCCTATTATGAATACAACAAGATTTTCAGGTTTTCAACCCCCCACCCTCCAACCAGCCTAATTTCATCCCACCAAAAAAAAAGGTGGAAAATGATCAGGAATCTGTAAAACGTTTAAAAACGAAATTTGAGCTGTTCTTATATTTTTTGTTTTGTATTATTTCTGCGCCCCCACTGACACTATTTATAAAAACCATAGGCGTTTTCCATCCTCGCCAAGAACTGTGTCAAAATTTTATTAAAATCAATTCAATAGTTTTCTTGATACACAATACAGAAGAATCTAAAGAATACTCGTATGCTTACATCAGAAAAAATTCAGTCCTTTGGTTTCTGTAATAGGCATTTTTCGGATGAACCTAAAGAAGTTATTTATGTCGCTAAGCCTTCCTTCACAGGTCAGGGGACAGTCTATTACGTATACAAAAATTTTTTCAATTAACAACCCCCCACCCCTCAAACTATCCCAAATTTCACCCCCACCCAAAAAAAGTAGAAAATGATCAGGATGTATCAGAAAATATTCAGACTGGTACTGTAGTACAACAATGGAATATTTATTAAAAAAACAAATATCCGTCAGTTCAACAGCTACAGGGATACTTAATCAGAGACAAAAAGTACTTATCACCATCCAATCATCTTACGCCTTTAAAGTCCATACATGGCCTTGAGTACATACCTATCGAGAAAGCTGCCGCTTCTACTACCTAGTGTATACTTGATGCAGTCCAGAGAAGATTAATTTGGCTAATCGGTTTATGTCGATAATACAGAGCTAATTTTGTTTACCAGAAGCAGAAAATTGGACGGATATATAAGGGCAACCTTCTTTGGGACATCACTTGAGCCCTCTCAATCAGTAAAATATTCAGGCGGAATTCAGCTAGACTCCAACATGTAGAACATAAAGCCAATAAGGCACATAATTCGTCTCGGCCTTTGTCCTACGTGGACGATTCAAAGCGAACGCGGTTTGGGAGCGAACCAACGCGAACCAAGGCGAAGCGATGCGACGCGGCTGTTTTGTCCTATGTGCGCATTTAGCTGTTCGCTCGGCACTTGGATTTTTTACATTATCACCAACGATACAGCATACACTTCGCGCGAAAATATCAAACCAACTGTTCTCCTTCGCTTCGCATCACACCGCAATCGCATGCTTTTGGTCACGTAGGCCACTACCACAAGATACTGACCGTTTGTTACGTTCGCGCTTCTTCGCGTCGCTTCGCATTCGCATCCGATTCGCTCACGTAGGACACGGCCTTATAGAAGGGTTCTAGGAGTGAACTGCGGGCTGACCTCCAAAGCGGTGTACTGTCTCTATATCACAATCGTCCTTATTATATGAATCACTAGTGTGGTGGCCATGTGTAAGGATCGAAACAATCCAAGCAAAGCTAAATAAAATTCAACGCTTGGCTTGTGTTAGTTTAACAAGAGCGTGCTAAAAGCACTGCTGGAGGTCCTTGGTAGTTAAAGGGGAGGATAAGCTGTCTGCATTCCGACTGTGGAGTCAGGGCAGTTGGTCCTTTGTGAATCCTGGTAGGAAACTGTGATCTTTCCGCAACTGCAAATAGATGACCCTGTCCTACATATGAGGAGTAATATAATTTCTCCTACAAATTGCTTCATCTACAAGGGGAGAGTGGGGGTGAAGCGGCAGGCGTTCTTTCGATGAGGAAGGGCCAGTCTGGCGTATAGACGGCTCACTTGCCAACGAAGACTTCGGCGCTGGGGTCTGCGGACCAAAAACAAAGCTCTCCCTCTAACTTCGAGCATACACGAAGGTATTCCTAACAGAAATATACTCGATTTTAGCTTGTGCCTCTCATGCTCACAAAATTCAGGGCACTAGGAGGTGGATTACTATCTGCTCTGACAAACAGGCAACATTGAAAGCATTGAGTGCTTGTAGGTTCACATCAAGACTCGTTCAGCAATGTAAAAGGGTCTTGGATTTCGGCGAGACATCAGGTATCAGTTATGTGGGTGCTGAGTCGTGGTGGAGTTTGCGGCAACGAAAAGGCGGACGTGCTTGTAACGCGAGGGTCGAGGCGTAAATTCCTGTGTCCTGAGCCGGCTGTGGGGCTAGAAGCAGGTACCCTCAGAAGAAAAACAGAGGGTGGTTGCTAAATCAACATTTTATCGGATGGAGAGGAATCTATGGACATCTCCGTCAAGCTAGAGGACTTATTTTAGGACGATGGCCAAAAGTGCAGCGGTTCTGTCTCGCTGACTGGACATATGCCAGCTAATGTTACTTATGGGCTTGCTATCCGGCCGTAACACCTTCAAACGTCACTTGTTTGTTATGGGGGTGGCAAGTGACCCAACGTGTACACTGTGGCGAGGAGGACTCCTCAGCATTCATTCGCTGTCGCTGTGATGTCCTTGTGTGTCACAGGCAGACTATACCAGGCTCAAGGATCCTTGGACTTCAAGACATTAGATGGGCAGGACCCATCCTCACCTTTGCGATGAAGGCTGGACTTGGGAAGTAGAGTAAGGAGAGGTACATAAGCGCCCACTTGTAGGCCTATATTTTGGTGGTTCTGCTCACCAGAAAGCCTCTCTCCTTTCATTGAAATAATCGCCGACCCAGCCTTAACATGCCACCTACGACCGTTATATCTACAATGCTATATATCTTAACAAAATCTGCATGATTAGAAAACGTAGATCCTGAGATTTTTACCTGCTTTGCGGATCAAGGGCGCTTTGAACAAAACAATGGAGAGCCTTGAAAGGAACACGTGCCCCAAAAACTCTGTGAATCATCTATTAATGCAAATGTGCGGTCAATTAAAGCTACGTATTTGGGCGGTTATTGTTCTCTCGGATCTAAATCGTCCGCTGCCGTTCACAAAAATTACATTTCGTGATTTAATCAGTCTAATTATAGGTTTGCCGCTAGTTCCAAATAAATAATTACGTGGACCAGTAAACACATGTATCTTATTAGGTCTTCAATAGTTTTGATAACTGTAATTATTACATTTGGACATATGGTACAATACTTGCTATAATTCAAAAGTGACTGCGTGTGTCTTATTATTGCTGTGAGTAAGACAAGGCGTGCGTTGAAAAAGAAACCCTAGTTATATAGAACAAAGTCAACTGACGAATAATGAATAATAATAACACGTCTTTATTCGGCAAAAATACGCTGTATGTAAACAAATGTATGTAAAAAAATGTATACATCAAAAGCTTGCCGACAGGGCGAAGTTTAGTTACGCAACACACAGGTGATGCGGAACTGTTCTGCCACTCATGCATTACTTTTTTCTAACGTAATTTTTGAAACCTAATAAATAGGTGCTTCTCAAATTTCAGATTTATCGACAATTTTTACAGCTGTATTACGTATACCCTTTTACCTGATACTCTGGACTGGCTTGACGTCAATTTGGTAGGTATCAGTCTTTGTACTATTTCTATCTTCAGTCCTACCTCATTTAAAAGGTAATCATGATCATCCATTCTAGCCATACTGATATACTTCTGAGAAGAAAACTCGGGATTATGCCAATTACTTCTCATTAGCAGTACTTGCACTCAGTAAAGCCTTGTATTCCTTCAAATTCTTAAAAATGCTATATGTCAAGACTCATTCTGGGGTATTTTTAGTTATCACTAACCAAACAGCTATTCGCTGTTCGCACGGCTGACAGTCCAAAGTATCTGGTACAAAGGTATAATAACATTGATCAACTGTTGTAACTGTCAGCTTTCATGGCTACTATAACAAGGTCTAATAATAATATAAAAAATTCCAACCCCATTGATAATCTTTCTGAATCCCAGACCAGTTTTGCAGTTTTGCCTTATATAAAAGGCATTACTCCTAAACTTAATAAACTTTTCAGGGAACTCAACTGTAAAATTGCTTCAAAATCAGTTTTAACGAATAATAAAGTTTTTTCTAAAGTTAAAGACAAAGTCCCTCTGTCTGATCTAACAATATTGTGTATAGTATAAGATGTAATGATTGTAATTTAGAATATATTGGCCAAACTTCTAGGTCACTAAAAGGTCGGATATCTTCTCACAAAAGTGATGCCAGACTACATCCAGAAAGATGTGCTCTTGCAGCTCTCACCAACCAAACAGGCCATACTGCTAACTTTGATGATGCAAAAATTTTGGAGAAAGAGCCTAGACTTTCAAAACGTCTATTCTTAGAAATGGCACATATATATCAAAGTGACCACCATATGAACAAAAGAAGTGACATCAACCAACTTTGTTCAATATATTCATACCTACTCTATTGTGAAAAATTTCATTCAAGTAATAACTCTAATATTGACATTACCTCCCTTTCGTAATAATTTAATGACATAAATAATTTCAAGAAAATCTTAGAAAGTAAATTCATTTTCACTATCCTTATTGGTTTCTCCTACAGATTAACATAGAAATCTATTAATTACAACTATTATAAATAATAAGTATGAATAGTAGAAACTCCCTTTAAAATTTCCCTTGTTATATAAATTATATACACTTTAGATCAATATATGTCAAACATTATGTCAACATTTAGAGCATGAAGAATTTTCACCCCTTGATGAATATCTAAGGAGCTTGCAGTATTAGTATTGATCTATGAAGATCTAAGAAGAGCAAGGGGATATCTATGAGGAGAGCAATGAAACAGTGGGAAGCGAAGAAGATGCGAAATTGAGTCAACGACGCGCAGCTCATAGGTTAGCAAAATTTTTGTGTTATGTATCTTCATTGGCTTAGACCTCACACAAGGCATAGCCTTCGAGGTAGCTGGATTTGTATAAAGAATACAAATAAATAAATAAAAATATGTTTAAATTGCACAGTTCTTTAGGTGAACATCCTAATAAAATTACATCTGCTCTTTTGAGTGCTTTTCCTGTAGCATTCTGGCTCTTTGTCTCGGTACTCCAAAAGTCAGTATGTCCGAAATATAATTTTCCCTCTCTCAGAATTATCGATCTTCTATCGATCGTTAATATTCCGTCTTTCATTTCAATCCGTGTCACCTGTCATAAATGATTGATAAGTGACAAGTGTCATTGTTTCTGGATGTCATTCACGTCATTCAATTACGACGTTTCCACGTGGTTAATTAAGATATTAATTAACAAATTTATAACAGATATCTGATTTTAATGTGTTTAAACTGTTCTAAAGTCCTTTTTTATTATCAATCCAATGTTTTTGACAATGAATTTGTGTTTCCACTATATTGTAAAGACTCTCCCTTTGATCATCTTTACGCAGCAATCTCGCTAACTTTTGTAAGTACTTAACACCAATTTATTGAGATTGTTCCTCATTTTCTAAATTTCTATTGTAGCCCTGATGATAGAATCATAAGTTTCCGAAAGCTAGGAATAAAGTTAAAAGAGTCCACTTGTTGCGTTTATTTGCCGCATTCCCAATTATTAACCGTTTTGCTACCTAACTGGTTTTTGTTTCGGCAATGACTACCCCCCTTCTAAAAAATATGTATATGCACTATGTCTCAAGAAATCTGACATAAATAACTTTGTGTAAGTCAGCAATTGTTTAGTCTGTGAGCGACACCTCAGCCACGTCAGCTACGATTTTCCTATGCGCTATTACGGAATAATACGAAATCTTAAATGTCCTGAAAACCATCAAAAACCGAACCACATATGCGTATATAAAGGTGAAAGAGAATTTAATTTCGCATCCACAGATGTGAAACTCATAGTACCATCTCATCTGAAAAAAAGATAGTTTTTGACATTTCAAACTTTAAATTTTGAAAATTTCTAGTCTACTGATTTAATGTGCAATGATCTTACTGAAACACAAGTGCGTTTCTTGCTCATTTCAAGATCGAAAACTGCATTTTTCTGTCATGCTTAGTTTCCGAGATATTCATGTCTTATTAAGTACTACAAACGTCAAATTTTCTAAATATCACTGAGTAACTCCGAAAAAAGGCTTCTTAGACATAAACTATTTTTACAGACTAAAGCTAAAATCGATAGTGAATAATTCACAAAAACCTAGTAATATACAGAAATGTTCTATTTAAAATAACAATGGTTTTGCCTACCGGTATATTCGAATGTCAGCCATCTTTGAAATTACCTTCTGCAAGTAGACAATTTGAAAAGAAACTTTTTTTGTTTAAAATATTTTCTTATAATTTAAACGGCAAGTGTAGCCGCGCGCTTATTGGACCACCCTCTGTATATAGCACCAGTATCGATACTTTCTGATACATCCAACACCAATACCAATATTTTATTCATGTTAATACATAAGGTTAACATACGTCATAAATCGCAAATAAATCACAATTTTGCTTTGATGTGTGTCGTAACTTTCATAACACCCTGTATAACAATTTAGGAAAATATCCATTCATCAGAGATTCCCATAGAATTCTTGTCTCGATGTATAAATCCACACAGCGTGTGTCTTATGGCCTTGACACCGTCGAGGGTCCTTTTGTGGAGCACACAACTTGAATATCCGCCGTGTTCGAATGTGTAGATCTGCTGCCATTCATGCCTTCCTCTCCAGGTGCTCTCGCTATTCACCAGAGAAAGGAAGGGCTGTCGAGGTATTGCGCACTGCGCCACGCATTCTTATTAGACCGATGAATTGGTTATGGGATTTCTTTGTCGAAAAGTGCCTGTTCCTTCCCCCTTTCATCTTTTTGTTCCTCCGGGCGTATTGGGGTCACTGACACAGTTCGGCATATATCTCTAATCTACTGCATGACATTTTTTTGTGTCAGCATGTTGGAACCAGCTGAGTACACAGTAAGGCAGTAAAGAGCATTTTCCACTGAATTGAATAAACTAGCTTTTATGAGTTTAAGGGTGTAGGGTATAGCGCGCGAAATTGAGAATTCAAGAAAACACTTATTCCCGTGTTAGCGAGGAGGCGTGGCCGCCTGTTTCCTTTCACCAGTGTGTGTGTCTAAGATGAGGGGAGATAAGTCCAAAAATCCAAAGGTAGGGTCAAAATCTCCAAAGGTAAGGTCCAAAGGTCACCAAAAAAATGAATTTCGCATTTCCAAGCTCCTGACGTTACCTTTAAACCTACAGTAATGACTCAAAGTGCAAATTGAAGAAGAAAGCTTGCGCTTGTGCACCTATTTAGCCTTTTTTGATATCGTGTTTGGTTGTTAAATTACAGGCATTTATAGAATGTATGAATTTGCATTGCGAGTTTTTTTGCACATTAAAAAACTTTTTTGAGAAAATCGAAAATAGTTGTCATTCATTAGGGTCTTAACTATCGCCTTCTGAAATATTATATATGTAGTTTGAAAATAAAGTGAGTTGTGTGGGAAATTGTAAGTCCGTGTTTTACATGGCAAATACGTATGTATAAATGTGTCTACCCAGGCCCCTTAAGAGATTCTTTTTTTTAAGTACAAGTGCAGTAGACTGGCACGACAACTTTGTAAAATTTACCTTTATAGCAATATTTCTCTACGAGACACAATATCTGACCCAATACACACAAAAAAATACATTCTTGAACAGAGAATGTATACGGTTCATGCAAGTTACCATATCTCTCTATATGCACAATGCTGTAATAATCTGAAACAAAGAAGGTGATATTTTGCTGATAATAGGGTTATATTAAGTAACATTTTCAATTCAGGACTGGGAAAGTCTTGAAATTGAAAATACCGAAATCTTAAATCAAGGATTTGATAATCTTGAAATCAAAACAATGACATCGTGATACTTATTATCATACTATTTGACAAACAGGTGTCAATGTGTAAGAATTAATGGTGTATTGAGTAACATATCCTGGGACCAATTTTGTTCCTTATATATGTAGATGACCTCTTTTTATTGAACTCTCATGAAGAAATGATACCATATGCTGATGATACGGCCATTTTTTATCAAGGAATACTTTTTTTTATAGCTGAACAGACCACGTAGGCAAAGCCTAAATACCAGAGTACCGCGGCTGCTGTGAAAGGGTTATGTTAGGGGAGGTTTGTTAACGCGAGATTTGAATGGGCCAATACCCGCAGGCCCAATAAATACATCTTCTGGCCATCTTCTGGTCCATTCCAAGCCTTGGACACCCTGGGAATAAATGTGCCGTTGTACCGCTCAATTCTTGATGTATGAAGAACGACCGTCATAGGATGAGATGCAGCGGTCGCACGGGTACATCTGATAGGAGCAGTGAGCGGCGGAACGATAGAGGATAGCTCAGAGGAGCAGATTCCGTTGGAATATCGGTATAAGAGTGAGAGGTCACCAACAACACGCCGGTGAGAAAGTGACTGGAGGTGGCGCGTTAAGGCCGCATCGCCAATTAATCGAATTGCCCTTCTCTGGACGGCATCTAGTATAGACAGGGTAGTAGGGACAGTAGCTCCCCAGACATGAGAGCAATACTCCAGGCAAGGTCTTATCTGGGCTTTATATAGCGTGAGGAGGTTAGATGGTGAGAAATACTTGCTGGCTCTAAATAGGTACCCAAGATTTTTACCAGCAGCTGTTGCAATTGGCGCGACGTGTTCGTGCCAGATCAGATTTTCTGTAATGTTGACTCCTAGCAGCTTGAATGAGTGACTCCTTGGCAGAGCCTGGTTGTTCATTAGAACCTGGTGTTGGCTTGGGCACTTCTTGTTTGATAGCGTACAATACTGGGTCTTGGAGGCATTAAATTTAATCATATTCTTAAGCCCCCAAGTGGTATCGAGATCCTTTGAAAGTGAAGCTGCCACTGCCAGTCTTCTGCGTTCCAGCTCGACCACAGAGATCGGTCTATTGCTTATGATGCCTGCATGCAGCGTACTGTCATCCGCAAATCTGTGGATCGGGTTTGTAGTGCTAGAGAGTAGATCATTAATATGAAGCAGAAACAATGTCGGAGCCAATACCGATCCCTGCGGAACCCCGGCATTGATGCTATGGAAAAAAGAGGAAAAGACGTCTACCACGACAGAGATTTTCCGACCTGAGAGGAAGTCTGCGAGCCAACCGCAGAGCTTAACAGGGAGCCCATAAGACGGAAGCTTGTTTATGAGGGCTGCATGCCACAGTTGATCGAATGCCTTTGAAATATCGAGAGCAACGACGTGAGCCTCGCCAAATGACTGGGATAACCTCAAAGTATCTGTTTGCCAAGATTTTGTGAATATCAAGAAATGGATTGACAGTAGGTATTTAGCTATTAATTTTGATAAAACAATCTGCATTCCTTTCTTTACATCAGCCCCATCTTCTCCAACCTTCGGAGAACTAAGTATAGGCATAAAAAATGCCACTTGTACAATCCAGACTTGCAGTACTACGAAATATCTGGGAATCATGATAGATAGTAAGCTTGAATGGGATACTCATGTAAATTACGTAGCGATGAAGCATAGATATATCATGCACTTATGCGTTTACGCGGCACTAGTCGAACCTCATCTAACGTATGGTATATTGCATGTTGGGGTGGTATACTACAAACGCACCTAGAACCTCTGCATCTGATTCAGAGAAGAATATTTAAAAATTTTTTATGCAAATCATTTCTATATCCAACCAATCTACTATACCAAGAAGCAAACTTATTTAACGTGAGGAAACTATATTTTTATAAAAACTGCATTTATATTAAACAGAACAAACAGATTTTAAGAATGCCATCACATATTTATCAAACGAGACAATCCACTAACATGTATACCCTAGATTTTAGACACAGGACAGTGGGTCAAAGAAACCTTACATATTTAGGCATAAAGCTATACAATCTGGTTACGGTTGAAATTGAATCAATGAATTCAATGGCTTTGTTTTAAAAGCGACTAAAAGTATATAGCTATACAAAATTTCTCTTATGAAAAGTTACATCGTATAGTAATCAAAATTGAAGCAATTTATTTTTATTCATCATAATGTATACAAAAGATACTAGCACGGACGGAACCACAATTTCTGTCCATGCTGGTATGTGGTGCTATTAAGATATGTAACAATTTGTTATATTTTTCTTTGTATTCTGCGATTCTTTCAATCCCATTTTAATGTATATACTGTCTATGTTTTATGTTTTTACCTTATTATTATTTTTACCTTATTCCCACGCACAGTGTACTATGTACACTCGGTGGGTTGGCTGATGTATATTGGGGAGAAATATTTCTAAATACTTTTATTGTATTAGCATGTATTGTTTTTTGTACCAATAAACCTATTCTATTCTGTTTCATATTCTTGGCGCAAACAGTTCAAGATTTTGCTCTTCCTGGAACAATCATCTAAGGGCATCTGTGTTCATGTTCTTGGTCAGATCATATTACTTTAGAATGAGTAATGAAAGCAAAAGTATATTTTTTTTGTTCAAACTAACCATAATTTCCTCATCAAGTAAGTTTTACTAGAGCGAGAACTGACGTTCTTGTCGCAATTACATCTTTACAAGATTATCAGAACTCTTGAATTGAGAATTTCTTTTTAAGTATGTATTAGCAGAAGTAGCATTAGATTTTTTCTTTCTTTTATTTATTTCCTTGGTACCATCACAAATAATATAACATCGAGATGCTTAGAATTACCTCTGTCCTTTCCTTTCTCTTACGTTGTCCTCACTTGCACCAGGGAGAGCGCTTAGGATATTCGTTCTTGTTCTTCCTCTTCTTTCTTCTTCAGTATGAGCTTCGCCATGCTCTGTACCTCCTTGCAGTGTTGTTTGGACGATACCCTTTTTGACATTTAATTATAAACCGAAAACGTCTCGCTTAAGGTACGATATATTAACCCACTAAGGGCCGTATTCACCAAACATAGTTAAATCTCTATCTGACTGTTATACTAGCTAGCTTGTTAACCACATTTTTGGTATTCACCAATTAAGGTTAATGCTAACCAGCTGATAACTGCTTTGTTAATCCTAACCATCCGATTTTCGCCAGTTAATCAAATACAGGATACATAAAACACGAAATAATATCGAAATTTCTAGTCATTTGTCACTTACTAAAAAGGTTATATCATTGATTATTAAAAATGGTATGTTTGACAGACATTTTATTCATTACCAGCTATTTTCTCCCACTGATCAGCTTACGGTTTATTGAAAACCGTGTCAGTTTTCTAGTTTTCAATTATATGCTTACATTTAGCTACCAGAGTAAATGACAGATCTTTTGCGTTCTCCCTTTTTCATTTTAATAATTCTTAGTACGTTACTTATGCAAAGAGAATGGCCAGCGATGGTTATGGTGGAAATGTTCATGCGTAATATGTAATATGATTATAAAATAAAACATGAAAACAAACAAAAATGATTAGGTTATATAGAATCAAGAGGTGGCAGTACAAAACGCATTATGCATCACAGAACATAAAACTACGAAGTGTTTACAATATTAGAAAAATAAAAAATACGTTATCTCTTTGTCAAGTAACTGGGGAGTTGAAAATTCATTGCGAATACGATACTTAACTATCAGGCAGTTATATTTTAATTGGCTGTTAGTAAACAGACGGTTGTCCAAAAAATGGTGAATATGGGCCAACTCTCGTACATGTTTGACAATGAAACACATTATGTGGTCCGCAGCGTCGGGTTCTCCACAATACATGCACCTGCTATGCTTATGATGTTCATACATTTTGTGTTGGTGCGAAACCTAGCATTGTCCGTCAGGAACTGAGTTCAAGTAAGCTCTGTTCCACAGGTGAATCACGTAGGCCAGGAGGTCACCCGCAGATCCATGCGTTTGGAGGCCATACAAAGACCATTTATGATGTTATTGTTGTCCAGGTATTTCAGGAGCTGTGTGTCAATGACGGTCTCCATAATGTTAGACATGATGCTGAGAAGAGACACAGGTGTATATTTAGTGTGGTCGGTTTATTTTGCCTTTCTTAGAAAGGGTGTAAGTCTGCAGCCAATCTTCCATGCAGAGGGAAGCAGGCCTCGCTGATACGATAGTTTTAAGAGAACGGCTGAAATTCGGTCTGAATCAGTATAGTACAGGCGCTAGAGGTAGTTGAGTATGCAAAATATGAGTACCGAATTTTGCCAACGGATTTGATGACAGAACTAATCAAAGATTAAGAATGTGGATCTTGCCGGTCAAGTTTTTGGTCCATTTTTTTTGTTAACGCCCTCTACTGTTCTACTCTTATTCGGACAGGGATTCTATTGAGTACATCAGGCAAAATAATTTTAATAAATATTTTCGTAATAATTTACAGTTTGTTCTAATGGTAAAAGTCAGGATGGATTCTCATTTAATAAAAAAAACCAAGTAATAATTTTTAATTTTTTATTAATAAAAAATATGCTATACAACGTGTCCGGTCATCCATGTCGGAGCCTTTAGGGAAATGAAATTTTTTTATCGACAAATCACCCCCCGTAAGTAGTTTTTATCCCACTATATTAAAATGGCAGCCAGTTTGTTTTTTTTAATCGAAGCTTGAGTGTTGTACTAATTTAGCCATAGTTAGTCATGTAGAGGACCTGAAAACACAAAAAGAATCTCATTCGATAGCAAAGCATGTAGACCATAAACTGGTGGTAAATATTTTCCAAATTTTGTTTCATAAAAAGGCAAAAACATTGTTAAAACAACATAGTTATGTAACTTTTCCGTGTCTGTACTATTCTTCCAGCTTTTTCAAAAAGTCTGAGCTGTTAAGCTACAATGTTTTTATCTTTAAGCCATAGTATATAATGTTTTCTAAAAAGAAGTAGCTGTACATCTTAGTCCTAAGTAAAGTAGTTTAGAAGGTATGATGGTTTGAATATGACCCTTTATTGTTGAGTTGAGAACGCAATAAAACAGAATACTTAGTGGGCATGACATTTATTTTGGAAAAAAAAGAAACAAATGTTACAACCATTGTTCGAAATTACCTCCTTGGTGTTGTAGACATGCTGTTGCCCTTGCTGACATATGTTGCGTAGAGCGACTGATTATCGCTTTGTCATACCGTTATCCATTTCCGACATGAATCATTTTGCAAATAAGCTCCTCACGTGTGTTTGGCACTTTGACATCAACTTTCTGTTTCATTGTACCCCACAAGATAAAATCAAGTGGGGTCAAGTCCGGTGAACGCGGTGGCCAAGCAATTATTCCACCGCGTCTAATCCACGGCGAATATCGTTCATTTAAAGGGTTTCCCACAGGCATGAGAGCTGTTTGTACAAAATTTTCCGACGCAGCTTCCAAACATTGCCGTTTTGCTACTAAATCTGTTAGTAGTGTCGCAACGACTTACAGCATGTAATGCTGAAGATATATCACAAACATATGCTTTCACCCAGGGATTCAAAAACCACATGACATCCTAGAAAATATGTGAGAACTGTCAAACCATAGACCGAGCCAACCCAATATTGAAATTCGGTCAGGATCAGTAGCTTTTCTTGCGTTTAGTGTTTGGAGGATGCTTTTTTTCATCCCGATGTTGAAATTTGACCTCTTCCATTCTGGGGTTAGGTTAGGTTAGGGGGGTCAAACGTACAGGCCGGGTTAGGTAGCCCCAACGCTGCAGCCATTGGCTTATTGTATTGTCCTGTGCGTTTGTTAATCCGTGAAGAGTTTTGTGACCTTGATAAGATCCAAGAGTCTCTTCACGATATCTCGATTGGGGAGTGATTTGGGGTTGTTAGGCCCTATCAGTCTCAATCTCCACCAGCGTAGAGCCTCACATTCAAAAATTATGTGAGAGGCTGTTTCGTCGTCCTCGTCACATAGTCTGCATATTGGGTTTTCTTTGAAGATCCCTAATGTGTGTAGATGTTTTCTTAGGCCGCAGTGTCCGGTTAGGAGGCCGGTTGTTAGCCTAGTTTCTTTCCTATTTAGTTGTAGGATCTCTTCAGCTAGTTTTGGTGTGGGTTGTTTCACCATCAGCTTGCTGTGTCTGAGCTTTGGATGTGACTGCCAGTATTTTAGGTGCTGTGAATGCACCCACTGGTTTATCGTAGTTTTTACCAAAGACCTTGAAATGCCTATCGCCGGTTCGGGGCCGGTAAAGCTGGATGCCGATCCGTTTCGTGCTAAGGTGTCTGCTTTTTCGTTCCCTTCAATTCCCTTGTGACCTGGCACCCATTTCAGGGTTACCTTGTTCATGGCACTAAGTTGTTTGAGGTTTTCTAAGCATTCCCAGATGAGTTTGGATTTGATTTGGCAGCCGTTAAGAGCTTTAATCGACGCTTGGCTATCCGAGCAGATAAGAATGTTTTTACTTTTGTATCCCCTTCTTATGTTTTCTCTCAGACAAGAGTCGATTGCATATATTTCTGCTTGGAATATAGTGGCGTAAACTCCCAGAGGTTGACTGATGTCACATCTGGGAGATTGACCGCGAATTCCTGCTCCTGTTCCATTGTCTGTTTTGGAACCGTCAGTAAACCAAACTATTTCTTGTTTGGGTGTTTCCTCGAGTTCTCCTTTCCATTCGATTTCGACGCTAAAGGGTTTCTCAAGTGATGTTGTTGGCATCCTGTAATCACTTCCCATGGTTAATATAGGGTGTGTAATTAAATCAGTGATTGCCGCGTGTCCGTTTCGGTACGGGTATCAGTTATTGTTTAACTGGAGGCGGTATGCCCCAATCCTAGCCTCTGCTTTGACAATTAAGTCAATTGGTGGGAGGTTCAGAATTGTTTCCATTGCTGCCGTCGGTGTGCTTTTTAGTGCTCCGGTCACACATATGCATGCTAATCTCTGGATTTTGGTTAGCTCCAGGGTTGCTTGCTTCTGGTTCACCTTCGGCCACCAGACAAGTGCGCCATATGTTATCATGGGTCTTATAACGGTAGTGTACAGCCAGTGTGCAACTGTCGGTTTTAGTCCCCATGAGTTTCCAATAGCTCTTTTTAGTGACATTAGTGTCATTTTGCTCTTGGTGATTACCTTTTGAATGTGTTGGTTCCAGGTTAGCTTCGTATCGAGGATGATTCCTAGGTACTTAGCTTCCTTACCAAAACTCAAGGTTTGTTGGAAAAGTCTGGGGGGTATGAGTTCCTCCAGTTTTCTTTTCTTTGTGAAGGGGACGAGTGTTGTTTTGGAGGGGTTTACGCGTAGTTGCTCCTCCTTGCACCAGTCCTCAACAACTTTCAATGCATCCTGCATTAGAATGGATGTTGTTCTGGGAAACCTTCCCCTGACCACAACGACTATGTCGTCTGCGTAGCCCTGGGCGAAGTATCCCAGTTCGTTTGACTTCTTTAAGAGTTCGTCAACGACAAGATTCCACAGGAGAGGTGAAAGAACGCCTCCCTGCGGGCAACCCCTGGCCGCTACCACCCTCAAGGAAGTTTCTGCCATAGTCGAGTTTATGTTCCTAAGGTTTAACATGGATTTGATCCATCTGCAGATGGTATCATTTATCGCATGTTGCCTTGCTGCTCTTAATATAGAGTTGAAGGAGGTATGGTCAAAAGCTCCTTCTATGTCAAGGAATGCTGCTAGTGCAATTTCCTTGTTATCAAGTGAGTGCTCTACTCTTGTAACCAGCTGGTGTAGAGCAGATTCACATGATTTTCCTGGTTGAAAGGCGTGCTGGTTTTGGTGAATTGGCCTCTCTTTGAGAGAGGTTTCCCTGATGTGCATCTCAACCAGCTTTTCTATCACCTTTAGCATAAAGGATGAAAGGCTAATCGGTCTGTAGGACCTGGCTTGAGATAGGTCTCTGGCAGGTTTAGGGATAAAGACCGCTTTCACTTCCCTCCAAGACTCTGGAATATAGCCTGTTGCTAGACTGGCCCTGCACAGTCTACAGAGGAGCGGAGTTATGAGCTCCACACCCTCTTGTAGGAGTGCTGGTATTATTCCATCTGGTCCTGGTGATTTAAAACTGTCAAATGAGCTGATGGCCCATTTTATGCCGTTGTAGGTAACCACTTTCTTGGCTAGCTCCCAGTCTTCCTTACTCGCTCTATAGCAGAGCGTGTTAAGGTTTGATGGGTTACTGCTGCTTGGGGTAACTACAGTGGAATCTGGAAAGTGGGTTTGAAGAAGTAAACTTAGTGTTTATTCCCCATTTTCCGTAAATTCGCCGTCTGGTTTTTCAATTGTTCCAATCGGTTGAACAGGATTCTTAGCCAGAATTTTGTGGATTCGGGTTCCCTCCGAAGCGTTTTCAACTTCGCCGCAGAACCTTCTCCACGATTCCTGTTTTGCTTTCCGGATTTCTTTGTTGTATTCGGTTAGGGTTTGCAGATATGTTTCCCAGTTACCGGTTTTCTTCGCTTTATTGAAGAGTTTGCGAGTATTTCTTCTGAGCATTTCAAGGTTCGCGTTCCACCACTTGTTGTGATTGTTGGTGGTTTGCCTCCTCTCTACGCAATTTGAATGGTATGAGGTTTGAATGGCTTCTTGCAGTTGCAAGTTTACCTCCTCTATATCAGATGTTGTTTTTATTACTGTTTTGATGTTTCTAAGGTTAAGCTGGAGGTCTACTCGGTATTTCTCCCAGTCAGTATTCCGCGGGTTTCTGAATATTCGCTCTGGTTTGTCGATATGTTTGACTTCCATTTGAATATATCTATGATCCGAGAGGCTCGGCTCATCAGAAACCCTCCAACAGCATATTTGGGAGCTTATTTCGAGTGACGCCAAAGTTACATCTATACGCTCTTGCCTATTTTTAATTATAAAAGTAGGTTTAGTTCCCCGATTTAAAATTTCCAAGTTGTTAGAAATAATAAAGTCAAGTAAGTTCTCACCACGTTGGTTTATATTGCTGCTATTCCACGCGGTGTGATGAGCGTTGGCATCTGCACCAATGATGATCTGTAGGTTGTTTTGCCCACAGTACGTCACTAGCCTCTCCAGTTCTTCGGATGGAGGTGGGTTAGGGGAATCATAGGGCATGTACACAGAAGTTATGATCAGCTCCTTTGTGTTACCTGCCTCTAGATATTCCAGCTTTACAGCTGTTTGGTCCCTGAAACAGAAGTGTGTCAGTTTTATTGCATCAATATTATTTCTAATAAGAATGCAACTTCTAACGTTCTCTGAGTTTGAGTTATATATTAACTTACCTCGGATGTTGCCCAGTCCCATGACTCTTTTCCCGGATACCCAAGGTTCCTGTATTAGAGCTACGTCTATTGCCTCTGCTTCAAAGATTTTGCAGAGGGCAGCTGTTGCAGCCTTCTTATGCTGAAGGTTTATTTGCATTACCCTCAGCATTTTTGGGTTTTGGCTCGAGGACCCTGAAGGTTACTATAGTAAAGCCAAGATGGAGTTTATACTCCTTCCTGGCCAGCTCCCTCAGAGATGACTCGTCCATTCCCACAATCAGAATGGCGCCTTTTGGTTCTTTCTTAATGTTGAAGACCTTCCAGTTATCGGCGTCGATGCCCTCATTTTGGGTTTTTAGCCGCCGGAGGGTTTGTGTCGGGTCATCAACATTGAGATGTTCCTTGGAGATCCACACCGACACCCTTACCCTTGGAGCAATTTCTTTGGACGGGAGTGTCCTCAGAACTGCACCTTCCCAGGGTTTAAGTTGCGGTATGATCGTTTTCAACCACTCCACTGCATGGTTATCAGTGCAGCGTAAGTGGACCATGCCATGTACCACTTGACAGTGGTTGAATTTGGGTCCTTTTCCAGGTTGGCATTTCCAGATCTCCTGGAGGATAGCTTCCTGTACCAAGGCACCCTGTTCTGGGGTCATCTTCGTTTCGGGTTCGGGCCCTACGAAGACGGACATTTTGATTGCTGACGTGACCCCGCTATAGCTGGCCCCAGACGTTTTGCTGGGTTGTGCTGCAGCTGGGTCACGCTTTGCAATCTTTTTGGGGTTCTGGGAAGGGGATGGTGTTGATCCAGAAGAGAGCACTCTCTTCTTTCCCTTGTCCCGCTGGTCTGAAGGGGGCGGAGTTGCGGTTGGTGGCCCCATAGCTCCGTCCACTCCAGACTTATCAGGCTTGGGATCTTTAGCTGCCCGGGGTTTCCTATTTGTTCGCTGTTTGCGAGGTAAAATAGGTTCCCCTTTAGCTATGGCCCGCTCTCTTGCTCTCTTGCGCTTCTGAGCACCAGAGAGTTTTTCCTTGTTTAGGTGCAGCCTGTTAAGGTTAGACCCAAGGTCCCTTGTATCTTCATCCTGGGTCGAGTTATTCCCCATTGATGAATTACCTGGTTCCATGAGGTTGTTGGTGGCCTCTGGTTCCTTTCGGACTGCAGAGATGGGGTTATTCGAGGTTAAGTCATCTGGACTGACCTCTACAACCATCTCTGGGTTATTTGACTTAATGGTTTCTTTTACATTTTCCATATTTGTCCCACGAGTAGGGGGGAAAGGGTGGTCCGGCTCTGCGGTGTCCCCTGCACAGAGCTAAGGCTTCTTACTTTGGGATGACGCCTGGTTTCCCAAAGGCCCCGTTTGTGACGGTATCCCCTACCGCCATGCATCCTTCGACACGGGTCGCGCGACATCTTGGATTGGGTTTGAGATGTTTCTTAGATCCATCTGAGGTGACTTCGGGGCTTTGCAATGGCTTTCCCCGAAGTTACCTCATCCGGAAGCCCCCCGACCAACGACAAGGTCTTACATCTCCTACGGGGGGTCCATTCTGGGGTACAACGTTATGGTGGTAGTCGGACTACTTCCTTGGACGTCTACACTAGAATTGGCTGCGAAAGGCCTCCCTAAGATGTCTGCTTGTTCTTTAGGAGTAGAAGCGATGAACTTGCCTTCTTGTTGTTATCTAATATACGAAGTACTCGCACAATGCTTATTATATCTTATTTTTCATGAAAGCACCACGTAAACATGTACTTCTACCCTGTATACTGCATGGGGGCTGAGGTTTATTAAGATAGCTTCAGTTGACACTTTTTATGATGCCTATGTTTCGTCACGTAGACTCGCCAAAGCTGTCACTATGTCCCTGACATAATCAAAAATTTTCCATCGCGTAACAATTTATTATTAATTGTCTAAAATCATCCAGATATCCACACCCAAAGCGCTAGCCGTAAACCGTCAATAAAAACAACATAGGTAGCCTTGAGCATGATGGGTAATTCGCGACGCGCGACTGTTTTTTCTGCGTAGTTCACTGGAACGATGAACTCAAGTTACCCATAAAAGGAACAAAGGAATGTGGTCATATCCACGTAATACACGTTATAAACGTTTTATGACTTTTTTGCGTATGTGTAGATAATAGGCGCCATTATATTGAGGTAGGCCTGGGAGAAAAAGTGCCGGTCGTGTAAAGAACGGGTTATAATATTTGAAAGTAGAGTAAGCTTTGATGGTGATGCTCATATATCGAAAACGGAAGTGTGCGCGTTTACGAAGTCATCAAATTGAATGATAAGCTTCAAAGATACGCAGTATATGAATCTCTTATATCTCAGTGCGCCTGAAAGTCAGAGATTCACGACTTGACTTGATTTTCAAGCTATTTGACTTGACTTGATATCAAGTCAAGATCAAGTCAAGTATTTGTTCTCGAAATTCAAGTCAAGTCAAGTAGTTACACATCAAGCAACTTGAAACTCAAGTTTTTCAAGCTAACTACTTGATTTTTCTTGAAAAAATAAGTTCTCTTTTGATATTAATCTGATTAACTGCCAAAACGCAATAACAATAAAAATCTATGTATGTAAAGATGTAATCTTTTATTTAAAAAAAAATACAAAAACGAAAACTCCACAAACTTAGTTAAATAATGAATGAAATAATATGAAATAAAAATACGAAATAATGACAATAATACATAGATAAACAACAAATTCAAATGGGGGTTGGTTGGTTCAGTGGTTAGAGTCGAGGGCTCGTGACCGGGAGGTTCCGGGTTCGATCCTCGTTAGAGGCGAAAATTTATATCGGGTTTTTTCAATCAAAAATAAATATCCATAAAAAAAGCTCAGAGAAGAATCCCCACCTGAGCCTTCACTATTGGCTTCTAATTAACAGTGCTGTTCCTAGAGTGACGCCGGGAAACAGAACAGAACACGAGGGTAATACCAGAGCAGATCGATATGAAGTAATATCAAGTAGTTTGATTTTACTTGATATCAAGTCAAGAAGTTCAGATCGAAAATCAAGTCAAGCCAAATATCAAATTTTCAAAAGCTTGAGCTTTCAAGTCAAGTCAAGTATTTAAGAAAAAACTCAAGCTACTTGGCTTGATGAATCCCTACTGAAAGTGTACTCGCTGATCCGAAATTTGGAAATATATTATTTAGGGTACACGTAAGTGCATATGAAAAAAGTCACAAAAAAGTAAAACTTTTTCCTTTGTTTTTCTGTTTTTTTTGTTTGTTTTTTTGGATCTAAATAGTAAATAGGCTATAGATTAATATCGAGCCTGAAAATCAATTCTACGGCTAATGGTTTGGCTTGGAGGAAGTCCTTGTGGTTGCCAGGATTACCAGGTGGTTCTTGACCAACAGTTAGATTACTGTTCAATTCTTCCAGTGTTTGGGTCGCCCAAATTTCTGTGCATTTAACTGTAGGGTTAAAACCATCATACTCAAGCTGTTGTTTGTTTGATTTCGTCATATTTTTTCAGAAGGGCATTTTCTCGACCGATGAATAGTGGAGCTATTTAGCCGAGTGTTGGTAGCCTGGAGGTTGGGGTTGATTTGATGCATCCCATAATAGTTCTCATAGAAATGTTTAACAGGACGTCTATCAGCCTAGTATGTGAGCTGTTTAGCCACACTGGCGAGCAAAATTCAGCCGCAGAGAAACAGAGGCTCAGCGTCGTCGGAGCGTAGAGGCAGAAGCGCCCCAAGAGGTTACACATAATTTTTGCAGGATGATGTTTCTGCTGTTTACTACCTACCTAGGTATTTGAGTGCGCGATTATAGGATAGCAAGATGCTGTTAGGTCAAATGTTTAGCTCTCTTTTTTGGCGTTTTATTGTTAAGGTGAAAACACGATATTATTGCTTTGCTCATACTTGCCTTTAGCTTCCACCCGCTGAAGTATGCTCCCAGGATTGAAAGATCGGCAGTTTGTGTGGACTCTAAAATCTCAAAGATGGTACTTCGGTACGCTGGAATAGGTCATCTGCATATGCGAATTTCCGAGAGGATAACTGAGGAAAGGTCCGAGGTATATGAACAAGACGGGATAATTGCGTATGCAATGTGCCCGGTCATCGGTGTCGGAGCCTTTAGGGCGATGAAATACAGTATTTTTCATTGACAAATCACCCCTCCCCCCATAAGTAGTTTTTGTCCCGCCAAAAAAATGGCAGTCGTATTGAGAGTAGGCGGCAGAGAAGTTCTGTTTGTGCGCCATCTGGTACCCGGAGGTAGCGGCAAACCAAAGAAAGTCACTGCTAAAAAGCAGCAAACTTCTTGGCGGAACGCAAAGCCGCATTCGTTTTAGCCTGACTAGAAGAGCGCGCTTCTATGCCAGCTGCATATGAGAATCGATATACGAGGGTTACTCTATATCTCCGTCAATCCACCATTATGTAGACATCTGTTTCACGCTTATTAGCGATCATCAGTGCGCCAGCTGGCATAGAAGCACGCCCATCTGGTTAGGTGAAGCAAATGCACCTTGGCGTTTCGCCAAGAAGTTTGCTGCTTTTTAGGAGTGACTTTCTTTGGTTTGCCGGTACCTCCGGGTACCAGATGGCGCACAGGCAGATCTTTTCTGCCGCCTACTCTCACATGCTTTACATGTCTGATAGACATGGAAATGCTGATGCTGTCTATCTCCGTCAGTCGACCTATGGCGCTAATAAGCGTGAAACAGCTGTCTGCGAGCAACCCTCGGCAGTCATTTTGTTTTTTGTAAAACTGATGTAATAGTGTTGTACTAATTTAGCCATAGCTACCTACGTAAAGGTTCTACAAACAAAAAATAAGTCTCATTCGATAGAGAAACATGTAGACCATAGACTAATGGTACACATTGTCCAAATTTCGTTTCATATCAGGGCAACTAAATTGTTAGAATAAAATAATTATGTAATTTTTTGCGTTTTTTTTACAGTTTTAGTTTTTACAAAAAATCTAAGCTGTTAACCTATATTTTCCATTCCGTAATGCAATTCCGACTTGAATAATTTTGCTAATAAGCTCCTCGCGTGTATTTGGCACGTCGACATAGACTTTCTGTTTCATTGTACCCCACAAGAAAAAATCGGGAGTGGTCAAGTCCGGTAAACACCATTTAAGGGTGAGTGAGGTATTCTTAAGTTCTCAGTTGAGGGAGGACTGTGAATTCGGCACCAAGATTGTTTCATTTTGGACTTATCAACGATGAAATGTAAAACTGTGCTCTTCAACGGCTTAGATCGAAAATTAGTTCACAAAAACAATAGCTGTTCCTTGGCATGCCGTCAAACAGTTATTTTTTTATCAAATATTTTGTACTTTGATGAAGGCGATAGAGATGTCCAAAACATCTGTAAAGGTATATTTTTCAACATATGTGGATTTAATGATGAGCCAGTGAAGCACAATGCTCCTAATATAATTTTCTAAGAAGGGTTGAGGAGGTAAAAAAAATGAGATCGGAAATATTATTGAATCCTTTCCATAATTTTGTTTTCTTTATGTATACTCTTTTCATGTCCATAAATAGGTGAGGGAAGTATTGTGATCACGAAAATTTTCGATTTAGATATAGAACGCTTTCTGGTCGTTTTATGATATCTACATAACGAACATCCATGTCGCTCATTACTATAGGTCTGTCTGGCAGTCTGTTTGTCTGCCTGTCTGTCTATTGGCGTTTTTCGAGCCTCGAAATCTCGTAACCGATGCATGGATTGTGATGAAATCTAGGTAGCGATATGCTGCGGGATGGTAGTAGGTAATGCGGCTACTATTTTAAAAATCGGTGTCTGGACGGCGAAGTAATTAGCAAAAAACAAATAATTTTACATATTTCCTCTTACGCGTTTTAGGGGTTACTGATCATTTTCTACTTTTTCTGTACTCAGAGGGTGAATATATTTGTTGTATTAATAACACCCTCTACCTTGCGCTAAAAAAATTGACTTTGGTGATATCGCGCGATTTTTAAACCTATCCGAATGCTGCTTTTGAATTTTATATCTATGGCATAATTTGATACATATACAGGGTGTCCCACGACGATTAAGACAAGCAATATATTGGAACTGGGCAGTAATAGCGAATTATAATTTCGGGGGTGTAAATTAAAGCAAATATAGTATCTTTTCTTATTATTGTGTCACCCAACGAGGTATTTATTTTTGGTCACGTGATGTCGGATTCAAAATTTTTAATGGAAGACACTGTATATTTGTGACTTCTTGTGTTCCTTCCGATAAAATAATTCCAACAAACTAGCACACTTGGGGTCTAAAGTGATTAATTCAAGAGCTACAGGTACTTAAAGGACTGTACCACTACCATGATGAAACACTACCAAGTAATTTAACATGTTATAATCAATGGTAGTGGTAGCATCCTTTAAGTACCTGTAGCTTTTGAATAAATAACTTTAGACCCCAAGTGCGCTAGTTTGTTAGAATTGTCTTATCGAGAGGAATACAAAATGTCACAAATATAAAGGGTGTCCCATTAAAATTTTTGAATCGGACGTCACGTGATCAAAAACAAATACCTCATTGGGTGACACAGTAACAAGAAAGGATACTATATTTGCTCTAATTTAAACAGCCAAAATTATAATTCGCTACTACTGTCCAGTTCCGATATACTGCTTGTCTTAATCGTCGGGGGACACCCTGTATATTATTATCCTATAACGTGTAACTTGGAAACTATGAACTTGATTATGATGAAATTGTGAACCGCATACCGTGGAGGAGAAATCAACAAAAATCGAGAAATTGCGCAAACTTCGTTTTTAGATATTTCAAAAGTCCCTCGTCGTTGTCTACTTTCTTGATGAGGATGGTGTAGGATTAGAGGAACTCACAATTTTTTGTCAGCACCAATAATGAAGCATTGATGGAAGACACACAACGCCATTTTTCCTGTATCAATCTACTTTCGATGTCATTTTTGTCCAAATATATTTGGTGACATGCATTGATATTTATTTAGTTCCACTCCAAAAACTTCTGGCTAGCATTTCCGATAACCTTTTGTCCGCGAGCGTTAGAAGTTTCTCTATAAATGTTCAATCGTGACCCTTTAACGTCCAAAAAAAACTCGTATATGCAAAGTGGTTGCTGCTGCGTCTTACACGATGAGATGAGAGCATTCACTGGAAGATTCCGTCTTCAACTATTCGAATTAGATCGCATTCAGATTCAGCTTCAGCCGACGGGGTGCCGATAGAGAACACACCAGCAATAGTTCAGTCAACAGGGATGATCAGTAAAACGTTTCACTAATACGTCCCTTGAGAGTAGAACTGTACTATGTCCAAATTGTAGAGAGTAGAACTGTACTATGTCCAAATTGTCCATTTTGCGTCCACACTGAAGGGGGGATAATAAATTCGCAAAATTCAAACTAGACTATCTTTTCTGTGTTGGAGGTAGACTAGTTCGGACGTGCCGTTTTGGAGATAGTATACATTTACGATGTACTTACACTAGTTCTGCTTTCGCACGTTTGGAGGTAGTACACAGCATCGGAGGACATAGGTTTGTTCTGATCTGCTGTATGTGACTTAGTACACCCCCAGTGGCGATGGGCTTGTCTTAATATATACTTTGTCTACCATTTTCTATAACATAGAGAATGTCCCAATTCAAAGTAGTGCACCTTATTACCAATTATCTCATATGACTACATGACTACGTAAATGTTTTGAGGCAATTTTTTAGTTCAGCGCGTTTAGAGCAATAATCATAAGTTAATAAGTGCTCCATCCCTCAAATTGCTATTTTGGTCCCTGATGCAACCAGATTTGGGCTACCTACCGTTCTTGAGTATGGCCTCCATTATACAGGGTGTCCCAGAATTTCCTTGACGTGTATTCTCGTAACAAAAAAAGTTCAAACCAGAACTGAGTGGAATTTTTGGATCTCTCATAAAACGCTTTAAAAAAAAATTGTATTTTAACCCTTAAAACTCACCCCCAACTTTCTTTTCTCAAATAGCGCCCAACAGTTTTTCCTAAACAAATTAATTGCTAATTATATTAAAAATCTTGTAGTACCTTTAATTTTGTGCAAAATATCAATTTTTCCGAAGTCCTAAGCATAAAATAAATAGAATGAGGATTTCTTTGTGGCGTAGTATTTTCGTAAGAAAAACAGTTAAAAAAGAAAATTAAGTGGGCCTTTCAATAGTACTGAATGACTTATCATACCATGCTTTCGAAACGTTTTTTTTCACTCAAACCCTAGAAGCATTGTATGATAGACCAGATATCTAGTACTTACACTTACTTTGTTACAATATCTATGAACTACTGTATGGTACTGGCTATTAAAAGAATACAGCACAAGTTTCTAAGGTACGTAAGATATAAAGAACAACACAGTCGAAAATGTGAATTATTCTGAATTGGAAGGAAAGCTCTCTTCACAGTTCATCCCTTCGGGTAACTCACATATACAAATTCATTTTTAAAGCTCGGTTTTCACACAGTAGGAAATTATTCAGCAGGTTATGAAAACTGCCAATAATTCAAAAACTACCTGATAAATCTGCTTGATAATTATGCATGTCTACAAAATTGTTTCCTCAGAATACTTGCTTTATTATCTCCGTAATTCACGGTTTTGACTTCATCAAATACTATTATGGCTTTATAATTTTGTTGTTGTTCGTTAAATAAAAAACAAATTCCATAGTACTTTCTCAAAATTGATAAATTTCAGTACACAAATAGAAGGTATATTTTGAATTTACAGAAAAATCGAAATATCTCGGAAACTGATGGATGTAGGTATAACAAGTGGTGTACAAAGATAAAATAGCATATTAAAAGAAATTCTTTGGTATAATAAAATACTTGGGGGTTACATTTAAAAAAAAAGAGAAAATCTAGGTTTTGCATTCCTCATCACCCTGTTTGTAATTATGCGTCGTCGGCTTTTAAGTATATTTTAAATTTACAGAAAAATCGAAATATCTCAGAAACTGATGGATATAGGTATAACACGTGGTATACAAAGATAAAAGAGCATATTAAAAGCAATTCTTTGGTATAATAAAATATTTGGGGGTTACATTTAAAAAAAAAGAGAAAATCTTTTGCATTCCTCATCACCCTGTATACAATTATGCGTTGTCGGCTTTTTTTACAGCCGATTTTAAAGCAAGAGGGTATTATTTTTCTTTTCGTGTAAAAAATAATGTTTGAATCATTATTTTTTGATCTACAGTACGTTCATTTGACAGCTGACACATAAAAATGATCATAACTTTTGAAATACCCTGCATAATGTTACAGTACCTTAAATTGTAAGAAAGGGGATTATTAGTAGAATCTAAATATGGGATAATGTATAGGGGGTGTCAAAAAAAGTATATGTTAGCATCACCGCGTAGTTATGCATCACCCTGTATAAATATAAATGTTTTCTTAGCAAGGAGCTACAACTTTTATATATGGTCACGCCATATTCTAGTAAGCTTTGTCATGGCCCCACGTGCCTGTTGAATACGCCGTCGAATATCATTTTCACAGCTACCCGAATTGTCCATCAAAGAACCGAGGTACACAAAATTTTGAACTACTTCACGACGGACTATTGACTTTATTTCTCGATGATTATCATGCTCTCTATCTACGATCGTAACCTTGGTCTTATTGTAGTTAATACCAAGACCATACGCTGCACTATGTTGTTCTAAGATGTTTAATAGAGCTACTAGTTCTTCCTGAGAAGCTGTAATAAGGGTTACATCGTCAATAAATCTTAAGTTGGATATTTTGCTTCCGCCAATAGTTACACCGCCATTCCAGTTGTCTAATACCTGTCTCATCACAAATTCAGAGTAAATGTTTTTTTTGCTGTCTTACAACAGTGGAGTTGTCGATCGATCCGGTACTAAAAACTCATCAATGCATAAAAGTTTTATAAAACATGCTCCCAGGAGTTGTAGCAATTTTCAATGACTAACTTGTTTTAGGAAAATATTACACAGCATGTGTACCTTTTGTTGTACGGTTAGGGTTCCTGAGCCAAAGGTCTTACACAGCAACGAATAAACTGCTGGGAGGCAGGAAGCAGTTGTAGACTAGGCTATAAGAGGAGGAGAAATGCCTACGGTGCTGTGCTTTTGTCTTTTCAATACCGATTTGGGACGAACCGGACTGCTTGATTTGGCAGTATTGGGCAATCCATACTGTGTGTGTGAACCATATGGCTTGAATAGTAGTTAAGTTATGTAATAGGGTCTTTCGACTAAATTGGATATGGAGGCGCACTAAAAGGGGTCTTTGTTCTCAGCCTCAGCGGAACTTTTTCTATCTGAAATCATTGTAATTATCATTTGGATAATGATACGTTCGCATTAGAATCTATACAATTGGCGAAATATTGCTACTCGCATTCTTCAGTCGATAACGTACAATTTTGGAGGACTCTGGGACCATTTTGGCTTCTGGGATGTTTTTGAACAAAAAATTACTATCTTTCTCTCAGATTTTTTTGAACAAAGCTAAGAAAAGGCATTAGTGAAGTGGATTAGAACAGCTAAGATTGAAAAAAAATAGTAATATTGTCTTCTAGACCAGTAAAGTATCCCGCAAGGATTTGCTTTAAGACTTGTGGAACGTAGTTTATGATAGGGAATTCAGAATCAATATGCTGTTTGAAATTAAGTGGAGGTTATAGTAAACTGCTAGAGGACAGCAGATTTGCGAGGTAAAGGGGGAGGTTAATATTCGAGCTACAGCGGGCGTGGCCAATTTACTATAATCCCTACTACAAGGATATACTGTCAACCTCAGAGTAACAACTGAACATAGAGGTAGTAAACAACTAATTCTAATAGGCCGACATTTTTTTCGACGTTGTCATAGTGACCACCAGATATGGTAATCATAATTGTTTACTATCGTTTTAATTGTATAGTATTCAAAAATATCCCATTCGACGTTAAAAAGACGTTATTTTGATGGTTCAGGAATGATTACAGCAAAATCAATAGATATGTTGACTTCTACTGCGTATTTCTCCATCATAAACGCAAATTCTGAAGTCTTATATAAATTTTGAGGAGCTGGCAACGCCGACATAATTTTCATGCGACTTATTTACGGTAGAAGCTCGACTTTCAAACGTTTGTTTTGTTTGTGCGTCTTTTATGCTTGGTCAGTAAAATCGAATTTGCTATTTGTTGCTAACTGTAGTGTCCAAATTCGGTAAAGCATTCAAAAAGAGGAAGCACAACTTTGTCAAGTCTATAACTAATCCAATCAGTAGAGATATATGGGTCATTCTCACCAAAAACAAAAAAATAGTGAACCATGTGTCAAAAAAAAAAAACAAAAAGTATTATTTGGAGTGATTCGTGATTTTATTAGCCCACTGAATGTTCCCGACGTAGCCAAAAGTTACAGTGGGAAAATATATTGAAAAACCAAAAAAGGGAGTAAAACCTCCTCTCCGTTAGCTGTCTCTGCACCTGTTATTCCACATAACGAAGAATTTGTTTGCTGCATTTGTTGTTCGTTATTTTTGAACTAACTTCATTTGATACCTCTGATGTTGAATTACTATCTAAGGTTAGCTATATGACTGATAAAATTTGAAATTAGGTTTTCTCAGTATCAAATATATTGTATTTCTCTTCCGCTAAGGCATTTTATAGCCATAAAATTCGCTTACAACCATAGCGCCAACTATCGAAGCAACATTAGAGAGTTAAGACGCCATACATGTCAATGGTTGCTTACTATTTTATTGTATTTGGAAGACAATTTATTATTGCAAAGAAGATACAGTAAAGCTATATCTGTAAAGGATACTACTCTGCTCCGTCAACCTGTTTAAATGGTCGAAACAAAATAATCGTGAACAGATTTGTAATTAATTCATAAAGGATAATAATCGGAACTTTCTAGCAACCTGTTTGAAGTTGTGAAATATCTTGGTTTAGTCAGAATTGTTCACGAACAAAAAATTCACAAAAGTTTTTAATAATGGATTATCAATAAAATTGTTTCCTGCAGATACGATTTGCAAGTCACAGATTATAGCAGATATAAAAATAATTTGGGAGCTTGAGGACTTTTGAAATCTTACGCACTGTACTGGGTTTTGGAATCATTTAATTTTACTTCTTATATTCTTGAGTCCCTTATTTCTTGAACCTTTTTCAGATACAAATAATTATCTAACATTTTTCTGCAGTGGTTGACACTGCAGGACCAAATTACCATTTCATAAAAATGATTCAACCAAAATACCTCAACCTTTACCTAGCTCTATTAAACATTTTATAACAACACAGTGCAGCATATGGTCTTGGTATTAACTACAACAAGAGCAAGATTATGATCGTAGATAGAGGGCATGATAATCATCGAGAAATAAAGTCAATAGGCCGTTGTGAAGTAGTTCAAAGTTTTGTGTACCTCGGTTCATTGATTAACAATTCGGGTAGTTGTGAAAATGAGATTCGACGGCGCATTCAACAGACACGTGTGGCCATGACAAAGCTTACTGAAATATGGCGTGACCATAACATCACTAAAGCTACCAAAATGTCGCTGGTTCAGTCTCTTGTCATCTCCATCTTTTTGTATGCCTCGGGAACTTGGACTGTTAAAAAGGCAGATCGAGCTCGCATAGATGCTTCTGAAATGTGGACGTGGAGGAGAATGCTGAGAATTCCTTATACCGCCCATCGAACTAATGTTTCCATACTGGATGAGCTCGGTAATCCAAAGAGACTATCCTTCATTGTGTCGACGAGAATGCTTACATTCCACGGACATATTCACAGAAGCGATAATATGGAGAAACTTGTAGTTCAGGGTCACACCCGGAGTGGGCGGCGCCGTGGCCGTTCCCCTACGCGCTGGATGGATACGACGAAACAGCTGCTGGATATGAGTATCAAGAGCGCCACTGAGCTGACAGTAAATCGCGAACGATGGCGAGCTACAGTTCTCAAAACTATTGATAATATTCGTGTCTGCAATACTCTAGCTCCGACTTAATGCATTTTACGAGTTCACAACATGTCTGTTAAGACATTGTGATGATTACTTAGCCATACAGAATCATACTATTAGAGCTTGACATCTTCATCGCCAGTCTTTTTCATGAGGAATATAACAAGCAATCGGAAAATAAAAGATGGATACATCCCTGACAAATGCCTTGATCAAAATTCAATTCGATACGCTCGCCTAGCTCGGAAGCATTTGTTATGTAAATCCACGTAGCAGTAATTCGATATATAACACGAACAGAACAGATGATCATTCGCCTATAAGCGAAAAATTTATATATTTGCTCTGGCGGCCCATAATAAAGATGAAAAATAAGAACGATAAAGTCTGACAGCGGCGCTTTTCGGAATCGCATAAAGGGTGGCAATGCATGGGAAATGATTGTTGTTGGGGATAAATCAGGAGATGTGTACGATGGGGCGGGATATTGATGTAATCTGTCAGAGATAACGGAGTGTAACGTAACGCATTTGGAATAACAAAAAATAAATGTTTATAGTAGCGGAAACGACATCTCATTTTTATTTCTGGAGTCACAGTTATCTGAAAAGTTTTTCTTTTTAGACCACAGTTTCGCTATTCACGTAAGAGGTAGGAGGCATTGCTGATATACATAGTTGGGCAACATTAGCTATAAACCATGACAGAATCAGTCTAGGCTGTACTGCCCGCTAGTTACGGATAGTTACGCCGGTGGGCAGATTGTTTGGAAATGTCGTATATGACGTACCGTTCAAAGAGTTGTTGGATGTTTATGTTTACGCGTGGAGGGTGAAGATATTTTTGGGTGTACAATTATTGTATATTTTTGGCTGTAACCCAGAATAGCAGTAAGTACACACTGATTTATTTATTGGAACCGTATACTTTTGAAATATACACTGTAAAAGTAATGTTGTAGTAAAGGTGTGGTCGTTGATCAGCTTTCTATTATTTAAAACTCCCTTAACCTGAACTGGTGCTTACAGTACTGATAGTTATGTAAGGAACCATACTTTCGATTGGCTTAATCCATAGTCATCTTTCTGAACAAAACGTTCACAGACAAAATATATTCTTGGTCGAACAATATATGGATACTTGCGTTCAAGTATACCATATCTTCCTATATGCGCAAATCTGTAACAATCTCAAACCAACAATGTGCTATTTTGATCATATTGCATTAAGCAGATATTTTAAATTCTAAGCAGGCGAAGCCTTTAAAGTAAGAATATGAAACCTTAAATCAAGTATCTATATGATAATCTTCAACACAAAACAATAAATATATCATCTATAAGAATAGTACATACTGACTGAAGTATTTAATAATCTTGGCATAACCAGCTCACGATTTTGGTCTTCTTGAAAGCAGCATCTGAGGGTATCAGTGTAAGCATTCGGCAATTTTAGGTTAAATAGAGGGCTCCACCTACACCACATTGAACTGATTTAAATTATCAAAACTTTTTTCCGCTTCGCTGCATAAATGGGTTTATCAAAAAAATCGTTTCCTCAATATGTTTTACGTAAAAAAGGTATACTTTGTTTGAGTCGCTAGAGGTTTGCAAGATAACCTTAATAGAAATTTCCAATGAGACTGAATTATCGGTATTTCTGCACCAATTATAGGGTCATACATTTAACTACCGTTAAAGAAGTATTCTTAAACTTCAACACCAATTATTTTAATATTAGATATGTTTGAAACATGTCTTTTGATCTAGTACTAGCTTTCGAGAATACCGAGAATTCTTTCGATCACATTTTACAATTAATTAGGGTGCCCGGGAAATTTCAATAAAGGTTATCTCGAAAATGGTTACCTCTAGCGACTTGAACAAAGTATTCCTCTTTTATTCATAATACATTGCGGAAACGATTTTTAAATATTCACATTGATGAACCAAGCCGGAAAAAAGTTTTGATAATATAAATGAGTTCAATGTGCCGTAGGTGACACCCTCTATTCGTGATGGAAAAACCGTTATTGGATTTGGATTTCTCGCCTTAAAAAACCTCCGATACGTAATTTTGGATCGTTGTGCCATTTTTATGCGGCATAATTGAGAAAAAAACGAAAATAAAAGATAAATTTTGACACACTGTATCTTGAAAATTAAGCATTTTAGGGCTCCATGTTCCTCTCTCAATAATAATTGTTCTTCTATCATGAATAGAGGGCCCCACCTACGGCCTACGGCACATGTCAAGCGTTGTCAGTCGAATGTCCGGACACCCTGTATGTATGTCCTAGTTGCATGATTTTTTTGCGTTGCTTTGGTGATATCAGTTATGAGCAATTTCATTCAGGACGGTCATAACACCTGCTCTGTTAACATTTGTTTCATTTATTGCTTTTATATCGTTATATATGACACATCTATTGATGACCAATTCAGTGAATGAATTATTGTTATTGTAACCACTTTCAATTGAAACACCTGGTTTTTCTTTTTTTTTCACATTGGAATTCCATCATGCAGTGTTCAAGTATAAAGGCCTACTATGACTGATCTTCCACCAAAAAACAAATTGTTCTCAGATGATGTTGAAGTTTATCCGTACCGGGTTACATTTTCCATAGCTCCATCATTCCATTAAGGAACATAGGGCCTTTACAAACCAGTCTGTTTTATTCTTCGTAAGCGCTATTATCTCTCTTCATATCTTTACCATTCTTCTTGCCTCGTAACTTCGTAACTGTTCTTCTCCAGGCCGCTTTGGATCTATGTATCTGGTTCCTTAGGAGCTCCACTCTCTGATGCTGTGTCTGCAAAAATAGGTATAAGCATAGCTGTGTTGATATTACGGCGAATGAAGTAAGAGTTCTTAATTCCAACAAGGAGTATGACTGGACCTGCGTAGGGTGCAGAACAGTAGGGAAATATATCAATGTCTTAAAGTCTTTGATTATTCAGCTGCAAAATGAAATTAAAGAATTGGAAACCAATACTGCAAGAACTATGAGCCAACCAGATTTTTCATTTGAGGACATCGTTTCCGAAATTTCCGAAAGGGAGAAGCGGAAAAATAATGTCATATTTTTTAATGTTCCGGAACCCGACCGCAGCCATTCAGCAAATGAGCAATCCGCAAGTGACAAGAACGTTTTTGTAGACGTACTGAAGGAAATAGTTCCCGAGGTATCGATTGGTAATATAAAACCGATTAGGCTTGGAGCATATACATCTTCAAAAAATCGTCCTATTAAAGTAACATTGGATAGTATCGATGTTGTGCGCAAGGTCCTATCTAATGCCCGGAAACTCAAGTCAAAAAAGGCAAATCGATTTCTACAAGAATCTAAGTCAAGAATTAACTGATCGTCATAATGCAGGTGAGACCAACTGCCAGATCAAGTTTTTTAATGGTACGCCTAGGATAGTGAATTTAAACTAAAACCGCCCAGCAGTCAAGTCAGCCAGATATCCATCTACCACCAGAATGTGCGTGGCATGAACAGTAAAGCGGATGAGGTCTATCCTGCAGTAGCCGGAGTTGAATTTGATGTGATAGTGCTCACTGAAACATGGTTAAAGGAAGGTACTCACAGTAATGATTTTTTTCCGAATGATTATCAAGTTTACAGAAGTGACCGTAAGTTTGAAGTTCTAGATTTGTTTACCGGTGGAGGTGTTTTAATTGCATTTAATAGAAATATTGACTCAGTCCTCATGGACACTTCGTATTTTGATGAAAACTTTCCAATCATTGATTTCGTCTGCTGTAAATGTCGTGCCTCTAGTACTGTAGTTTTTTTTATTGCATTATATGTTCCACCTCAGGTGTCGCTTTATGATTTTGATCTATTCTTCGAGGCTTTAGAGCAATGGGGTCCAATAGCTGGCGAGAAGGTTGTTATACTGGGTGATTTTAATGCCCCAAAGTATAACTTGCATGATATTAGTGATGGAAAAACTAGAACTTTGAATAACTTCGTTTCTTATTGCATTGCCACCCAGTATAATGCCATTCTCAACAGCCATGGCAGGCTTTTAGATCTGGTTATAAGCAATGTTGAATGTCAGATGGAGCGTGACGATAACCCGATTGTTCAAACCGATGCTTACCATCCTGCATTGACAATTAAACTCAAAAATCTATCATTGATAAAAAATAATCTCGGACCTGGCAAACAGCAGAGAGTTTATAATTTCAAGAGATGTGACTTTCCCAATTTACACTCTGCATTAACTGATACTGACTGGTTATTCTTACGCAATTCAAGTAACATTAACGAGGCAGTAGATGCATTCTACGAAAAACTGTATGGTATTATGAATAACCATATACCTCTTTATAAAAACTTGACTCGTAAATTTCCTTGCTGGTATAATTCTACTATTATTAAAAATATAAAAGAGAAAGAAAGATGTCACAGGATGTGGAAGAGAAGCCATGAACAGTGCCACAAAGAGGGGTTTAGAAGGATTAGGAGTTTAACTAAGCAGCAAATCAGGGTCGCGTACAACCAGTATATATTTAAAATCCAAAACTCAATAAAATCTGATCCGAATGCTTTTTGGTCATTCATCGGTCAGAAAATAGAACCTCGCGAATTCCAGGTAGCATGCGTTTGGGGGATAACTCCTGCAGTGAACCTGAGGAAATTGTTAACGCATTTGCAAATTTCTTTAAGAGCATTTATTTACCTTCAGTACCATTGAATGAAGCTAGTACCACATATGATAGCCAAACTGGTCATGTTAATATAACAGAACCTATTATGGAGAGTCAAATTTATGATGCAGCGAAAAAACTGAAAAATAAAATGACGGCGGGTCCGGACAAGATACCGTCCTTCCTTGTAAAAGATTGCGTGCCAGCCTTAATCAAAGGTTTACTGATTCTGTACAATCTCATACTAACTTCTAAAACTTTTCCAGATAAGTGGAAGGAAACTAGGGTATGTCCAATTTTTAAATCAGGCAATAGGTGTTTAATTGAAAACTATCGCTCAATTTCTATTCTTAACAATTTTGGAAAACTCTTCGAAATAGTTCTTTATAACAGAATATATGCGCCTACATGTAGTCATACTTCTGAGTTTCAACATGGCTTCATGTGTCGTAGATCCACTATAACTAATTTGGGCATATTCACTCAATTAGCGCTAGATACAGTAGATAATCAAGGGCAACTGGACGTAGAGTATACAGACTTTTCGAAAGCCTTTGGCAGGTTAGATCACTCCGTCTTGTTATCAACACTATAATTGTTCGGTTTTACTGATTCCTCTGTTATGTTGCTATCTTCTTATTTATCTAATCGGCAGCACTTTGTTGCGTATAATGGTTATCAGTCACGCTCTTACACTGCTACCTCCGGAGTACCACAGGAATCTAATTTAGGCCCTTTATTATTCCTGATTTTTATAAATGATCTTTGTCATGTACTTCAGTGTGGAAGGCTGTTATTTGCGATGATTTAAAAATGTTTGCTGCTATTAAATGTTTTGATGACTGTGTTAATCTTTAACTCCAGTTGAATCTGCTACAAAAGTGGTGTCTGAAGAATAAGCTATTCCTAAATATCAAAAATGCAAAGTTATGTCCTTTTCTCGCAAACGTAATACTACTGTGCATCCGTATATGTTATAAGACACTCTTCTTGAGCGTTCTGAAATGGTTTGTGATTTAGGAGTTGATTTTGGTTGTCTGCTTAGTTTTGATCACCATATATTTAGAATAGTAGCGGAGGCAAATAGAGCTTTATAGTTAGAAACTGTAAGCATATATATGATATAACAGCCCTAAAGAACTTGTACTTTACTTACGTTCGCTCTAAGCTAGAATATGCCTCTGTTATCTGGAGCCCATATAAAATATACATAACTAGTCCTGTGCATTTCAAGTTGCGCAAAACTAGTTCTGTGTATTTTAAGATGCGCAAAACTAGTTCTGCCTATTTGGTAATGCTCAATAGCCGTATAAAATCCATATTTCGGGTTTGGGAAATATTCCTTGCTCAAAACTAGTTCTGCATATTTTTTTCGGGCATTGCCCGAATTCGGATTTGATCGTAACATATCCATTGAAAAATTTCAAAAAATCTTTACTTTTTATCAAGAGTATGTAACTTCCTTCCACTACAGTCAAGGTTAACAGAGTAAAAAACAATAATTTCGCCACATTTTGACTACTGTCCATCTGTTACATACCTATTTAATACAAATCAACTAACTAAACTGCAGAAGCTGCAAAACCGAGGCATGAGAAAACGTTGTGATTGGCGGACATCTATAAATTTCATGCTACCTTCTTTAAGGTCTCACAAAGGGTGTATTATTTAACAATGATTTTTATATTTAAAATAGTACGAGGAATGACACCTATTTACTTGACTGGTGATATTAGTTATATTCATGACATTCATTTCTATGGTACAAGGAAAAATACAAATATTTACGTTCCAAAAACAAGCAAAAAGGCACAATCAATTTTCCACTTTTTAAGGGATATGATGCATTTAACAAGTTCCCAGCTATATCAAGGAAAATTCAACTGTCAGTATTTTAAGACAACTCGTTAAGTATCTCAACGTCTTATTATCTGAATGTGTAGTGTTATGTCTTCTGGAAGTTATTATATGTATTATATGAGTAGCTTGTATTGTTTAATTGTGTAATTTTATTTTACAGTTTGATGAAACCTACTGTTAACGTATTTCCACAGATGATTATTATTAATTAGTTTTTTATGTATACTAGGAATTGACTATTTCAAATAAATAAATATTCTTCTCTGATAATGACTAATCTTACACCAAAAAACAAAATGCCCTCAGATTCTGCCGAAATTTATGCGTACTGGGTCACATTTTACCATATATGTCATACGGTATCCTGCTTCGGATGCATCTCTGCAAATCCCCTCTTATCTACAAATTTACGCTAGTGAAAACCCATAAAGCCGTCCGGGCAACAAGACCTGTACACAGCGGATGTTTATGCAGGGGATGGGCATTGTATACAGGGTGCTATTTACAGCACAAGCCGTGTCGTAAATATGGGATAATGTGCTGCCTTGCGGGCCTTTTTGTAGCAGATTAAGACGTTCGTTGTCTCGTTATCTTGGTAATTGCTTTCAGTGGCTCTACGTTTTTTTTTAGCTGGTAGTGCGTGTTTCTCCATCGCGGTAGCACACGAATTGGGGTATAGGGGATTATTACCCCCATACCCACTGAAAAAAAAATACAACAGATCAATAATGGGTGGACCCTCCATGTTGACAAATGCACTCCTCTAGCCTACGCGACATGATCGTAAGCTGGTTGTTGATGAACTGTAGACCCACAGCCTCTCAAGCTGCTCTCACAGCATGTTCCAGTTCTTCCAACGAGGTTGGAGGATTGGATAAATCGCCCATCCGACATCCGACGGTACGAAACTGTAACTGTTCCTATTGGTTGAAATATTCAAAATGACGTGGAATCAAAATATTTCAACCAATAGGAACAGTTTCGTGCCGTCGTATCGTCGGATGTCGTGTACATCTGAATTAAGCTTTACACGTTGGCGTCCGTCATGTGCCCCCAGACAAACCTTGAATCCATCGGAGAAGGCCGACTGATACCACCCAGCATGCCATTGTTGGTGTTCTTGGCGCCAATCTAACCGTTGGTGACGACGATTTGTAGTAAGTGGAAGCACCAGATGAGGACGATATGATCCTAAGCCCATTTCACTCAATCTGTAGTACACCGTGCGGATTCGAATGTACCTCCTTGCATACCAAGCGTCAGCAATAGCTCGAGTGGATCGCATTCTATCTCGAAAGGCCAGTAGTCGTAGATGACGATCTTGCCTGTCTGTAGTTTTCTACGTGCTCAAGAATCTCTAGCTCGCTGCATTCGCCCTTCTGCGATCTATGCGTGCCATGTTGCTACAACTGTAGCCACGCTACACCCCATGGTTACAGCATTTGCTCTGAAAGAAGTACCATGTTCCCGTTGACCTACAATCCGACCCCGTTCAAAGGGGCTTAACTGCGTGAACTGGGGTTGTCGTCTTCTAGGCGGCATCTCTACACAACCAATTCATCTCTTGTACACAACTAAGTGTTCTCTCGCCATATTTTCAACCGATATCATCGTTTTTGGACCGACAAAAGGCCATGCTTTGTTTTTACACATCTAGAGTTTTTAGAGGTGCTATGTAGGTAAATAGCGTCTGAATGAACAGAAAATGTTATATGTGTACCAGAAGAGATGGTATTGTCTAGCTGTGTACAAATTTTCAATGCAAATATCCTTTAACAGTAAAGCTTAATTCAGATGTACACGACATCCGACGATACGACGGTAGGAAACTGTTCCTATTGGTTTAAATATTCAAAATGATGTCAAATCAAAATATCTCAACCACTATTGCAAAATGGTACGTGTTAGGGCTTTAGTAATGTTTTTCCTATTGTTAGAAGGGCATTTCCGTTTTAAAAATAAAGATTTGCTTTGTATTGCAAAAACCTTGCCGACCAGTGTTGAGCCTCGTGTCCACTAGCAAATAAAATTGTTAAGAGTTACTCTCACAAGTTACTTGCGTAGCGTGTGCACGTCGTCATTAGAGAAATATTGCAGCAAAATTACTTGCACATAAAGGACTTGCGACTTGTTGAAAGCTTATAGTGTACACGGTTACTCTCAGGAAATTAGTTTGCCATAAGCATTTCGAGACTGTTTCGAAAGTCTTGCAGCAAGGAGTGTTGTAAATCAAATATGGAGAAGTTCAACTGGACGAGAGAAGACATGTGTCTTTCAATTGAAAATTTTAAATTATATCCCGAATTATGGAATGCACATATTACAGAATTTAAGGACAGAATCAAATAGCAGAATGAGTTACAAAAATTGGCCGACTTATTTAATACTCCTACAGCGAAAATTCAAGGGAAGCTACATAATTTGAGAACGCAAGTTAACCAAGAATGGAGAATAATGCAAAAAAAGAAAAGTGGATAAGGGACTAATGAAATATATAAGAGTACTTAGTAGTTCTTTGAGTCATTAAAGTATGTATCACTAGCGTAGTTCTACGCTGAATCCACTTTCTCACCCAACATTTTCTCCGCCTTTTACTATCTTGTTTTCTTTTTTTAATTAAATATATCACAACTACCGCAGCAGCTACAGATTTTGCATACGACATCTTATCTATAGTGTATACGAAATCAGAACAATCAAGCTTAAGTCAAATTGCAAAATCAATTTCCTAGATTAAATTTGCGAACAATTAAAAGATAGTGTAGACAAACAAGCAAGTACTTGCTGCAAAAACTATCACACGTTACTTGTGGATAAGTGGGCACGAGGCTTTATGGAGATATAGTAAATTTTATTATTATTAAGAAGTACCCGTACGCTTGGATGCAACCTAATCTTAACCCTTGGGTCAAGCCTCCTGAGGGAGCATCAAGAGCGTCAGTAGCACAGGTTGAGTGTGCAATTGGGTGAGGTTGTGTTGTGCGAATGCTTTTTCCTTCTTTTATTGCTATTATAAGCTACTGCATGTCCAGTTAGATCCAACGTGATGTAACGACCGAATCCTGACCCAGGAGGCTGCATCAAGTGTCAGCAGCTCTGGCTCCGGCTCCAGCGTCGCGTCGCGTCGGTCGGGCGTCTGCAGCGAGAGCGTCGCGGCGCTGGCCGAAGCGGTTGACGGTCAGGGCCGCGCGAGGAAAGCGAAACCGGCAGCAGCAGCAGCAGCAGCAAGAAGAGAGCTTGCACCAGGAGCAGCAGCAGCGACGGCGGGCGGCGGCGGCGGCGGCGGCGGCGCTTGCGTGCAGCGACGCGACGGCCGCCGTCGCCGTCGTGACGCTCGTTGTGTGTGCCGCCATCACCGGCGAAAGTGAAAACTGCCGACGGAGCGCCCGCAGCGGTGTCCGATGCAGCAGCCGATGCCGGAACGAGCGCTGTTGCCACGTCCCGCAGTGCGACTAGAACCATCGGTTTAACCCTCAGAGTAACAATTGAACATAGAGGTAGTAAACAACTAATTCTAATAGGCCGACATCTTTTCTTACGTTGTCATATTGACCACCAGATACGGCAATCATAATTGTTTACTATCGCCTTAATTGTATATAGTATCCAGAAATATTCCATTCTAGTTAGAAAAGACGGTATTTTGATGTTTCAGCAAAATCAAGAGATATGTTGACCTCTACTGCGTTAGTGCATATTTCTTCATCATAAACGTAAATTCTGAAGTTTTGCATAATTTTGAGGAGCATGCGCTCGACTGTCCAACTTTTGCTTTGTTTATTGTTTGTACGTCTTTTATGCTTGGTGAGGAAAATCGAATCTGCTATTTGTTAGTAACTGTAGTGATGCTTTACGGACTTGCTGTGCTATATTCGAGTGTAGTTTAACAGTTTTTCGAGATGGAACTCAAAAAGTGCAGTGTTTGTAACAGCATTATTTACAATTTGAACTGTCACTGCGCGGTCACAGCTGATCAATGTTTGGATGCTGAAGTATCAAAGATGATGGCTTTGAGCATGCCATGCTGAAGTGGTTTGTTTACTACCTCTATGTTCAGTTGTTACTTTAAGGTTTCTCAATTCTGACTAGCTTAGATCAGACAGCATAGCCGGTGATGACAAATGTTTATTGGAAAACAATTTTCTACGTCTCTTGATGAAATAATATGCAAAAGGCGCATAGGTAAACGACATATACAAAAGTAGAGAAGAAAATGTTTCACCTGTTATTCGACGTTATAATTAAATATACCATGCTTTTTTGCTTGTTCCTGTTCACTAAGTTAAACAGTTTGCTTAAATAAATAATAATACAGGCACTTACTTTTTTCGTTCATTTCCTTTTTCAGAGATACCCTCATATTACGCAATATCTCGATTGTGGTAATCTTTATGTGATTGATCCCATAGCGCCTTGCGTTTGTTACGTGTCAAAAGTGTATGTTGTACTCATTCGCTTGAACGCTGTTTAAATGGCAATATCGCCCAGCATTGTCTTTGGTAACATAGTTTAAAATGTAACATATATGTATATTAAATACTTACTCAGATTTAGGCTTATTGTAAATAACACACATATAGTTTGTAGTATTTAAGTCCATTTATTCAGCATACTGTATGTACAATGCTAGTCCAGTTTGTATTTCCAAAGTACTCCAGTCTTCTATAGCTGCAGTCATCTGGAAAAGAACAAAAATATCAATATTACATTTAACTAAATCCATATGAACTTACCATGGCATTCCATCAATTCAAAACTCTTGTTTACATGTCCATGTTGATGAAGAAGAGGTTAGTCTTGCTTCTGATTCACATCTATCGCTTTGTACCTTGTAGACAGTTGACCAAGGTCGGACCACAGAATTAAATCACCACAGTTCATTACCATATGATAGGCGAGTTTGGCGCCGATTTTCACGGGAAAAAGCCATTTCCTTTTCACTCCTCTATTTTACTTGGACCAGGTGGTCACTGCGCATATTTTGCGGTTTTGAGTGAGAAGAAATCCTGTGAAGAATTGGATTTTGCTATTTACAGTGTCTGTAGAACCACTTATGTGGGATTCGTATAAAATCCATATCACACAGCTTCCAAAGGAAATACTCTAAAGCCACCCAACAGCAACGGTAGGTTGTGCATAACCTCCTTTCATGAGAATTGGTCATATGGCTCCCTCTGTATTACCCTTTCACATCTGTGGCCATGACTAATTATTGCTTTAAGTGTTGCTTAGTTGCTTCCAGGCATCTAACATGTTCCTCTTGTAGGCTTTTTAGGCTCAACACCAACAGCTTTTTAGGCTCAACCATCGGCTAGTCTTAGGCTGAGTCGAAGCCCATCACCAATACTAAAGACTGTCCAACTCTTTCACTTGCATGTCACCTCCGATCATCTGCTTGGTACTTGCTAGAACTACTGCTTCGCTCTATTATTGTGTGCATGCTTTGCTACCTCGCTTTGTGCCTGCCAGCTAATAAGGTATTTCCAGAAGACCCAGGACATAGTGCTTTGGAATACAGGTGGGAGATAGCATAAGTTGTAGATCCTGTGACTGCTTCATTGGAAGTACATCTGAAATTAGGAATTAGTTATTTTCAACTTTTGCCATTATTAAGCTTACTTACCATACGTAAATATAGTAGCGGAACAGCAACGTAATACAGCGGGGCCCCAATCAATAATCATTGTTATGTCAATCGACAGTGTGTTTAGATAACGTTTAGGAGTAGTTTTATCAGTCCTAAATGGCTGACGTATTCTAGCTGGTAAGAGACAGGTGCACTCTCCTTTCTCCCAGACAACAAGTACTTCGCAACATTAGTGCCGTTTTTGTATATATTTAAACGATAATAAATCGTTAGGTGATCCATTGATTTCAGTATTTTAATATTGGGGGAATTTCAGAATTCACCACTTGTTTGCACCCTTACTTCCACCCCAACCTTCAACTGTCAAACCAGAGGACAAGACAGTAGAGAGATCACAGCATAGAAGAACCCCCGGCTGAGCTGAGCATCCCATAAATTGGTGCATGGTGCCTAACATAAATTGGCACCAAAACCATTCTATAATAAGAAACTTCCAAAATCAATTTTCTAATTCCATCATGAATATATGAGTCGTACGTGGTCGGACGAAAAAAGAAACAAGTTTGATTCTCAAAATCAGGTGGTGCATACACGTGCGTACTCTGACGACCATTTCGTATGCAATATAACCGGTTCTATCTACCGGCCGGTGTTTGTTTCAGTCGCACGACTACGTACGACTGTGTACGACTCGATGATCGTACGAGTATTCATCCACTATAACCGTAGCCTGATGTAAACTACTTGCTTTTACTTGAAAAAGTTACCTTGATAATAAATTTTATGAGCAGTAAAATTAAAAGTAGAGCATATATTTATGAAAAAAACTATATTATGAACACATGAAACATATAAAGAAAACGAAATTACTCAATTCTGATTTTCTACACATTTCACACCAAGCATTAGTAGCTCCTTTTTGTGCAAGACAAATCCACTCTTTGTATGTGAAGCACTAGTTTCTGGTCCTCTCTCTCATTATTTCTAGGGCATAAATAACATCGATTGCTTCCGCTTTTCTCTTGGGCAATGACAAAAAGGCACTGATTATAAGTTCACATTAACGGTCGCGCGGGATACACCTGTATCCCACAGAAAAGCAATGGACGTAAACACCAAATTCAAACGTGGCACATCCACACTATAGTACTGGCACAACCAAAGTGTGTTTTACAATTACCTAAAAGTGCGTAGGCAGTTTTGTTTTGGTGTCGGTGCAACCACATTTTTAACGTATACAGGGTGGGCCAATAGTGCGTGGACGGAGGATTGTGGGCTTACTAAAAAATATTTCAAAAATCTGTCACTTGATCATGGTAGGGACTGTTGAGGGCTATAACGTAAAAATATTTTCACTTAAATTTTGACGTTTACACAGGGTGATTCATATCAAACTTACATTTTTTTAAATGGAACCCCCTATATATTATTGCATATTTGGATTCGTTGCTTAAATTATTGTGACTTTATGTATCACACATGGAACTTTAAACGAACCGTTTAGGCGCAAATCACCATTTTTGGTATAAGTAGGTATCAGAAAAAAATTGAATATCGCAGCGATTATAAAACTTAGAAGGCCGTGACTTTGCGGTACAACTAAGCATGAAATGCTTCACCTTAGTTCAGACGGCTAAAGTTGAATTCTTTTTGTACTCGGAGAAATCAGTAGATTAATTTAGGAAACTTCAATCACAGATAACTTGATTTTTTCAAATGGCAATGCCTATTTTGGTTTAAAAAATCGAATGTAATATTTCATTACCTTTCTAACGATATAGCATACTCGATACCAATCTGTTTTAGTTTTCATTTTATTTGAAATTTTCAGTCAAATAGGTGTTTTTCAATTTTCCTGCATGCAAGCAACCTAGCAGGCCATGAAAAATAAACAAAAGCTCATTAATATGGAAGAAACCAACTAACCTAGTAGAAAGATGCAAACTAACTAGAGCAACGGGGCAAGATTATGAAAATTTCTTACAACATATTAGCTCTAACCAGAAACAATAGCGGTAACAAGGACGCTCATTTTTCACAGCCTACTAGCTATTAGTCAATTTCCAACGTCAGTAAAAAAATATTTAATCAAAGGAAAACTACTAGTGATTGTTGCTGGCAGTAAGTATAATATCTATGTCTTCTGAGTAAATTTCCACATTTAATGCTATAAAAAAGTAGCCATTTCCGTAAATCAAAGGTAATGATACCTCTGACTGGAACCCTTCAAATTCTTCAGTAGGTACTTTTACTTATTAGCAAAATCGCGGAAAATGAAACTTGAATTGCAGTCTGTTTGAATTGTAAAACATAATCTAGTCTGCAGAAAACTACATGAAATAAACACAATTACAACATAGCGTAATTAAAAAATTCTAGCAATTATTTCAATAGATGTTCAGAATGCTCCAGTTGGAGATTTCACTTTTGACCTAACTAAACGGAACTAACTAATCTTTTTATCCCATTAGATATGAAATTCTAAACATGTTAGACTGTAAGCAAAAATCGCTGGTAATTTTAATTGTTTTAGAAAGTTGTCAAGCTCTAGTAGACCTCGATAGCTAGTAGGCTGTGAAAAACAAATACTTCTGTCATAGCCCAGCTACTCATTTACATTAGATATCTTGGGGCTGTTGTATCCGGTTAGAGCTAATATGTTGTAAGGAATTTTCATAATCTTGCCTCGCTGCTTCAGTTAGTTTGCATCTTTCTACTAAGTTAGTTGGTTTCTTCCATATTAACGAGCTTCTGACTGAAAATTTGAAAAAAATGAAAACCAAAAAAGACTGGTATCGAGAATGCTATATCGTTAGAAAGGTAATCAAATTTTACATTCGATTTTTTAAACCAAAATAGGCATTGCCATTTGAAAAAATCAAGTTATCTGTGATTAAAGTTTCCTTAATTAATCTACTGATTTCTCCAAGTACAAAAAGAATTCAATTTTAGCCGTCTGACCTAAGGTGACAAATTGCATGCTTAGTTGTACCGCAAAGTCACAGCCTTCTAAGTTTTATAGTCGCTGCGATATTCAATTTTTTTCTGATACCTACTTATACCAAAAATGGTGATTTGCGCCTAAACGGTTCGTTTAAAGTTCCATGTGTGATACATAAGGTCACACTAAAATTGACCAAGGAATCCAAATATGCAATAATATATAGGGAGTTCCATTTAAAAAAATGTAAGTTTGATATGAATCACCCTGTATAAACGTCAAAATTTGAGTGAAAATATTTTTACGTCATAGCCCTCAAGGGTCCCTACCATGATCAAGTGATAGATTTTTGAAATATTTTTTATTAAGCCCACAATCCTCCGTCCACGCACTATTGGCCCACCCTGTATAATTATGTGTAACCCACGCGAGTACTCGAGGGTTAAAGTTTGGACCAGACACTACGTTTTGTCTGCACAGACAAAACAGCGTGTGGGTAGGAAAATTGCGCATTTTTGAGAACTGCGCGGAGAGCATACAGCAATCGCTGAGCTGGCAAGGCATAGTTTTTTTTTCAAACCTTTATTGTTTATTATACACTTTTCAGTTACATATGTTTTTTTAAATTCCCTACAATAGCGGCCTAGGAGTGAACCCAGCGATCACCGTGCGTACATATCTTCCTATCACTACAATGCTTTTCTTTGCTTTTTGATTTAGCTAGCAAAATCTCTGTATCTATTGCATCAAAAGTTTTCCTTAAATCTACCAATATTGCAATTACTACATTTTTGTTATATCAATTTCTCTAGATATTCTGCTAATCATATCCGTGACAGCACATGAAGTATTACTATACTGTATAAACCCATATTGGTGATCATCCAGCATATTGAACTGCATAAACTTATAGTTTGTAAAACTTTTAAAAGTGTGGATAGAAATTGGTTGCTAGTTGTTTATGTCCTCCCTGGAACCCGATTTGTGAATTGGAGTTACTTTACATATTTGCAGTTCTACAGGATAAGAACCATTTGCTGGAACGTTGTTTATTAATTTTACTAAAATTGGGATTATTGTGTCCTCAAAATTCAATATATTAATTGTAGTTATTTGAACATGACCAGGAGCTGAGTTTCTTTTAAGGTTGGAAATAATGTACCTTACCTCTACCTCGTTACACAACGCCACACCTAATATACTGTCACACATAATATCCTTAAAGTGATTGTCGTTGTCGATATCAACCACAGTTTGATTTAGTTCTAAATTAATTTCCTAAATTTTTACCTATTCAATACGTTGGTTAAACTTTTTTGATCTGCTATAATCATATCGTCAATTCTAATACACTCTAAATGATCATATGGTTTTTTATTTTTGAAAAAACTGCTTATAAATTTCCATTATTTTTTCATTTTATCCCATTTATTCCTAAAGTACCTGTTCTTCAGAGATTTTATCCTATTGTTAACTCTGTTAACTGAAATTTGGTTTCAATGTCAACATCACTTCTACTTATCTATGAACTGTGCGGCCAAATCGGTACAGCCTGAGAGCCGTGAGAAATATGAAATAGACAAGGATAGCAAGAGACGAGAGGATATGAAATACCGTGTGCGGGAGAGACAGCGGCGAAATACACAAGTATCTTGCTATCCTTGTCAGGCTGTATGTACATTTTGTTTGCTAACTTAACGATAACGACGCACCTTCGACAATTTCTTGGGAGCTCTTATTGCATTATATAGGGTGTTCATTTGAACTGTTCCACACAGAATTTCTTGAAAACTGCTGATTAAAAGAAAAAACGCCGCGATACGTCAAAAGATTTTTCAAGGGGTGCAACGCAGATATCAAAACAATTGTGAGTGGCAATTAGTAAATAAGAAGTCTCACGTTGGCTTACCAACTCTGAAAATCGAGGGTGACCCCATAGTCGAGTCACCTTCCGTCCAGCTTTTGGGAATCACAATCAACAACAACATGTCCTGGCACGATCATCGTCGGTATTGCTAAAACTGCATCCCAGAAGCTTGGAGTTTTGTTCCGCTGTAGGAAGCTGTATACACCAGAGCAAGTACTGCTGCTGTACAAGGCACAGATCCGACCATCGCTGGATTATTGCTCCCATGTATGAGGATGTGCTCCGAAGCACTTTCTAAAGCTTCTGGACACTATCCAGAAGAGAGCAATTAGATTAGTCGATACGCCTAACCTCACAAAGGACCTCCACAGCCTGGAACATCTAAGAAGGGTGGCTGACCTATCCCTGTTTTACAGATTCTATCACGGAAGATGTTCGAGTGAGTTCTCCCAGATAATAACACCAAAGGCTGTCCAAACCAGGAACACTAGAGAGGCTCTGCGAGCTCATACTTACCAGGTCGAGGTCCCTACTCCCCAAACGCATATTTAGGGGGGGGGCGGCAGGGGATCCGGACCCTGGTATATCTTTGAAAAAACATACATAGGTTGTTCCCTCAGAATATTCTACGATTGTTATTAAGATGTATCAAATATTGTAGGAAGATTCCTGGTACATCTTTGAAGAATATATGTTGAAAGAAAGTAATACCTTTTATAACTTCATTTCATTCATTTGTAAGTCTTGTTGTCTGCCTAGGTACTTAACGCGAGTAGTATACATATATAACCTAGTATCCAACTTTCATAGGTACAGTGTTTTGGGCAGCATTGATTTAGGCAGTAGGCACACACTAATTATAGGGATTGATGAAAAATATATATTATATAAAACGGAACACAGAACCTGTATTTATAATTGCATAGGTTAATGTATACATTAAAAAAAAAACATTTCATTGCACGGAATCGCCCTCCTGTACCTGCAAAAAAACCGTTTTATTTTAAAGCATACGATGTACATTCAAATACACTTCATTAACTACAATGCTAGATTTTCACCAAAATGTTGTCGTAGTTTAATCAATTTTAGTAGAATAAACACTGGAAATTCATAGTCACAAATATAGCAAATGTGTTGTTAGTGGTTGTTATTATATATTAATTAGGGTACCTACGACAAGTAAGACTAGAACATAGAGATTAGACTCCGAACAAGAGAGCTGCTACCACATGGTGCTACAAAGTCGATAATTTACAGAGACAAAATAGTTACACTCACCCCAGTCGCTCCTAGATGAAGTTGTAAACTAAATAACAAGTGAAAATCACGTTCCGGAACACAGATAACTATCCAATTATCACAGGTGATAAATGCACAAGCACAAGCAGGTACCACCGACCACCGCCACCGTGACGAAACTGACGAATGGAGATAACCTCAAAGTTCTCATGCCTAACCTAACCTGTAATGGTGCCACGCCTAAATTAAGAATCATACTAAAAGGCATATTCATACATTATTCTTTAGATAATAATTTATGAATATTATCAGAATATTTTGATCGACACGTTCATGGAATAACCATGACGTAATATTCCTCGTACATCCTCATGGGAATGAAACCAATAAAAACATCCATAGAACATTCTGTTAATGTCCTGAATATTCTCAATCTATTTTGGACGAAATGAGAATATTCCAGGAATATATTGTGCTGTCTGGGCCCTCACCCCGAAAGTTATACAATGATGTTATACAATGCCGTCTAAGAAATGTAATCTACAAATTTCCCAACCCCCCCCCCCCCCCTCCCGACAACAAATCTGAGATGGCAACTCTAATCTGGACCCCCGAAAGGTCAAGCAAAAGTACAAGGTGACAGCCATAATCTGGACCCCCCAAAACCAAATCCTGGATACGTGCCTGGCTGTCAGGGAGTTTGTTTCCCGACGGCTACAACCTACAGCGTTTTAAATATAACGTGCACCGACACTTATCCTCTTGCAGCGCTTCCACAGCGCCGTAGATTTTCAGCCTTTCCGGGAGGCTGACCATAAAAAATCCAGTTATCCGCTGCGCCTCCGGCCATTTGGCAACGTCGCGGCGACGCTCGCCATCCGCTCGACGCTTTCCCCTACCACCTTTCGCTTTCCTTCGCTCTCGCCGCGCCGTCGGTCGCGTATGTGTGAGCGCGCCGCGCTTTCCCCCCTCCCCCCCTGGTGCTCCCCTCTCACTTTCCACGGTGCGTGCCGCGCGGCGCCGCCGACCGGCAACTGGCCCGCCAGTAGGCCTGACACTCAGCCGCTTTCCAGACGTGCCATCCGTGTCTGTTACCGCGCTGTTGCCCAGCCTCCTATCACGCGCCAGTGTCAAGGCCATGGCCCCTCGCCGGCACTTGGCCACCTCTGCGATGGACCGGCCGTTGGACGAGGGCCTCACCCGCTGCTGCGTGCCCACCGGCGAATGTCTCAGGGCCCAGCAACACCAGCACCCTTCCATCCCCATCCACACCAACAACAATGACCCCATGATCATCTCCCTGGACGACCTCAGGGACACCGTGCGAGTGACGTGCAACAACGAACTGTGTACGGCTGGACGATACATGCATCGCGAGTGCTTCGACCAATGGGAACAATCAGTGCTCGCTTATTTGAAGACATGCGGAAGGGCTCGGTCTTGGTCCGAACGCCAACGCCATCAGAACCTGTGGACCAAGAAGGGCTACGATCTGGCGTACAAGGCGTGCGCCTGCAAGTGCGGTCGCGGGCATCTCAAGAAGGACTTGGACTGGATGCCACCTCCGCCGACGAGTAATATTTTCGGTCGTGTGGAGGAAGTGGATGTCGGGAAGAAGAAGAAAAGGCGTAACAAGCAAAATAAACTTGTGTTGTCCCAACCGATTGGGAATGAAATGAACTCTAGAGCTAGAGCCGGCAGTTTGTCGTGTTCCAGTACTGGGTCCTCTTCGCCACCAACCTCCGGAAGTGAGCCCAGCGTTTCTCCGGTTCATCACGGGAATCATACCATGCAACACTGCAAGAAGAAGACCAAGATGGAACTACCAGAACGAATTCGGTAAGTTACTATAATAATAATTTATTCACCAGTAAATGTATATACATTGTTGGTACGTCACACAAAGGTTTGAGATACTACAGATTAACATGTAGTAGTAGTAGTAGTAGTATAGCGTATATTGTAAATATAAAATAAATAAGATACAATAAACAACAAGTGACCCAAAAAAAGTTAAAAACTTGTGCTTGGGTATAAGTAATTATTATAAAATGGAAACGACAAATAAGGGGTTAATTCAGGAATATCTATATTTAAATATTATGTATTCCATATATATCAGTAATAACAGGTATTGCATATGTCTACAAGTTGGTGAATTTTAATGCGCTTATTATTTACTATCCATTGTTTTAAACTATACTTTAATGAATTTAAAGGCACAAGACATTTTATGCTTTCTGGTATCTCATTGTATAGTCTTGGAGCAAGAAATGTATGATATCGTAATAAAGTATTTTTTCTTGCTTTTGGTACAACATTACAGACGTGTTACTCTACCAAGATTTAAAAACCATAAATCATTTCCCCCTGGGTCGTCTGGGTCCGCCCGCCTGCTACCTGCCTCAGTCGTGGAACGTGAGTCACCGGGCGTGGTTCGCAAACCAGTAGTGGCGATAGATTCCTCGGTATTTTATAGGCGTAAAATAAAAAACTATTGATCTCATTTTGACTGCTTTGCCGATTGCAGGTGTTCAGTTTTTGTGGGTTTTTTACCTTGCTCGCAAAAAATGTAAACGTACTCGTATGTTTCTGACTATTAGTTTATAGCTTATAGCATAAAACTGGTAGACACGCCACTGATTTTGACCAAGGCGTGTACTACGGCACCCATACTTCTCTTTTTATTGCCCAGATATTTGCTTATTGGTAGGCAGACGGCCATCGTACCTGTCAGGTCGTTTTTTGGCTGAATCTCGGTACAATAAACGTATAATACATGCATGTCTTATGTCATATTTATGTTCGTGTTTTGTCAAGTTTGATTTATTTTTATATTGGTAAATACCTAATGACATGAAAAATGTTTGGCGGATATCTAAAATTTTTGTTTTAGAAAATAACAAGTCACTAGGATATGTACATTTCACTTTATATAAAATTTTTATTAAACGTTAAATTACATACAATATACCTACTGCAAAGAACAAACAAAATAGCAACTAAGGGCTGACATTTGACCTCATATACTTGATATAATCTATTTTATATGGAGCTATATCTTTCTCGTCTCCTAAACAGCTCTTGATAATTTACTACAAAGATCTTCTATGTGGAAACACCAGGATAGAGACGGTTCTAGATCTATTCCAGAAATGTCACATGTGAATTCCTAACTAAAAAATTTAACCAGATCGACTTTGCAATTTATACAATACATTCTCTACATTTGGATGATGTAGAGTCTCTCTATTCCAACTCTCTTCATAGACCCATCAATAAAATGTTCGTGTATACATGAAGATAAGCTTTATTGACCTTACGACAATCTCCGTGATCTTTATCAAAGTACAAAATTTTACAAAAAATTAATTTTGTACCTTGACAAAGGCCAAAGAGACGACCGAAACGCCAGGAAAGTTTTGTGGTTTTTTATTGATGGACCCGTGAAGTGTGATGAAATAACCTATACTTGAAATAGTGAAATATTAAATTAAAAGTTTAAAGGGTGATTAGTGGAGGGCTCTCTTCGTAAGGGTATAGATAAAGCCCATTTCGATGATAATGATTTCAATAATAGACCTAAACCTCTCTGATTTTTTTATATAATTGCTTTTGTAATATTTTCAAAAATGGGGACTTCTGTATTTCTTTATAAATGTTTCTTAAGCTTATTTTTGTGTGCTTTTGAGCTTTTTTCAAACAAAGTAATTGTCACTCACAAATACTATCGAAATAATTAGTTGTGAGCAGACTTTGCTATTGTGACAACTGACAACAAAAGATTCCAAAATCAAGTAAAACAGATAAACAAAATCAAAGCTGGCGGCAAGGTATGTGGACAAAATAAGAAAGAAATTTATTCGTACCTTTATAAAAGGAGGCTATAGTATTTTAAAGTCACCTGAAAACGGTATAATATCTAGCTATTTTTTTTAATAGATAGCAATGGACGAACAAATTATTTATTCAGTATTTGTGGCTAGTTATCACTTTATTAGGACACACATACTCCAGAGACCAGAAAACACAAAAAAAATAAGTTTCAGAAACATTAAAAAAACAGAGGTAAAAATGCTCGTTTTTGCAAATTCTTGAAAATCAATGATAAAGAAAATCAGGGACGTTAAAGGCACAGGTCTATTAATAAAATATATTTAAAATTCAAAATTTGGCTAACCCTTCGCCAAACACCCTACACAGGGTAGGGTGTCCATGAATTTCCTTGAAACGTGATACTCTTATAACAAAAAAAAAATTTCAAACAAAAACTGAGGACAACTTTTGAAAGTACCATAGGGTCTATCATACCATGGTTACAAATCATTTTTTTTGTACTTCAACCCTTATAACTCACCACCACCTTTTTTATTTCAAATAGCACCCTATAGTCTTTCTTTTACACAAATGAAGTCCATATTTTTTTAGATCTTGTAGTATCTTTGATTTCATACACAAACCAATTTTTCTGGTAAAATCCTCGGTAAAATCATATAAGCATAAGGATTTGTTTGAGGCATAATAATTTCGTATGAAAAACAGTTAAAAAGCAAACTATGTGGGATTTTCATGGCCTATAATACCGTGCCTTTGAAATATGTTTTTATATCTCAGTCCCTAAAACTCACCCCCAACATTTCTTTTAAATAGCACCCCACAGCCTTTCCTACACAAATGAGCTCATTATTTTATTTAAAATCTTATGGTGCCTTTATTTTATACACAAACCAATTTTTTCCAGAATTTCATAAGCATAAGGTGAATAAATTAAGGATATTTTTGATGCGTAACATTTTCGTAATCAAAAAGGACAAAAAAAACATTTGTTTTCGAAAGTATGTATCAAATACCCTTTAAAATCCACCGAGTCTTCTCTTTTATCTGTTATTTACACTTATTTTATTTTATTCTTATAATTTTACGCAAAAAGTAAGTTTAAGTATAAAATCAAAGGTACCACAAAATTTTAAATAAAATAGGGACATCAGTTATGTAGGAAAACATTTGGGGTGCTATTTAAAAAAAAATTGTGGTGAGTTTTAAGGGTTGACGTACAAAAAATTTTTTTGAAAACATGGTATGATAGACCGACCCTATGATACGTTTAAAAATTCCGGTTAGCTTTCGTTTGAACTTTTTTTGTTACGAGAAAATTACGTGTCATGCAAATTTAGGGAAACCCTGTATATGGAGAGTGCAGGTACGTCTCAGAAAAATGTGAGTTTTCAGGTATTCAGATTTTTTTTTTATTTCAATTCCTTCGACGAATATATACCAAACTTGAAAGATATAGCAGAACGTATATTCCCCTCACCCTGGAATAGATAGTAAAAGGTTTATGAAAAGAAATGTTGTTTTCACAACTAGCTTTTTTATCCTGTGAGCTATAATGATGTTATTGCCAAGCGGGCTGAGCATTATCTAATGTTTAAGAGCCTTCAACTCGAGCCTCAACCCGTGTTTTGATCTAGCGGTGAAGGTTGGTCTGTGTATTTTTAATTCGGTTTTCACGCTGTGGCTATTGACTTTGATGGATAGCATTATTTTTAGAGAGCGATATAGATTTTCCTAGCTAAAATAAACACCACGAAGTTGTATTTTTTTCAACGGCACGTGCCGAAAAGCAACATGGAAAAGAAAAAAGAACATTGACATTGTCTGTGAGCATTAGCCTTTTTGAAGGTGTTAATGACACCCACAAGACGTCAAAAATTTTAGATTTAGAACAAAAATTAGGTGCATAATTTTTACACAAATCTCAAGATATTCTCAGCTGACTTAACTGTTCTGTGGACTTAACTTTACGTGTTCTTTTTATCCAAACTCAATTCAAATAACTTAACGAAAACTGTAGGTTACAACCTGATCAACTGTGCTCTAGTGATGTAACGAATGTCGCCTTTTGGACATTCGCGGATGCGAATGCGAATATCTGTTGACACAATTCGCGAATGCGAATATTCAGTTTTAAATTTACTAAAATAAAACGTTTAATTTTACTTTTGTTTGCTTAAAAGTGTTAGCTATTATGTAAAATAATTATATTTATATTTAACTTTTGTAGAAGTGTTTATTGATTATTATTTTTAGTTTTGTTCAAGATAATTATAACATTAAACGGTAAAAATTCATAGGAGAATTTTCTTAGTTTACATTTAATATGTATATATATTTTTGTTTGTTTTTTTAATATCTAACTGTTAGGCTCCCTTGCCCAAAGTTAAATAAATAAATGACACCAAGTCATAAACAAAAGAAAGATGTTATTACGAGTTCTACATTACATTAAAAAACTTAAAAGAAATTAAAGGATTTTGTTATATTAACTATTATATTAAAAAAAAACGCTTATTCACAAAACATTATACGCAGTAGTTCCTCGAATTCCAAATTCCAATATTCGCGAATGCGAATATTCGTTACCGTTACATCACTATTATTGCACTCACTTGTTCTTTTTTGAATGCCTAAATTACTGATATTTACTGATTTGACAATCTCACTTTTATTTGAGATCTGTCAAATTCGATAATTTTAATTTGTAAAGGATTTTGACCTACTGTGATGAACTTCAGTTACTTTTTTTAGGATAAGGTCATTCATCCAAAAACTCCTTATTTTTCTATTTGAGACGTTTCGACTTATATTAAGTCATCTTCAGGCAACTAAAACAATTGATGGTGTAGGCTATTAATACACAAATACACAGATTTACTTAAACTTAAACAACAGTTATATACAAAGGGAACCTAACAATGACTTTAATTTTTTTTTTGATTAAAAAAGAATTTTAAAATAAAAATTAGATGGATGCCACTTGCTAAAACGCTCGAGTGATTTGATTTATGTTAAAAATATTATATGACATGCACAAATATGTCAGATACTAGAAAAGTTAACTTACCAGAAAATCGAAGCTTTTATAGTTACTAGGAAAAAAAATCATAAGAATTTGACTAGATAAACAACTGGATTAATAAACACTGCCAACGGTATTAAAATATAACGCCACAAGACACGTACAGTAAAAACGAATTATATAACAAACAGGAACAAAATGAAAACAGCAATGTGCCTACACACCAAGGACGGGGATCTACCAGATCATCCACCTACCCGTCCTTGGTGTGTAGGCACATTGCTGTTTTCATTTTGTTCCTGTTTGTTATATAATTCGTTTTTACTGTACGTGTCTTGTGGCGTCATATTTTAATACCGTTGGCAGTGTTTATTAATCCAGTTGTTTATCTAGTCAAATTCTTATGATTTTTTTCCTAGTAACTATAAAAACTTCGATTTTCTGGTAAGTTAACTTTTCTAGTATCTGACATATTTGTGCATGTCATGTAATATTTTTAACATAAATCAAATCACTCGAGCGTTTTAGCAAGTGGCATCCATCTAATTTTTATTTTAAAATTCTTTTTTAATCAAAAAAAAAATTAAAGTCATTGTTAGGTTCCCTTTGTATATAACTGTTGTTTAAGTTTAAGTAAATCTGTGTATTTGTGTATTAATAGCCTACACCATCAATTGTTTTCCTGAAGATGACTTAATATAAGTCGAAACGTCGCAAATAGAAAAATAAGGAGTTTTTGTATGAATATCCTTATCCTAAAAAAAGTAACTGAAGATAATTTTAATAGTTACGATACCTTTTACCTTACCCATGGTGTGGGGTGGAATATTTTGTAGAATACTAAAACTTGAAAGAGTGTGTACTATAGCCATTATGAGATTATATCAGAACATATCCTGAGGCCATGTTTACCAAATTTTAATATGTTAAATCATCTCTGAAAATACTCCAGCTACTATTTTTTGTTCATATCGTAAACTTTTTTGATGTAATATCAAGCATGCTTTCAATCGTTCGTTCAACGCCTACAGTAAAAAATATACGGCAAAACATCTGCTGATGTAAACGTTAAGACGGGATTTTGTCGGTACATAAAACATTTTTGCATATGGTATATTTGGAATAACTGACAAATCGTTGAGTAAATATTGAATTATAAATATTACTGACTTTCCAACTGTTTGAATTTAAGTGTTTGTTCAATAACGTTTTGATTGAATCGCCACATTGATTCCAGTATCCAATTAGTGGCATCAACATAACAAATATTAATTATTTTGAATTTTTAGCTGTTGCCCACTGCAAACAAAACTAATGACCAGAGCAAATTATGTTGACTACTGTTATTGGTATTATTATCATTCCCAATAATTAGTAGTCTTATTATCTAATAATTAGACTATACACAGGGTGGCCAATCGGGTGACGATAATAATTTTTTTTTAGATAGCCCGTACCGAGACCTATCCAAAACACCCCCATTTATATGTACCGATTATTGATAGTTTTCGAGTTACGATTTTTTTTTTGAAAATTTAGAGATTTTCCAGTTTTTCCAAGAAATCGTCAAAAACAAAAACAAGAATGCTTTTTGGCTTATATTTTTCTCTGCAGTTATACTCAGTATTAAGCCTATTTTAATATCCAATAAAGAGAACCTGTGCATCCGAACAATAATTAAGTACATTTTGGGCCCAAAGTTTGAAATCTCTGTTTTTAGTCAGGAGACCAAAACCTTCAAAATAAAATTAAAAATACTTATGCCTGGTTCTGGAGCTCCAGTCTAATCTTAAAAACTCTGCAAGACATTGCACTTTCGAAATAATAATGAAAAAATAGAACTTATGGGGGCATTTTGCGCCGTACGTGACTGTTAAAGGTAAAAAGGTGATAATTCACGAATTTCCAAAATGATTTAAAAAACTATTATTTTACTTTATTATGACAAATTAAAGAAAAAAAACTCGTAACAACTAATAAACACGATAATCGTTGATGTTTTAATCACATTTAATAACGCGTCACTCATTTCCGTCGTTCTGTCTGTCGGTCTGCGGTCTGCGGTCTGCTGTGATGAAATTTGGGCAGCAATATGCTGTGGGGTCTTAGTAGGTAATGCTGCTATAATTTTGGAAATCGTTACATGGGCGGCGGAGTAATTAAAACAAAAATTTCAAATATTCCTCAAACTTAGCTTTTAGGCGTTTTAGAGGTTCTTGATCATTTTCTGCGTTCTTTTTGGATGGGGGTGGGGGGTGGGGGGTTGAAAAACTGAAAAACCTGTTGTATTCATGATAGGCAGTCTACTGACCTGTCAGGTAAGACCTAGCGATATAAATCACCTTTTTAGGTCCATCCATTGCCTTGCCTATTACCGAAAATTAATTAACACAACTGCGCTTCGCCGACATGAGCTCGCAAAAAGCTACCCTGAAAGAAAGGGATGGCGTATGCTACGACATCGCTTCCCAGGTAATTCTGCCATGAAATTGGAAGTCAGATTATTGTTTTATTATTCCTTTCCTTTGTTAACTTTCCATACAACTTAATTTAGCAGAAGGTCAATAGTACATATACATAGTAAACACAATTCAATTCTCACAATTTGGGTATATTAGTTTTTTTATTAAAAGTCATCAAAACATCAATGATTATCGGGTTTATTAGTTCTTACGAGTTTTTTTTTCTTTAATTTGTCATAATAAAGCAAAATAATAGTTTTTTAAATCATTTTGGAAATTCGTGAATTATAACCTTTTTACCTTTAACACTCACGTACGGCGCAAAATGTCCCCATAAGTGCTACTTTTTCATTATTATTTCGAAAGTGCAACGCCTTGCATAGTTTTTAAGATTAGTTTAAAGCTCCAGAATCAGGCATAGGTATTTTTAATTTTATTTGGATGGTTTTGGTCTCGTGACTAAAAACCTAAAAACAGAGATTTCAAACTTTGGGCCCAAAATTGTTCGGATGTATAGGTTCTATTTATTGGATATTAAAATAGGCTTAATACTGAGTATAACTGCAGAAAAAAATAAAAGGCAAAAAGCATTCTTGTTTTTGTTTTTGATGATTTCTTGGAAAAACTGGAAAATATCTAAGTTTTCAAAAAAAAAATCATAACTCGAAAACTATCAATAATCGGTACACATACATGGGGGTGTTTTGGATAGGTCTCGGTACGGGCTATCTAAAAAAAAATTATTATCGTCACCCGATTGGCCACTCTGTATATAATAACTAAAGGCTAGTCTTCGGGATACATGACGGTATTGATTATAAAATGATGTTTTTTAATGTAATTTCTGACACCTAGATAGTGTTCTATCAGAACCGTCTTTAAAACAGCACAATACCGACATGTAAATAATGATTCAAAAAAATTGATATCCAAAATGGAAGCAGTAAAAAGCTTATCTTCTATAAATGTGATTGTGTTAACGAGACTGTAAAACACAGTACTCGTTCTTTTGGAGACTTGAGGCAGATAACTTTTTCAAGTTTTCTCAAGGATCTCCCATTCACTATCGCAAACGTAACTACAGCAAGCTGTAATTGATGACTGTACATTTGGCGTCTAGCAAATGTTGTACATCACAAGTAAGCTGCAATTAAGGATATCCTAAGAGCTGCTTTATGACTTATGGGATTGTAAGTTACCTGGTGCAGCATCTTGAAACAATACCGGTAAAGTAAACATGACACTGACAGTCATAATTCTGTGGCTTGGATGAACAAAGGCCTATGTGCAAATTTTCTTAAAATGGGGTTTTGGACTCAACTTCATAATTAGAATGCGCTCTTTCCAATGGAATAGGTCTTAAGTCAAAAGGCATTTTCGTTGGGGATTACATAGTATGTGAAAAGGCCTAGGTATGGATACTTCAGTGTATATAAAGGCCTATGTATACCTTAGGTCTTTTTATCACAGTCTTATCCACACTAATTAAACATTTTGCATGTCGTAAATGGACCTATCTTGTAATATAGACCCACTAAATGGGGCCTATATGGACTTTAGCCTTTGTGTTTTTTTTGCTTTTTGCTTCACTTTGAGGCCTAACTAAAAGTCGGCATAAATGATACAAGAAATATGAGACCTATGTTATTTTCGGTAGATTTAAATTTGCAGAAAAAAAGGGACTAACTGTAACAAATATATAATATAATTGGTTTTAAGTGTAGGTCCTATCTACTACTTAGGCCCTTATTATTTTGAAAAATCTGTAATACTTTAATTCTGATGTAATATGCCCTGAGATTTTGTAAACAATCAGTGACGGCGAAGACGTTTGTCCTAATGTGTTAAGACTATGATGAGCCCATACTTCTGAGACATAATCTCGCATACATCTGTGTATCTGCTAATGATTTTTTTGTTACAATAATGAATATTTTCTTTATTCTATATTAGTATACATTACACAGCTTGCAGAAGATGTATCCTTTTTAATAAAATAGATTTTAGTACAAAAAAGCTTAAATTTGTCACCTCTACTACTGTAAACATAATGAGAAAAATTTCGACGAGGTAAAAAGGGCCTAACTAATATTTTACATGGAAACCGGTCCTAAGTAACAATTTTCCGGTCCTAAGGGTGTCAATTATTGTATTAAAGACAAGGCCTATATTAACTTGAGACCAATCTGCTGGGGCCTAACTAACAAAAATCTTCTAACGACATTCAATAAACCTAATAATAGTTTCATATTTTATATCTATTTGGACCTTCATTACAACGTTTATCAAAATATCATGTCGCTAGGTTAAGAAACGTCAATAAAAAACAACTTCGGTCTTTTTCCACAAATCTTCAATTTTCTCAAAACTCGTTTTATGGAGATAGGCCCTTGTTCATCCAAGCCCAGAATTATGCCAATCCCCTCATATAAGGTGCATTATGGGAGGGTGGTAATATTTGTACTATTAGAAGTAAGTGAAAAAAAAATGAAAAAGTTAAATCAAAGGACAATTATTACAAGGTCCGTAAGCTCGTACTCATTTGAATGAATGCGTTTCAAAACTTGTATATTTAACGGACATCACTACATAAAGGAAACTCGAATTAACAGCTAATAGTTGTTGTATATATTCATTAATATAATTATTATGTTGGTTAGTAAATCTGCAAAATGTCTGCATCACATTAAGGGGCATGCTCACCGTAGATCAAACAAATCGTAGTGGCGGTATACTTATAATATGTATTTATAGGAATCAGGAATTATTTTTAGATCGATGTTTGTATGCCTACAATGTTCACTGCTGTTTTCCAGAGAAAAGATTTTTTACGTAAGTTGTTATAAAACGAAAGAATACGGAATTTATAGTCTGTTAATTGCATTTTTACCTATCCAATCGATTATTTGTATAGCTATCAGTATGTTTTGCAGTGTACAACATTGATATGGAACATTGCATGTTATAAGGACAGGTCTAGTGCATATAATTTAGATATTTTTAACGTGGTGGAGCTACTTATAATTCATTATTTCTATAGTTATGCTACTATAGTAAACATATTGTCCCAAGAGGTTTGCTTCAAGAATGATCGTCATGAATGATAATTTCAGAAGGTAATTATTGGACGTATTCCATCACAATCAATGTCCTGTTTCTTGGGAAGCATTACCATAGTTTTAAGAAAAAAGTTCCTCATTGATTACTCAAAAAAACCTTTTTCATGTTTGATAGTGATGCTCAGTCCTTATTTTGTTTTAATAGATGTGACGTAATGCCAAGGCTTTAGCCGATAAATATTGACACATTTGAAAGTACTTCTATCTAACCATTTTTCTAATTTTGGTATTATTGTGTTTTAGATTAACTAAAACACAAACGAATAAAAATATTTAATCCCTTAGTTTTTGTGTCTCATGTTATGGCTTTCAAAGACCAGAATAGTTTGATATGCTGCAGGTCATCATAAGACAAAAACTAACTTTCAGTTGTGACAAAATTTTAATTGCATAAAAATTAAAAGAATATTTGAAATGAGCACTCGTACCAATCTCGGCCTTCCTAGCTATTCAATACTCAGTCTTAACTTAACGAAGTTTTTAATTATTAATTTTGAGTGCCATGTATTTTATAAGTCGAATATGTTAATTTTTGATATCACGTTATGTTACATCTTAGCCTAGAATTACTATGCCTGGCATATTTCTTATCCACTCCTTAACTTCATGACAAATAACTATATATGTATCTCTTGCAGTAAAATTCATACGTAATCTGAATCGTAATCCGATTACACAGGATTTGTTTTCCGAATAAGCAACGTACATACATGGGCTTATAAACAAACAATGAGGTATTATTAAAATGAAAAAAATGACAGCTATTGATACATGCTTTATTGTACCACATCTCATTCATATTCATTGTTACGTGTATTGCACTGTTCATAAATAAGTACTGTTTTAATATATGAATCATCACACCTACAGTCACTCATTAGATTTGGCTGAGAACAATAAATAGTTGTGCTATATAAAAAAGCTAGCCATTACAATTTAGAAGTGTATGAAGTTAGCAAAACACTATTTCCCCTCAAGGTTGATTAGTAGTTTGCTTTTTCTTCAGGTGCCAATTCCATCAAATGAAGATCAGCAACAAACATGGCTGTCTTATGCTCGCATGAGTAGAGTATAAGGATCCCAGGGAGAATCCATTCCCGACCAGTCTCTGACGTTTTGTCGATTTTGCCTTCTACTATTAGTTTCAGAAGGGCATATTCATTATTTGTCATGATATGTTGGTTTTGCGACTACGTTCCTTGTTCATTTGCCACAAGACTTCGATATTTGTAACTCTGCCTGTCAAGGGATTCTGAACATTCAGCGGTACACCCACATCTTAAAAGCTCCATTCTATTAATTGAATTGATTTTCAACGTCCACGTTTCGACTTCATACAGAAGCACTGGGAGAACATAACATTTGACGAAACTGTATCTTATTTGAGCATTCAGCTCAGCAGTCTACGCATTTTCAAGAATGTTGTTCTGACCATCTCGATAGTTGTTTTTATTTCCACATCAGGATTCACAAGTATCTAAATTTCTGAACCCTTGGTATAGATGTCCCTTGAACTTTTATACGAGTATCTATTAGTGATTTGGATTTGTGGTTATCAACATGGCCTTTATCTTTTATTTTTTTATTGGTAGTCCCATCTGATCACCTACTGAAGCTATTCTGTCGTTCTAAGACCCTCAGAACTATCCGCGAGTATGACTGTCATCGGTATATCTTAAGTGATTTATTAGTCTTCTGTTAGCTTTATACCGTTTTGGGAGTGCTTACTCGAATATAACCTCAGCATACATATTGAAGAGCATGAGATTGTCTGTATTGACTCCGCGCCTTATAGATACAGCAATTTGCCACTTTTTTCAAAAATCAATGATTATCCTCCAGAAAATATTCCCCAAGCTTCGTTTTTAGACATTTTAGGGATCCGGATTTTCTACTTCTTTTCCCTGTAAAGGAACGACATAATGTACTTTTCAACTTCATCCGAATACTGCTGTATCAAGCCAAAAAAATAATTTTTGAAATTGTACTGTAGATATTTCTGCAATGAGCCAAGGTAAGATCGGGTCACGCGTAATTGTGAAACCCCGAAACACTTTTCATTGCCCTTTAAAGACTGACACATATTATTAATGTTTTTAAATATCAGAAAATTGGCATGCCATATGATTAGGATATCAAATTCCAGAATAAAAACTGTGTCGTCTTAGTCTTTTTTACGGGCAGACGATGCTTTAGTTTCAAGGGTATCATATCACACTGAAGCTTCATGCTATGGGAAAATTATATATCACCGTAATGTGTGGGAAGTACTGAGTCAATCAACTTGACTCCATATTTTACTTCCATCTTAGACTCGAAATAGCGTTCGATCTTTTTATTTTTATTTTAGATTTCCAACCAAACAACTCATACGACAGACATGCGAGACGCAAAGTTACAAATGAATATAGATTAAAAAAAACTAAAAGACGCGCTTTTAAAGAACATCGGACTAAAAAGTTAAAGATAATTTTAAAAATAAGCTTAAAACAATAATGTACGAAAAATACTAATATTCTGAAAAAAGCGTCGCTGCTCGATTTACGAATGACGGAATGAAGCATAAAACGCTTACGCTTTTTTCACAATCATACTAGTATTTTTCGTTGATCATAGTTTTAAACTTATTTAAAGAGTAGCAATTTCATTCATCATCCGAAACCAATCACAGACGACGTCGTTTCGCTTTTATTAAAGCTCGTCAGAGTGATTTAGGTCTCAGACGAATAAATGAAATTGCATGATAGTGCCTAGCTGGCAAAACTCGTACTAGTAGTAGCAACATATAGATATTGGGAAGCAGTACTTTGAAAATGTATTGGTTCGCCATCTATCTACCAAACCCGTATCTGATCGTTTAATTTGAGTATCCGAGCACTGTTTATGTGACCCGTTTAAAAGCATCAGGTATAAAAACCTGCGGGTACGAGACCTAAATCACACTGACGAGCTTTAGCAAAAGCGAAACGACGTCGTCTGTGATTGGTTTCGGATGAATGAATGAAATTGCTGCTCTTTAATTGAGTTAAGTTGCTCTTTAGCATAATCCGAATGTCGGGAGTGTTAAAAGAGTCAGTTTGTTGTCGGACCCGCACGTTTCTATACTTGATGCTTTTAAACGGCTCACATAAACAGTGCTCGGATACTCAAATTAAATGCTCAGGTACCGGCTTTGGTAGATAGATGGCGAATCAATACTTTTTCAAAGTACTGCTTCCCAATATATATATGTTACTACTATTTAAACTTATTTTAATTTTTTTCTTTTAAACTATATTTATTTTTAATTTATTAGTTAGATTTATGACTAAGGCGTGTTTTTTAGTTTTTTAAACTGTATTTGTTCATACTGTGTAATGAAGATGAGCAATTATTTTCGATCAATATTCATAGCATAATGTAATGGTAATTACTGCATAAACGATAATTAAAACTGTCGACTTTCCTAAATAAATTTCACAAAAATACTCCCAAACGGTTGGATGCCACGCCTTTTAAGTTCTCGTCGCTACGCCTCTGTGTAATATTAACAAACTTTAAGGTGTTTGCGCCAGCTCTTAGTCAGCGGATACGACCTCTGGTCCGACGGATTTGAAGCCGTCAAAATCGCTTTCGCGGCAAAGTTAGGGCGCTCAATGTTCGGTGCGACCTCTTAGTGCAAAGGAGAGTTACAAACTCACAAACATACAGGTAAAGCTAAAAAAAAACGTGGTAATAAAAGAGTAACTCTGTATAATTAGAAAGCTGATTCTCCTCCAATGTTGTCCAGGGTATATTGTTCGAACGTTCTACATTAATAATTCTTATTATTATTAACTACCATACTACTATCGTATGATAAGTTTATCAGGTATCCGCTTCTTTCATTTCCAGTACCAACTGGCAAACTGATGGCTTTTTAATTGACAAATTTCTTTGTTGTGACTGCTCATTGTCTCCGGATCACTTCATTACCTTCATTAATCGTTCAAGTTTTTTTTATCGATCTCGGCGGTTACATAATGAAACCAGTTTAATCGCACCGTATTTGCATCGAAAACAAGATCAGCATTCATTTTATCGGTGATTTAAGCACAAACACACAAAAGGTCGATTTCAAGAAAAAAGAGCTAACACACAAACCGGTTTGAATCTTGTTGATAGTTTACCGTTTGGGTTCTGTTTCATAATGAGATCTTCCTGATTTTTTGTGTTTATGAGTAATATGGTGCTTTTTGGTGTTTTCGATTATGACTTTTGGAGTAGTTGCCATGTTACAAGAACTGATTTTTTTATTACAATTTTACTTCCCACACCGATAGTTGAGCGGGGTATCGTGCTCGTGAACATTTGCGATTTTGAGATAAATGCGCTTTTTGGGCGTTTTATGATATCTACATAACGAAAATCCACGTCGCTCATCTCCGTCGGTCTGTCTGACGGTATGTCGGTCTATCGGTCTGTCTGTTGGTCTGCCTGTTGGTCTGCCTGTTGGCGTCTTTATAGCCTCGTAAAATCAGTAATCACTGCATGGATTGTGATGAAATTTGGGTATCGATATGGTGTTGGTTCGTAGTAGGTAATGCTGCTATAATCTTGGAAATCGGTTTTTAGGCACCTTAGGGCTTCCTGATCGTTTTTTACTTTTTTGGATGCGGTGAAATTGGGTGGTTGAGGGATGGGAGTTGTGAAACTGAAAAAATTGTTGTAATCATAACAGGCTGACCTGGAAAAGACAGATCTAGAGCATAATCACTTGAAGTCCACTCGAACATTGTTTCGCCTATTACAGAAATAAAGGGACCTCGAATTTTCTGATGTATGAGATTTATTTCCAACAGCTCGTTGTTGATGTACAGCAGAAGCAATGTAGGGAATGACAGATCCCTCAGGAACATTATTGAAAGTACGTCCGATGAACAGCCTTCCACTACAACAAACAGAGATAGGTCGTTCATGTACTAGCACTAGCAGTAGTCCCTCATGCCACACTCTGTGGAATGCTTTCGATATGTCAAGTGCAACAACACGGGATTCGCCATGATTCTCAACTGTTCTGTTCCATAAGCGAGTGACGTAGCCAGGAAGTCAAAATTTATGATGTTATTGTTATCCAGCTATTTCAGAAGCTGTGTGTTAATGACAGTCTCCATTATCTTAGACAGGATGCTTAGAAGAGCCTCAGGTCTATAGTTGATGAAATCGGTTTTTTGCCTTTCTTAGGAATGGGTTTTACGCATCCAATCTTCCATGCAGCGGGAGACACACCTCGCTGATACAATAGTTTGAAGAGCTTGCAAGAATAGGTTCAAGCTCAGCGGTACAGCGTTTAAGGACAATAACTGGAATTTGGTCAGGACCAGTAGCTTTCTTCGTGTTTAAGTTTTTGGAGGATGCTTTTTACATCTCTATGTTGAAATTTTGACCTCTGCCATTCTCGAGTTCACGTTTATGGTGGTGGTCGGTGTGCTTCTTTGGAAGTCTAGAGTAGAATTGGCTGCGAAAAGCCTCCTTAAAATGTTTGCCTTTTCTTTAGGAGTAGAAGCGACGGACTTGTCCTCTCTGGTTCCAGACTCCTAGATTTGAGTTTGTTTGGGGAAGCTTGGTCTCCATGCAGTCACTGCCGCCTGAACTGACAAACACTTGTGATTTTAAGTTCCTGAAGTGTATCCAGTAGACTTGCCGCGTTTTCCCTTTTCTGCCTAATGTGCAAAAACCTGAGATGCTGGTTGTGGAGCGAATGCATGGCAACCTTGCAAATTCAGGATCAGCGGCACAGCGTTTAAGGGCAATAGCTGGAATTTAGTCAGGACTAGTAGCTTTCTTCGTGTTTAAGATTTTGGAGAATACTTTTTACACCTCGATTTTGAAATTTGACATCTGCCATTCTCCAATCCACGTTTATGGTGGTGATGGGAGTACTTCCTTGGAAGTCTACAGTAGAATTGACTGCGAAAAGCCTCCCTAAGATGTTTGCTTTTTCTTTAGGAGTAGAAGCGATGGACTCGTCTTCTCTTATCCTAGACTCCTAGATTTGAGTCTGTTTGAGGAAGGTTGGTGTTCAGGCAGCCACTGCCGCCTGGACTGACAAACACTTATGATTTTAAGTTCCTGAAAATGTATCCAGTAACCTTGCCGCCTTTTCCCTTTTTTGCCTAATGTGCAAAAAACCTGAGATGCTGGTTGTGGAGCGAATGCATGGCAACCTTCCAAATTCGGGCCGTAACCGCCGCTTTTGGGGCCTCTTATATTTAAGTTGTCGTTACGAAAGATGCGCTCGTTATTTTGGATCCTCTTCTGCGGGTACTTCACTTGATAAAATAAACATTTACGTCGTCTGCAAAAAAAGGTCGTTTATCTTATAAATGCGCCTATCGTGTTGCTATAGCCTTGTGTATCCGAAAATCATATATGGACCGGTTGATATATCTCCTTGCAGTTATTACATTCAGATGAAGTGTTTTTTATTGCCAATTACTCTGGTCATAAACATAGTAACAAGTTTGTGAGATGTACGGGGTGAGTCAAGCTCAACGCCACTGACTGTTGTGACCAAACGATACCTCGTTTTAGGAAAATACCTATGTGGGCATAAGTATGTCGAGTTGAACGACATTTTAAAAATAACGACTTTTATACATGGTGTCTAATAAAAGCGTGACATGTCAAAGTTGTATTTTTTAAACGGAACACCCTAATTATTATTGCATATTCAGATTCTAGTGTGACTTTATGTATCATCCAAGCGTTTGGGTTCAAAACACCATTTTTTGGTTTCAGTAGATATCAAAAAAATTGAATATCGCAGCGATCATAAAACTTAAAAGGCTGTGACTTTGCCATATGACTAAGCATGAATTGAGGTTTTGAATTAAGAAAAAAAGTACTTTTTGTGATAAATGGAAAGATCATATATAAGTTTTATAACAAGACTGTTTTTGTTTTCTTTTTTTCGCAATAATTCAAAAGTTATATCAAAATAAAAATGGGTTTTTGAATCGAGTATCGAAAACACGCCAATGGCTCCCGAACCTGTGTGACGTCACCATGGCGGTAAAGATGCTCCTTTGACCAACGACGTCCTTCTCCGATACTAGATTCTAGATTCCCAGCCAATCGCGAAAATACGACCTGCTAAACTGATAAATAGTGTATATTTGTCGATGAATGAAGTTTGCAGCTCGAGACGAAGTCTACGATCGGAATAAATATGTTTTTGAATGCTTGAAGTTGAAAGTCAGATTACAGATTCCAGTAAGTAAGTACATAATCAAATATGTTTCGTTGAAAAGATCTCCTCGATCGAAAGATGGCCCAGTGACTAGAGAGTCCGATAGTGGATCACAGGGTCTTTGGATCAAAACCCAGGCCTTCCAACTTTTTTTTTTATTTTTTTCATCAAAAATTTTATTGATGTGCTTTTTGCACTTGTTACGCACATTTTTTCTACGATCAACATAAATATGTATTTGAATCAAATTTTGTTAGACATATTACTTGCACTGCACAGTGCAAAAACTAAGTACAGGAGGCGGTGGACAATTCAAAAATCAGTGAATAGATAAAATTTTTGATAAGAAAAATAAAAAAAAATTGGAAGGCCTGGGTTTCGATCCAGACCCCAAAGACCCTGAGACCCACTATCGGACTCTCTAACCACTGGGCCATCCTTCGATTGAGGAGATCTCGTCAACGAAACTATTTGATTAGGTACTGGAATCTGTAATCTGACTTCAATTTCAAACATTCGAAAACATATTCATTTCGATCGCAGACTTCGTCTCGAGCTGCAAACTTCATTCATCGACTGTGTTGCAACAAATATACACTAGTTACCAGTACGTATTTTCGCGATTGGCTGGGAATCTAGAATCTAGTATCGGAGTAGGACGTCGTTGGTCAAAGGAGCATCCGTACCGCCATGGTGACGTCACACGGGTTCGGGAGCCGTCGGCATGTTTTCGGTACTCGATTCAAAAACCCATTTTTATTTTTATATAACTTTTGAATTATTGTAAAAAAAAAGAAAACAAAAACAGTTTTGTTATAAAACTTATGTATGATCTTTCCATTGATGACAAAAAACATTTTTATTCAAAACCTCAATTGCGTCAGCTTAGGTTAGACGGTCAAAGTTGAATCATTTTTGTGCTTGGAGAAATCGGTAGATTAATTTAGGAAATTTAAATCAGTGATAACTTGTTTTTTTTTCAAATGAAAATGCTTAATCTTTTTTATAGAGTCAATTTTCCTACCTATAAGCAACCCAACAGGCCATGAAATATGAACAAAAACCTGTTCAGATAAAAAAAACTAATTTAGCCTAAAAATACAGACAAGATAGAGGAAAGAAAACAACAGCGGCAACATATCTAAGGTCAAAGAGAAGCTGGAGTATGACGGAGATGGATATTATCACCTAGCTACTGCAATGTACTAGAAATTAAGAATTTTTGAATGTTGCTGGCACTTTAGTATCTTCAGAATACAAATTCACATTCGGTGGTATAAAAGGTATTGACTTGTCATTTCAATCAAATCAAAAGTAACGATACGTCTTGTTTAAGTTCTGCAAAATTTTCAGCAACTATTAGAATGAATTAAAATCTGTTCAAATTATAAAACATAGTTTACATGACAGAAAATTAAAATCTGATTTGTCAGTATTCCTTATTTTCAGATGCTTCAGTCAGAGGCATCGTTATACTTACAACTTTTTTATACCATTAAATGTGAAATCCAGTGCTGAAGATATTAGACTGCCAGCAACAATCCTTAGTAGTTTTCCTTTTATTGCAAATTTTTTAATGATTTTTGAAATTTTCAATTTCTAGTAGTAGGCAGTGAAAGGTATCAATTTCTGTTGTACACTAGCTTCTTGTTGGCATTAGATAATTTTACCGCCGTTGTTTCTGTTTAGAGTTGATTTTGTTGTAGGAACTTTTATAATAGTGTCTCTCTGCGTCTGTACCTTTCTGCTAAGATAGTTACTTTTTTCCATCTGAATAGGTTTTTGTTCATACTTCATAGCCTGCTGGGTTAGTTTTAGGCGGGCAAATTGAAAAAGGCCGATCTGAATGAAAATCTTAAATGAAAACTACCACAACATATCATTAGAAAAGCTATCAAATTTTGCAATCGATTGTATAAAAAAAGTATGCATTCCTATGTGAAAAAATCAACTTATCTGTGATAGAAGTTTCCTTAATTAATCAGTCAACCGATTTATAAGCGGTTTTATAACCGCTACGATACTCAATTATTTTCTGATTTGATAGTACCTACCAAAAATGGTGACGGTTTCTTTTTAAGTCCCATATGTGATGCATAAAGTCACACTAGAATTGAGCCAGGAATCTAAATGTGCAATGATATCCATTAAAAAAAAAAACAACTTATCTCACGCTTGTATTATGTCATTATTTTTAAAATGTAGTCCAGCTAGATAGGTGTACATATTCTCTCAGTTATTTTTCTGAAAAGATATATCGTTTGGTTACAAGAGTACGGGCAGTGTTGCCAACTGGATTTTACCGTTTTCAGTAGATGACGCTAACGAAAATCAGTAGAACTCAGTAGAATTCTCATGATTAAGAAATCAACGCTTTTTAAAGCGCTTCAGCGCCAGCCAAAATGGCTGGTGACTTCCGCTTTTGTGCTAATTAGTTATTTATTGGTGTTTTCAGCGAAGAAGCGTTTTTCAAGCGTCACTCAAACCCGTTTGGACACCATATTCCTATTTTGCCTGGTTTTGGACTATTTTAGAATCTCTTTTAGGTGAAGTTGCTCTATGAAGTTTTTGTTTATGAATATAATACAATCAAACAGAAATAAATCTTTATTTTTTAGAAATTAATATCACTCAACCACTCTGTTTTAAAATTTTGAGCATATTTTATCTTCTTGCTGAGTGACGGTAGATTCTTTTCATTTTCAGAATCGCTATCATCATAATTAATTCTCTTTTCACTTAAAGAAATCAAACTGTAATTAGCTATTCGGATATAGCATACATTTTACAAACCTTACCTCATTCTGTTTGATCGTGATTCGTGAACGGAACACTACTTGAATACTTTTAAAGTAAAGATAAAAAAAACAACCAACAACCCCTGTTTACAAACGTAAGATCTTAAAACACAAAACACGCGATAGCGTTACCATATCTGTGTGGAGTGGGTGGCCTCAGATGCTCCAAGAAAACCGAACCCTGTTCCCTGTAGTACACTACCAAGTCAAGTGTTACAGTGGCTTGCTACTTAATGGCGCTGCCTGCCAAATAGTAGACTGGACGAATGGAGGTGTCAGAACAATTACATACAGATTTCAGTAGATTTATAAATGAAAGCAGTGGGAAAATCAGTAGTGACGCGGTTATTCAGTGAATTTGAAAATGGTATTCCATATATCATTTCCAACACAAATCAGTAGATCAGTAGACGAAGCGTGAATTCCGTAGATCTACTGATTTTTCAGTAGGGTTGGCATCACTGAGTACGGGACATTGTGCTTAACTCAGCCTGTATACAACCTATAGGGTGAACACTTTTTTAACGTGTTTTGATCGGTTTGTTTCTAGGGGCTCTGATACAAGGCTAGTATAGTGTTATCCATATGACTTAGACGCCAAAAAAAAAACCGGGTATAAACCAATTTGTGTCTAGATGATCTGGCAACCCCGCACCCATTCAACATAGTGTGTTATTGTTGTCGTCTATGCCGGAGACCTCTCACAAGAAGCCACTTATCGTCACTTTTACGTGCATTATCATATCTATAAATATAAAAGGGCGAAGGGCTGGAACTGGATCTGTAGCATGAAAACGGGTTTCGGCAAATATTTTCCCAGTCGCAGGGTCGGTAAACGCAGTTTTTGTGTAAGCGAGACGTGTCAAGTGCAGCCCTACCCCTGCTCTGGGGTATATCTTTCTGTAATTGGATACAAATATTGTGAAAATGTAGCCGTTTTATCGAGTTAGGTATACGCTGTTTGCCTTTTACTTGTATTTTCGCTAGCCAGAGTATCGTTATTTGACAGAAACTTCTTACTTAAAGGCCGGTTCACACACGTCCAGTATTTTAGTTAAAAGTACACACATAAAAGAAGTTCGCAATTCAATAATTCTGAAACTATGGGTAATCTGAAGAAAGAAAAATATGTTTTTAATTTCAATAGTCGTTCTAAAGAAATATGACCAAGAATATAGTCTTCATAACTAAAATTTCAGTACACTTCGACAAATATTCCATAAAGATCAAGAATACAAACAGCTTGGGAATTGTGGAGTATGATAGTCTTGATTCATGCACATGGACAGAACGCCACAGGCTTTAAGGCAGCATGTCATGGTCCTATTTTCCAACCTAAATGTTTGACAAAAAATTGGACAACAAATAGGCCAGATGCTACTGGGCACTTTTACATCCAATTTGTTCGAATAATTAGGACGTGTTCTAAATATTTGGGCAAACCGAATGCCAAACTGCGCATTCAATTACTGCTCATTAGAAGATTTTGCTGGTGACAGATGAAAACTGAGGTTATGAAAATTGAATATTTTTAGTTGCATGTTTTCGTCTTTTGTCGAGCCTTTCTTCGAGAAAAAAAAAATAAACAGAACAAGCATAAAATCTTGAGTAGTTTGCGCCAAGGTTATGAAATGCTTCGATCAATATATTTCCTATAGATTCATTCATTATTTTGTTTTCAAGATAATCATAAGCTTTATTTAAGATCTTGTTACTTTCAAGACTATTCCAGTTTTGAATCGAAAATATTTACTCAATGCAACTCTATATGCCCAAAAATTGTACATTCTTGGTTTAAGATTATCACAACTTTCGGATATGCACAGATAAAGTATGAGTCGAAAATACCACCGACTTCATTTTTTAAAAGCTCTTTATGATTACGAATGTTGATATTCACCTTCCGTCACTCTGGTTAAAAAAAATAGAAAATGATTAGGAGTCGCCAAAATGCCAAAAATGAATTTTTCAGTGGTTCTGTGTTTTTTGTTGAGTACTCCGCCGCCAATACAACGATTTTAAAACATGTAGCAGTATAGTCTATGTTAGTCTTTAGATCATATAACACCCCAAATTTTATCAAAAGTAGTACAATAGTTACTGAGAGTATTAGAAATTGCAAGATACCACGATGCTCCATGAATCTTTGGCATCGAAAGAAAAAAGCGATGTTCACATAGGTTTGGTACAGAATATAATCACAGTAATATTTTTTAGGGTTATGGAAAGTAGGACAGTCCTTTAAGATTACAAAAAAGTTTGTAGTTTGTTCCCTCCCTACCATATCAATTTTATATCCTTTTGAAAAAAACAAAGGAAATTTATCAGGCACATAAGCCAGAAAACTTGACAGCACTTGATTGGTGGCAACGGTTTGTTTAGCAGTTCAAGAGGTTCGTTCCAATGGGACCGACTTCAAAGGACCGACGCCGGGTTACTTTCTTTTTATGTATATCTTAAGTGACTCAGTAGAATGGTAGTGTTCACCTTCTGGGCTATCAGAGAACATCTGCTGAATAATTCATATTTTACTTTCCCTATTTTTATGATCTTCCGTATGGGTCATCATTGACCAAATCAAACACCAACCGAAAAAGAATCAACCATTGTACTGTTCCATTTTATTTTCCATCGCACCATCGTTCAACAATTGTTATGGCCTTTACGATCTGGTACCATTGAAAAAACAATTGCATCTCGTAAATTAGGTGTGCCTGCATCGAAAAAACCCTTTTGTATTGGTTAGTAAATGAATAAATAATATACGGCTCTTTTCTTGACATGGCCCCATAAAAAAAGCTGAATCATAATACCGAGCGCGACTGAAAAGCACGTATCGCCTTCGGTTTAGGTGTAAAGTTACAGTTTATCGTACTCTGAAATCATAATCGGTAAGCTGAAAATATAAGCTTGATAAGGTTATGAGAATTATAGAGAATTATAACCTACCGTTCATACCGCTGCTTTTTACTGACCATTTCTAGGTCCAATATATCTGTTATAATACAATATATTCTTCTCTCTCTCTTTCTCTCTCTCTCTCTTTTTCTCTTTCTCTGTGTCTGTTACTACATATGTCTGTCTCCTGTCTCTGTCTCTGTCTCTGTCTCTGTCTCTGTCTCTGTCCCCGTCCCCGTCCCCGTCCCCGTCCCCGTCCCCGTCCCCGTCCCCGTCCCCGTCCCCGTCCCCGTCCCCGTCCCCGTCCCCGTCCCCGTCCCCGTCCCCGTCCCCGTCCCCGTCCCCGTCCCCGTCCCCGTCCCCGTCCCCGTCCCCGTCCCCGTCCCCGTCCCCGTCCCCGTCCCCGTCCCCGTCCCCGTCCCCGTCCCCGTCCCCGTCCCCGTCCCCGTCCCCGTCCCCGTCCCCGTCCCCGTCCCCGTCCCCGTCCCCGTCCCCGTCCCCGTCCCGTCCCGTCCCCGTCCCCGTCCCCGTCCCCGTCCCCGTCCCCGTCCATGTCCATGTCCATGTCCATGTCCATGTCCCTGTCCCTGTACCCGTCCCTGTCCCTATCCATGTCCCTGTCCATGTCCCTGTCCCTGTCCCTCTCCCTGTCCCTCTCCCTGTCCCTGTCCCTGACTCTGCCTCCTCCTCTACCTCTGACTCTGCTTCTGCCGCTCTAAAGTAGTTTATTAACTAAAACCCTTCTTTGTTTTATCAACTAAATAATCCAGGCAGTACCGCAGCTGGAGTACAGCATAGAGTAGCTCTTATTTATTTACAAACCAGTTCAGTGTGAACTCTCTAGTACGCGCCTTCATCTAAGGTCAGACCGAAAAATTTGTGGTTTCTGAAAGATCCACGATACCTGACTTGACCAGTCAAAATAGCGCCTGCCCTGCTCCTACATCTCAAAACTTCATTGTAGCATTGTACTGTTGCGTTACCAGTAATTATTCATTCATACATCCTAAAATAAGAGTCAGGTTTAGGGATGTACCGAATACTCTCAATACTCTGCATAACAATCGATCATCCGAATCCCCTGTTGGATTCAATCGTTCCACCCCGGCTTGAACGGCATTCAGAAACGAAGAAAGGGGCATTAATCCCACGATCTCAGCAGCAGAAATCTCTCATTTCCGCCCAAATCTTATTTCAAATCTTCTCCCGCATTTTTTTACGAGCCATGAAGTGCTTAACAATATTTCACGATTCTCGTAAATAACCCCCACCCCCGTCCGCGAGCCGACTTTTTCTGGCCCGCCACCAACGAATAACGTATTTTGCATCATCCGAAAAACAAAGGACCGTCTACCATAAAGAAAATTACGGCAGTAGGCTGTGATTTACTCCCTCGTTGTCAACGAGTTACAAACGATTAGTATTACTAGTTTTGTGTCGGCTCGACGTTCGTGTTTTACAGTACAGGGATATTAGGAACTTTAGTAAACACGTTCTAGATATATCTAGCAGTAATTTTGTGGCCCTAGTTTCTAAAAAAGTTGATCTCCTTTAATGGCCAGAAACATGTATTATACAGGGTATTCCTAAATAGCATGTACAAACGAAACATAGGCCCTCAAACGCTAAGTTCCCGATCTACAGGGTGTTTTTTTAAAAAACGATTTACTGTAATACAAAATCTATTTAAGTTTTAACAACACTAATAACAATAAACAACAATTAACGACAAGACAGACAACAGCTTTACAAAAATTGTTGGAAGTGACTTCCTTCAACCCTTATACCACCGCTGTTCTTTGCATTTATTCTCTCACTCTTTCAAACACCCCAGGAGTATTTCTTACAGCTTGAAATTAAATTATAACTAATATTTAAAATACTTTTACACTTTGCATCCCTAAAGTTGACGACATCACTTACGGTTTAAGATGCCACATCTCAAATTTAATAAAACAAAACAGTTATCCAAATTAAGCTATAGCCTACTAAAGCATATTTCAAATACATTATTTTCATCTACCTAATTACAGAAAATCCTGTTTTTTTTTCGATACGTATTGGAGATTGCAATCAGCCACAGGGGGGAGAAGTGGAGTCACTTAGCTTCGCCCGCGGTGCAATCACCCCCACATCGGAATATTTCCGGGAAACTAGAAATAGGTTCCCGCAAATAGGCGGCGCCAAATGATCTCATGGTTCATGTTCCGTCGCTGGGCCGATGTTCCCGGTTTCTCATAAGTGACAAATTGGATTAATTAGAAGTAAAAAATGCTCAATGGCTCTTCCAGGATCAAAAGATTCCGGAGGTAAAATACCTGGCCGTTCGGATCTCCGGGTGCCAGGTGGTCCGGGGGGAACATTAAGCGAAGTTTGTTCAAAGAATTGTGCTGCCACTCCTCGTCAGGCTAACAACAGAAGCCGCCCTCCGCAGCAACTTCGCACTGACGACCGGCCCGAAGGCCAGAGAAACTTTTTCAGGGCCGACTTTACAAATATACGAGGACTTGCCTCCAACATAAACTCTGTCCATCAACACCTTCAGGCAGAGAAGCCACACATTCTGGCTCTTACGGAAACTCAAGTCGGCTCTTCAACAATGGATAACTGCTTCAGATATCCCGGATATGACTTATACACCCGATTTAGACGTAGGTTTGGCGTATGCGTGTACGTTAAATCTGGGCTTTCTTGTCATCGAGAAGAGGAGCTCGAACTGGAAGGATTTGACATCATATGGCTCAAAATATCCTTCCAAAATCATCCAAAGTTTATATGCTGCATTTATAGGCCACCAAGCAATAACAACTGCAAAGAGCTCTTCGAGAAGCTTTCAGCCACTGTGGACGCACTGCAATCTGATCACCCTCATTCAGAGATAGTATTTCTGGGTGACTTCAACGTTCACAACTCCTACTGGCTCAAACACTCAAACAAAACGGACGACGAGGGACGTGAAGCTGAAGCCTTCGCTATTAGCTGCGGCTTGGAGCAGATAGTCAAAGAACCAACAAGGATCCCCAGCCGCCACGGAGTTTTTGCTAGTTTGTTGGACCTATATCTAACAACTACTCCAACAATCTACACAGTGAAAGTAACTGCTCCACTGGGATCGTCTGACCATAACACCGTCTCAACGCTATGCAGAATGGATTCTCCAGATCTCCACCATGCAAAGCCTCGCCGGGTCTGGCATTACAGATCAGCAAAGTGGGACGAACTAAGAGAATACTATCAGTCCTTTCCCTGGAATGACGTCTGCTTCAAGTCACGAGACCCATCAGCTTGCGCCCAAGAAATAACAGAGGTATTGATATCTGGCATGGAAGCCTATATTCCTCATGTCGTCAAGCATCCCTCCAAAAACAAGCCATGGTTCAATCAGCGCTGTAGAGATGCAGTTTCCTCTAAAAACTACCATTACAAAGAATGGAGGAAAAATCCAAATGCCGAGAACCACCGCAGTTTTATCGACGCCAGAAATCACTGCAAACGCGTGATTGACAGCAGCAAGGAGGAACACAACCAAAAAATTAAGAACAAGCTCCTCTCATGTCCTAGTTCGTCCAGAACATTCTGGTCTGTAGCTAAGGCTGTTAGTCAGAACTTTTCCTATTCGTCAATACCACCCTTGACCGGAGAGGACGGGTCCATCGCTTCTGCTCCTAAAGAAAAAGCAGACATCTTTGGGAAGCTCTTCGCAGCCAATTCTACTGTAGACTTTCAAGGAAGTACTCCGACCACCACCATAAGCGTGAACTCGAGAATGGCAGAGGTCAAATTTCAACATCGAGATGTAAAAAGCATCCTCCAAAAACTGAACACCAATAAAGCTACTGGTCCAGACCAAATTCCAGCCATTGTCCTTAAACGCTGTGCCGCTGAGCTTGCACCTATTCTTTGCAAGCTCTTCAAACTTTCGTATCAACGAGGCGTGTTTCCTGATTCGTGGAAGATTGGCTGCGTGCAACCTATTCCTAAGAAAGGCAAAAAAACTGATCCCACCAACTATAGACCTGTGGCTCTTCTCAGCATCATGTCTAAGGTTATGGAGACTGTCATTAACACACAGCTCCTGAAATACCTGGACAACAATGACATCATAAATGATCGCCAGTATGGCTTCCGCAAGCACAGGTCTACAGGTGACCTCCTTGCCTACGTCACTCACTTGTGGAACAGAGCAATAGACAAACATGGCGAATCCCGTGTTGTTGCACTTGACATATCGAAAGCCTTCGACAGAGTGTGGCATGACGGACTTCTGGTCAAGCTTGCTGCTTATGGACTACCACCTGGCCTGCGCCAGTGGCTGAACAGCTTTTTGAACGATCGATCTCTGTTTGTTGTAGTCGAGGGCTGTTCATCAGACGTATTTTCAATAAACGCCGGTGTTCCTCAGGGATCTGTCCTATCCCCTACACTGTTTCTGCTGTACATCAACGAGCTGCTGGAAATAACATCCAATCCAATCTACAGCTTCGCAGATGACAGTACATTAGTGTCTTGCATGGAACCAGGCAAGCCACTATCATCCCAGGAGACATTACGTCGGCGACAGCAGCATGCCTCACAGATCAACGCAGACATCAAAACAATTGTAGAGTGGGGATTAGCAAATAAAGTACAGTTCAACGTACAAAAAACTCAGGCAACAACACTGACAAAGAAGTCTCACGATGGCTTACCAACCGTGGAAATGGAGGGTCACCCCATTGTCGAATCACCTTCCGTCAAGCTCTTGGGAATCAACATCAACAATAACATGTCCTGGCACGACCACGTCGTCAGTATTGCTAAAACGGCATCCCAGAAGCTTGGAGTTTTGTTCCGCTGTAGGAACTTGTATACGCCAGAGCAACTGCTGCTGCTCTACAAGGCACAGATCCGACCATCGCTGGAGTATTGCTCCCATGTATGGGGATGTGCTCCGAAGCACTCTCTAAAGCTTCTGGACACTATCCAGAAAAGAGCAATTAGATTAATCGATACGCCTAACCTCACAAAGGACCTCCACAGCCTGGAACATCGAAGGAGGGTGGCTGACCTATGTCTGTTTTACAGATTCTATCACGGAAGATGTTCGAGTGAGCTCTCCCAGATAATAACACCAAAGGCCGTCCGAACCAGGAATACTAGAGAAGCTCTGCGAGCTCATCCTTACCAGGTCGAGGTCCTTACTCCCCGAACCAGTCTCCTCCAGCATTCCTTCTTTTGGAGAACTTCAACGCTGTGGAATCAGCTGCCGGGGAATTTGTTTCCCGACGGCTACAACCTGCAGCGTTTCAAATCTAACGTGAACAGACATTTGTCCTCTCGCAGCGCTCCTACAGCGCCATAGGCTTTCAGCCTTTGCGGGAGGCCGACCATAAAAAAAAAAAAAAAAAAAAAAAGATAAAACATTACAAGAGGCCAGAAAGCTTCTAAACAAGATGGAAAAATTCATTTTATTTTTTTGAATCTGCCTGCCGCGCACCACAAAAAAGTTCAGGATAAGAAAATGGGGCGTGATCCCTGAACAAATAACACCCTGTAGATTCTGGCAATCGTTTGACATGTGCTATTATGTAGCTTAGTAGTGCGTATTTTATATGCCAAATTTGGGATCAAACCTCAAAAATTGAGAGAGTTATTGAGAAAAAACTGAAAAATATTGTAATTTTAACACCCTGTAGATCGGTGATGAAATGCCTTTGGAAATACCAAAGAATCTTCTCCCTTCGTTTGTACATGATATATAGGAACTCTTTGATTTGTCTAAAAAAAGTTTGTCCTTTCAAACAGTTTCTATTGCCATTGATGAGATTGTTCCTTTAAAATATTTGTCTTATAGACTTTGTGTTTAACCAGCAACAGATTCAGGTACTTTTCATAAATGTATTCACATATTGTATGAAAAATTTAAAAAGCTAGTCTTCTGGCTAGGTACAACGCACAGTGTCGCGTGCCGGATGGCGAGGACAGAACCTTCCAGAGTCACACTAACATTAAAGAAGAAAACCAAACATGGTTGCCTATTAGATTTTTGATAGATATGAACATTATAAAATGTACAATAAATACCATTCAAACTTACATTCCAACAATATTATTACGAATACAAATGAAAATTTGGGAAATAAAAAGAATCTAACAAAAGTCAAAATCAAATAAGTCGCTATCATTAAGGTTGTTAATCATTCCATTCGGTCGTATATTTAAAAATGATGACTACTTTTATGACATGTTTATTCGTTGGTGTTCAAGTACGCTCACGTGTTTACGCAAGTCAGATGAAACTTCAAAATTCAAGGGTCAGACAAACAGACACACATTGACAGGTTACAGGTTACTTAGGTTTACTAAAACTGTGTCTCGTAGATTCTTCGCAGCTATAAACCGCTTTATTTAACAGGTACGACTTAAGCTTTTTCTTAAACAACTCAGATCTTTGAAAGATTTTGGTAAAAATATTGTAGAATTTGATGCAGTAGCAGTTAGAGCGATTTATAGTTGTTTGAAGTCAGTTTCGCCATTTTTTTGAGTTATTAAGAGCATCTGATCTCTAATAAGATTTATAACTACTGATGAAATTTCGGGGTGATTTTTGATATCTTTAATCTGATATTTCTTTTTAAATCGCTCCATTCTTTTGGAAGTTGCCGAAGTGCTTCTGAAGACACCATCCACTTGAGGTGGGAAACCTTAAGCCTTAACGATAAACGACCAGCCTAAAGACCCAAGAACCACAAATTCATTCACACACTGAGATTGTTGAGAATCGAATCCTCAAATCGTATAGTTGATGCGAGGTTGTTTATATCTGAGATACAAAAAGGTTATACTCAAAATTATTATGGGAAGATTAGATTAATCCTGAGTGAAGTATTATGTAATATACTCTATTGAAGCCTAAAACATTCTTGAATTAGTCCCGTACCTCATTAGTTCAATATTGTATTGTAGTGTCAGATCTAGTCTAGCGATTGAAGTATCATGTTCTTAGTTTAAACCTATTTAAGGCTTTACTTGAGTAATCTAATATATGAATTAATGGCATCTTTATAAACTGAAGCATTTTCAAATACAAGTACATGTAGCTGAAGTATATCGTAAGCTCAATTTTAACCTAATTTGCTTATCATAACTTATGATAAAATTTGCTGCTACCTTTTTTTTGTGTATATGTCAAAGGATAATTTTATAAGCATTAAGGCTTTGGTCCATCCAAGCTTTCAGCGGAAAGGAGAGCTCTTCTCAAAGCTAGATGTATTTACTCTGCTTACTAGGAGGTACTCAAAAAAATAATCAGCAAACTGTTTAGTGTTTGGTTTGAATGGACGTAGAATAACTTTCACCGCAGGTAGTATTACACCTCAATATATTTTACAAAGTTCTTCGACTATATCTTTCAACTTTGGTCTCCGCAAAAGTGCCCGAAACGTATTTCACGGCTTCGTTCCCTGGAAAAAACAATAAATTTCTGAAGGTATTTGGGTCTGTCAAGAAGAAGCCAGAAGGGAAAAGGGCCGGAGTGGAAGGGGGTGAACTTTGAAACCGCTGCTTGCGAGAACCTCGGATAGCATCCCCGAAGTCGAGAAAATTGAAATGTCTTACGAGACCGTGGTTTCTGGATTTCAATTTTCATTATATAATTAAGGGGGCTTTTTATCGCTTAGAGATTAATAATACGTACGCATTACTGGGTCTAAGATGGAGCAAAAAATGTCCTTAATAGCTTTCACTTAAACATTAAGACAAACGAGTCTGCCAAGCTAGTCAGTAGTATTTTATTTTTTGGGGTGGGGTGCATCCCAACTAACATTTTCTCCAGCTGTTGATTTTATAATGACCTTTTAGACATATAAAGATTCTGTAATAGTTATTGGTTTGCATAGTACTCATATTCAAGTTGAATATTGTTTGCCAATAGAAGCTAGGAGTTATAAGTAATATAAACATTCTATTAGCCATAGAGAAGAGACAACAATAGCATTGTTGAGGCCTTATACCAGGGTTAAAAGAGAGTTCAGACAAGGAGGTTCTGCAGTGGTTATATTTAAGCCATAATTCAAGTTTATAGGTATTTAAGAAGATATTGGTGAAATAAATCAAAATTATTAGAAAAACGCAAGGATTGCTGCACATTCCCCTCAATCAAGAAAAAAAGAAATGGATTTTTGTGTGGATATGTGCCTGAAACTTGTGGGTTCAGAGTGCGCCAAAAAGCTTATGAAAATTGCGCAGAAAAAATAATAAATAATTTAAGAGTTTCTAGGTATTTCAGAATATATTGGTAAAATAAATCAAAATTGTTATAAAACGCAAGGATTGCTGCACATTCCCCTCAAAAAGTAATTGGATTTTTGTGTTATATGTGACTAAAACCTCTGGGTTCAGAATGCGCCGAAAAAGTTTATGAAAATTGCGCAAAAAATGCATGTAAATTTGATTGCTATGAATTGAAAATTAATTGGTTAGGTTTTGTTTTTAGTATTTGTTTCTATTTTCTCTAACGGTATTCGCAAAAGCAATTTTTCGTGTTAATATATGAATTAAAATTAACTTGCATGATTTATTTAACTCAAAATATGTTTATACCTTGTCTTAACCTTAAAACTCATCTTATCTGTTTTATGTACGTATTTCTTAAAAACACTTTCAAATTAAGTTTTTCTTGAAGAAAATGGGCGTCTCTAGATGGTACGTTAGTATAGATGTTTATAATATCATCTGTCGCTCTGATACTGACATTTTTTCCTCCAGCTTAATCGTCTTCAAAAGAAATTTACTGAAAATACTAGTAAGTTTTATAGAGCGTATTGATAATTATTTCTGGTACTAGAATATCTAATAAGTTTCTTGTTGCTTCTTAGTTCAGTGTAGCTGTTAAGGTATTTATAGATCACTTTCTACTTTTTCAAGTTTCTGCTCTTAGGTTTCAAGATTTAACTTGTAGCTTAATGTTTATCCTCTTTAAACCTTCTGTTCTTTTGTGTTACCTTCCCATTAGATCTGCAGTTTATGTAGGTATGTTACCTGACCATGTTTAGAAATAAATAAATAAACAAGGACAATCAGTTGCTAAAAGGGCTGACCCCCCCCATTTCAGGTTTTTAACTGACATGGCCATTTGTGACGGAATTATCTTACTTGTGTTTATGTTTATGCCAGCTCACTTCACACCATCCCATTATTCAGCTATTACTAGAATGGTCTATCATCTCCAGAAACAAGCAAACTGTAAATAATGTTTTTCTGCAGCCACAAAAGTACTTTCTATAAAAGCTTTTAGGAAAATACACAGACACTCTGTTTGGCTTTCAGTCTACCAATGTAAAATTAAATCGTTTGTCAACTCTTTGCTAAAAATACATCGGTTTCCATCGGGATTTATGTTTTGACTTGTTCGTGATCCAGACAAGAAATTGAAATATGGGAGATCAAAGGTTCGTTGAAAGAAGTAAATAGAAAACGTTTATAATACAGATTTTTCATTACTGATACTCGTCTAGCTGTATTTCAGTTCTTATTTCTATAAAAAAAAATGGACGACGATCTCAGCCCAACATATTTATGTAACATTAAGGGTTCTTTATGGGCCAGAACTAATATAAAACACTGGGATGATATGCTCAAGTAGAGACTTCGGAGTTATAATTTCCATCTAATATGGCCATCAAAATGTTTCTAACAAAAAATTATGAAGACCTGCAAGTTTTGTAAGGTATTTTTTGAACAAAATAAGCCTCGGCGCCATTATACTTTTCAACAGGCCTTTATTAGCTTCACCTGTTTGTCTGTTTGTGAGTTTGTAACTCTTCTTTATATTAAGAACAATTGTTCATCTTCATTACACAAAGCATTAATAAATACAGTTAAATGACTAAAAAACACGCTTTAATGATAAAGTTGACAAAAAAAATAAAAATAAATATAGTTTAAGAAAACTAAAAAAAAACACGTTTTTAAAGAACAGCGGACTAAAAAGTTAAAAATAAGCTTAAAACAATAATATTATTATTCGTAAATCGAGCGTCTAACGCTTTTTTCACAATAATACTAGTATTTTTCGTTCATTGTTGTTCTAAGCTTATTAAAAAAAAATTTAACTTTTGTTTTTTGCTGTTGTTTTCAAGCGTGTTTTCTGGGTTTTTCTAAACTATATCTGTTTATACTTACTAGACGCTTCAGTAAATTATATTTCAATATTATTCGATCTCGAAACTTAAATCTGCCAGCAAGTTTCTATTTTATTGGCTATACAATTAATAAGGGTCATAACTGAACTGCTAGAGCTCCTCCACCTCTCATAACTAGATAGACCTATTGACTGCTCCTTCATTCATTACTATCACAATTTGAAAAAATTATTCTTATCATATATAATTGTCAAAATAATATTTTTAGATGATTTATGATTTAATGAATTCTGCAGACTTTGTATTTATCTGGAAATAAAATAAGTCTTGACATAAGTCTATATTTCTGTACTTGATTATATATTTTTTCTATGTCTGACATCTACAGCAGGTGACGATATTCTATTTAATATCGAAACATAAATGTGTTATATTGAACAATAAGATAGCATGCGTAAAAAATGCAACCATGTTATAGGTTATATAATATTATTATCTAGCACAGCACCCTGGAAAATTTGACTACTTCTACTTCGATGATGTTATTATCAAATTATTACCAGTCTATGTCCGATTATTCGAATTTTCCATTATCCGAATCGACCCCGGTCCCACTCAATCCGGATAATCGGCGTTCTACTGTAGTTAAACGTTAAATTTTGTAAAATATGGTAACGCCACGCCAATGACTAACAAACAACATATCAACATATAACCTACCTACGAAAGGTTAGTTTTCTACTTCCAGCTTTTTCTGCTTTCATTTTGCACACCTAACACCTTTTTAGAAAAACATAAATTTATAAGATTTTGCGATTTTCATAGAGCGTTTTTTGGGAATAAAATAAATTGCGACAAAAATCTTTATGTATTTACTCGTCGATATATAATTTTTAAATTTGACGTCTATAGGAGATAATATTCTATTTACTAAGAAGTTTACATATATTACGCTCGAACAGCAAGAAATAACGTATAAAAATAAACACGTCTTTGCTATACTTTTCTGATATTAAATTATTATACTCTGAATTACGATTATGCGACGGCTGAATCAGCTTGAAAGATGACACTGCACTGAGAAAAGCGCTAACAATAACACTATAAATCCGCTAGATAATAACTTTATTAGTGGTTTCCCACGTAGTCAAGTTATCTCTGCAAAATAAAAATTTCATATTCAAATGCTTTTGCAGTCTGTTAGCAAGATTATGTTTATGTAATTCTATCATCTGTCGGTCATAAAGAACGAACTAGGTCATTGTCATCCAAGTGCATTAATAAATAAATAATTTTGCGCTCTAGTTCCTACACGTAGGAAAGACAATGCTGTGCAGATGGGATTTGCTTGCCATTATACAGGGTTACTGGTAACTCGACCACTTTCCTGCAAGAGGTGATAGAGGGACTCAAATGTAATAGATTTAACCCCCCATACGTAATTCCGAAAACCGATAGTTTTCGAGATAATTAATATTTAATGTTTTTCAACCAAATGTCCAAATTTCCACACTAGATCCTAAACAAAGAAAAAAACCTGTTGTATATTCTGATAATTTTTATTTTAGTATTTAACTAACACATACACAAAGCTTACAAACTTGTATTAAAATGTTTCAAAATACTAAACAGTTCCAAACTAAATACAAATATTTAAAAAATAATCAACAAAATTTTTACATTCACCGTGAAAGAAAATTATCTAGATCAAAAAAAATTGTACAAACGGTTGAACAAATCGCTAAAAAAACTTCCCTACCGAATAACCCTTTCAGAAGGTTATAAACAGCAATGAATAAAAATCACCTATTCAAAAAGAACGAATGACAGTACAATCATTATTGATAACTCAGTTACATACTAGAATGTTTGCAAATGCGGTCGATGATTTTATCCAAGTAAAACAAATGAAATCCACTCAAAGTTTCTAGATATCTTGCTCAACGTGTTGCCCTTGATTTCGGATACAAGTACGGATCCGCTTCCTCACGTCGGTTTTTGTAACCCGTATTGAAAAAGTTCGTTTCATCTCCTCCGCCGCATTGATAATTTTTTGCCTTAGTTCGTCAGCAGTATTAACTGGAGTCTCGTAAACCAATGCCATCATGTGACCCCAGACGTAAAAATCAAGAGGTGTCAGATCTGGGCTCCGCGCAGGCCATGGGATGGGTTCACCCCTCATGTACTGAACAACCATCATGCTGGAATATCATGTTGTTGATGATTCTGTATTATGTTGATAAATTTTGTTAAATAGTTACTTGTGGTTGTACTGTCATTCTTGATTTGAATAGGCCATCAGATAAGGAAGTTTTTAAAATAATTTGTTTGACTGGTTGTGTATCCTTTTTTGGTGGTGAATGTAAAAATGTAAAAATTTTGTTCTTTATTTTTTAAATAATTGCATGTAGTTTGAAACTGTTTAGTATTTTTACACATTTAAATACTAAATTAGATTTGCGTATGTGTCAGTAAAAACTAAATTGGAAATTACTAAAATCGTCAGCAGGGTTTTATCTGAATTTGGGATGTAGTGTGGAAATTTGGACATATCGTTGAAAAACATTAAATGTTAATTATCTCGAAAACTATCGGTTTTCGGAATTACATATAGGGGGTTAAATCTATTGCATTTGAGTCCCTCTATCACTTCCTGCAGGAAAGTGGTCGAGTTACCAGTAACCCTGTATATACATCTATAGAGACTTTTCAATACCGAATACTACAAACATTTTGTTTACCATCTCAGAGGTGCCATAGGCAAACAAGAAAAATATTCCATTTTTTATACTAACAAAAGGAAAAATATCCCTTTTTTTATGCTAGGACCACTTTGTCCTTATTTAGGTCATATTTATTTACCTTTAATTTTTGTAAATAGTTGGGGGTCGGAACAAGTAATGCTGCTATAAGTTTGGAAATCGGTGCATGGGCGGCGGAGTGAAAAACGAAAAATGTCTTTGGTTGGGGGTGAAATTTGGGTGGTTGGGGTGTGGGGGTTGTAAAACAGCATTTTTTTGTATGAATAATAGGATGTCCATTGACCTGTCAGAGAAAGACCTAGCGGCATAATACATATTTTTAAGTAGAAAAATTGCCAACCAAGGGACTTTCATACGAGTATTGCTTTAAATTTTTCTGTATTATGTAACCTGGTAATTATTGAATTGACTCTAATAAACTTTCGACACAGTATTATTCTTGTGGTGAAGATGTAAAACACGTAGGATTTTTAGAAATCGTGTCAGTGGCGCCGCAGCAATAATAAAAAAAACTAAAAATACAAAAACAGCCCAAACTTCGTTTTTAGGCAATTTGAGGTTCTTGGTAATTTGCCGCATTTCTTTTACAGGAGGTAGAATTGGGTAATTTGGCGGTGGGGGGGTTGTGAAAGTGAAAAACTTGTTGTAGTTGGCCTGTATGGCAATGGCATAATATACTTTTCAGCATTATCCGAATGCTGCCCTACCATAGAAAAAAATAATTTTTGAAATTATACTATTGTAGATAATTCTGTAATGTGTATAGCTAATCAATGTATTGCTGGCAATGAGAGTTCTAAATCGTACTGTGCGCCGCGGTGGTCTGTAGTTTTTGAAAATCGTCTTAGTGGCGGTGAAAATAGATTAAAAAAGAAACAGTACAATGTTAAAGTAGTTTAAACTCTATTTTTGGGTGCTGTAGGAATTTATGATCATTTTACATTTTTTTCTGAGTAGTTGAGGTAAGCAGGAGTAGGATGGGGTTTACGATAGGGTAGTTGATAAACCCTGAAACAAATCATTGCCATTTAAAGATTGATACTGGTAATACAATCTGTTTTTAAATATCAGAAAATCGGCATGCCATGTGATCAATACATCAGTTGAAAATTTCAGTATAAAAGCTGTGTTGCCCTACGGAGAGAGGTGCAACAAACTACTCACGAGAGTTTGTGATAGATGTTTTTTTTGCGAGTGGGCGGGTGATGATTCGGTTGCAATGGGAGAATAATACAATGGTATCATCGTAATGTATGGAACTACTGACTCAATCAATTTAACTAATTTTTTCAACATTCTGTGCATTGATGAAATGTACAGATGTTAGCGTAAACATTAATAAATAGTATAATTTCAACATACGCGGCTTTAGTAATCAGCCGTCAAAGCTCGATTAATCAGTTTTTCAAATTCAAATTTCAAACTTCAAACGTTTATTCCAAATAATCAGATAACAATTATTCATTGCACAAAAAAATACATATAAATGAAACTTAAGCTAAAAGCTTGTGTGTGTCATAGTGAAAATACATAGCATAGATTACGGTGATCACTGGAGTAGTGGATATACATATACAGTTTTCTAGCTACCTTAGAAAAAAATGCACACAAACAAAAAGAGAAAAAAAACAAGAAAAGAGTAGATATGTCTATGTAATAATTGAGTTAGTATTGGCATGCATCTCTATTTCCTGGCACAATTGCTGTATATAAGAGTTCTTATCTCTTCGGCATATAGTCTCTGAATCTTGCGTGAGAGCTGTCTATATGCGTTTTGCTTTGTATTTGAATCAAGACCTGAGATCTTAAGGCTTCTACGTGCCTCAATAACAGACAATGTGTGGCTACTAATCCATTGTTGTTTTGGTTGAATGCTACTCTTTGGTTGACTTATCTGGGCAGCATGTAAGAGCACATTTTTGAATGATAGCCACATATCGTTTGAATTTGACATATCCGTTATAGAGGCATATCGAAAAAGCTCTCAACATTTTGACCGAAAAGAAGCAGGGTCAGCGATCTCCATCCATACTATCCGCTTAGAACGTGGACATACTTCAGTTTTAACTGAAGTTCGCACAGAAGTAATTGATGGTCTGAGCCGCAGTCAGAACCTGGTAGAGTCTTACAAAGGCTAATAGATGACTTCCACCGTGTACGAACTAAAATGTAATCAATTTGATTACGAAATCGTCCGTCGGGAGAGGTATACAAGTATACAAGCGCCGTGGATGTTGTGAAAACATAGTGTTGGCAATTGAGAAATTATGATCAATATAGAATTGAAGCAGACGTGACCCCTTTCGTTTCTCACACCAAGACCGAATTTACCAATATGTGCCCTAAGATGTTCATGATCCATAGTTTGACCAACCTTTGAGTTAAAATCGCCCAAAATAACGACCATTTCCCGATTCGAAAGAGATTCAAGTGCAGACTCCAGATCGTTATAAAAAGATTCGATCGTTTCCTCGTCCGAATTTGACGTAGGTGCATAGATTTGCACAATGTTGATCGGTTTAGGGTTCGCATTCATACGTAATGTTATGATTCTGTCACTAATACACTTGTAACCAAGAATGGTCCTTGCGTGATGGTTTTTTAAATGTATATTTAGCCATTCGTCTATGTCCCAGAAGTAAATTATTAGCCTTATTCCGTCAAAATTTACACATTTCTGGCAAACGGATTTATTAACTCTATTAGAAGGACACACGTATGAGACGCTGGAAATTGATTAATACTACAACGTACATATTTTATAGTGAGTAGAAATGACATTGCTAGAACTTTATCAATATTCAACGTTATGTAAGTCTGATGGACCTTTGCCTTGGCCTTGACCGAGAACTTCCTACAACGCACCCTGTAATGACCTTTTTACGAATTCTACGCCTACTAGACACGACCGTGTGAATAATGGTGCGATAGTCATATGTTTTCGTTCGACTCCATGACCTACGGCGTTCGATTGTATGCCGCGCACGGCTCGAAGCGCCATTGTTTTGGAACGCTTTTATCAACGATTAATATGCGACTGCCTAACATGTCAACAAAACTTAACATTCTCGACAGATAGCAGCTAGGAAGTGTTGTGGTTGCACAGTGCTGTATTTATAGTTTGTGCGAACATATATGCTTCAAAATAGCTAGCTTAGTAATTATTGAATTATAGCTTGGTGTCTGTCTTCTGTCTGGAATTCGTAAAAATTGTGGAGCCAGCAGCACAGCAATAAATTCGTTTGGATGAGGGAAATTGGCAGTTGATCGTAAACCTCCCAAAAGAGTCCTATACATGTTATTTTTTATAGCCGCTTTGAATGAATAGAGGCCCAAAATATTTATTGTACTTCTACGAACAGGCATTACTAATAAAACTGTAGTTGAATTAATTGCAGTAAACAACACTTATGAAGCACTGGAATTGTGTACCCAAATAAAAGGATTACGTGCAGCTTAGTTTATGGTATGATCGTTGGTGCACAAAAAATGTGAGAACTCAAAAATCTTCGTTTTACTAACTACATCGATAGGGGAGGGAGCTAGCTATTGTGATCGCGAAAATTTTCGATTTTGAGATAGTACACTTTTTGGGTGTTTTAAGATATCCACGTAACGAAAATCCTCGTGACTCATTTCTCTCGGTCTGTCTGTCTTCCAGTCTGTTTGTCGGTCTGTCTGCATATCGGTCTATCTGTTCGTGTTCTCATAGCCTTGTAATCTCGGTAACCGCTGCATGGATTGTGGTGAAATTAGAGTTGCGATATCTATGGGGTCGTAGTAGGTAATAATAGTAATATCACAGCATAGTAAACAACCAGCAGAATATCTCTGAGGATTTTCTAATATAAAAATGGTACCCACAGAATTTGACCTTGGGATGATTTTGCGGATGTGAAGTTTAGGTAGAGATGCGAAAATGAAAATATCGATAGCGGTACCAACTCGATATTTTTATTTTTTAGCCAAATAGGTGCCTTTGGTTCGTACAGAGAATTTTCTGCAATTGATAACACCCCTAAATAATTATATAATTATTTTCGATACCGATACCGCTACAAAAGCAGCGATACCAGCTTGGAATCGCTCAAAAGGTATCTAAGATAAAAATACTCGATATCAGTGCAGAAGTACAAGTATCGAAGTATCGTTAGCATCCCTACAAAAAATCATCCAAAAGGGGGATGTGCGTGTAACTGCCGCCAACCTGAGATATTGTGCTGGTTGTTTACTATGCTGTGGTAATATCTTTATTGATATTTACATATACATACAAGAGGTATAATGTATTGATTATTGAACATAAAATACGTATGTCAATAAATACAGTACACCCACAAAGGACGTAGCCCTGTGCGTGGGTTACTATGACGTGTTTATTTTTATCTACCTAAACAGCATATCTGTTTCACAAAAAAATAGTTATCCTTCAAAGTAATATTATTATTCCATTATCAGTAGATTATTAGAGGAACTGGACCATTAGAACCATTAAGATTGTGCATGGACCAGATACCTGACAAAAATTAATTTGAAATTTAGGTTGAATTATTTAATTAATTGAGAAACTAAATAAACGACGAGACACGAGATCCATACCACGTTTTTAAATTTGACAAAATAATATAACCTTATATCATACGTGTATTAAGGGATGAAACATATAAATTAGATGGGATTTCCACCAATTTTTTAACAGATTCCCTGCTTAATAATGCTGCTATAATTTTGATTATCAGTGCATGGGCGCCGTAGTAATTAGCAAAAAACAAAAAAATCAAATATTCCTCAAATTTCGTTTTTAGTCGTTTTAGGGGTTGCTGACCATTTTCTACTTTTTTTTGGGTGGGGGTGAAATTGGGGTGGTTGGCGGATGGGAGGTGGTAAAATTGAAAAATGTACTTATAGCAGGCTGTCCATTGTCCTATCATAGCGGCATAATAACTTTTTTAGGTCCCTGCGAACATTGCCTTGCCTTACCAAGCAACTCAAATGTCTCTGATGTATACATACGAGTATTGCTCTAGATCGTTCTGTATTGTGTAACCTGGAAGTTACTGAGTTGGTTTGAATGAAATTTTGACACAGGTTTATCACCGCAGCGAGGATAGAATGCGTATAGTTTTTAGAAATCGTGTCAGTGGTGGCGCAACAATAATCAAATAACTAAAACATGAAAACAGCTCGAACTTCATTTTAGAGGATCTTGAGGTTCCTGATTGTCTTCCACATTTTACGTTCCACATCGGTAGGGGATAGGGGAGTATTGTGATCGCGGAAAACTTCCGATTTTGAGATAATACGCTTTTTGGCGTTTTATGACATTTACATAACGAAAATCAACGTCACTCATTTCTTTCTGTTTGTCTGTATCTTTCTGTCTCTGTCTGTCTCTGTCTGTCGGTCTGCCTGTGTATTGCTGTTTTTTCAGCTGCGTAATCTCGATAACCGTTACTTGGATTATGATGACATTTAGTTAGTGATATGCTGTGGGGTCGTAATAGGTAATTTTTTCATTCCTTCATTTACTTGTAATACCTATTACAAATATTCCCTCCCTCGAAGTTAGTGCTGCTATAATTTTGAAAATCGGTGCATTAGTCGTGGAGAAATTGGTAAAAAACTAAAAATTATCATAACCTCTCCAAATTTCGTGCTTAGGCGTTTCAGGAGTTAGCTTCTTCCTTGTTTCCAAACCTGAAGAGGTAATCAGACGGTAAGAGATCCAGATCAAACGAGGAGGTTGTCGTTTAGAAGATACACGCTTGCATCGTGTGCCTTGAAAAATCTTACTTAGAAGAAATAAAAAAAGAGAAACGCATTTGACTAAATCCAACTGAAAACTTTAGAAAAATAAAACAAATTTTGGCAAAGAACCAATATGTTATTAAAGCATGTTATCATGACTGTATTTTGCTTATCTACGAAACAAACGAAATTGTCCCTGGTCAGGCTGGCTGCCAGCTCACGTCCACCTTCAAGGATAAATCTCAAATAGATCCGTAGAGAATGAAAACAGATGAAGGTAACCTGGAATATTTACTAATTATCCCTTTCCAGTTGGCTTCGCTGTGAGGCTCTATTTACAGAGTCAGCCTGTTAGCGATACGTTACGCTCTCTAAAAGGATTTATAGTCCTAATAGACTACTTTGTCGGTCCGCAAATTCCTAACGAGATTTAGGGTATTCTGAAATGACGTGGTTGCCAGCTTTGAAGTTCATACTGCTAGATTGAGAACCTAAAAAAAAGAAACACTGCGCCAACAGTGACTTTAAATACAATGAAAAACTTCATCAAATCAATGAACAGATTCATTTTTTTGAGTAGAAAAACGACTTCATTAATGTAATGCAAAGTAATTCAGTATCTCTATTACCATTAATAGATGAATGCTAACCATTAATATAATAAATTTAGTTCTTTCATAGTATGTAAATTTTTCTCGTTGTTATAGTAAAGTATAACATTTATTTTAGGAATGAAGATTCATTATTGTGATGAACGTAGTCGTTGTCTTGATTATTAATTTTATGAGCTCACAAAGCCGTCAACGTCAAAACATTGCTGTATCACAGTAAAAAGTTGAGTGTAAAATGCTACACTCAGTAAGTGGTGCATATAGATCCAGTGCTTTGGCTATAAAATTTATATATACAGGGTGTCCCACGACGATTAAGACAAGCAATATATCGGAACTGGGCAGTAGTAGAGAATGATAATTTTAGGGGTGCAAAATTAGAGCAAACGGTGTATCCTTTCTTATTATTGTGTTACCCAATGAGGTATTTGTTTTTGGTCAAGTGACCGATTCAAAATTATTAATGGGACACCCTGTATATTTGTGCCTTTCTGTGTTCCTCCCGACAAAACAATTCCAACAAACTAGCACACTTGGGGGTCTAAAGTGATTAATTCAAGAGTTACAGGTATTTAAAGGACTGTACCTCTACCATTCTGAAACACTAGCAAAATAATAATTGGGGTAGGGGTGCATATCTTATAATCAATCGTAGTGGTGCAATCCTTTAAGTGCCTGTAGCTCTTGAATGAATCACTTTAGACCCTAAGTGTGCTAGCTTTTTGGAATTGTTTTATCGGGAGGAACATAGAAAGGTATAGAGGGTGTCCTATTAATAATTTTGAACTGGACGTCACGTGACCAAAAACAAATACCTCATTGGGTAACATAATGACAAGAAAAGGTATTTAACATTTGCTATAATTTACATCACCAAAATTATAATTATCTACTACTGTCCAGTTTCAATATGTTGCTTAATCGTCGTGAGACTGTATATAATTCTGGGTGTAAAATATGGTATTTCTGACATACTTAAAACTGGAACAGAGCGTGTAAACTCTGTTATATTTTGAACATGCTTACAAGTAAAATTAGTCCAGCTATGTGTGAAAGTACCACAGAAATGAGTGTAAAACTAAGCAAATTCGGATCAAAATAACCTTAATAGAATATAGAGGTACACTTTCGAGGATTGCTAATTATACATTATGAGTGTAAAAATGAATTGCTAGAGTGTAGGAATACGAAGACCGTAAAGATGAAGATCGTAAGACTTGGTAAGTCTATAAGTGTACAACTTTAAGACAAAAAATATAGGAGAAAACAATAGCAATTTCTATAGGTATTTTATATTTTTGTGTTGACGCGAATTTTAAATACATTTGTATATAGTATCATCTGCTTCATTTCCACGGGCAAAAATGTATTGTGGTTTTTATCTGTAGGCGATTCAAAATACTTTCAAAACGTTTTGAACTAACACATTCTATGTCACTTTACATAGTGGCCCTACATATATCTTGGTGCGAGTATGTGCAATTTTAAAAAAGCACTTATCTTATCGCTGAACTCTTCCTTAAATTAGCAAATTGACGTAGAGCTGAAATCGTTTTGAAAACGAATCCAAATCAGGTTTCCGCGGTATATTTCAAAACTCGAAACGTTTTGAAAGTTCGTGTAAACGTAGTAGATGATTATATACGGGTGTATTTGAAATTTGCATATACAGTGGCCTCCCAACATAAAAAGATAAAAGACGTGTTCAAAATGCTATTGTTTTCTCCTATATTTTTGTCTTACGATATCTGAAGCGTCGTCATTAATTTTGCATTATTTATTTTTGTTTTTTTGCAATCTTAATTTAAAAATCGGCATTTGGATACGCAACGTGGTGATTGAGTGTGGCATAGAATGTAGGTCGAAAATAGAAGAGTTGAAGAAGCATGGAAGGGAAGGGGGTTTGGTTTACACTCGGGCGGGTTTTTTCACCGTTCGTTCGTGTATGACCGCGTCGAGAAATATTTGTCACTGCTGCGATAGAATTTACCATATTAAAATTAAAATTCAGTCGCGAAAATATTATTTACATTTTTTATACAATTTTTAATATATAACTATTTTCACTCTCACTTAATAATAAATACTCTCTTAAACTTAACCACTACTAAAGCCAAGTTTCAGTGTACAGTTGAGGTAATTGGCAGTTGCAAGAGTGTAATTGTTTACACTCTTAAACTCTGCCACTCTAGAAACGCTTTTACCCGCAGCAGATTTTTACTGCATACATTTGCTCTGACTTTGGTCTTAGAACTACAAAAAGGCGGATGGTTCTTTCTAAATGAACATCATCTGTTTCATCTTGAAATGTTCAAAGCCTCTGTATGCTTCAATTTTTCATATACTGTACAAAGAAGAAAGTGATCAAAGTAACAGAAACAAAAAGGTCCATCTACTGACATTTGGCAACGCTGCTGGCACCCTGCGAGATTACAGATACACACGCAGTGAAAGCCCTTTTTGTACATGTTTGTGCTGCGGCTTTTTCGTGCTGCTGAAAAGGGCTTTTCACTCGGGTACTCAGCGTGGCCTTGAACTGGCTTTACAGTCTGTATGAGAGGGGAGTTCTCATTCATGCGTCAAATTCATATCATGGCATGTCACCTAAAAGTTCGTGAAACTCCAGCACATATTCAAGTTTTATTTAGCCTATATTATGTACACCATGTTCATTATGCATGGAACTGGCTTGATATCTCCAAAAGTACTTGTCATATTAACATGAAATTTGGAATGAAATTGTTTTACTTCCCACACCGATAGGTGAGGGGAGTATTGTGATCGCGGAAATTTTAGATTTTGAGATAACATGCTTTTTAGGCGTTTTATGATGTCTACATAATGAAAATCCATGTCACTCATTTCCGTCGGTCTATCTGTCTGTCTGTCTGTGCGCGTTTTTCTAGCCTCGTAATCTCAGTAACCGCTACATGTATTGTGATGAAATTTGGGCAGCGATATGCTGCGGGATCGTGTTCTTATAATTTTGAAAATCGGTCCATCGGCGGGCTAATTAGTAAAAAACAAAAAAAATTAAATATTCCTCAAACTTGGTTTTTGGTGTTTTAGGGGTTCCTGATCATTTTCTACTTTTTTTTGGGTGGGGGTGAAATTGGGGTGGTTGGCGGGTGGGGGGTTGTAAATCTCAAAAATGTGTTGTATTAATAATAGGCTATCCACAGACCTGTAAAAGAAAGACCTAGCGGCATAATAATTTTTTTAGGCCCATCCGAACATTGCTTTGCGTATTCCAGCAACCAAGGGATAGAATTTTCTGATAAATACATAGGAATATTGCTTTAGATCGTTCTGTATTGAGTAACGTAAAAGTTATGGATTGGATTTTAATGAAACTTTGTCACAGTATTACTACCGCGGCGAGGATGGAAACCGCGTACGTTTTGGAAAAATCGTGTCAGTGGCGGCGCAGTAATAATAAAAAAAACAAAAAAATAAAAATAAAAAACGCCTCAAACTTTGTTTTTAGGCGTTTTAGCGGTTCCTGATCATCTTCTACTTTTTTTGGGTAGGACAGAATTGGGAGTGGTTGGGGGGTGGGGGGTTAGAAAATTGAAAAATTTGTTGTATTCATAATGGGCTGTCCATTGACCTTTGAATGAAAAACCTAGCGGCATAATACACTTTTTTAGGTTCATTCGAATATTGCCTTCTCATTATAGAAACCAAGGGACTTAGAATTTGTGATGTATACATACGAGTATTGTTTTAGATCGCGTAACGCGAAAATTATTCAATTGATTTTAACGAAATTTTGACACAGTATTACTATCGCGGCGAGGATGGAAAATGGGTATGTTTTGGAAAAAATCGTGTCAGTTGCGGCGCAGCAATAATAAGAAAATTAGGAATATAAAACAGCTCAAACTTTGTTTTTAGGCGTTTTAAGGGTTCCTGATCATTTTCTAGTTTTCTTGGGTGAGGGTGAAATTTGGGTGGTTGGGGTGTGGGGGGTTGTTAAACTGAAAGATTTGTTGTATTCATAATAGTTTGTCCATTGAGCTATGGAAGAAATACGTAGCTGCGTCCATGTGAACATAGCCTTGCCTATTACCGTAACCGAGGGACTTAGAATTTTGTGATGTATACATTATACGAGTATTGTTTAATTTCGTTCTATGTATATTGCGTAATGCGAGAATTATTGAATTGATTTTAATGAAATTTTGACACAGAGTTTACTATCGCAGCGAGAGTGGAAAACGCTCCAGTCTGAAAAATCGTGTCAGTGGCGGCGCAACAATAATTAAAAAACTAAAAAGATAAAAACAATGGGAAAACAATAAAATGGTATCATTATTATGTGTGGGAAGTACTGAGTCAATCAACTTGACTCTATTTTTTTGCTATCTTCTGTAATTCCGCCGCTCATCAATTCTATTAGATGTACCCGCGGGACAACTGCATCCCATCCCTAGGCGGTCGTTCTTCATCCACCAAGAACCGAATGGTGTGACCGGTACTCTGGTATTTAAGCGTTGCTTTCGCGGTATACTAGTCATAAAAAAAAGACTACCAAATTAATTTCCTTTCAATTATTTTCTACTTAGATGAAGGCTAAAGATATGGGTAGAAACTGTAGTAGTTACCTCAAATTCACCATTTTTCGATTACATTGACATTCAACTGTAGTCATCCACTCACATTTATACGAGTATAACTAGAGCCAAATTCCTTCATGTCATAATTTGCGTACTTCTGTAGCAGTTTCAGATACGTACACATAACTTCAACATGTGCGTAGGAGCCAAGAAAGCTCTTGTCCTCCTTTTTTGATGAAAGATGTCTAGCGAACTTTTACAACCCTCCAAAATACATATCTTGCAAAATATAGATATGATGTCTGCTTAAGCTCTCTTATGGAAAAGATTCACGTCTGTGCCAGAATGCTTGAGCGGAGTGGAAAAAATATCGCATAGCGAGGTTGAAAATAGACTATTTATTACCAGACGTGAAAAAAGTAACAGATCTCGAATGGTGTAATAAATAAGATGACAGGTTCGTGTTCTTGAAACTTTTAGTGCGTGAAAAATATATTATCTCTTCGTATATAAGATCCGAAAGGAAGATTACTCGATACTTTCGATGCCAGTTTGCTCCAACGAATCGGGTTTTTTAAGACGGTGTCATTTTATAATCTTTAATCATTTGATAACCGATCAAGGATTTCAGCTTGTTTGATATTATTACGGAAAGATACTTTGGTAATGATGGTTGGAGTACCCTTCCTTAAAGGGGTGATACACGTGCGAGCAAGTACGCGTACTTATGGCTCGATGACCTTTTTCGCCTGTGTCACCGTAAGTACGCGTACTTTAAAACCGTCGCGCAAACCACCGGCGATCCAACTGGTTTGAAATCTTGCTCGTAGCTTGTCTCGGCTCGTACTGCGAGCCGCGAGGCACCACTTTGTTTCGGCAGGCCATCGATGCGCAACGCTTGTTGCGTTTGGCGGTTGTTAAAAATTTTGTCTATTTAGGACAATTATCAAAATGAGTGATTTCAGCTTCACGTGTGTCACCGACGTCGAGCCGAGTGAGTGCGCGAACTTAAAAACCGCGTACTTCAAGCTCCTATGTGTGTCACTCACTTTAAGGACGTTCATTCTCTACGCTATAGTCAAATGAGTACTAACTTTCTATGAAATTTATTGCGGACTTTAGAAAAAGTTGAAAAGTATAATAAAAAGCTTGCAATTACTTATTAATTTTTTCATGTAAACTAGACATTTACAAGGTCTCTATTTTAAAATATCAGTTGATATAAATTTGTTATTATTTTGACGCTATTGTAATTATTTAATCAATTTGTTAACAGCGTATATCTCATCATTGACGTCTTAGAAGAGGCTGACTGTCATATTCTTTTGAATATCCTTCGTAGCTTGGAAAATAGTATTGGAAAAATTAATTATCACTCAACGGAACAAATTTTGTAATTTACACTCAAAAAACATCCCATTATACTCGATTGCTCACTGGACGATATTGCTATTCATAGGCCACCACATTTTTGTGACTTAAGTGGTATATTTGATACTCAACTGTCATTTGTACCTCATATTGACAATGTCATAACTACTGCAAGTCGAACATATAGTTTTATTGTTAGAAATTGCCGTAACTTCACCCAGACAGCAAGAATCTTCATTATGCATATGTTAGTTAGACACCTGTTCTACAATTCAGAGTATGTACAGGATCTTGAATCAGTACGAAGGTGGTATCTGAGGTTCCTTCCTTTTAAAATAGATGGCTTTTATTCACCTATAGGAATACCTCAAGACTACCTTATTGAGAGACATAATCTGTGCAGTTTTGAAGCAAGCAGCGCCATTTTTGTACTCAAATTATTAAGTGGAGATGATCTTCATCTGCTGAACATGCAATACATAAATATTCCGAGAATATACACCACAGTAAATGACACTTTTTATCTACCAACTCCCCGAACAAACATTCAACGTTAGCATTCACGTTCACCTTTACTTAGTATGATGAGGGAATGTAATGCTGCAAGTAATCAGCTTGAGCATTATTCAATGCATGATTCTTGACTGCCACTAAATTTTTGTTACAATTTCTTGTCTGTTTGTGCGTAAACTGTAGACCAGCAATATTTCCAGCAATACTTTTTGGAATTATAATAATTTATATCTACGTACCTATACCACAACTCATCCTTTTTGTTAGTAGTTAGCGAGCATGGGTTCACTCATTGTGCACTGTCAAAAGGATCAGAGTCCCAACCTACGTTCTTTGCGAACTTTGAGATGCATTGTACTATGCTCTTCTGTCTTCACTCCTGGCTTACATTCAAATAGGGGTTATTGCTTTCACTCAGCGAAATGCAGGCTAAGATAAGGTGTTTAGCTGTTATAAGTCCAACTACCTTTCGTAGTTTCTTCTTGTTCAACCTAGAGTGTCTACGGCATTAGAACACAAGATCCTCTCAGCATCCTCTTAGACTGAGAATTCCCCACCACTTACTACGTTTCCGCGGGCTTTCAAAACCGTTTTAAAAACATTTTGCCATTTGAATTGTCGGTGTTTCCACGATATGTTTCAAAACAATTTTCGAAAGGCATTAAAAATTCTTGAAAAATGTCTTTTCCTAGTTTTATGACATATTTTGTTTTTTACCATAAATCTTCATTATCGACTTTCGAATAAACTTCAACAATCTGACAATAGTGACATCAACACATGTTGTGCATGTTTAAATTAAAATGATTCGAAGGCATGTTCTATTTCTTCTTCTTCTATCCTTAAAACGTTTTGATTTCCAAAAGTTTGGGAATCGACCTTGAACAGGAAACGTTTTGACGTTTCCACGATGGATTTCAAAACTTAAAACATTTTGAAAACGTTTCGAAAGCCCGTGGAAACGTCGTAAGTCTGTCCCTGCGCTTCTGGTGCTTATTTGACACCCAACTGTTGACAGCTTGATGAGAGGGAGTTCTGCTCTATTCCACCTACTCGTGTGTGACTAGACACACAAGATAATGTTACCTTGTTGGTCTTAGACAGTGTCTTTTGGATATTATGCTTGGAAATCGAAGTACCGGAAACTGTCTTATCAAAACAGACGAGTACTGACATCAGGCTCGTGATGATAATTCAAGCAACACCTTGCAATATAATACAATAATAAAACGTTACCACTCTAATAATAAGTCAATAACTGTATTTTTATCCAATCCATAAGGTTAGTATCCCACACTTGTAACAACCTTCGCAATTAACAATAGCAGCAAATAATGCACTAGAATTAGGTCGATGCGTTCATCATAGACCTACATAACATATGCATTTGAATAAACGACATTAGTGCCAGACAACCTGCAGTTAGTTACAAAGATAAACGACTAATAGCGTTAAACATTATTTCTACAAGCTGTTTATTAACGAACTAAATGAATATGGATGATGCCATGATTACGTCTGCTACCTTTATTATTGCAACTGTACGAGCGCTATTACAAGGCGTTGATATTTTTATATATTATGAATTCAGAAATAATTCTGCTTAAATAATACTCGCTGAAGATTATACCTAACGAGCAATGCCTAGTTGACATGTTCATTATGCACTTTTGTTTATTACTATTTCGAGCTATCGGTATCAGAGAAGGGTTGTGAGACTGACCTGGAGAGTGACTCCCAAAGTGGTGTCCTGGCTCTATACCACAATAGTAAGGCCGTCCTTATTATATGGATCACTAGCGCGTTGGCCATGTGTACAGGGTGTCCCATTTTGGGCACTTTTACGGGGTATCTCGGTTATTTTTGAAGATAGAGAGTTGCTGTTTTCGCGACAGTGTGCTACTTTTTTGTAAAAATAAAGATGCCGTTAACAAGACATTTGTTTTCGAAAGCATGTATTATACGAGGACGGTCCCAAAGTCGATAGTTTTCGATTTCACCCTGTATCTCAAAAACCAAGAGGGCCATGATAATTCTGTTGACGGCATCTTTAGTTTCACAAAAAAGTAGCACACTGTCGCGGAAACAGCAACTCTCTATCCACAAAAATAACCGAGATACCCCGTAAAAGTGCCCAAAATGGGACACCCTGTACGTGTGGAAACAATCAGAGCAACGCTAAATAAAATTCAATACTTGGCTTGTGTTAGCATATCAAGTGCAGTACTCTCGGTACTGCAAAGGAATGACCCTATGCTATGAGGATGCCATTCAAACTTAGCTATTATTTCGCTATTAGGTCAGAAATCTTAACTGAAATAGCAAGTAATTCTAATCTTAATATCATATTGCATTAATGCTTATTAATTTATTTGTTTCAGGTAAGTCTAGCTGCAAATTTGAGTTCTCGACTATTGGTGAGTCTGTTTTTCGTCATGCTTTGATACAACTTATGCATCATTGCACGTTTCAATTTCTTGTTTCCAAGAAAAAATCCATTTAGTTTTTATTAAACTGATTTAGTTGGTAGTATGATTCGCGTGTACAGTATATTTACATATTCTTACTTTACGCAATTTATTTAGCAAGTCTACGATTTTCAGGATTAGTGTCTATATGTACACATCACAGTACTTCTGAGGCAGGCTTTCTATAAAAAATGTGTATTCATAACTTTTAATATTGAAATAAATCAATGGACTAGTATCATATGTTTGAACACAATAATTAATACATTATAACCTCTCAGTGCATACAAAAATAGTTGTACATTTCGTTACTCTCTGCATCATTTTATTCACTAGTAATTCCATTTTAAAGCTTAAAAAAGGAACTCAAATTTAGCCAATCAACGCGTCTATTGACCTAATTTTTACGAAACAAACTACTGTTTTGTGATTTGTTTTCGGTCAAGGGGATGCCCTGTAGATTTCATCTCTCGGCTGTGCCACATGGAGAAAGGTTCTTTGGGAGAAATCCTTGTTTTGTAAATTGTACAGTTAGTTTTCAAGTGAAGTTGAACCTAACCTTATAATTTTATAAATTTCTTGTCTTGAATCGAAGCTTTTTTTGTCTTTATTTATTGTGCGGTGAATGATTAATTCCTAGATCTTGAAAAGTTTACACATTTTCGCATTAGTGGTTACTTATCACACGTTGCCCTTACTGCCGTATTATCTCTACCTCAGAGTAACAACTGAACATAGAGGCAGTAAACAACTAATTCTAATAGTCCGACATCTTTTCTTACGTTGTCGTATTGACCACCAGATACGGCAATCATAACATTGTTTACTATCACCTTAATTGTATAATGTTCAGAAATATTCCATTCTACGTTAAAAAAGACGGTATTTGATGGTTCAGGAATGATTACAGCAAAATCAATAGATATTATTATTTATTTTTGTAATGCAATACAAAATAGCGCCACCTCAAAAGCTATGCCTTGTATGAGCTATAGGCGAATAGGTACATACATACACTCAATAATTTGTCCAACGCTTCTCCTTATCTGCAGCTATTCTGGTTAACCTTTCCTTCTGTTTGGTGTTATTTCTTTCGCCTTTCTTCGTAAACCATAGACCTGGACTTTGCCTGGACCATAACTGAAACTGCAGCAGTATAGGAGGCTATAATTTCCCATATTTGCCAATATGTAAACATTTCGTTCTTGAAATTTATTTATTACATAAATTTTGAGGAGCTGGCAACGCCGACATAAATTTCATGCGACTTACGGTAGAAGCTCGACTGTAAAACATTTGTTTTGTTTGTGCGTCTTTTAAGCTTGGTCAGTAACATCGAATTTGCTATTTGTTGGTAACTGTAGTGAAGCTTTACGGACTTGCTGTGCTATATTCGAGTGTAGTTTAACAGTTTTCGAGATGGAACTCAAAAAGTTCAGTGTTTGTAACATGGGTTGCATTGGAAGAATTTTGAGGTTAGTTGGCGTTACACAGCATTGTCTACAATTCGAACTGTCACTGCGAGATCACAGCTGATTAATGTCTGGAGGCTGAAGTGTCAAACACAGCATAGTAAACAACCAGCACAATAACTCAGGTTGGCGGCAATCACACGCGCGTCCCCACTTTTGAATTATTTTTTTGTAGGGATGCTAATGATACTTCGATACTTGTACTTCTGCACTAATATCGAGTATTTTTATCTTAGATACTTTTTGAGCGATTCTTAGCTGGTATCGATACTTTTTTAGGGGTATCGGTATCGAAAATAATTATATAATTATTGAGGGGCGCCTATTTGGCCAAAAAATTTTGAGTTGGTACCGGTATCGATATTTTCATTTTCGCATGTCTACCCAAACTTCACAGCCGTATAATCATCCATAAATCATCCTAAAGTCAAATTTTGTGGGAACCATTTTTGTACAGGAAATTCTCAGAGATATTGTGCTGGTTCTTTACTATGCAGTGGTGTCAAAGATTATTACTTTGAGCACGCCATGCTGAAGTGGTTTGTTTACTACTTCTATGTTCAGTTGTTACTCTGAGATCTCTACCTTTCAACCAAATATTAACCAAGTTACATCACAGATTAACAGATCACGAACCTTAACCTAAATCATGGTCACCGAGTCACCGATCAATAAAACGGGAACACAAGGCAAAAGGTACGTACCTACGACCATAGATCAGGTAGAACAGCAATATGGTACACAGATCCATCTTCCGATTGGCTGTTCCCCTCTGTCACGGTCCTAGAGGGGCTCAAATATTTTCCTGATTTTCTCGGCTTTCCGGCGCCTAAAATGATCATGGAAAGAAATGAGAAGGTTCTTATGCCATACTCTATAATATGCAATCATAAAAAAAGATTCACGATACTAGTCCATTTACCTCAAAATTTTGCTTGCCGTCACCCACTTTTGTTTCAGCTCAGTTGATATATTTTGGTCAAAATTAGCCTAGCCCACAGGACGTGTGTCTTATTAACTGCGCAATGTTCAAGTAAGACCGTTTTTTACTAAAGGGTTTCGTGAAGCACAAAAACCTTTCAACATGAGTGGCTCTGTATAGAGTGCGCACGTTTTCAGAGGCCTTATTAAATATGCCAAAGAAAATTCACCTTAATTAAATGTAAAGAACGTTATAATTTGAACGCTGAAATTTGATAAAGGTACGCTGAAGAGGGATAGAAATTACAGAGCAAACTAGACCTTTTGTTCGAACCCAGACGTTTATGATATTTTTCAAAGCTGAAGCTTAAAGGGAGGAATGTATTCATAATAGAGTCATATATCAACAGCATTGCAAATTGACGTAGAGGACGATGGCTTCATTGTTAGCAACTCTTTTAGAAACAAATGTCCTGAAGGTAACGAAGCAAAGGTAGCAATAATTTGTTCTTCAAACCAAACATCTTGAAAGTAGGAATACCGAAAACTTAATCAAGCATATGATAATCTTGAAAACAAGACAACGAATATATAACATATAAGAATACTATACAAAATTACGCTATAGCTGGGAAGCGGCAAAAATATATTAAAGCGAAGTGTACTCTTCAAACTGAATATCAAGCTTTCGGAGAACTATGCCTCCATCATCAGGGAAAGTTTGTTGAGATTGTTGCTTAGGTTAGAAAATTCGACATGGAACATATTGGTTAGACTATCACAAAAATTGCTCTGGCATAAGTTCCTAAGTCAGGAGAACTTTTTTCGCCTGATCGTTCTTTCTAGTACCCTACTGTTTGTTACCCGCTCGGTCCATGATATCCTGTATAGCCACATCACAAAAGAGTCCAAACGTAATATGGTCCGAGCTTTTAATGTCCATCCCTCAACTCCGAATGATAATGTGGATGGTACATAGCATTTTTTTGCGCGCCACCGAGTAGTCAAACTTAAATCTCGGTTGCAGAGTATCGTTTTCATTTTGAAAAAATATTTCTGGCTATTTCGATTCTGCTTCTAATCTCTTCATCAGGATCCCATTTGGCATTTAGCCGGCATGCTAAATATTTAAATCTCTTTTCTCTTTCTACGTCCTGATTGTCTATTTCTATTCTAACACTATTCATATTTAATCTAGTGATCTAGAATTTAGTTTTCTTTATGTTTCTTTTGAGACCATAAGAGACTAGTATTATTGACTCTGTTCTCTATGTATACTGCAATTTCTTTCTCATCGCTAACTAGGAGCATCGTATTGTCAGCATACCGGATGTTATCAATGTATTTGCCATTCATCTTTATTCCCATTTCCACATCTACCAAAGATTCTTGGAATATAGGCTCAGAGTATAAGTTGAATAGCAATGCCGACAACATGCACCCTTGTCTGACCCTTTTGAGAATCTGTATATCCGATATATTTCTGATTTTTACATGAGTTGGCTGATTCCAATATAGTTTTTTGATAATCCTTATGTGCTTGCTATCTAACCCGAGTCGTTTGAGCAAAATATCAATATATCGTGTTTCGCAATATCAAATGTCTTCTCAGGATCTATAAACCATGCTAAATTTGCTGATCTAAGCATTTCTGGATTAGAACCTGCATCGAGAACAATGCGCCTCTAGTTGCCAAACGATTTCTAAATCCGAATTGGGTTTCAATCTTTCAAATAGTTTGGAGTACAGGATACGAAAAAAATGCTTTTAAAGAATGGCACATAAGGCTTATCAGACTGTACTCATTGTATCTTTTGGAGTTGTTTTTTTTGGGGGGAGTGTAACAAATGTGAACTGCAGCCATTGCCTGGATAATTCATCTGACCTAAATTTTACAGTAGAAGTCTGCACTAAGGAATGAGACTATTTTTCTATTCGCAATGGGTCGCTGAGATTTTGCGTTCAGTTGTCACTCATCTGGTATAAATCACGAAGAGTAGTCAGTCACTAATACTCATACTCATACAGTTTATTGGCTTTTTACATGATTATGCATGCTTACAGCCACAATAAGTACAAGAAAAGAAACCTATAGGTGGATAAGCATTATAAATATTAATAATACCAACTGCACTAATAATGTAAAGTTACAAAAGTTGAAGATAGAAGTAGAAAAAGAAATGTGAAGTAATACTAGTAGTAATTAAATAATAATAATAAATTAATAATTAAAGTAAGGAAAGATTGAAAAATAAAGCTAAAATTGACAAATAGACAAAACTGAAAAATGAACAAACAAAATTGATAAACAAACACAGATAAATTAAGAGGAGGGAGAACGATGACTGACTTTTTGTGAGTGGGAGTAATAATGTGGGTTATTATGAGTACTTCATCACATGAAGGGCATAGTGGTGGCTGTGATCTGCGCAGTAGATATAAATGTGTGACCGTTGTATATATGGTCCATCCTCAGAAGATGTAGTTTTACGGCATCTCTTCTGCTCAAATCAAGATCTGGATCCCATGAAGTTACGGAGGGTTTAAATTGTTTCAATTCTGAACCTGTTCTGTCCCATTCTATTTGTCAGAAATTGTCCATACAGTACTTGATGTTGAGTTGTTGATGACAAAGCTTAACGGTTTGGACCTCTATGTTTTGAGAAAGTGTCGCAACCTTAGCCGCGACGTCAGCCAACTCATTTCCCCGAATTCCTGTATGACTAGGTACCGAAAGTAGAATAACCTTTTTACCAGCTTACTCTAAATCCACTAAAGTCTGGAAGCACATCTGAACCAGTGGGACTGGCGAATACCTGTTACTGAGTGTTCTTAGCATAGACTGAAAGTTACAATAACTGTGATCCTGTTGATGCGTCAAAATAGTTGTAATGTCACATACAAATTCTAGGTATAAAATAATCGATATTATTGAAGGTGACATGTTGCAGGTCGTGATGAATAAGTATATTAAATGTCAAGAAGGATCACAATGTGTATCAATGTTGGGAGAAACATAACAGTCCAGGTCGATGTAGCACTGCAGCAAGTTGGGCTAGCTAAATTGTAATGTATACATACAACTATTATAGAAGCCTCAAAGAAGGCCTGGCCTTTCGACGTTGCGATATTTACGTAATTACGTAATACTGATTGCCTCTATTTGAGCAAACTTTATTTCTTGCCAAATGGAATATTGCTCTGCTGCAAAGAGTAGTGAGTGGTAGGGTCCGTGATCTTTGGACACTGTCTATTACCATAGAACATCCTTCATCTGTGGCTGTTTGACAGTGCGGGTGATGTGTTTTGTATACACCTAGCCCCGTGTTTATCTCGAAGCTTGACATTCCATGGAGGTAGAGGCCTATATTTTTAGCTCAACTAATAATTACTAACTCCTCTAATCATAATCGCACATCTCGAGCTTGGGTGGTACTATAACCCTTTTTTGTGCCGCTAATGTTGTCACGATGTTAAACGGATCTAAAGCTTGTAGACGATAATTCAATGGAAAACTGGTGCCGTTAGTGAGATCATACGGTTATCTGCTTTCGCAGGGCTCCTATATTAATTAAAGGATATTAATTAACTTGGCTCATTCGTAAAGTGACTAATTGACGCTGCCTCCTTACCGCAAATTTGCCATACGGCGGCGGAATAATTCGCCCAGCCGTGCAGAATGTCATGCGAAAGGCATTCACGGAGACGCTTTCCTCTCTTTTGAGTGTTCAGCTTATGAGGCAAAATACTGAGGAGGGTGCGATTCTACTTAAGTGATTTGTATTTAGTATTTAGTATTTTTTGGGCCATGTCAATACTATATCTAGCGAACGATTTATCGAACAGTACCAAAGACTTCCTAACATCCATAGCCATCCCCACGCTGCACCACTTGGCCCTCGAGTATTTTCATCACTTTCAACTTCAGTATTTTTTTACTTCCCACACCGATAGGTGTGGGGGAATATTGTGATCGCGAAAATTTTCGATTTTGAGATAATATACTCTTCGGGCGTTTTATGATGTCTACATAACGAAAATCCATGTCACTCATTTCCGTCGCTCTGTCTGTCTGTCGGTCTGTCTGTCTGTCAGTCTGTCTGTCAGTCTGTCTGTCGGTCTGTCTGTCTGTTGGCGTTTTTCTAGCCTCCTAATCTCAGTAACCGCTGCATGGATTTTATCGAAATTTGGGTGGCGATACGGTGTGGGGTCGTGGTAGGTAATGTTGCTACAATTTTGCAATGGGCGGCGGAGTAATTAGCAAAAAACGAAAAATTTCAAAAATTCCTTAAACTTCGTTTTTAGGCACTTTAGGGCTTCCTGATCATTCTCTACTTTTTTTGGGTGGGGGTGAATTTGGGGTGGTTGGAGAGTAGGGGTTGTAAAACTGAGAAATTTGTTGTACTCATAATGGGTTGTCCATTGATCTTTGAATGAAAAACCTAGCGCTATAATACACTTTTTACGTACACCTGAACATTGCCTTGCTTACTATAAAAACCAAGGGACTTAGAATTTGTGATGTATACATACGAGTATTGCTTTAAATCGTTCTGTATTTTATAATGTGGAAACTAGTGAATTGATGTTCATGAAATTTCGGCACAGCATTACTACTTTGGCCAGGATGGAAAATGCGTGTGATTTTTAGAAATCGTCTCAGTGGCGGCGCAGCAATATTAAAAAAGCCAAAAATATGAAAACAGCTCAAACTTCGTTTTTAGGCGTTTTAGGAATTCCTGATCATTTTCTACTTTTTTTTCGGTGGGGGTGAAGTCGGAGTGGTTCGGGGGTGGGGGAGTTGTAAAACTCAAAAATTTGTTGTATTCATGATAGATTGTCCATTGACTTGTGAGAAGAAGGAGTACCTAGTAGAATAAAACACTTTTTTTGCGGTCGGGTGAGCGATGATTTAGTTGCAAGGGCATCTAGACTATAGCTTCATGCTATGGGAAAATAATAAAACTGGTACCATCGGAATGTGTGGGAAGTGCTGTGTCAATCAACTTTACTACATTTTTTTGAGGACAGGCGGGAGATGATTTGGTTGCAAGAGATCTCGGACTACAGCTTCATGCAGAGGGAAAATAATAAAATGATATCACTGTTATGTGTGGGAAGTACTGGGGCAATCAACTTGACTCCATTTTTTTGATAAACCGTACATAGATACATTTGGTAGATATTAGTCGCTAATATAAGATCTGGTAGATACAAGGTCTGGCACAAACAAAATGGCTAATACTCTTCCCCTTCCTATATTTTACTTAAAACACTAAAAACATACAGTATGAGAGGCTTACCTTTAAATCTTCTTGCGAGTTACCTGAACGATAGGTCTCAGTCAGTATTTTTCGCAACAAGATTAAATGCGCCAGATTTGCTGACGACACCAAATTTACAATCCGTAGCCCTACTCTTGATGGTCTACTCGTTAGTTCAAATGATGCTCTAACTCTAGCAGAAAAATAGTTTAGTGCCAATAATTTGCTACCAAACAAAGACAAAACCCAAAGGCTGATCATTCATAAAAACTCGAAATTAGCTCAGCGCTACTCAGTAAAACTTTTAGGAGTCGCTTTAAAGCCCTAACTTTTATTAGCACTATCTACTTTCCGTACTCCGCCCATGGGTTTTGGCTCAAAAACGTATAAAAATATTGTTTTACAAAGAAAAAACGCTTAATATCTTTCTTCAACTCATACCTACCCGTTTTTGGTGTGCAGGCACATTACGAATTTTATTCTGTTCCTGTTTATTTTAATTCGTTTTTATTGTGCGTGTTCTGTGAAGTTATATTTTAAAACCGTTAGTAGTGCCGTATCTTTCCAGAATTTTTATCTAGTTAAACTCTGATAATTATGACCATATAAACGATGAAAACTTCGTTTTTCTGGTAAGTCAACTTATTGGGAAAAAATACTTTTATTGTTTTTGAGGTTTTTTGTATATTTTGTACTTATTGTAATACAAATCAAATCACTCGTGCGTTTTAGCAAGTGGCATCCATCATTTTTAAATAAAAAAAAAATGAAAAGTCAGTGTTAGGTTTTGTGTATTTATGTTGTTTATGTTAAATTGTTTATAGCCTTCACCATCAATTGTTTTAGTTGCCTGAGGATGACTTAATATAAATCGAAACGTTGCAGATAGGAAAATAAGGAGCTTTTGTTTAAATGACCTTACCCTACAAAAAATGACTGAAGTATAAATGACAACTTCCGTGGCGCTGAATCATCCACGCTTCCATACTATCAACTAGTAATTAAATGCTAGAAACTCACATGTCGTACGGTATCACCTCCACCAAACTGCCTGATGGGGGAAGAGTACTAGCAACTTGAAAATGTGCGTCTTTTGTAGCAGACCCTATATTAGTCGATAATATACTATGGCAACATTGCGTTGCCTTGACCATGCCTTGACATGCAAATGTGATTGGAACTGTCATTTATTTGACGTTTTTGTTGTGGATATAATACAGATTATACGCAGTGAATTTGTAGACCGTGTTATGAACAATCAAAAGTAAGCTTTGCCGATTTCATTAAAAAAAAGGTCAGTATAGTATGATAATTTGATATAAGTGGAGGACTCCCAATATCTATATGTGACTATTTCAGTGTGTGTATGGTCACTATCATTATGTCGCGAGTGCGAGCGGTAATCCTGGTGGAAGCTTTGGAGCATGAAAGAGACCGACAACTTGGGCAGAACCATGCTCACCTGAGGAGCAATCATCGTGAGCAGGTAAGGGATATCCAACTATTAGGTCTAACAGCGAGTTCAGGACACACATCAGGCTCACAAAGCCGTTGTTTGAGCAGCTCTGTGCACAGCCTTAAGCGTACAGTGCAAGGTGGGATTGTTTTCGTAGTTGTTTGACCAATATCATGCTCAGTAAGTGTATTGGACATACACATATTACTGTTCAGGTATCGTAAGTTGGTTTCAAGAGCAAAATTTGTGCGAGATCCTAAGTATTTTAGTTGTTAGCAACCTTTGTACAACCTTCGACAATCGCAAGTTAGACTTTAGCATTTAAAATAGTTAAAAATGAGCCCCCTCCCTAACTAAGGTTAGGTTGGGTTGAAGGTGAGCGGGGTGATTATGCCTTCTTCCACTGCGACTCTGTCAGTGTCTATTTGGCTCACATCTATTAGTTCACCGTAAAATCCTTCTGGGAAAAGGACGTTATAGGATCCGTCCTTGTGCGCTTGTGGAACCATGGAGTCCAAAACCGTTCCGAATAAGTGGTGATTTGTAATTCCACTCATGATGCCCTTGTGTCTGGTTCTCGTTCCTTTTTGTCCTGTCTGCCAGTCGATAGAGTATCTAGGCGACCATTTTGGCACCTCTCTCAACCTCAGTGGGTAGAGAGGTTAAGTTTAGAAGGGTCTCCATGGCCAGTGTTGGTGTAGTAGACATGGCACTAGTAATAGCCAAGCAGGCGATGCGTTGCACAACCGCCAGCTTGTATCTCGCAGACCCCTTAACTAAACAAAGTCAATAACATTCTGCATACGACCAATTAAAAACTAAAGTTACATCTCATATCAAAATCTTGAGAAATGATCCTAAATTTCTTGACAGACGGTTACCTAACGACCACCGTGAAGAACATAATGTAACACGATATCACATAAAAGCTGCTAATCGTAGCTTGTTATAAATTCCAACATATTTCGCCTAATAAACGTTTGCATAAGTCACTTTTTTCAAACGACCGAATGCATTCTAGCGATAAAAACTGAAATTTATAGCTAAACAACTAATCAGCAAGTGAGTATGTTTACGTTAGCGAAAGAAAAATAAAAGAAGAATGGTAACAGACATCTAGTCAAAGATATTTAGATACATCTAACTTTAGTGGTTTCATGTATCAGCTGACATATTTACGAGTGCAGGCTGCTAACGGACTGTGTTTTCGGGACTTATTTTTACAACGGGTACGGTCGACCCTGGATGTCCTCTATGCTCCATAAAATCCGAAGGGTTATGAAAAAACTATCCTATAATCATCCTCTTTTGTTTTCTTTTTTAGTAAAACAAGTAACCGCATGAACCGCAAAGGATTATTATTAGCGGTATAACAATACATGAATATTATATGCGATAATACAGTCCAACATGCTTCAGAAAAGAAATAACATTTATAAAGTCTTTAGTTAGTGCTTGCTGAAGGTCCAGAGGTATATGATGTACCCGTCTGTAGTTGGAATAGGTTGGACACTCGATGATTATGTGTTTTACGGTAAGTGCTGCGTTACACGTTGGACATGATGGTGCCACGCTTCTTGTAAACAGGTGCACGTGGGTTAAGTTCGAGTGTCCGATACGGAGCCGGAAGATTACCACTTGATCCCTTCTTTTTTTGGCAGTTCTAGTCTGGTACGGATGTCTGGCTGGATTTCGTATATCTTACTGTCGCTGCTCCATAATCTTTTCCATTGATCAAGCAAATGATTTTTGAAAAGGGGCTTGAGGTCACAGAGGGATACTTGAGTGATCATTAAGGCAGCTTCATCAGTGATTGCTTTCGCAGCAGCTTCGTCGGCTTTTACTTCCCACACCGATAGGTGAGGGGAGTATTGTCATCGCGAAAATTTTCGATTTTGAGATAATCCACTTTTTGGGCGTTTCACGATGTCTACATAACGAAAATCCACGTCACTCATTTCCGTCGGTCTGTCTGCCTGTCGGTCTGTCTGTCGGTCTGTCTGTCGGTCTGTCTGTCGGTCTGTCTGTCGGTCTGTCTGTCGGTCTGTCTGTCGGTCTGTCTGTCGGTCTGTCTGTCGGTCTGTCTGTCTGTCGGTCTGTCTGTCGGTCTGTCTGTCGGTCTGTCTGTCGGTCTGTCTGTCGGTCTGTCTGTCTGTCGGTCTGTCTGTCGGTCTGTCTGTCGGTCTGTCTGTCGGTCTGTCTGTCGGTCTGTCTGTCGGTCTGTCTGTCGGTCTGTCTGTCGGTCTGTCTGTCGGTCTGTCTGTCGGTCTGTCTGTCGGTCTGTCTGTCGGTCTGTCTGTCGGTCTGTCTGTCGGTCTGTCTGTCGGTCTGTCTGTCGGTCTGTCTGTCGGTCTGTCTGTCGGTCTGTCTGTCGGTCTGTCTGTCGGTCTGTCTGTCGGTCTGTCTGTCGGTCTGTCTGTCGGTCTGTCTGTCGGTCTGTCTGTCGGTCTGTCTGTCGGTCTGTCGGTCTGTCGGTCTGTCGGTCTGTCGGTCTGTCGGTCTGTCGGTCTGTCGGTCTGTCGGTCTGTCGGTCTGTCGGTCTGTCGGTCTGTCGGTCTGTCGGTCTGTTGGTCTGTCGGTCTGTCTGTCGCGTTTTTCTACCCTCGTAATCTCAGTAACCGCTGCATGGATTGTGATGAAATTTGGGTAGTGATATGCCGTGGGGTCCTAGTATGTAACGCTGCTAAAATTTTGAAAATCGGTGCATTGGCGGCGGAGTAATTAGCAAAAAACAAAAAAAATTAGATATGCCTCAAACTTCGTTTTTAGGCGTTTCAGAAGTTCCTGATCATTTTCTACTTTTTTTTTGGGTGGGGGTGAATTTGGAGAGGTTGGGGGTGGGGGTTGTAAAACTGAAAAATTTGTTGTATTCATAATGGGCTGTCCAATGACCTGTGAATGAAAGACCTAGCGGCATAATTCACCTTTTTAGGTCCACCCAAACATTGCCTCGCTTATAATAGAAACAAAGGGACTTAGAATTTGTGATGTATACATACGAGTATTGTTTTAGATCGTTGTATACTGCTTAACGCGAAAATGACTGAATGGATTTTAATGAAATTTTGACACAGTATTACTACCGCGGCGAGGATGGAAAACGCGTACCTATGTTTTGGAAAAATCGTATCAGTGGCGGCGCAGCAATAATAAAAAAACCAAAAATATAAAAACACCTCAAAATTTGTTTTTAGGCGTTTTAGCGGTTTCTGATAATTTTCTACTATTTTTTGGGTAGGGGTGCATTTGGGGTGGTTGGTTGTAAAACTGAAAAATTTGTAGTATTCATAATGTGTCCATTGACCTATGGAAAAAATACCTAGCGGCATATTCTTTTTTAAGTTCATCTGAACATTGGCTTGCCTATTACAGAAACCATGGGACATAGAATTTTGTGATGTTTACATATACGAGTGTTGCTTAATTTCGTTCTATGTATATTGCGTAAAGCGAAAATGATTGAATTGATTTTAATGAAATTTCGACACAGGAATTACTATCGCGGCGAGAATGGAAAACACGTCAGTTTCTGGAAAATCTTGTCAGTGGCGGCGCAACAATAATCAAAAAACTAAAAATATAGAAACAGCTCATACTTGGTTTTTAGACGGTTTTTAGGCTCCTGAGCGTTTCGCATCGCATGCAGAATCAAAACTGTGGCGTCTTAGTTCCTAAGGAGGGAGACGCAAGAAACCATTTACCAGAGTTTTTGTGTTGGGTGTTTTTTTCCGGGCAAATGGGCGATGATTTGATTACAAGGGGGGACTTCAGACTATAGCTTCATGCTATGGGAAAATAATAAACTGGTATCGTAATGTGTGGGAAGTACTGAGTCAATCAACTTGACTCCATTTTTTCATTTCCTGCTATGCCACAGTGCGATGGCACCCAAAGAAACTTTATCGTTTTGCCGAGGTTATTTAAGTGGTTCAGTCGTTCCTTGATTTGTTTCAGGATTTCGTTGACAGGGTACAATCGCTTCAGGCTCTCTAGTGCACTCAATGAATCCGAGACGATTATAATTTGCCGATCCTCTAATACAGTCGCGTACCTCAGTGCTTCTCTGATGGCAGTGATCTCTCCGGTGTATATACTGGAATGGTCAGAAAGCTTTATTTGCTGGTTGTAGTTCATACTGACTACTGTTTCAGACTTTGATGCATCCGTGAAGATCAGTTTGTATTTACTACGACGTGAGATGACTTCGGAGAATTTCTTACGTATGATTGAGTTGGCGATTCTTTCTTTAGGGTACAGCTTCAGGGATGTGTCTATTTCAGATGTTGGAGTTTTTCATGGAGGTGAATAGAGCATTAGCGGCATAGTGGACTTGACGTTAGCCATGTCAAAATTTGTTCTCCTAATTCGTTCTTTGAAAGGGACATGTGTTCTTGATTGGTATGTAACTGGGATATTGCTTGGAAAGTAACTTTGTTTGGTTTATTGTAGGCAATATTATAGAGATTTGTGGTTGGATTGTCTTGTGTAAGACTTTCGCGGCGATGGTTCGATGAACTGATGGTTCTTGGGCTGTTCGGCCGGTATCGACACGCTCCGCCGCAACAGCAAAGAGATCTGTTCAAATTAGAATTTCGGAGCACAAATCAAATTGCCGATTACGTCGGACAGAAAAATCTGCAGTAGCTAAGCATGCACTTCAAGAAAGCGGTGACCATAAGATAAAGTTTGATGAGACACAGGTTCTGGCTACGCCCTCCTCTTATTACGCCAGATTATACAGGGAATCCATTGAGATTTATAAACATAAGAACAACTACACGTACGCTTTAAGAGACGTAAAGAATTCTAGGATGCGCAGTTCCACAGGCATCGGCAGTGCGGGGTAACCCTGTGACGCGCGACTTTACAAAGCATATACGTATGTCCGGAGTATATTCCTATACGCTACACCTGTTTGGGGCTCTGCGGCAGAATACATCCATAAAACTATTTCTGGTTCAGAAACAACCTGTTTGAGACTAACTTTAAATAAAAAAGTTTACCAGATTAGTAACAGAGAACTTTATAGAGCTTCACCTATTATACCACTGGCACAACTTATCTATAAAAGAGCTGAAACTTTTTTCAACAACAAGGTCCCAAATCTTGAAGTTTCAAGGAATACTGGTCAGCATTTAGGATTAAGCACAATCTTATAAATCAATTATTAATTAAATACGCTGATTAATTAACTTCACAGTCAATGATGAATGCTGCAAATAAATTATCTATTGAAAAATAAAAAAACAACGAAGATATATTGATAAAAGCAAAAAAACAGACAGATATACTGATAAAATGAAAACAAATAATCAAAATAAAAAATAAAAGAAACTAAACTAGGTGATAGAAGGCTAACCAAAAATTTTATTCTAAATTAATACTATTGTATATCTGTTTTAGAAATATTATGTATATGTTTGTATAATTAAGTTGTTATGTTACTGGTTGAATAGGTACAGTTGATTTAAATTACTATACTTATATTTGATGAACTAAGAATGGCAATAAAGCATGATGATGACACGATCTCAGTTTCTCGGAACCCGCCGAACAAGTGACATAAGTTTCTTAGGATGCCGACCACTTGTGCTGGCGAAACGTCAAGCAGCGAAGCGCGCCGACGCCAAGTCGGCGGAACGTGTCGATGCCGACCGAACAGCCCAAGAATCAACAGTTCGTTTTCATTTGCGGTTGGACCGTATATTATAACCTCCAAAATGGACTTAATTCCTTCTCTTCAAACATAATATCCCGCTCATCAAGTTTCTCAGTATATTAATAACAATCATCACCGCGCTAATTGCTAAGTGTGACCCAAATCCAAACAAATAAATCATTTTAATCGCCGAATTGTAATTGCCGCGGGCTGTAATTATATTTAGTCATGAAACGTTTTTTTCAATGCTGGGCTAAACTTTTAAAAGCCATGTATTCATAAAAATTGTTTATGAGATGTTTGCTGACCTTGAGAATCAGCTCATAATACGTATTAAATGTTTTCGCGGTTCTTATAAACAATTACGTTTTTTTGCATTACCATAAATCATCAAAAGTCCAATTAGCGGCTAAGAGTAGAACTTCCAAATAAGATGTGCGTTTTTTGTACCTCCTTTTAAATAGCGCTCAATTTAAGACTGTTAGTGTCACACAATCAAAATAAATTCTTTAGTACAGTTGGTACTTCATTTTACCTGTACATAAAGGATCATGATGATAGGTTTCTAGAGAAACGTTATCTATAGTACCCATCTCTAACTATTGGAAACATACGAAAATCCGATCCAAAGAGAAAACCCTAGAAAGTTTGCTTCTACAGGGTGTCCCACGACGATTAAGACAAGCAATATATCGGAACTGGGCAGTAACAGATAATTATAATTTTGGGGGTATAAATTAGAGCAAATCTTCTTTTTATTGTGTTATCCAGTGAGCTATTTGTTTTGAGGTCACGTGTCGGGGAATGGGACACCCTGTATATTAGTGCATTTTTGTGTTCCTCCCGATAAAACTCGAACAGATTTCAACTACAAACGAAACCAGGACAACATTCCATAGGGTACTAAATTTTGCGGTAGCTTGTACTTGTGGTTGTAGAGGAAACCTAAACGTAACGCTTTCTATTCAAATAAATATGATTTTATTCACTGACCTAGACCGTTAACATAGTGAAGAAATAGTTCCTGTGTTATAGTTACAATAAGAAATAGAGAATTGCAACTGACTAGTAAACAAAAGAAACAAATAGAAGTTGTGGGGATGGAGTACTTAAGAAGATCGTATAGAGCTTCCAAGATAGAGCACATTCGTAACGAAGTGATTAGACGGCGTTCGAAAATGGAAATCACTGTCAATAAAAGAATAGATACCCGTCAATTAATTTGGTATGACCATGTTACTTAGAAACTTGGACTGCTAAAAAGGCAGATCGAGCTCGCATAGATGCTTTTGAAATGTTGACGTGGAGGAGAATGCTGAGAGTTCCTCATACCGCCCTTCGAACTAAAGTTTCCATACTGGATGAGTTCGGTAGTCCAAAGAGATTATCCTCCATTGTGTCGACGAGAATGCTTACATTCTTTGGAAATATTCACAGAAGCGATAATATGGAGAAACTTGTAGTTCAGGGTCATGCCGCGAGTGGGCGGCGCCATGGCCGTTCCCCTGCACGCTGGGTGGATACGACGAGACAGTTGCTGGATATGAGTATCAAGAGCGCCACTGAAGTGACAGTAAGTCGCGAACGATGGCGAGCTACAGTTCTCAAAACTGTTGATAATATTCGGGTCGGCAGTACTCTAGCTCCGACTTAATGCATTTTACGATTTCACAACATATCTGTTAAGACTTTGTGACTATGATGATAATTGCTTTATTACCGTCAGGTCATTTGTTTCTAAACGAGTTGCTAACAATGAAGCCATCATCCTCTACGTCAATTTGCAATGTTGTTGATATGGTGATGAAATATTTATTTAAGAGAATCCAAAGGATTCTATTATGAATACATTCCTCCTTTAAAGCTTCAGCTTTGAAAAATATCATAAACGTCTGGGTTCGAACAAAAGATCTAGTTTGCTCTTGATTTCTATCCCTCTTCTGCGTACCTTTATCAAATTGTGTCTATGATGATGATGATGATGATGATGATGATGATGATGATGATGATGATGATGATGATGATGATGATGATGATGTTGAGAATGACGGATGAACGATGTCCTAAAAGAGTTCTGGATTATATACCATGTGTTAAAAGAGGAGGTACATCAGCCACAACGTGGAGGCAAGCTGTAGAAGAGAGTATGAGGTCCAGAGAAATAATAGAGAATGAATGGATGGATAGAAAAAGCTGGAGAATAAAATGCGGGAAGCGGCCACGGCTGTGGATCCCCGCTATATGTATGTATGTATGTATGTAAGAAATAGAGAAAGTTGTTCCATTGTCTTTAGAGTCTTACAACTCCACATCCAGCTTCCTTATTCCGCTTCTTCGTAGCCTGTCAGATGCACGTGAGGAGGAAAACAAACAAAAGCTAATACAGCGCGCAATTCATTATTCTGTCGACTCTAAAACTCCAACCGAAGTTCTATCTGTTTCGATACCACCGATCCCTTTCATTCTCTCAGCGGCAGTCTTACATTGCTATTACTCCCCGAAAGTTTGCATAAATATACAACTTCCAGGCCAAACACACAACTTTCCAACGATAATTCTCGCCGACTTCAAACACAAACAAATGCGACGCGCTTGCCAGATGTACAACGACGACTCTCTCATAGTTTATTCAGAGGTGGGATTGAGTCGCTATACGAGGTAGATGAGAAATGCGTGTGGCCTGTATCAAAGTATGGAATTTGACAGAAAAAAGGTGTTGAATAAGTGACAGGCTTAATTTTGGATTTAGCAACAATGCAAATACAATATTCTGTTCCATAAAATTTTAGAATCACCATCAGGTAGTTGAGGACCTGGGGTCTCAAGCCTGATGTCTTAAACTCATTTTGCAGGCAGTAGTCAGAACCAGGATCCAGTATGGCTGCTCGGTCTGGCAGTCGAGCGTAGAGAAGGTCTCTGTTATGCTCAAGCTCGCTAAGCTTCAAAGGCCAAGCATAACGGTGTCATGAGGACAGCACCTGCTACTGCCCTGGAGGTACTCAGGGGCTTGCTGTCTCTGCACCTCTGGATAAAAAGAGAGGCGATGTCGGCCTGCCTGAGATTGCGTGGCGGGGAAACGTGGACAGCACGGGAACCACTAGTTGGCCACATAAAAATAGAGCGATTCGTGGAGAATAATTTTCCGATATCGTCATTCGGGGGGAAAGAGCTAAAGATATATTAAGTCTAGATAATAGATTTTCACTAATCATCCCGGAAAGGGACGATTGGGTGAGTGGAAAAGCCAAATATTCGCTCAATGGTCTGGCGTGCTTCACTGACGGATCACGCTCAAAGAAGTCGGAATCCGGAGGAGCAGGCTTGGTCTTCTGCGTGGAGGGAAGAGGAGTGCAGCGAAGCTTTGCGTTGGAGACCTGCACGACTGTCTTCAAGATAGATGTGTACGCCATATTGATGGTGGCACACTAGACGGAGGTCGAACCACAGAGGGTCGAACAGTTTTCTGAACAGAGAACATATAAATGCTCTAACATCCAGGCAGCTTTGAAAGCAGTGGCAGCTCCAAGGGCTAGAGCATGCTCTGTCGCCCTTCAAAAACTAGCAAGCCATAAGAAGCTGACCCTGATGTGGGTGCCCCGATACATTGGTTTAGCTAGGACAGGGGCCCACAGCCCTTGCATCGGCCCAGAACATATGCTTGGAATTAGCAGGCATCAGATCAACGTTGCTCTGGACGACTGATGGACCTACAACGAACTGGCGAAAGGCTGGTTAGAAAGAGATGACTGCAGGGAAGCTAAAAGATTCATAGCGGGTTCTGACAAGGAGCGAAAGCTATGGCTTTTGAATAAATGCAGAGGGACGCCCAACCTTTTATTTGAGGTTCTCACTGGTCATTGCCGTCTGAATAGACATTTGTCTATGCTGAGAGGAAGACGAAACAGAACAGCGTTCCACTTTCTGGGCAGATGTGTATCCCAGCCTTACAGTTCAGATATTCGGCACGATAGAGTTCGGGGAGGAGCCACTATATTCAGAGCAATGATCGGTAATACTAACTTTCGTTAAGAGGTCTAGTAGGTTCGGCCATACTGACTTTCCTCAAGAGGTCTAGTAGGTTCATCAAGGAGTTTTCTAAAACGTAGGATCTTAGAGTTTTCAGTGTTAGTTTAGTAGGGTTGGCAAAAAAGGCCAAAGGTGGCCTACTTGCACGTGTTCGCCTCCTCATCACAACTACTATACTAGTTAGGAAGCTGGCTAACAAAAAAGCAAAAGCTGACCTTCTGGAATAGTTGTCCAATAATGTTATTCAAAATTAATTATTTTTCAAATACTGTATTTCAAAAAGTCCACACGGCCGAAACTTATGTAGTTTTTATATTAGAGTACCAGTGAAATACAATGATGTATCATTGTATTTCAGTAGTTTCTATACATTATTACTTTTGATCTGTGAATCCTATCATTCTGAGACAGCTAGTCAACTAGTGCCAGTGTTACTTTATACATATTCATCATCTATTTTTTCAAGCATTTTTTTACTTTGAAAAAGGCTCCTTACCCACATTATCAATTCCAACTAATGTATCTGAGAATTGGAAAATATAGTGGTTAAATTGGCTGCCTTCCATTGTAGTAGCTTTGCAAAACATCAGGTAGTCTTTATTAAGTCAAAAAACACCAAATTATCTTTGTAAACACTAGCTACGCGAAATGAAAAAGCAAATCATCCAAATTGCGATAGAAAAACAGTTGAACCCTCGCTTGATTTATTTCCTCAAAATAATTTGTGTTCAAAGTTTTTTTAGGCTGGATCGTGAAACGTATGATATACAGCCACTGAATCTCTGTTGTGCTCTCACACAACTGTTTATTTAAACTGTGATAATAATTAATTTGTTCTTATATAAAAGCCCGAGGAATAAGTTGCAGAACATGTACCTAATATTTCACTCCATTCATTCTGCATAACGTAGCTTTAAATTATTCATTGTCAAATGACAACTCTCTACGCCTCTTGCATTCCTCAATGGTACAGTCAATTTAGACCCTGAAATGACCAGAATTATCTTTTTTCTTCTGTATCATCGGTCTCGTGTCCTGTGTAGGCTTTGTTACTGTTTCCCGGCACCACGCTATGAACAGCACTTTAATTAGAAGCCAACAGTGAAGCCGCTGCTGGAGATTCTCGCCGAGCTTTTTTTATGGATGATTTATTTTTGATTGAAAAAAAAAACACAAATTTCCGCCTTTGACGAGAATTGAGAATTGAACCCGGGACCTTCTGGTAACGAGCCCTCGACTCCACTCCACTGAGCCAACCTACCCTCCGACCAGAATAATTATTAGTTAATCAATCTGTTGATCATACGAAAGCATAGCATAGAAATAAGAGAAAAACGTATCATCTGTATAGAAAACGTACGTTTGTGAATTATAAATATTGAAACCTGAATGGTATATAACCGTACTCCTACACTCCCGAACATGAATCAAAGAGAATTATAGTCGTGAGCTTTGGTTCACCCTGTAGACAAAATCAAAGATAGCAGAAAATTGATAATTTTAGACAAAACCAGATGACTACGAAATTATTCTAGCATTGAGAGTCAGGGTCGGTACTCTCTAACTTAAGAGATAGAAACATGTCTCTATGACCATGACGATCGGGCGGTTTCGGGTGCTTATCACGTGTCTACTACCACAGCATAGTAAACAACCAGCACAATAACTCAAGTTGGCGGAAATTACAGGCGCATCCCCACTTTTGGATGATTTTTTGTAGGGATGGTAACGGTACTTCGATACTTGTACTTCTGCACTAATATCGACTATTTTTATCTTAGATACTTTTTGAGCGATTCCAGGCTGGTATCGATACTTTTGTAGGTGTATCGGTATATAATTATTGAGGGGTGTAATCAAGTAATCAATTGCACAAAATTCTCTGTACGAACCAAACGCGCCTATGAGGCTAAAAAATATCGAGTTGGAACTGGTATCGATATTTTCATTTTCGCATCTCTACCCAAACTTCACAGCCTTAAAATCATCCATAAACCCTCCCAAGGTCAAATTTTGTGTGAACCATTTTTATATAGGAATTCCTCAGAGATATTATGCTGGTTGTTATATTATAGTCATATTTACGAGGCCACCCGATCCCATAATACATAGTGCATAGAGGACGTTTCTAAGCTACAGAGTACCGGCACAGGTCTCCGGTTATTGATCTTTTAAGATACAGGGTGATAAATTCGTTAAGATTTTCACATAAAAGTGGTCATATCTCTGAAAGTACCCTGTATAACCTGATGAAACCCTATATTTCCGGAATAGGGAAATTGAACGCAATTCAGATTCGTGATAATATATAGGATGGTCCATTTGAAAAAAAAACAGAACTTTGATATACCGTGACTTTATGAATAACCTCGTATATTACACAGTAATTTGAACAGTAGACGTTCGATTTACCTATAACTTTTATTCGAAACTTTTTTTTGTGTATTCCATAATTCCGAAGTTAAATACCGAATATCCCATAATATTCGGTATTTAACTTCGGAGTATAAATTGACACACTGTATGTCGAGGTTTCCCTAGAGCCCATTCCGAACTGTCACTCAAGTTGACTTTGCATGGGATCTTAGTGTCCACGACTCTATGTGGCATCTCAAGTATGTCTCACCTCAGGTTGTCAAGTATCGTGATCTGTTTCATGGCGGGGTTGTAAAACCAGTTGACATGGCGCTGCATTCTATATCCAGCCATTTTTTCCTCACCCTCTACGTTAATATCAAGAGTTGGGATATTCAGCGCAGTACCTCCAATTCTGCAGGTATAGGTATCTTGGATCTTCAAGCGATCAATAATTGTATATCCGTACTGGACATCTTTGTGTCTAGAGTAATAACACCGTGTTGCTTGAAAGTATTGGTTCGAAATGATTCAGCAATAATTATCAAAAGTTTTCACAACCTAGTGCCTACTATTACTGTACTATGAGACTTTATTGTATTGTCTGACGTTGCTCGAATACTAGGTCGTTTTTTACTCAGCAGGCTGTATATAACAATGACTGCGCTAATCTGACTGTGACTGGTGTTAAATGAAGTGGAGCCAAGGAGATGTATTCTCCAAGATGGCAGAACAATAGAAGGATCCACGGTTGATAATGCAGCAATAAGACAAGTTTGAATATCTGCCCATTTTTTTACATGCAATTCAGTTAAACGAATTTTTTTAATAATATATATTGTAGTTGTTCTGAAGCTGAAACTGCTTGTGCTAAAATAACTAAAAGATTCTGAAATTGCAGTTTTCCGGCGAAGCTGTACTAAATTATATTGTAAAAACAAAGCGTAGCTTTTTGTCGATACAAAATTGTGATATTTGTTGCAAATGTGACGAGAGACTAGTTGGCTGTGTGATTATGTCCCCTATAAGGCGACAGCCCCCGATCAAGCATTTAACTACCTTTGAACAAGGTTGGATTGCAGGCCAATGAGAATCTGCTCCTTTTATCAGAGCAATTACTGTAACCATGTGTCGCAGCATAGCTATAGCTGTAGCAGCATGGCGCGCATGGATCGAAGAATGGCAAATGCAGTGAGATAGAGGTCTGGTAGGAAAACTACCGACTGGCAAGATTATCATCTACGACTACTGTCTGCTACAGACAGAATGCGCTATAGGGAGGCCTCTTAGAATCCGCACGGTGTACCACAGATTGCATGACATAGGCCTCAGATCATATCGCCACATCTAGTGCTTTCACTCACTGCAAATCATCGTCGCCAACGGCTAGATTAGTTCCAAGAACACCGACAATGTCACCTGACCAATCCAGGATTTGTCTGGGGGCATTGACGGATGACAACGGGTTAGACGACGATGGGGTGAACAATTATCATTTCCAGTTTGCTGCTGAGCACCATGCCCATTGGTTTGATGGTTTGAGGTGCCATTGCATTTAACAACAAATCACCTTTATTTGTTGATTCATGGCACAATAACGGTCCAACGTTATTTGAAGGAGGTGTTAGAACCAGTTACCGTTCCATATGTCCGTGGTCTCAAAGAGGGTCCAGCAAGATAATGATGCGATTCCTCATATTGCAATGGTCGATCGGATTACTATAGGAAGCTGAGGTGAAGGTGCTTCCTTGGCTTCCTCGATCACCCGATTTATCGTCAATTGACAAAGTATGGGTTTGGATGGATCGCTGGATCTGCGATTTACCCAATCCTCCGACCACGCTGAACGAACTGCATGATACTGTGAGGGCAGCTTGGGAGGCTGAATCTCTAGAGTTTATTAACAACCAGATTATGAGCATGTCGCGTAGGCTAGAGGAGTGCATTCTCTACATCAAGGGTTCTACCTGGGGTTGCCATCCGTCTGGGTTTCCTTGGATTTGTCCTAGTTTAGAGCGAATCCGAGGAGCGTCCGGGCAGGACTTCATTTTGTAGTCCGGGTTTGAAAATTTTGTATCTTGGGCCTATAAATGAGTACCTATAATTTTTGGTTATGTTTCAAGTTAATAACGTAATTTGCATTACTGTCTAAACTTTAGACATGCTCAGATTTGTTGCTTAAGATTTAAGAAGACTGAATTTATTTCATAGTCCGAGATATTTTGTTCAGTAAATTAATAGAGGTACAACAAAAATTGCAAGACAATACCACAGCATAGTAAACAACCAGCATAATATCTCTGAGGATTTCCTATAGAAAAATGGTTCCCACAAAATTTGACCTTGGGAGGGTTTATGGATGATTTTACTGCGGTGAAGTTTGGGTAGAGATGTGAAAATGAAAATATCGATACCGGTACCAACTCGATATTTTTTAGCCTCGTAGGCGCGTTTGGTTCGTACAGAGAATTTTGTGCAACTGATTACACCCCTCAATAATAATATACCGATACACCTACAAAAGTATCATTACCAGCCTGGAATCGCTCAAAAAGTACCTCAGATAAAAATAGTCGGTATTAGTGCAGAAGTACAAGTATCGAAGAACCGTTACCATCCCTACAAAAAATCATCCAAAAGTGGGGATGTGCGTGTAATTTCCGCCAACTTGAGTTATTGTGCTGGTGTTTACTATGCTGCGACAATACTAAAATGGCCTTTCAAGATTTTTAAGTTATGTTTAATATTGTAATAAGGTTTTGCTTTCATAACAGAGTATATTAATAATTAGTGTAAACAGTAATAAGTTTCTGTTTTGTTATGTACATTTTAAATGATGATGAAAAAAGAAATTTAATGTTAAGGTCTACGTAAATAAGCAAAAAGGTTATTTATGACATTTTCAACTGTTTTTTATACACTGACAGTATTTAAAAAATCTGTTGACATGTCCGGGTCCTGGACTCTAAAATCCGAATTTTTCAGGCGTCTTGTCCTGGTTGTCAAATTTTAGAAAATGCACCCCTAGTCCTACCCATTAGGCCTGGCGCTGACATGCAATTTTCGATTGCGCAACTATTTGGTTGTGTGAGTGACTACCACACACGTTAAATGGAAGCGCGCTGATTTGCAACTGAAAATTGGTGCAACTATTTAGTTTGTGTTTGGGCTCAAATCATATAGTCGCACAGTTGCGCGCAACTGTCCTGTGTAACAGTAAATTCAATGCCAATCCGCTGACTTGTACTCGCAACTCCCATGAAATCGCCCGATGGCGTCACAAGAGCAGCGAGGTAGGTCGAATTAATTTATTTTTTATAAGAAATTTGTTAATTTAAGAAACATTGTTTGAATAACTAGTAATGTATTGAATCGTATCAGCAACAAAACTGGCCACACTCATCCGGTAGTATTTGAAAAAAAAAATGCGGATGAACTCGCAGGTCGTCATATAATTTTTGAAGCTGCGTTTTGCTTGATCGTTGGGCAGTCATTGGATGCAGCCAGAATCTCCTTTTCCGTTGACTTATCTTCCTTCTTAATTGAAGTGCACATACTACTGCCACCTCGCTGAAGTTCATTTTGAAACTAAACGGTTTAGTTGTGTGTGCGGTCTCAATAAACAATCAATTCAGTTGCGTCTGTGTGCGAGATTTGCATGCAATCATGACCAAACAGTTGCGCAATCGAAAATTGCAGGTCAGCGCCAGGCCTTATGACCTGTTGTATTTTTTATGAACTAATTATGGCAAATGGGTTCGTTTTTTGTTGTCTTTAGTCCTGCCACATTTCATGAACTGCAACCCTTTTTTTCTCAGTGTTCAGATTTCACTTGCGTGAAATATATGATGAATTGCAGCTTCTGCTTTTCCTGTCGTAAGAAAAACAAACATACTGTATATATATTAGCAGGTCTAGCGGCGCGTCACATTCCTACGCTAAAACGTGTCCCCAGGATGTAAACAGCGTTCCAAGAATGGAAATCGACCCGCCAAGTGTTTTTTTCTCCCACAAGATCCTTCGGTTTCGCTTACTTTACAACCGCCTACTCGATTCAGCGCGTCAGATTTTCAAACGACTTCGCGTCGGCATCGGTCAGCAAGTATGGAGAGAAAATGCTGACTGCACACGGAATAATGTCCACAATGGATACTGATAATGCCAGAATAAGCTTTGAAGTACGGTGCATTCCAGCGAACTGTACAAATGAATAGATGAGCTCATTGTAAATAAATGGATCACGTAGTGCATGTAGATGCGAGTGTTTTGAATAGTGCGTCTCTCAGACGTGTTCATGTAAAAGAATCGGCCCGCTTTTGATGTATATCTTTTTCCTTTTTATATCTTTCATAAAGAACATAAAATCTTAGTCAGCAAGATGGATAAGTTCGGTTTTTCTGTTAATCTGATAAACTTGTTCAAATCCTACCTTCAGCAGAGGCTACAATATGTGTCGTACAACAACTTTGCTTCGGACAAATACATTTCTATGTCAGATGTTCTTCATGGGTCAAATCTTGGCCCTTTGCTTTTTCTATTGTTCATTGATGACCTGAGTAGCAAACTAATAGGAAATAAACTTTTTTTTTGTGGATGACTTCTAATCTACAGAAGAATAGACAGTGCGGAGGATCATTGCAGGGATGACTTAAACATTTCTGAATGGTGCAGTGTAAATAACTTGCAATTAAATGTGCCAAAATGTAAAACCCTAACTTTTACACGGAAGCTACAGCCCTCGCAGTTTACGTACGAAATTAATAGAATACCGTTAGGACGGGCTGATTACGTCAAAGATCTTGGTGTAGTTTTTGACAAGAAATTGACCTTTGTAAAGCAGCGGGGAAGGCATTAGGATTTATCGTACACCACTGTAAGCACTTTTCTAGCCCGTCATGTTTGAAAACTCTCTATTGTGCCCTCGTTCGGTCAAAGTTAGAATAGAGTTCCCCTGTATGGAATCCTTGTTATAATTTCCACATCTACACTATTGGAAAAAATTCAAAGACGACTCCTAAAGTATCTCTCATTTAAATTTGATGGTACTTACCCACCCAGAGGTATAGAGAACAGTATTTTTCTTGTCAAATTCGGCCTAAATAGCTTAAAATTTCGAAGAGATTTTGCAGGGCTGCTACCACTCCAATTTCACCCCACCCAAAAATGATCAGGAACCTCTAAAATGCTTAAAAACCAAGTTTGAGCTGTTTTTATATTTTTGATTTTTTATTATTTATGCAGCGTCACTGGCACGTTTCATAAAAACCATACGCATTTTCCATCCTCGCCACAGTAGTAATATTGTGTCAAAATTTCATTAAAATCAATTTAACACTTTCCTCGTTACATAACACAGAAAAAAAAGCAATACTCGCAATTCTAAGTGCTTTGGTTTCTGTAATAGTCAAGGCAACGTTTGAATGGTCCTAAAAACGGTATTTATGTCGCTAGGTCTACCTTCACAGGTCAGTGGACAGTCTATTATGAAAGCAACAAATTTTTCAAGTTTACAAACCCCCAGCCCCCAACCACTCCAAATTTCACCCCACCCAAAAAAAAAAGTAGAAAATGATCAGCAACACCTAAAACGCCAAAAAACCAAGTTTGAGGAATATTTGAAATTTTTTTTGCTAATTACTCCGCCACCCATGTACCGATTTTCAAAATTATAGCCGCAATACCTACTACGACCACACATCATATTGCTGCCGCAATTTCATCACAATCCATGTAGTGGTTACTGAGATTACGTGGCTAGAAAAACGCGTATAGACAGACACACGGACAGACCGACGGAAATGAGTGACGTGGATTTTCGTTATGTACACATCATAAAACGCCCAAAAATCGTACTACCCCAAAATCAAAAATTTTCGCAATCACAATACTCCCCTCACCTATCGGTGTGGAAAGTACTAATATAACTTTATACGAAAAAACTATATCTATTATTTTTTGACTTTTTTAGTAAGTTCTGAATGTCAGGGAAAAGCTGTAAAACTTTCATATAAAAACTTTTTTCTATCTCTTCAAATAAAAAAGATAAGAGGGGTGGCGATGTATGAGGAAACATATTTCTCTTTTGCGTTCAAGACTGTATGTTAAAAATGTTAAGAAAGTTATTGGTCGGCATTAAGTAAGGATATAAATTTTACTTTCTTTCAAAGTAAAAAGGCATTGTACTCGTATAACTCAATTGTTGTATTTATGCTAAAATGTTTTGTATTTCTGATGACGAATTCCAGCGTTTTGTGTGTCTTGCTATAGAGCTTGTTGTTAGAGAGGTTCCACTGTATTTTGCTTATACCGGAATTTTTGAGGTGATAATGAGCACCATACAGTTCAAAGACCTGCCATTGCCTAACAATTTCATAACCAAGATTTCCATTTCACCGGGCAGTTATTTAAAATCTGCATGGGAACAACGAACGATAATATTTTCAGACAAATTTTGGAGAGCGAGCGTCGAGTTATGCCTGCTGTATTGTTGCCAACAAAATAAAACCAACGTCGAAAAACATTCGGATTTAGATGATGTTTGTGGTCGTGAACTGGCTGTTATTTATTTGTGTCGCAGCTTCATCTGTTTCACCTTACCAGTTTTGTCAGACAGATATTGCATCTAAACCATTTTTATTTGGGCCACCTCGGTGACTCCAAAATCTGTCTTATCTTCTCACGTGGAAACAGGACGAGGAGATTAATGATTTCTCACGATCAAAGCTGGGAGAATTGTTGCAATCCAGGAAAGTTTCAAATTTGAAATAGGTTTTTGAGTCGAATTTCTGTATATATTACATAGCACTACTTCTTGGCCACTTCATTCACCTTTTCCTCGTCCTTTTCCTCATAAAAAGATATAAAATATAATTTATCTGTCCCATTAAGTTAAACAGTTATTATGAAACTACTTCTGGGTAGGTTATACTACCTAGAAACAAACATCGCGAATTGTTTTTCGTAGCTCACGGTTCAGCCATCTTGGATGACATTCATGCTGCAGTGCGGTAATGAAACGGCGGACGCGCTCGCAAGACGAGGGTCGAGAAATAATTTCCTGTGTCCTGAGTCGACTATGGGGCTGTTACCAAGTACCATTAGAAGCACATCTTATGAGATGGAGAGAAATTTCTGAACATCTCCGTCAAGCTAGAGAACTCAGTTTAGGGTTCTGTAAGGTGGAGCGGTTCTGTCTCTCACAGACAGAAGTCGGTTAAGATTACTTGTGGGCCTGCTGTCTGGCCATAATACATTCAGCCTTTGGGTATCACAGACAGTTCAAGTGTCCTTGAACCTGAAGGCTTGAGATGGGCAGGACCCAAGGCCATCCACACCTTTGTGATGGAGGCTGGATTTGGTAACTAGAATAAGGAGAGGTGCAGAAGAGCGCGCTTGTAGGCGTATGCACTGGTGGCTCTTCTCACCAGAAAACCTCTCCTTCTTTCACTATGACATTCATACAGGCGGTACATGCCTGAGCAGCTGAAGGGTCTAATGGTCACTTTATAAATTCGAAATTTTCTGAGCAAAGTTCTCGGAATGTAACTTTCATTTTTATTTTTAATATTTCGATATGCCTATGGCATTTTTACATACATAGCTTATAAATAAAGGCATTACTGGATAGATACTGAATCAATCTACTTGCTTACTCGCTCCAAAAAAACCTGTTAATACGTACTGACACAGGTTCTTTGTCGAGTACCTTGAATTTGTTGGTTTTTGCATTCACTGTTTAAATCCCGTGACTGTTTAATTTTTCATGTATTGTAAACATGCCATCATCAAGTCCCGCTGTCATTTTGCTTTCGCTAATAAAAGATCAATACGGCCGAAACATTGTTAACGTAGCAGACAGAAAGCCTTCCTCAAAACGTACGAAAATTATAAATATTTAAACTGTACCTTGTTTCAGACAGTTTATGTTTAAACCAACCAAATAATATGAGCATACATTAATTTACAGTCTACTGTCTGCAGGGGCAACGATAAGGCAATAAAATATGTTCGTATGGTGCGATTTAATGGAAAGTTGGAAAGATCGTTGGTCAATTCTTCTTAAGGTACCAACTCCATTCAGTGAACATAGTCAACAATTTTGGCAAATGCTTTTCTATCTTGTGCTCTCCTGAGCAGAGTATTTGAATCCAGCTCCATCCAGTCTCTGACGTTCTTCAACCATGAATTTTTTCTGCGCACTAGCCCTCGTTTGCATTCGATTTTGCCTTCTATTATAATGGAACTAATAATTATGATTAGCTTCAGGATGGCCTTTTTTTATTATTTCTCATTATATGGCCAAGATAAGTAGTTTTTCTCTTCTTCGTGGTGGTTAAGAGATCACAGTCCTTGTTCATTCGTCGCAGGATTTCGATATTTCTAACGCGTTCTGTCCAAGATATTCTTAACTTTCGGCGGTACACCCATATCTCATAAGCCCCCATTCTGTTCTGATCTTCATCGTCCACGCTTTGACACCATACAGATGCGGTGGTCAATAATTGCTATTATTTGCCTTCGAGGTAGAAATATTTGTGATTCGTTAATACAAATACATTGAGTTGAATAGTAAATGCTTGAAGGCTGTAGGTACTATTTTATCAACAGACGACCAAGGGTATGACCAATCAGAACAGATTATTTTGGGATATGCTTCTGTCCAAGTTCCCCGAATATCATTGATTTCTCTTCAAATATATCTGAAAACGTAAAAAACTACATGTCTTTTATATAGAAGAGCACATTATGAATCATATACTATGTTTTGGAGTCTAATTTTCTTGTCAAAATGGGTGAAAATAATAATAATTACAGGCTGTCTAAAACCGACCAATCTGAACCACCTATACATGTGGGAATAGCCGCCCCACAAATCAGGCGAGAAGTCTCATTCATGTGTGGCAGAACGAAGTAGACCTTCATTAGATAAAATACACCCTCTATGTGGGCACAAGCCCCCAGCATCCAGACTTAAATCCAGGAAGAATTCCATTACGTCAACAAACCAACTGACAGACTCCAAGTCAGTAACCAAGGACTACTGTGGAAGCGACGGTTCATATATCAACTTGAAACTCAACTGAAAGCCTCCCAGTCAGATCCTCCTCCTCCTTGGAAACCTCTTGCACAATACAGGACTTATGGGACGCGAACGACACGGCAGTACAACGTTCAAGATACTGGAAACAGATATGTGCCAATACAGGCTTATGACGTCTGAAATCATCACATATATAAGTGTTTATCTCTACTAACTACTAATTAACTAATAAAATATATATGAAAAATAAAAAAATATATAAAAATGAAGCATATTCAACAAAAAAGAACCTACTTGATTGTGCAATAATTTGTAAAGAAATGGCCCCTGTATGACTTGATTCCATTCAATGGATGCATATTCCAGCTTTAAATGAACCAGTGGGTTTTTTTGTGCAACAATATTGCAGTTTCTAGCAATAAAAACTAGACTTCTTAGTGAGGATGATACTATGCCGTCAATGTGTATAATGAAGCTGGAAATTTAATTACACAGTACGCCAAGAACTCTTACTTCATAATCATAATCGTAATAGAAATTTCGATTTAAAGCTATTTAGGGCCAGTTTCGCCATCACTATCTTCTGATAGCCTAACCCTAGTTTTTGTGACTTTTTAGTCTACGTCAAGTGACGTATTTTCGGTGGTGACTTCAATACTTCAACAGAAGAATAGGTCTCCGTTCAACCTGCTTTTCATCCCCGAGACTAGTTGCAGCAAAATTTAAAACACCCCGTATATGATTATTTATTACTGCCTGCTGCCCAAAATACAACCATCCAGTCAGACGGCTCGGAAGAACGGGGCCGAAGGTCCATTCATTTTGTATTTATGACGTTGCAGACCTTGGCATATCGATCAAAATTCGGTCGGTATCTCCCTTATATTGCTCCAGGGGATGATAAACATTTTTATCTATCTCCGAGTTCGTTTTGGATTCAGAATAGGGTCATATATGCAAGGTTACATCTAGCTGAATCGATAGGAGAGGAGCTCAGGAGTCTACGAAAAGAAGCTAGATCGGGATGTACACAATCGATACATTTATATGTAGAACTATGTACTTTGGGCTATTTATCGTGAGCAGTACTGGTGAATGCTTAGCACACACATAAAAATAATTTCTTAGATGGAGCACAGATGCTTTAATTCAAGTATACCATAACTTCCTATACGCGCAAAGCTATGCTAACCTTAAAGTGAGAATACGATATCTTTGACCATATAAGGGTTAGATTGAGAAAATATCTTCAATGCAAAACTGGGAAATTCTTGAAAGTAAGAATACCAGAATCTTAAATCAAGCATATGGTAATCTTGACCGAAGCATTTCATAATCTTGACGGAAGCATTTCATAATCTTAACTGGAGCATTTCATAAACTTGACACAAGTAGCTCAACTTTATTCTAAAATTGTGATATTCTTGGATGAGGAATCTAGTAGTATTGATTTGAGCGTTTGATAACTTTGATGAGCTGTTACCAAAGCCACTGTTGTTTCATTCCAAGAAATGTATTGTATTGAAGCAAGCATTCAAACTCTCCTATGAGCATGTAGAAATTTTTCTCGTCTATGTCATTATCTGCAAGACATACACATGTAAAAGCCAATTGAATTTTGGACTTGGAACATGTGTGCAAAGTTTTCAAATATTTGTAAATCAGTCAGTGCCTGTTTATTGATGGGTACACTGGAGGAATCGTTCTGCAAAATTTCTTAAATCACATTTAATATACTTGGTACTTACCTAGGAGCACCTGAGTCAGGTCTTCGCATCCCCATTTTTTTAATAGCTCATTCATTCATGGTTGGATAGATCCAGTGATAAGGAAACTGATGGGAACTGGGACGCAACTCAAATGGCGGTGGACCAGCACTACCGGCAGATTCGTTGACCGATGGTTGACGGTGGTATCACGGGTATCACGTGGCAATGGCAATTTATTTAACAGTTTGACTAGATACCATTATGTACTATTATGCAGGATCCAGGATGCAGGTATTACGCTACGGTGCTAAAGGCGGCGGCGAATGCGACAATCCGAAAACCGATAATAGCGACGGACGCGGACGGGCAACAGACGTCAAATAAATGACTTACTTGATACAAATATAGGGTGTGCTTAAAACAGCGTTCATTTTCAAACCAAGATTATCATATGGTAAATGAAGGTTCGCATTTGCAAGCTGTCTATATTCTTGATAGAAATAAACGGGATACTGCTGGAAAAAATGATGATCTTGATATAAAATTATGAAATACTTGTTATTAAATTATTATAGTCTTGGTTGCAAATAAAATTATATTTTCTTTCGGAGCATATTTCTTTAAAATAAATATATAAATAAAAAATATGTGTATTATTAGTAGTAGTTTAGGTCGCTGGTGAAATTATATTTCGGCAGTAGGAGTAGAAAACATAATATATTTCGTTTTAACTAAAAAACTTTACAATCATCGTAACCTTGTCGCCTCGCGTGTTGTGGCTTTCTTCGAGGTTAGTTTTCGAATGCAATGTCTTCTTCGTAGTTTCCGGTGACGTCACCCACTGTCTAGCGGTCATCGCGACACGCCCACTTTTGGTGCGATCTGGTGCCGCACTGTTGCCACGTTTACGCACAAGGTTTTACATGTACAGTCATAGATAATAAAAAATGTCCAATTTTGTACATTAATAGAATATTGTTTACAATGAGCAAACTACACCGTAACATCCCGGCCTCCTTGGAAGGATATACTTCCAACAAACATAACAAAAGTTACATATCAAATAAACAGTACAATACAAAAAACAATAGTATCGAGGCAGAGACAATATATACTTAAACAAAATAAACTTAAACGTTTGAAAGTGTTCATAACAACATTCATCTTAGTTAATACAAGAGTCCTTGCTCAACTCAGTCTTTGTCGAATTATCAGTCTCAATGGGTAAAACACATAGGCGATTTACCGCACGACTCACTACATGATTGCGCACCTTTACTTTACATACGCGCACCTTTCCGTCAGCACCAGGATGTAGCTCCAGCACTCGTCCCAAGCGCCAATCCATGACAGCGGCGCCATCTTCTCGCAGCAACACAAGGCTACCAACCTTTAGGAGACTGTTGGCATCTCGTTTCCACTTGACTCGCGTTTGTAACTCAGACAGATACTCTTTCTGCCATCGAGACCAATACTGTTGTACAATAGATTGTATCATCTGCCATCTTGTCAGGCGGTTCTCTGACGTATCCATCACATTCAGCTCTGGCAGTGCAGTTAAACGTCGGCCAATCAGGAAGTGTCCTGGAGTAAGCGCGCTTAGGTCGTCAGGATCTTGGGTAATAGGAATTAGGGGACGGGAATTTAATATCGCCTCGACCCTAGTTAAGATTGTACATAGCTCTTCAAAAGTAAATGATCTATTTGACATAATTCGCTTTAGGTGATGCTTAACGCTTTTTATCCCGGCTTCCCAAATACCGCCAAAACTTGGGGACCGTGCTGGGATAAAATGCCAAGAGATTCCCTCATCTACTAAATTTTGATTTATTTCATTTGCGTTTGATTTTAAGAATGAATATATCTCACGTAGCTCTCTGTTCGCTCCCACAAAATTTAACCCATTGTCGGAGTATATGTGTGATGGTTTTCCCCGTCTACTAGTGAATCTGGTTAAAGCAGCCATAAAGGCGTTTGTAGTCAAATCACTAACCAATTCGATATGGATGGCCTTTGTGCACATACATATAAATAAGCATATGTAAACCTTTGACACCTTAGCACCACGAGTGCTACTACTCTTTATATACAAGGGCCCGCCATAGTCTAGACCTACGTTCTGAAACGGGAAATACTGATTTATTCTCACATTTGGCAAATCCCCCATTAGATAATTCGTTGTCGAAGGTGCTGCCTTGAAACATATCACACAAGTTCTTATCACCCTTTTACATGAGTTTCTACCTCCAACTGGCCAAAAATTTTCTCTTACAGCACAAAGCAATGCTTGTACGCCACAATGTAGTAGCCTTTCGTGTTCTGATCTTAATATCAGGTATGTTAACGTATGACCCTTTGGTAGTATAACGGGATACCTCTTTTCATAGCACTGATTCGCATTGCGCAATCTACCACCAACGCGTAATATATTATCCTTTAAAAATGGATTTAAAGATAATAAACTGCTTTTATTATGGACAGGCTTTTTATTTTTTAAATTATCATACTCTCGTGGAAAACTGATCATCTGTACTCTTTGAATTAGTAAGTTCTTAGCATTAGATAACTCCGAAACAGTTAATGGGCCTACATTTTTTGTAGTTTTTTGCTTCGCATTATTAGAAAATCTTAAAACATATGCTACAACGTGAATAAGTTTATTCAAACTTGAATATTTATTTATTAAGTCTAAAAGGATATCTGGATGTTCCATAGTATGGTAAGTACTACTAATCTTTTTTTCAGGGATTTCATTTTCAGGTAAGTCTAGCTTAATGCTCCTTTGATATTCCTCTTTTAATAACCAGTTTGGCCCATGCCACCACAAATCATTACCTTTCAAATCCTCTACCGAAACACCGCGAGATACTAAGTCCGCAGGATTTTCTTTGGATACTACGTGATGCCATTTGGAAATATCAGTAAGAGATTGAATTTCCCCAACACGATTTTTTACAAACATTTTCCATTTACTGGGTAAACCTTTGATCCACGCTAAAGTAACAGTTGAGTCTGTCCAGTATAAAACATCAGATATTTGGATATTTAAGGCTGTTATGACCTTTTTCATTAAATTCGCCAACAAGGTAGCGCCACATAGTTCTAGTCTAGGAAGACTGACAGTTTTTATAGGTGCTACTCGCGATTTGGCACATAATAAATTACATGTAATTTTACCTGTTTTGCTTACGCATCTAACATACACACACGCTCCATACGCTAGGATGGAACTGTCACAAAATCCATGTAACTCAACAATCTTACTATCCATATATACTGCCTGCCTCGGTATAATGTAACTTTCAATAGCTGGTAAATCTTTCAAAAATTTAGACCAAGTTTCATTTATTTCCTCAGAAACCGGTTCATCCCAATCTGAGCCATGAATCCACAGTTGCTGGATTATCAGTTTGCCTGTGATCACTACAGGCGCTAGCAGTCCCAACGGATCATAAATCTGACTCAAATTCGCTAAAATAGACCGCTTTGTGGCCACACTGTGATTTAGTGCGTCTCTAAATTTAGTTTTATACTGTATATTGTCTACCTTTGGCTCCCAGTATATACCTAAAGTTTTATTTGTACTTGTGTTTTCTCCTAATTTTATGACACCTACATCAATATTCTCAACTAATTTGAACTGACTCAATAAATCAAAATCGTTGCATAACCATTTTCGTAGTGGTAAACCGGCACTATTTAAAATATCAGTAAGCTCCGCTTGAACCTTTAATAAATTTTCCCTTGTCTCAGCACCTGTCAGTACATCATCCATAAAGAAATCATTTTTTATTACTTTACAGGCTTCCGGGTAATCAGTTTCATGTTTTGAGGCCAAATCCATCAAACATTTTACTGCCAAATAAGGTGCTGCGGCCGTACCATATGTCACGGTATTTAACTTAAAACACTTATCGTCCCAAAGTATTTTTTGATAATCTCTATCCTCTTCAGCTATTAAAATGCGCCTATACATCATTGCCACATCACCCGTCATGACGTATTTATATTTTCTAAATCTCAAAACAATATTAAATATGTCCTGTTGCAATGTTGGACCTACGCACATGATATTATTTAGTGACAACCCTGTATCCGTTTTGGCACTGGCATCAAATACTACACGGACCTTTGTAGTCAGTGAATCCGATTTTATGACAGCATGGTGTGGAATATAATAACCAACCTCATGTTTCCCAGTGTCATCAAATTCTGTCATATGATTTAGTTCCTCATATTCTTTCATAAATAATTCGTAGCTCATTTTAAACTCATCATTTTTTTCCATTTTCTTTTCGATCATATTTAAACGACGTGAAGCCATTTCGCGTGACCGACCTAGCAAACCGTGATCGCGTTTAAACGGAATTTTTACCACATATTCTCCATCCTTGTTCCGCGTTGTAGTTTCCTCAAAATATTGTTCACAGTACAATTCCTCCTCCGAAAAAACATTAACTTTACTTGAAACATCCTCTAAAGTCCAAAATTTAACTATGGTTTCATTTAAATCGTCATGTGTCTCTGGTACTTGAACGTTCAAACAAGCAATAGACTTTTCAATTTGTGGTAATTGCAGGTCTCCTGCAACTACCCAGCCGAAACGTGTATTTTGTAACACTGGTAATTGTTTACCTAACTTTTCTTGTCCAAAACAGATTGATGCCCAGAACACTGTGGAACCTAGTAATAAATCTATGCCATTGGATGTATTAAATTCTGGGTCTGCCAATTTAAAGTGAAATGGTATTTTTAATTGATCTTTATCAAAAGATAATGTAGGTACCTCATTAGTAATTTTGTGTAAAACTAGACAATTAATATTCATGACAAAATTTTCATGACATGACTGTACAGTTAAATTTACCTGTGTATTTATTTGCGAGAGTGTCTGCCCAACACCAGTAACCACATGATTTATTTTCTTCCTAACTAATCCCAGTTTTGTGCATAATTCATCTGATATAAAGTTACTTTGGGAACCGCTATCTAACAACGCTCTAGCGCAATACTCCCTGTTACCTACTAAAATTTTCACAACTGCCGTGGAAAGAAGGGTGTGCGATTGTTTTTGCATTGACCTTGACACATTTGATGTCGAAACTGACCCACTGTTCCCAGCTGATTCCGCGGCAATATTTGAAGCAGGTAAATTTTGGCTCTCAGTGGCGTGGGTAGTGTTGGTACTTTGAGTAGTCGATGATCGATTATTTAAGTTGTCCAAATTTAAATGTAATAGGCTATTATGGCCTTTATGACACTTAAAACATTTATTTGCTTTGCAATTCCATGATTTATGGGAATCTTTCAGACAATTTAGACATAACTTCAAGTTTTTTGCAGCGTTTATCCTATCATTTACACTCAATTTTAAAAAATCTGCGCAACTATAAATACTATGAGCACCCTTACAATAAAGGCAACGGCTTTCCTTTTTTGATCCGCTATTGTAACCAGACGTGGATGCGAAACTACTTGTATTTCTCCGTTGAAACCCCTTTGATTTGTCATTCGTTTTGTTTGAAACATCGATTTTTTCTAAAACTTCACTTTTTGTTTTAATAAATTTTCTCAAATCCTCCATTGATGGTAATTCATCAGAATATTCGTAGTTTTCCCAATCACGTCTAGTTCTTTGGTCAAACTTATTGCTTATAATGTAAATAATAATGCTATCCCAATGATCTGTATCTTCGCCAATATTTTTTAAGGATCTCAAATGTCTAGTTACTATGTCATAAAGATTACGCAATTCTGAGTATGATTCCCTCATTAAACAAGGATACTCCATTATCCCCCTGATATGGGTATACACTATTAATCTTTTATTTTGGAACCTCTCTGATAAGCATTGCCAGGCTACACTATAATTTTCTGCTGACACTTCAATTGATTTAATGATTTCTAAAGCATCCTTCCCCAACGAACTTCTCAGATAATGGAACTTCTGAACCTCAGACAAAGATTCATTATGGTCAACTAAAGCACTAAAAGATTCTTTAAATTCAACCCATGAACTATACTTCCCATCAAAGGTAGGTAATTTAATTGGCGGCAATTTGACTACTTGATTAAAATCTCGGTGAACATTTAAACTATTTTGACTTCCCACACTTTCTTGATCATTGCTTAAATGTACACTTTCACTAAATCGTCTACATAAAGCTCTTACTACACTAACTACTGCTGTATACGATTCCTCAAATTCATCTCTTTCATGTTCATCTAAGTTTGCTCCTTGGAGCATCTCAATTTCGGTTTGAATATTTTCAAAATCATCCCATAATGGCTCATATTTAGTCAATTTAATATTTAGTTTGCTCACTTCTGACTGATCCAAACTATCTTCGTCTAAATTTGAAACGACATTTCTGAATCTTGTTAACTTTTGCTTGATAATTTTCCTTTTATTTCTCAATTCACGCAACTGACTTTCTACAGTGTCTTCCTGCATTTTTCAAGCTATTATTTTTCACAAATTTAAACTAACCTCTCAAATGTTTAAGTTAGAACCACAATCAAACTTATTTTCCAAGTTAGAATACTCAAAAACTTATGTTTCCACGTTAGAATATCAATTATTATTATCCAAATTAGAATACTCAAAATTTTACTCAAAATTCAAACAAGTACGAGGCGATATGGAATAATGGAAAGGACTTACAATCAGGATCGCACGCCTTTGCACTTTGCAGCTACCATGGCTCCATGGAACTCTGGAACTGGAATGGTCTCGAATCCTCGATGATTGTCGCCACTTTTCTTCCTACTGCTCGGTAATTAAAATAACTGCATCCGGTCGATGTGACCAAAAATATGTATTATTAGTAGTAGTTTAGGTCGCTGGTGAAATTATATTTCGGCAGTAGGAGTAGAAAACATAATATATTTCGTTTTAACTAAAAAACTTTACAATCATCGTAACCTTGTCGCCTCGCGTGTTGTGGCTTTCTTCGAGGTTAGTTTTCGAATGCAATGTCTTCTTCGTAGTTTCCGGTGACGTCACCCACTGTCTAGCGGTCATCGCGACACGCCCACTTTTGGTGCGATCTGGTGCCGCACTGTTGCCACGTTTACGCACAAGGTTTTACATGTACAGTCATAGATAATAAAAAATGTCCAATTTTGTACATTAATAGAATATTGTTTACAATGAGCAAACTACACCGTAACAATATGTATGATACAAATTCTCTATAATTTCCTTATCAAATATTCTTTCTTAGAGTGAGAACAGATATTCTAGTTGTATGTATTTACAAGAATATCACAATTCTTGACTTGAGAATTTCTTTTTATGTATGTAAAATATCGAAAAATATGAAAAATACATAGCACAAGCGTCGATGAAAATTTAATATTTGAAGCTTTACATAACTCTATAGTATACACTGTGTCCAAGATAAGGAGGGCCAGTATAGGTAACTTTTAAATAAAGAAAAATACAAAGATGGTTAAATGGGTAAAACTTTCCTATTTGAGTGGTCGCTGAAAATCTGTTAATATCCGAAATCATTGAAAAAACGAAAATTTGTTATTAGCCACTTGATTTTTTTTCTTCATTATTTTACGTATTACGTTCAAACCAAGAGTACTTTCTTACAGCAACTTTTTCGCGAACTTTCATTTTTCGTAAGCAGGTTCAGGTATAATCAAATACTTTTCTAAAGTAAGTTTATGATGAAAGTCAAGCCAGTACGTTCCAATTATGAGTCTGAGTAACAAGTATAGGAGATAGGAGCAAATATTACGGAAGACCACATATGGTAGGACCATTTTTCATTACGTCAAAGTAAAAGTATTTCCTGTATTACACTAATCAATCTTCGTTATAGGCAACAAATGTAAACGTCACTACTCAAATTTCCTATTCACCAGTCATTTGTTTCATCACTGATAATAATATTATTTTATCATCCAACAGACGCCCTGTCAATTCGTCAAAGATTGTTTTATCGTTGTCTGGTCGAAATAGTATGTGGCAACTCTATCATTATTGCTGATTAAAAAATTACTATTATGAGTGTTGTTTTTGTTTTGGTAATGGCATGCTTAATAGTCATCCACGATTTATTTTTTTGTAAATTTTTATCGCCTGATTGACAGCTTGACCACATGCAATTTATCACGTACAGGAATGAGGTGAAAAGTGTCACTGTTCTTCGAGACTTTCAACCATTCCCTTTTAGTTGAGAAACATTATAAAATCACCTAAAAATTAAGAGCAGAGACTTAAACTTCTCTTTTCTATTTTTCGAGATCATTAATATTTCTTCAAAGTTGCTGGGATGGAAGTTAGAGACCGAGGTTATTGGGTGGGCCAACAAAAACGAATATTTTTTTCTCTTGGTACTTCGAAAATTAGGTTCCTAGATACCTTTAGGAAAGTATCTCCTATATGAGCTCTTAGTCATTACGGGAAGGTCCTCCACTTTATGGTTTGTAATGTTTTTATATCAGATATAAAAACTTTTATCTCGCTTCCAACTACTTGGAAAAATATCTCGTCGCATAGAATTTGTACGAAATTGAATGCCCTACAAAAAAGTTTTCTTATGATTTTTCCGTAAACCTAACCGTTTAGAAGATATTAACGATTGAAGTTTGATTATTAACGCAATGAAGCAAAAATCATTATAAATCACGAAAGACAGTCTTATAGGAAATTTCATCTTGTATGTCCCGTTTTTCTTAAGATAAACATATATAGATAAAAAAGTAGAACACTAAGCATACATCAGATATCAGTTGGTTAAAATTGGATGTATCGCTCATTATATTTTATATCGCATTTATTCTGACATCCTCTGTAAGGCTGCATAGGTTGATCCTACTTTGGAACCTCTTTGTTTGCATGTTTAGAATTAAAGGCAGAAAAGCAATCTTTATTCCGTCTGTGGTGACTGAAGCGAAAAATTAAAACAAAGCTGCACTATGTTATCTGAATGGAAAAAGGAGAAACTCGTGCTCTCGGAAAATCTGGGATTGAACGGTTTAAATTCCCGCTGAAATAACAGACGAGTTTCGTGGTTTGTTTTTGATTCGTTGCAGGGTATTCCTTGGAGCAATACCTATTTCGGTCTTTTCTACAAATAGGTAGTTTCATCAAAAAGGGAGATTGATATCTTAGAATAGAATATCGACCAGCAAATAAAATAATTAAAACTCCCATTCATAAAACATGTAAGTTAAAGGAGAAAGAGGAATTGGCATTTCCCATTTATAAGTACTGGAGTTACTCATTTTTGTAGCTATACAGATTACACAAAATATGTTTATACTTCAGTTGCAATTCCGCCTGAAAAATAAATGTACAGGTTATGGCTGTACCTAGGTACGTATGATCATACAATACAAAATATTATTTCAGTCATTAAAAACAATTTCCATACAAAAATGGTCATATATCTCCTGAGCCGACATACAGTGTGTCCCAGCAAAAATTTGCCACCCAACATATTTTTTTAATGGCACTAGGATTTAGTAATATCAGCCAAAAACCTTTAGTTCAATTTATTTTATTTGATTCGGTCTCTTGGACATACAGAACAGTGTGAAAGTGCTTAATCTACAATACCTATTCATATACAGGGTGTAACTAAATAAGTGTAAAACACTTGAATGAAACAGGCTATCAGAAATACATACAAATGGTCAAAAAATAATAAGACAAAAAGTCGCATTGGGAATAAGTTTTAGGGGTTGCGTTTTCCACCCCTTACAACCATGGGGTAAACGAAATAAATTACTGGCTGTCTTTTTGGTAGAAGAAAATGTCAGGTTAATTTAAATATTGTATCTTTTTTTCGCTCGTGAAAAAAATGTTAAACAATTTTTTTTTTAAATAAAAGAACCTATCTTTTTTTTGATGACACACGTACGAACTTTAAATACGCGGTTTTTAAGTTCGCGAACTTACTCGACTCGACATCGGTGACACACGTGAAGCTGAAATCACTCATTTTGATAATTTTTCTAAATAAGCAAAACTTTTAACAAACGCCAAACACAACAAGCGTTGCGCATTGAAGGCCTGCCGAAACAAAGTGGTGGCTCGCGGCTCGCAGTACGAGCCGAGACAAGCTACGAGCAAGATTTCAAATCAGTTGGATCGCCGGCGGTTTGCGCGACGGTTTTAAAGTACACGTACTTAAACGGTGACACACAGGTCGTCGAGCCATAAGTACGCGTAGTTGCTCGTACGTGTATCACCGCGTTAAGTCCCATAATTAAAAAAAACTTATACAACGATGACATGACGTCAAACCTGTTGAGGGAGCTGTATTGTAAGAAGTCGGTATACTATGTTCAATGATTTCATTGCATAAGATATTAGAATGTATGATGTATGGTCTGAAAACAGCCAAACACAATATGTTCAATATCACCTTCAGCTGTACAGTGAGAGCACATGTTTGATGGCACGAGTTTGAATCTGGCCAAATGAGCTGGAAAGGAACCATGTTTGATTTTCAGATGGATGATGATCGATATACAGGATGTTCCTAAATATCATGTAGGTACAAACGAAGGGAGATTTTTTGGTGTGTTTAAGGACTAAAACCCCAAATAAACATAGGTCCGCAAACGCTTTGTTTCCGATTTACAAAATGATTTTTCCATCTTGCTTAGAAACTCTTTGCCCTCTTGCATTTTTTGTATATCTCCGATCCTCATAGAGAAAAAAAAGAAAACAGGATTCTCTGCTATTAGGTAGATGACAATAATGCATTTGAAATATGGTCTAGCAGGCTATGGCTTTATTTGGATGACTGTTTGTTTGATAAAAAATGGAAAAATGATTTTGTTTTTTTCTAATCTAGTAGCGGTGCCCCGAAAAGTAGTTCAGAGTATGAAAAGGGGATATGACCTCTCAAAAAATTTTGTAGATTTTTCCAACCATTTGACGTGTAATTATCTAACTCGTATTGCGTTTCTTATGATCCAAATTTGAGCTAGATATCTCAAAAATTGAGAAGGTTATTAATAAAAATTCATAAAAAATGAAAAAATATGAAACTCAATACCCTGTAGATCGGTAACGAAGTGTTCGCGGACCTATGTTTATTTGAAATTTTAGTTTAAAAAAACCAACGAATCTCCTCCTTTCGTTGTACATGATATTTAGGATCACCCTGTATATTTTCTGGCAATTTTGAAGTTATTATGCCAACATAGACGTGGAATAGTGGAGTGGATTTTTGTATACCTTGTTGGGTTGATGAAATAATATTGCTGCCACTCATACACCCACCATATCTTTGAAATTCAAATTAATTGATTAAAAAAATAAAAATCGCCGTGACACATCAATTTGTATTTCGGGAACTCCTCCAACGAATACGTCATCATTGTGACATCAACCCCCTCACCCCCCAGCAATCCCTCCTTCAAAATCTTAACCATACTCGTGATACATCATTTTGAAGCAAATACAATAGCCTAATTGGATTTAAGATTGATTCACTATTGTGGAAGTTAATGAAAAATATGGTGATTATCCAAATGAAGTATATTTTCATTACCTGGAATATTATTATAAGAAAGGTTCCACATGGGAACTATTCTGTTCCATAAAGACGTACAGGCGATATTCAAAATGTCTACGCACATTTCTCAGCACTGATCTTAACGTAAATTATCGTCGTTTCCAAGTAGGTTAGTGATTGTGGGATTTGCAATCATTTCGTGGCGATCAAGATACTTTTGTTGTTTCAAAGACATTTTGAATATCGCCTGTACGTCTGCATGGAACAAAATGGTTCCTATTTGATAATCACCATATTTTTTACTAACTTCCATAATAGTGAATCAATCTTCAATCCGATTACACTGTTATAGTTGTCAATAAATTGCCTTCAAAATGATGTATCACAAGTATGGTAGTCTCATTTAGGGCCGGTTGTACAAAAGCGAGTTTAACACAAGCTTTGTTAAACCTAAGCTTAGCTAAGCTCAGGCTTAAAGTCGACATGCGTTGTACAATCGTCGGCTTAGTTAAACCTGGTTGATAACGAAATGCACTACGGTTGGCACCAATGAAGCAATACGTACTGACATATCATCTGAAAAATTACCCTTTTTGGTTAGTCACTTGTGACAGTTTGTGCCAAATTCGGGTAATGACTATTTCTGTCTCTGTTCTTTTATTTGCTCTGTTAAACTAGACACAAAATCTTTCAAAAAATATTACCTAATAGAGTGAAAAGCAATTTGAAGGTTCCTCCTTGACACATCATGTCATTTATCAGGTTAGGTTTAAGCCTCAGCTTCGTTGAGCTTCGGCTTACATAAGCTCGTGTTAAGCTTGGAGTGGGGGCTAGGCCAGCATTGTACAACGGGCGTTTTGCAACGACGTGGTTTAACGTCGGCTTACCTTAAGCCGTAGCTTAAGCTTGCATTGTACAAGCGGCCCTTAATATTTTGAAGTATGGGCTGCTGGTGGTGAGGGGGTTGATGGGACAACGATGACGTATTCGGTGGAAGAGTCCCTCCTCGAAATACAAATCGACGTGTTAGAGCGACTTTTATTTTTTTAATCATTTCAGAGGTAAGGTGGTTCGCAAGTTTTATGAGACACACTGTATAAGCTGGCAAAGTCACCTGTTCTGTGTTTATTTAATCGACAAAAAACCGCTTAAAACCCGCCGCATCCTAAATGAGTTGCTAAAAGCTTGCAAGGTGAATGCACCTGAATCATTAATTTTTTCATAATAACTGACAAATGCATCGCAGCGTGCACACCTTTCGTCCAAAGTCATTGGCTTCGTTCAATTGTTACGTTCGATTTTATTGGCTTGTTCGTAGTACTGTTGCTCAACAAATGGCAAGCTATTAAAATTAATTATTTATGTTTTCTCCAGCCTTGATGAGGAAATGGCGAATCGATTTGTGAATGGCTATTTATAGATAAATACCCTGGTAGTCGTTTTGGTTATGCTATATAAATAATTAAGCAAGGTTCTGAGACCTGTTTTCTCAGCAGTTGCTCTTTCGGAGTTTTAAATGCTCGTGGATGTACAGCCTGACAAGTGTAACAAGAGCCGTGACAAATATGAAAAAGACAAGGATAGCAAGAGATGAGAGGGTATGAAATAACGTGTGCGTGCGAGACAGCGGCAAAATTCCAAAGTCTCTTGCTACACTTATCAGGCTGTATAACACTGTAAGAAGCTGTGTTTCCCAGCTATACAGAAGACGTTGATGTTTCTGGAACATCCTGAACGTACTGTATTTCTCTTATCAATAAATGATACTACATCCGTTGAAACTAAAACTGCAGCTTTAACTGTCTGCAGGTTTTTTCAAGGTACAAATTAGTGGACAGAGATTTGAAAACAACAGTAAAGTTCAACTGTTTAATTGCAACATCGATAAGCGGGAATATTTTGATCGCGAAAATATTCGGTTTCGAGATAACAGGGTTTCTGGGCATTTTATGATGTCTGCATCGAAAAAATCCACGTCACTCATTTCCCTTTGTATGTCTGTCGATCCATTGGCATTTTTCTGGCCTCATAATCTTAGTAACCGCTGCATGGATTGTGATGAGATTTGGGTGGTCGTGTAGGTAATGCTGCTATAATTTTGAACATCGGTGCATGAGTAAAAAACAAAAGAATTCAAATATTCCTCACACTTTGTTTTAGACGTTTTAGGGGCTTGATTGTTTTCAATTTTTTTTGGCTGGGGGTGAAATTGGGGCGGTTGGAGGGTGGGGGGTTGTAAAACTAAAAAAACTGTTGTATTCATGATAATCTGTTTATTGACATTTGAAAGAAATGCGTTTTAGGGGTTCCTGCTCGTTATATACTTTTTTTGGTCGGGGGTGAAATTGAGGTGGTTGAGATTGGCGGTTGTGAAACTGAAAAAAAATTGTTGTATCCATAATATTCATTGCCCTGTGAAAGAAAGGCCTAGCGGCATAACACACTTTTTTGTGGGCGGGCGATTATTTGGTTGCAAGGGGGATCTCTGACTACAGCTTCATGCTATGGGAAAATAATAAACTGGTATCAGTTGATACATATTGTTGGTGAACAAGAGCTTAAATCGATGATTGACAAATCATTCATATAATGAAACAATTTATTGTCCCAAAATTGCCGTTCTTTAATACAATGAACAATATTTTTTTCAGTGTAGTAATAATATCATGAATCCATTATGTAAACATTCATTATGAATCTCATATATTATGTTCATAAAATATATGTTCCCAAGGGGAGTAGCGACAGTAATTCTTTTTCTTCTTTCCAGGTAAGTGACTCTTATGAAGTACACCTCACGGTATGCTAGGTAAGTGGATTAAGGGGTATGTCGAACAAGAGCTCGGAGAAGCCTTTTAAGAAATTGGTTGTTGGCAAAAACATTATGAAAATATGGATTACGTATTAAAAAGTAATGCGTTTGATATGGAGGAAAACTTAATTATCTGGCTATTTATGTTAAGTGAAATGTGATGGGAAGTATAGTTATTAAAATGTCATGCTAAGATGTTTCCGCTGTTCTAAAAATCGATATTCACATTGAAGGAGGCAATAAAGGAAGCCATTTCAACCCCATGTTTTTAAGCGCCTTCCAATAACTTTTTGTATAATTTTAGATAACTGTTTTTCTGATATTCTCAAAACGTTTTGTTTTTGAGAGGTTGCAATTAATTTGAAATAGTTCTCGTAGAATATGATGAAACAGTAGGTTAGGATAGGGGGATACAACTATGTAATTTGAAGTTTAAAATTATCTGTTGAAAATAAGCCTTCTTCCGGTGGCACTTAATCCTTTCCTTCTTAATTTAATTCGTGACACAAAATTTTGCATTAGATATTCTTACGACGGGCTAAAATATGACATATTATTAGTACTCTGTTTTTCAAGATTTCTCTCGTATAGCTGCGGTAACAATAAGTACTGTAAGACGGTCTGAAACAAATCTCGAAGAAAACAAAAAATATAATGACTTCACAAAGTTTTAAAAAATTTCGCAATGTATGGCTTAGTGTGTGAATTTGGAGAGTGTATTCAAAAAATGGAGTCAAGTTGATTGACTCAGTACTTTCCACATATAATGATGGTGCCATTTTATTATTTTCCCATCGCATGAAGCTATAGTCCGAGACACCCCTTGCAACCAAATTATCGCCCGTCCACCCCCAAAATCATCCAGTACAAAAAATCTCCTAAATGGTTTCTCGCACCTCTCTCCGTAGAAACTACGACGACACAATTTTTAACTGGACGAAACGAAACGACCAAGAACCCCCATAGCGCCTAAAAACGAAGCTGAGTTGTTTTTGTACATTCATTTTACTTCCCACACCGATAGGTGAGGGGAGTACTGTGATCGCGAAAATTTTCGAATTTGAGATAACATGCTTTTTGAGCGTTTTATGATGCCTACATAACGAAAATCTACGTCACTCATTTCCGTCGGTCTGTCTGTCGGTCTGTCTGTCGGTCTGTCTGTCTGTTGGCGTTTTTCTAGCCTCCTAATCTCAGTAACCGCTGAATAGATTTTGATGAAATTTGGGTGGTGATATGGTGTAGGGTCGTAGTTGGTAATGTTGCTACAATTTTGAAAATCAGTGCATAGGCGGCGGAGTAATTAGCAAAAAACAAAAAATTTCAAATATGCCTCAAACTTCGTTTTTAGGTGTTTTAGGGGTTCCTGATTATTTTCTACTTTTTTTTTGGTGGGGGTGAAATTGGGGTGGTTGGGGGGGTGGGGGGTTGTAAATCTGAAAAATTTCTTGTACTCATGATGGGGAACCAAGGGACTTTGAGAATTTTCCGATGTATACATACGAGTATTGCTTTAGATCGTTCTGTATTTTATAATGTTGAAATTACTGAATTGATGTTAATGAAATTTCGGCACAGTATTACTACTTTGGCGAGGATGGAAAACGCGTCTGATTTTTAGAAATCGTCCCAGTGGCGGCGCAGCAATATTAAAAAAAACTAAAAGTATGAAAACAGCTCAAACTTCGTTTTTAGGCGTTTTAGTGGTTCCTGATCATTTTCTACTTTTTTGGGGGTGGGGGTGAAATTAGGGTGGTTGGGGGGGTGGGGGGTTGTAAATCTGAAAAATTTGTTGTACTCATAATGGGCTCTCTACTGACCTGAGAGAGAAAGGCCTAGCGGTATAATACACTTTTTTAGGTCCATCCGAACATTGCCTTGTGTATTACAGGAACCAAGGGGCTTAAATTTGTCGATGTATACATACGAGTATTGCTTTAGATCGTTCTGTATTTTATAATGTTGAAATTACTGAATTCATTTTAATGAAATTTCGGCACAGTATTACTACTTTGGCGAGGATGGAAAACGCGTCTGATTTTTAGAAATCGTCTCAGTGGCGGCACAGCGATATTAAAAAAACTAAAAATATGGAAATAGCTCAAACTTCGTTTTTAGGCGTTTTAGGGGTTTCTGATCATTTTCTACTTTTTTTTGGGGTGGGCATGAAATTAGGGTGGTTAGGAGGGTTGTAAATCTGAAAAACTTATTGTACTCATACTGGGCGGTCTACTGACCTGAGAGAGAAAGACCTAGCGGCATAATACACTTTTTTAGGTCCATCCGAACATTGCCTTGCCGATGACAGAAACCAAGGGACTTGAACTTTCTGATGCATACAATATACATACGAGCATTACTTTGGATCGTTTTGTATTGTGCTACGTGGAAACTTATGAATTGACTTTAATGACATTTTGACACAGATTTATTACCGCGACGAGTATGGAAAGCGCGTATGTTTTTTAGAAATCATTTCAGTGGCGGCGCGGCAATAATAAAAAAACGAACAAGATAAGAAACACCTCAAACTTTGTTTTAGACGATTTAGGGGTTCCTGATCACTTTAAAAATTCTTTTGGTTGGGGGTGAAATTGGGGTGGTTCGGTAGTGGGGGTTTGTGAACCTCAAATATTTGTTGTATTCATGATATATTGTCCATTGACCTGTGAAAGAAGCACCTAGTAGAATAAAACACTTTTTTTCGGTCGGGCGAGCGATGATTTGATTGCAGGGGCAGCATCTAGACTATAGTTTCATGCTGTGGGAAAATAATAAAACTGGTATCATCGGAATGTGTGGGAAGTACTGAAGTATTGAGTTAATCAACTTGACTACATTTTTTTTTACTATTGCTGCGCCAACACTGACGCGATTTATAAAAACCATACGCGTTTTCTATCCCCGCCACGGTAATATCGAAGTTTCATTAAAATCAATTTCCAGGTTACATAATACTGTACGATCTAAGCCAATACTTGTATGTATACATCAGAGTCGCTTGGTTTCTGTAATAGGCTGCCTATTATATCAATAAAAAAAAACAATTTTACAACCCTATCGGTGTAGGAAGTAAAATGTAAAATTTTTATTCGTTTTGTCTTTACACTGGTCTATATAAAGTTCAATCACGATTGGACTAACTCATCAAACTGACTCATTATGGTTGGATATGCCTTGGAAAAAGAGGTATAGGTATAGTAAAGCCCAAAGATATACCATTTGTTTACAAAGTGCGGATCTCCGCAAAAAGTGCCGACAGAGAAAGGGAACGGGGTCGGACTGGGCATTCGAATTCGGTGGAGTGGGCAACAACGAAATGTTCATTCCATCCAATAAAGTGCTCATACATCAGTTGGTTGAACAAGATGTTTGAAACTTTATTATCTGTTGATAAATATATGCACTCAACCAAAAAGGTACGTAATTATAATAAAAAAGTTTGTGCTAACAATAAACTGTTCATGAAATTCGGGCCAACCAACGCAACGGTTTTATGTATCTGTTACGCATTGCCCCGAATTCGGGCAATGCCCGAAAAAAATATGCAGAACTAGTTTTGAGCAAGGAATATTTTATAAACCCGAAATATGAATTTTATACGGCTATTGAGCATTACCAAATAGGCAGAACTAGTTTTGCGCATCTTGAAATACACAGAACTAGTTTTGCGCAACTTGAAATGCACAGGACTAGTTCTGTATATTTTCTGAATGAAGTCGCTAACTGAGGCTGGTTTAAATTTTTTATTTGATTGTGTGAGCATGAAATTGGCTTGTGCTTCCAAACCTCTTTTTGCGTTTTCCCGATTCGTACTTATATTGCAGGAACGTTGGCAAAGAAACCTAACCTAACATAAACGATAGGTTTTTGCTGGTTTTTGACACACAATGCATAATTGCATAACGAATGTTCACTTATCATTTCGTACCATAAAACTAGTTCTGTGCATTTCAAGTTGCGCAAAACTAGTTCTGTGCATTTCAAGATGCACAAAACTAGTTCTGCCTATTTGGTAATACTCAATAGCCGTATAAAATTAATATTTCGGGTTTGGGAAATATTCCTTGCTCAAAACTAGTTCTGCGTATTTTTTTCGGGCATTGCCCGAATTCGGCTATTGAGTGTAACATATCCAATAAACAAGCGTTTATGAATTGTTGAGAGATGTGTCTCAGTAATTGTATTCACAAATAATAGTTTCTGAATATCATAAACACCGTTTGTGAATGACACAAAGTAAGTTTATTGATATAATAAATATATGTTATGGTTTCAGTGATTATTGTTTACTATGCACACAAACGCATTTATTAAATCAATTACCAATGTTTATGGTCCTAGCGTATTCTGCATATTGTATAAATAAGGTGATTAATTGTATTCACAAAGAATAGTTATGTATTTTATGAACACTGTTGCTGAATTCAAGCAAAGCAAGTTTATTGATATAATAAATATACAGTGTGCCCCAACTAAAATTTGCCACCCATCTTATCTCTGAAATTATCGTAAAAATTGAAAATAGCCGTAACACTTCGATTTGTATTTCAAGGGGGATTTTTTTCCATCGAACACGTAAACGCTGTGCTGTCAACCCCCTCACATCCAGCAGCCCCTATTTCAAAATCTTAAACGAGACTACCATACTTGTGATAAATCAATTTGAATTCCCTTCAAAATGATATGTTATAAGTATCGTGGACTCCTTCAAGATTTTGGAGTAGGGGTGCTGGAGGTGAGGGGGTTGAAAGCACAGTGATGACGAATTGGGGGGAAAGTTCCCTCTCGAAATACAAAGCCACGTGTCACGGCGATTTTCAGTTTTTTTGATAATTTCAGAGAGACGCCGAAACATACTCTAGCTATCACACTTCCAAAAAAAACGTCCGATTCAGATAGAAAAGTAACGCACAAAAGTAAAAGCAGATTGGCGTTGCTATCATTAACGGTAGCGATACCTGCCTAAACAATTTGACTAAAGTCCGGTCCTTTCCTTCGATCGAGTCGTTAATAATCCTGGAATGTGTCGGTCCTATCATAGTTCAGTCAAAATATACATCGTGAACGTCACCCGACAGATTTACGTTCAAATACAACTTAGTGTTTCATTTTCACTATTCTAAAAGGTGACGTTTTGTTAGAAAATGGGTTAAAAGCAAATTCCATGAATTGGTTACGAGTACGAAAGTAAAATAATGGTAACCATTGAATATTATCAAAACTGTATCTATTCCAAATGATGAACTGTACTAAGAGACGGTATGCAGTTTTTATATAGCGCAAAACGTACACAAATGGTATATCTCTGGGCTCTACTATAACAAGCTTATCAGAGTAGTAAAAAGTACAATTACACAGGGTGAGTCTTTAGTTGATACTTTTTTTGACTGTATATAGAAGTCGTTAAAGTAAACTCTTTCAAGTAACTTTTCGCCGAAAACTGAAAAATAAGCGAGATACAAAATCAAAAAAGTAAATCTGAGCTTGCTTTTCAAGATTAATACCTAGTCTGTTTATCTTTAGTTTTTTGCTCGGATTTTTGTCTTATCGATCAGGCATTGCACCTCTCAATTAGTTTCAATTTCTAGTACTTTATATTACTTTAAATTGGTGAACCCTAAAATTTGTTTCATGTGCCACTTTTAGGATTTAGCAATCTTAAATTAACAACGATAAACACAAAGTGGTTACTACACTACAATAAATATCTTACAGGTACAATGCCTAATCAACAAAAATCCGATCAAAAAACTAAACATAATCAAACTAGATACGAATTAATACATAAGCCCAGTTTCACTTTTTTTGTCTCTTGCTTATTTTTCAGTTTTCCGAAATAAATTTATTTATGTTAACAACTTACACAGTTTAAAAAAAGTATCAACTTAGAAGTCAACCTGTATTATAGAGATACAGAGTAAAGATATGCAGTCAGACATGTTCATAACGGAGGAAGGTGTGAGACATGGAGGAGCAATAAGTCTATTATTATTTTATTATCATGATTGATAACATTATCGAAGAGAGTAAAGGGGTAAGAAGCATTAGATACGATTTACAAGTATATTAGATATAGAAATTTACAAAAAGTAACTCGTGCGCGCCTATAAATGACGACTACGATGGTCATGCCTGTGGATACTTTTTCAATATACACTTCTGGTATCTCAATGTATATCACATTCCTTTGAAACGGTCTACTTTAAATTCAGCAATAATGCAACGATTAAAATTGTTGGAGTGAAAATAATCATCGTATTACGATATCGACGAGGACACGCCGTGCTGGGGCAAAAACTCGCACAGCGAAGTCGAACTGATTGACTTTTATGAAGTGCAGGCTCGGCCTGCGACAACATTAGCATAAATCTCGCATTAGGGCCGTTTTGGAGAAGATATGAGATTCGAGAAAGAAGGACAGAAGGAGGCGAAATCGAAAGAATGTCCTAGATCAAGTCTGCGTTAAGTTTAATTGGTGCATTTTCGTAAAAAAATAGAACATCTGCAGGAAGAGCGATATCTAATAATTACAACATAAGAGAGGTTGTTGCCTCAAAACATACTTTCAAATATATCACTGACAACTTCTCTCGTTTAGGAGTTTAGTATTTCTCACGCACAACTATTGTAGTTACTCATTTTTGGACCTATAAATGGTTGTCCAAAAATATCTCCAAAGTATCAGCAATTCATAACGTTCTTTCATAGAACCTGGGCGTGATAAAAAGTAAAAAGTACAAATGTACATGAATCATAGAAAATGAAGAACCTTTATTTGCCACCCTCAGGTATACCTATGTGTTAGAATAATATAAAAATGATTCGAAATGTGGGACGTTTAGATGCATTTTTATTAAATTTTCGGTTTTTCCTAACGTTCGTATATGAACCGATTATGTCGTGCCATCTATGACTCAATATTTTTACGTCCACTAAAATGTATGTCATTTGAAATTGGTCTGATAATAATGGGTCTTTAAATAAGTGATAGTTTTTAAGATACAGTTGTTCATACTTCGCCTATTTAGCTATATTTTTTGTAGGACTTCTTTTAATTTTTAGCACACGCAGCCAATCAATAATTTAGAAAGTAACTGGATTTCTTTTCTTAGATACAGAAAACTAGCACATAGCAACATATATTTGCATTTTATATCTAATTTCAGAATCAATATAGAGAAAGGTGTTATTAAGATTGCATTCTACAGGACAAAGCAACCATTTTTTCAAATGGATAAATGCTCTTAGAAAATGTATCCAGTAGCAACGGATATCCTAAGAGCATAATTTTTAAGATCTGATTAACTTTATATGACTGCGACGATGCTAAAAAATCAACACACAAAATGGACTATATAAGTGGCACATGTTATACTGACAAGTCTTCGAGACCTTTTAAGTTTAGGATCAAATAACACAAAAATCATGAGTCTAGAACCTGCTACTCACTATTCGGTACTGTCGCAGTAATTAACGAAGTATTGCTTAGTTTCGTTGTGCGGCGCTGCGCCAGACTTCGCCTTGATGTCGGTATTTGGACGAAACATCAAAGGAAAAACGATCGATGCGATGAAGTCAACGAAGCGACGCTGCGGTCTCAGATCTCATTCATAGAATCACAGATCGTTCGTTGAAGAAAACAGTTGTCCTGTGCGTTTAGTGATTACTTAAGAATGGAATGGAATGTAGAGAATATTTTTAAATTTATACAAAAAATAAAAGTGTATCCATGTTTATGATATCCAAGTGACAAAAACTCGGGAAAAAATCGGAAAAAAGTGCATGATGTTTTCAAAAGTATTGCTGAGGAAATGGGAACTGAGCACAACGGACGAATTTCCATGCATCATCGAAGCGAAGTGAAACAACGCATAATGAGTAGGATGTAATGCGTTGGATGGTGAACTGCGAATTAACGAATGAACCAACGAATCGCATTAAAGAAATGAAACAACGAATAGTGAGTAGCGGGCTTAAACGTTAAGCGAGATGTCTAACGGTTAGAACACGAGTTAAAATGACTCCAAGTCTATTTACGAAAGTTTAATGGCACAGTATCAAAAGGAAGGGTACAGCAACCATACTTTAAAAAATGAAGTCAAGTTGATTGACTCAGTACTTCCCACACATTACGCTGATACCAGTTTATTATTTTCCCATAGCATGAAGCTTTAGTCTAAGATCCCTTGCAACCGCGCACAAGGGTACACCTTTTTGCGGAATTCCATTGTCTGTTCACTTTTCCTTAACTGTCATTGTTTTTTTTGTAACTTTAAAGGGAATAAACGTTATTATTCTTATTATTATTAACCAAATAATTGCCGACCCCCCCCTCCTAAAATTGTCTTATGCCGCTAGGTCTTTCCTTCACAGGTCAATGGGCAGCCTATTATCGATACTACAAACTTCTCAGTTTTACAACTTTTTATTATTTCTGCGCCGCCATTGGCACGATTTACCAAAGCCATACGCGTTTTCCATCTTCGCCATGGTAGTAATGCCGTTTCAAAATTTCATTAAAATCAATTCAACAGTTTCCTCGTTACAACGATCTAACGCAATACTCTCGTATGTTTACATCAAAAAAGTCCTTTGCTTTCTGTAATAGGCAAAGGCAATGTTTGGATGGACCTAAAAAAAGTTATTTATGTCGCCAGGTCTTCCTTCACAGGTCAGTGGACAGTCTATTATGAAAGCAACAAATTTTTCAATTTTACAACCCCCCACCCCCCCAACCACCCCAATTTCACCCCCACCCAAAAAAAGTAGAAAATGATCAGGGACCCCTAAAACGCCTAAAAACGAAGTTTCAGCAATATTTAATTTGTTTTTTGCTAATTACTCCGCCGCCTATGCACCGATTTTCAAAATTATAGGAACATTACCTACTACGACCCCACAGCATACCGCTGCCCAAATTTCATCACAATCCATGCAGCGGTTACTGAGATTACGGGGTTAGAAAAACGCGACAGACAGACAGACAGACCGACAGACAGACCGACGGAAATGAGTGACGTGGATTTTCGTTATGTACACATCATAAAACGCCCAAAAAACGTATTATCTCAAAATCGAAAATTTTCGCTATCACAATACTCCCCTCACCTATCGGTGTGGGAAGTAAAATGGCAAGAAGATGCGGATGGACTTAAATTTACTTAACAGATATAACAGCAAAGTAATAATTTTAATAATAGCCGTTTATTTCACAACAAAAAATCCATAAGCTGATAATTTAATAGGTACTCGTATACGTAAAAAAATATATGTTGGTGTACTGTCACTTGTCAGAGATCTACTGATCACTGTTTCGGCAAAGGCCTTTGACAAATCATTTTGAGTTTCCCTGTATGTCAGAGTTATGGCTGGTAATGTTTTTGGTATTTTTTGATATCTGCAGTCGGCAGTGTTGACTGGTACCCTACTGTTCCATGTGAAAAAGTTGCCTCCTCTAACATGTTGTCTCCATTTTATTATGTAACGGCCATCTTTTGCTTAGACTAAGAAAGTCGTTTTGCTAAACAATGTGTGCATAGAGGTAATATTTTAAGCTCATCTTATAGGTTTGTATTTTACGTCATTCTGTGTTTGTTTCTGTGACCTATGTTGGAAGACAGTCGTAGCATTTTAATGTGCTAGTTTCTTGAGCAAAAATCATCTTTGCTCTTAATTATACCGACAAAGTACTGATGATGACTCTTCAAAGCTTGTTCTACAATTTCCCTCTGTATGTCAGTGTATTTTCGGGCTCCGCTCTCACTATTACTTAGAGTATAAATAAATCTCGTTATATTTGGTTTCTCCCTTGTACCTTCAAATTGAAATACTATTACGGAATTCCATATCGACGAACAAAAATCCATATAGACGGCCGTTCAGGGTTGAAGAAAAATGTTTCGAATTTGTAAAATAGCTTGGTTGGCTCGATATGCTGCGGGCTTTATTATAACGCGGGATTTTGTTTAGAGGCAAGGATATATCATTCGGACGCAGATATTGGATGGAGCGGTCTTGTTTAGCTCCATTTCCAAGAACATATACACGTAAAGGGTTAAATTTATTGTTTTCAATGGAGATATTTGTATACCTACGTGAGATCATATTATGCTCAGATAGAATATGCCAGTGCCGCGGACTTTTCTCTCTCATGCGTATACGTTCTGCTATATTTTTTGCAAACTGCAGGTATAATTTTTATACAGGGTGAATGGAAAACACTTTAGGAGAAGACTTTTCAACAAAAAAAAGTCTTATAAAGTAGGATCCGACTTTCAACTGTTTCACAGATAAATTGATTTTTAGAGACTTTCATTAAAATGTAGACCTCCAAAATAAAACGCTAATAAAACAAAATTTTATTGACAGATTTTGAAATTTTTGGTGTCAGTCCTTAGAAAATATGCTATCACGTCACTATCGACTAAAAGAAATTGATATGTATCAAACAGTCCGCGAGATATTGTTAAAATCAGCAAGTTTTAAAAACTAACTTCCAGAAACCTTACAAAAAAGGAATTTATGTTAAAAAACCACCAAACAATTAACCGTGCGGTAAACACATGCCCAGCTTTCTAGTTATCCATGGATCCCATGGGATAGGTTAGGTTATGTTGAAAGTGAGTGGGGTAGAGCTGCCTCCGTCCACTGCGACTCAATTGTGTCTATTGTGCCTTACACCTTTTTAGAGTTCACCGTACAGTCCGCACCTCTTTACGAAGGCGATCAACGTGAAGGGTGAAACTTCCTTGAAGTCATGAGGTTCCAGTTGGGCAAATCCGAATGTCTGGAACCTAGAATTATCCAATACTGGACAGGAGCAAAGAATATGCTCCGCTGTTTCGTCCTCCACGTAGCAGAAGCGACAGTCTGAAGTTTGTTCAAGACCCAACTTCCGCATATGGTACCTTAGACGACCATGTCCCGTTAGCAGACCGACCAGAATACGGAGGTCGTAGCTATTACATTCCATGATCCTCGGGGGGCGCCTGACTTGAGGGGTATCTTATAAACACCTTCGAGTGCAGTAGCCCCTCCCATGGGATCCTTCGGGTAATTTTTTTGATGTGAAGCAGAAATACATTGATCCAAAAGAAGCGTAATTTTAAACGCACCTGGAAAAATCTTATCATATCAATTATATTCAATTAAACAACGGATTGTTTGTACGTAACGGTTCTAGTTATAGTCAAAAAAATTCAAGTGAAACAAATCATAGGGCTCATTGAAACAACACGATTTAATGTTATCAAATAATGAAATGGCAATCAAAAACAAAAGTTTCAGCAAAATAAATGTTGTTCACGTCAACAAAACAACATTCAAACAATAGATATTCTTATATTCCGATTTCAGATTACTATCTGTGCATTGGCATCACAAACTTGTCGTAACTGTGGTAAACATAGGCCATGGGATTGCATTTAAGTTCTAAAGGCATAATTCTCTGAGAGCGGAAAATTTCAACAGACCGTTTGGCAAAAACTTGTCATCCTGGATTTTTAATTTTTCTTATGGGCACTTAAATAATGTACTATTAAATCGTGATTAGTCATAAACACTGATCGCTTACCCAAAACTTCGGATTAGAAGTTCAAAATTGTATAATTTTAGGAGAAAAAGATTTATAATTTTTGTTATGGGTACTTCAATCAATCATGTACTATTACATCATAATTAGCCATAAGAAGTGCTCGGTTAACCAAAAATTCGGTTCCGAACAATAATTGTAAAATCTTCAAAGAAATACTTAAGTTGTACTTTAAAATGGATTCGTCTCAAAAATTCTCTAGGTAATCTCTTAAAATTTGCTGGGTAATCAAGCAGAACATGCTCGTTATAAAGTATGGTGTATGCCTAGATTTTGACTCGTATATAAATGAAAGGTCATAAATAATCCAAAACGAAGTAGGTCTAGAATTAAACATGATATCTTTAGTGAACACACTATGGATCAGTCATGAACATACAGAAGTTAAAGCTGAAACTGTAGATTTTGTGCTGTAGATCGACAATAATGAACGCACTCCTGCGCAAATTAAGATCCAGTGGGTTGTGACAGATGCGTCTCTACTTTTAGAACGGGCAACGGCGTCGGTGTTCACGCGTACAGCATCCACCTACGCCTCGGCATTTCGCAGTGGAAGGCGTGGTTCACTGCGCAAACAACTGGTCTGTATCCATACCATTACATGCCAGTAGACATTTTGAAGAAAGGCGATCCTGCCAGAAGAATAATTTTTTGTCGATTTATGCTTCATGTGAACGACGAAGATGTAACTTTTTTTAAGTAGGATTCTTCGGACGGATGAGTCCATACATAACTGAAAATCCACGGATACCAGATACTTTATAAAGTGGCCTGCATGTTCTGCTTGCTTGCCTAGCGACTTTTTAAGATGCATCCATTTTAAATTACTACTCGAAAATTACACAATTTTGAGACCATACATCGAAGTTTTAATTAATCGATCACTCTTCATGACTGATCATGATGAAACAGCACATTATTCAAATACCCATAACAAAAAATGGTGATGATAAGTTTTTGTCGGTTCAAACTTTGGGCTCTTGGAGATCCAATATGCCTTTAGAGCTTGAGTGTAATCTTATTGCCTACGTTTACCACATTTGCAACAAGCTTGTGGTACTAATGGAAAACTAGAAAGGTGGGCATGTGATTACCGTAAAGTGCATAGTTAAATATTTGGTGTTTTTCAAAATAAATTCTTTTTTTTGTGACGTTTCTAAAGTGACTTTTCAACAGATGCTTATTTTGGTACTCTCGCGAAGTGCTTGATACATGATCACTTTCTTTTAGTCGATAGTGATGTGATAGCACATTTTCTAAGGACTAATACCAAAAACTCCAGAATCCGACAATAAAATTTTGTTTTATTAGGGTTTGCGTTTCGAGGTCTGCATTTTAATGAAAATCTCTAAAAATCTGTGAAACAGTCGAAAATCGGACCCTATAACTTTTTTTTGTTCGAAATGATCTGTAAAGTCTTCTCCTAAAGTATTTTCCATTCGACATAGGACACCCTGTATACTTATTTGTATCTCACTGAAAAATGTGTGCTAACAAAAACTTTATGAAATGATTGGTTGAATAGTACTCAAATTTTAGTTGTATAGAAACTTAATAATATTGGTCATTCCTTAGAATGCGTATTGAAATCAAAAATATATTTTTCTTGGTTCAAATCAACCATAATTTCCTCATCAAGTAAATTTTCTTATTTAATTTTAGGAGTAACATTGAATTCATCAAGTTTATTCATTACCCCTACGTCATCGCATGAAAAAATTCAGAACCTGCAAAGGAGCTCGTCCATACCAATTATCCTAACGACCTTTGTTAGGTATCAAATAATTTCGTTTTATTTTCCCCCAAAAAACTTGGTCGTTATTCGATACCACCGCCGAAGTTGGCGAAACTTCATCAAAAGCTCATGGAGTTTTTTTTTTAATTCCATTTTATTATCCTAAGAAGCCGATGAAAGCATTCGGGAGCGTCGTGCTTTAAAAATGCAGAGAGAGCAGAAGTTTTAACGATCTCATAGCAAACAACAAATATCAAGCACAATTTCGAGAGCTTCGTTTCACGAGCGAATGGATCCGTACGGTTTTTGTGGCTCTCGGAAAGTAAGGGAGAACAACAAGACCTGCGTACTTCAAAGGCTTTGAATCAGTTTATGTGTACGAGTTTATTTTGTACTGAATATTGGTATTGGAATATGAACAGTGTCAATGCAGTTTCTGAAACATATCAGGTGTTTGTGTCTCTGGCACAGCGTGCTTTACTGGCCTGTCACAGTGGCGTGCCGAAACGGCCAGCGAGGGGGGGGGGGGCCGAGCATCCGGGGGGCCGAGCATCCGGGGGGCCCCCGCTCAGCCTCGACCTCGACTACCTCGAGCAAGTTTTGTACATAGTCATAACTATAATATATATACTTAACTTTATAGCGATGGAATCGTAATTTTACAAAATCAAGTTAAATATATTTTGCTATATTTTGCCTTTTCAGGACTTATTTTATTGCAAAATTTGACAACACGTCAACGTAATCGAACGTAGAATTCAAAACAGCAAGAATAAGTGGAATGTTATACTGACGCGAGGCGTATCTGTGCGAATTCGAATAGGTTATAGAAAAATGCTCTAACAGGCATGTGTGTGTGTTCCCAAGACCTCATTGTTATTACACAAACACGATGTTCTTTTTCATAGAAATCCGCAGTACTTAAATCTTGTGGAATTGTTTAAAACAGTCTTTTAACTTTTGCACTGTTAAAACCCAAAGTCTACTCAAAACTATAACAATAAACTCGAAACGATCAACCAAAACAAGGTTGCTGTTTATATTATTCCATTATTCATGTCATCATTTTTAGAGTTCTTTACCTGTTATCTCGAAGAGGGTGTAGAAACAAAGGGTATGCGGGTTTATCAGCGGTCGGTATGCTATAACTACCATGATCACGCTGCCGCTGAATTACTACTTTGGATTGTTTACTTCTTCTAACCTATTCGAATTGTTGGTACCGACAAGTTATTCCTGGAATCCCAGACAGTCGATGCCGATGCCTTGGCGCTAACGTCCGGCTCAAGCAGAGCGATCATTTTCAAAACTAAAACGTTTTGCAAGATCGATAATGGGTGAATCGCGCCTAAGTTCTTTGGCATTAATTTCTATAGAAGATGAACGAGCAGAAGGCATAGACTTAGTCCAAATAATTGATACATTTGTTGCTTTACATACAAAAAATAGTTTTTTTCTTTACATGAAATGCAAGTGCAAGTATAATAATAAAATTTTTAGAGTTAAAGTGCTTTATTTGTTTATTTTTGTTACATTGTTGTGTGTTATAGACATATAAAGTTGAAGTCACACCAATTGTTTTTCTATCTATAAACCGAATTGAAATATTATTTTTTATAAACCGGGGGGGGGGGGGGGGGGAGGGGGCGTGGAATAAATTGCGGGGGCCCCCGAAGACCTTGGCACGCCACTGGCCTGTCATTAAATCTATTTTAATCATCATTGCGAGTGAAGCGGTTATCAAGGCGAAACTACAGAGTCTTATTGCAAATTATATGGTTAAATTGATACCATATTGATGACGTCAAAAAAATTTGGTCTTGGTATCTTCCACAACAAAAGGTAAGCACAAACAAACACATTTCTTCTTCTTCAGGTACCATACGCTCTGCAACGTGTAGGTGTTCAAATGTTCATTACTTCTAATTAACTATCTGGAGAGAACCTTCTTCTGCACGTCGAAAAATGGTAGCCGCACTATAAATGCCGCACCAATCTCTTATGTTTTATGTTGCTCACCCAGGAACGTTGTTTGCGTCCTGCGCCTCTCCGTCCTTCGATCTTTCCTGTCAGCACAAGCTTAAGTATTGAATATCTCGATCCTCGCAGAATGTCTCCCAGATAAGATAATTTCCGGTGTTTAATATTATTAATCAGTTCTCTTTCCATGCCTGCTCTTCTCAGTACTTCTTCATCTGTAACATGCTCCACCCACGAGATTCGCAGGAGCCTTCGCAGGAGCCACATCTCCATCGCTCCATGGATCTTACTGTCAAGGACCACCTTTCTACACCATTATAGAAAAATGGGCCATATATAGGATTTTACTACCCTGAATCTAAGGTTCAGAGGGACTTCACGACGAATTAGGAACTTACTGAACTTTGTAAAAGTTGTTTTTGCCATAGCCACCCGGATTTTTACTTCCTCGTTACAATCCCACTTTTCGTTTACTGTACATCCAAGGTATTTAACTTTATTGACCCTATCTATATCGCTAAACAAACACATACAGGTGTAAAATACAAGCTTAAACAACGACCTTTACATGTTACTTCATCCGAACATTACAAAATTCGTGGCTTGAAAGCACACATTTTTCGATTTAAAAATTTTTAAAAGACCCTCTTGGTCAACAGATGAGCAACATGACCATTACATTGTAAAATGGGGAGACGGAATGCTATGAGGGAAAATATTGACATGCATCATCAAGTGTATTGACAGTCGGCGATGCCAACTGTAAGAAAACAAGAATCGCAAACGTAAAAAACACCACAAAACAGATTAGGAGCTGTAAATCATGAATACATGGAGGCACAAAATAACTAAAGGTCACAATAATCAAAATCGATAAGCGAAAAATTTGTCAGCGAATCCAACACAACTATTCAGCTTGTCAAAAATTCTTTCTCCATGTTTAAAATGTGTGAGTAAATGTAGTTCAAATCATCAATGTCAGACTTCTTGTTTAAGTTGTTATGGGTGTTCTTGATTATGTACCATTTCCAAAAACACTCTTTCGAAATAGTTAGTTTCAACATCCAAGACCTTTGCTCCAAGACACTGTGTGGCCTGTTCCAAAGGCATGCTGTGTTAAATTACACTTTTGTGTGAGTTTAACCTACCTTGTAAATTTCTTGATGTTTGTCCTATATATAGTATGACATTACAACCACCATAAGGGATTTTGTTTGCTTACAAAATTTTGTTTCTTCTTTGTGGTATCTTCTAGGTCTAAGTGGGAGAGATAGTTGAATTGAGGATGAGTGGAAGCCATGAAGTGTTTTAAAGAATTTGTATTTCATTTTTTAACTACTCAAACCACTATACCACTAAGAAATATTTGCCTCCAATATCTTAGCTGTAGCGATAACTATTTCACATACCTACCGTATGTACAACTGTCATGTCAAATCACGGTAACAACCCTTATTTTGCAAACGCCACTCCCCAGTATAATTTATCGAAACCGTGCGCCTTCCAGGAACAAAAATAAATAGGGGGTGGAAAAACTGAAAGTTGTGGCGTGACTGAAGATAATGAAAAGAAAAGGGTTCGCCGCTGCTTGCAAGGTTGTCTCGGGCTTCTAGGAATCCATAAAGCGCAATAGCTTCCTGCGCTTGTATATGTGTATATGGCCATTATAAAATTGGGATACAGGTAATATCGAAAGTATCAAAAAAAAATACGTTTCTGTTTATCTTCTCAATGTTATTTAATCGAGTTAAGGGGCCTGGATTCACACATTTATACATACGTATTTGCCATCTAAAACACGGACTCACAATTTCTCGCATAGCTCACTCTATTTTTAAACTACATATATAATATTTCAGAAGGCGATAGATAAGACCCTATTGAATGACAACTATTTTCGATTTTCTCAAAAAAGTTTTTTAATGTGCAAAATCATATATTCTATAAATGCCTGTAATTTAACAACCAAACAGATATCAAAAAAAGGCTAAATAGTTGCACAAGCGCAAGCTTTCTTCTTCAATTTGCTCTTTGAGTCATTAATGTAAGTTTAAAGGTAACGTCAGAAGCTTGGAAATGTGAAATTCATTTTTATGGTGACCTTTGAACCTTACCTTTTGACCTTACCTTTTGGATTTTTGGACTTATCTCCCCTCACCTTAGACACACACACACTAGAGAAAGGGAACAGGCGTCCACGCCTTCTCGTTAACACGGGAATACGACTTTTCTTGGATTCTCAATTTCGCGCGCCATACCCTAGACCCTTAAGTGTAGAATTTAACCCACATATTTTTGGCCAGTTGTGGAATGTCAGTATTTAGGAACAAGTTTCTTATATGCAGAAATCTATTTAATTTTGTTAAGTAGAGTTTGCACCTTGTTTTGCAGTGAGGATATGGCATAGTCGCACAAACTATATACACCACTTGCAAGTGAAATCCGAATACCTCAAGAAAAGGGATATTCGTATTAAATATTGATACAAAGCTTGACAGGACCCTACACATCTAACGCTTGTTCATTCCGACACAATTTACCTACATAGCATCTCCGCACAACTATAAGTGTACAAACAAAGCATGGTTTTCTGTCGATACAAAATCTATGGTATCTGTTGCAAATGTAACGAGAGGTTAGTTGGTTTTGTAAAGACAGAAGCCCAATTTAGGCAGGCAGGCTTGAACGCGATCGGATTGTAAGCCAACGAGAATGTGGTGTTTCTTTCAGAGCACTTGCTGTAACAATGGGCTACAGTTGTAGCAGCGTGGCGCGCATGGATCTTAGAAGGGCGAGTGCAGCAAACTAGAGGTTGTGGAGCACCTAAGAGAGAACTACAAAGTGGCAAGATCGTCATCTACGCCTACTGGCTCTTCGAGACCGAATACAATTCGCTCAAGTTGCAGCTAACGCTTGGTATAAAAAAATATGCAACTAAAAGGGGCCCCGTGTACCACAGAATGCTTGAAATGGGCTAATATTATATCGTCTGCATCTAGTGTTTCTACTCACCGCAAATCATCGTCGCCAACGGTTAGATTGGTGCCAAGAACATCAATAATAGTACCCCGAGTAGCATCATACGGCCTTTTTTCCGAATCCCAGTTTTATTTTGGGGACACGACGGATGACAACGCATTAAGGGAAATCCACACATACGGTACTGTGCACTGACTGTGTTGATTTGAACTGAATCGGTCAACCAAAGTTTTCATTGGAATGTATTGAATCACTGTTTTTAATTCAGACATATAGGCTCAGGCGCAGACTGTGCTCCGACATTGTTACAGAATACACAATACAGCACAGCCGATGCGCGGTCATGTCACAGTCGGTGCACAGTACCGTATCTGTGAATTGGCCTTTAGACGACGACGGGGTGAACGACGTGATGTCCAGTTTGCTGTTGAGCGCCATGTACACCGTCTTATTGGTTTGATGGTTTGGGGTGCCACTGAATTTAATAGCAAGTCACCTTTACTTGTGATTCATGGCATAAGGACGACTCAACGTTATGTGAATGAGGTGTTAGAACTAATAAATTGCTGTTAGATATGTCCAGGACCTCCAGCAAGATAATGCGCATCCTTATTTTGCAATGGTGTTGATTATTTTCCTACAGGACGCTGATTTCAGGATGCTCCCCTGGCCTCCGCGAACACCCGATTTATCGCCAATCGAAAAAATATGCTGAATGAACTGGAACACGCTGAGAGGGCAGCAGAGGCTGTACCTCTACAGTTGATTAATAACCGGATTACGAGCAAGCCGCGTAAGCTAGAGGAGTGTATTTGTCAACCTATAGGGCGCATCCATTACTGACCTGTTGTATTTTTTTATAAATGTATTATGGCAAATGGTGAGTATTGTGATCGCGAAAATTCTCGATTTTGAGATAATATACTTTTTGAGCGTTTTATGATGCCTACATAATGAAAATACACGTCACTCATTTCCGTCGGTCTGTCTGTCTGTCGGTCTGTCTGTCTGTCTGTTGGCGTTTTTCTAGCCTCCTAATCTCAGTAACTGCTGCATAGATTTTGATGAAATTTGGGTAGTGATGTGGTGTAGGGTCGTAGTAGGTAATGTTGCTACAATTTTGAAAATCGGTGCATGGGCGGCGGAGTAATTAGCAAAAAACGAAAAATTTCAAATATGCCCCAAACTTCGTTTTCAGGTGTTTTAGGGGTTCCTTGTCATTTTCTACTTTTTTTTGGGTGGGGGTGAAATTGGGGGGTGGGGGTTGTAAAGCTGAAAAATTTGTTGTACTCATAATAGGCTATCTACTGACCTGAGAGAGAAAGATCTAGCAGTATAATACACTTTTTTAGGTCCATCCGAACATTGCCTTGTGTATTACAGGAACCAAGGGACTTGGCGAATTTTCCGATGTATACATACGAGTATTGCTTTAGATCGTTCTGTATTAACTACTGAATTGATGTTGATGAAATTTCGGCACAGTATTACTACTTTGGGGAGGATGGAAAACGCGTCTGATTTTTAGAAATCGTCTGATTGGCGGCGCAGCAATATTAAAAAAACTAAAAATATGAAAACAGCTCAAACTTCGTTTTTAGACGTTTTAGCAATATTAAAAGAACTAAAAATATGAAAACAGCTCAAACTTCGTTTTTAGACGTTTTAGGGGTACCTGATCATTTTCTACTTTTTTTTGGGATGGGGGTGAAATTAGGGTGGTTGGGGGGGGGGGGGGGGGGGTTGTAAATCTGAAAAAGTTGTTGTACTCATAATGGGTTGTCTACTGACCTGAGAGAGAAAGACCTAGCGGCATAATACACTTTCTTAGGTCCATCCGAACATTGCCTTGCCGATTACAGAAACCAAGGAACTCGAACTTTCTGATGCATACAAAATACATGCGAGTATTACTTTGGATCGTTTTGTATTGTGTTACGTGGAAACTTCTGAATTGGTTTTAATGACATTTTGACACAGATTTATTACCGCGACGAGTATGGAAAGCAGTGGCGGCGCTGCAATAATAAAAAAAACTAAAAGTATAAAAAACACCTCAAATTTCGTTTTAGACGTTTTAGGGGTTCCTGATCATTTTAAAAATATTTTTGGTTGGGGGTGAAATTGGGGTAGTTCGGGGGTGGGGATTTGTAAAACTCAAAAATTTGTTGTATTCCTGATATATTGTCCATTGACCTGTGAAAAAAGCACCTAGTAGAATAAAACAGTTTTTTTGCGGTCGGGCGAGCGATGATTTGATTGCAGGGGTATCTAGACTATAGTTTCATGCTGTAGGAAAATAATAAAACTGGAATCATCGGAATGTGTGGGAAATACTGAGTCAATCAACTTGACTACATTCTTCTGTTCGGTTTCACTTTTGGGTAGTATATTTGTCGGCAGGGAGAATATGTCATTTGGTTAATTAAATTTTCAATAGTTTATATTAAATCCTCAAAGCTTAATATACTCAAAAATACTTTTCCATTTTTAAACATTCGACATGATGCGCGCCCCTTTTAGTCGTACTCAACTTTATGTGATCGAAAGTTTCTAAAAACGCATATCCTTAAGAAATGCCGAAAAGAGAATGCGAACGAGAATGGATGGCTTTGTTTTATAACCGCATATACGTCTTTATGAAACCCGCATGTTTGTAAAGTTCGGAGATCAACGACCATATACCGAAGCGAATGTATCCAGGCGAATCTTGGAAATAAATAAAGTTCCTGACCGCCAGAATAAGAATATACATTATCAAGGCGTCCATGAGAAAAGTTTTTCAATCGCCCTGATCGATTGCTTCGACCCAGCTAACAATTTTTTACTTTCGTTTATTTATTTCGTTGGTAAAGATAAATTACACCCACCAAAAGACTTACCCAGAAAGAGTTTTCAGGTGACTGATCTAACTGGGCTTTTTTTTGAAAAAAATGTGTTAAATGGAAAGATTAAATATACGTTTCATTACAAAACATTTTGTCTATTTCCTACACTGATAGGTGAGGGGAGTATTGCGATCGCGAAGACTTTCGATTCTGAGATAATATACGCTTTGTGGTTATGATGTCTACATAACGAAAATCCATGTCACTTGTTTCAGTCGGCCTGTCTGTCGGTTTGTCTGTCTGTCTGTATGCGTTTTTCTAGCCTAGTAATCTCAGTAACCGCGGCATGGATTGTGATGAAATTTGGGCAGCGAAATGCTGGGGGGTTGTAGTAGGTAATGTTCGTATAATTATGAAAATCTGTGCAAGGGCGGTGGAGTAATTAGCAAAAAACAAAGAATTTTAAATATTCCTCAAACTTTGTTTTTATTTAAAAGTTATACCTATACTGACACCTTATCTTGGACACAATGTAAATTGAAAATATCGAACCTTAAAGGTTATCGAAATTTTTTGTACCGTTATGTGTGAGTTTTACAAAAACAGCTCCTAACAAGGTGTTTTTAAATGTTTCTCAAGATGAAAAACGTTGAGACAAATGGTTTCAAGCTGCATCAAGGTACCTAAACTAAAAACAAAATCGAGATTTTTTTTGTGAAAACAAATTCTATGTAAGTAGGTATATCTCCATTTTTATTAATTATTATTTATGTAAGGCTCAATTTTATTGACATTCATATTTTGACGAGGGCTCTGACAAACACCTTCTATTGGGCGTTGCCTGACGATAGGATTCTATTTGATATTGAGGGTTATAGTTAAGTATCATCCAGGTATTTATAGAAAATACATCAATACTGGATGACATATTTTTGTCAAGATGATTTTTGAATGTATTAAAATGGTAGCAGAAAATCAACTTATGATGATTGAAAATATTTATAAGTGTAAATAAATGCATAATAATAATTATTAGTTGCGCTAATTTGTAATAAATTCATAAAAATAGAATCCCATTATCCCACCTCACTCAGCCAGAAATTGATTATCAGTACACATCATACATACGCACTTTCATAAAAATACCTGAATCTGCTGGGTGTAGGCTTGTTATGTTGTTGTTGTTGTTATATCAAATATTCACAGCGAACGTAAAGGGACTGACATCTTCATCCATATTTCCACTTTATATCAAATTACCCCTTTCACATCCATTGAATAATTTCTGCTATTTACGTTCACAAGCATCTAATGCGTTTTCACGTCAAACGAGAAGCTTTTGGTTATTGAAATCACATATTTAAACATGACATTCATTCATGAACAGTAGTTTGCTTATTTTTGTATTGATGGTGCCTTTATCAGTGACCTAATAGGTGCGAATTTTTAATGCAAGCCTATGGCTGTACCACTTGCCTCTATATACTCATTTTTTGGCACAAAAACATGTTTGGCGTATTCTTAAAACTCCAATCTAGATAACAACAACAAGACCGTGAATTTCTTCAAAGGCCATATTTAGCAATTCTTCAATAGTAGTGTCTGTTATAAAATTTCTACAAACCCATCGACATTTCTTTAAACCTATATATTTTATTTATTTTCTATTTATTATACAGGGTGTCCCAGAAGTCAACGTCAAACCGCAACGGGGTGACAGGATTGATTGTAACTATCATGTGGAAAATCAGAAAAAATCTATCCCATGCAGTTTGAAAATTATGGGCATTTAATAAGAACCTAGAAATTTGGTCAAATTACAATTTTTCGATTTTTGTGGTTAACCTTTATTATTTTTGTTCATTTAAACTTTGGAACCGTAACCCTAAATAACATTTCTAGAAGCGTAGTCAAAAATAATGACACAATTGCCCCAAGTTTTCTAGAATGAAGGCTATTAGTTAAACTATGAATTTAAAAATTTTAAAGTTTGTCAACTTTGAAAGACCCTCCTTAAAATAATGCACTAGTGTCTTGGCAAGTTTCATTAAAAGTTGGCACATTTAACCAGGACGGTAAAGTGGTACAATACTTGCTATTCTCATACTAAAAAAACGAGTAAAAAAATAAAGCCTCAAGTAACCCGATTTTTGCTAATGAGATAGATGGATAATGAACATATTTGCTATGAGTGAGCGAGACAGATAGTGACGCCACTTTTAGCAAAGGCAACAAAAATAAGTAAAATTAATAAATTGTTCAAATTGTTTACCATCAGCCTCAATACACGCCCCCCTAAATCTTCTTAAAAAAGATCTACCTACTTATTAGCTAGGCATATCCCCGAGAGTTGATGTCCTTGCGAAATTCGTTTACGCCAAGATTTTTCATTATATTATTAATTTTACTTATTTTTGTTGACTTTGCTAAAAGTGGCGTCACTGTCTGTCTCGCTCATTCATGGCAAACACGTCCACTATCTACCTCTCTCATCAAAAGTTAATAGTCAAGAAACAGTTAGTCTTAAGAAAATTCCAGGACAAGGCATGTTTTCTTTATTTAATTATGCAGAAAATGATGACTTAAGTCCCATATGTACTCCTATATTATTGAATGCTTCAAAGAGAGCCGCTATGATCGAAAAAATCTATAATATTCTTGAATACAGCGCATCTATATACGTTGAGTCGGCGTAATTCCACTCTTAGACATGTTAATTAGTTGTATTACTGCTAATTACTTTCCTGCGCTTTCTATATTGAAAAGGAGAAACCGCGTACGTACAATGTAAAGCATACATATCGACATTTAGTTCACGTATCTTGGAAATTTATCGGTACAAGCTTGTGTGCGAGCTTACAAAAAAAGTAAAAGGTACATTTTATCATAAAGGGGACATAGTAGATAAAAGCTTGTTACAAAGATGGAATGTCTATGGTGAGATCGTTTATCAAGTGTATATAAAGATCAACAAAAAACACGTCCATTTCTACTGCGCTGCTAATGTGTACTGGAATCATAGAAAAGTGTTTTCAAACAACATTTTACTGAAACTAACAGGCATATAAATGGACAGAATCGTCGTTTGAAAGTTTTTTATAACATAATTTGAGCTACCTCTTAAAAGCTCATTACAGCACTTTGTTTACCTTAACCTTATGCAGTGTGCTCGGATATCATGTTCTTACTTGGGGATTTCTTAAAAAATATACTGTTGATTTTTCTATATATCTTAAAAACTTATTATTACATTATTGATACTTATGTAATGCGGAAAACTTAAAAACAACCTAGTTTCAGTTAATTAAAAACAACTAAAATTGATAAAATCGAAATAAAATCACATGACAGTGAACGCGCCATGATTGGTCACAATAGTTTTTTTAAAAATGAACCTCACACATTGTGTATTTTTAAGCAAAAAGGCGAGATCTTACTAGATGCTTGTGAAAGACATAATTCGGTATAAAGTGGAAACAAAGGATGAATAACGTCAGTAACTTTACATCTTCTGTGAATATTTGTATATAAAGGTCAATAAGAAGTGAGCTCTCAGTATAGATTAAGGTATCTAAATTAAATTATGCTTGTATGGTATACATTTATAATTAATTTCAGACTGACTAAGGTGGGAACTGGGATACTATTTTTAGTAAGATTTTGTTACAAACTATCGAAATGTATAAAATTATACATTTGTTTATATCTATTTTCATTTTTGACAAATGTGTCATCCAGTGTTTATGTTTTGTTTCCAACAATCATAAAATACCTTCGGATGATAGGTATTTAACTATAGCCCTAAATATCCAATAGAATCTTTTCGTGAACCAATATAAGATAGAAAGTGTTTGTCAAAATATAAATGTGGATAAAATCGACCCTTAGATAAATATTAATTACCAACAATGGTGATATAATTTACCTATTACATCGAATTGGTATTCTCAATAAAAAAAAATCTCGATTTTGTTTTTGGATTATCTCGGTGCATGAAACAACTTGTTTCGACGTTTTTCATCTTGCGGAACTCTTGTCAGGAGTTGCTTTTGTCGATAATGGCACAAAAAAGAACCACTTTTGAGGTTCGATATTTCCAATATATGTTTGAGTATTTAATAATGACAGGAAAATTTAGTAGATCAAACACTGTATCTGTTATCTCTATAACTGCAATGAGTGAAAACTAACATTATGACGTCACATGAGCCTGGTTCTGTTCAGGCGCTTTCAGCGTATCTTCGGTACCGGATTCAAAAATCATTAATTTATTATTTTGATATAACGAACTATTGCGAAAAAAAGAAAAAATATTTTTGATATAAAACTTATTATATGAAAACCCAATTCAGGGGCCTTATTCTGTATTTTGTGATACAAGCTGGAAGCACTTTTAAGAAATAACTTCTTGTAGAAACCTAACAATTGGTTATTAATTTTTTTTAGGATTATGCATGCGACGTTTCGAGTAATACGTAGCCATCATTAGGCATCGGAATGTCGAAGTTTTCATTGTATTCAGCATCAACAAACTGAGACAGGATTTTCGTATAACTGCACTTCCCTCCTTTTCGAAAATTCAGAAGCCGCCACTCCTGATATCTGATCTTGTATTTCGACCTGGATGTGCTTTTCCTTTAGCTCCCTGTATCAATTTCCCACCGCACTATCTTAATATCCATCCCAGGTGGCTATGATCGTCGCGATCCTTGTTTTCGCTACCCTATTTTGTTTCTTGCGGGCCCCAGAGAGTCTGCTCGTCGCTGTAGCTGTTTAGAAAGCGATAGGGACAAAACGATGTTACGGAAAATTGGAAAATACCGGCACTTAGATCGCAAGCTGCGGTTATATCCACCTAAGCGGTCTCTGTACGACCATTCTTGCCGGCACTAGCGAATTACGTCAATGTCTTGGAATGGCTTCCAATTCTATCTGTACGAGGTGGGTGCTTAGTATTTAGTGCTATTCGTTGTATTTGTCTTTGTATGATCACTATGGGCCAAATAGTGCGATGACCAAGGCTTCCATAGATATCTTCGAGCCCGCGCACACAGACGGCGGTCAAGAGTTCTGAGTTCCGCGTTCAGAGTTCTGCGTTCTTTGTAATTTATGGACTACTTGGTAACAAAGCACACTGCGGGCAGTCAAACCGTAGCGGTCACTGAGAACTCTTGCGTTCCGGAGTTCTATTCACAGAAAGACAAACAACGTGTGAACTCCGTTATGTCGGAAACAAAAAAATTAATTGAATTGGTTCGAAAAAGACGTTTGTTATATGATTTAATTGATAATGATTATAAAAATACTGGCAACCTCTCTTTTGCAGGAACAGCCTTTCGCTAGTTGGTATCTTGTTTTTCTATATCATATTTTACTAAACTGTACAATACATTGAAGCTATTTATTGACATACGAAAATATATAAAAAATCGTTCTTCATCTTCAAGCAATGAGCCTATACCGTGATCTCAAATTGATCAATTTATTAACTGCAGTATTATTTTTGATGATACATAGGACCGTGTACTGTAAAAAGTTAGCAGAAAACTTGATCCAAATGAGAATAAGACTAAAAAGAAAATTGTACTGTAATTTGAAATAGCCGATGATGACGTCACCTGTAGGGAACCAATGAGAAGCGTCCTTTCGTGGTCCGATGACTACGAGCGGATGCTATTGTTTTGTACCAGCGAGCTCTTATTGGTTCCCTACAGGTGACGTCACGACCTGGGCGGGAAGTGTATGGATTCAAAAAATTGAATATGTAGAGCAATTTTTTTTGGTTATAAATACGATAGAAAAATTTTGTAAAATTATTTATAGCATCTACGTGGTGTCAGGGTTCGTTTAAGTCAATAAACCAAAAATGTGGTATAGGCCCATTCAGCAAATAGCGTATGAAATTCCCCTTATGATCTTCTCCCTTGCTGTTAATTGGGTGCACCCAGTGTTTCCTTTTTCTCTTGGACGCCTGCAGGCTCAACAAAAGCAATGCTTCTGCTTCGTCGGAAGATGAGCTGACTGAATACATGTTTCACGAATAATATTAGGAACAAAACCGGAACGTTGGTAACTGACCGCCGCCTGTGTGCTCTCAGAACTCCAAACAACGAACGCATAAGTCTGAACGCAGAACTTCGAACTCCTGACCGCCGTCTGTGTACGCGGGCTCTTCATCATCATCATCATCATCACAGTCACAATGTCTTAACAGACATGTTGTGAACTCGTAAAATGCATTAAGTTGGAGCTAGAGTATTGCCGACACTAATATTAACAATGTTTTGAGAACTGTAGCTGACTGAACGAAAATTTTCACCATATTATCGCTTCTGTGAATATGTCCGAAGAATGTAAGCATTCTCGTAGATATCTTACTATAATACCCGTTAACTGCATTGCATAACAAGTACATAGAGGAAGGAAACTGGACAGACTCCCTAAAAATGATACCTGTATATAAGAAAGGTGATCAGAGCTGTAGTGACGATTTTAGGCCTATCACAATTATTCCCATGATAAACAAAGTTTTTGAGATCATTATTAAAGAAAGGACTGTTTCTTATCTCTCAAAATTCGATATCTTGACGCCTTTCCAACTTGGTTTCCCTAAAAACAAGTCTACCATCCATGTCTTTAGAGACATATATAAAATCATAACTGAGTGCTCTAAGGTACATTTTGTAACATAATAGTTTTCAATCCATACACACACAAAGATCAGCAAATATAATTATATTAACCGTAAAAGACTAGAAATTATCACTATCTGAAAAAAAAACGCCTCATTCCATTCAGTATAAAAGTATTGTAGCAGTGAAACCATAGGTTGAGTGGAATCTGTTTTCCAATGATTCCTACATAAAGGCACAAACACCGTCTAACCATCCGCCAAATCATCCAAATCCTCTTTTGAAAAAGGTAACAGCGAAACATATCTTAGATTTGCAAAAAAAAACCGAGTTTATAAGGGCCGTGTTCATAGTCGTCTCTTGAGTGATACTTAAGGTGCCCTCAAGAAGTACTCAAGGGATACTTAAGGGACTCCCCAGTGTGGCCTTACTTGTGTATCTGTTTCCTAGACAACGTCTACGAGACGGCGGGATTCATTTGGCGACGTTGTCGGATTTCAAACATACATAGGTCAATTTGTTATGCCTATGCCTACGCATCTTGATGTTTTCTGTTATCTCTTTTTGTTTTGTGCCAGTATATCGTGTTTTGTGCCGGACATTTTTCCGGATGTGACAGAAACTGGCAACACTGTACTCCAAAATTAACCTACAAAATCGCCTTGACTGCATCGAAATGTCATGCTGACATGTAATGTTGATATTTCGTTACTTGAGTATTACTCAAGGAAGCCCTACGTGAGGGACGCTCAAGTAGCTGTCGAAACAAAAGTATTAAAGTATTAAGGGACCCTTAGGTATCGACTATGAATACGACCCTAAGGGCCGGTTTCACAATGATGGGTTATCTCAAGGTTGTGTGTTGACCGGGGGTTAACCTTAGATGTCATGTTTCAGAAATGGTGGTTTTCGATTTTACTTGAGGTTAACCCTGAGTTAACTTGACCTCAATAAATTCTTGAGTTAACCCCAGGGTTGCGATGACGCATGCGCATTAGGTTATGTCACTTTGGTTTTGCTACTTGCTAGGGGTTTGAAGTTTCATATTTTATCGTTTACCTTAACGCTTTCCATCTTTCTTTTTATTTCAAATGGATGGTTATGATGTGAATGCGTATAGCAGTGATAGAGAAGCAAGAATATTTCGGCCTAGAGTCAATTATTTTGAGGAATATGATGACCATGACTCCTTGGTCTTTTTAAAATTTTTGTATTTTTGTTTCAGCACCTTTACAGATCTGCGACTGTTATTTGCACATTCGCAATTAAATTCTTCTCCTATCTTTTCCCAGGCGTTGTCTTTTTCGCGCCATGTTGTTGCACCTTTTGTTTTGCATTCTATTACATGCCTGTACCTTTCTACCAACGAAATGAACAAATATTCTTCATCTTTTGAAAAGTTGTCCGCTCTTTAGTTTTTACATGTTGACACACGGGTACATGCACAGCTATTATTTGAAAAAGACCCCAGAAACAGCTACAACGCCAAGCAGTCCAAACATCAATCCAACCTAAAATCTTTTATCTTATGCCAAACACTAAAAAACGTCAGTGGAAAAAACCAAAATGAGGTTGGAAATCGCATGAATCTGACAACTCAACGACATTATTCTTATACAGTCTTGTCAGAAAAACACAAAACACGAGCACGAAACACCTAAAAGGGGTGATACACGTACGAACTTCAAGTACGCGGTTTTTAAGTTCGCGAGCTTACTCGGCTCGACGCGGTGACACACGTGAAGCTGAAATCACTCATTTTGATAATTTTTCTAAATAAACAAAACTTTTAACAAACGCCAAACACAACAAGCGTTGCGCATCGATGGCCTGCCAAAACAAAGTGGTGGCTCGCGGCTCGCAGTCCGAGCTGAAACCAGCTACGAGCAACATTTCAAACCAGTTGGCTCGCCGGCGGTTTGCGCGACGGTTTTAAAGTACGCGTACTTACGGTGACACACAGGCGAAAAAGGTCGTCGAGCCATAAGTACGCGTACTTGCTCGTACGTGTATCAGCCCTTTAACTAAGGAAATAAGAAGAAGAATTTTAAATATTGCGGACACAGTACCACCAACCACCAAAAATAAAATACAATTCGTGGTCAGTTAACCCTACGTCATTTTATGATTGTCGAGGTTAGTAAACCGTCAGAGTGACCACTGATTGTGAAACTGGGCCTAAATGTTCCTCATGCGTTAAAGAATTCAGTTTCATCTTAGCATTATAAATATGAGTACACCTAAAACTGCAGCACAATGCCAAAACATTCCTGGAAAAATGCTCGGACTGGCAATAGCGGAACACTCTTTTATCGATGAATCCATCTCTAATAGATTCGTCTCAGTCGAACGATTCAAACATATATATTTGCAGAGCCGTTCGGCGTGACTAATGGCCACATATTATGCCTTGTGTGCAATGTCTGCAATGCGCTGCAAGCGCTTTATAGGAAATGTATCGCCAGATTTATAACACTGCGGATGTCAGACAGCGTGTGGCGATGGCTCTTTTTGTTCGATCAGCACAACTCGATGAACTCTACGGATCGTTGAAAAGTTCACGACGACACCTTAAATTCTTCAGGTTGGAGTCAGAAGAGCACACAATGTCGACTGCACGATCCACACTCTGATAAAGCCGAGCTTTCGAAGCTCTTAACAGAATTTGAATCTATGATAGTTAGAAAACGTAATCTGAGACGTCTCGTATTCATATAAATAAGTAAAATATGAGTTTAAAAAATTGAAGTCAAGTTGATCGACTCAGTACTTCCCACACATTAAGGTGATACCAGTTTATTATTTTCTCATAGCATGAAGCTATAGTCCGAGATCCCCTTGCAACCATGTCATCGCCCATTTCATTAAAATCAATTCAATAGCTTCCTCGTTACACAATACAGAACTGTCTAAAGCAGTACTCGTATGTTTACATAAGAAAAAATTCCTTGTTTTCAGTAATAGGCAAGGCAATGTTCGGATGAACCAAAAAAAGTTATTTATGTCACTCGGTCTTCCTTCACAGGTCAGTGGACAGCCTATTATGAATACAACAATTTTTTTAGTTTTTCAACCCCCACCCAAAAAACGTCGAAAATGATCAGGAACGCTTAAAAGCGAAGATTGAGCTGTTCTTATATTTTTAGTTTTTTTATTATTTCTACGCCGCCACTGACACGATTAACAAAAACCATACGCATTTTCCATCCTCCTCACGGTAGTAATACTGTGTCAAAATTTCATTAAAATCAATTCAGCAGTTTCCTCGTTACACAATACAGAACGATCTAAAGCAGCATTTTTAAGACAAAAATTGCCAATAATTTTTGGTTCTTTTCCTTTAATTTAAAAAAGGTATTTATGTCGCTAGGTCTTCCGTCACAGGTCAGTGGACAGTCCGTTATGAATACAACAAATTTTTCAATTTTATAACACCCCACCCCCCAACCACCCCAAATTTCACCCCCATCAAAAAAAAGTAGAAAATGATCAGGAACATCTGAAACGCGTAAACACGAAGTTTGGGGAATTTTTGAAATTGTTCGTTTTTTGCTAATTACTCCGCCACCAATGCACCGATTTCCAAAATTAGCTACTAGGGCCCCACAGCATACTGCTGCCCAAATTTGATGAAAACCCATGCAGCGGTTAGTGAGATTACGAGGCTAGAAAAACTCGCACAGACAGACAGACCGACGGAAATGAGTGACGTGGATTTTCGTTGTCTAGACATAAAACGCGCAAAAAGTGCATTATCTCAAAATCGAAAATTTTCACCTATTGGTATGGGAAGTAAAAACTGTGAAATTGTGTGTTTTAGAACAACAATTGTTATATCAAAATAAAAATTAATTTTTAAATCCACTACTGAAGACACGCTAACAAAACCGAGTGCGTGTGACGTCATAATTTTAGTTTTCAGTCACTGCAGTTTAAACAGAGATTATCGATACAGTGTTTTGCCCTACTGATGAATGCAATAGGTCCAAAATGTCTGGAACACAATCTAGTGCCTTTGGGCAACACAGTGATTCTCCAGGCGTCCGAACCCAGGTACAAGAATAAAAATATACAACAGCAGGAGCATATACTAAGACAATTAGCAAACACTATATGGAAAAATTTCAAGAAAGTAACTTTTAGAATAAAAAAAATTCACTGAATTATGGTTGAAGTAGCCGAAGAAGTAGCAAACGTACTGCTGTTTTTCACTGTGTTCTGACACTATTTGTTACAGGCAGCACAAGTTTCTTTAACAACAATCGTCACAAATAACGAAATAATCACACAAAATACAAAAATAATGAGATAAAGGGGTTTACAAATAAAGTTATAGAAAGGTTTTCTCGAGGCGCATAAACAATAAACATGAATAATAAAATAAAAATACCGGCGACAGGAAAAATCACCATACTGAAGTTTAAGAGAATATTTCTTACAGATATAACACTAATAAACCGTTTTTCACCACTTTTCATCACTAAATACTCACGATTTTTGGACAAAAGTAGATGAAATTCGTCAAGCTGTGAACTGATAGCTAAATCTATAACTTAGTTTGACATTTTGACTATCATCGTGCCGGTGTTGCCACATATGTCAGGATTGTATTGAAATTTGGGGCATTTTGTTGGGTATCGAGAGATGGGTTTCTTTAGTTCTTGAGACCCAACACATTTAAAGTCGCAATACCTACGAGGGGATATTTGTACTGTTACCTCATCATTATGACGTCACAACTATGGTGATTAATTAATTGAAAAAACATTATTTCCAAGTTTTGCGCATTAAATAACAATATTATCAATAATAAATTATCAAAATAGATGGACAAAAGATCAGCCACTTTTTTTTAAATCCCAATTATGAAGATACGGAAAAGGTCCTTGATAGAATCGAGTTTACCAAAGGATTGAGCTATTTTTTGTTCTCCTGGTTATCATATGTCATCATTCAACTCTTATTTATTTAATAGAATTCAATATGTGGAATATCAAGGCTTTCTTTCATTGCTTATAAAGCATGCCTCAGGAAGTCCACAAAGTTCAAGTTTTGGACAATTTACTACTTTTGTTGTATATTATAAACGATCTAATTCTTGATTTACAATATTCAAAATTAAAAAGCTCTTGATGCATGACTTTGAAAAAAAATATTGAAGCGATATATCATTAGTATATGCAAATTAAAAAGTTGACAAATATTTCTGTTAAATATTTTAATTACCTGGTAGTGGTATTGTGGTATTATTACCAAAAATATATATTTATACTCATCATCTTACTACGGGTCAGTAAGTCAGCGTGATTAATGACTTGCCACTACAGGTATCAAAAAAGCTCTCTGCGTCCAAAAAAATTAAAATTTTCAAATACACTCTAGCCACGCCTCATGAAGGAATGGGATGTAGTTTTCCATGTGTATTTTAAACCTCAGTTAGTCGAAGACAATTTGACTAGGTATCACTTTAGTAGTTTATGGTTACTATACTGCATCCACTGAAGAAAAGGGGTTAAAAAGTATTTCAAACCCATAGTTTGGGGCTTTACTCGGACAAATCGAACTTAATTTTTCTGTTTGTAATAACACCACTGCTCTCAGTGTGCAGTTTTGTAGACGGTGTGCATATAACCCTTGACCATACAGTAAAAATTTACATATCTTGTTTGTTCGGTGGATAAGGTATAGACGTTAAAAAAGCTTACTGACTTTCTACCCCACCCGGTTTACAACAGGCTGATCGATGATTTTTTATTCATGACAAAAATATTTATACACTAACTGTCTATTTCAAACATATCTACATATGTTGTAAATCAGAAACATCTTTCTAATTTTTTGCCTATAGAACTACAATCACGTAAACTAGTCTTAACACAATAAAATGGCATGTCTTGGCTACATTTCGAGCAATATTATTTGTAGGTGCTATTAGCTACTCATTTTATGGACTAAAAACACAAATTTGTAGGTCTAATATAATATTTATTCAAATGTCATGAATTCATTATATGCTGCTAAGTTAGGCTTCGGATTTCAAGGATTATAACATGTATCATAATTTATATTCTAATTATTTCTGGGGGGTAATGGGATATTTTGAGAGGTTATGGCTATGGCCATACTGCACCATTACTTCTTTTCGTAGCACGCATCTGAATATCAATAAAATCGGGCACAAATTTCCTCGCTACAGCACTTTTACGAGTCTTCTGAGAAGCAATCCAACGAAACCTATCCTCATATCAGATTTACGGGGTTCTTGATCCATTCCCAAATAATTTCCCCACCCCTGTACCGTACATTGTTTGTCGAACAGCGACTTGCGATAAGACCCTCCCGTATCCCGGAGTTTTTCAATCTGGCACGATTCCATATGCAATTTCGGCAGTATAGTGAAAGATTACCTGAACTCTTAACGTTTATCATGGAAATATGACTCGCCTGGAATGTGTTGAACGTGAGCTGACTGCCTGATTAGGCATTTTATTTGTACTGATTTGAATCTAGCGTGTTTTCTCGGAAATTTCACGCGAGAATGAAAATCGTCAGCGGGATTGCGGATAGGTGAGGGGTACTATGAAGCCGGGATGAAGAATATTGAAATCCTACATTGAATATTATTATTTATTATTTATTCATACAAGTACCAGTAAAATAAAGGCCACCTTTGAAAGTAATAACTTGTATAAAGGTATTGGCTGATAATAATGAAACATTAAATTTTTTACACTTCGTGACAGATCTCGCAGGTCTTCAGCAGCGGTCTTCAGTTCTCCAGCTTTACATCTCTTCTACGTCGATGTTACCCTCATCTGCCTGGCGATCATGGTACCCAGACATTTGGTTTATGGAGTATTGCATGCATTCGGTCACTCGTAATATAATAAATCCTACATTTTGCTCTGACTGACAATTCCGAATATTGACATTACTTGACAACTCATAGATTTATTATATAAAAAACAAAAAAGTGCAGCCCGGGCTCCGACACACCGAGCTGCTGTTACATTACCCAGTGACTATCCTCACACCGAGAGGTGAGCAATGACTAGATCCGCGAATCGTGCGCCCTAAGCAGACGAACGGACCCGAGGATGACTGCCTTCTGCATTTTGGCAGCCAAGATGTGCGCCGTCGCACGGCACACCGGTATTTTGCGCGGCGCAGAGAGTAGCGTATTCCTCATTCCTCCTAGGGATGCTATGATCATAACCAGCAGATTTACAGTGTAGTACTGATATTTGGTTCGCTTTTCCTTCTCCGTACAGACAATGTTCACCTTGGCAGCTGCCGAAAACTCCATAACGAACATCGTCTTCTGTTGGTAGTCAAGAAGTACTATTTCGGGCTTTTTTGCCTGTACCAGCTCGAGCGAATGCACTTTTCAGTATTAGAGGCTGAATAAGTACAAAATCGTAAATGTATCGAAAACCGTCAAAGATAGAACCACATATGCCCTGATAAAAGAGAGTTTAATTTCACATCTACTGATGTAAAGCTTATCATACCATCCCATTTGAAAAAACAGTTTCCAACGTTTTAAACTTTTCTAGTCTGAAGATTGCTATTGTATTGATTCAATGTGCTTTGAAACAATGATCTTACTGAGACGCAAGTATGTCTACTGCTCCTTTAAAAACCGAAAACCGCATCTTTCTGTCGTACTTAGTTTCCGATATATTAACATTTTTTGTAAAGTACTACAAACATCAAAGTTTCTAAATATTGCTGAATAACATCGAAAATAGGGTTCGCTGACATAACTTACGGTCAACAAACTGGTCCTAAAAATCGATGCTGAATCGAAAAATGTAATAAAACACTATCCAAAATAAAGAAGTTGATGCCACTTCCGGTATATCCGGATGTCCGCTATCTTTGAAATTATTTTCTGCAAGTAGACCATTTGAAAACAAATGTTTTTTATTCAAGCCATTTTCTTCTAGTTTAAACGGCAAGGCCACTAGGGAGCACCGCATGCTTCTGGGGCCACCCTGTGTATATTGTTTGGTATACCTCACATCCTAGAAAAACAAAAGATGAGTACTTCAACAATCATCAAATATACCGTGGTGACTTTTGGAAGTAGTAAACTTATACACAAAAATTTGCTTAAAGTGAGACTGTTTCATGAGATATTGATATTTTTAGTTATGCTTCATTTCGTCATTTATTGCCTCCTAGTTGTTCCCTCATTTTAATTTTTAGTGGAGCTCAATCCTGTGCATAAAATTTAAATCACAGGTACATAAAATAATACTTTAGATACTTCTTTAAAATTATGTGTCGAGTTATGACTACGCATCAACACAAGAACAATCCCTGTATTTGAGAAGCTTCCAAGCTGACTGGATATTTCTAAATACTTTTATTCACGAGGTGGGTTTTCCTAAGGCAGTTTGACATATTTTTAAACTTTCATGCCTCTAGGGAAATCACAGATTATCCTGAAGAGGGATCTATGATGTGGAAAGATCCTATTACTCAATTTGACCTTACCTTTAGTTCTTGTCGTGGATTCCTAATAATCAATGAAGTTAAGAAAAGGAGATAGCTTCCTTTCTCGTAGACAGAGAGATCCTTTAGTGAGGGACGGCATCCATGAAAGGATATAAAGGCCGAAATTCGCTTTCTTTTGTCTGGTTTATTTAGAGATCCCTTTTTTTCTATTTAAGAGGATAGGACGTCATACCAGCATCTTCCAGGAATGGGTAGAGTGCGATTTCTATTATAGGCACAGTAAAAGAATCTCTATCGAAGAGGCTGACAGCATTTTCAAAATCACATCGTCTTGTTGCTTTTGAAGCATTATTGATATTGCTGACAGTTACAAGAAAATTTCCTTCACACTTATAATATCACAAAAGTATGTCGATTTCTGTATTCGGTTCTGTAGCAGACGGTCTCCAAAATTCCATTTTCCGTGCACTTTTCTAAATAATAACGATATAGTATATACGCCCTAGGATCAACTTGGCGCGGCTATCCTAAGAACACTGCACTAACCGTCACAGGCCGTCGGCCGTACAGTGGTTCAATATTCGACGGTTATTTGGCTGATTCTTTGGGAATATCATTTTTGGCTTTGGGGCCAGACTCTTTGGCGGGCGGCGTCCTACTCGACATAGTAACTCATCAGGAAATATCCTGATTCAATAGAATATTTATTTCTTTATGTGGTCTTACTTTCTTCGGACATATACACAGAAGCGATAATATGGAGAAACTTGTAGTTCAGGGTCATGCTCCGAGTGGGCGGCGCCTTGGCCGTTCCCCCACACGCTGGGTGGATATGACGAAACAGTTGCAGGATATGAGTATAAAGAACGCCACTGAATTGACAGTAAATCGCGAACGATGGCGAGCTACAGTTCTCAAAACTATTGATAATATTCGTGTCGGCAATACTCTAGCTCCGACTTAATGCATTTTACGAGTTCACAACATGTCTGTTAAGACATTGTGACTATGATGATGATGATGTGGTCTTACACCGTCAGTCGCCACACAGGTGGTCGATAGTAGTTTGTCCATTCAGCAACATGAGATGAAGTTTAGTGATTTTTACCATATATTTACATATAATGTTAGGATTTATCGAACTCTCCCGATAGTTTGCTTGGTTTCAGTAAGGGTTAGAGATACATGTTCAAATGATTTCTGGTTGCAGATTAAAGACGCAAAGAGATTGAAACAGTAGAAGAATTAGTATTAAGCTATGAATGCGAAACAAAAGAATTACTAACTTTTCAGAAAATAGGCATTTATTGAATCAACGCCTGGTGGTTATTAAACATTGTCGTGTTGATGTTAATAACAATGGGTTCGTTGTTGTTGACCCGTGAACAGCTAACATTAAAAACAATTATAAACGCTATGGTTATTCCAGGGAAGACTACGGCTTTGATATTTCGAACCCAGTCAGTAACGTTCAGAAAACGAATTACGAGTAGTTGTTGTCGTTGGTAATATTAATTGCTGATGTTAATCGATGTATTGTCAATGTTTAATTCAAATGGGTCCAAACGCGGTAGTAATTCATTCAACGTGCAGAAACGTAAAGAACACAATAATTTATGTACGACAATTCATTGTATTAATGACTGATGTAATCGCAAAATTAATATTGACATTCGTTGATCCTATGTACCTTATTATTAAGATCACGTACTTTTTTGGTCAGCGATTGGAATCAAGAGAGCTTTGCTCCTGCGGAGGTGTGTTTTGGGTATTTTTTAAAATAACAGAAAAATTGTTTATACTTTATACTAGAAGTTTCAGTAATAATCGTCAATTAATTTGGAGAATATGCGGCAGAAGTCAAGGTCACAAAAATTTGTGAAGTCAGCGTAATGTTCATGTTTAGCTACAGTTTGAAACACTTACTTCCATATACTGCAAAAATAGTCAAAATTATTATTTATGTTAGAAAGGTTATAATTTGGTCTTAAATGTTTTCAAACCTTGGCTCATCGTTTGATTAAATTTTAATGTAATAAATATAATATCAGTGAGCTAGATTGGTTCCAAATAATCTAGTGTTACATTCACTTAACATTCTATATATCTACTTCATAAAACTTATAACTACAAACGGCAACAGCAGATTTTATTCCCATCTTGAAGACGGTCCAGTATCGGAGTAGACGATATTTAATGTCCCTGTTATGCTTATGTTGTCTATCCTTTTTAGACTCGACATCATGCCGCGCTGTATAATTTACGATGGCCACATATAAGGGAACTAAATTAGTTCTGTTTTTGCATTATAGTTATTCATATCAGCATATGACTGAAAGTTATTTGCTTTTTTATAAAAAGTAAATTTTTAAAAATATAGAGGAAAGGTACTGTTGAATTTCAAGAGCCATGAACGCCTCCCTACAATCCTCTATGTAAGAAAAAATACCTGAGATTTGATATTACTCTGACTACCCTCCTTTGGATGGCAAACAGTCCATGAACCTCTGCAGAGTGTCCCCAAGCCAAAACCTTGTTGACTGAACTGATATGAACTGATATAGTTAGATGCGTTTCAAACTATAAACAGGTTGAGACTTATACGTCATTACCAATTAGTTATTATATTGCATAAAAAATCTGGACCAGGCCATCAGCAAGTCTTGACTGCTAACTGAAGGACCTATAATACGAATCTAACTTTGGCTGTACAGAGCTTAGTGACCTGAAATAACTCCTACCCATTTATCCTTTATTCAAGGGAAAAATACTGGAAGACTTTGCCGTGAAATGTTTCGATACCATAAAATATTCACGATTCCGATATTGTTTTTCCGATACGAGTACTTTGGAAAAGTAAGAAAAGTTTAAGGCGTAAAAATTCACATCACTTACGACTTTACCGATTTATGTGACAAATGGAGATATTTCCTCTGAAAATAAAAGAAAATAAAGAACGGTCTAGCGAATATTGTACAAGTGGGTTGGTTTTAGTGGCTTTCTTTTTTATCGGGACATATTTTTTGTCTGTGGAAACTTTCCGCCATTTTGAATGTATGATTTATTTTATGTTGGGGGAAGCAGTAACAAAAATTTGGTTTTTGCTGCTGAATTAGACACGGCCGTTTTCACAAAAATTTCAATGAGGTTAACTATAAGCATCGTATTATGATGGGTTATTTAAAGTACTCCGGAATTTTAGAATAATTTCTTTCATATATTGAATGATTTTATCGAATATCTTACAGGGTGTGTTAGAATCCAGTATATGCTATGGGCCTCATAGATGTAAGTAGGAAATTTCTTGGGGTAAAATTTGAATATTTGGGGTTGTTGGAGGTTGAGTGCCTCAATACTCTGTTAGAAAAATGAAGTGACATGACGGCGTCATGTCGTCTGAACAGGTTTTTGTTTATTTTTCATGGCCTGCTACGTTGTTTATACGTAGGAAAATTCACAGACGCCGATTTGACTGAAAATTGGAATTAAAACAAAAACTAATGAGGGCTGATAGTGATAATCCTATATTGTTGGAAAGGCTATCAAATATTACATTTGATCGTATAAAAAAATTAGGCATTCCCATTTGAAAAAATCGAGTTACCTGTGACTGAAGTTCTCTGAATTAATCTACTGATTTTTCAACGTACAAAAAGAATTCAAATTTGAACGCCTGACCTCGCAAAGTCACAGCCTTCTAAGTTTTCCAATTGCTGCGACACTAATTTTTTTCTGATATCTACTTATACCATAAATGGTGACTTGAGCCTAAACGGTTCGCTTAAAGTCCCATATTATATAATATGATACATAAAGTAACACTATAATTCACCAAGGAATACAAATATGCAACAATATAGATGGTTCTATTTAAAGTGAAAATATTTTAACATTATAATATTTTGATACCAATATCCATCAATGTTTTTAATCTTACAAGGCACATCTGAGCAAGTGGATCATGTGAATGCCTATACATGAATCCTGTTAACCTAACGTTTCGCGTAGTGTCCTTTTCAATATCCTAGTTATCTTCTTCTGCACGTGCCATGGCTTACTTATTTCGGTTCTGAGTGGTACGAATTAAAGATCATGTATTCATACCAGTCCCGTATGTTTTTTACCCATGAATGTTGTCTGCGACCAGGACCACGTTTTCCTTCGATTTTTCCTTCTGTTATTAGTTTTAGTATATCATACTTCTTTTTCCGGTATCTGTGGTCCAGATAAGCGGCCCTTCTTCTTTTTATTGTAGTATATAGTCTAAGTAACTCTTCCTCATCCCATACGTCTAAGCACTTCATCGTTAAATATATGTTGAGTCCATGATGCTTTTAATAATCTACGGAAGGTCCACATTTCAAAAGCCTCGAGTCTGTTCATGGTAACCACTTTTAATAGCCATATTTCTGCTCCATACAAGAGCACTGAGTGCACATGTGCCTTTACAAAACGCTATCTTAGGTTTAAGTTCAAACTTGCGTTAGATAGTATGTTTTTCATATTTACGAATGTGGCTCTGGCTTGTTCTATGCGTGATCTTACTTCAACGCCAGGATCTACATTATTAATTTGTCGTTATGCAGGTGCGAAGATATTCAAATTGCTCAACGTACTCTATTGCGGTGTCATAGATGTTTATGTTGAGTTGTGGGTTGTAGGTTTGGAGATCTTGTTATGGTCATCACTTTAGTTTTTGTTACATTAATTTTCATGCCTAGTCGATCTCCTACTCTATATCTTTGTTGATTAGGCGTTGAAGATCTTCTGGACTGTCCGCAATGATAACCGTGTCGTCTTCGTAACGTAAATTATTCAATATCTTGCCGTTAATTTTTATTTCATAGTCATCATCGCCTATTGATAGGTTTAATATGTGCTCAGATACATATTAAATAGTACTGGCGTATTGGTTATAAAGTCCCTAAAACCTATTCTTCTGTCGTATTATTTTATAAATGAAAAATCAAATTGCCAGATCGCAGGCTAACATCCAGCGAACCCTGCCTTGATTGACAATCGAGGATATCTACATGCCTCCATTCATATTCATCGGGAGTAGGAACCTCGAAGTTCAGAAACATCTGTCGTCATCCGCTTCCGCACGTGGAAAGATTTTGATTATTCAGGAGTACCTATACATCCCTAGCCCATGTTAAGAAAGTTTTCCTTCGTGTTTAATTGTGTCTTACCCGGAATCTCCTTTATCGAGAAGGGTCGGATTTACGTAGGATAAACACAAGGATCTTGAGAAAACAAGTCAATATTTGGGCTGTGATCTGTGTTGGATTATACAGGTTCCACAGCTTTCAGGGTTATTCATATTCGTGAACAAAATATACAATAAGCAATTATACTCCATATGGATCGGTAAAATGCTGTGTAAACACAAGTTTACTGTAATGCAAATTTAATCTTCAAACAGAAACTATTACACATGGTCCAAAATTTGTTGAATATTAGCTATATAGGACAACTAAAATACTAGGTTTGAGGAGTTCGATCAGTTCTATATTCAGGCTATGACAGTTACAAGTTACATAATATGTATAATCTGAATAAAACTGTTTTTTACTAGTAAACTGTTGTCTAGAGTCTAGAGGATACACTCAACAAGATGGGAAAATTCCGCGAAGGCCATCTGTACCATTTCCAGCAGTAGTTTCAAAAGGATCAAATTACATTTCTAAAGCGTGAATTGTAAATTCAATCTGTCAGGTGTTGGTTGGTTGGTTAACATGCTTTATTGCCAAAGATATATAAAAAATCTTATTGACAAAGCAAATAAGTAAGTAAAAGTACATAATGAAAATACATATACATAAAAATTAAAATACATATACATAAAAATAAATAAAATACTTAAAAGTTAGACATTCACAAATTAAAAATTTTACTGACACCCCATAGATGAAGGTTATTTTTATGTTCATCAAACACTTGGGGCAATAGTTGACTAACTCATTGAGTGAAGGAAAATTCAAAATATAGGTCCAGCGAGTAGAATGCTTGTGTTATTAGTATTTTTTTTAACGCTTTACGGAACTTCATATTTGGGATTGCTTCAATATCCGACGGCAAGTAGTTATATATTTTCACACTATTATATATTATGGAATTTCGCACGAGGGTAGAATGAGGTATTGGTAGCGAAATGTCATGTCTTCGGCGAGTTGCATAAGCTTGTTGATGGTCGGAGAATGAAGAACGATGTTTGTGTATTAGGCTCGTGGTCTCTAATATGAAAAGAGATGACAGTGTAAGGACTTTGTGACGAATAAAAAGCGGTCTGCAAGGATCTCTGCAAGAAGCACCTACAATATATCGTATTGCACGTTTTTGCAACTTAAAGACAGATTGGAAAAGGAACTGACTACAACAGCCCCAAAATGGTAGACCGTAGGACAGATGGGATTGCACCACCTCGAAAAAAACTGTCCTAGCAATCGAGATGCCCAAGTTTGTTGCTGCAGCTCGTACGCAATAACAGCCTGATGCAAGCTTTTTGTTCAAACTGATAATATGTTTTTGAAATTTAAGGTCAACGTCAAGCTGCAATCCAAGAAACCTAGTACACAGCTTTTGATGGAAAATTGTTCACAAACGATGTCATTGATATCAACACAAAATCCAAGAACTTGTGTTTTTTTAAAATCAAATAAAAGCCCATTTGAATCACACCAGGTTTTGATAACAACGATATCACGTGCAATTGTTTGGACCAGATCTTCTGGCTCATCTTTGTGCCATATCACAGTAGCATCATCAGCAAAGGCAGTGAACTTTCCAGATATATCAAGATGAAATAAGTCGTTGATATATAAAAGAAATAAAATTGGGCCCAGCACAGAGCCTTGAGGGCCCCCTGCTTAATAAAATGATCAGAAGAGTTTCTGCCATTCGCTAAGACACACTGGAGTCTTGAGGAAAGATAAGACTCGAACCACTCGAAATTACAACTGACTGATTGAAACTACAATTGACTCTTTAGAAATGCAATTTTGATCACTGTGAAAGTACTATTGGAAATGGTATAGAATATATAAAACAATTCGATTTCATCAATCATTGAAACAGTTACATAAAAATTTCACATTGGTCCTGCCCACTGACGACAAATAAGACATGAACTACCGTCCATCCAAAAAAATACATTCGCCTGGCAGCCAACATTGCTTGATGGCGAGGGGACAGAGAGGATTGGGGAAGGTAAAAAAAATGCGGTCCTCCGTAAGACTTTATAGCCTCGAATTTAAAATCATTTGTTTTCGCAAAAACAAAATATCGCACAACAACAAAACGATTCTTTATGAATGGACGCTTTAGTGGCAGGACGTCGAGAAAGCGCATATTTTACAAGGCCAGGTTGCCACATTTAATCTAATTCACTAGATGTGTAGAATCATTATACAAAGTGTTTTCTAATGATAGGCCGTAATTCTAACGGCGGATTTCTGACCCTAATTCAAGTAGAAAAGGTAATATAAACATGTTTCCTAAAGATTTTAGTTTTCGATGTCAAAGTTTGACGTAATTTTTTTTATTAATGTTTTGAGGATCGTTGAGCAGATTTTTTTTGTAATTTGGCAGTATTTTTACTGCATTAAGACGCAGAAGTCGGCACTGACTAGAAGACAATTATCATTTTCAGTAGCAGTCCTTCGATTAGTATTAGTAAAAAAATGTACCCCACTACCATTCAAAAAATTAAATGTTGTCACTTGTTTTCGACAAAAAAATAAGAACCACTACATAGCCTGTCGAAAAAAATGTTGATAAAAGACAAGATTAACAGAATAGTACTAGTGTGTCTCATATCAGTGCCAAGAACAGAAAGAAAACATGGAAAAACCTCATCAATGTTATAAGTAGCACTAAGATCTACACCAACTGTCGTCATTGGTTTTCAAACTGTTGATCGTACTGGGGTACGCCACACATCAAGATTGTTCCATGCACCGAAGATGCTGTTAGGCAGGAGGTACTGGCTGATAGAAATTTGGAAGGCTTTGTAGTTGTATATAAGTAATTATAGGGTGAATTTTTCTAAAAGGGATATACCGTATATTATTGGACATCCCCAGTGTCCCATCAAAAGTTGGTCAAATACTAAGCTTCCAACTTCCCACCACGAAAGTCGATGACTTCAGTTGTTCATCCGATACCTATATTATATTGATGACTTTCAATGGACTGCAACAATGCTATCATTCTGGATAAACGAATGACATTCATAAAAAATAGTTGATTTCCTGACATTTCGCGTTACTGTTTAATAATTTATTTTATTTTTTTCTAGGTAAGTGCCATTGCAATGTTACGGACATCAAAGTGATGTAAGTAGATTCATATATACAAATAACACAGCCCACTAAGTTTAGTGCCCAAGGATTGTTAATAATGAATTCTTACGTATGTATACTCATATACCTATACAGATTAGGTATTGTAGAAGTCATACATACTCGTATATGAGTTGTTTACCTTTCTTTCAGGTCTCAATCACTGTCGACACTTCTATAGTGCAGTTACGTTATTATGTAGAGCTGAGTAGTGACAGAACCGTGATTATTTATACAAAATATATATTATAATAATTCAGAAAGTGGTAGGAGATCAAAATAATCGAAAATACCGATTTGCATTAGATAAAAACAAAACACATTGACCTATTTATTGCATATTAACATCTGATTATACACAGACATATACAACTCGTCTGGCGTCTTGTGAAGGATTAAGGGATCCTTTGTAATGTCGGCACCCGGTAGGAGCACAAAAAATGTAAACAGATCTCATATTTCTGACGTGGACTATAGCTGCTAAGGGCAGTCGTCATAGAACCCTGATGATGTTCCGTGCAATCGAGGATGGAATCTCGTCGTTTAGCGCCAATCGGACGCAATAAATAATTTTTAGTGCCAATGTCTGTGGAATTTTCCAACCAAACCAAAACCGATATTTCTAGTAACTGCATACTTGCAACCAAAACTATCGCTTTTCTGTATAAAAATATGATGAGGTGATAAATCAAGGAGGTTCCTTTATTTAGGATCATTTCTCTCTTAATTATACACCATTAGCGTGCTTTTTGCAGTAAATTAGAAGAGGAGCAGTAAAAATAAAGAGGATCAGACATCCTAATCAAGTGCATACAAAACTAATGGTTGGGTGGATCCTTTTTGTCGCGAGCTGACTCAATTACAGCCAGGAGCGTAACTAAGTAGATGTCTCCAAAAATTCTGTATACTATATCTTGAATACCCGACAGGATATTGACAGCCTATTGACACAGACTTTAAAATCATATTCAAAGGTTCGAGGATTAGTGCCAAAGCCCCATAAGGGACGTTCTAGAAGCTACTGAAATTTTGAAAAATCCAAATAAGCTAAATCGGGACTGGGGTCTATCTGCGTAATGCTTGGAAATCCTTAGTTACCGGTAATAATCGACGTCATCTCAATCTCAAAGTTGGGTATATAAACAGGTTAGATAAGTGCTAAGAGTAGTTTCAGTTGTCCTGAGAATATCCCGTGTTATGGGTGGTTAAAAAACGTCCAAACACAGCTATCTCTTTTCTTTCCCAGCGCAAATTTATATCTATCATGCGCACCTTATTCGCGCTATTGCTTTCTTATGTCTCATGGGACATATTGACGTTACTTCAAAATTTCAGAGCTCCCTTTTAACGCGTAGTCGTACTCAATTAGTAAAATTGCCTAATTATATGCATAAGACAATAAATTGATTTATATTGGAATAAAAAAAAGGACGGCAGCTTATAAGGTTATAGAACAATTTATTATGAATGCAGTCATTGTTTTACATCCATAGTTTAGGGTATGTAGCAATAAACAATGATTTGCTTCAGTATGGCTGACTAATTTATTAAAAAAAATATGGCTGCCAGCAACTTTGTCACTTCACATGATCGCTCCACCTTTATAAAGTAGGTGCTACTGTGCGATGAATATAAGTAGTCAGTGCGTAGTAAAAGTTACAACAAAATCCGACCACATAGTAATTTCTAACATTAGGGCTCAAATGTTACTCTGTAGTAGCAATAACTTCTCCCGATTTGGCGCAATTAGACTTTTTTCTACGGGGTCATCTATTGTAGTTAGTCGCCAACCTGAAAGTTTGGATGACCATAGTCACGCATCATCGAAAGCTGCCATGATATTCCACATCATCCCCTATGCCATTGTTTGGCCAATAATGGGCAACATTTTGCAATAAAAAGTGATATTTTTGTGTGTTTTTGTTCGATTAAACAAATTAAGGTGTAGACATTAAGATATAAAGGTTTTTATAATTCACTCGAAAACCAATCGACCGATTTTTAGAAATCAAACGTCAAAATAAAGGAGTTCGACATACCTTTGAAAAAAGGTATTGATACCCTTGTCATTTGAAATTTTTAAGGGGTTGACTCTAGGGGGCATAGTTTACAAGCAGGAAGTAGTTTTTAGTGAAAAAGCTGTCCCCCTTGACAAATCTTTTGAAGTGTTTGTAAGAACCCTGTAATTGGATCTAATGTGTTGATATTGTTGTTGTTATCATTTGACCATACGATGTTCTTATTTCGTCTCTACTAACCCTTTTTGCATTTGGTTCAAGTCTACCTTTAGCATGATGTAAAAACTGAAATTTCTAAATTTCCTAGTGACAATGTTCACACTAAACCTCTTTCATCTCGGCTGCCTTGTGAACGCCCTTTCCCACGGCCCTGTGTTGCCCATCCAAGGCGAAATTCGTCCCCAACAACGACCAATAGCGCCCCGCAAAGTGCTCGTTCTCTCCATTATCTCGTCCATTGCTGCGACATTCTCTTGTTTAATGAACGAACACTACACCCTCATTGTCCTTGCCGCGCTATTCTTCCACCACTACTGCTGCAGGTTTATTTTTTCGGGACCTCGGGATCTCTTATTACGTTATGCACGAAAGGCATTCCGGGCTGCAGCTATTGCAAGCAAGTAATTACTACTGTATGCAGAAAAACAATGCATTTTGATAGCGATGGCTAAAGTGGAATGCAGATTGAATGCAACGGTTTGATTATAGTGTTTTGGTGACCCATTCTAATTTCGGACAGGTAGATTTATTATAGGTTTGTGAAAAAAATTAAGCAGGATACCCGAGTTAATTATTAGACTTCTATTTGCTGACGTCTATTATACAAAACATTACTTTTACCTTCAGATAGAGATAAGTTTAGGCCAAACGAGCGTTTGTACTTTTTTCTATAAATTATATAAACGTCTCATCGCTTGCATCGCAAAAAACCGCGAATGATGTTCTTATTTCGCCTCTACTAAACCTTTCTGCATTTGGTCTAAGTCTACCTTTAGGTAGCAACCCACCATTTTGTTTTGCGTAAGAAAATACTTATTTATTTATTTATTTATTTATTTATTTATTTGTACTATACAATACAAATATTGCCACCTCGAAGGCTACGCCTTGTATGAGGTATTGGCTTGACATTGAAATTGTACATTGTAATTTGGCTAACCTATCTTTAGCTGCTCCCTCTCTTTGGACTGCATTCTTTATACGTATTTCAACGGTATTCATTTCATGATCTTCAATTTATCCATCCTGATCAGCAGCAGTATTGGCTTGACATACTGAAATTGTACATTGTAATTTGTCTAACCTATCTTTAGCTGCTCCCTCTCTTTGGACTGCTTTCTTTATACGAATTTCAACGGTGTTCATTTCATGATCTTCAATTTATCCCTCCTGATCAGCAGCATACATTCTTCTTCAATCTCATTGACGATTTCGTTACAAACTTGAAATTTGGATGTGACGTTCGAGTGACATATATGATCCAAAAAAATTTATTTATTATATCGGGTGTCCAAGAATTTCCTTGGCACGTTATATTCTCGTAACAAAGAAGAAGTTCAAACAAAAATTGAGTGATATTTTTTAAGGCACTAGAATCTATCTGTACGTCATCCCCGAAAACTCACGCCCCAGCTTTTGTGTTCAAAAAGCACCCCATAGGTTTTCCTACATAAGTGATGTCTCTATTTCATTTAAAATCTTATGGTATCTTTGATTTTATACGAAAACTTTTTTTTCGTAAAATCAAAGCATAATAGAAATGATATAATATACTCGTCATTTGTTTGACGCGTAATATTTTATGCAAAAAAACGGATGAAAAAGAAAACCAAGTCAGCTCTTAAGGGTACTGAATGAACTATAATACCATTCTTTCGAAAAAAACAGCTTTTTTATCCTCTTTTATTAAGAAAATATTACTACTCAAACAAATTCTTATTTTGTTTATCTTATGCTCATGATGACAAAATTGGTTTGTATATGAAATCAAAGGCACTACAAGATTTTAAATAAAACGAGGACTTACTTCATTTATGCAAAAAAGCTGTGGGTGCTATTTGAAAAAAATGTTGGAGGTGTTTTAGGGTTGAAGTACAAAAAATTTCTTCTCGAAAGTATGGCATGACATAGGTCATTCACTGAATGACATTCAGTACCTTTGAAAGGCCTACTTAATTTTCTTTTTTATCTGTTTTTGCTATGAAAACAGTATGCAACAAGCAAATCTTTATTTTATGACGAAAAAAAAGGTTTGTGACTAAAATCAAAGGTACTGCAAGGTTTTAAATAAAATAAGTTTGTGTAGGAAAAACTATGGGTTGTTTCTGAAAAAAGTGGACGATGAGTTGTAAGGGATGAAGTTTAAAAAAATATTTTGAAAGCAAGGTATGATAGACCCTATTGTACTTTCAAAAATACCTCTGTTTTCGTTTGATACCTGGTGTATGCCCAACCCCGGAAGATGTAAAAAGAATTATAGGACCGGTATCATTTATCATTAGTAAGGCATAGTGTCCCACCGAAACTACTTTTTATTGCCGAAACCGAAACAGAAACCGAATTTCAGCTTTCATCACAGTTTCGGCCGGAACCGAAACATCAATATAACTTAATCATTTTTTCGTGGGAATAAAAATAAATATCGTATCATCAGTATTATCACACCTGATTTCAAATAAATTATTCGTAATTTTTGAAGTTAATCTGAACCAAATATGAACTATTTTATATAATATCAAAAAAGTAAAATTCTTATTGGCTGTCATGAAAAAGCGAAAGAAAATGTGCTAAAAGCCTTACAGGCTCACAGGCCAGTGCTGTTAACAGCCTGCACCCCCAGTTTTATTAATATGTTTTTTTTATGTAATCTGATTTTCTTCAAAAATTTTTTTGGTAGGTACATACGACTTGATCGCCAAAAATTTTTATAATTAATTTTATATTATTGTAGTTATGGAAGAAAAAAATATATGACTGAAGAAGACCACAAAGTGGTCGAAACGTTTCAACCACACTGAGATAAAGACTTTTTTCTCTTCTTGTGTTACTTTTTGGAACCTCATCCCCAAAAACCTACTACTGGAACTATTTTATATTTATATTATATTTTCTATCTTAAGAACTAAATAAGTTTCTAAACTTTTCTCTTTACGACACTCTTATCAGTTAGCTGCTTTAAAACTAAATTCCAGAAGTACCTACGTACTAAGTACAACTAAATATCAATCAAAGTAAGGAGTCTTCTCTAAATTTAAAAACTCGAGCTACAGAACTATTGTTGATTATCAGTATTCATAATTGAACAATCTAATATAGTAGCGAGAAACAATAAGATATCACCCTTCTTGCTCAGCAGATTGCTTCTTTAGTCTGAATAAATTTAATTAGCAGCATTTAATAGTTGTTCATTGGAAACATTCATCGGTAAGGCCGACACGAATTTTAGGGGAACCTTTTGGAAAGACAAAAATGAACTAGAATTCCAGTAAGAATAAATATTTCTTTGCAACCTTGGTTCCGATAAGTAGGCTTCTTGGCTTGTAGTAGCGTATTAGAATCATCTTCTTCTTTCGGTGCCATATCAGGTCCCCCTAACGTTGGCAATTACAATGGCGAGTTGTTCGCGGCTTTCGGCTATTCTGAATAGTTGTTCTGCACTGCTTATTCCTGTCCAGTCTCTAATATTCTTGAGACATGACATCTGTTTCCTTCCAATTCCTCTTCGTCCCTCGATTTGTATCGGTCACCTCTAAGAACATCTCCCAGATATGATATCTTTCTTATCTTGATCGTTTCGAACAGCTCACGGACTGCATTGGCTCTATTCAACACTGCTTCGTTGGTCTGCATAGCTGTCCACGGTATACGGAGCATTCTTCTATGTAACCACATTTCGAATGCTTCTAGGCGGTTGATTGTAGCGGCCTTTAGAGTACTTGTCTCAGTCCCATATAACAATATAGACCAAATATAACATTTTATCATTCTTTGCCACAATTCCAGATTTAGGTTCTCATTAGAGAAGAATGATCTCATTTTTAAGAAAGTTGTACGGGCTGCTTGGCACTTAATGTCCTTATCTGGATATAGTTGTTCTGTGATGTAGCATCCAAGATACTTAAAATAGGTGACTCTTTCAATGTTCTGCTGTTCTATTTGTAGGGATGCACCGGCGTGTGGATGACGGCTGAATATCATAAATTTTGTTTTTGTTTTGTTTTACACAGCAAAATGACACTTCGTCGCTTGCAGATCAGTGCTCCGAGAGCGTCCGCTCGCAGCGCGAAATCAATCGAGTTCAGTTTCGGTTTCGGCCGTAGTCTCGGCTGGATGGCAGCCGAAACCGAAACTAAACAGAAACCCGTCTTTTGGCAGAAACTAGGCCGAAATCGAATCAGAAACCGACACTAGTTGGGTATCAATATAGATGACGTAGATTATTACCGATATACAGGGTGTCCCAAAAAATAGTGTCAAGCGGAAGTCCAGAGATAGAGCACACCTAGAAGTATCTGAATCACCCCCATATATGTTATGCAATTTTTTGTAGTTTCCGAGTCATGCATTTTTTTCTGAATTTCAGAGAATTCTCTACCTCGACCATTTAAAACTGTTTCAAAAGAAAAATTGAAAGACTTTTCCAAATTATCTTTTTTTGGTAATTAATCTCCAATAGTTTACTGTTCATACATAAAATAATCGGCTTCGTAACTTTGATGAAAGTCATAAACATTTTAGTGTAAAGTGAAAAATTTACGATCTGATAATTATGACTTAAATCTTCGACTCGCAATTAAAAATCCAAAGAGGTGATTTCATTATTTCTAAGCAGGTCTAAAAACTTCTTCAGATTCTCAGCTATCATAGTCATTAAAAAAAAGGAGTACTTAATGGGACTACTTTCGCTACAATTGACCGTCAAAGACAAGAGGCGAAGATTTCTTGAAATTAGCGATGTGTTTTTCAATCATCAATAACTTATGTTAACGCTATAATAGCAGATTGATTGTCAGTACCTCAATAATAAACGTTAAAAACGTTGCATAAATTGAACATTTATTAAAAAAGATTCTATTTCTTGGTGAAAAACCATAAGGAGCGCATTCTTACCTGAGTGCAAACAAAAAGGGCTAACGTTAACGCAGTAAACGATGGCAATGTTAGAAAGAGATAGCTATGATATTGTTGTGATGTCTTTTCAAAATGTGTCATTGCATAGGTTGTTTTCGTTGTCTTTATTCAGTCGTCTGTCTGTCTTTGCGGCTTTAAAACGATACGCTTTTGTTTGGATTGGTGTTGTTTCTGTTGTCTGATCACTTGGCTATTCCTACGGATCTTGAGTGCACGACAACTGAATTTAAGGATGCTGTTTTCTGCAAGAGACTATGCAACAAATGGATAGGTCGTGGTGGACCCACTGAATGGCCGCCACGGTCACCTGACTTAAATCCGATAGAGTTTTTTGTGTGGGACTACTACAAAAAACTAGTTTATGCTAAGAGTGTCGAAACATCAGCGAAATACGCAACAAATTAACACAGGCTGAAGAAACAATAAAAAACAATTGAAGAGCTTTTGTTGATTTAAAAAACATTTTTTTCCAGAAGATGTAGATTATGCATCGAACAAGAAGGTAGACATTTTGAAAATTTCTTGTGAGATTTAATACACTTAGTGAAGAAATTTGATAATTTCGTTTCATTTTACAATTTCCCACTTACAAAAAAGAAGTCGTACATGTAACCAAAAAACTTAGCAAAGTGACACAGATGGTCATGTATCGATATTCTGGTCGCACTGAATGTTTTTTATTGCAACACTGATAACCATTCGGCTATTAGTGCCCTAAACTTAGTTATTGTTTCATTTAAAATCCCATCGCTAATTTCAAGAAATCTCCACCTCTTGTCGTTGAAGGTCGATTGGATACAAAGTAGCCCCATTAAGTACTCCTTTTTTTTATGATTATGATAGCTGAGAGTCTGACGAAGTTTTTAGACTTGCACAGAGATAATGAAATCACCTCTTTAGATTTTTAATTGCGAGTCGAAGATCTAAGTCATAATTCACAGAACGTAAATTTTTCACTTTGCACTATAATTTTCATGACTTTCATCAGATTTACTAAGCCGATTCCTTTATGTATGAACAGTAAACTCTTAAAGATTAATTCGCAAGAAAGAGAATTTGGAAAAGTCTTTTAATTTTTCTTTTGGAACAGTTTTAAGTTGTCGAGGTACAGAATTCTCTAAAATTTAGAAAAAAATTCATAACTCGGAAACTACAAAAAATTGCATAACATATATGGAGGTGATTCAGATACTTCTAGGTGTGCTCTATCTCTTGACTTCCGCTTGACACTATTTTTTGGGACACCCTATACAAGGGTTTCCAGGTATTATTCGGGTACAGCCCCGACTTAAACCACTTTAATTTTTCAATGGCTTCTAGAACTGTTTCTTTTTTTTTTCATTAAACTGCGTTGTACGACTGTTTTGAAATCCGTTGGATTAATATTGCGAAGTTCCTTTAGCCTACAGACGTTTGATATGCAAATAGCCAACTGAAATATCTAAACGTATCTGTTTGTGCGTCAAGTAAACAACCAACCGAATGACACTCTCCTCCCTGGCTGAACCGGTAAACACCCCTAACAAAACACGTAGTTTGCGTACGTGACACACGCGGATAGGAGCGAACTCTCAATAGCGGCGTTCCTAATATTCCGGCCAGATCCGGTCGCTTATACAAACAGAGTTAAACACGAGTTAGAATCCCTAGGAGGTGGCTGTGGATTATTATCAAAGCGTTCAGGGAATCCCAGAACTAATAGGAAGAGAGCGGGAAAACTTTTCGGATTGACCAGATGAGGTTTAATGGGATTAGCTTGTTTGATGAGCAGCGGAAGATTAAGTTTCAGAGACGATGAGATTTGCGGTTGTTTGCTATAACCGGGCTGATCATCCAAGCGATAAGACTGCTTTAGAGTGCATTGTTTCTTGAATAACATTTGATTCAACTGTATACAATATACAGGGTGTTCTAAAAGTTGGGACTTTCCTCTTTAGAGGCAACGGCCCTTGAAACGGCAGAGCTAATGCACGGTGAACCAGCAGCAAAACTGTACAAAAGAATTTCACTATTTGGTTGCTATACGAAGTTGTAAGTGCGGTCCTGTCGCAGGCGTCTTACAGGTAAAAGTACGATTTACGATGTTTTCTTCAATTTGGAGCATACGAGGTTGTCTAGGTCTTCCAGCGTGTCCACCACGATGTGGCTTCAGACATCATGTGTCTCTAGCTCTTTGCACGAGCGAGACAAATCGATGAGGTGTAAGGTGAGTACGGTTAGGGAAACGATCGGCATACACTCGCGAGGTCGCAGCGATATTTTGACCACACTCACCTTACATTAAAATCATGTCGACCAGTTCATTATTGTTATAAGAGTGCGCCATTGTTGTTGTTTTTAAAGTCCGATCGTCAGATGTAGCAAATCAAGCACTCTCGTACACTATGCCACAGCAACGCGACGTATGACGAACTGCCTGTTTTAGTGTTTTCTCACCGGTATCGGCACCGCTAGCGCTGCCTTGTTTGTTGTGATATTATAACATGGTGAGCCATTGCCCAGGGACGGACTTAGAATTGAGGATTTCTTTAATGGTCAGTATCTTGTTTTCTTTAAATATTTCGTTTATATGTTACTGGGAAAGAACACTCATTTTGGCGAGTACTACCCGCTGTATGAAAAAAGTCTCAACTTATGAAACACCCTGTATATAAGTTAGCTAGTAACCATACAAAATAGAAATAAAACAAAATAGTGAGCCAAATGCGACAAATGCGATTTGCATATACACAGATGGCTCCAAAATAAGGGAAGGCGCTGGATGTGGTATATACTCCAGGTCTCTAAACCTAAGAACAAAGTGGGCTATGGGAAAAATGTCATTGTCATTCAAACGGAACTAGCTGGCATATCGATAGCTGCTAAGGAACAAACCAGGAGAGATGTGTCTGGCAAGACTGTAATAATCTGCACAGACAGCAGACAAGCACTTCTAAGCCCAGAAATGACCTCGCGTCACAGCAGGGCTAGCAATGGAGTGCCACCAATCATTAGCCAATGCTTCAGACAAAAACAATATTGTCCTAGTTAAAGGGCACAACAACAACAAAGGCAACCGTATAGTGGACGGTCTAGCCAGGAAGGCTGCTGACCAAAGAATTCTAGGATCTCGTGACCTTTCTGGAATGTCGACAACCACATGTGCGGAAATAGTAAAAAAACACTCCCATGCCCAAATGAGAAAAGCTACACCGGTGCTGATGTACCAGGGAAACCCTTGCAAGCTTTGGCATGGGATTATCCAAGAAGTTCTGAGCGATGATCAGTTCAAACCTACTTCTCACGATGGCCTGACGTCATTGTCAACTCAGGAAACACCTCCACATTATGGGGCTAAGTGACACACCGATATGTAGAATACTTAAAAGTGAAGGCGAAACTGTGAGACACGACATATATGTGAGTGCCTAGGGTTATATTTTCCTGGAGAGTGTGCGTTCGGCAAGTCTTAGCCTCTTGGGCACAAGGGAGGCGTCTCCAAGCTTCCTAGAATTATTGGCAGAATGAACTCCCTCCCCACTCTGCAGACACAGATACCATTTCCACATTATTTGTTACCCCATAGCAGAGATCAACGTACTACTCAAAATTATTCGGTTATTTTATTTTGAAAAAAATGTCAAGCTCATTGACACGGTACATTCAACACAAAAATAGTAAATACACAGTTTTTAATCTGCGAGTTGGATGGACTGGATGAAACGAAACGATCAGAAACCCCCAAATTGTCTAAAAATGCGATTCTTAAACTTTTATTTTTTTATTATTGCTGCGCCGCTAAAAACCATACGGATTTTCTATCCTCGCCACGGCAATAATACTATAACCATGTAAAGCAGTATTCGTATGTAACGTACATCAGAAAAAAATCTAAAGCAATATTCAAGGGTTGTTCTACATCTCCATCAATCCACCAGTACGCAGACAGCTGTTTCACGCTTATTAAAGCAATATTCGTTGGTGTACATAAGCAAATTCTAACTCCCTTGTTTCTGCAATAGGCAAGGAAATATTTCGATGGACCTAAAAAAGTGTATTATGTCGCTAAGGTCCTTCTTTCGCAGGTCAGTGGAGAGCCTATTACGCATAAAAAAACTTTTTCAGTTCTGTAACCCTCTACCCCCCCAACCATCCCAATTTCACCTCTCAAAAACAACAGAAAATGACCAGGAACCCCTAAAACGCCTAAAAACGAAGCTCCAGCTGGTTTTGTATTTTGAGTTTTTTTATTGTTGCTGCGCCTCCACTGTCACGATTTCTGAAAAATATACGTGTCTTCTATCCTTGGCACGGTAACAATACTGTGACAAAGTTTCATTAAAATCATTCCATAACTTCCACGTTACTCAATACAGAACGATCTACAGCAATATTTCAAAAATTTCCTTGGTTTCTGTAGTAGTCAAGGCAATGTTCGGATGGACCTAAAAAAATGTATTATCCCGCTAGAGGTATTTTTCTCATAGGTCGATGCATGCCCTATTATAAATACAACAAATTTTAGAGTTTTACAACCCTCTGCCCCCCAACCACCCCAATTTAGCCCCACCTAAAAAAAAGTAAAAAATGTCAGAAAATCCTAAAACGCCTAAAAACGAAATTTGAGGAATATATAGACTTTTTTGTTTTTTGCTAATTACTTCGCCTTCAATACACCGATTTTAAAAGCATTACCGACTAGGACCCCATAGCATACCGTTACCCAAATTTCATCACAACCCATGTAGCGGTTACTAAGATTACAAGGCTAGAAAAACGCGCACAGACAGACAGACAGACCGACAAAAATGAGTGACCTGGATTTTCATTACGTACAGACATCATAAAACGCCCAAAAAGCGTATTATAACAAAATCGAAAATATACGTTATCACAATACTCCCCTCACCTATCGGTGTGGGAACTAATATTGCAGTGCTTGATGTACAAAAAACAAGGAAGCTTAGCATTTTAGAAAACTTAAAATGGACACCACATTGATTTTTCTTTACTGTACTTGATTTACACATTTTAGCCACTCCAGTATTTGGCAAAAGTTATTCTCAATATTCAGCATAATCGTAATATCATGAAAACTCTGGTTGTATTTGAGTAGAATAGTCACTTGTTTACATGCACGTATAACTGCATAAATTAATAAAACATTAGATCTCGATTGCGTTTCAATCTACCATGTATTAAATTCCAGAAATCTATATTCCTATTAACGTGACATGTACTGACCTTACTCGTTCCAAAGCATCAATAATTATTTGTGCAATTATGTGTAATTATATGCGTACCGAGACCAGAAACACAGATCGCTTCATATGTTGATATTCAAACAGTATTCCAATTTGTTAGCGTTGGAGATTCCTGCAGTTTAATAATTGCAACCTGTTTTATTTAAGACCAGTCATTGAATTCACTTCCAGAAGCTATGAGGCCTCAACGTATGGTATACTTTTTTTTCAAAACAAAATATAATACGGAGGATAGAGAGGACTTAAATAATAACGCCCTACCTTATTTAGGCCAGCCTTATGGGTACCTTAATAACGACACAAAATAGAGTTATTGCAGTCACGGGGTATCAGATGATAGCATTATTTTGACATATGACATTTATTTTCGCAGTTATATTTCTATTTTCTAATCTTATCGTTTGGAGTTTGTTTTTGGGGCCTGCTTTGGTTTTTTTGCTTCTAGCTATACAATTATATAGATAATAAATTTTGCTGCTGCTATAAGATACGTTTTTATTTCTGTTCACAAAAAGCACTTCCTTAACTACATAAGTTTATCCTCATAGGTGAATCCAATTCTACCTTTTTTTCTTTTTGAACTAAAAAGATAGCCACAAATCCCAAAAAAGCGATAAGTGAACGAGAGCTAAATATTGCTACGAAATACAAATCATGATATACAGCAATACAGCGATACCTAATACTTTTTAAAAACAATTCCAATCAGTAGAAAACAAAGCAATCACGAACATATTGTTGATGCCGATCAGCGAAAATCGTAAAATAGGGCAAAAATAAGGGAAGCTTTTAATGCGTTTTTAATAAGGCCGTGCCTTATCCTAATTAGCGCTTTTCTTATCGCAAATCGAGCCTGCGCTTACGTAGATGTCAAAATAAGGTTGTCCTTGATAAGGCACAGGGCTTGCAATATCTCTATATGTTACCTAGGTGCGCGACTAATGAGCCATTGTATAAATTGCAAAAAAGACTATCTGCACTCACGCAAGTTGCAAGAGTTCTTCGTACAGCCAATATGACTAGTAATTATATTTTTGCAAAGGTGCCTGATCATTCCTTTCTTTATTATGTTTGAGCTTCCTGTATTAACTTTTTAAGTTTCAAAGCTATTTTCTGTATAACTGTTGTGATTTAAAGCACCACAATATCGAAGAATATTACAATAACCAGTGAATAGACAAAACTAGATGATGGTGTAACTATACCTTGTTGGAAGGTCTCAAATTGTAATTTATGGTTAAAAAGTATATTAAAATGTCAATAAGTAGTACCTTACAATGTGTTCAACAGTACTGCCACTTCCAAAATCAAGACAAACAGACAGACATACAGATACCTTGGATTGCATAGAATGAAAATCTCAATTATATAAAACTAAAGGCTGATAATGAAGAAAAATACAGCTAAAAGCTCTCATAGCCACTCAACTCAAACTTGTCAGCTGTAAAATCGGCGGTATCGAAAGATGTAGTACAGGTGTCCTTTGGGAGGTGGGCCGTCTCACAAAATTGCCGGTTTGACCAGCTTATGTGATTCGCAGATCACATTTGATTTTGACGAGTAACTATTTTCCAACGCCTTCTATGCAGATAAGCGTTGCAAAACCTGGTGCTACGTCCTGACGTCCTGGTATGTTTGGGCAGTATTCTATATTGGAAGGATGGTGCTCGGCTAAAAACACAGCACTTAGGCCATATTGGATCCCTTGTACATTCTCCCAAGGATCTCTCAGAACTAAAAATTCAGCCATCCCAACCTAGTGAGAAAGGTGATGATGCAACTTAGGAGATTCCCATAACCTGGCCATGGAAGGTCAGAGTTCTCCCAAAATCGATTCTCTCCCACATTGATAAAGCGGCCCATACACGCTAAATATTATTGCACAATATTTTGACAGAGGCCCTACCCAGCTCAATATTGTTACGCAATATTTTGACTTTTGCAATGAATTGTATTGTATGCAGGCAATATTGATGGTTGTGCAATATATTATGCAATCGCGAGCGGAGACGTACATCCTTCAAGGAAATATATTGTGCAAGCAGTTTCAACCAGAATTTAATGTAGTGAAGTCATGTTGAGTGACAATGATTCATAATATCCTGATGAGATTCGTCTATCGTACTGACTGAAGTAGTAAGGGTTTCCTGAGTATGGAGAAACCTCATTTCTTCGAAATACCAGAGCAAAGGCTTCATTCACATCCTCCGCACCTGCACTACTCTTCTCCGCATCACGAAGCCGTCTTAGTTCTTTGCAGAAGTTTGTTCTCAAAGAATTAATTTTTTTTACATTCTTGTTTATCAGCCTCCGGATATTTTTTGCGATATTTTTTTAACAGTACTACTGCTCACCCATCTTCGTACTATTAGTATAGTCACGCTTCACATCCCGCAGAGCCGGAAGGCCACGATAAATATCAATAAATTCGAAAATAAATTGTCTATCAGCTTCCTTGGCAGTCCTGATGACGCGTAATCTACCACGTGTTGAAACTGACCGGAGGGATGTTGCGCAATATTGCCTACAGACGGCACAACTCTTTCCCGTTTGCATAAAGTACTTTCAAGGATTTGAATGTAACACAGTATTTTGCACCAGCTTTGAATTTCGACTACACAACTATATTGCACAAACCTAAATGTTGTGCAATAATATTGAGCGTGTATGGCCCGCTTAAGCACAGCAGGTTCTCCAACAGCCCCATTTTCTGATCATATCCCCTACACAGCACAGCAGTCTTATGATGGCTTTTAATCATGTCTCAGCTATACTTGAATTAATTAGTTTTATATATTTTTTTAAATTTTGTTTACATTTTCTAGCTTTTTTATTTTTTATTTTTATATTACCATTGGTTCACTGGTAATTAGTAAACACGTATATGGGACGATTATAGATTGTTCAAGTCAGGTATGCTCATATCCCTTTCCAGTGTCTGGCACACTGCACTGCCGTGTCGTTCGCTTCCCATAGGTCCTGGATTGTGCAAGAGTTTTCCAGATGCTCCATAGTCTGGTTCTCCCCGCAGGCTCATAAATCGTCCTCAGCGTATCCCCATCTCACTAGGTTCCAGATCTGCCCATTTGGCACCTAATTCTGTTGAGACTTTTCCAGGTCCTCCATTCCGGTTGTGATCCGGCAGGGAGCCTTTCAGTTGAATTCCAAGTTGGTATATGGTTCTCTGTTAGCCGTCTCTTCCGCAGTACCTCTAGTGTGAGAAGACATGGCAACGTCAGGATCTTGTGACGGATAAAGCAGAAAGAAACAGGAATTGGCTACAACAGCCCCAAAACGGTAGACCGATGGGATTGCACTGCCCCGAAGACGAATGTCCTAGCAATATTGCTGCATCTCTTACTCAGTTCAAAGCCACTAACGCTTGTCTGCTGCCTATGCAGATTCTAACATCTTTACCCTCACGCCCTGGCCTATTTAATCCGTGCAACAAGCCTGAAGAAAAAACTGGACCTTGCACGCATGAAATATCTTCATCAAATTCTCATAAACCATCTTTTTTCCTATCTGTCTTGTAAACAACCTACCTACCATCTGGTGTACTGACGCACACTACAAGGTCGTACATTCCTTTAATGTTTTAATTAGCTCTATCAGACTGAGACAGAGACGTTTTTCATTGCCCGCACCCATCGCGAGACGGTTCAGTCAAGATCTTGCAAAGCACGAACACGATTTACAGTTATTAATGTCATCCATTAAGTTCATTTGTTTATGGAATATTTACATTCGTTGCCTACATATTTATTGTCCGGAAAGTAAATGTTCACGTATTTACAGTTTATGGTGGCGCCATCGGAAGAAAGTACGAAGAAAATGGGTGGTGCTGGATATTATTAGATGGGACGACAGAAAACCAACACATGCCAATAGTATTAAAAACTTTATGCCTGTACAAAAACAATTTAAAAAAACTAATTCACAATTTCATAGACATGGCTCAACAATCGTATCTCTAAGATGGTTACGTACCCATAATGGTATCTTTTGCATACCATATACATTTATACAGACTGGTACCTTGTTCAGTATACACCACTAGTACCTACCTCTCTTAATTTTTTTTAAAGTAATTTCCTCTACATCCAATATACCTCTCCATTCTCCTAAACCACTCTTTTAACTAGTACTAAGTGTCACTTAGGTATTAAAATACATTCGTGGTCTCAAGCCTGCAGAAAGTCCTCATCGCTATAGATCTCCCCCTTATATCTTCATTTTTAACCGCGAAAAGTCGCAGGAAACAAAATCTGGATCATAGGGAGGATCCGCGAATCAGGTCATTCTTGACTTTCTGACTGCAGGTTCTTCATATATTCTTCCAACGACTTAGGCAGGCACTGTTCTGTATTCTTCTTAGCTGATACTGTCTTCTGTGTATCAAAAACGACACGTTCCACAATGGGCCTATACCACATTTTTGGTTTATTGGCTTAAATGAACCCTGACACCACGTAGATGCCATAAATAATTTTACAAAATTTTTCTATCGTATTTATAACCGAAAAGAATTGCTCTAAATATTGAATTTTTTGAATCCATACACTTCCCGCCCAGGTCGTGACGTCACGTGTAGGGAACCAATAAGAGCTCAGTGGCACAAAGCAATATCATTTTCTCTCTTTTCTCGCCTACGACCACCGACGTTGACATCCTAACTATTAGGTTATGATATCTTTAGGGCTGTTCCAAATTACGATTCTATCACCGTCCCATTTTACAGTTCTAAAAACGGTGATTGGTTGGTCCGCCAGCGTACCAACCAATCTTCGATTCTAGAATCACAGAATGGGCGGGGCATGCGTTCTGCGACGGTGATAGAACCGTAATGTTGAACAGCCGTTATGGGTACAGCACAACGTTCAGTCAGTATGACGTGTCAGGCATGTAAACTGTCAAAAAAAAAATGTGTGCTACATCGAGTGTACTTTATGTCCTGAGCAAATAAAAGAAGACTGTTCAGAGTGACACATTGTCGCAAATCATTTACTGGGAAAGGAACATGGAAGGACGCTTCTCATTGGTCCCCTACAGGTGACGTCATCAGCAGCTATTTCAAATTACAATAAAATCTTATTTTTAGTGTTATTTTCATTTGGATCAAGCTTTCTGCTAACTTTTTGCAGTAAACGGTCCCATGTATCATCAAAAATGATACCGTAGTAGATAAATTGATCAATCTGAGATCACGGTATAGGCCCATTGACAACAAACTTTGTTTTGAGCCTTGGTCGGCACATCGCAATAGTACATCCAAGTCTCGTCTCTGGTTACGATGCTGTTTACGATATTGTATAGGGGGGATTGTATACCTATAATTATATAGACTGAATTTAATGTTCATTATGAAGTTGATGCTAGGTTGTTTGTATCGGACATATGGTACAAAAAGGTTATACTCAAAGTTATGAAGGAAGAATAGATCAACGCTAAGGTCGCTAATTGAACTATTTTGTAATATCCTCTATTTAAACCCAAAATATTCCTAAATTAGTCTTGTATATGATGATTTAAAGAATTATATTTTAGTGTCAGATCTAGAATACTGATTGAAGTATCGATTGATTTGAGTAGTGTAATATTTGAATTAATGCTATCTTTATAAACTAAGTTGTAGTTGAAGTATGTTAAAAGTTCTATTCTAATCTAATTTGCTTATAATAACTTATCATCAAATTTAATAATACCCGCGTGAATTGAGATAGCTTAAAGGTGTCATGCGTTGTTTAAATCTGGTTTGATATATTTTAATTTCACAAATCATATTGATAACTTAATTAGTGGATTAGCTAAAGTATCCTACTTACTCAAAATAGTTGGAGAAACACCGCCAAAATTGCTATTTTGCATTTTTCCACAGTAGGTTGAGTTACGGGATCCCATTTTAGGGTGTCTATCCTACCATACTTAAATAGGTTGTTATTCATACAGAAGAGAGCATTAAGATGCATTGCAAGAGTAGACCCAGAACTTCATGCAAGCCACTATTTTCAGAATACAAAATTATGACTGTAATAGCACTATTCATTTTGGAAACGTCATCGCTGATATCCAAATATAAAACAAAAATTTGAGACCATGGATATAGATTATAATAATATAAGACAGAAGAATGATTTTAAATTAATCACTCCTAAACCATCACTCATTAAAGATGAATTATATATTATGGAGTAAAGATTTATAACAAACTTCCTCAATCGTTGAAAACTCAAAAAGATTTACAAAACTTATAAGTTTTTTGTTACAGCCTAGATGAATTCAAGTGAATATTCATCCACACATTTTGTTTTCTTTATATAACTTTGTCAATAAGAATCTTGTAATTTTTAGACAATAAAGCCTATCTATTTACATACTTCTATATCTGATACCTATCAAGCTGGTTAGTATTGTCCTTTATCATAATAAGGAGTTTGCCTCATTAATATGACACAGTGCTCAAACTTAAACGATACTCTTTAAAACCTCTTGTGAGTATAAGTTCAACACTTTTCCTATTTTTTGGGTGTATGTGCATTTCAAATTGGAAGAAACCGGATTGTATAACAGTATTATTTTATTAATGAGCACAGCACAGTTCCACCATTCATATACAGACGAATCTTAAACCAATGTTTCCAGAATACATATTCTGTAAACTATGCTTAAACTCTTAAAAACCCTTTGTGAGTGTGAGGTCGACAGACTTCACGTATATTTTTTGGGTATTAGACCAGTGCCGAAGCCTTCAGAAATAATAAAAAGTGAAAAAAAATTACAGTAGGATGAAACTCATTAGAAAAGGAGGGGAATATGATAAGAATAAAAGGAAAAATAAATTACGGTCGATTCGAGATCGGGAAGTGGGAGGGGGTGAGTTTTTAAGGGTAGAAAATGGTTTATCTTGATTTCTGGCAAAACTATAAGTCCAATGGGAAAAAATTGAATGGCAAAGATGTAGGTAATAAAAAGATTTACAACTTTTGTATTCTCAGTTTTTTCACATAACCTCAAAATTTTGGTGAAAAATTCAAAAAACCGAGTTTTTGGTCTTTTATTTTTATCTTTTTCAAAAAAAAATAATTTTTTTACGAAATTTGGTGAAAATTTACCTTATTATGTCCCAAATACACTGTAATTTATTTGATTTAAAATATTTATTTTTTCGCCTTATTTGACCTTAAGATCAAAAATGCACCCCAATTTTCAATCGAAAATTCTCGCGTCAAAATATCAGCTTTTTTCAAAAAGCTTGGGAGCCTTTCGTTCATTGAAATCTCTATTTGCTGATGGTGTAAAAAAAATATACATTACTATAGAAAATCTGCTCAGAAAATGCAAAAAACTGAAAAAAACTCAAATTCGAATTTTTTTTTACTCACTATGTACAATTTTGAGCTATTTATTAAAATTTGCACTTATTTACATAAAAACCGTGAGATTTCATGTTACATTGATAAACGAAAAAATTGCAAATTGGAATATCCTACTATAATTAACAAAGAAATAAGTTAATATTTAATAAGACATCTACAATACTTTGAAAAAGTTGTAGAATCTTCTTTAAATAATATTTGTAGATGCCTATTTATTGCTGTTGGAAGATAATTTATATACCTCAGTGACATACGGTAAATGTTAGCCCATTGTAAGGTATTTCATGGAGAAGTAGGGACGGACTTAGCAGGGTCTGGGCCTTACTACATACCTGCTATTTCGTAGCAGCTGTAAAACCGTTAGTCAGTGGTCATGGGTAACGCAGACAAATTAAACGCTGATACTATAACGCTGGCGCACTTCCTTGTATCAACGCAATACGTTAACTCAAATGCGCTATGATACACGATACAGTTGAGAAGAAGTAGATCCCTTACAAATATTCACTTACTCCGCACAACCGACGCGGCGCAACGCGCAACTAATGCGTCATGTACCACGTATTGTGCGGTTTGAGATAATTGAGGTTATGTACGTTGTGTTTTCTTGAGTTCGGTGTTTTCAAATAAGTTTTATATTTTTTCTGATAAAATGGCGTTGCAGTGCCCTGGTATCTTCATTAAAAACTACGACCATTTCGGAAAGAATCCAGTTTATCGAAACCGCAAAAATAAACCATATATTGTTGCTCCCTCTGTTGCCGATTTTTTTAAACGACCCATAGACAGAGACAAAAACTAATGAATAACTAATGGGAATTTCAGATAAGATATTTATAAATGACAAGGTTAACATTTTCGACAAAAAATATAATGAATAACGTAATCAGAATTAAGTATCTCAATTCAATAGTACGATTTACATGTATATTTATATTTTTTGAAATTTTCTATGACATGAATGTAATTCGAATTTAATTAATAAACCTTTCAGCTAAAAAAAAATTGCAGCAATCACATTTTTTTGATCAAATTGTACATAGTGAGTAAAACAAATTACGAATTTGAGTTTCTTTCAGTTTTTTGCATTTTCTGAGAAGATTTTCCATAGTAATGTATATTTTTTTTACACCATCAGAAAATAGAGATTCCGACGAATAAAAAGCTCCCAAACTTTTTGAAAAAAGCTGATGTTTTGACGCGAGAATTTTCGATTGAAAATTGGGGTGCATTTTTGATACTAAGTTAAAATAAGGCGAAAAAATGAATATTTTAAAACAAATAAATTACAGTGTATCTGGGACATAATAAGGTAAGTTTTCACCAAATTTCGTAGAAATTTTTTTTTGTTTGAAAAAGGTAAAAATAAAAAACCAAAAACTTGGTTTTTTGAATTTTTTACCAAAATTTTGAGGTTATGTGAAAAAATTGAAAATACAAAAGTTGTAGATCTTTTTATTGCCTACAACTTTGCCATTTAACTTTTTTCCATAGGACTTGTAGTTTTGCCAGAAATCAAGATAAACCATTTTCTACCCTTAAAAACTCACCCCCTCCCACTTCCCGATATCGAATCGACCGTAATTTATTTTTCCTTTCATTCTTATCATATTTCCCTCTTTTCCTAAAGGGTTTCATCCTACTGTAATTTTTTTTTGTTTCAAAAATTATCGACCCTGGTCTATATGTGCTTTTCAAATTGAGAGATACATGATTATGTAACAGTATTTTATTGAAAACATAAATTAATAACGTGTACAACAACACCATACACACACGCATACCACTCCTTGCAGTTGACTATCAAATCATTTATTTCTAACTCGTGATCGCCTAGACCGGTGTTTACGTGTGTCATGATAAGCAATGAAAATTCTCATGCATTTCCGTAAGTATGTTCTATTATCTGTTTGATTGTAAAGTCATTACTCTACGAGAACTACAACCTTGCATTTGTGTACCTTAACAACAGCTTTTATAAGACAAGGTATACAAGATTTTCTTTCATTCGCTTATACAGAGTGGCTTATAGTAAGTTAACTCTGAGAACAGACATAGGGTTGAGGCATTTAATATATATAGTTCTTTCTGCGTTAATAATAATAATCATTCATTTAGAAAATATACAAGCAAAAGGGTAAATAAATCGCATAACCCAGAGGAGGTAGTGACCTTATGGTTGGGGTTTAACAAAATAGACAAAATACACTATATATGTTATATGTATACATACTCACACCTTCATACTAGAATTGACTAAATTAAAGGTTTTTAAGTATATCAGTTGAAAAAATCGGTTAAAAAATTTGAAAAAATATGTCGTGATGTGTCTAATATCCACTGTTTGACCTTTTTGTGTATGAGAAATGAGACTTCATGGTTTTCACTGAATCTGGTAGTAAGTCGCATATGCAGCAACATTAATATAATAAGCTTTTTTGGCCTAATGACTTATATACAAGGGGTTTTAAATTCCTACTCACGGTTGATCTAATTCTTATGTTTGTTGACGAAATTCATTATGTTATAGCAATATAATTATCCGATATCCATTTATTAGGATTCTGTACCTATGTGATGGGTATGTGGATTCTTTGAAATAAATAATTTTTATTTTTTTTCAAAGTATCTATACTTCTTACATGAGTCTGATGCACTCCTCCCCAACCTAAGTTGCCATTATTTATTGGTTTACAAATTTAAATTTAGGTAAGAGCTGTGTGATGTCTGCCGGCCTCAAACATTTGTTTTTGGCTTGGTGCTTGATAAGTTACTACTATATCATCAGCAAAGCAGTGTGTCATTGCTTTCGTGGCAAGATATTTAATAACAGTGGCCCTCAAACGACTCCTTGTGGTACCCCGTATTCAAATATTCTGCTGTCACTCAAAATATAATCTATTTTAATATAATTCGTGCGGTTATTGTGACTGATTTGAAGCCAATATGCTCTAATGTATCCAAAAGAATTTTACTTTATATAATATTGTTTTTATTTTTTTCATTTCGTAAATTATTTTGCTTAGAAGTCGATTAACCAACCCATTTTTCTACTTTCTACTTTCTACTTTCAGTATTTCTTAGATTCTTTCTTGATCGGTGATTTTCGGTATGGCTGTCGTATTACAGTTTCTAACTTGCAATGTTCGTTTTAATGATCACGCACTGTATGCTACTACTCTATCATCTTGGTGCCAGTGTATACAGTCCATTTCGATTTTGGATTAGTGCTCAATTAGTGTTGCGAAAGAATAGTCAAAATTTTTCTTCAAAAATGAATTTTCATTTGCAGAGACATGCACCCATACTTCGATACTTCTAAACCTTCTGATATTTTGTACACATCTGGCAAGTATCTGACAAAAATCAAGCAAACTCTTGATGGGAGTTTGCTATATTTTTGGGTATAATTACAATTCTCCAAATTACAGGAATTTTGAATACATGGCGCTAGAATTTGTGGCATTGGTCTGTTATAGACAATAATAATCAACAGTCATGCTCATGCTACGTTAGTTATTACGATTGTTATCGCTCGTTGAACAATATACTATTTCCCGATGCACTTCTGCTCAGGTCAGATTCCTTGAATGTCCGTTATTCCAGAAAGTGTGGGTGGATTTACGAGTTTCAGAGGAAATCGCAAGGGTGAGTTTGAGTTATGAGGGTTGGCGTAAGGGTTGAGCCTGGGGTATATTTGCAAAACCGTGGCTGTTACATGGACGTATATTATGTTTCTTATATTCGTGAATCGATGACCTTTCTTGGGCTGAACTTGAACCTTGAACTTTAGCTGCAGGTCGATAAAAGGGTATATTTTATTTGAGATATCCCGATATAGAAAACACTTCTACTACCTACTATATTTAGCTCGGCGTGCTTCTAACCAGGGTGATCCTAACTCTTTCATGGCAACAAAACAGGGACAAGTCAGTTAACTACTGTTATGTAGACCTATTAAGAAAACACCCTTTACAGAATATGGATATCTTATATATTGTTGTAAGGACATTGTATTAACAATTTACCCACATAGTTCGTCTTCATGATAATAGTAATAATATTTATTGACATACATGTCATACACAGTAACATATGAAGAAAAATATACAACAAATAGAGTATAGGTATGTAGATTATTATCTAGAGGCTTATGTCTAATTCTTATGTCATGCTGCTTATAGCTTCATACAAAATCACACCATTAAACATCCAAACAAATCGATCAGCTATCCCGCAATAAAATGTGTTGGTCCACGGAAAAGAAAGTAGTAGTAGTATAATCAATAGTAGAGTCAATTATAAAACACAGGTTCGATTTAACAGGCTGCGATTGAATCATTCACTGGAAACCAATGACAGCTTGTAGTTGAATCGACAATACGATATAGTTCGTTACCAACCTCTTCTCATTGGATAAAACATCGATGTGTTTGAGGAATGCCGAATGTAACGTCCAATTGAACCAAAGCGTAAGTCTTCGACAAAACGACAGATTTTTCTGTGTGTGCCCACAAAAGGAACAACCTTGTTCTGCAACTCCTAAGTATGGGTTCTGTTTATTTCTACAGAGTTTTTGCGTAAGTGGTAGATATTTAGTATTTTACGTTGGAAAAATCTAATCTACTAAAAAATAAATCAAGAGTTTTTTTAAACAGAGACATTGATTATCAATGATTTTATATTTTCCGATATCTAATTATAAACTTTTGAACATAGGCAACTATGATAAATAATCAAAGATCCACTTTATATGGAAAAGCAGGTTTTACTCAAACTGAGAGAAAATGGAATGAAATACTTGAAAGTCTCGGTTGTTAATTCCTGGTACTCTGTTTCTCTTTTTAACCAGAAGGTATCAAAATTTTCAGACTTGGACTCCCAGTGTAACATCTCGTAATACTAGGAGGGTCGTGTCATTAAAGAGGTTGAAAAACACTGTGTTAGAGGGTCCCTTAAAACAACTCGGTGGAGCTCTGGAACATGTTCTTATGCTTCTTCTTGGCCTAACAGTCCAATACACACAGGATCGTCCACTATACAGCATACTAGTTATAAATAAGATAGCACAAATCTTAAGGTACCCTAATCGTCGGTGATAACCTATCTACATTGACATACCACTGAAACGAGCGACAGAAAGCACTCCCCTTTGACGCGAGCGCTTCAACTGTGAGGAGAGGATGTGTGAATCTAAATTGTACTGATTTTCGCTCTTCTCGGATTTAAAGGCAGCGTTATTGCTCCACGCAGGGTTGCCAGGTCCATGGACAATCATGTCGTCAAACAGAACGAAAAATATCACCAAAAATCGCCAACTATAATGATCCTATCGCGCCCATATTGGTCGCCATCAATAGTTTCTAATAAAATTTACTAATTTAATGAGGGAAATCTGAATTAAATAACTTTCAAGACAAAAAAAAACCAAAAAGTAGTTGGCGCCACGCCACCTATAGTAACTTGCAATTGTGACTCGCAACTTTGTTTTGAACTAAGGCTTTGAACAAAAAATATTAATCTTTCTTTGGAACTAGACGGTTAAAGTAATCTGTTATGCTTTGCTGGTCATACGTTCGCGGTTAGAATCTAGGGTTCAAATTCAAAACAAGGTGGTACCGCACAGCTTTTGTGTCTTGTAACGTTTCCGGGCTTACTATCAGTTAACAGTTTACATGGTAGCAATACCTAATCTGCTATATTCTTGCTTTTGCAGGTCATCCAATGATGTGGAAAATAAAAAAATAATTTATCTTGTTTTTTTAATTTCTGCAATGCATAATAAATGTACAAAGAATTGTTCATTTGACACCTATACATGGATAGTCATCCACTAATCTAACAGCACTGCCTGTATCGGCAGTTACATTAGATCTAGACTATTAATTATCCCTGTTTTATATATACTTGCATTACATTTTTGCAGCTTTGTTTCAGTTATTGCATAAACATAGAATGTAAGATGAAAACAGCATGATGTCGTACCTAATTAAAATTAAGGTTCTATTTTGATTCTTATCTAAATTTGAAATGAAAGTCGCCCAAAACTGTCGCCACTCTTCAAGAGCAAAAATTTGTCGCCAAAGGTAGCTCCAAAGTCGCCCAAATGGCGCTAATTTGCCACATCTGGCAACCCTGGCTCCACGCGAAGGGCAAGAATACCGGCCGTGAGGAACTTAAAATTGCCAACCTTAAACCTTTGGAATTTGATAAATATATAGCTATCAGACCATAAAACGGTAACCTTTGCGAAACCAAGATAATGCAGTTTGCTAAGTTTTTTTTATCAACAGAGGAAAAACATGATGGTCTTCTTAATGTTTGCAAGATGTTAGAGTTACGCGCACCGCTCTTTGCGGCGACTGGTGGTCCTACCCAGTAAAAAACCTCTGCATGCTGCCTCTTCTCCACACAGTTAAAGTTTGCTAAGTAACATGCCATATTCTGTACACATGGCGTAGATTCAAAATTCTATTAGAACCGATTGTATACCTAAATTCTCAACCGCGCAATTCTAGTCGTAACTATTCTACTATTGCCAACCCTGTTTATGTTTAGTCGGTTACATGACCACAGATAACATTCTATTAGTTGGGCGGCGCGTCCTGTCTATTTCTGTCTTTATCTCTCCCCCACCATTACCTATCGCACGTACTGCAAAACATTTCATTGCCATCGCAATCATTTTATCTCATTGTATAACTGTACTTATGCACTCACTGCATTCGTTCATTGCGTGACGTTCGATGGGATCGAAGTCCACAACTTTGAGTAGTCGTTAGTACTTTCTGTGTCTTTCTGTTTTTAATACGCTTCTATTAGCTTTACCTGTATGTTTGTGAGTTTGTAACTCTCCTTTGCATTAAGAGGTCGGACCGAACATTGAACGCTCCAAATTTGCCGCGAAAATGATTTTGACACCTTGAAGTTTGTCAATAATAGACAGAGACAGAGCGACGAAAGCTTAAAAGGCGGGACATCCAACTGTTTGGCAGTTGGTATGTATTTTTGTGAAATTTATTCCGGAAAGTTGGCAGTCTTAATTAACTTTTATGCAGATTGGTAATGATTATGGTATGAGTGTTGATCAAAAATAATTATTATTCACCCTCATTACACAAAGTATAAGAAATACAGTTTAAAAAAACTTGGAAGCACAAGCTTTAATAATAAAGTAAAATAAAATATTGAAAATAAATATTAGTTTAAAAAAATACAGTTTAAGAAACTTAAAAACATATGCTTTAGTGACAAAGTTAACTAAAATATGTATTAGAAATAAATCTGACCATCTGACAAAAAAGTTAAAAATATTTATGAAGATAAGATTAGTAATAATGATAATAAATGCTTTGCTTTCCCAGTGTACAGTGAAACAGTAAAAAGGAAAAAAAGGAAGGGCGAGTTCACATTAAGTGCTGTACCACCGGGACCATCGATAGCTACCGGGCCTGCTGGTGTATCCCCACCACGGTGTCTACGTCACACGAGGCGCCGCGCCGGGCGGCCGGCCGATCATCCAGTCGCGTTTGTAATCGTCGCATACGCGCATGGATTTTCTATTTCTCTAGTAAAAAATTCTGTCTAGTTGCTGTGTGCCATTCTGCAGTAGTAATTATAAATATACAGAGCGCATATCTGTGTTCAAATTTCCAAAAGATGTAATGAAACGTAATCAGTGGTTACGCGCTATACATCGAGATTCGGATTCGTCTGTAATATGCATCAAACACTTCGAAGATAGATTTATAATTCATATTGATACTGCTAGGCCCGATGGTGCGACTTTAACAGTTCCTCGATCAAAGATATCAAATTGTCGGACGATGCTATTCCGACAAAATTTCAAAATCAGCCGCAATATTTTAACGTACGTCTGCCTCCGAAAAGAAAAGATCCCGCAGAACGAACACAAGAAATTGATCAACGAAAAGATGCCAAGATCCAGAAACGAAGTGAAGAAGACGTCATAACGGATTTCGAATATTTAAAATGCAATTTTAAACAGAACATAAATGGAATAGAAAATTTTTCAATAATAGAAGGTAAAAATAAGATTGTTATTTATAAGATAGATATTACTGAAATGCCAAAAGTTATCTCATCTGTGACAATTGAAAAAGATCTCTCTGCGGTAGTATATAGTAAGATTTCGTGATAAATAATATTCTAAAAATTAAAGAAATATTAGGTAAGGTAATTTGTGTAATAGCTGGGTAAAATGCAATTCTTTAGTAAGTAATATGAGTACAAATGTTTGTGAAATCGGTGCTATTGATAAAGCTAAAGCACTTGTTAACCAGGCATGGACGCAAATAGAAAAGGCGCATTTAATTGTCTCTGATATTGACGAAAATTTGGATACCATATTGAAAAAATTATCTTTCCTCAAAGATCAGCTAAATTTAACTTTTTCAAAACAACGAAGGTATACTACTGACACATTAATATGGTCCTGTTCGATTTACTTTTCGTTTCTAGGAGCTAATAGAAAAATACGTGACGGCGAGTCATACATAAATATGTACTGTGTACATAATTTTGTGGATAATAGATAATTTTCATATAATTTGTGTGCAAATAGGGCCAACTTTTGACCTTCTCAAGTCTGAACGGCTCTAGTTAAATAAATATCAACCAGCATCTCTTATCATAAATTCAATTTCCTGTAAATTCATTCCTATACATTACTCTTGTATTTTTTACCGTTTTCTCAGTATATCAAGAAAATGCTCGTAGCGCTGGAGTTTCCCTATTAATCCCTGTAGATACGTGCGGCCCGGTGCGGCGCTACGTGTGACGTCACACGCAGCACCATAAGGCCCGGTAGCTATCGATGGTCCCGGTACCACCCAACCCTTGATAAGTATAGTATGTCTGGTAGTAGCATCAAAAAAAAAAAATACTAGTCTAAGCCTAATATCTAATACACACACACAAACAAAAACCAAGCACATGGGGTCACCTAAAAACCTAAAACAAGGTTAACATGATAGCTAAAAATGAGAGAACTATTGTTTGAAAAAATGTTCAATAATAATCAAAACTTTGAATTTCCTGATACCTGCGTTCTTAAAAGATGATGGAATAGTATTATATAATTTATATGGAAAATTTTTGTTCATACAAGCAAGAACGAGTTCTGCTTGTTATAGTTTTATAAAAAAGACATTTAACCTGAAAATTAAATCTTCCATAGAAAGCCACCTCAAATCTTTTAGCCTGTGTGATACATGGTCAAATTTTCTAATGTCGTAAATGAATCTTATACATGAACTTTGCACACGCTGTATGTGATTCAATGTTTCCCTGTCCAAGTATGGAGCAAAAACTGTTAAACAAAAATTAAACTGTGAGAGCACTAGAGTATCACACAACCCCTTTTTTTGTCTCTATTGGCAGGTACACTCTATGGGGATATAGTAGCTTCAAAGATGCATAGCACCTTTGTATGTTTCTAAAAATATGATCCCTAAACCGCAGATCCTTATCAATTGTCAATCCAAGATTTTTCGACTTGTCAAGAAGGTTTAGGTGTCATTATTGATACTGATTTTAACTTTAGACTCTAGACAAGATCGAGCTGTTTTCTTTACAAATATTAACGCTACTCATTTGGGAGGACTCAGAAGAAGAGAATAATCAGCTGCCACATCACTGTTAAAATTATTGTTCATAGTATTCTACATCAGAAATTGGAAAAGGTAAATAAATTTGTGTATCATCCGCATTATGTATTTAAGCGTGTACTTGTCAAGTAACTAGTATTTTTGAAATGATAGTTATGTGTACATATCCAATATGACTGATTATAGCTATACTATGATGAATCCAGCAAACTTCTACAAAACTTTGTAAAATAAGCAGCATGTAAACGTAATCAATGGTTGCAGCGACTAACTACATCTCGGCATTTAGCTATGGAAGGCCGATGCAGGCACACGCTAACATGTTGGCTTAATATACCACAACAGAGCTGACCTAGACAACTGTTATACTATACATTTGCGCCAGCATTCAGTGGCGTGCGTATCTAAAACCTACTATGAGGAAAATAAGCTCAAGTAGACCGACCTCCTACGCATAAGTAAAGACCAAAGGATTCAGTACCTCATCAAAAGTATTTGGCTATGTATGCCAAACAAAGGCTGCTGCGTATAGAAGCAGTAAAATATACAAGTTACAAAATAACTTCATATATTGACAGTATGGACCTTGCTTAAAGGAACTGAATTTACAGATGGGATTCAGTGAAGAACACTATTTTTGAACCTTACCTAGAATTATATTTTGGGCGCTCTACAAAACTCACAGAAAAAATAATTTTAGATCCAGTTTCAGGGCAACAATGTGTCACACTTGAATTACAATAGTAGTTACCAGAAAATCGTGTCAAAGTGCGTGCCAAAGTATGTAATGCACTGCAATTGGTACTTTGCTTTTTACTTCCCACACCGAGTATTGTGATCGCAAAAGTTTTCGATTTTGAGATGATACGCTATACATAACCAAAAGCCACTTCATTCCTTTCCGTCGTCCTATCTGTCTGTCTGTTGGGGAATTTTCAGCCTCGTAATCTCAGTAACCGCTGCATAGATTATGATGAAATTTGGGTAGCAATATGCTGTGGTGCTGTGGAGACCTATAATTTGAATATTGAAAAACAAAAAAATTCAAATTCGTTTTTAGGCATTTTAGGTGTTCTTGGTATTTTTCTACTTTTTTTTGGGTAGTGGTGAAATTGGGGTGGCTGCATTGCGCACTATTGAATTGACTTTATTGAAATTTTAACACAGTATTACAGAGTAGCGGGTATGGAAAACGCATATGGTTTTTAGGTGCAGCGGCAAAAAACCAACAATATAGAAACAACCCAATTTTCGTTTTTTAGAGTTTTAGCGGTTCCTCATCATTTTCTACTTTTTTGGCAGGAGGTGAAATTGGGGTGATTGGGGGTGGGGATTTTAAAACTCAGAAAAATGTTTGTAATTTATAATAAGCTAGCGATTGACCTGTGAAAGAAAGACCTAGCGACATGACACACTTTTTTGCAGATAACTTCATTTTTTTAGTTTCTCATCCCCTACACTTTCCTACCACAATTTTGTCCCCTACCAGTTTTTTTTAATTGATCTGCATCATGAAACGTATATAGGTTGGGGTCGGAATTTTTTATATTGTTCTTCAATTTTTGATCGAATTTGTGCTTTTCAAGCAATTTGCTGTATAATGCTAACCAATTTACATATATATTATTATTCAAGAAATTGAAACAAATCTTCTTCAAGAAGTATTGTAGTGTAATTCAGTTTTTACATAATATACTTAATTTATATGATGCTAGTTTTATCTTTTTTTGCGTACGACACCATTCCCTAAATTAATACGTAATGGGCGCTATATCATTTTCATTTGTAATAATAAGATAACAATCAACTGCGTAAAAGCAACATAACATAATTCATTTAAACGTTCTTTACTCGTCGTTTCTACAAGATAAGTATCTCCGAAATTCACCCTATTATTTCCAAAAGACTGAGTACTAAATGACCCAAGAGCCAGCAAGGGCGTGAAAATTCAACCGTGAATGAGCCAAACTACGAGGTACGAGGTATGTTCAGTGGTTATATCTGCAGATTAAAAACAGAAATCCTTGTTATCCGGCAAAAGTTAGAAATTGCCTCTTCTTACTCCCCTAAATCTAGCTTTAAGAGGACAAGTTTGAGAACGTAGCTTTGGAGCAAACATAATAGGGATGCTGAACGCACTATTCATGCGACCATTTATTTATTTATATAAACGCATACTGGTATTTGTACTAAAAAGTTGATTTTGCGGATTGACCCGTATGGGAAATCGGGTTTGCACCAGATATATCGGAATAGATGCCAGATTAGAAGCGACTCTTTTTTGCTCTGTAGCCGCGCATTCTTGCCAGAAGTTTCAGTCGAAAATTAGACATGTCCATGTATCAGTGTTCAGTGCAATTATTATTATCGTAATAATATTACCAGCTTTTCATAGATTTGTAAGAACCTTTCACGAATTATTAAATATGAGCACTTCTGGAGCAGTTATGTACAACACATTTCATCAATAATTCTAATAGTCGTACATACTGACATTAGAAACACTGTCGTTTTAGTGAGACAAATGGTTCTGATACTTATCTTGATTAGTCCTGAGTTTAATGTTAGTCTTACATTACAAACTTAGGTCTCTGCTATGCATCAAATTGAAAAACGTTTCCAAATTGGTCCAAGTAAAAAAAAAATAATTTTGCGTTTGTGTAGGTAATAGCAATAAGAGAAATACAAGTCGAAGATTTTTTACTAACCATGAGATATCGTCACAGACAACTAGTATAGATTTGGGTCTTTCGTCTTGGGGTCATTTTAGAGGCTATATAAAGCAGCCATAAAACGAACACGCATAAAATTCGAAACTTTTTGTTTGGACACGGCAAAGTTATACGTAGTTATATTCGTGGTATGCAACGACATCAACTCTTAACAAAATGTTACTTCATGGGTCTACTATTATTGAAAACGCTTTATTGCGTATAGAAATGATGTCGGAAGAGGCTGCTGAAGGTACGAATAAAAATTTTCGATCATATCGTCAACATTATGCTCTGAAATTCGGTAGAGTCAATCTGACATACGAGGACCAGAACCATTTTATCAAAATAAAATGTCAGGAACACTGGCAAAGCAAAGAATGGCAAGAGTGCGATACCCAGTTAAAACGATTGCAGCCCACAATCAAGAACTGGAGCTATACCAAGGGCCTCCCCAGAAAAGAACAAGTCTGTCTGACTCGAGTAAGGATTGGTCATAGTCTGCTGACATCCAGTCATTTGTTTGGTACTGGACCGCCGATATGCGACGAGTGTCAGTGCATATTGAAGTTTGACCACATCCTAGTCTGCACCAAATTCCGGGAAGAATAGTCTAGGCTTAACGTGCCAGACTGTCTTCAAAATTGCTTCTATAACCACACCTCAGTTCTATCGCTCCTTAAGTTTTTGAAGATAGTCAAGCTCTTTCCACCAGATATGATACAACCTAACCCTGAAACACTGCTCTCCTTGAGTAGGAATCAGCTCCGAATAACGACGGGTCTCCTCACGGGACATTGCGGCCTGAAGGAACACCTGAATAAAATGGGATTCTACGATGGAGACCTCAACTGCAGACTGTGTGGTAGAGGGGCTGAGTCAGCCCTACATGTGCTCTGTATGTGCGAAGCGCTAGATCACAAGAGACAACAGCTCTTTGAGAAGACCAAGCTAGAACCAATGGAGTACAGCTCAGCACCAGGACCAGTAGGAAAACTGCATAAACTTATGCAGGGATCTAGATTGCTGGAGTGGACACTGTAAATGAGAGGAGTTATAATACAATAGGCCTTAAGGCTTCAGTGTTGACGAGGACAACATGGTCGGACGGCTCCTGGAAAAAATTGGGCCATGGACTGGCGGCTCTTTTCACAAGATTGCCTCTCTTCTTCTTTCATTCATTCAGGAATCATTCATATAAGTTTGAAAAGGTACATTCGCATCAAATATTCTTTACTAGTTCCTATTGTGTGCAAAGCAACTTCGTCAAGGCAAGAACAATTATTAAAAAATTATTTGGTACCTACGACGTATTTTGAAGGCAAACGCGAACTACCTGATCCTAATCTTTTCGTTTCAAATTTACGTGATCATCATTTTTAATCTCCCATTGGCCAACAATGTCCCCATGACGTAATCTATCGAAATAATACGGCGAAGGACTGTTTTGTCATACTAGATCGTATAGCAAGCATAATTTGCGAAAGGTCGCACTACTTTGTACGAATTTTAAATTCAAATGAATGCGGAATTTCAGCAGGTTGAAGGTTGATGTTTCTGTTTTGCATGAGATGTTATCGAACGGATTTAGAGGTCACACATTCCTGCTAGACTGTTAAATTGGCATATATTTTTTAAGCCCGTTGGGAACTGAGTTGGAGCAATACTACAGTAAATCAAATTTTTATACTGTGACAAAGGTGAGGTTTTGCAATCTATGATTTGTGATCTAATTTCTAACATTCAAAAACATCTTTGTTTCGATCGCAGACTTCGTCTTGAGCTGCAAACTTCATTCATCGTCTATCGCGCAACAAATATACATCAGTTACACGAGTAACTATTTCCACGACTACCTGGAAATCTAGAAAAAATAATGGTAACAGGTATCTTCGAAGAATGTCGTGGGTGAACATATAACATTGTGACGTCACACGCGTTGGCTTTGTTCGAGAGCTGTCGGTCTGTCTTCGGTCCTGAATTCATAAATCAATTTTTGCTTTGATGTAACTTTTCAGTTATTCCGAAAAAAAGAAAATAAATAATTTTATTATAAAACTTAATATACTAATCTGAATATTTGACCGTCACCGCTTGACAGGTGATAGCCCTCTCGTTTTTATGAGCACTACAATAGTAGTAGTAGTAGTAGTAGTAGTAGTAGTGATGGGGAGGCGAAGCCAGGCAAGTAGGCCACCTTTGGCCCTTTTTGCCAACCCCACTGAACCAATCACTGAAAACACTAAAATTCTACACCCTAGAAAGCTCCTTGTCGAACCTACCAGACCTCCTGACGAAAGTCAGTATGTCCGACCATTTCGCTGAATATAGTGGCTCCTCCCCAAACTCCGTCGTGCCGAATATCTCAACCCTAAGGTTGCGATAAACTGCACATCTGCCCAGGAAGTGGAACGCTGTCTCGTCCTCCTCCCAGCATCTGGAGCAAATGGGGTCCCCTACCACTCTCATAAGTGACAAATGTCTATTCAGCAGGCAATGGCCAGTAAGAACCCCCACCAGAAGGTTGAGCGTCTCTCTGCCTTTATTCAAAAGCCATAGCGTTCGGCCATTATCAGGGCCTGCTATGAATCTCTTGGCTTGCCTGCAGTCGTCTCTCTCTAACCAGGCTTTCGCCAGTTCCTTGTAGGCCCACTTGTCCAGGGCCACATTGACCTGGCGTCTGCTAATTCCCAGCATAGGTTCTGGGCCGATGCAGGGACTGCTGGCCCCTATCCTAGCTAATCGGTCCGCTCTCTCGTTACCCGGTATACCAATGTGTCCGGGGACCCACAGCAGGGTCACCTTCTTATGGCTTGCTAATTTCTGAAGGGCGGCCGAGCATTCTTGAGCCAGAGCTGATCTGGCCCTCGGAGCTGCCACCGCTAGCACTACAATAACAACGATCTAAAATTACGTGTCGGGGGGTTTTTTAAGGCGAGAAATCCAAATTCAATCATGGTTTTGCTATCATGAATAGAGGGCGCCACCTACATCATATTGAACTTATATAATTATTAGAACTTTTTTCCGACTTGGTGCATCAATGTGAACATCAAAAAAATCGTTTCTTCAACTTATTTTAAGTGAAAAATGTATGTTTTGTTCAAGCCTCCAAAGGTAACCATTTTTGAGATAACCTTCATTAAAATTTCCAATTAATATTAGGCTCATTACCATGCCATTTACGAAGTATTTTAAACTTCAACACCACCTATTTTAAGAATTAGATGTGATAGAAAAATGTTTTTGGTCTAATAATCGTTCATGCAAGAATTCCGATAATTCTTTCCATCACATTTTACAACTAATTGGAAATTTCTATAAATGTTATCTCGAAAAGGGTTACCCCTAGGAGCTTCAACAAAGTATACCTTTTTTACGCAAAATATATCGAGGAATCGATTTTTATAATATTCACGTTGATGCTCCAAACCGGAAAAAGTTTTGTTAATTTAAAAGAGTTCGATGTTCCATAGGTGGCACCGTCTATTCATGATAGCAAAAGTATGATTTAATTTGGATTTCTCGCTTTCAAAAACCCCCCTATACCTAATCAGATCGTTGTGCCATTTTATTGCTGAATAATTGAGAAAAAACTAATATAAAATTAAAACTTTGACGCCCTGTATCTCTAAAATGCTGCTGCTGTCAAACAGTTTTCGGTCAAATAACCGGATATGTATATGATCTTTCCGTTTGTCACAAAATTATTCAAAATAAATAAAGTGATGAATCATAAGCGTACCCTAACGTCAACCATGTCACTCAAGAAAAATATTCATACTAAACTGATTTAGACAAATTTGTATATATACACAAGATGTAACTAAATAAGTGTAAAACGTTTAAGGGGGTGATTCCTCATCGAAAAAAAGATAGGTTCATTCATATAAAGAAACTATATTGGAGATGCAGACTCGAAGGGGTTACAGAAAAAAAAGATCTTTCATATAAAGAAACTTCATTGGAGCATCCCTTGTTAAGATACAGCCTCTTAAAATTTGTTTAACATTTTTTTTCACAAGCACTAAAAAAGTTACAATATTGAAATTAACCTGACATTTTCTACTACCAAAAAGACACCCCGTAATTTATTTGGTTTACCCCATTCTGAACAAAAAACGTCTCTTGAATTTTTTGCAAAATAAACTAGTTCGTAGCAAAACATTATGCTACGATTATTTTTGCGTAAAATAATTTTTTGCTGGGAACTTGGGGCAAAAAATTGAAGAGACGTTTTTTGTTTAGAATGAAATAGGCTGTCGGAAATACATTTTTAAATCGTAAACAAATAATATGACAAAAAGTTGCATTGGAAATAAATTTTAGGGGTTTTGTTTTCCACCCCTTACAGCTATGGGGTAAACCAAATAAATTTATTACTGGCTAAGTGTCTTTTTGGTAGTAGGAAATATCATGTTAATTTCAATATTATACTTTTTTAGTGCTTGTGAAGAAAATTGTTAAACAAATTTTATGTACCCCCTTGTAAGGGGCTGTATCTTAACAAGGGATGCTCCAATGAAGTTTCTCTATTCGAAAGATCCTATTTTTTTTTTTCGATGAGGAATCACCCCCTTAATGTTTTACACTTATTTAGTTACATCCTGTATATTTGTATAAACATTAATTAGCTGACAATGGCGTGCACTTATCTAGTCATACCCTCTGTTAGTTTTAACATACCTATTTGTCAGATAACAAGCACTGAAATAATGTATGAATCTGCATCTATAGGCATGCTTAAAAGGCTCACTCTTACATTCGATCACCCTGTATGGCATTTTCTGCGAGCCTTCAGAACTTGAACAGCTGCGATGTATATCTTTGTCTTAAAACCTAACATAAATGAGGCAATTTAGAGAAAGCATGCATTGAGTGAAATCCTCGGAGCATTCCTAGCTACTGAGATAACAAGCAAAATACTTTTCAGCTGAAAACTTCCAACAAAGAGAAGAAATTAGTTTCCTTTTGCCGTACGACATTACCAATAAAAATGCAAGTCAAAGCGTCTTGGGAAATGGGTCTCCGAACTTTAACAAAATTGATTTTTTGTGGAGTCTTTGTCTACGGAATGCTCTATAGTTGGGTCGACGTCACTCATAATCTTTGTTCGTGAATGATATTCTCTTTTGTTTACTATTTTTCACACATTTGTCGGACTCATGCCGATTCCAAATCAAACTAAGGAGGAGGAAAAGCGGACCAAATATCATGAGTTGCTCGGACAACTTCGCAGGCTCTGGTCACACTACACTTAAGTGTGCTGGTTTTGGTCATTGGATCCCTAGGTAGAATAAGGAATACGCTGCCTCTAAACTGCGCGCAATGCCGGTGTGCCGTGCGGCGGCGCAGATATTAGCCATCTGAATGCCGAATGTTTACTTGGGGCGCACGATTCGTGGACTCAGTGATTGCTCAACTCACGGTTTGCGGTGTAGTCACTGGGTAATGAGACAGCAGCTCTGTATATTGGAGCCAGGGCTGCACCTTTTTGTAATAAAAAGGTTGTAATGTTTTACAAGGCGAAGTTTAGCCTTCAAGCTATTCAAGCTTAACCTAAATCTAACTCTTTAGTTATTTTTTATATCTCCATATCAAGTACATACCTTAAGAACTGGTTACATGTTCATCTTACTATAAATACTTTTGATACATTGTTTTCACTTAAGTGAGAAGGAAATATCTAGTTCAATAAAAATGATGCAATATAAGCACATAATATCTGTATCACTTTATTCATGAGAGAAGCCGAAATGTAATCTGAAACGAACTTTAAGTGTTGTTTGGTGTTGATTGTATGAAGGCTTCTTTGAAATGAATGAAGTTTTAATTCCTCCCAAATTAATTCGTTTATACGGAAATACATGTTGCCCACATCTTATTCCTTTAAAACAACTAATCCTCATGATTGACTGTCAGGAGGATTCCCAGTATATACCTTGTTACCAGAATTGATGGCACCTACATCATTCTGGATATGTAAGTAGTATGGGCACTAAATGGAAGATTAGAGAAACGCACTCAATGCTTATGCTTTCACTGACCTTAATGCAGTTTGCAGAGCTTTAGTAGATTTGCTAGAAGCAGCATGGGAACTTTGCTCTTGATCACCTTGCATTTCTTTTTTGAAAAAAAATCCTTCCCTTCTTTAACCCATCCTCCTTTAACTCTTAAAGGAACGGAGAGGGATACTGCTTAATGGCGTTGATACCTAGTACAGAAGTCTTATAGATTACAGATTCCTTGGAAAATGATAAGCAAAACAAAAAAAGCTGAAATATGAAGTCTATGCGTAGACTCTCTGATTTTTTTTTCCAAAAATTCTGTATTTTCTAAAAAAATATTTTGGGGCCCGACGACTTTTGAAACCCTATAGATTCCATAAGTCAAATCAGCTGTATAACAGAAAAAATATTATTCACTTACTATATTCTGAATTTGGTGAGAATGACCCACCTTTTATTATAAAAGTTGTGTGTAACACAGCTGATATTATATGGAGTATAGAAATAAAGATAAACATAATTTCAGTACAATTTACTGTAATATAGGAAACCTATCCTGTTGTCTCTCTAAATTAGCTTATCAATGAATTCACACATGCTGGAAAGTAAGCTTTTACTATCGCTTCATGGACATCTGTGGGACATATAAAAAAAGTACAGAGGGGGTCTAAACGCCTCGCCAAGGTTTACTTTCCATCTTATGTGATTCTATTCATTATAGGTATACAGGGTGATCCAATAAGCGCGCGGTGCTCTCTAGCGGCCTTACCGTTAAAATTAGAAAATGGCTTAGATAAAAACGGTTTCTTTTCAAATGGTCTACTTGCAGAAAATAATTTTAAAGATGGCGGACATCCGGATATATCGGAAGTAGGTATCAACTTCCTTATTTTAAATAGAACACTCTGTACATTATTGCGTTTTTGAATTCAACATCGAATTCTAGGTCCAGTTTGTTGACCATAGTTTATGTCTACGAAGCCCATTTTTGAGGTTATTTAGCAATCTTTAGAAAATTTGACGTTTGTAGTCACCAAGTTGATACCTACTTCCGGTATATCCCGATGTCTGCCATCTTTGAAATTATTTTCTGCAAGTAGACCATTTAAAAAGAAACGTTTTTTATCCAAGCTATTCTCTTGTAATTTAAACGGTATGGCTGCTAGAGAGCACCGCACGCTTATTGGACCACCCTGTATATAATTTCTAGATGACACTAGTTATATACTTTACTAAGTAATAATATGACAGTCGATAACATAAAGCCATGTAATGATACCTATAAGAGGAGACATCCTCGACTAGGCTATATATTCTTGGAGGTTTTGTGTCTTTGTCCTGCGGAATGCTTTATACCAGCGAGAAGGTAAAACAAAAGAATCCCAAGGGAAGAATAAGTGCGTCGTTACATCCAGGATAATAATAGATTATTGAAGGTATAAATCTAACGGTACAGGCTGCTTTTTGGGGACCTTTTCGATGCTAATTTTCCTCTAGAGGTATCAATAAGGGATGAGCAGGTCAATAATTTATTGCCCGCTTTGAGTATTATTCTAGATTGGCCGCGTACTTTCATATAATGTAAATGAGCAAAGTTTTGTACCATACCTCAGAGGGGTTGCAGGATGTTTTGAAATTCTCTGGAGTATAGGTTTTACAAACAATGAAGTCAAGTTGATTGACTAAGTAATTTCCATACATTACGGTGATTATTATTAGTTTGCACAACAGGCCATGAAGGCCTAGGGCAGAAATGAGTACAGTCTGATCATATACCACTAAAATTTATATAACTTAGAATTATCCTTGGACTTCACCACTTATTTCTGAGTATATCCTGCACTATTCCACGCCACCTATTTCTGTCTGCCGTCTTCTCTTTCCAATGTTTAACATTCATTTTCTTTAAATCATCTCCCTTGGTCTACCCATCCTTTTTTTTCCTATTGGTCTCCGGTTGAGAACTAGTTTTGCCATTCTCATTCAGCCTCTCCACATGCCCCAGCCACCTTATTTTCTGCGCTTTGATGACTGCTATAATATTGGGGTTCTCATAGATGTCTTCCAGTTCCTGGTTTGTTCTTCTCCTCCATCCCTCGTTTGTCCGTACGCCTCCATAAATAGCTCTCAACATTTTTCTTCCATCCCACCTTATAATTTTTTCTTCCTCCTCTCTGTTCATAGTCCACGTCTCACAAGCATATGTCGCTGTTGGTCTTATAACAGTTGTATAAATTCTGTCTTTGGTCTTTCTGGATACATATTTGGATTTCATAAGATTTTTCAGGGCTCCACACTTCTGGTTTCCTTTGATGATCCTTGCCTGTATTTCCTGTTTCTCCTGTCCCTTTTGCTCTATGATTACTCCTAGGTACATAAATTCTGTAGTCCTTTCAAAAGTATATTTCGTGTTGTTGGCCGTAAAAGTTAGGTTCGGTTGATCATTGGAAGTTTTTTCCATTTGTCCCATGACCATATATTCTTACCTTGATTTATCTCCATCCAAAATCTCCTTGCTTCTGCAGCTATCCTTGCCATAATTTTCTCTAGTTCTTTCTTTGTTTTGCTATTTTGCATTACGGTGATACAAGTTTATTATTTTCCCATAGCATGAAGCTATGATCTAAGATCAACTTGCAACCAAATCATCGCCTGCCTGCTCGCAAAAAAGTGCATTGCGCTGCTAGATTTTCTTTCACAGGTCAATGGACGACCCATTATGAATAAAACCAAAAACCCAAAAAAAAAGAAAATGGTCAGAAACCCCTAAACCTCTATTATTCGCCCTCACTGAAACGATTTGTTAAAACCATACGCATTTTTTATCCTCACGGTAACAGTACTGTGTAAAAACTTCATTAAAACACGGTATCCAAGTTAAAAAAAGCTGAATACCTAATAGTAGGTGATGCAAATGACAGACACGACAAGCATATAGGAACCGAAATAATAAAGCTATGCTCATCTTTCAAATACCTATTTTTTTTCCTCTGGGAGCCGTCAGCACTTAAGCCTTTAAGGCCTAGTGTGCTATAACTTCCCAGAGGGGGACGGTGCACGGCCAGCACCGTTGGAATGATACCATCATCCCGGACGGTCCGACGGGGGTCCCCCGTCCGGGACTTCCGGTCGACCATCCAAAGTGCCGGCCGCGTAAGATGCTCCGCTCAGCGCTCGTGTGGGCGACACCGACAGCCAGTTCAAACTGTTGTCTCCCTGGTGCAATTCAGTCAACCAACCAAGCGATAATCGCGCACAAGGCTGCTGCTGCCCCACTATCGAAGGCAGACGCTGTTCACCGCGCAGCCACGTGGGTCCCCTTCAAATACCTATAGGCGTCACTATCTCCTATATAGGAATAAGTATTGAAGATATACCCAACAAAATTGGACAAGGGATAAATGCCGTCCTTCAGCTAGACTCAGTACTTTGGAGTAAAAGTATTGGGCAAAGACAAATGCTATGATCTATAAAACAATAAATAGTCCAAAGTATATGCACCTACGGTTCCGAAACATGGGAACTAAACAAAAAAGATCGACAAAAACTCCTACCTCTTGAAATGGAATTATGGCAAAGAGGTGCAAGAATATCTAGCCTAGATCGGAGCAGTAACGATAGGATACGAGGAATCATGAAAGTGGAGCAAACTATAATTGACACCCGATATACGAGGGTTGGGTGAAACAGCTGTCTGCGTACTGGTGGATTGACGGAGATTTAGAGCAACCCTCGTATATCGGCTTTCATATGCAGCAGCATATAGAATCCGCGCTCTCTGGTTGCCAAGCGGACGCACCGTGGCGTCCCACCAAGAAATCTGCTGCTGTTCAGCAGCGATTTTCTTTGGTTTGCCGTTACCTTCGGGTACCAGATGGCGCACCGGCAGAACCTTTCTGTCGCCTGCTATAATTGATACCATTGAACGAAAACAGCTAATATGCTACAGTCACCTTAAAAGGATGGATGAAAATAGGTAGACCAAGATAGTATGACACTGGACACCCCAAGAAAGACGGAAAAGGGGAAGACCACCCAGAAGCTGGAAAACTGTAGTAGTAGAAGTACTGGAAGTTGAGACGCGAGAAGTATGTCTACATCAGAAAATTCCCTTGGTTTCTACAATAGGCAAGGCAATTTTTGGATGAACCTAAAAAAGTGTATTATGCCGCTAGGTCTTTCTTTCACACGAAAGCACTAAAGCTGCTCTCGCAGCCACCCTACAATCCAGACCTTGTTTTCTGCGACTTTCCTTATTGCCTGCATGTCGAAATGAAGCTAAAGCGGAGGCACTAAATTTTGATTAGGAGTACCAATTAAAAAAAAACAAGTTGGCGTTGCATTATGTAAAGCCTCACCTTAGATAAGAAAAGAGAGGGGATACTCCACGCCCGACTGATGCTATATGAATTAGCTGTCAATTAGCTGTTACCGAAAATGAATAGCCACCAAAATATTTTTTTTATAATATTTAGCGTTTTTAAGACCAATCCTTGTAAAATATTGTGGTGTGCACAATGGTAAGATGTGCAGCTTACGGCTGTAAAAGCCACAGCAGCAGGAAGGAGCCAGAAATCACTTATCACAGGTAAATTTTGGTAGTCTTTTTGGTGCCATTTGGTAACAGAAATCTCAGTCGCGCGTTCCGTCCTCTCTCTTTCCTTGTCTAGGAGCCTCACAGATGAACAATCGTAATATGTCATGTCTGACAGACTTCACTTGCAGCTAAATCCATAATACAAATTCCATGTTGATCTGGCAAGTACTGTTGGAGGTATTAAGCCTTTTCCAAACATAATGAACAAGGTGTATAAACGGCATAACATTTATAGTGGTCGGTTTTTATCCCTGAACTATTCTGAGATATAATCTAACAAATGTAAATAATTCGTTTTGATTTTCAGCCAACGTCAAACTTTTATAATGTAATAGCAGCCTAACACCGACCGAACTATTTTCGAAGCTGTACAACGCGCTAATTTTGTCGAAGGTCGGGGAAATGCAGTAATTGTATGCATTTCGCAGAAAATTTATTGTTTTGCTCACTCGCCTGAATATCTAGTTGCAGTTTGTTTGCACTTTTTATCGCCTATATTACAGATTTATTCATCTTGGTGTTCAGTATTATTGTACGCGCTGAAACGGATAAGGCTATTTCAAAAGACGACATGACCTTCCTGCGGAAAACAATATGTACACGTAATATGCATAATAATGTTTACTGGTTCGCATTACGATTAGCTTGATACGACATGTATGCGAGTCATGAGATTTGTCATCCTGATTAGTTTATCTACGACCGTGTAGCTATTGAGATAACATGCGCTGTTTTCATAAATGTGGCTGCTACACCAGACTAAAGGCTGCTGTCCAGAGCCCCATGGCTGATGCGAACACATTGTCACTATAGTAACAATAATGCAAAAGATGGAGTCAAGAGGTGTGACTCAGTACTCCTCACAATTCACGGTGATACCATTTTATTCTTTTTCAATAGCATGAATCATGAGATATCCTTGCAACCAAATCATCGCATCGAAAATTCGCATATGCAGTTGACCTGGCTCTAGCGTACAGAAATAACAACTTTGACATTCTAGAGTCCGCACCAACTGCCGGTCTTTCAAACAGCTCACATACTAGACTGATAGACGCCCAGTTAAACACTTCTATGAGAACTATTACGAGATGCATCAAATCAACGCCAAAATACTGGCTACCAACACTCAGCCAAATAGCTCCACCACCTATCTATACAATGCCTTTCTGAAACAATATAACAAAATCAAAACAAATCCCTTTCTGCCATCCCTCCAAGATATACCTGATCTCTCCTTGCGCAGATTACTGTCCAGAAAACCACCAATTATAATAGCTCTCCAACTTGAGTCTGATGGTTTTAACTCCGCAGTTAAATAGGCAGAAATTTGGATGACCCAAGCAACAGAAGAAGTGAACAGTAATCTAACTGTTGGCCAAGAAGCCCCTGGTTGTAAACTCTTCCGAAAGGAATGGTCAACCCTAAACAGAATGCGCACGTCGCATGGAGTGTGCGCTGATTCGTTGTTTAAATGGAACAAACGCGAATTCCCACGATGCGGCTGTGTAGCGGAACGCCAAACTGCCAAGCATATAGTGCAAGAATGTGACCTTAGAGAGTATATCCAGGCAAAAACAAGGACTTCCTCCAAGCCAAGCCAATCAGTCGTGTAATGGTTATCCAAGCTCGATATTAATCTACAGCCTAGTTGCTATTTAGATCGCAAAAAATAGAAAACAAAGAAAAACTATTTTACTTTTTTTATGACTTTTTTCATATATACTATAACGATCCCCTAAATAATAACCGCCCGTCTGCCCGCAAAGCAACATCCAACACAAAAAATCTCGTAAATACAACCCTCTCCGGAGGAACTAAAAAGATCTAAAAAGCCAAACCGAAGAAACTACACCTTATTTGGCGCAGCCAGTAGGATTCGAATCTACGCAGGGAGGAATTATATGACAAATTCCCCTACATCTGTATACTCTAGATAATCTAATGATGTAAACAACTTAGTCAATATATTAGTGCTCTTCAGGGATTTAGGATTCATTACTATTCATAACCGCTAGTATATTCTTAGCATTCGTTTATTTTAGTAAAACTCAGTTGTGTGGTAGATTTGCTACTTGAAGCAATTGTAGAACTTAAGTTAGTGAATTAAGTGTAAAAGTTACTTGTTCGGTGTTTTTAAAAAGTCAAACCGAAGAAACTAACCTTAATTGGCGCAGCCAGTAGGATTCGAACATACGCAGGGAGGAATCATATGACAAAATCCCCTATATCTGTATACTCTAGATAATCTAATGATGCAAACAACTTTGTCTATATATTAGTGTCCTTCAGGCATTCAGGATTCATTACTGTTCATAAGCAGTGTATTCTTAGCAATCGTTGATTTTAGTAAAACTCAGTTGTTTGGTAGATTTGCTACTTGAAAAAATTGTAGAATTGAAGTTAGTGAATAAAGTGACAAAGTTACTTGTTCGGTGTCTTTAAAAAGCCAAACCGAAGAAACTACACCTTAACTGGCGCAGCCAGTAGGATTCGACCCCTAATTTAACCAAAATTACTTGTTTGGTCTTTTTAAAAAGCCAAACTGAAGAAACTACACCTTAATTGGTTTAGATACTGGGTTTGCTTGAGTTTGAAGAGGAACCATTAAATTCGAGCTTTCAATAATACTCTTGTTGACAGCTTTCAGTGCAAAAACAGACTAACTTGTTGTGGACCCGAGTTAAACCGCTATTGTTTTGAAATTTCATTATTGTTTCCGGAGATTAAAGGGTTCATAAAAATATGCAGTTTCGTGCGAATTATCGTTCTACCGTAATTGTTATGTTTACTGACCTCGGCAAAAACTGCGTTGGTTAGTTTAGACCGTAAAAATGAAACATTTAAAACCCGCACACTTTTAGTTTATTTCCATCATAAATATGAAATACGCGACCTCTGCAACCGTAGAATGCTCACGTTCTGCTCATATTTCAGTCTGCTATGAAATGCTGTTTACGATATATCAGAGTTAGGTTCGATAATAACGATGTTGATGTTTTAGTAGCCAGAATCAGAGGATCTAGAACGTTGCAGCGAAAGAAACGAGAAAACAACAACAATTTAACTTATTGATGCTGAAAGTTGAGCAGTAGGTAGCTAGAATTGAAGGACTGACTGCTAATTGCACCTATCCGCCTTTTATGAAACTAAGGCCCAGTTTCACAATTAGTGGTCACTCTGACGGTTTACTAACCTCGACCTGCGAGTTAACTCGCATAATGGAACGCCTCTTGTTTGACAATCATAAAATGACGTAGGGTTAACTGACCGCGAGCTGTATTTTATTTTTAGCGGTTCGTTAGGTGTTTCGTGCTGGTGTTTTGTGTTTTTCTGACAAGACTGTCAAAGAAGGATATCGTCAGTTCCATGCGATTTCCAACCTCATTTTGGTTTTTTCCACTGACGTTTTTTCATTTCATTCGCATTTATTTGTTGTTTAGACTGCATGGCGTTGTAGTTGTTTCTGGGGCCTTTTTCAAATAATAGCCGCGCATGTATCCGTGTTTCAGCATGGAAAATCCAAAAAGAGCGAACAACTTTTCAAAAGATGAAGAATATCTGTTCATTTCGTTAGTAGAAAATACAGGTATGAAATGGAATGCAAAACACAAGGTGCAACAACATCGCGTGAGGAATACAACGCCTGGAAAAAGACAGGAGAAGAATTTTATTGCAAATGTGAAAATAATAGCCGCATATCTGTAAGGGTGCTGAAAGAAAAATACAAAAAATTAAAGAAGACCAAGGAGTCATGGTCATTATATTCCTCAAAATAATTGACTCTAGGTCGAAATATTCTTGGTCTCATTGTTTCTTCATCATTGCTATATACGCATTTACATCATAACCATCCATTTCAAATAAAAAGAACGATGGAAAGCATTGAGGTAAACGATAAAATAGTTAGTAATAAGTAGCAAAACCAAAGTGACATAATATGTGCATGCGTCATCGCAAACCTGGGGTTAACTCAAGAATTTCTTGGGGTCAAGTTAACTTAGAGTTAACCTCAAGGCAATCGAAAACCACCATTTGTGAAACATGACATCTAGGGTTAACCTCCAGTCAACACACAACCTTGAGTTAACCCATCATTGTGAAACCGGCCCTAAGTTGTGAGGAAGGCTTATCTTATTTTATTTAGCGTATGATTATAGTATACATGAAAAAAGTCATTTTTTTGTTTATCTTTTTTTTTGCGATCTAAACTAGACTATAGGTTCATATCGTGCCTGGCAATCCATTCTACGGCTAATTGTTTGGCATGGCACCATGGAGTAGTGCGTGGAGTGGGATATTTTCAACATAGCAGTGTCTTTTAGGAGTATCTTAGCAGTGCAGTAAGACCCCCTTAGGGGCGTCTTTACTGTCTTAGATATCTTATGTATCTTAAGAGCATCTCCCGCATGATTTATGCAGCTGTGGCAGTCTTGGATGCGTTTTTGGACCTGGTGTCTCCCCTTTGGGTTTGTCGGTCTCTGGGGGCGAATGTCACCTAGCCTGGCTTGTCATCGACGCGGTTGAGGTCGCCACGGACTGGTTCCTGAACTCCCCCAGTGTCTTTACACCTCCACAATGTGTACCCCACCAGCAGTGTGTTCGGTGAGGCAAAGACATTTTATTATTACTAGGGCTGGAAGAGTTTAATTTTTTTTATATTTAGCATGAAAACATATTTAGCAATATCGCCGTTCCTTTTTTTTGTAAATGTAAATTTTCAAGTTTTGTATTTTTCGCATTTTGTATTTTTTCAAACGGCTGCCCATAATTTTGTTAAATTGTTCCGTTATGTCTCGTAATTTTTTTTTATATATTATACCTAAAATTTCATCCAGGCGTTACCATGACCATTACCACATTGATCATTTTTCTATTCCATTTTCGTCATTTAAATTTTTAGGTTAGTAAATATTGAAATTATATATATTTGTTTACTTTCCCCAACCACTTCTTGCAGTACAGTCGTTACACTCAAGTCCGTTAAAAAGTAGGTAAAGTTGTTGCATTTCTAAGACTATTAAATTTTTGCGATGAATTTGTTCATTGATCTTTGACCAGGCAGTGGCGTACTACATTATGATTGATCAACACTTAAATATAGTTAGGGTTGTGGAACTTTACTCCCCGTGTGGGGGCGGATTAGAATATCTCCCATCGTATATCCTGTCGTAAAAGGCGACTAAAAGGAACCGAACTACTGTCGGTATAAGCAGTAACCTCTGAGTGGACGAGTTGAAAAGAATCAGGACACCTTCTTGTCCTTGGGGTGAGAAATTGCCCCTAAAGGCGGATGAACCAGTAGATACCATGTAGTCAACGGCATGAGAATGCAAAAAGCAAATGGGAAACTACTGCATTAAAGATCTTAAAGATATCCCAAGAGAAACTCGTAAAATGAGTAAGTGCAATTTATATACGAGTTCACATGTCTGTTAAGACATTGTGACTATTATGATGACCTCATTTGTTAAATCTGGAACTTTACTAATGCCGATATGTTTCAGACATGGAAAACCTTGCCCATGCCTGAATGTGAGAATACGGCAGGACCTTACCCATACCTTTTTTTTCTCTCATGTGAATCTTCTGACGTTAGCGGGATGAGTTATGACGGGTTGACGCCTCATTAAGTTTCGGCGTTACACGATGACGTTTAATAATAACCAATCAAATTCTATGGTTTTCACTTTAACGGCAAGTTACACACAATACACCAATACAATATTATATGGTATGTTATAATATAAATTATTTCAGCACAGGTCGCCTCAGTCAAATTGCTAATTAACGTGTTATACAGGGTTGGGATAAAGTATGGAACCAACTTTTTTAATTTAAATGGGACACCCTGTATATTTTTGCAGATTTTAATTCATCTTTTTTGCCGAATACGTCCATAGTGGGTTTAGTATTTGTTTCCTAAAAAATTTATGTCACAAATTCGTCTGTGGTGGTCTGCCGTCTTCCCGTTTGCGGTAATTTTTTTTGTACTTTTTTTTAGTCACCGTCAAACATATTATAGAGGACGTAAATCATTAAAAGTTGACACACTTCTTTGTGAGTTCTCACGCGATCGCCAAAACCGACTTAGAATGACCGGCATTTTAAACACCTGAAATGATAAAGAAGCTTTATCTTTCCCGTTTTTACAGGAACTAATGCTAAACCCACTATGGACGTATTCGGGAAAAAAGGATGAATTAAAATCTGCAAAATTATACAGGGTGTCCCATTTAAATTAAAAAAGTGACGGTACTTCCGGTTAAACCGGAAGTGCGTTAATAGCTAACATAATGTCTTTGGATGCACTAGACGTCACTACACTTGCCTGCAAATTTTCAGCAATATCACTCTTTCCGTTCCAAAGATATTTGCTTGGTTCTATACTTTATCCCAACCCTGTATAATCACCCTAAAAAAATCTGGAGAATATCTGGAGATCTCTGGCGACCGGACTAAATAGCATTCAGGCTTCCCGCAATCATTCAGAACCGTCCATTTAATTTCCTCACCCCGTTTGTTTCTATTTTCCTTGTCGTCTTTTTTCCTTGGAGCGCATTAGTTGGCATCCCTTTTATTTTAGAGCGTCGGGCGCCTATGCGCGTTAAAAGTAAATTGCAAAAGCCAAAAATACGCCCTGGCTCGCTCAAAGGATTATATACACATTAGTCTTGGCTGATGCTTTAACACTGCAATTACTGTACTGCAGTTATATTTTTGGCGATTGGGTTTGTATATTTATCTACTATCAGCGAATGTTATGGAGTGTAGAATGCAGTTTCGCAGATGCCCGTTTATTTGATTAGGCTAGGTCACGTTCCGCACCTCATCCGAAAAACAGAGAGTGGCATGACTGTGACGTCACAGGTTTACTGCGTAGAAGAAATTGATATTTATTTTTGCAAGGTTAGCAATGCTACAATGTATTATGGGGCTTCTAAACGGGCAATTCTTTTACTGCAATGTGTGGCTGCAATAGTGTAGCCGACAACATCGGCAATATTGTTCTGTTTTGGTGTTTGTTTATTGTTGGCATTGAACATTTTGGTAGGAAAATGACAAGTACTTGGACCAACGAGAGGATTATTGATTTCATCAATGAAATACACTCAAATCCTGAGCTATCAAAAGTGGAAATCGGGAATATATATATAAAGACAGAAATGCCAAAAAAGATACAACGGCTATCCCAGAATTTCCTTGACATGTGATATTGTAACAAAAAAGTTCAAACAAAAATTGAGTGGTATTTTTGAAAGTACTGTAGAGACTGTCATACCATGCCTTCAAAACTTTTTGTTTACTCCAACCCTTAAAAATCATTCACAACTTCTTTTTTAAAATAGAAGTCATTATTTTATTTAACATCTTGTTGTGGTATTGATTTCATACATAAACCAATTTTTTTCGTGAAATCATTAGTGTAAGATAAATAAAATAAGGATTTATTTAAGGCGTAATATTTTCGTATGAAAAATAATAGAAGAGTCATTTTTTTTTCGAAAGCATGCCAGGTTATTCAGAACCCTTAAAAATCTACTTGTTTTTCTTTTTTATTCGCTTTTTCATTTTATTGATGTTATGCTTATGATTTTACGAAAATAGTGAGTTTGCGTATAACATCAAAGATTCCATAAGATTTTAAATAAAATAGGAATATCACTGATGTAGGAAAACATATCGGGTGCAAAAAATGTTTTGAATGAATGGTATTATAGTCCCTATAGGACCTTCAGAATTACATTTCAGTTCTTGCTTGGAGCTGTTTTCGTAATGTCACGTGTAGGAAATTCTGAGACGCCCGGTGTAACAATAACATACATATCGAAGCATCTGAAACTCTGAACAGATACGTCAAACTTTTATATGAATCTCCAGTGATTAAGAACCGTAGAGTTATCACCAGTCTTGTAGTAACAAGTATTGCTTTTCTCCTATTGATACATGCGAAACTTGGAAAAATCTGGGTATATTATGTCCTTAGCACCTTGTATACTGAGGAACACCCTGAAGCTGTGCTAATTAGTACGTACTTTTTCGCACCTTAATGAGGAAATACGGACGTGCAATTAGTGAAGCATCGGTAATTGGTTTTAACCTTGAGTCGGGTTCCAATGTCAAGCGCACAAAAGGCATTTATGCTTATACGATACGTCGGCATCCTATACGGGTCGCGCAGGACTTGAATGGCCCATAGGCGTGCGGAAAATAACTTTAAGGGGATTGGAGGTTTTGTTTGTTTGAGTCATCCTGCTTGATGCTAGAGAATAGTGGCACAGTATGTTGCCAGATCTCCTCTGGGTAAAGTCGTTATTTTTTCCTTATATTATACTGGATCATAATGTAAATATCAATGGCTTTACGATATGTTGCAGTTATCGCAGTAATAGTAAAATGGCTATGGAAGCATGAGTGGAAGATCCAAAAATAGTATATTCTCTCAAAGGAAGATGCTGATCCAGTATGAATATTTCTTATTGTATAGGAAATTGAAAAACATCTGTTATTCATCCGATAAAATCTACGCTATCACATGACATGCTATTTAAAGAATTCCATAGTAATGATTACGGTGGTCAAGTAATATATCGTAAATGGAGTGTTCGGATATTCGACCGTTAACGCTTGACAGGTGACAGACCTCACATTTTTATGAACATTAAGATAAGAATATGAAGCCTTAAAATGCTTAATTTTATATATACGTCTTTTCTCAATTATTCTGCAACAAACTGGCACAGCGATTTAACCATCGTTTTGCTATCATGAATAGAGGGCGCCATCTACGGCACATTGAACTCTTTTAAACTAACAATTTTTTTCCGGTTTGGCGCATCAATATAAATATTAAAAAAAATCGTTTCCTCAATATATTTTACGTAAAAAAAGTATGTTTTGTTTTAAGTAAGTCCCTAGAGGTAACTGTTTCTGAGATAACGTTTATTAAAATTTCCAAGGCACCCCAATTAACTGTTAATTATGATCGAAGGAATCATCGGTATTCTCGAACGAATTAAACATCAAAAAACATGTTTCAAAGATATCTAATTTTAAAGTAGGTGGTGTTGAAGTTTAAGAATACCTCGGTAATGGTGTGTGAAAGTATGAGGGTAATATTAATTTGTGTGGAATTACCGACAATTCAGTCGCACTGGAAATTTCAATGAAGGTTCTATCGAAAACAGTTACCTTTAGGGACTTAAACAAAGTTACAAAACGAAAATAAAAGTAAAACTTTGACACTCTGTATCTTAAAAATTAGCATTTTAAGACATTTTAAAATGATCCCCAAAAGCTTGACGGAAGGTGACTCGACTATTGGGCGACCCTCCATTTCCACAGTTGGTAAGCCAACGTGAGTATTGTCAGTGTTGTTCCTGAGTTTTTTGAACGTTAAACTTTACCTACTTTATTTACTAATCCCCACTCGAAAATTGTTTTAACATCTACATTGATCTGTGAGGCATGTTGCCGTCTCCTGGGATAATGGTGGCTTGCATGGTTCCATGCATGATCTTAATGAACTGTCTTTGACTCTGACGAAAAGGCGTTTTATGGACTGGTTGGTGCTAACCTGGTTTTGTGGTGGTATGCGTTCTCTCTTGTTTTCCAGACAAATTTCAAAGAAATCAGATCAATCCTTTGCAGGAGTCGATGTTTTGTTAAGAAGAGTAAAAGAGATTTCAACGAATAGCACCGTATACCTATAATGAGTGTAATAATATTCAAAGACAACCGTTATTATCAGAAATTCACAATGGATACATATATATTCATAAATTAAATCATACAGTTATTTTCATTGGACAATTTATCAGAATTTTTAATAATGGACATTTTAAGATCTGAGATCTATATCACCTGTCAGGTGTTGTCGGTCGAATATTCTGACACCGTGTATAAACGACAGATAGTTTCGTGCTGTTTTGATCTATTCTTCTTATTGGGCGATTTTCGAATGAATTTTGGTTTTATTAGCGCATAAGTTAAATAGATAATATCATCGGTAAGATAACACACATGATAAATGATAACATATCTTGCAAACAATCACATGCCTGTTAGAGCATGGACTGTTTCTTTTAACCTATTCGAATTTGTTGGTCCTGACTAACAATTTATTATAGCAGGTATTTGAGATCTTCGAATTCGGTTTTTCGGTCTACCTTTTATACTAAATATTTATCTTATTTTCACTGAAGTTACAACGTTCTAATTCAGAACAAGGGACAAATTTGGCATAGGATAACTGATATATGCATATCTCCCAAAAATTTGAAAAATATAGTTACGACGCTTTTTGAAAAACCGATTACGTGATGTCGCAACTTGTTTTACATCGCGGTGAACAAAGAGTGTTTTTTTTTTTATTTTTTGGCATAAGTCACCCCAAGAATAGGCCACGAATAGGAATATGCTTATGTATTGTTTCTAATGCAATATTGTCCAAGGATGACTCAACAGTAACTAATTTTTAATGCCACTTTTTACCTTCAGGGAGTAGTATTCTTGATATTCCTGCTTACCTACGCCCTTTTTCACCATCACTGGATTCACGCATTTTAATGACCAAGCACCACAGGCTGCCGTGGCCTACCACTCTTCATCTGACCTTGAAATCTAATAATATGCGGGCTTTTTAAAGAAGCAGCAGCAGGGTCGCCTTCAAACACATATAGTACAGGTTCCGTCTGTCCTTCACAGGAGTCTGCTTTTATAATTAGAAAAAGATATACGATTCTATTTATAGACTGATCCATGGTATATAGGGGTACACGCTGAAGGCCTTGGCGATGACTAAGAATCGTATTGCTACGGAAGCATGATGGTGCAGAATATGTTACCGATATTCTTAACGCTGCTCTTACAAGCAGCATGCGACAGTCTGTAAAATTGAAGAGGAAGGCGATTTGCAGATGTTTTTTATCCCAATTCCTGACGCTTCATTTTCCAATATTTTTACATGAAATTTTCATATGATGTTTAGAAGGAAATCGCCCAGAGTGATATCGAAGCACTTTTTCATTTCTGCTCCTGGGCTTTTCTTAAAAAATTACAAAGTTGACGAAGAAAATAGGCAACTTCAAGCGATCATATTTCATGTTCAATCAATCTTTTTTCAAAAAATGCTTCGATAGCCCCCTGTGTAATTTCCTTTTAAACTTCATGTAAAAATTTCATGCAAAAATATTGAAAACTCGAGCGTCAGGAACTGGGATGAAATCACTTGAAAATGACCACTTATGCTCTCCGTAGGAGCCGCCTTATGCTCCAAAGAAGTTGTGACCGAGAAGCCTAAATGTGATGTTTGTTAACTATAAATATCAGAATCTACACAGACAGCAGACAGGTGCTACTGGCTCTCAAGACGAGCCTAGTATTGGATTGCTAGCAGGCACATCTTGAGGCCCAGCCTCATTGCGCATTGCTCTCCAGAGCTATGACAAAGACTGTTGAGAGTGGGCACCCACAAACCTTTATAAGGCCGCAAAGAATTACACTTCTGGCTGCTCAGCTGCTAAACAGCGGTTCTCAAACTTTTACCCCCCCCCCCGCGCATAATATAGCTGTAAGCCAGGCCCCCCTATGTGAGTGAGTCTCTTTCGGCATTTTACAGTCACTTTTTGTTTAGTTAAGTTTTGCATACTCTAGTGGGTCAATAAAAAGTTTGCTTTATTATTTTGTAAGTAATTAATTTTTCCACCAAATTTTGGGCCCTCCTGAGCCTTCATTGCGCCTGCTTTGGAGGTCACGCCCCACACTTTGAGAACCACTGTGCTAAATAATTTCTCATATACCTGAGGAGGTAGTTGCATACTACCTGTTCATTCCCAGCTGATACCTCTGCATTGCAAAAACGATTTACTGGATACTGTCAGTAACGAAACGCATCTACAATATGAGGTTAAGTGATATACCTCTATGTAGGATATATGAACAGGAAGCTGAGACTGTTGAGCGTCCGCTGTGTGGTTGCCCAGCTGTATTATCAATGCAAAAATCGATTCTGAGGGAAGTCTGGCCATCCATGGCCAGGGTAATGGGAAGCCCGCTGAACTGGTTCACCAGCTGTCTCACTAGGTTAGAACTGCTGAAGACTCATCACTGAATGTACCTTGGGAGGATGTATAAGAGATCCAATGGTGCCTATTTGCTGTGATCTTGGCAAAACTTTGCGCTGTTTAATGGTTTCTAGTAACTCTCTTTGGGCGGAGGTTCAGTTCAATACATCCTGGTCCGTAATGTTCTCAAAAGCCGACGTAAGATACGCATTTCAAAGACTTCGATTCTATTCATTGACTTGGTTTTGAGGGACCAAGATTCAGCGTCGTATATTAGTATTGGCCATACATATCATTTTACCACTCGGAGTCTGAGTTTGAGTGATGTTTCTTGGCGTAGAGGAAAGCTGCTAAACTGTGTTCGCAATATGTATTTTGATTTCTTCGTCAGCGTCCCATCTTTTGTTTAATGTTGAACCCAGATATTTGAATTTATCTACTGGTTCGATCAATTGGTTGTCTATGAAACGTTGATCGTTAGCATGTTGTTTTCTTCTTAGAATCATCCATTTAGTTTTTGTTATATTAATCTTTAGGCCATACTCTTTTCCGATTCCGAATATTTTGTCCACCATGAAATTTAGGTCTCCTAGCACAGAATAAAGAATCTCTCGGGCAGCTGACTGACTTCCATAGGGATACGGATCTATTGGCTGTGCAAACCACAACAGGTTAAAGATTCGCGTTTGTTGACCTGACAGTCCACTAATAACAGCTAGACCTATACCAACCTAGATGGAGAAAAAAAAGAGCAACTATAACCTATATGAGAGACATTACATCAAGCTCAACGAACTCGGTTATTACGTCTTTATGGACCATTAGGTGAATTATCATACATGATTATGCAACACTTTTTCTATGCAGATATATCTATAAAGGTCACTTGCTTATGAAATATATGAAATTCCATTTTTCTTGGCATACGGCAGTTGTTTACGCAAATAATCAGCCACTGCGAATAACCCGGAAAAGCGGATTGTGACAGGACTTTGTTTTGCCTGGCAGTCGACCAGGTTTTTTATTTTTGCGATACGATTTTTAGTTCTCCTCACGTAATCATTGTGTTGACTGGGACACTTTTCAAAAGTTAATGGCTTATTTTATTATTGTTCGTAACACTTAACCAGAATAACTGCTCTAGTATGAAATTCGTTTTTGGTAGTTTTGGTTATCGTATCCTCGCGCAGTTTGGATACAGCATTTTAGATACACCCATTACGTTATACAGCCATTACCACACTACTTTTGAGCAGGTAATACTACCCATTACTAGAGCTTCATTTTCACGGTGATAGTCACTATCATGAAAGTACTCTCATAGTCAACGCGATAGTCGTGTCATGAAAGTCAAATTTATACAACTATACACGTTGAAAGGGTACTGTTATTAGAAGGCACAGAACAAAAAACTGACAGAGCAAGACTAGTAAGAAATAGCAACATAGCGGATATGATTGCAGCGGTGACTGCTATCACTGGTGAAATGTAGAAAAGCTCAAAAATGTAGAAAGATATGGATGAAACTGCACTAGGAGCTTTGAAAACCCTAATAAGGGAACTGGCAGTAGAAGAAGAATAGTGACAAGATAATTTCATCTGCATGGTCCCTCTTCACTCTATTCTTGAAGTTTCCAGATTTTTTTCCATAAACATCGAAACCTTTGATATTCCTCTAAAACATTAAAACATCAAATCGTTCCGACATCTTTTATGGAAAACATAAACAAAATAACAGAAATTGACGCGAAGCAAGAGCTAGACTTCAAATGAATTATCATGCTGTCATGGTTGTATGCATGGCGACAGTAGACGCGATTGTTCAAAAACTAGTGTGAGAGTACTCTCAACTACCGCTTCAAACCAGATAGTGACCATCACGTGGTCTATACGATGACATTTTTTTGTCATAGTTGCTATGATAACCGCAACTATCGCAACAACTATCGCCGTGAATGCAAGGCTTAACAACAAGTAGCGTAAATTATTTAATAACTGGAGCATGAACTTACCAGCTTGAGTCCTCCACTATCACGCCTAATGCGGGGCATACACGGGGAGACATACCTCGCTGCATGCGGTGAGGCGGTGCATTACGTAAATTGGTCTCAGCATCACACAACACCACACACACTTGAGGTATCTCATGGCACTGCCACTGATTCAATGCTTTCGGTATCCTGCCTATGATCTTCGGTTTCTCTGATGAAGCTCATTAGGTCAAAATACCATAAGCTTGGCACATATCGGTCATCCGCTGAGCATCCAGTTGTTGTCGAGGCTTTAATTTTCTTGATTTCTCGCCGAAAGCCTCATCGGAAGTTATGGATCTTTTTCGTAACGTAATCCTTAGTTGCCAAGGGACGAACTTTTTCACTTTCACTTCTTGGTCAATTCTTCCCATGCTGCATTGCGTAAATTCCAGTCCGCATAGTTTTTCGATTTTACATCCCATAGACATGGAAAACTTCGATACATCTGTATAAATTCTTCCCAAAATGCTTTATTTCCATCCATCTTTAAATATTTTGTACCTATTTATAACCAACTATATTGATAAATAATAAATAACTAAACTTCGTTTTTTAATTCTGCCATGTCACTATTTTTTGACGATCAGTGGCGCTACACAGCCATTCACCGTGAAACCAGTTAAAACTTGTCGCATTGCAAGTCCCATGAAACCGTCGGAGTCGGTCTCAATGATACCGTCTCAATGATACATGATACTAGCTAGACCGCAACATTAACAATGAGATTTGTCTCTGAGAGGTAGGTCTCACTGTTTAACAGACGCAGTTACGCCTAGCCGATATGACACCATGGCCCGACTGATTAAAACCCGTTCCCTCCCTCCCCACCTCCTCTATCTCCTCCGGCTCAGAGTTGACACATCTTCATTTCTTATCTGTGTTTTCTCCCCTCTCTTGTCGCGAGCTTAGAAGTTTAAATCAACCCATTTGACCAGGTTTTGCTTCTTATTTGCTGGCCGCACTTGGTTCGCGAATGATTTCACTCTAGTCTATTTGTGTCTGTTGCTGACCAATATGGTATGCTCTGATTTGTTCAAGGTCCAGCGTTCGCATTTGATCCAGCCTTGATGTTCGGTATGAGTGTTCTTGTCCACGCTGCCGCAAGTGTCTTTCCACATACTTAGTGTCACCTCCCCTTCCCTCTCTCCTCCTCTCCTATGTGCCTCGTTGGTTCTATACACCCGGCTTCTTTCCTTTGCAAATGTTGTTTAAGGGGGTACCCGTTATTACTTGTGCTGCTGTGGATACCGTACGATATCCACTTTTTACTCTCAGGAGGGACTTACGTTGTATACCGCTTAGCATGACGATCAACATTTGAGTACCCACCGTTCTTATCCATATGGAAGCTGGATAAATAACCATGCAGTGCATTACCTCATAGCCCTTTTGGTACTACTAGGCCTGCCTACGTGTGGCAGATTTGGAGTTAGGGCTGTCGTCCTCCTCTCCATCTTCTCGACTAAGTGTTTAATGTGGGGCCAAATGTCTTCTATTCTTTAAAATAACACCTAGATATCTGAGCTGTCTGACTGGGGTAATATTTACTTCAGGCAGACTCAGATGCTAGTGGCTAGTGTAGGTTCTTTTTACACGAGCCTTTCAATATGATGGCTTCCATTTTTTTCTGGAGACAGGCTAAATGTAGATCTAAATGAGCTTAGCTTACAAAGAATCTGCAAAAGCTTGGTTAGAGAAAAATAAGTTCTCCAAGGCGCAGTGAACAAGGCTCATATGAATCCCATTTGCATGACTTCGTCTCCCCATCACTACTCCTCACATCTAAGCATGATATCTCGAAAACTACCAAGTTTTAGGTAATCAAACTTTGGCACCTACAGCTACTACCGTTTTTCCTATTTTTTTGCTAACGTAACGTGATGCACCGAATTAATCTAATTAACACTATCCTCTCCTTGCACTATTCAGAGTGAGTAACAGTGCAATGTTCTCCATTTCTATAAATATCCCCGGTATACATACATTCGCGTTGTAGCACCACGCCTAGGCTAACGAGGCATCGAGTGTCTGTTCAGGTCGAGCCAACTCGGACATTTCACACGAAACCCAACTGAGTGATTGGATACAGGCATGCATCCGTATACGTTGCATCTACCGGGACAGATCATCTGAAATATCCCGTAGAACATTATTTTCACCTTAACCAAACTGAGCTCAAGGATACCACAATCCTTTTTCATGCGGGAGCAAAGCTGTTTATCTAAACGAACACAGAGGGTCAACATTGGAAATAGCCTTCTGGTGCACGAGCTCTTGAGAAAGGTGTTCCTCAAGGATCCATTTTGAGTTCAATTTTATTTACTACACGTCTGACTTAGAAAAATGCATCAAGTCAACATCACTCCGTAAATCTACGTTAGGTCGATTATACCTTTGATATGTCACATCGAATAACTAAGTTCCATCTAATGCCAAGGTAGGTACTTTCAAGTGTGCTTTTAGAAAGAAAATACAGCAATTTGTTTTCAAAAACGTTGTCTAAACCGTATTATTTGTTTGCTTCTGTAACCCTTTGTCCTACGTGGACGATTCAAAGCGAACGCGGTTTGGGAGCGAACCAACGCGAACCAAGGCGAAGCGATGCGACGCGGCTGTTTTATCCTATGTGCGCATTTAGCTGTTCGCTCGGCACTTGGATTTTACATTATCACCAACGATACAGTATACACTTCGCGCGAAAATATCAAACCAACTGTTCGCCTTCGCTTCACTTCGCACCGCAATCGCATGCTTTTGGTCACGTAGGCCACTACCACAAGATACTGACCGTTTGTTATGTTCGCGCTTCTTCGCGTCGCTTCGCATTCACATCCGATTCGCTCACGTAGGACACGGCCTAAGAGTAGCACATACTGATCATAATAAAAAATTACCAGCAGTACAGAAATACCCAAAACAGAGAACATAAAGTATCTTGGCTTAGACATTGATCCCCATTTAAAGTGGAACCTACACATAAAAACCCTAGTCAATAAAATTAGAGGACTGATAGGAAGGTTCAAGTATCTTCGAAATTTTGTCGCTAAGACAAACCTTCTCACTTTGTACTACGCTTTAATAGAATCTCAAATTAACTACGGGATACTTTGTTGGGGAGGTCTGTATGACACATATTGCAAACATCGGGAGGTTGTACAGGAATGGGTTTTGAAAATAATCTTTAGCAAAACTAGAATGTTTCCCAGCGACGAACTGTTCAAGATGGCAAATTTCTTGATGTCAGACAATTATACTGTCTGAAGATATTAACCAGCGTGAAAAAACAAAAAATTCTTCTTGAGAAACCTAATCATTGTCAGAGTAAATGGTTCAAAGAAAATTTTAATTTAGTCAGATGTTGCACCAAAACTCTTTAACACAATACCGGAAGACATAAAAAGAAGCACAAATAACTATTTGTTTAAGAAAAAATCAAAGGCGTGGTTATTATGCAGTGATAGGAAAGTTGCTCATGATATCGTCAACCAGAGATAATAAAAGCAAAATAAATAAATAAAAAATGTGGTGTAATATAATCAGATAATATAGCTGTACTTTAGATGATAAGGAAACTTTTATACTTTTATATTATTCTAATTCTTTAATATTTGAGGCGCTAAACTTATTATTGTGTAAAAAACATGGTATTGTGTGAGTGGAAGTGGAAGGACTTTTATCTGAAATGGACTTTATTTTTGATGCGGACTATAAATTCTGATCAAGACTATACACTCGAAAGAGACTTTAAATGCATACCAGGACTATACACCCAAAAATGACATTCAAATACATCCCACATATAAGTACACAGGTACTTCTGTGTTTATCCTTACTTTATTGACGGCTGAAATTTTAATTATTTGTACTACTGTAAATTCGATATGTCAATAAACATTATTATTAATACTAATATCTAATATAATAGTAATTCAGTTCTTGTTTGTACTTACTCCTTTTTTTATCATTGACTGTTTCGTGGGCTTTGTTAAAACACTTTTACTAGCTTCACCTATATGTTTGTTTATTTGTGAGCTGGTAATTCTTCTTTGGAATAAGAGGTCGGCCCGAACACTGAACGCTCCAACTTTGCCAGAAACTGATTTTGACGGCTGCAATTTCGTATGACCATCGGTTGTATCCGCTGATTAACAGATGGCGCAGACACCTTAAAGTTTGTTAATATTACACAAAGGCGTAGCAGCGAGAGCTTAAAAGACATGACATTCAACTGTTTGGGACTTGGTATTTTTGTGAAATTTATTTAGGAAAGTCGACAGTTTTTATAACCGTTTATGTAGTAACAGTAATGAATATGCTATGAATATTGATCAAAAACAACTGTTCATCTTCATTAAACAGAGTATTGATACAGTTTAAAGAAACTGAAAAACATGCCTTAATGATAAATTTAACTAAAAAATCTGAAAAATAATAGACAAATATAGTTAGAAGAACTGAAAACACGCTTCAAATGAACATCTGACTAAAAAGCTAAAAGTACCCACTTTTTTTCATAATCATGCTATAGTATTTATTGTTCATTATTGTCTTAAGCTTATTTTAAAAATAATTTTTAAATTTCAGTTCCATATTCTTTAGGTACGTTCTTTTTAGTTTCTTCAAACTACATTTTTATGTGCTACCCGAAAGACCTATGAAGGACTTATTAGGCTATTATACTTACAAATGTATGTCTTGTTATGTTACAAGGATTTGTTAACCTTATGGCCCTGGCTGGTGGCGAGAGCAGCTTCATAGCTGACACCCGCAAGGTTAAATGGAGGCAATTTATTTATTATCCTGTTGTTCGTACTTTGCACTTATTGTAAATATTACGATAATATTAATACATCGTCTCTAATCTTGATATATAAAATATTATGGCAAGTATTTTTAACCTATAGAGAGTATGTATCTGTTAGGAAATAATAGTCCATGAATCAACCTCGTATAGCAAAGAAGCTGTTGTGGAGGTATTGGAGATTACCGACATAGATAAACGTGTCGTTTGGTAATATGGATGTGCCTTTACTGGTAAATGATCGCTGTGCAACACCCTCAATTCGTAAATTATTACCTGGAAGCATGAAATCCAAAAGGACGGTGCTTTCAGCCGTTTGTGCAATCTTTCACCCACTATGTTTTCAGGAAGCTTTACACATAGCGTTCAAGTCTCCTTAGGGTGATACACACTTCAGATTTATTCGCCATATTTAGGCAAGGAGACACTGTAATCGTGATTTTTTTTAAATTTAATTAACATTACGAATCTTACAAAATGTTGATGACTGTCCACATTGAATGTGTTGTTCGGTTATATTTGACAAATTGGGTCTAGAAGGAATTTCCGAGCAATTTCAAACCCACTATTGACTGTTCATACATGCTCTCTCTGAACTTTTATTAAATTAACAAATTATGTTTTTTAGAAGATTTCTATTTCTGTATCTTGAATAACTTATTTTAACTTTCCAACATTTCGTAGATGTGGAATGAAGTAGCTCTAACAGTTTTTCTTTGTTTTCTAGGTAAGTAGAAGAACAAGCGGAGGCATAGTTCTGAGTAAGTTGAACGAAACTCATGTTTTACCAAGCTCTTCAACCTTCAAAGAGCACCAAGCAGCTGTCGAACGCTGACAGTGAATATGACACTAATATTCTAAAAGACCAATACGTAAAACGAGTCATGCATGTTGAGACTGATTTTCTGTAGGTACCATTGTTTTAAGTTTGCAGAGTTTCATTATCTATAGAACTATCTTTGGTTGTAACTATTGGTCACCATATTTCCTGCCAAAGATAACCTCGGCATGGAATAGTTAGGGTCAACTTTTCACTTTTGGACGTTTTAGTAACGACTTAAAGGGTGCACAGCATCTTCAAAGCCTGACGCTATCTGGACTTTGATCGATCGAGCTGTTGGGAGCATTCCTAATACACAATACATAGAAGAAGTGCTCCGTCACATTAGAGAGCATTTCAAGCAATATTACAAGAAATTAACAAACGCTAGTAGAAAAGTAGACTTCACTACGTCAAACGTCATAAAAATAAGGCCAAGTTATATGAGTTTAACAATACGTTCATGCAGAATTACACTCCGAAGTTTGCTAAGAGATCATCATCGTAGTCACAATGTCTTAACAGACATGTTGTGAACTCGTAAAATGCATTTTCACATTTTACGACTTTCTCTTGGGATATCTTTAAGATCTTTAATGCAGTAGTTTACCATTTGCTCTCTGCATCCTCATGCCGTTGACCCAGATGGTATCTACTGGTTCATCCACCTTTAGGGGCAATTTCTCACCCCAAGGACAAGGACTCTTCTTCTCAACTCGTTCACCCAAACCTGTTGGTTGAGAAGAGGTTACTGCTTATACCGACAGTAGTTCGGTACCTTTTAGTCGCCTTTTACGACACGCAGGATATACGATGGGAGATATTCTAACCCGCCCCCACACGGGGTTTGCAAAGAGAACTGACCCCAAAAATAGGAATCATAAAACGCCAACTCAACACTGGAATAGACAGGAAAATCGGCAACAACTGACGTCGCATGGATAGATCATCACGAAATGATTTGGGGAAATCGTAAGGTTACAAAGGTTGCAACATCAAGGAGACATCTTACGAGACGGAGAGGAATCTCTGGACATCCCCGTCAAGCTAGAAAACTTATTTCAGGATTTCTGGCTAAGGTCTGTCTCTTACTAGACAGAAGCTGGTTAAGGTTACTTGTAAGCTTCCTATCTGGCCATCTGCGACTAGAGTTAGGGGTCTTTTATTGAGTTATTTGTTTATGGCTACCAAAATGTCGCTGGTTCAGTCTCTTGTATTCTCCATATTTTTATATGCCTCGGAAACTTGGACTGTTAAAAAGGCAGATCGATCTCGCATAGATGCTTTTGAAATGTGGACTGTGGACGTGAAGGAGAATGCTGAGAGTGCCTTATACCGCCCATCGAACTAACGTTTCCAGACTGGCTAAGCTCGGTAATCCAAAGAGACTATCCTCCATTGTGTCGACGAGAATGCTTGCATTCTTCGGACATATTCGCAGAAGCGATAACATGGAGAAACTTGTAGTTCAGGGTCATGCCCCGAGTGGGTGGCGCCGTGGCCGTTACCCTACACGCTGGGTGGATGCGACGAAACAGTTGCTGGATATGAGTATCAAGAGCGCCACTGAACTGACAGTAAATCACGATTGATGGCGAGCTACAGTTTTCAAAACTATCTATAATATCCGTGTCGAGAACACTCTAGCTCCGACGTAATGCATTTTGCAATTCACAACAAGTCTGTTAAGACATTGTGACTACGATGATGATTTGGTTATGGAAAGAAATTAAACATCCGTTTTAGAAGGGTTTATCAGGGCAATATTCATCTTAGTACTGTAAATTATGAAGGATCATTAATCATTCTATACGTTTTATTTAGAATGTGGATTATTCCTAAAACGAACAACACAACAACAGGCGAAATTGCAAAACTTTCTGGGATTGCACGATTTCGCATGAATGTTTAATGTTCACCGTAACAACACTCGATGTAGTGCATCATTTATGAGAACGGGCAAAACTTTGCTTGATTTTTAATTATTTCGCTAATTAGCTTGTCTAGAAAGTTTGGACGTGTACACTGAACTTTTCCGATTTTAATCAACTTTTCTCTAAGGTAGTGCTGGCAGCCGTCTCAACGATTTTATTCAACTCCAGGTTAATTCGCGTCAAAAACATTTACGTCGTATCCGCAATTCAATTTACAGGATGTCTACGTGTTTGAGACACATGGTTACCGCTCCTCATCAGAAAACAACTGTTTAAAATTTTCTGACAACGTAGTAGGAGTAGTAGTAGTATAGCGTTTATTGTAAATATAAAATAAATAAAATACAATAAACAACAAGTGACCCAAAAAAAGTTTTCATTCAGGGTCATCACAACTTTTTTGGACAAATTCATTATCTTCAGGTAAACTAACATCTGCATTAGCTTGGTAGCGATTTATACTACTCTAGCTAAGCCCTTATTTGTGGCTTGTTAAGTAATTATTTTATTGTGAGACACATATGAAAAAAAAACACAAAAAATACATGGACATATGAGGTTTTTGAGAGAAAACGTTAACAAATTAGTGTCCTTAATACAAACAACATGAAAATAAAATAGATTCCGATACAAAAAACAAAGAAAGAGTGATAGTGAACAACTATACCTAAAACCAACTAACTGAAACAATTAACTCTGGCTAACCAAAAAACCCGATATCTACCACTCAGTCTTCGCAAGCACTACACTACTATATTGTCATCATTGTCCACCTCGTTGTCGTTGACAAAGTTACCAGCAGTGTGAGGTGCTGTGTTGTACTGTTTTGTTATCAAGCTTGCATGACAATTTATATGCACAAATGGCTTTCTTAGGTGAAAGAATATAGACTTATAATGTTTTTAGAAGAACAAGTCAATTTTCTTCTGTAAATAGTACGGAACCTATATTATTTTTTCGAGAAATAATTATTTCTATCCATGTATATGGATGTTAGAAAAGCGATGATGCCATTATCTAAATTTTGTCAAAACTTATGAGGTTTTTTCGAGAAACGCCTCAATTGTTCGTTCAGTCCAACTGAACATTTTTACGAGGTAGTGCCATATTGTTGCAAATGCCAATTTAATATAACCCTTAACTATTAACGTGGCATTTCTGTTACGTAATTACTATGGTGCCATCTGAGAGACGCCATTGATGTTTTCACATTTTTTTAAGAAAAACTTTATTTCAAAAATGTTTTTATGAAATACGTACATATACAAAAATCAGTTTTGAGGTTAAGACAAGGTACCAACATATTTTGCGTTTAATAAGTCATGCAAGTTGATTTTAATTCATATATTATCATTAAAAGTTTCATTTGCGAATACCGCTAGACAAAATAGAAACAAATACTAAAAACAAAACTTAACAATTCATTTTCACTTTATTGCAATCAAATTTGCATGCACTAAATTCACATGCATTTTTTGTGCGCCATCAATTTTTTTGGTGCAATCTAAACCAACAGGTTTTAGGTACACATAACACAAAAATCCAGTTCATCTTTTCTTGATGCAGCAATTCTTGCATTTTTCTAAAAAATTTGATTTTATTTAGCAATATCTTCTGAGATAACTCTTCTATATTTTCTTGTAGCTTCCGAGGTAGACGATTATTTTTCGTTTTCTTTGTGTCACTCTCTATCGCAAAATTTGGATATCTTCCTTTTCATTTCCTGCCAACTTCTTCGTACGATTCTAAAAGCTGCTCTCCAGAATTACTATCCTCAAAACGAGCCCTCGGTGAAGTACTGGAACGAATATCTATGTTCATATGAGCTCAAATGTTCCTACTAGCAGTTTGAATTACTACTAATTCGACTGAAGATAGATAGACGCGTAAAGCCGAAACAAGATGTGCTAGTGTCAATTTCTAACCGTCTCACAAACGGCATGTTAATAGTTCACTTATGCCTTCAGGACCAAAGACTCTTGAACCTAGTTTTCTTGGGATACCTAAGGGCGTCACAGCGACATAGAATGTATGCTGACGACGCTTCTTCCTCGCCACAGCGTGCAGACGTCGGGTCGCTTACCAGACATAAGACAGACCAGATAAATACTTCTGAAGGTGTTATGGCCAAATAGCAGACCCACAAGCAACCGACTCACATGCGTTGGTACTTCTTGCTCTACTCGCCGAACATGAAGCCAATATTTCTAATCCTAATGTCTGTAGGCACTGTAGCCATGAGATAGACAGATAAAAACTTCTGTTGTCTTCCAGAAAAATGAAGCAGAAATGTCCAACGTAATCTATTTCGCTCTGTTCTGTTTGTTGGTTTTTTTTATGGTCAGCCTACCGAAAAGGCTGAAAGCCTATGACGCTGTAGAAGAGCTGCGAGATGAAAAGTGTCTGTGCAAGTTAGATTTACCCTGTAGGTTGTAGTCGTCGAGAAACACGGCGTCGAAGTTCTTCAAAAGAAGAAACGCTGGAGGAGACTGGTTTGGGGAGTAGAGAACTTGGGCTGGTAAGGATGAGCTCGCAGAGCCTCTCTGGTGTTCCTTGTTCGGACGGCCTTCAGTGTTTTTATATCTGGGAGAGCTGAGTCGAACATCTTGACTGATAGAATCTGTAAAACAGGGAGAGGTCAGCTCCCCCCTTCTTCGATGTTCCAAGGCTGTGAAGGTTCTTTGTGAGGTTAGGCGTATCGATTAGCCTGATTGCTCTCTTCTGGGTAATGTCCAGAAGTTTTAGATAGTGCCTTGGAGTGCACCCCACACATGGGATCTCCAACTCCAACGATGATCGGATCTGTGCCTTGTAGAGCACCAGTGGTTGCTCTAGTGTATACAGCTTCCTACAGCGGAACAAAGCTGCAAGCTTCTGGGATGCCGTTTTAGCAATACTGTAGACGTAGTCGTGCCAGGACATGTTATTGTTGATGTTGATCCCCAAAAGCTTGACGGAAGGTGACTCGACTATTCGGTGACCCTCCATTTCCACAGTTGGTAAGCCAGCGAGAGACTTCTTTGTCAGTGTTATTGCCTGAGTTTTCTGAATTCCTGTGTATTATTTTTCAAGTCCAAGGTTTTGAATTCATCGCAAACATTAAGACAATCATCATGAATTGGTGTAGGTAAAATTTCTGCACCATATGGGGGTTTAATATGGTTGTGCTCTTCCGGATAGACTGAGTAAAAATGACTATTAATAATTATAAAACTAAAATTAATATTTAGCCTTGTAGGTAGTACCAAATCAATATATGGGAGTAGTTCGCTTCTGTGCGCAAATTTAGAAGGACTTTGTCTTTTGCATCTCCCGTAAGCTATAGCGAAATAAAATACTGGTCTCCAAACATCACATAATCCACGATATCTCACACGACGACGGCATAATCCTGATGTGCATTGAAGCTTTGGGGTCAAGGCAAGCTGAGACTTGCTTACGCATTGCACATATATTAAGCTTGATGTACTCGCTTGTGTCCCAAGAGTGTGAATTTATAATAATAGGTCAATGTTGAATTGAGCATTTGTGGCTGTCTAGATGAATAAATCGCAATCATAATACGGCTGATGTTTTTAGTGGCGTTAAAAGAGAAGCCATGAGCGTCCATTCTGAGGGAACGGAGATTTATAATATGCCGTCTACTCAGCATTTGGTAGTGAGAATGCAACGTGGGCAACGGAAACTCGTATTTGGAGTCACGTTGTTGCTTTGGTCGTATAATCAGGACAAGAGTAAAGATAGACATGGCAGTAATGTATTACGATTCTACACAGGTTAGAAAAGCAAGGAATGATTACATTTACAGGGAGAGTAGGATTTTCACCACCCACGCATAAGCTACTTTTGATATACAGCGATTCTGTCCTAGAAGATGTTAGACCAGTTAGTCCATCCAGTTACCAGAGTACTTGTCTCTAAATATTCGTCTATAGATCGGCACAAAGAACAAATGCTATGTGGTTCTACAGTCTTATCCAGGTTTGGGTCAAGAATGTGTCTGCTTTTTTGGGGGTTCCAGGCTAACGCCGTTCTAGCTACTGATTCTTTTGTTTCTCTTCGCAGAATGTGACCCATCCAATTCCATTTTCTTTGTCTTATCTCAGTCCCTTCTTTCTTCTGCCCTGATATTTTCCACAGTACTCCATTCGATATTGTCTTTGGCCAAAAAATCCGTAAGACCTTTCGTAGACATCTACTAGGTGGGACAAAAAGAACTCCCCGATTAGAAAACTGTATAGCTAGGCTATGGCAATGGAGTGGGGGATAACTCATTCGGCATATGCGTTCATTTCATGGCATGCTTGTATGTATCGAGCAAATGGATCAGCATTGAAAAGAAAATCTACAGCCCAGATTGGATGCTATTGTCGGTGAACATAGACAAGAACATGTGTGGTTTCAACAGGATGGGGCCACAGCCCACACAGCTCGTCGTTCAATGACAATTTTCTTATTAACGAATAAAGCTTTTTTCACATCTTGATTAGTTTAGTTTTTATTAGTCTCTCAAATCTGCCCCACCCAGTATTAATGGAAACCTAGAATTTTTGCTCATTAGCTTTTGTGTGCATCCATCCAATAACACTGATTTCAGGTTACCATTGAAAATGTGCAATTTGGCTCTGATTTTAGTACGTTGTAGATTGCGAAACTTTGCTAAAGAGGCCAAATGCTAATTTCTGAGTTCTTAACTACTCTGCCTAGATATACAAAGTAGTCAAATCTTTCTATCACTTGGATGTAAAGGAGAAAAGGTTCTTGTTTGATCTCATGTTTGCTACTTCAATTTTAAGGCCTTCGTTTTGCCTTTTTTTTTGTCTTGGAGCGTCATTCAGATCTTGAAGGCTACCCATAGAATACAGTGATATTACTTAAAGTATGTTTTTCTTACCCTGATAAAAGTAGTTAATGTTTCTCTACCACAAGAGGATAGCAGAACAGTCTCTTAACAGATACTTTCAAGAAACAAAAGACTAATTTCTGACAATACTAAAATGAGGTCTAACAGATGTGCAGTTAACAGAATTATGAAATAATGCTGAGCCAGCGTAACCCTATATCAACTGCAAATTAATAGAATAACACCAAGCAAGGTACTAGATAAAAGAGAAATTAAACGAATTGCCTATATAAATTTAAATCGAGATAGTGATTCTGATTTGTCATTCGACTGTGACCCAATATATTCGGATATGCTTCAGAGAAGGATCTGAACAATATTCTGTGCTTTCCTGAGAATCCAGTCCCGTCCAGTCTCTTACGTTTTTCAACAATGAGTTTTGTTGACGCACCGGCCCTCCTTTGCCTTCAATTCTGCCTTCTAATATTAGTTTCAGAAGAGCATATCTATTATTTTCCATCATATGTCGAATATAGGCAGATTTTCTTTTCGGTTGTTAAAGGAATCACGCTATTTGTTCATTTGTTCATTATCCGCAGGACTTCGACTAACACGGTCTGTCCAACGCATTCTTAACATTCAGGGGTACAGCCACATCTCAAAAGCTTCCATTCTGTATCTATTTCTTATTTAGGCATTCAACATTTATCGCAGCAGGCAGCTTTTCAAGGATGTTGTTCTGGTCATGCCGATTATTGTTCTTTTTTTTGCTTTTATGTCGGTCATTAGCCTCGTGTTTTTTGTAAGCTTTGATACTGTTTCCCGGCACTACTCTAGGAACAGCACGTGTTTTTATTTTTATATCTGGATTCAAGCCTCTGCAATCCAGCTATCCAAACAATCTAAATTTTTGAACCATTACTTAGACGTCCCGTGAATTTTTATATCTAAAAACTGATCTTGGTTTCATTTCTGCTTATCACCTACTGAAGCTATTCTGTCGATTAGTCTTTGAACACCCCCAAAACTGTCCGCGAGTATGACTGTGTCATCGGCATACCTTAAGCTCTTTCTCAGCCTCAGTCTTTTTATACTTTGCCTTGCTAGTTACTTTTATATATTGGAAACTTCCAAAGCTGAATCTTACACATATTCTATAACTCCTTAAGTCCTATTAGTTGTAGCAAGTTATCTTTGGGTATCTACCGAACCGACCTCTAATATATAAGATTTAATACTACCTTACGTCGACTAGCCCCATTAAGCAGAACATATAGGCTCAGACGATAGAACAGCAGCCATTAGGATGTGTAATGGTCAATAATCGGTCACTGATATCGCCATATGTTCCCTTTAATTCGAATCGTCTATAGGGGATTAGCCTTACGTGGACATGGCATATGGTCGTTTGACTGGTCAGAAGAGGCTCGAAGTGTGGTGTGTAAATTATCTGGAGCAATAACTGCGAAGATGTTTTAGATAGGTAGTGTTTTATTGTCGTCCTTCGAGTCCTAGAGTTTTCTGATGTTGCTCTTTTCCACGCTATACACATATAAAGGTAAATTCTTGGACAAAAAATATACATTTTCATTCAAGTTTACCATATCTTTCTATATGCGCACGCTGTAATTATCCGAAACCAAGAGTGCGATATTTTCTATCATATAGGGTTATATTAAGTGAATATTTTCAATACAAAACAAAAAAGACCTGAGCGAGAATACCCTTCTGAGCCTTTACTGTTGGCTTCTAATTAACAGTGCTTTTTCTAGAGTGGCGCCGGGAAACAGTAACAAAGCCTATACAGAACACGAGGCTTATGATCAGAGCAGTCGATACCGTTAACACAGAAGTAAAAAAGAAATCAAAATTGCGAAAGTCTTGAAAGTAAGAATACTGAAATCTTAAATCAAGCACATGATAACCTTGAAAGTAAAGCATTGAATATACCACCTTTAAGATTATTACATATTGACGGAAGCATTTCATAATTAATATATTGGATTACTTGGAACGAGCATCTAAGGGCACCTGTATAAGTACTCGGTATTTTTACGTTATACCTTAGTATTCGAATTGTTGAAAAATGCCGAATACCACGGAATATGAAGAATATGTACCTATACTTTTGAACAAGAAGAATATGTTGCGCCCACCTTCATTGTCTATATTCCATTCACAACAACTACTTAATTATAATGCATATTTTTCAGTGTTTAACTCCTCCTTTGGACGAAAATGCTATGTTTTCTATTAGGGACCGGTCCATGTTCTCATCAGGCTAGAAGCTATTTATTAGAACATTGTCTAGAGTTGTCGTCTCTCTTGTAAAGGCTTAACTCCTGTATATGCTCTTTCAGGCCACAGTTAAGAAACCTGTTATTATCAACCCAATTCTTGTTTAAAACAAGCAGTCCTTCAAGAGTTGTTGAGCATGGCCCTTTGATACATCTAGTTACCATACCAAGTTGTAATATTTCTGGCGCTGACTACATTTACTAAAATGTATGCTCTGTCGTGGTCAAATTTGACAAGTATAAAACAAAAACTTGACATCAAATAAGTATATGGATTTCATCATGAATTTTTTCATGCAATTAGAACCTGCTTTATTTTGTGGTCAAGTTTGACGTCAAATTCGGTAGTGCCAACCATAAATTAATATGATGCATATTGCACACCCAAGTGCATACCTATGTGGTGTTGAATTCTGTATCTTCCACATGTAGAACTCAAACAACTATAGTTCAAAACGTAGCTTTCTTTAATATAGTATTTTAGTGTATCACATATGGCTTTGGATGCATCGGGGATGACCAGTGACATTGTAACTTCCGATATTCTAAACTGATACGTTAGACTTCCATGGGATTGGAAAAAGGTTTTCATCAATGAGCCTCAGATATTGCTTGTATCCGGCTCAGACTCAAACTTCACAATGGCTACAACTATCAGAGCAATAGATACTGCAGTTTTTTCTTTATGATGATTCTCCTCTTAATATTATTAAATGTCTCGTTAATAGAAATTCGCAATTAAATGAAGAGCTTTACTGGCCAAAGATGCCAAAATGTCGCTGGTTCAGTCTCTTGTGTTCTCCATATTTTTGTATGCCTCGGAAACTTGGACTGTTAAAAAGGTAGATCGAGCTCGCATAGATGCTTTTGAAATGTGGACGTGGAAGAGAATGCTGAGAGTTCCTTATACCGCCCATCGAACTAACGTTTCCATACTGGATGAGCTCGGTAATCCAAAGAGACTATCTTCCATTGTGTCGACGAGAATGCTTACATTCTTCGGAAATATACACAAAAGCGATGATATGGAGAAACTTGTAGTTCAAGGTCATGCTCCGAGTGGGCGGCACCGTGGCCGTTCCCCTACACGCTGGGTGGATACGACGAAACAGTTGCTAGATATGAGTATCAAGAGCGCCACTGAACTGACAGTAAATCGCGAACGATGGCGAGCTACAGTTCTCAAAACTATTGGCAATACTCTAGCTCCGACTTAATGCATTTTACGAGTTCACAACATGCCTGTAAAGACATTGTGACTATGAGGATGACTGTCATGGCCACAAAAAGAATACAGATTGAATAGATCTTGTGAAAACCACCAAACCAACAGCAACAGTGTTGGCAGCACTGCATACTGTCACAAAATCCATTGCTTTGCTCGCTTATGTAAACATCCTGAAGAAGCAACAAGCTTTACTCAGCTGTCTCTTAAATACAAATGTATCAAATGTTGAACAAAATAATCGAGACCATATTGAGTCAATTTCATACATTTTGCAAATTCTAGATTAGAGTTTTTGAAAAAAAACTTTTTCAGGCAGGCTAGGGGAGATCTGATTTTGGATGGCCGCTAAATTGTCGCTCCTATGATTCCTGCAATCTTTAGAGATATCAACGTTTCGTGAGGGAGTTGACATGCCATAAAGAAGAATGTCAAATCAACGTGTCCCATTGTACAACCTGACAAGGGTAACAAGAGCCGTGAGAAATATGAAATACACAAGGATAGCAAGAGACGAGAGGATATGAAATAACGTGTGCGTGAGAGACAGTGGCGAATTTCCCAAGTCTCTTGCTACACTTGTCAGGCTGTACTTATGGTCGCCTACCTTAAGGGGATAATTTACAATCCGTATACCTACAGACAGACAAAATCTATTCGGTTTGTAATTATGATTAATCTCTGCGTAACCAATTCCACTGTAATATTGCCCAACAATCCATTTGTCGAATTGGATATTCCATCTAAAGCCCCCCGTCTAGCGGCTTATAACACGATTTGAGCGCCAGCTCACGACTTATTAATAACTCGTATAGCCTGGGGCCGGTCTTGTTTATCGAATACCTGCAATTGAACCCGATTAATAATATCTATCTCGGTGTGTAAAGTCAAAGCTGCCAGCTGTGTTTACATCCATTTGGACGTCTAATCTCTATGCTTCGACTGTTACCGATAGCGCCATTTGTTTCAACATAATGCATATAAATGATAATCATGCTGATCTAATATAACTTCTGAAATTTATCCTGTGGTTTTCAGTTTGATCCATTGCACTACGCTGGGTAATATATCGGTTCTTGTGACGCAATAGTTATACAATAAATAATTGTGTGGTTAAAAGCCCGTTTTACAGAACAAAACAGACCCGTCGCGCCTCGGTTTTTAGTAGCCAGTTTTCCTAGAGCACGTGCATTACAATAAAGGCCCGGTCAAACAGAGGGCGTTACGGCGTTCTCTAACAATACAACGGAACGCTGTAACCCGGCGTTCTAGAACGCCGTAACGTCACGTTCTAGAATGCCCTCTATTTCACCGGGCCTTGACAGTTATCCTCGGCAGCTCAACATAGCTTTGTAGTCCTATCTCGTGGTGCAAGACTACAGGATACACATAAAAAGGAATTCTTACTTCAAGAATTCTAATAATATTTGAAAGATATACTTGCGAAGAAGACCAAAATATTGACCTGTTTGCGCCAAGATTATGGAATGCTTCAGTTAATACGTAATATTCTTATAGGTGATATATTTTTCTCTATATATTGTTCTCAAGATTATCCTATATATGATTTAAGATTTCGTTATTATTACTTCAATAATTTCTCAGTTTTGAATTGATACTATTAATTAACATTACCCTATATGATCAAAAATATCACACTGTTTGTTAAAGATAACCGCAGGTTTGGGCTTATAGAAAGATATGATATACTTGAATACAAGTACGTGTTTTTCTATATTTTCATGTGTGGAGCAGATGAAAAAAATATGTTGACGCCTATGTAACTCTAGTTTCGCGAACCAATTTTCTACTCAAGTCTAATTGATCTCAATTTCGGGTACAGTTGAATTGCCAAAATGTATTTCATAATTATACAATTCAGCAAATCTAGGTCATGTGTATGTGACTGAAATCAAGGTTGTTTTAAGAACGTTACAGGTACTTCTGGTGCATAATAGAGGATTCCTCAAATAACATTTTTACAATCGAAAACAGAGCAAACAAAATATTCAAAATAAACTCAGCTCGAATAATAACGACAAAACATTATTAGTAAGAAATATTATTAAAAAATTAAAAAGCTGTTGGAAACTTTTCATATTTAGCAAATTTAATAATCCCTCACTGTATTTATACACTGTGTTAGAATTTTGCTTGTTCTTTTTTCTTAATTTTTGAAGTATTCAATTATTATTTTTTCTAACCTAACGTTGGTTTCTCCCTCCTATGCCTGGAAGATCTTATAATAGCAAACAATATAATTACAAACAAATGTCCATGTTTAATATCCGGAGGAAGTCATCATGGCTTCTACTTTAAGCCCTCGGTATACAGTGTCCTGAAATGCTGTCAAATGTTTGGTTTTTGGGTTTCACACTAACACTGAAGGTATAGCCAGGTATAGTTCTTTTGCGCTCCTAAGATATAATATCATTTAACGGAGTCTAAATCAACACGGATAAGAAGTGTTACCTTTATGGGAATCGTCATTACATTTTTAATTATTTTGACTTGTGCAGGAGTGGAGGGATACGGCTTAATTACAGGAACCAGAAAAAGAAAGTGCACTTGATTAACCTCATTAATTGAATAAATAGAGCTTTTCAATATCCATAATAAAAAATCCAAGACTGCTTGTTCATTTTTTGTGCCTGTAACTTCGAAATAACGTGATTATTTAAAAATCTTCAGAAAACAGCAAGCCATTAGATTGATTCGAAAAACATTCTCTTAAATTTTGGCCGTATGATGTATGCAAAGTTTTAGTCATGTCAGAGTGAAATATTCGGTGTCCAGGCTTTGGCGGTAGGTTGTTCATAGGTCTAGTGACCTTAGACAGGCACTCTTCAGTGTACCACTTAGCAGTGTCTTCTCTGTGTTTAAAATGACAGGTTTCACAATTATTCCGCTCGATTTGAAGAATGCTGTTATCACTTCATGTACGAATGTATCCTCACCATCAAAGACCCAAACTTTGTTCTGAGCCTTGTTCTGCTCATCGTTATAGTGCAGCCAAGTATCGCCACATGTTTACATACCGAGATTGTCCCTTATCAAACTTATTTGGTATCTCCCGACACCCAGTCACACGTTGCGAGAGAGAACAGAGTTTCTTGACGTACAAATTCAAATTCAAATGCAAACGCAGAATCTACCGAATGGCTGGTACAATTAGCGCCGGTTGCACCGCCTGGATTAAGTAAGGCTTAATCTAAGCGAAACCTTCGAAATTTCAGTTGCACCACCTCTCCTTCAGTATTAAGCAAAGCTTAAGCGGCGTTTAATCTAAGCCGGAGAACTGTCGGACTTAAGGTAAGGTTAGCGGATTTCCTATACTTGATAATTTTGTTATGAGTTTTGTAGTGTTACAAGCATCCAGGTTTATTGTGTGATGATTCCCTGTATGTTTCATTGTATTACTTTTTCCACAATAAACTACTACATACATACATACACACACATTTTGTGCTGCATTATACAAAAGTATGTTATGGTTATTTTCCGGGACATAGAGGAGTTTAGACGAGACCAATCTCGTTTTATTTGGAACACTAAGGCGTATCAACAAGAGATCATAATATTGTCGTAGTTATGACGACCTGACTTTTATCCAAGGTACACAAATTTACAAACTATTCACAATAAAAACTCAAAAAAGTTAAAAACTTCAAAATATGCAGAATGTAGAGCTTTGGCGTACATCGGATCTGTCTAAAGCACGACTGACATTTCTGTTACCAAATGGTACCAAAAAACTACCAAAATTTACCTGTGATAAGTGATTCCTGGCTCTTTCCTGCTGCTGTGGCATTTACAACCATAAGCTGCACACCCTGCCATTATGCACACCACAATATTTTACAATGATTGGTTTTAAAAACGCTAAATGTCATAAAAAAATATTTTGGTGGCTATTCAGTCATCGGTAACAGCTAATGACAGCTAATTCATATAGCATCAAACGGGCATGCGGTATCTCCTCTCTTTCCTTATCTAAGGGTCGATCGGTCACAGTTACAGATAACACAAACATCTATCACAGCAAAGTGACATTTTTACAGAACTTGATATAAGTTAGGTTGTACAAGACCAAAAGTTACTAACAAAGTTACTATTTTGGCGATGTTGCCAAGACAAACCATAACTCAGCTAAGCCTCAGGTAAGGGACAGTGGTGCAACGCTAACATAATTTAAGGTGTACCTCAAAGTTAAGTACGGATTGGATAAACCTTAGGCCCTTAGGCCTAAAGTATCCTCTATCTGTTGATAGGTAACTCGCCTGTTCTCTCAAGCATCTTTGTTACAGTATAGTAACGTTTTCCTCTGCAGCTGATGAATATTAACAATCTGGACAGGCATCACCTAGTGCCCGCGCCATTCCTTCTAAGCACTGTTTGTTCTATGTTTAAACCACCCACGAGATTACTTACTCAAAACTGCCCTTATATCATTTCGTGATATAGCAAGTACTTTATCTCACTTCTAATGAATAACTGCACGTTTAAATATGTCTTAACATGCAGCAACATCCAGGTTCCTGCGACTGATTGTTGCGTCACATTACAAAACTTCCCACTACCCTTTGTGGAGACCTTAAGGTACTCGCATTAGCCGCATTTGACACGTTCTTCTAACTCTACCTTATGCAACACTGCATAACAGTTACCTAAGAGACCTGCAGCATAATATAAGCGCGAGCAGCATCGAGCAACCGCCACTACCGCCCACCATTGACCTTCCGTGACCTTGAAAGGGCCGCTGCCTGGTGCCGCTGCCGGCCGTCCGGGCCCTAACGGCGCTTGCATTGCGTAGGGCGCCAGCGCCACGCATATCGATCACTCCCCACGCGTTCTGTTGTAGGCCCTTCGTGCCTACCCTCCCTCTCCTATCCTCACCTCGCTTCGTCCTTCCACTGACTGGATGCAATCGAAAGGGAGAGTGAGATGACACGGTGAACGTGAGCCTGAGTTTGGCACGTGGCTACGGTCTACAGGGTGGCATTCAGAATTTTGAATCATATGTCTATCTTCAGGCCTTTGACTTTTAGGCTTGTTATTCCATATTTGTCGTACTCTATTTGATATTTATAACGTGAATTAATTGATTTGTTTATATATTGGTTTTTTGTTTTTTATTTTTTTTATACGTATATACATTAGTTAATTAGTAATTAGAAGAGAAAAAATACTTATATATGTATGTGACGATCAGGAATGATTGTCTGTATTGGCTCATATCTCTTTCCAACGTCTAGCAGACTGTATTACCCCGTAGGTCCTGGATTGTGCAAGGGGTTTTCAAGGATGGGCAAGATAGGAGATGCTCCATCGTCTGGTTCTCTCCTCAGGCGCTCAAATCGTCCTTGGCGTATTTCCATGTCGCTATGTTATCCCCAGACCTGCACATTTGGCACCTGATTCTATTGAGACATTTCCAGGTCCTTCATTCCAGTTGTGGCTATAGTTCTCTATTAGCCGACGCTTTCACAGTACCTCTTTGGTTACTGACTTGAAGTCTGTCAGTGGGTTTGTTGAAATAATGAAGTTCTTCCTGGATTTATGTCTGAATGTTGGGCCCATATATCTAATGACTATCTACTTCGTTCTGCCATACATGTGACTTCTCGCCTCATTTGTGGAGGGGGGGCTATTCGAATTTGCATGAGTGTAGATGATCCAGATTGGTTTGAGACAGCCCGTGATTATCCTCCAGGTGTCGTTCAGGGTATGGTCCAGGTTATTATCATGAGTCGATCTGGACTATACACGGCATGCGTATTCGGCTGGAGCAAAGCAAATGCAAGAGATATTGTCCGTCATACGCCAGGGTGGCCGGTCCATTGGGAATTGACCAGCCCTCTACCCTGAGGGAGACCATACTTCTGCTTTCCTCTCCGACTTCTCTGTCAGTGAAACTGCAGTAGTAGTAGCATAGCAATAATCTCAGGATCTCTTTCAGATGGTAATTTCCTGTTAATCTGAAGACTTTTTCGGGATTAATGGTATCATTATGCTGCTGGAAGGTCAACGAACACCGCCCCCGTTTACTCTTTCTTTTCGAAACCATCCTCTATGTGTTATGTGAAATTTAGCACCTCACGAGTGCAAGATTCGCCGGATATGAATCCAGATTGTTGGGGAAGTAGCTGGTTTCCTATGTGTGGGCCTACTTTATTCAGGATGAGTCGTTCATATAATGTGAAGGGAGAGCATAAGAAGCATATTGGTCGATAGCTCTTAGCCTCTCCGCGTGGTTACCCCGGTCTGGAACAGCTGTCAGCCACAGTTGTGGAGCCAGGACTTATGCAGTAGTCCTAGGTGTTGTAGGAATTCATTGAAAAGTTTCCCAATGAGGCTCTAAGCTTTCCTTCTACTGGGCTTCATGCCCACACTCTCTATCGTGTTCCTCCAAGTCTCATTTTATCTCCTTGCCTAAGGATCCTAGCAGTTTGTTGCCTAGGATTCTAGCAGTTTGTCGCCCAGTTGAGTAGTTCATCGGCGAAACTATATTCCATATTCCAGTAGTAGTATTGTACTCAGTCTTTATTAGCTAGCTCATATTACGTGCTCAGATTTGATGATGTACTCTCTTCCCGAAAGATTTTAATGTTCTCTTGGAAACAGCCTATACAAAGAAGGTCCAAAATGGGGCCCGGCTGTGCAGGTACGCCGGCCCGCTCCCGCTCTCGAGTCGGATACTAAGCAGCGTTGGGCGCGGTTAGTGCTTGGACGGCTGGCTTCTAAGAGTGGGGAGAGATGATGAGCTCGGAACTCCCCTCACGCTTGCCTGTCGCGCCGGCCGCGTTCGGTCGCTCTTGGCCACACTTTGAATTGGACTCGACAGTGTTCTCAGCAGCGCAGATAGGCAGTCGTTGGAGCCGATGGTACGGCACGCCAGCAATGTTGACCGTGCATTATCGCCTCCCACCCCCTGAGAATTATATTGCAATAAGCCATAAGAGCTGCAGTGCTGACAGCTCTTGAGGATTAAAAAAAGGTCCAAAATGTATTTAACCAACTGAAGATTTTGTAAGTAATAACTGTTAAGGTACGTTTTCACGCTTGCCATGGCTCGACAAGCATCCACAAGCCCCAAGCGTTCACAAATGTCGCTTGGCATTTGGAAGTCGTTTACACGCTTGCGAATGCGTCAGTGTGCTACGAATATCCAAGCATGGCGGTCACTGACTCCAAGCGTCTGCAACTTTCTTTTTATCTTTGTGATTAACGTCTTGGGGATTCCAGATACACGTTTCGCTTTGGTAATATTCCAAGGACATTAAACTCTCTTCGTTCGGCCACCCACTCATTTTGAATAGAAAACTGTACGTCCGATCGTCACGCAATCACAGCGACTACTAAACTCGCACCAACGTGTAAATGCGTCGCAAGCGCTTGCCGCAAACGCCCTTTGATCTGTGTCAAAAAACCGACACTAGTCCTGATCGGATACAAGCGTCCGCAAGTTCACGCAAGCCAAGCCAAACGGCCTCTTCGCACGTTTGTGGTTGTGGATACTTGTCAAGCCTTGGCAAGCGTGTAAATGCAGTTCTCCTAGATAATGTTTTTTCCTTTCTTTCTTCCAAGCCTCCGTTCGACCGTCTCTCAAGCTGGTAGAAACTTATTTTTTACATTTCCTTGTAATTGGTTACGGAAATCTCATGTCATTAAAAAGAGACAAAATCTTTATTAAATGATCCTAATAAAAGGGTAATTGCCACTTAAAAAATCCATTTTTTTCTGAAACAAAAACAACCGATCTTGCCGTATTATGGGAAATAAGTACTAAACAACTGTTATATAAAAAGAGGTATATAATCATTATTCACTGAGATATATGCCATAATCCATACATAGTGTGTATGAGTAGCTGCAACACTGTGATTTAGTGAAAGACAAGGGTAACTTGAAACTTAGAAATTGGTTCTCTGGTAATGTCTTCAATTGGTTCATTAAAAAAAAATGCTCTATTTCTCTCTCTCCTTTTTATGTTTAAGCTGGGTGGTATAGCCTGTGTACGAGTTATTTAATTTCCGTGTAATTTACCATTTTGACCGTACTATTTACCCTGGCCTTCGTTGCGTTGCGTTGTTGCGACTGACGCATGCATATCATCGATCGGAACAGCAGGAAGGGCGGCTGGCAAGCTGATCCTGCAGAAAGGGACCGCGTTGGTAGTGACCTTGTACTCGAGCATTCGCCCAAATTATTAATGCACTTGGAACAAGGGAAGGTGTCGTGAAGGGTGCAACCATTAAAATGCACCCCTACATTTATACATTGCGGAGGGGCACAGTACGTAGGTCTATCATTAACAAAAAGCTCCTTTTTAGAGCGTTGTGTGAGCTTATTGCATATACACTTTACCAGCAAGCTAAAATGCTATGTGGTTATCTACTATGAACCTAACAGGGGGTCTAACAGGGTGTCTCCTAATTAATAGTACCTACATAGCAAAACTGCAGATTTTTTAGATAAACGTGTTGAGATGTAACTAAACTTACCTCATTGCAAAAGTTCATGCCTCAAAGTTGTAATTATCATTCTGTTTTTCCTTATGTCTATATCTATTTTGTATTTTGAATTTGAAGTGACAGATGTCAGTTGTCTCGTCGTTCTGTGTTCGAGTTGGCAACGCTTCGGGTTGGCAACATTGTTTCAGTCACCTGTCAGTTGTCACTAGACAGACACGTCACTTGTCACTTCGGCAGTCGGAGAAGATGGACGTGAGAAATAAAGTTTAAGGAAACGAAAAGGGAATCAAGTTTTATTGAAACCATCCTGGGCCCCCCTGACTTACACTTATAAATTCATCAACGGAATAACGTAACGGCATGAAATTAGAAAATTGGAAGTTTTTTGAGGTAAAACAGCTTGTTCTTAGTTCAGATTCTACTTATAGAGGACGCCACTGACCATAACATTAAGCCTCTTTAAAAAGATGTAACTGTTTATGTCACGGTATATTACTGCTAATATTGAATATTATGTTTTTTCAAGCATTTTTAGATTATTTTTTTATTTTTTTTTTCTGGGTATCTGCCTATCGCTTATTCAATACCCAGTCAAATTTTCAAATGTAGACCTCAACAGTCTAGAACAATGAAGAAGGGTGGCTGACCTGTCGCTGTTTTACAGATTCTATCACGGAAGAGATTCAAGTGAGCTCTTCCAGATAATAACACCGAAGACCGTCCGAACCAGGAACACTAGAGAGGCTCTGCAAGCTCATCCTTACCATGTCAGCTGTCGGTGGATTTGTTTCCCGATGGCTACAACCTGAAGCGTTTCAAATCTAACCTGCACAGACTCTTATCCTCTCGCGGCGCCATGGGCTTTCATTTCAACCTTTGCAGGAGGCTGACCATAAAAAAACGAAAACAAAATCAGCTTCAGTGTGGAGGACATACTAGTTTTAGGAGGTATATTGGATAGGACATCCCATATATTTTTTTCATTATTTTCACTTGGTAGCTTCCATATCTTGTAGCTAATGCCAGCTACAGACGATCACTTTTAACTGACAGTTTTCACTGAACACTATAAACTGTCAGTGAAAACTGACCGTGTGTTCCAGAAAAACTGACAGTTTTCTTAGTGTCAGTTAAAACTGATATTATATTGTGGAAACGATAATTTTAACTGAAGTGACGGAACTGTTCAGTTAAAACTGTACGTGTGTATGGTATTTGTATCAGTTCTGAGACAACGGTCTGTCAACTGTAGCCTTCTACTCGTATTTTGTTATTATTAATAATGGGGGTTACGAGAGATAGCAGATGTAGGTAATTTTCTTCACTTATTCGGAGATAGTGGTGCCAATCCTTTGGAAGTATTTTAAATTTTGTTTGTAAGTTAACATGTGAATAAGCAGCCCTTTTTCTTAGCCATTCTTTGCAACATTCTTCATGTATATTTTTCCTCTTCTCATTATTTAAAATTAACAAAAGACCAGATATAGCTAGGGCATCTGAACCATCTGACATCTTGGAAACTGATTCATCGTCAGTTAAAACTGAACGTATGTAGACAGTACGAAGGTCAGTTTTCACTGACAGTTTATAGTGTTCAGTGAATACTGTCAGTTAAAAGTGATCGTCTGTAGCCGGCATTAGAACGGCCTGAATTTATTATTACCAATTCTTCATACCGAGAACGTATTTCACATTTTTGTTTGGCTTGGGGGCAGGGCTCCTAGATTTCTGATTTGGAAAACCATTTTTCAGTGATGATAATAATAGCTATCCTACTCGTTAAAATAAAACAGCGAGGCTTCTTTTCAATTTATTGACTCAATTTTTTTATATTTTTTTATACTTAAGTTGTTATGACAAATGATTTATACAAAGTAAATATTTCTCTTGATGCTTCAAGCCAGGTAATGGAAAATTACTACAGCTCTACAGACATTGGTGCTCTCATGAAACCGCGCAATATACTTTATCGTCGGTACATAGTTATAACATACAAACATTTTTTAAATACCGGCGAGATTAAATATAAATTAAATAACTGTTCAATATTTATTCTAACGTTATGGAGATATTAGGTCATGATGTTTTCCAACCGAGTTGGTACACAAAACCCACTCACCTTATCTGCGGTTATTTATAAATTGCCAAATATCCTCAACACGCGCGAAAAAAGTGAAACGACCGTAACCTTGAGTTACTCATTTGTGTACTTTTGGTTATTTGGATGTGATCATACACGTTTTTTTCCTACACACCACACCAGAGGCGTGTACTTGGAGGTTTCTTTTTTATGGTCAGCCTATCGCAAAGGGCTGAAAGCCTATGGCATTGTAGAAGCGCTGCAAGAGGATAAGTGTCGAGGCACATTAGGTTTGAAACGCTGCAGGTTGTACCCGCCAGGAAACAAATTCCCCGGTAGGTCATTTCAATCCTGGAGGAGACCTGATAAGGATGAGCTCACAGAGCCTCTCTAGTGTTCCTCGTTCGGATGGCCTTTGGTGATATTATCTATGACAGCTCATTCGAGCATCATCCGTGATGGAATTTGTAAAACATGTACCAGTCAGCCACCCTATTTCGATGTTCCAGGCTGTGGAGGTCCTTTGTGAGGTTAGGCGTAGCGATTAGTCTAATTCTTCTCTTCTGGATAGTATCCAGAATCTTTAGAGAGTGCTTCGGAGCACATCCCCACACATGGGAGCAATACTCCAACTATGGTGGGATCTGTGCCTTGTAGAGCAGCAGTAGTTGCTCTGGTATATACAGCTTCCTACTGCGGACAAAACTCCCAGCTTCTGGGATGCCATTTTAACAATATTGATGACGTGGTCGTGCCAGGACAAGTTATTGTTGGTCCGCAAAAGCTTGACAGAAGGAGACTCGACTACTGGATGACCCTCCATTTCCACAGTTGCTAAGCCAACGTGAGACTTCTCTGTCAGTGATGTTGCCTGGGCTTTCTGTACCTCAAACTGTACTTTATTTACTAATTGCCACTAACTGTTTTATCAAACGTGCAGTTGTACATATTTTGTTGTAAATTGTGATAAGAATGATGCTTCATTTCCCTTTATATAATGCCTGACATAAAAATAACTCTGTTTACATCGGGGACCGCAAAGATCCAGCATATTTTCGTAACGCCCGTTTCTTTCTGTATCCCGTCACAAGAGTTTACCTAACAAAACTGCGTAGTAGGCCCCGCTTGTGGAGCTATCGGTGCCTGCCCTGACACACAGCCGTAGAAAGTGAAACACACAGTCGGAGAAGGAGGAAGTTAGGGGTAAACAGGAAGGCCGTTATCGAAATATGCTTCCCTCGCCCCAGTCCTTTGTTTTCGATCCTCTGCTGGTATTTTTAGCACGACTGCGACTTTCAGGCAGAAAGTCGTGCACAGAAGTTGATGTGCCTGCACCCACAGCTAGGTGTTGGGGTATAAGATTCGGCAGATATTTTTCACTCACTTTGGGATACGCAGGACAATTTTTACAATCATTGGTAACCTCAGCACAAAGAAAAGTAGTCTCAATTTTAAACTAATACCATTTTGACACTATAGTAGCGTCGAATATTTATACTCAGGGAAATAAGGATTTTCTCGTGACACACGTTTATCCAGCAATCTGACAGGTTTTTTGGGTCGTATCTATCTACAGGAACAAAACCTAAGTGTTTGCTGCGTGAGATTTTTGGGCAAATAAAGTTATAGACAAATAATAGGTAAAACTTACAGATCTTTGTCTGAAAGCGGTTACCAGTAAAAAATACTGAATTGCCAGTACTTATAAGACAAATTATCTTAAGGAAGGAACCTTATGCTGTAATTCTAAATTGTAAAAAAATGTTTATTGCTTAGAAAATTAAAAAAAAACAGACTAAAAGGAATAAAACGCAATTTTACAATAACGTTTGCAAACATGAATCTAAGAATCCAATATTTTACTAAAAGTTGGCCATTTGGCTACAGAATACGTGACCAAAATTTGAGTATGATTCATCAAGTAGTTTGAATAATATCAAATGTGTTTATCCCACGCACCTTTTCCTTGCAATGCAGTGAAATTTATAAAGACACAACAATTCTATAAGCATATCAAGAAAAACACTTGAACTATATTCTTGATTAAAAAAGACGGCATTACTGTAAGTACTTTCAATAAAAAACTATCATTTGCCAGCCAATTTCGGCCAATGATAGCCTTTTTTCTTTTAAATTTCGCCGCAGCATATTTGTTTATAACAGTTAAAGATCCTAATTTGCACCACTTAAAACGTAAGTATCTAAAGTTTTCATGTAAATTTCCTAGATTCATTTTTGGAAATGTTATTATAAAATTGCGTTTTATTAATATTAGTCGTTTTTTTTTAAATTTTCTAACCAATAAATATTTTTTTTCTGAATCTAGAAAGGGCTTGTTTTATAGTCATGGTCCCAAGCCCGCAGCAGGTTTTCATCGCTAGAAAACCGCATCCGTTTTAGCTTTACCTTCATTTGCGAGAGACTAAGCAGAGCACAGGAAGCAAGGTCTGGATTGTAGGGAGGGTTTCCGGGAAGTTTCAGTTCTGTCGTGGTGAAATATTCGCTACAGGCTTTGGCGCGGTGAGCTGGAGTATTATCGAGATGGAGGAATCAGGTGTCTATTGTTGATTTTGGTCACACACGGTCTTCATAAACATGTGTATATCTAAGATCGAGGCCACACTTAGGGCACTAGAAGGTCCCAAAGTTACGTCTGCACTCTGCTCTAGTCTGGGAATGTCTACAGTAATTACAGAACACAACAAAGTAATTTGGAGTGGGTGCCAGGACACTCAGGCATAAGTGGCAATAAAAGAGCGGATCAGTTAGCAAGACTAAGCTCGTGTGCTCTATACATTGGAACAGAACCCGCCCTGGGGGTGCCTAAAAGTACAATCAGACACCAGGTCGTAGAATGGATGAAACATCAGCACAAGGAGTAGTGGAACTTGTTGCCGGGATGTGTTCATGGAAAAATATTCATAAAAGCTCCATGCAAGAAAACAGCTGAAACGCTGCTCTCCTTGAGTAGGAATCAGCTCTGAATAACGACGACTCTCCTCAGGGTACACTGTGGCATGAAGGAACACCTGAATAAGATGGGACTCTACAATGGAGACTTCAACTGCAGACGGTGTGGTAGAGAGACTGATTCAGCCTTATATGTGCTCTGTGAGTGCGAAGCGCTAGATAACAAGAGACAACAGTTCTTTGGGAAGCCCAAGCTAGAATCAATGGAGTACAGCTCAACATCAGGACCGGTAGGAAAACTGCATAAACCTATGCAGGGATCTATATTGCTGGAGTGGATACTGTAACTGAGAGGAGTTACGATACAATAGCCCTTAAGGCTTCAGTATGATCTTAAGCAGACACTGTTCTGTATACCACTTAGCTGAGACTATCTTCTGTGTATCCAAAACGACACGTTTCACAATTCACAACAAATTTAGGGCCTTGGTCGGCACATCGTAACACATACATCCACGTCGCGTCACCTTTCATGATGTTGTTTATATATTGATGTAATAGTATTGGACAACTGGAATGGCGGTATAACTATTGGCGGAAGCAAAATATCTAACTTAAGATTTGCTGACGATACAACCCTTATTGCTGCTTCTCAGGAAGAACTAGTAGCTCTATTGAACGTTTTAGAACAGCACAGTGCAGCATATTCAACAGGCACGGGTGGCCATGACAAAGCTTACTAAAATATGGCGTGACCATAACATCACTAAAGCTACCAAAACGTCAATGGTTCAGTTTCTTGTGTTCTCCATGTTTTTGTATGCCTCGGAAACTTGGACTGTTAAAAAGGCATATCGAGCTCGCATAGGTGCTTTTGAAATGTGGACGTGGAGGAGAATGCTGAGAATTCCTTATACCGCCCATCGAACTAATATTCCCATACTGGATGAGCTCGGTAATCCAAAGAAACTATCATCCATTGTGTCGATGAGAATGCTTACATTCTTCGGACATATTCACAGAAGCGATAATATGGAGAAACTTGTAGTTCAGGGTCACACCCCGCGTGGGCGGCGCCATGGCCGTTCCCCTACACTCTGGGTGGATACGACGAAACAGTTGCTACATATGAATATCAAGAGCGCCACTGAACTGACAGTAAATCGCGAACGATGGCGAGCTACAGTACTCAAAACTATTGATAATATTCGTGTCGGCAATACTCTAGCTCCGACTGAATGCATTTTACGATTTCACATGTCTATTAAAACATTGTGACTATGATGATGATGATAATAGTAGCGAAAGAAACATCTCAAACAAAATACAAAAATATGATATGAGATTATATAGAATTAGAATAGTTCGAGAATAAAATAGGAGCAGATACTCATAAGAGCGAAATAGTTTATATTCATATCAAAAGGACAGCAAACTTTTACCTCATGCTCATGCTCGTAAGTACATATTCAGTTAGCTATACATTTTCGAGTGTTTGATAAATGCTTCAGTATTATAGATTCTACTGAACAGTCAATTTGAAGGGCAGAGAAGAGTGAAAGCATTTTTCCCTTCTCTCTTTTGGGGAGACGTTAAAAGTTTTATCGTATACGTTTCCGCAAATAAACGGCAACCAGGCAGGCGAAACTTGGAAGCAGAGGCAAGGCAATATCGAGTACCTTTTCCAAGGCAGGAATCTCACAAATCATTCACTCCTCTTTGTGTCCCTGTTGGTGATAATAATTACGCCTTTTCAGCTCCCTATAAATCTAATGTTCATCGCTCGAGTAAAAACGGGCCGGAATCATCGATCGGGCCCTTCTGCGACCTTGGGACACCGGGGAGGACCATAATCGGCGATTTATGGAGGATGGAGGATGACTGAAATTACCGACTGGGTACGCCACGGCCCGCACTGGCTTTGGTTTTGATTAGAGGGCGTAAACGCCCCGAGAATATATATGCGTTGAGGATTTATCTTCTACCGGAAAAAACCTTTGACCCTTCGGCCGGGCAAGGCCGCACCTAGGGTTTTGTTTGGCGGGAAAAAGGTGCGCAGACTCCACACGGGGCAACGACCTCTTTAGGCGTTTCTCCCCATTCAGCAGGTCTCTTGTTCATTTTAATTGGAAATTAACTTATTCAAATCATAGTAGGACAAGAAAGAAGTACCCTGGGAATGACTGTGATGACTTGCAAAGGGAAACAATCTGATGTAAGGAAAGGTCATTGTTTTAGCAGGGAATAGTAAGAGGTACTCCAAAAAATGTACCTCTTGAAATATAATTCTGTGGCTCAGTAAGGCGTGAATACTATCTTGCGCTGTGCAAGGCTGTACAATACGTGAAAATGATCGTTATATTTACTGACAGTATAGCAGCACTCAGGGTGTTGCTCGCTGGGTTGAAAAATATAGGTAGTATGCGGAAAATAAGCAACAATAATAGCTCTACAATAGTCAATTTCAAGAAAAATAAAAGATTTTACAAATACAACAAGAAATACTATTAATTTTACTTTTTCGGATTAAGTTTATTAATTTTGATATTGCATCAAAGCAATCGACGATTTCTATTGACGGAAAAACTTTATTTTCACTGGTTTTGCTTCCTACACCGATAGGTGAGGGGAGTATTGTGATCGCGAAAATTTTCGATTAGAGATAATATACTTTTTGGGCGTTTTATGATGCCTACATAACGAAAATCCACGTCACTCATTTCCGTCTGTCGGTCTGTCTGTCGGTCTGCCTGTCTGTTGGCGTTTTTCTAGCCCTCTAATCTCAGTAACCGCTGCATAGATTTTGATGAAATTTGGGTAGTGATATGGCGTAGGGTCGTAGTAGGTAATGTTGCTACAATTTTAAAAATCGGTGCATGGGCGGCGGAGTAATTAGCAAAAAACCAAAAATTTCAAATATGCCTCAAGCTTCGTTTTTCGGTGTTTTAGGGGTTCCTGATCATTTTCTACTTTTTCTGGGGTGAGGGTGAAATTAGTGTGGTTGGAGGGATGGGGGGTTGTAAATCTGAAAGATTTGTTGTAGTCATAATGGGCTGTCTGCTGACCTGAGAGAGAAAGACCTAGCGGCATAATACACTTTTTTAGGTCCATCCGAACATTGCCTTGCCGATTACAGAAACCAAGGGACTTGAACTTTCTGATGCATACAAAATACATACGCGTATTACTTTGGATCGTTTTATATTGTGTTACGTGGAAACTACTGAATTGACTTTAATGACATTTTGACACAGATTTATTACCGCGACGAGTATGGAAAGCAGGTATGGTTTTTAGAAATCATTTCAGTAGCGGCGCGGCAATAATAAAAAAACTAAAAATATAAAAAACATCTCAAACTCAAACTGATCATTTTAAAATTTTTTGGTTGGTGGTGTAATCGGGGTGGTTCGGGGGTGGGGGTTTGTAAAACTCAAAAATTTGTTGTATTCATGATGTATTGTCCATTGACCTGTGAAAGAAGCACCTAGTAGAATAAAACACTTTTTTGCGGTCGGGCGAGCGATGATTTGGTTGCAGGGGCTTCTAGACTATATTTTCGTGCTGTGGGAAAATAATGAAACTGATAACTTCCGAATGTGTGGGAAGTACTGAGTCAATCAACTTGACTACATTTTTTTGAATTCTCCACCGCCTCTGGTATCTATGAACTATGTAGTGCAAGAAAAAGGTCTAATAAAATTTTATTCAAAAACATATTTATGTCGATCGTAGAAAAAAAATGTGTGTAACATTAAAAAAACGCATATCAATAAATTTTTTGAAATGAAAAAACCTAAAAAAAAGAGTTGCAAGGCCTGGGCTTCGAACCAACACCCCGCTCGACACGTAATTTGTCAGGTCGGAAGGCTGCCTTGCCTCTTTAAGACGTTGCATCATCACGGCGTTGCTGAAAAGGTTGCTTCAAAAAACATGTTTGATTAGATACTTTATTACTGGAATTTGTAATCTAATCATTTGAAATTATATTATTTATTTTGATCATAGACTTCGTCTCGAGCTGCAAACTTCATTTTTCGTCTATGTTGCAACAAATATACACTAGTTACACACTAAACATTTACACTGATACACCGTGACATAAAAGGAACTGTTTGCGATTTTCTCAAACATGTTTTTTAGTGTGCAAAAAACTCGCAATGCAAAATCGTACATTCTTCAAATATCTGTAATTAACAACCAAACACGATATCAAAAAAAGGCCAAATAGGTGACAAAGCGCAAGCTTTCTTCTTCAATTTGCTCTTTGAATGATTACTGTAAGTTTAAAGGTAACGTCAGGAGCTTGGAAATGCAAAATTCATTTCTATGGTGACCTTTGGACCTTACCTTTGGCCCTTTTGACCTTACCTTTAGATTTTTTGACTTATCTTCCCTTATCTTAGTCTATCCTGTTGATGAATTACACAGGCCTGCGTTTAAATACTTTGTAAAATGTGAATTGGATTTTTCAACTGAAATTGAGTATTTCAGTGGTGCTGATTTCAAATCTGTTTTTGGTTTTTTTCTATCACGTAGGGTTTTCAAACAAAATGATAAAACAGTAAAAATAGTAAAAATATTTATCTATTTAGAAAAATAAGAAAAATAATAAACCAACAAAACAAATAACGAAACCGCGGAGGTAGGTAAAATATTAATCCTTAATTATCTTGGAAAATCTTTTTTGCCAGAAAAGCTTTGTTTGGTTGTTTTTCTTGCATCTTCTGCGACAAGATGGTCCCTTTTAAGCATCCAACAGTAGTCAGCCATAATTTTAACATCCCAACGCCCCTGATATCGCTGTTCCATCTCTTTTATGTCTTGGTGGAAGCGCTCCCCTTGCTCTTCACTAACATCAACAAGGTTATCCGGAAAATAGTCCAAATGAGCATGTAGAAAATGAACTCTAATGTTCATGTTACAGCCTAACTTTTTAAATTGATCCAACGTATTTTCAACAATACTTTTAAATTCCGGGTCTTTGTAGTTTCCAAGAAACTTATTTACAACTTCTTTAAAAGCCGTACATGCTTCTTTTTCGTTTTTCTGCATAACCATCTCGAATTCATTACTTTTCATCAACCTTCTTATTTGTGGCCCAACAAAGATGCCTTCTCTTAGTTTAGCATCAGAAAGACCCGGAAATGTTCTACTTACACAAATACTCATAACAACCACAATTTTTGTCTAGAGCTTTGACATATTGTTTCGACAGTCCCAATTTTCTATGTAGGGGGGGGGGGGGGGCAGGAAAATTTTTTTGGGGTCAGCTAGGCTATGTGGAACTGGTCTTATTGCCGACGGATAAAAAAAAATAAGCAAAATATGCATTTTTATGAAATCAGTAATGTTTCTCTTAAACTTTTTCACTATGAACTGTCCACAAATATAACAAAAGTCATCAATCAGGTTTATTTTTACAAAACCTAGTAGACATTTTGCACAATGAAAAGGAAAAGTATACAACAAAACGCCGATAGATTACGGTGGACAACGCCCGAGAAAACGCCTGTATCAATGCCACATCAATACTAAATAATATTGCATGTCTCAACCTAAATAAAACGAGTCTCGGGGAATCCCCTCCAATATTTTAGTGAGGACTGGTAAATCCCGCAACCAATCGTTTAATAAACCCGGGGATTTAACGCGTCTCAACGTTTCGAACAATAAAAAGCAATTTTATTTAAATTTTTCTACAGTCTTCAGAAATAATAACTTACAAAAAAAGTATACGTGACAGAGTAAAAAGGGGGTTATTTAAGCTAAATGTAAGTCCCAATTAGGTGAAAAAATGAAAATGACTTATTCACAAATTTTTTTTCAGGCCTGTGTTATTAAGCAAAAACGAAATTACAATTACACCTTTTACACTTTTGCAGTGAGGTAGTTAAAACTCAATATTTTTTCCCAAAGAATCTGAAATTTAGCCGTGTACCAATAATTAGGGGACACCCTGTAGTCAGCTATTTTATCTTTAAGACGCACTGTATTCAAGTGCGCGAACGATAATATGTTTACGTGTATTTTCGGATGACCGTTAGTGGGGTAGTCTGTCTTTGTACCTCGTCCTAATAAGATCGGGTGAATAAATACGTTTCAAATGTACGTAGCGTTTGCTTTTTGTAACATTAGCATCGCTAGTCCAATTCGTACACTGAAGATGCTAACACGTAATTGGCAAAATACATGTCGGGCTATTAGAAAAATCGGGTAGACTGTGTAGTGTTTGTGGACAGTTTTTATTGTTTCTTGTGAGACATACAGGTCAATTTTTTGTATGTCTCCGAGTTTTTTTGTCGGTGGTGTGCGCTTGACCCTTGGACATGAGGTAAACATTCTCCGTACTTTATTTATTTATTTTTATTTATTGGTACACTTCACAAACAACTTGATGGTACGTAACTACAAGTAAAGGATTGGCTAAGATCTAAAATAGATGACAATAAAAAACAAACATTATATTAGAACAAACAATAACAAGGATACACAACAAAAAATAGCAAAGTATGGGTTATGCCGTAATACAGCATGAGAGTGCACTTTTGTTCTTTAAGAATAATATTAAACGTATAACATTTGTATTAATATTATTTATTTGTATTAAGCTAGTACAAAGGCCACCCTTGAAGGTACACCTTGTATAAGGGTATTGGCTGATAAATAATAATAATGTCCTATTTCGTTAAATATGGCGACCATGTTACCTAGGGGTGACGAGCTATATCTATCTACTTAGGTAGTACCTATAAATCATAAGGCAATATTCTTAAATTTATCTTAGTCATCTTAAACTTGATATATACAGGGTGTCCCTGAATTTCCTTGTCACCTGGTATTCTCGTAACAAAAAAAAGTTCAGACGAAAACTGAGCGTAATTTTTGAAGGTACTATAGTGCCTATCATACCATGCTTTTAAAAATTTTTTTTGTACTTCAACCCTTAAAACTCCCAACATTTGTTTTCCAAATAGCACTAAGTAGTTTTTCCTGCACAAATTAAGTCCGCATCTTATTTAAAGTCTTGCAGTACCTTTGATTTTATACGCAAACTTTTTTTTTCATAAAATCATAAACATAACATAAATAAAATAAGAATTTGCTTGACGCAAAATAAAAATAAAACTAATCGGGTTTTTAATGGCACATGCTTTTAGAAAATAACAAATATTGTCTTTTTTATGTTTTTTTTTCATCATGAAAATATTACGCCTAAAACGAATGCTCATTTTATTTATCTTTTTTAATGACTTTACGAAAAAATTGGTTTATGTATGAAGCCAAAGGCACTATAAGATATTAAATAAAATAATGAATTCATTAATGTAGGAAAAGCTATGGGGTGCTATTTGGAAAAAACTAGGTGTTAAGTTTTAGGGGTTGAAGTAAAAAAACATGTTAAAGCACTGTACGATAGGTCAATCGGTACCCTTGAAAGGTCGACTTAGCTTTCTTTTTTTATATTTTTTTCTTACGAACATGATACCCCTCAAACAAATCCTCATTTTATTTACTTTATGCTTATAGGATTTTGTATAAAATCAAAGAGACTGCAAGATTTTAAATAAAATAAGTAATGCAGGAATAACTATTAGATGCTATTTGAAAAACCAAAGTTGGGGGTGAGTTTAAAGGGTTGAAGAACAAAAAAAAGTTTTGAAAGCATGATATGATCGATCCTGCAGTACATTAAAACATTCCACTCAGCTTTCGTTTGAACATTACTTTGTTCACGGTAAACAACAAACTCAAACTACATTTTGTCGTCGTTAGAGACAACCAAACTGAGCTATGTCCAACAGTTTTTTTAATTGTTCTTCAATATTCTTGTACGAAATTTTGCGATTGAGTTGCATATGTCATTATATTTTCAAAAGAATGTTTCTCTATGATTTGGTTTCTCTATAAGGGTTTTTTGCTTCTCCTGACAATCTTTATGTGATGGACAAAATACAATTTGAAAGTCTGCTCTTCAATCACTACAGCATGTATTTATTCATATGCACTCCAAACTTATCTAGTATCTAGTAGGCGTTGTTGATAACTCACGGCTGTAGCATGAGTCATAAAAAATAATTCACGCTGTTTGTTTATAGGTAGTATTACCTCTTCAAAAGTAGTTTGGTGATAGCTGTTCCCCCATTGTATTAAATTTTTCTAAGACACAGGAAAACGTAGCTAGCGATACAAAAGTTGGTGATTGGGACCCAACACACGTGCAAATCTCCACGAAAACATTGTAAACAAACCTAACCTTGAATACGCCGGTTGTGTTTTGTGTATCTTTTTGCTGTGCGATCGCAACGTCTGCGGTTTGCGACGCGCTTTGGCTGTCAAGGTTACTACTAGGCGACGTTGCCAGATCGTCGTCATCGCAATACGTACAGACGCTCCTTCATTGTTGTAGTCAGTGTAGTCTGCTTGTGCAAGTAGCTTTGTAGGGCAAGTCTTACACGCTACTTAAGTATGCCCGTCAAGCACCTCATGTTGGTCAAACTTATCAGTGATTCCTGTGTTGATACACTTTTTTTAAATTCTTACTTTTTCCAGTAAACTGAAAAATAAGCGAGATACAGAATAAAAAAATATATCTGGACTTGTGTATCAAGACGTACCTACTTACCTAGTCAGTTTATGTTTAGTTTTTTGCTCGAATTTTTGTCTCGTCGATTAGGCATTGTACCTGTCAGATAGTGCAGTAGTCACTTACTTTCTGTTTATCGTTGTCAATGTTGTCAATTTTAAATTGATAAATCCTAAAAGTGGCACATTATGATGGAGGCAACTTTTAAGATTTACCAATTTAGAATTAACTACGAAGAAGGTTCTAATTTCGGTATAATTTTTAATCCAATTTACAATTTTGAAACAATTTGCTGTATGATAATAAAATCCTTATATTATTCAAGAATTCTAAATCAAATCTTGTGTAGCATAAAGCAGTCTTAAGACTACTTAAAATTCCAGCCAAGATCAATTTTGTTAGACAAATATACACATCACTCCCGAGACTGACATAGTAAAAGACGTTTTCTTTAACTCAAGTGTATTCATCAATATTCATCCAATATGTATGGAGTATAGTGTATATCTCAGTAAATAATGATTGTAAAAAAAATTTAAGGATTGTTTAATATCATAATATTGTATTTCCCATAATACGACAGTATTCAGTTGTTTTTGTTTCAGAGTACAAATGAGTAAGGAAAAATAATTGATTTTTTTTGAATAGTAACATATTCTTTCATCAAGTTCATTTGATAGAGGTGTTTTCCTCTTTTCAGTGACATATCATATCAATACCCAAATACAAAAAAAATGTTCAAAAATATTAAATACTTTATTAAGTTTATTACATCAATATTAATCTATCTATCTATCTACCCTTTTTCAGCAGACCATCTGTCCCTAAGCCGTCCCAAAGTCTTGCTAACTACTGACTGTGTAATGGGTTCTCGATTTGGATGATACTCATGGATAATTTAATAAATATGACGTATTTATTAATGGCCCAAAAAATACATATATGATACAAAAATAAAAGGACGTACTCGTAAAAAACGAAAATACCTTGCTAGAAAAGATAACTATTAATGTACAAACATGTTTTTACATACTAAAGACAACTAAAATTTGCGACAATATATAGGAAAGAAGTAAACAGAATAGATCATAAAAAATTCATCTCAATTTGAAAAGAATATTGAAACTACAGAAGTTCAATCATTCCAGGAACTAATTGACTTAATCACTTCTTATAAAAAAGATTCGGAATTCAAAAAATCGTATAAGACACGTGAAAATAATGACTGGATAAATCAAGAAATTTTCGAAATGATTGAAAACCGAGTCAAAATTTATAAACAAAAAGTTAAAAAGAACCGGGAAACACGAATTTGGAAAATGAATTTAAAAAACTTAAGAAACAAGTCAGTAATAAAATTGGAGTATTAAAAACAGATATTTCAAAAATCAATGGAAATAAGTAGGCACAAATATAAAAACCAATGGGGCCATATACAGAACATGTCGCCGGCATTTTTTTGTGAAATACGCGCAAAACGCTCAATAACACACAAACACTACTTATTTAGGCACCGCGGTAGATCCGACCGATTGTATCCCGTGCACCGTGTCGCGTGTTAGGTGGTGTTAGGTGGACTGACCCTGTAAACCACAGCTGTTAGCGTTCGGCTGCTGCTCGAGATCGCTGGGCGCCAGAATCCGCCAGCTTGCGTAGTATCCGAAAGCACAGCTGGAAAGACCACATTGGGAGCGGAGCTTAGAGTGACCCTACTTGTCTCTGTTAATGTACGGTGGTAATACTCAGCGTTGATGGTCTGATTCTTGGAAGTCTGGGAGCCGAAATATGGTAGGATTTGCTGAGGAATGGTACCACCCGACCAGAGAGTGATAGAGAAAGCTGTTATGTCTACTTTGGGTAGCAATGCTCAAACTTGTTTGATAGTTAAAATCATCTTGTGCGATCTAGAACGAAACAAGATCGAGCTTTGGTTTTCTGCACCGAAGCACACTCAACCATCGCACCAGCGAGTTGAACACCAACCAGCACCTACCCGCTGCGCCTTTGGCCGCAGTACCGCAAAAAGAAATTAACGGAAATGCAGAAATTGAATTGCAAAACCGAAACGAGTTTCTGTTCCGTACAGACCGCATAACAGCGTTGCGGTGTTGCCGTTTCGGCGCACCTTCACCTTTTCAAGGACAAGCCGGTGAAATGCAGGGCCCGTCAGCCGAGACTGCAGTCGCACCTTATAGAAGGATCCTGCCGGTATACGGGGGTATTGCAAAAACATCGTTCGCGCTTTTTTTATTACGTTCTAAATTTAAATAGAGCAACGATTCTCAACCGCTGGTCCGGCGGACCACTAGTGGTCCGCAGAGAAATTTTACTGGTCCGCGGCCACGAAAAAAATTCACTTAATTTACCACGCGTGAAAGAAATGTGTGGATAACAAACCCTTCCATAACATATGACAGTATAGCAAGTTAAATTGAAATGACAGAGAATAAGAGCCCCTTCTTGAAATTAGTGCAGATATTATGTTAAAACCTAGTTTTTCAACAATGTCCATAGATACATTTTGGATCAAATTGAGAAATCAATATCCATCTCTATACGAGAAAGCAATGAAAATGTTAGTCCCCTTCGCAACTACATATTTATGTGAATCGTTTTGTTTCATCTATGACGGAAATGAAAAATAAATTTAAAAATCGGCTTTTGGTTATCTCACCGCTAGCGGCTTAGCTTGTCGAATTTGGAACCAACAATTGACAAGTTGATTGTAGAAGAGCAGCAGCAATCTTCTCATTAGAAAAATATTCATATGCAATGAGTCATTGATTATTTTTATTTATTATTTTTTGTTCTAATTTTTTTGTTCCCATTGACTTAATTTTTTGGCAATCGTAAGAATGATATTTTTGTTGTGTTCCTGGTTTGTGATTTTTTTTATATTTTTCTGTGATTTTAGTTGAAGGTTTATTACTTATTTATTATATGTATGATAAAAATATTACTAACTAATTTACGTAGTGGTTGTTTATAAATACGTAATCAAAATTTGTTGTTAAGAAAATAACACAGGCCCGCAATTTTTTTCAACAGATCTATTGGTCCGCGGGCCAAAAAAGGTTGAGAAACGCTGAAATAGAGGGTGTCCGGAAACTCGATCGACAACGCTTGACAGGTGATAGACCTCACTTTTCTATGAGCATTGAAACCTTAAAATGCTTAAATTTCAAGATACAGGGTGTCAAAGTTTCACTTTTGTTTTAGTTTTCTCTCAATTATTCCTCAGTAAAAAAGCACAATGATCTAAAATTACGTATTGGAGGGTTTTTGAAGGCGTGAAATCCAAATTTAACCACGGTTTTGCTACCACCAATAGAGGGCGCCACATACGGCATATCAAACGCTTATAAATCAACAAAACCTTTTTTCGGTTTGGTGCATCAATGTGAATATTTAAAAAATCTTTTTGCGGTTTGGTAAATCAATGTGAATATTAATAAAATATTTTTCGCAATATCTATGGATCTTAAAAATAAGCATTTTATGGCTTCATGTTCATATCTCCAGGTTCATCGAAATATGAGGTCTATCTCCTGTCAAGCTTTATCGGTCGAATATTCGGACACCCTGTATGTTAACTCAGCTAACACACATCTACAGTGAACTTTATCCTCCACTTTATCATGAAAGCGTGTTTTTTTTTTTGTTTCTTTAAACTGTCTTATAACACTCTGGGTAATGAAGATGAACAATAATTGTATTTGATCAATAATCATAGCATAATCCCTACCATTACTCCATAAACGATAATTAAAACTGTCGACTTTCCTGAATAAATTATTTAGCAAAAATACCAAGCCTCAAAAAGTTGGATTCATTTCTTTTGAGTTCTCGTCGCTACGCCTCTGTGTAGTATCAACAAACTTTAAGGTGCTTAACTTTAAGCGGTCTTACGACCGCTGGCGCTAGTCCGATGGATCTGAAGCCGTCAAAATCGTTTTCGCAGCAAAGTTAGAGCGTTCAATGTTCGGTCCGACCTCTTAATGCAAAGGAGAGTTACAAGCTCACATACAAAAAAACAAACAAACAAACATACAGGCGTAGCGAATAGAAGCGTGTTAAAGAGGAAACGATGAGGAAATATGAGATTCTGATACTGAATTTCACTTGAGCTTGCAAATATATAGGAATATGCAATCCTATCACGATTTTTTAAAATTTTCTGTGACTATGAAGCGCTGTAAAAGTAACGATATCTTCAATATTCACAATATCTGTTCGCCACTTTTACACAAATAATAAGGGCGCGTGCAATTTACAAGGATTTTCAATATGTTTTTTCTTTTTCAGGTAAGCATGGTAGGAGATAGATACTTCCATGTAGAATTGTTAGGAAATTGTAAGTACTATAATCTATTTTGATACATAAATATACTGAGACCTGATTAAAGGAATATACTACTCGCAAGTGAAATCCGAACACCTAGAAAAAAAAGGGATATTTGCATTGAAAATTTGTACACAGCTTGATAGTACCATTTCTAGTACACATGTAACACTTTTTGTTCATGCAGACGCTATTTACCTACATGGCACCTTTAAGAAACTATAAACATTTAAAAACAGCATGGATTTTTGTCGATCCAAAAATTTTTGGTTATGTAACGATGCCCCCTAGAAGACGACAGCCCCAGTTTACGCAGTCAAGCTCCTTTGAACGGGGTCGGATTGTAGGCCAACGAGAACGTGGTGCTTCTTTCAGAGCAATTGCTGTAACCATGAGGCGTATCGTGGCTACAGTTGTAGCAGCATGGCGCGCATGGATTGAAAAAGGTGGATGCCGCAAACTGGAGGTTCTAGAGCATGTAGGAGAACTACAGACCGGCAAGATAGTCATCTACGGCTACTGGCCCTTCGAGACAGAATGCGATTCACTCAAGCTGTTGTTGACGCTCATTCGAATCCGCACGGTGTACCACAGATTGAGTGAAATGGGCTAAGGATCATATCGTCCGCATCTAGTGCTTCCACTCACTGCAAATCATCGTCGCCAACGGTTAGATAGGTGCCAAGAATACCGACAAGGGCATGCTGAGTGGCATCAAACGGCCTTCTCCGACGAGTCCAGGTTTTGTCGGGGGGCACATGATGGACACAAATGCATAAGACGATGACTGCGATGGGATGAACGACGTGATCTCTAGTTTGCTGTTGAGCGCCATTTAATGAAATGTTTGCACAGTATTATTACCGTGGCGAGGATCATTCATTTTTAGGCGTTTTAGGGGTTCCTGATCATTTTATACTTTTTTGGGTGCGGGTGAAATTGGGGTGGTTGGTGGGTGGGGAGTCGTAAAAATAAAAAAAATGTTGTATTCATAATAGGCTATCCGTTGAGCTGTGAAAGAAAAACCAAGCGGCATAACATACTTTTTTTGTTCGGGCGCGCGATGATTTGGTTGCAAGGGGATCTCAGACTATAGCTTCATGTTATGAGAAAATAATAAAACTGATATCACTGTAATGTGTGGGAAGTACTGAGCCAATCAACTTAACTTTTTTTTTAAATGATGTACATACTGATGTACAGTGCCTGCTTCTGGACACAAACTATAAATAAAGAGATACGTAGACCTACGACAGCGGCGAATCATTTAAATCTAGAGCCTATTCAAGTAAGGTATTTAAGAAAATAATTGAATATTCTTAAGAAAGCACAAAGGAATTAATGTAACAGAAGACGAAGAAGAAACTTGACCTTCGCATTGTTTCGTCTACAAAATAGAAGTCAGTGGAGCAGCAAGGAACGAAGCGCACCGCAGACGCAGAGCTGTGCTGAACGAACGCCGTTGCGGTTTTGGCATCCGCAGACTAGCTGGCCTTGGCTTCTACCAAGACCAAAACATAAGACCACAAGACAGGGTTGTCAAGTCTCCCGGGTTACTTGATATTAGTTGTAAGCAAAATCCGCGAACAGGGCGAATAAAGGATGAGATCTTCTTTTACGTTCCTTTAACCTTACTTCTAGGCAAAGGCTCACATACCGCACGAGATCATCGGTAGAGTCAGTTATAATAGTAATAATACTCGTCTGTATTTTGCTACAGTTACATAATCACAAAAATTATAGAAATCCTCATTTGCGAAGTTCAGCTAGCGCTACTCTAACACTTAACCAATGAGGTTAGCAACAAGTAATGAGTTTTGAAAATTACAAATAATTTTGAGTTAACAGTTCAGTTAAAAAAAGCAAGAAGCAAATGCAAATCTTACAGTGTACCTATCAAAAAACATAAAATGATCAATAAAACAAGCATAATATGTCTATAATGCAGTTGTTAGGCAAATGATGAATTTAATATTAAACATCTGCATTTTTGTCGAAATCTGATACTTAGTTTATATGTTTTTTGGTATAGAATTATAAATAATAAACTACATTATAAGAAAAACTTTGTTTAAGTATTGTCGTAGTATGTAGTGGTATTATAATAGTTTTGTTTCTGAGTGTTATATTATACAGGGTTGGGATAAAGTATGGAACCAAGCAAATATCTTTGAAACGGAAAGGGTGATATTGCTGCAAATTTGCAGGTAAATGTAGTGACGAATAATGCATCTGAAGACATTATGTTAGCTATTAATGTACTTCCGGTCTAACCGGAATTACTGTCAACTTTTTTAAGTTAAACGGGACACCCTGTATATTTTTGCAGATTTTAATACATATTTTTTTCAGAATACGTCCATAGTGGGTTTAGTATTTGTTTCTGTAAAAATGGGAACGGTAAGCTTTTTTATTTGTCTCACAAATTCGTACGTGGCGGTCTGCGGTCTTCCCGTTTGAGGTATTTTTTTGTATTTTAGTCACCGTCAAACGTCTTATAGGACCGCTGTCGGGATGTGAATCATTAAAACTTGACACACTTCTTTGTGAGTTCTCACGCGATCGCCAAAACACCTGAAATGATAAAGAAGCTTTATCTTTCCCGTTTTTACAGAAACTAATACTAAACCTACTATGGACGTATTCGGAAAAAAATTTGTATTAAAATCTGCATAAATATACAGTGTCCCATTTAAATTAAAAAAGTTGACGGTACTTCCGGTTAAACCGGAAGTACATTAATAGCTAACATAATGGCTTCGGATGCTTTATACGTCACTACGCTTGCCTGCAAATTTTCAGCAATATCATTCTTTCCGTTGCAAAGTTGTTTGCTTGGTTCCATACTTTATCCCAACCCTGTTGTACGTGTATTACTGTTGAATGAATTTTTTTTATGAGATAAAGAGGTTCAAAAATGAACAATAAGTTATGTACAAAAGCTGAATAATGATACTTGACGTACAGTTAATTAATTTTGAGCCATTCAGGTACAGGATATTTAGCAAAAACCTAGTCAAAGTTACGCATTCTAAAGATAAATATCAGGTTGTTGGGAAACAATATTTAAAACACAAAACAAATGTTTGCGTTATACTTGTAGTTTAATCTTTGCCCTTTTTTTCAAAATAACCACATTCTTCACACTATTTTATGGTGTATGTCATTGAAATGAAACAGTGTAATACTACATGCTGCATATCATATATTTTTATGTCAAAAACTGGCTACAAGCATACTTATAACCTGCTTTCTTACTGCGCCTGGCTGGGAATCTAGGATGTATGGGGGAGTAGGTGTCTCTTTTTAACGTGTAGCTTTGCCCGTGTATACCTTCTATGTTTCCTTCTCTGGATATTTCGCATTTCACATCCAACTTTGCCAATCCTATAATATATAAAAAGCTGAGAAAGTGCCTTCACCAGATATGAGCAATTTTATTTTATTTTATTTGTACACACCTTATAATTGTTATATACAAACATACAATCACTATGAAGGCAGGGCCTTGTATGTAGTATTGGCTCAATTAATGACTACCTAAACTCAAATTTCGTTGCAATGGGTCCCAATGCATGGTCATTCTCTCATTCGCAGTCTATGCATACATGCATTGTTCATCCTTCTACCTCTAGTATTTACCCTTTTTGTTTTTTCCACTTTCATGAACCTACACTGGAAGTCACAAAGTTTACAGCATTCCATTTGTTTCAATCAATCTCAATTCCTAGAACATTTTTACATAGAGAATTTTGACGTTTTCATAATTTGACGTTTTTTCAATTTCAATTTAACGCCATGTAGACAAGCTTGTAGTGAAGATGGAATACTGCAGTTTTGTATCTGACATGTATTTAGAAAAGGATCAATAGAACAAGATAGAAAAGTTATAGTTATGGGGTCTTCTTTGTCCATGAAGAGGAAATTTGTTGAAGAAAACAAAAGTTTGCAACCTAAAAATCTGTTTTTGGAAGTCAATTATTTTTTGACAGGCTACTGCTTTTATTTGCTAAGCATGATCTATGTATTCTTGGCCGTTATTATCGTTTGTATATCGACGAAATGTACATAGTGGTTCCGAAGCTATTATTTCAAATAAAAAGGGCAAACTATTAAATTGTCAGTACAAAGCAAACACAATTTTTAAATAGTTTTTTTGTCGATATACTATCTTCACCCGCTTCTTTATGGAGACCCTAATATATGTACAACCGGCAAGTGCTAATGTGGCAACCCTGTCAAAGTACTCGACGTTCCGCGGTACGCGTCCTGCAAGCAATCGCGAACTCCGGAATTTTTTCGTCTGCATTTCTACCAACGTACCAACGATCGTTCGCAGCAGAAGCGACGGTCTGTTGGACGTACAGCAACCACAGTTACGTCAAGCGGACAAAGACGGTATGAATGGCGGCGTTGGCGGGCTTTGTTGCCACATTTACCAGCCTTGGAAACACCATTAAGTGGTACTGAATACGGCGTCTTCAGATATGAGAGCTGCTCTTCGTTACCGTCTAGCTGCACCGACGTATATAATGGAGTTCTTTGGGTGCGAGGGATCTTCTCCCACCTATACCAAAACCGAACAGCTGATTCGGAAATAAAACCTAATCGGTGGTAAGCAAGCAAATGAGACCTTTGACTTAAAATAGGGTGAATCCAAAGTTTTCTGTTAAAGGGCCTGAATACACACATTTATACATACGTATTTGCCATGTAAAACACGGACTCACAATTTCTCGCATAACACACTCTATTTTCAAACTACATATATAACATTTCAGAAGGCGATAGTCAAGATCTTAATGAATGACAACTATTTTCGATTTTCTCAAAAAAGTTTTTTAATTTGCAAAAAAACTCGCAGTGCAAAATCATACATTCTATGAATGCCTGTAATTTAACAACCAAACATAATATCAAAAAAAGGGTAAATAGTTGCACAAGCGCAAGCCTTCTTCTTCAATTTGCTCTTTGAGTCATTACTGTAAGTTTAAAGGTAACTTCAGGAGCTTGGAAATGCGAAATTCATTTTTATACTGACCTTTGGACCTTTTGACTTTACCTTTGCATTTTTGGCCTTATCTTCCCTCATCTTAGACACACACACTGGAGAAAGGGAACAGGTGGCCACGCCTCCTCGCTAACAGGAGAATACGTTCTTGGATTCTCAGTTTCGCGCGCTTTACCCTAGACCCTTAAGTAATCTACTAATCTAAATTATAAACGTATTTACCTCCATTCGCAAGAAAACTATTCAAAAATGAACCGAAAACCCGAGATCGGCTGAAAATCTGTTTACAACCGTTTTCTGTGTGAACATATTCAGTTTGACCCGATTGGTTAAAATTAACAAAACGGTGATTTGACCGCATCGTGTGAACGGGTTACGGTCTACGAAAAAATACTGAACGGGTAGCCAATTTTCCTACCCGTGCCACACAATAGTCTTCATTTTAGGTTTCCGTCTCTCTTCGGAGGTTGGAAATATTATCAAGATAATTCTAGTTTTTGATGTAGCTGCTCTACAGGCTTAAAATTTAATAGCTCAATTGTTTAGTGACCTACTCTATACTATCCAGGAAACAGATGGTTGGGTTTAGGTCAAGAAAAATAGGGAGTCTCTTTTACTGTTTTGCCGACGTTTCGGCCTTTATTAGGCCATCTTCAGGGCACTAAAATTTTTTTTGTTTATACTTCAACAGACAAATATACATTACAGTTATAAAAAAATTGAATATATAAAATGACAATATACAATAACGAATTAAAAAGGAGGGTGATCATTGCTATTAAAAAAAAACCTAATATACAATATACAATAAACGGGTAGTACTTACACCAGTGATGGACTCCTTGAGTCAAAAATGGTGAAAAGGCACATGTAGTATAAAAAAAGTAAGGGCAAAACGACACGTAATAAAAAAGACAATAAGACGGAGATTGTCTATTCACAATCGATGTGTACGCCGGACTGGCAAAAATCATAAGTGTTTGTATAGGAATTCTATGGGGGCACAAAAAGGTTAGCAAGAAACATATTTATAAGAATAGACATGGAATACAGGGCGAAGTTGAAAACAGAAAATGTAGAAAAAGGGGTGGGATGAGGTAATGTAGAACAGTGTTAATTATAAAAAAGAAGAAGCACACATTTGCACCTATATGCTGTTGGGTCCCAGTAGGTAATGCTGCTAAAATTCTGAAAATCGGTACATCGGCAATGGAGTAGTTAGCAAACAACGAAAAAAATAAATATTCCTCAAACTTCATTTTTAGGCGTTTTAGGTTCCTGATCATTTTCTGCTTTTTTTGGGTGGGGGTGAATTTGGGGTGGTTGGGGGTGGAGGGCTGTAAAACTGAAAAATTTGTTGTATTCATAATAGTTTGTCCATTGACCTGAGGAAGAAATACCTAGCGGCATATTACACTTTTTTAAGTCCATCTGAGTCCATACGAGTTTTGCTTTATTTCGTTCGTTCTATGTATATTGTGTAATACGAAAACTATTAAATTGATGTTAATAAAATTTTGACACAGAATTTACTGAAGCAGCGAGAATGGAATACGCATCTGATTTGAAAAAGTCGTGTCAGTGGCGGCGCAGCAATAATAAAAAAATTAAAAATATCAAACAGCTCAAACTTCGTTTTTAGACGGTTTGGAGGCTCCTGATTATTTCGCATCGTCCAGTTGAAGCATGCAAAAAAAATCAGTGGCGAGGGAGACGCAAGAAACTATTTATGAAAGTTTTTGTGTTGGATGTTTTTTTGCGGGCGATGATTTGGTTGCAAGGAGATGTCAAACTATAGCTTCATGCAATGGGAAAATAATAAAGTGGTATCATCATTATGTGTGGGAAGTACTGAGTCAATCAACTTGATTCAATATTTTTCTCAATTATTCCGCAATGAAATGGCACAACTATCTAAATTTACATATCGAGGGGTTTATGGCATATTTAAATTATCAACTTTTCTCCGGTTTGGTCAATGTGAGTATCAAAGGAATCGTTTCCTCAATATGTTTTACGTGAAAAAGGTATAATTTATTTAAGTCCCTAGAGGTTTTTGACATGTGTGCACAAATGAAAATTAGGCTCATACTTTTACATACCATTAACGAAATATTTTTAAACTTCAACACCGCCTGTTTTAAAATTAGATATGTTTGAAACATGTTTTTGATCTAATATTAATGCGTTCGGTAACAATACCAATAATTCCTTCGATCACATTTTACAACAAATTGGGGTGCCTTGTAAGTACCCACAACTCAAAAGCATGCAAGTTTTTATATTTTCTTTTTTGAGGGTCCAGACTTCAATTCCATAAAATAATAATGAAAAATGAGCACCGTATGGTACTGACTTCGTCATATAAGCTGCTGTTCTTGCTATTTCTATAGCTCTGTTTGCAACTCTCTCAATGCTGGTGTTATTCACGATCAATGTTTGTCGGTTCTATATCTTGAAAATATTACAAAAGCAGTGATATAAAAAATTAGGGACGTTTAGGGCTCGTTTATTAATAAAATGTCTTCGAAGTGAGATGACCTATACACGCACGGTGTTTGGCATACCCTCCGCCAAACACCCTGCATAAGTCTTAAGTTTATAAATTTGCAATCACTCTTAAAATCAAGACAGTAGAAGAAAAGTTCCTTGTCCTTTTGCATGTGCGATGTAACAATATGCAAATTTAAAAATCTCCCACGACAGAACACTCATATGCGAACCAGTAGCTCTCACAGATTAACAAACAAAAATAAAAAAGCGCACCATCTGTTGTGGATTGTGTTTGCCCTAATGCTCCAGTGGCTTCTATTTTTAACGCACGCACACACGGCGAAGGTCAAACGCGACGCTGGATGCGAAAAGAGTGAAGAGAACAAAAAAGAAGCACAAGAAATGATGGGAAGAAGATGATTTCAAGGTCGGTTTTGCTGTTAGTACAGCTGCTGTTCGTCAGTATCGTCTGCACGTTGTTCATTCTGAGGAAAAGCCAGTAATGTCTAGGGTTTTTCGAAATCTACTAGATTTTTTGGTCCCTAAAATCCCGGGGTTAGTAAAACGGAATCCCGATGATCTATATTTTTTAAGTAATGATACTTTCAACCCTTTTTAACCTCTTTTCGATAGCACTTACCAAAGCGACGCGATTTTTCGAAAATCGTCGCGAACCAGAGTTTTCACCAATGTCTACCATCCCACCAACATTCATTTTTTTCCTTTTGCGCTCAAAAGACTTTTGTAGGACTTAATTGATTAATATCGGTAGTAGGTAATGATGCATGTGTAAATGTCGTTATTCTATTAGAGAGAGAGATAGAGAGAAAAAGAGTTATAGAAGTTTTTGATAGCGTTCTTCGTCTTAATGCGCGATGAAATTCTGATTTTAGTGAAAACCACAAACCAACCCCTAATTTTGGCGCCCTGTAGGATGGAAACTGTTCGGCGCACACGAAAAACGTAAAGACCAAAATTATGCAGATTTTGTTCTCTCTATAAATCATTTTAAGCTTTTCTCCCCCAAGGTCGCAAACTTAAGTTTAGGTTCAGAGGACCAATGTCTACCATCCCGCCAAATTTTATTTCTTTCCGACCTTTTGCTGTCAAAAAACCCCTACTGCCTAAACTAGTAGGTGAGAGGAGTAGTGTTTTTTGCAATTAGCTGATCTCAGTAACTGCCGCACAAATTATAATGAAGTTTGGGATGGGACTTGATTAGAAATCATATTAGGCAACGCAACCATATTTTTTGAAATTAGTGCATTGGCGGTGACGCAATTATCTAAAATCAAAAATCCCTAGAACCTCTCCAAACTTCGCTTTCAGGCGTTTTAGAGGTTCCTGATCAGTTTCAATTTTTTGATAAAAGGTGAAATTGCGGTGAAGGGAAGTTTGACCAACTCAAATTTTTTTATGTTTAAGAAGTATTGAATCAACCCACTTGGCAGAATTACATAGAAATAATGGCCAATTCAAATCATAGTCTTCGCGAAAACGTAAGATACTTGAACTGTATCTAGCCTAGATCATCATTAGAAACCAAATTGAGATTGAGATTGAAATAATTATTTAAACGTTTTAAGATGCAAAAATGCCAAACTCATCTCATGAAATTTAGTTGAAATTAAAACCAGAGCTCTGGGGACGGAGACTAATACCAAATCTGGGGAGATAATGCTTCAAATGGTATGAACATTGCATTCACTGTTGGCTTCTAATTAACAGTGCTGTTCCTAAGTGGCGCCGGGAAACAGTAACAAAGTCTACAGAGAACACGAGGCTAATGACCAAAGTAGTCGATGCCGATGACACAGAAGTAAAAAAAGTACCAGTACCAATAAATGTCATACAGGGTGTAACTGAATAAGTGTAAAATATTTAAGTGGGTGATTCCTCATTGACAAAAAAAGATACGATCTTTCGTATAAAGAAACTTCATTGGAGCTTCCCTTGTTAGGATACAGCCCATTAAAGGGGGTACATAAAATTTGTTTAACAATTTTTTTCACAAGCACTAAAAATAAAAACAATATTGAAATTAACCTGACATTTTCTACTACCAAAAAGACACTTAGCCAGTAATTTATTTGGTTTACCCCATTGTTGTAAGGGGTGGAAAACGCAACCCCTAAAATGAATTTCCAATGCAACGTTTTGTCTTATTTTTTGTTTACCATTTAAAAATTTATTTCCGATAGCCTATTTCATTCTAAACAAAAAATGTCTCTTGAATCCTTGCCCAAAATAAACCAGTTCGCAGCAAAAAAATATGTTTTTATGGTGATATGTTCGTAAAATAATTTTTTGTTGCGAACTGGTTTATTTTGAGCAAAAAATTCAATTGACATTTTTTTATTAGAATGAAACAGGCTATCGGAAATAAAGTTTGAAATGGTAAACAAATAATAATACAAGAAGTTTCATTGGAAATGCATTTTAGGGGGGTTGCCTCTTCCACCCTTTACATGCATGGGGTAAACCAAACAAATTACTGGCTATGTGTTTTTGGTAGTAGAAACTGTCAGGTTAATTTCAATATTGTAACCTTTTTAGTGCTTGTGAAAAAAATTGTCAAGCAAATTTTATGTACCCCCTTTAAGGAAATGTATCTTAACAAGGGATGCTCCAATGAAGTTTCTTTATATGAAAGATCCTATCTTTTTTCGATGAGGAATCACCTCCTTAAATGTTTTACACTTATTTAGTTACACTCTGTATAATCATGGATATCCAAGAACGTGGTACCCAGAATATCACAACGTACACAAAGCTAAACGCAAACAGCTGCATCGCAGCCCAGTAACTACCAATTTCTTCTTTTATCGCCTATACTAACAGGGAAGAAAAGAGGAAGAGCGAATGAGAAGAAGAAGATGGGCACTCTGAAGCCTGCATGTTGTATAGGTTGTTATCTTCTTTTTGCTTCTTTGCAGTGCTCCGAAAGTCCGCGTGTGTTATGTAATTGCCTTGTATGGGTTGGCCAGCCCGTAGAACGTTTTATGGGGGCTTTTTATGGGATTATGTAAAAATGGCCGGCCATTATGGTGCAGCCGGTGTTTTGGCGTTCTCTTTTTCTGGTTTTCATGGTCACGGTCAAGGAGAAAGACGGCGATGCTTCTGTGAGTGCATCACGGCCTCTGCTGAGCAGTGCGTCATTTTATACGGCACCAACCACAAAGGGTTTGTGCTTCGTTCTTAATTTTATTGCTGTGTGAGTTATTCAAATAATTCCTTTGGTGTGGGGTTATTTTCGTTATATGCATTTCAAAAGCTTGACTGACTAACAATAGGGCTGTTCCTGTTAGTAAGTTACCGCATGTAATTAACATGACTTTATTAGCTTCACTTGTATGTTTGTTTGTGAGTTTGTAATTTTCCTTTGGATTAAGAGGGCGGACCGAACTTTGCCGCGTAAACGATTTTGACGGCTTCAAATCCGTCGGACCAGCGGTCGTAGCCGCCGACTAAGGCTACGGCCAAGCTTGCGACCTGATCGCGGCGACAGAAACATTGCGACCAGGTCGCTGTGCTGTAAATTCTTTACACATGGCTACGCTTATAAATCCGCGGCAGCGTTTTTTAACTTGAGTCCAAAATCAAACTACGGATAATAATGATCTGTTAGCAATTAATAGGTAGTTTTCGTTGTTCTTAATTAATCTTACCGCTTCGGTTAACAAATACGTTGCCAGAACCGCTATTTGACAGATAAATAAATAGTTTTCGGAGCAAGACACCACTGTAAGATGCCCCCTAACCTTATTTTGAGCTACAACTTTGACACACACCATAACGTCAAAATAGCAGATGAGTATTGTGAATAGTTGTTGTTTGAAAGAAAATCATAATTCAATAGTGTTCGCTGTAGTATGCCCTAAAATGATGGACGAGTTGATTTTATTCTTATTCCTGTTTTTGGTCGTCTTCCTCGGTAAAACGAACTCCGACTCTTTTTATTATTTGCAACACACTCTTTGAGCTTGACGAATTTGGAAGCATTTTTGAAAAACGACTGATAATAATTGTTGCAGATCTACTCAAAAGTCAAAACCAGTGTCACTGTCAAAACCAAAACAGGTTATGATCTAATTTTTATTCGTGCTGCCCATGCGTGTCGCTTCGTTAATCGCTATGGCTGTCGTCCATACAATACCGGCATTTAGCGGTTACGATATACGAAAAACGAAATGCAAATGGCAAAGTTGTCAAATAGCGTTAAACGGAACATCACTTTGTAAGTAACTAAAACTGCCTAATGTCTTGAGGTATTTAAGAAAAATCAGAGGAAAAAATAATATCCACACGTCAGAGACACTTTAGCTGATTTCGTCTTTACCCCTGCATGTAGCGTACCTTAGCAATGTGACAAGATAATATTATATGGTTTCTGGATATGCACGTTCTTGGACTTTTTATTCCAGATTTTGCAATTTTCTGATAAACAATCACTTAAAGCACTTTATTTAGACATTTATATTTTCTGTGGGATCTCAATGTGGCAAATACCGAATTTTGCCGGGAGGTAAAAAAAATCAACCCAGCAGCAAGCATCATTCAGTTACTCACGAAAATGTCTAAAGCCTTCTCCATTTAACTGTTTTCCAATGACTTAATCCCGTTACATCGTCAACTTTCACTTTTTTAGTTTTATCTAAAAACTACAAATCATAATATTAAAAACGCCCGAATACCTGTAGATCACATCTGGACAGCACATCACTATATAGAGACAGTGACAGTATGTATTTATATTTAGAATAAATATTACAATTATAGCAAGAAATGGTTTAAAAATAAATTGTGTCAATAAACATTTGCTTTTCCTCTCTGTTTTTATCCTTGTTAATGAGTTCGCCCCAGACTGGCTTACTTCTATTCAAAATTTTCTCTTTATGCCCATATTCGAATGATCTTTTAACTTTGTATTCCCACAGCGCCGGCTGTGTTTGAATTTAATGTATAAATAATCCAGTATCAAGCATTTTTCACCCCCTCTTTCACCCCGATCCTAAACAGACTGAAAACGTGGTTCACCTGGTTGTTCCATCATCGATAATCGCGTTCGGAACGCAAGTATGGCGACCTGCATAAGAAACTGTGGAGAGGGTATTTGTCGCGACGATCCAAAAACGCTGATATTGACGTTTTCTAAATCAGTCGCTGACGCTGGTCGCAAGCCTGGCCGCCTACATAACAATCAATGGAACACATCACTGCGACCAGGTCGCAACGTTTCTATCGCCGCGACCAGATCGCAAGCTTGGCCGTAGCCTAAAGTTTGTTAATATTACACAGACGCTTAGCAATGACAGCTTAAAAGCCGTGACAAGCTGAGAACACCGTTCAAACCAGAACTATTAAAAATTCTCAATTTTTGGACATATTTGAATTTTTCGAAAGCGCCGAAAATAAGAGAAATGCATAAAACAAGCTACACATTCAAAAACCGTTAATTTTATAACCTATATTTACTTAATAAACTTGTCCTTGAATGAATAGTAGAATTGAAAAATGCAATAATATACAGGGTGTGCCATTTAAAATAACAACGTTACGCCTCGCCATACTGAAGCACCCTGTATAAAGTGAACATAATATTACGTGGTAGACCAGCCAATTTTGAACAGTTCTTATGAAAAGACGTTTTTTGTAACTTTAAGGGTTTAGCCGCTATGCTCCACGTGGCCCACCCTGTTTATCAAGTGCTGCATGTTACCCTAGTTTCTACGTTGTTCAAATAATCTACTAGCTGATGTTACTGTTGATACTGTCCTCGACCTTATCTGTTTTTAACAGTCTCGGGCTTTGCCTTCGCCAATTTGTAGGTACGAAAAACCGTTACAAAAAATATAAGTATGTCTTCCTAACCGTAGATTAAATTCCAATTTTATTTTTTATATATTTTATATATATTTTATTTAAATTGTAGTTTTCGGTCACTTCTCGAAAAGTAAAATCACTTTTTCTCAAACGTTTCCATATTTATTAAAATATCATCCTCAATGACGCCTTGAAATATAAAATTTTCATTTAGAATGTTGATACGAATTGTAAAAGGCAAAACCAAAAATAATTAATCACAAATTAAAAATACTTGCAGTGTGGTATTATAATATTTTATATAACATTTACGTAACTTTAAAAATGTGATTTTATTTTTAGAGACGTGACCGAAAACTACAAATAAAATAATTGGATTTACAAAAAATCTCATCCATTCCTAACAGTTAACGTGTTGAAGGCTTAAATATTTCAGCTTTCTTTTGAAAAAAAGACAATGCCACACACGTTCTAGTGGCCCATTGCCCAACTGGTATCTCAAGGTGAAGGCCAGCTGAAGTGGTAACAACAAAGGATTCCGCCAGCGGACAGTGAATCCATGCACGTTTTTTTTTTTTGCTTTTTGAGGTTATGTAACCAGGTAGCGTATCGGCTGGCGGTAAAGTTTTTTATGGGTTATTATGCAAAAGTATAGCGTGTCAGTTCGCCGGACGACTTTGGAATTGCTAATTGGATGTTTGGTTTGGATGTACGTGAGAAGTCACGAATGGATTTAGGTTCTCGAGTTTAGTTATATAGGATGATTATGAATCGATTTGTAGTCACTTCAAGCGAGGATTCTATATATTTGATGCTTCAGTCAGGCGAAAGTTTTATATACATACATATATTCCTCATATTTACTTCTCAACTAGCAAAATATATTCTATAAAGATTGTATATAAACCAGTATAGGATATATTTTATAGAATATCGAAATTCTTATATTATGCTACACAACCATTATAGGATCCTTATACATCCAAAAAAGGCCCATTTTTATACAACAAATTGGTAGTGTACTATAGTTGTACACAACTGTTATGCGGCTAAGGACCGGTTTCTCAATGTCCAGTTAAATATTTATCTGCAAGGTGACAGCAACTGTCAGATAAATTGTTTCAACAATTGAAGGCTAAATTTACGGAGTCACGTAAATGTTTACTGACAGTTGTATCCATAGCAACGCTATCTGGCAGATACCTATCTGACACTTTAACTGGACAGCGGTACTATGCAAAACGGTTGTACAATGCTTTATATTTTTCTATAGTGCTGCTGTTGTGCACACTACGGAACACATTTATCATGTTTTATATAAAGAAGCGTTTATGCTTGAGTATTAGCAGTAGCTAGTAGGCTGTGAAAAGTATCAATTTCTGTCGTACTCCAGCTTCTCTATGAGCTTACACTCTATACACCCTAGTTCGTCTGTATCTTTATGCTAAGTTAACTGTGGTTTTCTTCCATCTGAACAGTTTTTTTGTTTATATTTCATGGCTTGCTAGGTTGCTTATAGGTAGGAAAATCGGACAGCACCGATTTGATGTAAAATTTGAAATTTAATGAAAACTACTTGAGACTTACGTCCTCAACCTTATATCATTCGAAAGGCTATCAAATTATACATTTGAGTGTATGAAAAAATTAGACATTCTCAAATGGAAAAATCAGTTATCTTTGATTGAAGTTTCCTTTATCGAACTACCGCACCGATTTCTCAAAGGACAAGAAGAATTCAAATTTGTCCGCCCAACCTAAGCTGGCGCATTTTATGCTTAGTCACAGCCTTCTAAGTTTCATAATCGCTGCGATATTCAATTTTTATGATATGTACTTCTGCCAAAAATGGTGCTTTGCACCTAAACGGTTGATTTAAGTCCCATTTGTGATACATAAAATCGTAGTAGAACTGACCAAGGAATCTGAATATGCTATAATATATAGGGCGTTCTATTTAAAAAACAACTTTTATTAGACACCCTGTATAAAATTAATTATTTTTGAGACGTTAAGTTTGAATTACCCTGTATATTGTATAGACCACTACAAAACTATTTGATACAATAATTTTTAACTTTAACTTTATTCGGCTGTTATGCATTTGGACTATTTTGCTAGTTGGGTAGCCGCCTCTGACGTGTGAGACTTTCCGAAACATCGACTTGCCAAAATACTGACGTTATATAACACGATGCTAATACTTGACGTATTTCTTCCTTTTGGGCGTTTGTTAAATCATATCACAGAGTACAGATGCATCCAACTTAGCTCTCTAAAGCATGCACTATGATATATTCATATATTATCATTATCATTAGTATTACGAAGAGAAAAACAGTCTGTTATTTTTATATATCATATTATACACAGTACTAAATATAAGAACTGCTCATACATAGATTTCATAAGTTTTAAAGTACCAAAGATTACATTAAGGCAAAGAAATGTTGGCATATTTCACACGGGTAGTGATTGTTCACCTCTTGCATTAATGCTCAAGACATGTAACAGATTTACAGTGAAATATAGTGATTTAGATTTTTTTAATCAAAATCTTGAATTGTTCATCAGAAGCATTGACAATATTGTAGAGTTATAGGCTCTAGGCTCTCCCTTTTGTACTGTACTCTTACATGTAAGTACTGTATAAGTGTTTGTAAGATGTTTCCTTAAATAAATAAATAGATAAATAAATAAATAAATAAATAAATATTCAGTTCAAACATATATTATGCATATACCTAGGACATAAAATAGGTTGCGTTACTGTCAATGCTACGACTTCGCACGGTTTTAGTATTAATTCCGATGTAGGTATGGGACGACTGAGACAGCTGGTATGGTGGTAAACGCTAAACGCACTACCCATGCTACAAGCAACCAGCGACTCAATTGAAACAGAATTCGTTTTTAAGAAACCCTACAAAATAGAAATTATACAGAACAAAAACATGGAAGGCACTGGATGTGGTGTGTACTCCAGGTCTCTAAACCTAACAACAAACGGAACAGGCTGGCATATCAATAGCTGCAAATGAACTAATAACCAGGAGAGGTGTGCCTGGCAAGACTGTAATTATCTGCATCGCCAGCAGACAATCACTTCTAACTCTAATTTTAGGACCATGTGACCCTTCTGGAATGTTGACAACCACGGTTGCTGAAATAGCCAAAAAACACTCCCATGCCCAAATGGTACAAGGAGGTTTTGGCATGGCAATATTCAAGAATTACTTGGTGATGACCAAGTCAAAGCTATGTCTCTAAGGCCCGGTTGTACAATGCGAGCTTAAGCTTCGGCTTAAAGTAAGCCGACGTTAAACCACGTCAGTTGCAAAATGTCCGCTGTACAATGCTCGCTTAACCCCCCACTCCAAGCTTAACACGAGCTCACGTAAGCCGAAGCTCAACGCGAGCTTAGCTGAGGTTTAAACCTAACCTGATACAAGTGACATGATATGTCAAGGAGGAACCTTCAAATTGCTTGTCACTTTATTAGGTCATATTTTTTAAAAGATTTGTGTCTGATTTAACAAAGAGAGCAATTGAAAGAACAGAGACAGAAACGGTCGTTGCCAAAATTTGACACAAACTGTCATAAGTGCCTAACCAAAAAAGGTAATTTTTCAGATGATTATGTCAGTACGTATTACTTCATTGATGCCAACTGTAGTGAATTTCATTATGAACCAGGTTTAACTAAGCCGACGATTGTACAACAGATGTCGACTTTAAGCCTGAGCTCAGCTAAGCTTAGGCTTAACAAAGCTCGTGTTAAACCCGCATTTGTACAACCGGCCCTTAGTCGGATTCCTGACTGGTCATTATCAACTCAGAAAACTCCTCCACATTATGGGGTTAAGTGACACACCGATATGTAGAATGTGTGATAGTGAAGACGAAACTATGGAACACGTCATTTATGTGAGTGTCCAGAGTTATCTTCTATTAGAGAGTGTGCGTTCAGCAAGTCTTAGCCTACACCTAGCGACTTGTCCACCTTTTCAAAAATGCTAGGATGGACGATGACCTGAGAAAACAACTCCTTGGGAGGATGCACAATGGGCCAGTCGTGGCCTAAGTGCAGTGGGACTACTCACCCTCCCCACTCTACAGATGCAGATACCTAGTCCATGAAGCTTTTGACCTATTCCTAACTAGTGGATAGTAATAGTCTTTCCCTGAAAGAAAATACATTCATTACACCTGATTTAAGTGGCCTTCTGGCAACTAAATCTCTTGTTGCTTTATTACCGCAAGTTATGAATCACGGAATTCTAGTCATCCAATGTAATTTATCATTATCGCCTACGTGATTAAACGATGATATCTCTAGTAATTAGATTTAGATGCTGCATGTAGTAGGAAATAACGTTACATTTCACAAGAAAAATTTACAACGGACTTCTAATGGTACGCTCCGCCATATTCGGTTATGTAAATACATGAGCTACGGCTAATATTAGCATTTTCAACAGCAAAACGTATGATCTAAAATTGAGGCATTCGGATCCTGTAAATTATATGTCCTTATGTAAATGGTGCTTTTATCTTTGAAATCTTAAATATATGGCTTTATGCTGTTATGCGCTATTACTATGGTATTTTTTTTTAATTATGGTGAAGTGAGGCGTGAAACGTACTCTGAATGTAAATTCAGCATAGTCATTTAAATGAAGACTATAATATGTAGCGGTTCGAATGCAGCGTTGATTTTATGCTAAAATTCAAGATAGTAGATTTTTTACTATACCATGGTTTAAGGAAATAACAGATAGCAAGTGCAACTATTCGAAGGGCCATTATTTATTCACTTATTTATTTATTCCGCTATTCGGGGATACACCAGACACACGATCTACAATTAGTGTATTCACGAACGTTTTAAACGTTAGTACTTAATATCGCAAAGACATACAACTAGATTTCCAACCGAAATATCTAATACATAATATCTAACAATACTATCAGCAGCAAGCAATAGTCAAAACTAAATGTGAGCTAAAATAGGTAAAATGATGTATAAATGTAGATATACAATGTGTCCGGTCATTGGTGTCGGAGCCTTTGGGGGGATAAAATACCTTAATTTTTACCGAAAAATCACCCCTCAAAAGTAGTTTTTCTCCCACCATAATAAAATGGCAGCCATTTTGTTTTTTGTTTAATTGATGCACGAGTGTTGTACTAATTTAGCCATAGCTGCCTATGTAGAGGTTCTACAAACACAAAATAAGTGTCATTCGATATGCCGCTCCAACTAATGGTAACATTTTCCAAATTCCGTTTCATGTCAGGCAAAAAAATTATATAAACCAGCGCTACAGGCCTCGTAGGCCCTTGGCTTCTATATCTTCTCTACTGTTTGTTCTCCAGCTTCTTCGATCAGCTGTATGTTTTCTTCAATCGCCAGAAATGACCTCTTCTATGTCTTTTTGTGTCTCGTGCGTCCATTTTTTCTTTGGACGTCCCTGTCTCCTTTTACCCCCTTCCGCCATGAACAGCACCTTTCTGGTGCATCTTTGCTCTGACATTCGCATGATATGTCCCATCGGACTCTTTGAGCTCGTATTTTCCTCGTTATTTTTGGTTTCCCATATAAGATCATTACTTCCTCATTTATGCGTCTCCTCCACTGCCCTTCTTCTGTTCTAGTGCCTCCAAAAATCTTTCTCAACATTTTTCTTTCCCAAACTTCAAGCTTTTTCTCTTCTTGCATAGTCATTGTCCATGTTTCACATGCGTACAGGGCTACTGGTCGTATTAGCGTCTCATAAATTCTAATTTTCGTTTTTTTTTTTGATACTTCTTTAGCTTTCAAGATCTACTACCTTTCAAAATTCGTTTGTCTACTTCATATTCTTCTTGGCATCGGTTTGTTATAGTCACCCCGAGATATTCAAACTGCTCCACCTTTTCAAAATTATATTCTTTATTTTGTGTTTCAAATTTGATACTTTTGTTTTGTTGTAGTACATCAGCTTTCATTTCCATATATTTGGTTTTCTCTTCATTTACTAGCAGTCCAAATTTTCTTGCTTCACTTTCAAATCTTCTGAATACTAATTCTAAGTGCTTTTTTGATCTTGTAAGTAGTACAACGTCGTCAGCATATGCAATACATACAAAAAAATTGTTAAAAGGAAAATAATTACCTATTTAATTTTTGCGTTTTTACAATTTTATTTTTTTCAAAAAATCGAATCTGTTCACCTACACTCTTTTTTACTTCTAAGCGATAGTACATGATGTTTCCTAAAAAAATAGCCGTACTTCTTAGCCCTTAGTAAAGTAGTCCGGAAGCTATGATGGTTTGAATATGACCCTTTGTTGTCTAATCTGGCAGTTTAGAAGGCAACAAAACAAAATACTTAGTGGTCAGGACATTTATTTTGGGGAAAAAAGAAACGAATAGTGTTTCAACCATTGTTCGAAATGTCCTCCTTGGTGTTGCAGACATGCTATTGCTTTTACTGACACATGTTGCGCAGAACGACTAATCATCGCTTTGTCATTCCGTAATTCATTTCCAACTTGAATTATTTTGTTAATAAACTCCTCGCGTGTATTTGCCACGTGGACATAAAGTTTTCTACCCAATCAAGTGGGGTCCCGTCCGGTGAACGCGATGGAACGATCGCTTGGCCATCCGCCAAGCTCTTCCGATTTAACCGTTCCAGACTTTTGGTTATCTCAAAGATAGGGTATTTGAAAATAATCCTCGGACACTAGCAATAATAAAAGACACCAGCCGGCAAGAAATTGACAGAATGTTAAGAAACAAGCTGTAGTGAGCAACTGGTCACTGTCAAAACCGATACCAAATTTAGAAATAGCCAAAGTGATCAAGACGTCTAGTGGTGGAATTTAGAACCCAATGTTGTATGTGTGCCCGTGGTAACCAGATTCTTTTAGCATGTATGTGTACCAAATCAGAGAAAATGAAATCAAAGCACAGAAATGTTAAGATATGGTTTTTTTATTATTTGTTTCTTAACATTTGTTTTGTATTTATTAATCATGAGTGATGAGTGTTTATGGTATGATTTTATTACTTGATTCTTGTATTTATCAAATCATGAGTGCTTTGTATTTCATATATTTTACTGGTGAAGTATTTATATTGATGTGTTGAAATATACGATTCAAAAATGTCTTAATAATAGTGGTAAACTGGCTCTTGTTATTGATATTTGTATAATAAAGAAATGGTCATAAACATTCAGTCTAAATTATAAATAATAAAAATAGTAATAATAATATATGGTGGGCTATATCTCTGTTCAAAGTCAAGGAGGGAAATATGGGTAGGATGTGGAAAAATGTAAAATATCAGCATATATAAATAAATAATTATAATCAAACATATAAAGGAAAGCGCATAAATACATCAATAAATAAATATAAACAATAAACAACATATGTATAGAAGGGCTAGTTAGAAGAAACGTATGGTACGTGAGAACGCGTGAGCATAACCCACTTCCACCTACGGTAAGTGAATAGGCTTGTCCCGGGGACAGTCACCTTGGTTTCCAAATCCATAAAATAAATATCGTATATACATAAAGAGGATCAGTAAAGGTTGAAATAGATACACCTAAATAAGGCAGAGTTGTCTCTGCTCACCATCAACCTGCAATCCCTCAGGACCTAATACCCAGAGTAGACGTAAATCAGAGACCCAACACCATATAAAGTAGTCTTAAAAAACCTTTGTCAAACACGTTCACTATCGTAGCCAGACCACATTAGTTTTAATAATACAAACTCAAAAGACAACATACGTGCAGATATTCGTGAAAAAGACTCAAAAACGCTTTTGTTGAAATTTTGGTCTCCACCTTGTTACGTTTTTCAAAAACAATCCCCGCTCGTAATTAATAAACAAACTATCCACAAAACTATGGCAGCGATTACCTCAACCAGTGGGTAGTAAAGTAGTGACTTTATTCAAGTGACAAAACACAAAACCCAAAAGCATCACAGAACTGTAGTGTAGCTTTGAGTCACAGATTGAAGATTAACACGGAACTCTCACTCATGATCTGATAAATATCAAAATATCTGAACAATATAGGATGTAGTAATAATCAAATGCATTACTTATCTTAACTTCGTCGACTAATTACACTCGTACTCAGATATTACATTTTTTTATAAATCATCCGTCGATGACATCAAAGTCAAACTTCAGTCACGTGACCGCTAAAGGTGCGTTCTAACGTCTGGCAGCCAGGAGCGCGTTCCGGATCACCACAAAGCTATAATATATTGTTGGGGGTGGTCATTTGGTCGATATTATTTTTAGTGTGCAACAAAACAAATTTATAGAGGTTAAATTAGTATTTTTCATTTATAATATGACTGTTTTTTAGTTATATAAGAAATAAATAGGGGACTTTATTTTGCGCCACCTTGTACATTGTGTGTGTTTACTTGCTGTGCTCAATTGAAACCATGATAAATAAATAAATAGCGGTTTATTTCTACTATATTAATCAATCAGCGCAAGCTTCTGTTTGTTAACTGAAATATATACATTTATCTCAGACAAGGGTCATCTCGTATCCACCTTGACTTCTCTTCTAGCATTTTTTTCTGCCAGAAAGCATTAAAGCCCATTAGTCCTCTCACGCTTGACCGAAACTTGAAAAACTGTGTTGTTTTTCCGCTCATCCCTCCAAAACCACAATTGCAGCTGTCTGGAAGGGCTATTAAAAGGTTTTTAGTGTAGTGCGACCAAGCGGGACGGACAAGAAACATATCTTTCGAAAAAAAAAAGGAGCAGAGGAGGACGTGGCTGGTAATGCTCTCTGTCCGACAATTTGCTAATGATTCTTTGTCTCCGTAGTACGTGTATTCGTCTCTAGCTCTACCCATATATTTTAGTTCCATAGTTCCCTACAAAATGCTTATTTACAAGCATATCTGATGAAATGGCGTGTGACTTTCTTGATTTGCGTGGGTGTTGTATTATTATACTATTCGCAAGTGAAATCCGAACACTGAGAAAAAAGAGTTGCGGTTGATGAAATGCTGTACGACTAAAAGCTAACTCATTTGCCATAATTGATTTGGGTCCTCCATGTTGATAAACTCAGAGATGCAACCTCCCAAGTTGGCCTCACAGCATGTTCCAGTTCGTCCAGCGTGGTCGGAGGATTGGGTAACTCGCCTATGTATCGACCCATCCAATTCCATACTTTTTCAATTTGCGATAAATCGGGTGATCGTGGAGGCCAGGAGAGTACCCTGACCTCAGCTTCTTGTAGGAACCGCATCGATACCGCTGCAATATGAGGACGTACATTATCTTGCTGGCAGAAACCCTATTCGATGCTTCGGACATATGGAACGGCAATTGGTTCTAACACCTCATTCACATAACGTTAGGGAGTTATTGTGCCACCAATCACAAGTAAAGGTGACTTGCTGTTGAATGCATTGGCACCTCAAACCATCAAACCAATAAGACGGTGTACATGGCGCTCAACACCAAACTGGAGATCACGTCGATTACCCCGTCGTCGTCTTACGCGTTGGCGTCCGTCATGTTATTGGTCCCATTGCTCTTAGGCCACAACTGTCCCATTGTGCATCCTCGCAGGGAGCTGTTTTCTCAAGTTATCGTCCATGCTGCCAATAGGATAATTGCAGAAAAAATTTTATGTCGTTTACGCGTTCCTTAGATCCTAGTAAACATGACAAGTCACTTGTTTGGTTTTTTGGAATCGGCTGTGAGAGATATTCCAAAAATTATTTCATATCCCGGAAAATGCCGCGCAAACAACCTCTGCCGTCAGTGATATCCTATAGTGATGGGATGTAAAGTATTGATATTCGATATCGATAGTCAGTGCTAACCTAACATTTTGACGTTGATCATTATAACCACAAAACACAGTCACACACAAAAGTATACCCTGTTACCCGATACTTTAAACTGTCAGCCGTGTCATCAGCGAACAGCTGTTCGGCTAGTGATAACTAAAAATACCCTAGATCGAGTCTTGACGTATCAATTTTAAGCTTTGAAGGAATACAGAGCTGTACTGAATGCAAGATGACGAGTAATTGACACTTGGTGACGTTTTTCGTCTGTGGTCTGAGGTCTATGCTTATTTTACATTTTCTCGGAAAATCCGGCGTTTCTTCCAGTATATCAGTAAGGCTGGTCTGAATGATGATGATTATGCTTTAAATGAGGTAAGGATGAAGATAAAAGCATTTTTAGCTTAACCATGCACGAGCACTCCATGTACTTACTTGATACTCTTCTCCAATTGTACGCTGTACATTTTAACCAATAAATATCCCACTAGTGATGCAAGCTATTCACTGAATCGTCCTTACTGCTAAATATAGGAGTATTTTCATATTCATTCAATTTTTTGTTTGCAAAAATAGTCATTACTTTTTGGCAATGAGATATTCAGTAAGAATATTAATAATACAGTCCTGATCGCAGGATTGCCAATCAACACCACTAGTAAAAAATTAAATTTAAGATACACTTCTTCGTCAGCTGATACCTATCAAATAGACGTCAAGCCAGTTTAAAGTATCAGGTAACAGAGTATACAAAAGTCAAAAGAGTAAAAGTTAGGCTAGATTACTAATTCACTTTGTAGGGATGGACATGAATTAGATTCTATCTTTGGATTCATTCATAATGGGATGCGCCGAAATAAAATGATGGCTCCGATTAATTGCGAATCTCGGTCACAATCAGGATGAACTGTGATACCTATCAGATATAAAAATGTATTGCAACGAAAATGCTAGTGGGTTAATTGCCTGTTTCAAATATGTTTTAAGTATCAATAAATTGAGTCGCATTGTTAAAGAATTCAGATCATCTTTAGTTTGCAGTTGAATCTCACTGACCTGCGCTGTAGCAGTATCGATTGTCGATATCGATAAGATACCTGTGACGTCAGCCCTTATTTTAAGTCACGTGGAAAAATTTGAATATATCTTTACTTTATTTTGCAAATATCTTTTTTTGGCCGTCAGTAAAATCATGTTTCTGCTTCTTGATATGGTTTTCTTTACGCTATGTATACTCTCGAGACGATTTCACGACCTCTGCAAGTACCCTATTGTAGGAAGGTGAACAAGTCGCTAGGGGACATCTCCCTTATGTGAGCCAAGACTCGCCGAACGCACATTCTCTGATAGAAGATAATGTGGAAGCACTAGATGCGGATGACATGGTCCTAAGCCCATTTCATTCAATCTGTAGTACACCGTGCGGATACGAATGGGCCTCCCTATAGCTGCATACCAAGCGCCAGCAACAGCTCAAGTGAATCGCATTCCGTCTTGAAGGGCCAGTGGTCGTAGATAACGATCTTGGCGATCTGTAGTGTTCCAGAACCTCTAGCTCGCTGCATTCGCACTTCTGCGATCCATGCGCGCCATGCTGCTACAACTGTAGCCACGAACGCCCCATCGTTACGGCAATTGCTCTGAAAGAAGCACCACGTTCTCGTTGACCTACAATCTGACCCAGTTCAAAGGGGCTTAACTGCGTAACTGGGGCTGTCGTCTTCTGGGGGGCATCTTCACACAACCAATTCATCTCTTGCACACAACCAACTGGTCCCTCGCACATTTGCAACCGATATCATCGTTTTTGAATCGACAAAAGACCATGCGTTCTTTTTACACGTCTCGACTTTTTTCGAGGCAGGCAGGTAAATAGCGTCTGAATGAACAAAAAGTGTTACATGTGTACTAGAGATGGTACTGCCAAGCTGTGAACATATTTTCAATGCAAATATCCCTGGGTGTTCGGATTTCACTTGAGTAGTATATTTACAAAATCAAAACATAAGCGTGAAAAACGTAGATAGTGGCAAGGTACAATTCTGAAGAACAAAGCTAAAGGGGCATATAACATGTTATTTGTTGAGTCAACGTTGAAGGATGGAAAAACGAAAACTGAAAAAAAGTGTTCGAATGAGACTTGACAGCATGTGTTGCAAAAGCTTGCCACACATAGATATTTAAAAAAACTTACAAACTGTCCAAAATCAATTCCCCCAGCTGATCAGTTGGCTGTAATTTTAAGGGTTTTGACAATGGGTGAATCATTTACATCTTCAATGTACTCCAATGTGCTCTTAGCCCATTTCTTGCTTACTGCAAATTATTATATCGAAACTGGTACTGTAGTATTGCCAATGGAAATCCTGAATAGTGCCTTTGAAATTTGTTAAACCCTGCTTTGAGTTCATTCAAGTATGAGAGGTCTCTGTGGTATCACCCTGTCGAATAATTGGTATACAAGCAATGATTACTAGCATGTCATTTTTTCCTAATGTACGCGTGTTAGTGTTACAAATAGCTATATTTAGTTGCCATTTATATTCGATAAATCTTTGTACTTGTTATGTTGTGAAACATGGGTGGAATAATAAAGATTGAGTTTTGGAACACGAAATAGTATTTCATCGCTAAGATACTCAGTAGTGCTGCTAGATTATCGCGTGTTACTATATAAAGCGGCCTACAGACGTTGATGCATGCTGTGATTCCTGAATCGACTCGACTTGCATCAGTTGCATAAGTTCCCACTCAAATAGAAACCTGTTGCGATGCCTGAGTCGACTTGATATTTTATGCAGGTTTGATGCAACACAAGAATAGTAGGATGGAGTTATTTCTTTGCATCGAAGCAATACTATACGCGTTGAATCTGCATCAGCGTTACCGACTCGGCGTCATGGCTCGCCGACCAAAATGGGATTCCAGACTTAAAGCTGCCTAGAGACGTTGATGCATGCTGTGATGCAGGCATCGACTCCTACGTTTCATGATGCAAATAGCAGTGTGTGTAGTACTGAATCACGTATTTGGCATCAGTTGCGACTTGCAGCGATGCAGAGTCTGGAATCCTATTTTGGTCGGTGAGCCATGACTCCAAGGCGGTGACGCTAATGGTTTCAATGTGTATAGTATTGCCGTCGATGCAAAGAGGATATCAAAACGTACTTCATTCAACCGAAGGTAATTCCGATAGTCCACTGGCTCATGTAATTTCAGCTCTTTCAGTAGATTTGCACTTGAATAACGTTTCCCTCCTATAAACCATCCATTGGACCATTTCCTTTTTGATTTTCTTGCTCGGCTATGGAGAATAAAGAGTAACACAACTACTGCTAAGAAAACTGATGTTGGTGTTGAATAACGCACCAACTTTAAAAATAACTCACTATTCTTGTGTTGGATGAAACGTGCTATAATATCAAGTCGATTGAGGCATCAGAATAGGTTTCAATTTGAGTAGGAACTTGTGCAACTGTTTCATGAAACCTTGAGTCGATTCAGCAATCGCAGCATGCATCAATGTCTGTAGGCCGCTTAAGAGATTCCGAAAGTATGTAAAACCTTGTTCTTGAGGAAGATCCTCATACTGATACTAGCACTGCGAAAAATATACATAAAATTTAAGGACTGCAGAAGTCAGCCATCTGAGCATGAATATACGTATCATGAATCGGTCATTACTACAATGATAGTGGTCACTGATTAATAACTTGTGCATTGCTACAATGAACCGACTAAGAGTAACTAATGTATGTCATTTCGTAAAATTAATAACCTGCGATAGTAGATCTGTGCTCACTGTTCCTTTATTGATCGTACACTAATCATGACTTAATTTAATTCTGCTTATTGTACTAATTGATAGTCATCGATCCACGTTTAGGTTCATTAGTTTAATATTCTGTTGTTGTTGTGTACAGGGTTTCCCAGAAATTCATTGTCACGTTATATTCTTGTAAAAAAAATTCAAACGAAAACTTGGAGGAATTTTTGAAAGTACTATAGTGTCTATCATACCATGCTTTTGCAGCATTTTTGTTGTACTTCAACTCCTAAAACTCACCCCATCTTTTTTTTCAAACAGCACCCCACAACTTTTCCTACATTAGTGAGGTCATTATTTTATCTGAAATCCTGTAGTGTCTTTGATTTCACGCACAAACCAATTTTTTTTGTGAACTAATAAAGTAAACATAATTATGATAAAATAATGGTCTGTTTGAGGAGTAATATTTTCGTTATAAAAAAGGAAGAAAACGAAATTTGATTTCGATAGCATGTATTATAGGTCATTCAGTACGTTGAAAGTCCCACTTAGTTTACTTTTTTATCTGTTTTTTGCGTCAAACAAATTTTTATATAATGCCTATGATTTTACGAAAAAAATAAGTTTGTGTATGACATTACAGGTACCACAAGATTTGAAATAAAATAGGGATATCATTAATGTAGGAAAACCTATGGGATGCTATTTGGAAACCAAAATCGGGGGTGAGTTGTCGGGGATGACGTACAAAAAAAATTTTTTTGAATGCATGGTATGATAGACCGTTTAGAATCACAACTCAGTTTCTGCTTGATACTATTTTTGTTACAAAAATATCATGTGTCAAAGAAATTCTGGGACGACCGGAATTATATAGAAAAGCGCCTAAAAATTCAGAAGATATTTGATCTACTTTTAGAAATTATGGGTGCTAGATCTTAGACGTTATTATATTGAATCATCACAAAAACTGTGATCTAATACATCTAATAGATGCAAAAAGGCAGCAATATTTGTTCGAATAAATTAATACAGCGTAACGGTATTACAAAGAATGCTAATGACTATGATATCATTCCAATATGATCTATTACATAGACTGCATCAGAGCCAATAACATAAATAAAGAAAAACATAGACTGCAAAACAGTTAGTATCCCAAGACCTTACTATTTATTATGCAACAATTCGTAATGTAGAAAGAGCAGGATGTTTCTCAAATACTCATAATAATCAATGGATCAATCGTTATTCAAAATCATTCCCCACTCACCTAGTTTATGTATGAGTGGCCTGATTACCATCAATATATCATAAAAATGTTGCAGCAATTCAAGAGCATACGCCATTAGCTCGAAGACATTGTTGCAGATATGTGAAAAAAATGAGTCATTATAACTGTCATGTGGAATGTGAAAGGGAACCATAAATTTCACTGATAGTTTGTTTACTGAAGATAATGATTCTAAAAACGGCAATAAAGAACAAAATGAGTTAATGTTGTTATGTTTAGCAACACTGTTGCAGCAAGCGCAGCATTTATTAAGTCAAGGATAGGTTTAATTGATTGTTAGGTGCGTTGCATATCAAAATTTTTAAATCATAAAACAAATAGCACAGTTGTAAAAAATCGAATATTTTTCGCAATATGAAGACATAATAATTTGGTGTGACCTAGAAGCAAACTGTAAGTAAAAAAGACATTTTTTATATCAGACGTTTTGACTTTAACATAGATCATGATACATTTATTTTCTACGAAGCTGTATATGAACCCGCTGTACTTCTACCGTAAACTTATTGAGAAAAAATTAGAAAAAATTTAAAAAAATTGGCTGAATTTAATTTCTTGCCTTTTATATCTGAAGTAATCACAACTTATAAGGCATTGCGTGCATTTTGTTTAAATAAGAACATTAATAAGGCTTAGTAATACATCCTACATAGCATATAAAAAAGTTCGCCAAGAATAATAAGCGGACTCCAAAAAAAAAATGTTTTCAAACTGCTTCCTTACTTTATTAGAACTAAATTTCGATTTTTTAACGCAATCGCCCATAACAATACTTTTTTATCTCATTCCGTTGCGTTGGTCCTCAATTATGAAAAAAAATGACGTTCTATCTTCAGCGTAAGCTTTTCTAGCTTACACAGACGCTTCATGTAACGACAGTTAGAATATCTTGTGCTAGAGATCGAAGGCTGTGATATTTTTTTATTAGACAGGGTATTGGGTAGGGATCAATGGGACGAGTCAAAAAGTATGCCTTGACGATATTTCCTTAAAAATCGAAATGTAGTTCAATGATTAAATATTTCTAAAAAATAGTTTTTAATGCTCACATCCCTTTACGGCAGACTTTTTTATTCGCTAAGCAGTATCTCGTATTAGGCTTTATTAAGGGTCTAGGGTATAGCGCGTGAAATTGAGAATCCAAGAAAAGACGTATTCCCGTGTTAGCGAGGAGGCGTGGCCGCCTGCTCCCTTTCTCCAGTGTGTGTGTCTAAGATGAGGGGAGATATATCCAAAAATTCAAAAGTAGGTCAAAAGGTCCAAAGGTAAGGTCCAAAGGTCACCATAAAAATGAATTTTGCATTTACAAGCTCCTGACGTTACCTTTAAACTCACAGGAGTGACTCAAAAAGCAAATTGAATTGGCCTTTTTTTATATCGTGTTTGGTTGTTAAATCACAGACATTTGAAGAATGTATGATTTTGCATTGCACACTAAAAAACTTTTTTGAGAAAATCGCAAGTAGTTGTCATTCATTAAGGTCTTAACTATCGCCTTCTCAAATACTGTGTACGTAGTTTGAAAATCAAGTGAATTTTGTTCGAAATGGGAATCCGTGTTTTAACATGGCAAATACATATGTATAACTGTGTATACCCAGACCTGTTAATGTTTTTATTTCAACGGAGTACAAGCAATGCTTTAAAAGTTACAATTATTTCAAATAAAGAGGACAAACAAATTGATGGCGAGGCTTACAGTAACCCTTTTTTGTATGCTGATATCCGATCACACAGATTAAGTAAAAACTTGACCTCTCCTCACTCTTAACACATTTTCTTGTTAATTTCAAGTATAGTGTATAGCATGTCAACTTATTACAGAAGGAGTAGACCATATCAGCTCTTTTCATCCAATTAATATCCTTTGTTCTGCATACTGTGAAAGTACCAGTATTCCAAAATCGATTTCACATTACCTGTCACCGTTCTGGTGAGAGCACGTGTCGCCTTTAAAAGGAAACTTGTTATTCAGTCACACGAATTGACAATTTGGGATTCTGCTTATGACGTTGAAATTTGATTTTCCTTGGTGAATTTCCAATATATACACGCCCTTCCGCTTGGAGCATAACTAAGCATTCGAAAATATTTATGTGAAGAAGGAAAGTCGGAGGAATCGCGAAATCCCATTTTTGCTCATCTTCTGTGTATACATATATTCATGATGGAGAAATCGCGCGTTACGGGAAGTAGATGGACTCTTCGTAATTACATGAGCAAGTTTTCGAGTTCTCAGTTTAGAAAAATATCAAGTATATTACTTATCAGAGACATTATTATGTCTCTTTCAGTTGGATGGCTCATATTATAAGCAATATAGATAAGAACTAGATAGATGGAACTGTTGTCCAGAAAGACTGTACCCAATACATTGCATAATTTTATACAGCAATATGTTTCGAATGCGTAAATTGAACAAAAAATTTAGTCAATTGATTGAATCAGTATTTGTCACGCATTACGGTGATAAGAAGCTATAGTCTGAGGTCCCTTTGCACCCACATCATTGCCAAAAAAAAGTGTGTTATGCCGCTAGGTCTTTCTTTCGCAAGTTAATGGATAGCCTATTATGAATTCAACAATTTTTTTTATTTTACAACCCCTACCCCCAATCACCTAAATTCACACCCACCCAAAAAAAAGTAGAACATAGCAGCATCAACCCTAAAACGTCTAAAAACAAAGTTTGCGCTGTTTTTATATTTTTAGGATGAACTAAAGAATCCTTGAACTTCTAAAACATTATGCTCTGAACATCTTTTTAAAGCTTGTCAATGTCACAGAGTATTTGACATTTGATAGAAGGTGGTTAAATTCTCTCACAGAGGTACAAAAAAGTTGAAAATAATCTATTACTTTGCAGATGAATCTAGTCATGTTACGCAGGAATGCAGAAAATATTATTCCTTCCCAAAATTATTTTTGGATTCTCTCTCTCTCTCTCTCTCTCTCTGCTTTCTCAGTAACTAGCTGGTATTGTTTTTTTATGGTCAGCCTCCCGCAAAAGCTGAAAGCCTATGGTGCTGCGAGAGGATAAGTATTTGTGCACGTTAGATTCGAAACGCTGCAGGTTTTAGCCGTCGTCAGGAACCAAATTACCCGGCAGCTCATTCCACAGCGTCAAAGTTCTCCAAAAGAAGGAATGCTGGAGGAGACTGGTTCGGGGAGTAAGGACCTCGACCTGCTAAAGATCAGCTCACAGAGCCTCTCTAGTGTTCCTCGTTCGGACGGCCTTTGGTGTTATTATCTGGGAGAGCTCACTCGAACATCTTCCGTGATAGAATCTGTAAAACAGGGACAGGTCAGCCACCCTTTTTCGATGTTCCAGGCTTTGGAGGTCTTTTGTGAAGTAGGCGTATCGATTAGTCTAATTACGCTCTTCTGGATAGTGTCCAGAAGCTTCAGAGTGTGCTTCAGAGCGCATCCCCACACATGGGAGCAATACTCCAGCGATGGTCGGATCTATGCCTTGTAGAGCAGCAGCAGTTGCTCTGGTGTATACAGATTCCTACAGTAGAACGCCAGCAATACGGACGACGTGGTCGTGCCAGGACATGTTATTGTTGATGCTGATCCAAAAAAGCTTGATGGAAGGTGATCATATTTGCATTGATCTGTAAGGCATATTACTGTCGCCGACGTACCATCTCCTGGGATGATAGTGGCTTGCCTAGCTTCATGCACGATATTAATGTACTGTCGAGTGTACTGTCGTCTGCGAAGCTGTAGATTGGATTGGATGTTATTTCCGGCAGCTCGTTTATGTACAGCAGAAATAGTGTAGGGAATAGGATAGATCCCTGAGGACTACATTTGACGAACAGCTTTCGACTACAACGGAGATCGGTCGTTCAAAAAGCTATTTAGTCACTGGTGCAAGCCAGGTCGCCGTCCATATACAGCAAGCTTGACCAGAAGGCCCTCGTGCCACACTCTTGTGCTGAAATTTGATTATTTCATATGCTGATTCTACCGCTGTTGTATCCAATCACAACAGCTAATTTTTTTCGGGAATAGCCAGACCTTTCGTGAAAAGAAATGCCGGCTAGTGCGATGATTAATAAAAACGGAAAAATTTAGTTTGCACACCAGGTCGGGAAAAAAACATTGGCGAACATTACTGCAGAACATTTTGACGGATGTTTACAGAACTCTCACCATACACCTTGAAAATCTTGTGGACAATCATGCTAGTGAGTACATAACAGTATAAGTTAGCTGAAGTTTTTCTCTTGCTTTCCGTTAATTTTGCTGGGACAAAACAAAACAAACGATGAAACCGTTTATACAGAGTAATTAGGGACTCTTACTTTTTGCCTCATAAATTACATTTCTAATCTGTTGGACGAAGTTTTAATGAAATTGCCGCTTCCAGAACCTGATTTGAATACGCTTGAAATAAAATCGATAACATAAAACGGCACGGATTTAACTAAAGGCTAGGATACCCTACGAGGGTGTCACAGATTATCCAACCATCGAATCTAGTCTAGCCTAATCCAATGACAATGAATGAATGGTTTTCAGCTCTATTGAAATCATTTGAACAACGTTGTTTTAGATAGTAATCTTATAAGTAAATGCAAGTAAACTACCAAAAAGTAATAAACATCCCCAAAGGGTTCAATTTGTCCTGCCTTTTCCTGTTATTTCTATTTGAAAAATCGGTGTCACTGAAAAACTGGCGTGGACCTAGATAGAGTCCAAGGGCCGTCATCAAACGTCGAACAAACAAAGGAATGGATTGGTTTTCTTGAAATAAGCATAAGTGCATTTGTATAAGCATTTTGTGACGTTAAGTTATATAGTATTTTTCCAAATGTACTTCTGAATTAGACACCGCGTGTTGTTCGTGCTTAGCGAGTAACTCCCACGTACCCCTCGATTTTCCACATAAAACCCTGCTCCTGAGGCCTGTCCACTTGCTAGACGGGACACCCCTGTGCAGGGGATCTGAACATATGTAATATTTGGTCAGAGCGGACAGATTCGTACCTCGTGATGTGTGACCTTCAATGTACAAATCACAGAGCTGGTTTCAGGTAGCTGTCTGCTAAAAAACAAATAGTAATTTTGTTCATCAAAACGCATTGATTTGCGCGGCGAGGTGTGAGGCTAGGTGCGCAACTCCAGTATCTGTTCTTCGTTTGTTTCTGTAGTACTGTATATATTTTTTTGGCATAGAACTTATTGATCACAACAGTAAATAATAAGTACAAGTGATAAGTCAATCGTGCGAAAAAGAAAAGCAATACATTTAAAAAAAGAATAATACATATACAAGTGCTCATTAAGAACTTGTGGTTACAGCAGGATGATCACAGACAAACGGGGTATCTCCAAATTCCTCCAAACTATAGAAATAGTGTCTAAAATGATTTTTCACAGCCATCATTATATAGATCCACTCGCAGCGAGTTTTTCACTGACTTAGTAAGTTTATACCAAGTCTGTCTGAGTACATTTCTAGATCTAGTATTGTGATGATGAATCTCAGCACTAGTTGTGCAAAGGTGCAAATTTGACGAGTGTAAAATAGATTAAAATGCTAGGCAGAGGCATGATCCGTAAATATTTGAATAGTGGCTGACAATTGGCTCTGAACTCTTCACCCATTATCAAGCTTATTGGTTTTTTTTGTTAAACAAAGATTTTGTGTGCGTTGGACAAATTGCCCCATAAAATAGTTCCGTACGTCAAATGAGAGTGAAATGATGCAAAAAATGTAGAACCCAATGTATCTAAATCAAACAACTTTTTTAAGCATCGGAGGACCAACAAATGTTTTGATAGTATGTGACACAGTTCGTCCACATGATTTTTCCAAGAGAGCCTATCATCAAGATGAAAGTAGCTTTGTAAATTCAAACTGACAGGTATACATTACACCTGTCAGTTTGAATTTACAATTGACGAGTTGGACAATTAACTTAACCGCTTTGAATTATCACTTGACGCTTTATGAACTACAGCTGGAAAAAGTGTAGTGCTTCCTGACAAGAAATATTGAGGAAATGAGTATCACTGCAGCTCATTAGTATTAGAACATCATCTGCGTACATGCCACACAGTCGGTAGATAATAAATAATTCAACAAATCGTTTATGTAGACGATAAAAAATAAGGAACCCAGGACTGAACCCTGTGGTGCCCCATAGCTAAACGAAATAACCTGAGATGTATGACGATCAGTTGTAACGCAGAGTATTCTTCCTACTAAATATGACTTAAACAAATCAAATAAATTATGTAAGGTCAAGACTACACGCTCTCCTTATTCTAAACTATGTACTATGGTATCCTCTACCTTTTTTGCCGGTAGTGCCGTAGAACATTTAGTTCGAAATCCAAGTTAATTAAATATCAATCGTCGCGCGGCGAGCATCGTGGCGAGATGAACTACTCCACTATGTTTTTACCCTTAAGCAGTTTTTGGGAGAAACAACTTTTGATGGGAGACGAATGGTTCGTTACGTTGAGCAGGCTCTGACCACTGGTTTACCTGTCTCTAGAAAAGACGGTCTTCCTCACCCAAACTTGCATAATACGTGTAACATAATATCTAGCGTCCAAAGCAAACAACCTGTACCCATCCGCTTATGGAAGTGACACCGCGTCAGCATGCGAGTACACCGGTTGCTTGCCCAATCACATTCACGGTAATAGTTTATTCTGCTCGGCCGGGTGTCAATTGTATTTTATTCAAGCGCCGATGTCCGTTCCTCATTTTTTCCTGTGGAATCGTTAACAAGGATTACGTAAGGCAGGTTGTATAAGAATATGGATCTCGGCGATGCTAATTCAATTTGTCTCTTGCATGCCAGGTCCGTATTTAAGGAAATACAAGGAGCCATATAAAGATGTCAGCTCCGCTCTCAATACTAATGTGAGTCACCTTTTGATGCTAGTATTTTGCCTCGACAAATCTCTTACACAAGCTCTCGTATCACGTACAGAGATAGTTTCTTTTTACCGAAGACTTATAGAGCTTATTGACGCAGGCAAGTTTCCCGTTGGGATATTGTGCTATCTCTGTAGGGAATTAGATTGTGACGAACATAATAAGTTTTTAATCATTATTGAGAAATATGGATTTGTTGGGCAATGTTTCCGTTATTCCATCTATTTTTTGGTTGAAAAAAAAAGCAGTACGGCATTGTTCAATATACTGACTTATTGAACAGCTTCACATCAAATACTTTCGATATCATCACTGGAGTTCGATTCTGGTTCTTATCTTTTTTCTTTTGTACATCAATCAGTTAGGAAGCGTATATTCAGGATTCCATTTTGTGGCATTTACCTATCTGTTTTAATTTCAAATGAATCTGACAGAATTCGTCAAAAGGGACAAAATTAATGTGTAGTTTTCTCAACATTCTCTGTACCTAAATCCCTCTAAAAAAACCCTTATTCGTTTCCATTATGCACAAAAAAAACTGTTTTAAAAACCCTGGAGTTGCATTGAGTAATGGACATTTTTCTTTTAGTGAAAACACCAAATTTCTTGGAAATTATATTGAGCCTCACCTCAGCTGGAAAGCCCATGGTGAGTTTCTTATACCTAAAAAAAGCTCTCAAGGTTATGTCCTGAGGCAGTTAAAACCTATCTTAACAAATGAATAATTAAAATAAGTTTATTTCGGTAATGTAGACTAAAATAGAAATGTATACCATGACATGTCATGGTATACATTTCTAAGGTTGGTTAACACTTTCTGAAGATATGTTTTTAGCTGCGAAAATATTTATCCGTGCTTTGGCGGTTATTTCTACAACACAAACCTGCAAAAATGTGTTTTAAATATTTAACATTTTAACTGTCACGACTTTATTTATGTTTGAAAAATATGTATGTTTTTAAAAACAGTACGAATTTTAAACGAAAATGTGACATACATAAGTTTAATACAAGAGACAGCAAAAATATTCATACAAGTTTTAGTACATCGAAGGTCGCATTTCGGTCACCTAATAATCTTGACCCTATTTTATTTTATAATCTTCCGGACCATATAAAAACATGTTACCTTCAGTCATTTTAAATTCAATTTAATGTTACAAAAATGGTACTATTGAGTTTATAAAAATTGTCACTTAGGGTTAAGTGCAATTTTATTATTTTTTATTTAATAGTTTTGGGTGATTTTTGAAGGTTCCAAAACAGTTTTGTAAACTGTCTTATGGAAACAAATTATTTGTGTTTGCATTTATTTGCGACTCAAAGGATAAAAATGAGGTAAAATCAATGGAAACTGATTTTTGATTTGAAGACTTATTTTATAGTGCCTAATAAATATATATTTGATATAAAAAAAAAGTTGTTTTGTGATGCAGAATTGGTATTCCTTATAATATATGTTATGATTAGGTAATCGAAACATTTTTGAAACTGATCACTGCATATTGAAGTAGGGACATTCCATTACCACTTCTATATCTTTAATTAAATCAAATCCAGAGTACCAGAGTAAAAAATTACCTTATTGTAAATTCGTTATACGAGTTTTCCAAAAATTAATAAAATACCGATATGTTAATAGTGTATTATAGCGTAGAATATAAAAAAAATATAACACGATCGGTCTGACCGTAATTTCAGTTAATACGGCACTGCATCTTGTGAACTCTGGGATTATTGACTTGGTTCGATATCGACCAAAAAGGGAAAAACGAATTAAGGTTATGTAAGGTTTAATGTTGTGTACGATGGATGAAATAGTGGCCTCTAGCGTCGTATGTCATTTACTCTTTAATAAGTATTGATTGTTATTATGTAAGTTCGGAGGTGCGTATGAAAATATATTAAAATCTACTATTTCATAGAAGTATCATATATCATGTGTAAGGATAACTTATTTACGATATCCCAAAAAACCTATTGAGCCCTATTGGCTGTAAAATCTGTCACCTCCATTGCGTTTCGTTTTATATTAGATCTTCAAACTAGTGTGTACTATGTGAAGTATGCAATTTCACGATAAGAGGAAGATTAGGAAATATCCCATAATTAAGATGAGTTGTAGAAGCTTTATTTGAAGGCGACATGGAATTGGGAATGGAGCAGATACCACCATTGCTAGCAAGATATTTTAGACTGATCTCGGCAATATTAGGTTAGCTAAATTGTAGTGTACATTTCTGTAGCCTATACCTCATACAAAGCCTAGCTTTCGAGGAGGCAATGTTTGTATTTCACTATTTATACAAATAAATGATGAATTTTATAGACGATCGAAGAGCCTAGAGTCCATTTTGAAAGCACTTTATCCCCCGAATCCATGCGCTGCATTTGGCTGTATTTTTAATCAGCGCTAAAACATATTGTGTCTGTCGTACTGGGATTAAATTATTTTTCATTGAGTCAGATACAGTACATTTCAATGAAAACTATTCACCTTGAATAGTTTTAATCAAGACACTGTAGTGAGCAACTGGTCACTGTCAAAACCGATACCAAATTTAGAAATAGCCAAAGTGATCAAGACGTCTAGTGGAGGAATTTAGAACCCAATATTGTATGTGGGTCCGTGGTAACCAGATTCTTTTAGCATGCATGTGTACCAACTCAGAGAGAATGAAATCAAAACACAGAAATGTTATGATATGGTTTTTTTATTATTTGTTTCTTAACATTTGTTTTGTATTTATTAATCATGAGTGCTGAGTGTTTATGTTATGATTTTATTACTTGATTCTTGTATTTATCAAGTCATGAGTGCTTTGTATTACATATATTTTACTGGTGAAGTATTTATATTAATACGTTGAAATATACGATTAAAAAATGTCTTAGTAATAGTGGTAAACTGGCTCCTGTTATTAGTATTGTATAATAAAGAAAGTCTAAATGATAAATAATAATAATAATACATGGTGGGCTAGATCTCTGTTCAACGTCAGGGAGAGAACAACGGATAGAATGTGGAAACATGTAAAATATCAGCATATATAAATAAATAAATATAACCAACCATATAAAGGAGTAAATAAAGGAGATAATTGGAATAGGTTCGACCTGGGTTGTTGCCAGGCATCGGCCTTCCGTAAATAAATGTCATATATAAATAAAGAGAAATCAGTAAGGATTTAAATAGATACAGATAAATAAGACAGAGTTATCTCTGTTCACCATTAGCCTGCAATACCTAGAGTAGACGGAAATCAGAGACCCAACGCCATATAGTATCGTTTCAAAAGCTTGGATGTATAGTATATACATTGTGAAACACTTTAAATTATGCAGCCAGATCACATTAGTTAATAATACAAAATAAAAAGACAACATACCTGCAGATATTCGTGAAAAAGAATCAAAACCCTTTTGTTGAAATTTTGGTCTCCAGCTTGTTACGTTTTTCAAAAACAATCCCCGCTCGTAATTGATAAACAAACTATCAACAAAACTATGGCAACGATTACCACAACCCACTACTTCATTCAAGTTTCAAGTGACAAAACCCAAAAGCATCACAAAACAGTAGCTTTAGTCACAGAATGAAAGGAAAGGAAGGAAGCATTACGGAACTGTAGCCTTGAGTCACAGATTGAAAATTAACACGGAACTATTTACTGTATGAAAAATCACTCATGATCTGACAAATGACAAAATATCTGAACAATATATGATGTAGTAATAATCAAATACATTACTTAACTTCATCGACTAATTACACTCATACTCAGACCTAACATTTTTTATAAATCATCCGTCGATGACATCAATGTCAAACTTCGGCCGCGTGACTGCTAAAGGTGCGTTCTAACGTCTGGCAGCCAGGAGCGCGTTCCGGATCACCACAACACTTTTATGGAAACGTGTAAAAATAGATTAAAAATCATTTGAAGGGTTACATACCTATATTCACTGTAACCTTCACCCCTTCGGCCCTACGGTCAGCTTTTCAATTTTTTAAGTGGAACATGCTATAAATTTGACCCGCCTCTGATACTAGATTTAAAGATTGTATAATAATTGAGGTGTAAAATGAATCGTTTTGGAGCTACAATTTATTATTTTCAGTTTACAGACAGAAGCGATTGTAGTTAAAATACCTGAACTAAGGTGACTCGAACAATAGTGGTCTATTTTTTGTATGACTTTATCAAACGTGTCAAATAAATATGTGTTTATCTACTCCCATGTTAAACAGTCATTACCAAATTACTTCTGAACGTATTGGACTACATGTAAAAAAACCGCGTGAATTATTTTCACAGTCCAGCGTGAGTTATGAACACCGCCTACTCAGTACTTATCTCTTGGAAATGCTCAAGATTAAATAGACACTATAATAACTGTACCGGTACTCTGTATAGTTTATTTAAGGTACATATACACAATACATGCTCATGAATGGCATGCTCATTAAGCATGCTTATGCAAACTGACACATTTCCATTTAATCGCATGACTGGCGGTTCTTGAGCATGCTCGAAAATAGCATGCTTATTTTGAGCAAGGTACGTATACACGTGCTACGAAGTAGCAGTGGCTCATTAATAGCATGCTTATATTGCTTATGTGCTCGATTTGAGCATGTGCATCTGTACCATTGAAAAATGTGTTTTTATGCACTATGTACTATGGGATCGAGTGACTTCGTAAATATCATCGTAGTAGGCACGTTGTGGCAGGCCCGAGACTGCCCGATCGTCATGAACGTAATGGTGATAGAAACAAGTTTCTATCTCTAAGTTTCAGAGTACCGGCGCGGCGCTGATGCAAATATTTTTAGAAACAGGATCAGTTACCAATGAAAAATATGAACCACAACGGGTAGTTAACAACGAAGCTACGGAAGCTACGGAGTGTTTCGCGAAGCCAGTGAATTCAGAATTTTACACAAACATAAATTTCACCCTTATAAAATCTGAAAGCGTATCTTTCCTGAAATATTCTGATTGCATTTTTGTTTTCAGTGTTGGAGGTGGAGCTAATGGGATCTTCACACGGCGACAGGACTTCAGTTCGTTCAATGCGCTGCCGAAGAATAAGCTGAACTCGTATCAGATTAAGGTAAGTTCAATACCATTACAAAAATTGGTACTTTAGAACAGGAGGGACTTTGGAAAAGAGAATCCTATACAATTTGTTTAAATGCGTTGACTGAAACTTTAAGTTTTATTCTTACAGCGCTCTTCTTCATTGATGCATTTGTTGTTTATAAGCTTCCTAAGCAAATAGTCTCAACTGCATCATGTATCATGGTGCGACTTTCAATGCTCAATGCGACCTCTTAACCATGTGAATACTCCTCACACCGAGGGGTGAGCAATCACTGGGTCCGCGAAGAAGTGCGCTGCCGCACGGCACACAGGCATTTTGCGCAGTGCAGAGAACAGCGTATTTTTCATTCCATCTAAATATCCAATACCATATCCAGCAAACTTACAGTGTAGCCTGGCCAGAGGCTGCGAAATTGTCCAAGCAGCTACTGATATTTGGTCCGCTTTTCCTCCTCCTTAGAGACGATGTTCACCGTTTGCCTGTACGAGCGTGGGGAACGAGTCCAGCACCTCTCGTTCTCCACAACGGACATTCCTGGAGCGTGTGGCAGCACCTGTGTCTCATCTATACCGTATGGGTGCCTTAAATGATAGTAGAGCACTCGTAGAGCCGCGTTGTGCCGATGGACGTAAGCCGTCGCAGCATAAGTCTTACACCCCGACAAGAGATGCATAAGAAGAAGTAAGTCTCTGGCGCGTGCCGGCAGGCTCTACAATGGGTGTCGAGTACATCTACAACCATATCCCTACTACGGTAATTCAAGGTGATAAAGATACAGTCTCGGTAAGCCATTCTCAAGCCCCTAGTCTCCGCATTCAATCCAACAGACCCTAGGTAAGAGATGGTCAGCTGCTCAGACAAGCCATGCTCTTCTAGATGTTTGTAGAAGATTCCACATATCGAAGGAAGTTTCCATCATGGACTGCTGACACCTCCGCGTGAAGTCGAGTTTGAGACGAGCAGTTCCTCGGCTGCTCGTGTTACTGTTCTGAAATTATTATTATCAGCTCATCTAATTGATTTTATTAAGCAGGTGTATCTATTGCAAGAAGCATGGGTAGGTGCGAGCCACAATCAGTCAAGGGATCGACTAACGACTCTTTAATGCTGGCTACAGACGATCACTTTTAACTGACAGTTTTCACTGAACACTATAAACTGTCATTGAAAACTGACCGTGTGTTCCATAAAAACTGACAGTTTTCTTAGTGTCAGTCAAAACTGGTGTTATATTGTGGAAACGATTATTTTAACTGAAGTGACGGAACTGTTCAGTTAAAACTGAAACAGATGTAGATAATTTACTTCACCTCATCAGATAGTTGTGCCAATCCTTTCGAATAATACTTTAAATTCTGTTAGTAAGTTAACACGTGAATAAGCAGCCCTTTTTCCTAACCACTCTTTGCACCATCCTTTACATTTATTTTTCCTCTTCTCATTATTTAAAATGAGCAAAAGTCCACATATAGCTAGAGGATCTGAACCATCTGAGTCGTCGTCGGTTAAAACTAAACGTATGTAGACAGAACGAATGTCAGTTTTTAATGACAGTTTATAGTGTTCAATGAAAACTGTCAGTTAAAAGTGATCGTCTGTAGCCGGCATAACATTGAACCATATCGCTAAATATACACATTACACAGCATGAACAACAACAGTTTCCGATAACAGCCCCCCAAAAAACGACTTCCCATTACGTTGAAGGACCTTTTCCCACCAATTTGCTTCCAGCGTCCATTTTTCCCTGCGCTGTCCATCCGCAGGAGAAAAACGAGTGGACGGCAAAAAACCGTCGCCGGGACTCTTTCCGCAGACACAATTCCCAATTGATCGGAGGGGTGGAGAACGAGGGGGGAGGAGGGTACGAGTCGTTATTTATTTGGACCAATCGAACGGTCGATTACCGACCCCTTTTACTACAAATTAAACTTAATTGGAAGCAGTTTGTTACCGCACGGGAAGAAATTCCGACTATTATTTCTGGTTTCCCGGAATGCAGCAGCAGATTTAATTCGTCGGTCGGAAGGTCGTAGTTTGGACGATGGTCTTTCACTGGAGAGCTCTTAGAACTACTAATGAGCCCCTTTCAAAATCCTATGTTGCAGAGCCTTTTTTTCCTAGTTGTATGAATAATAATAATAAAGATCAGTAATAGATCAGGTGTTGACTTGGCACAGCCCGTCAATATTTGTTGCTACCGCAGTCATGCGAGAGAAACTTGGAAAATCAGAATAATAATAATAACTCTCGCTGGAACCGAGTATACAGCTAGACAACACTCTGCAGCCAAAGTCATACACCAAAAACTAGCCACAACAAACAGGCTGATAGAAAACACAGATCCATATTACAATATTACACACCGACATCAGTTTTTCAGTCAAAGGCAGACAAAGTAACCTATTTGAAAGATATTGCTATTCCCAACGATATGAATATCCAAAACGCCTCCACTGTGAAGATATCTAAATGCACGGACCTTGCGATAGAAATAAAACGAGTCTGGAAGCAAAACAAAGGTACTATTGTCCCCTTAATTATGTCGGTCTCAGGCCTTACACCGAACACATTTGCACCAAACCTACAGCAGTTAGGCCTGGACGAAAAGTTACACAAAAAGTATGTAATCCTGAAGACCTGTAATATTGTACGATCTTTCCTAAATTCAGATTAGTAATAGTTCAGGTACTGACTTGGCACAGCTCGTCATTTGTTGCTACCGCAGTCATGCAAGATAAGCTTGGAAAATCAGAATAATAATAATAATAATTACTTTATTTCCCAGACAAAACAACATGAAGATCATAATACTTATGTACTTGGCATAACTGCCCTGCCGATAGTAATTTGGGGAAACCTCCTGGGAAGACCACACAAAGTGGTCTTCCACTCAACCCTTGGTGTAAATCAATACAAGCAAACTTAAACTAAGTCCAACGCATCTATTAACCAAAAGTGTCTAATACTATCACGTGTTTATGAAACTGAAACCTCCAACATTTCCGCGAAAACGATTTGGCGACCTTAAATCAATCGGAGATGGCGCAGAAACTTTAAAGTTTGTTAATATAACACAGAGGCGTAGCGACAAGAGCTCAAAAGGCGTGGCATCGAACTATTTGGGAGCTGGTATTTTGGTGATATTTAGGTATTCAGGAAAGTAGACAGTTTCAATTATTGTTTACGCTATCTTATCATTTCCCAATCTTTCTTATAGCCTGCTGAATTCAATGATGTACTCAATTAGCCCTGCGACTTCGCATTCTCACAGAACATTTTTTGGTCTACCACTTTCTGCTGTATGTCCTCCATAGCCTGTCTCTACCATATCAAAACATATTTAAAATGGTGTTCTTAAAATATGATATTACATACACTTTTATACTTCTATCAATAATTATAACAAAGACATATTTATGTATTGTAAAATGAGGGGGAGACTTTCAAATTACATTTTGTCCATTATTACAAATTGTCAGGAGAAGCAAAAAACCACTACAGAGAAACCAAGTCAAAGAGAAAAAATATTTGGGATAATATAATAATATGGGGTCTATGGAACTCAATCAGTACCTATCAATACAAGAAAGTTGAAAAACAACTTGGAGAAATTAAAAAAAAACTGTTAGACATAAGGCAGCTTGTTTGCCTCTAGTAGACATAGTGCAGTTAGTTTGTCACTACTGGATTACTGAACAAAATGTAATTTGATAATTGTTAAGTAGCAAAAACGAATTTGGAAATATTTGCAGCATATTAGAATGAAGCAGCAAAATATAACAGTAGTATAATAGTATGTGTAGACGATTATTAATTTTTTTTCAAATAAAACCATTTTGATTCTCAACGCATTCAAAAACATCTAGTTCCATTTTCCATTACTAACTTGCCACAATTTTCTTACGTATTGCAGCATTATTTCAGCTTCCGAACTGTGTCGCACAATACACGAAAATAAAAATGGACTTAAATCACTTTGATTGTAGGTACTTATTTATTTATTTTTTTTTATTTATAAAGGAGCTGAAAACGGAATGCCCTGAAGCTTCAGGGATGTACATCTTGACCAAAATGCCACATCAAGCTCAAATAATCGGCTGTTATACAACCGTTCAGTAGTTGATACAAAAGATGTTTGTTTTACTATGTGTGTATATATGTATTATATTTTATTAAGTGTATTTCCTATAGAACATTTTATTTTTGAAAACCAAGCGACAATTGCAAGATTTTTACAATCACAATAAATATGATTTGCTTGCGGCGCCCCTATCTTCTTAGCATCAGAAAAAACATTCTGATACATCGAATGTACTGCCATAGGAGAAATGCAATAAATGTGACGGATGTCCCTGTCAAGCGGCAAAAATCTGAACAGATGTTCGTGTTCGGAAAGAAGAAGCTCGGGCATGCGAGTGCATAATTCCACCACGCCCTTCCATGTCCCATGCAGTAACCGGTCTGTGTGCCTGGTCCTCAGTTGCTGGGTCACGGTCAACGAGATGCCGCGCTTGGATGGAGATGCCTGTCTTTTTACTCTTCTTTCATTCCCCCATCGCAGACGCCAAAAACGGAAGAAAGCGAAAACGACATCAGGAACGGGATTGTCGTGATCACGGCGTATATTTGTACCAGCAGCGCAGAGCGAAACAACACAGACCTTTTATTACACTATTCATGACTTTGCCTGCTTCAGTGTTTCTGTTTTTTTTTTGAAAACTGAAATCCTATGGCGCTGTAGGAGTGCTGCGAGACGATAAGTGTTTGTGCACGTTAGATTTGAAACGTTGTAGGTTGTAGCCGTCGGGAAACAAATTCCCCGGCAGCTCATTCCGCAGCGTCGAAGTTATTCAAAAGAGGGAATGCTGGAGGAGACTGGTTTGGGGAGTAGGGATCTCGACCTGGTAATAATGAGCTCGCAGAGCCTGTCCAGTGTTCCTCGTTGGGATGGTACTCGGTGTTATTGTCTGGGAGGGCTCACTCAAACATCTTCCGTGATAGAATCTGTAAAACAGGGACAGGTCAGCCATCCATCCTTCTTCGATGTTCCAGGCTGGGGAGGTCCTTTGTGAGGTTAGGCGTATCGATTAGTCCACTTACTCTCTTCTGAATAGCTTTAGAGAGTGCTTCGTAGCGCATCCCCAAACATGGGGGCAACACTCCAACGATGGTCGGATCTGTGCCTTGTAGCAATAGTTGCTCTGATGACAGCTTCCTAAGCAGCGGAACAAAACTCCAAGCTTTTGGTATGCCGTTTTAGCAATACTGTTGAGGTGGTCGTGCCAGGACATGGTACTGCTCATCTTGATCCCCAAAATCTTGACGGAAGGTGACTCAACTATTGGGTGACGCTCCATTTCCATAGTTGATAAGCCAACGTGAGACTTCTTAGTCAGTGTTTTTGCCTGAGCTTTCTGTACCTTAAACTGTACTTGATTTACTAAGCCCCACTCGATAATTGTTTTGATATCTACGTTGATCTGTGAGGCATATTGCTGTCGCCTGGGATGATAGTGGCTTGCCTTGTTCCATGCATGGACTAATGTACTGTCATCTGTGAAGCTGTAGATTGAATTGGATGTTATTTGAAGCAGCTCGTTGATGTACAGCAGAAACAATGTAGATGATAGGTGAGATCCCTGAGAAACACCGGCGTTTATTGAAAATATGTCTGATGAACAGCCTTCGACTACAACAAACAGAGATCGGTCGTTCAAAAAGCTATTTATTCAGCGACTGGTGCAGGGGTGGTAGTCCATAAGCAGCACGCTTGACCAGAAGTCTCTCATGCCACACTCTATCGCAGGTTTTCGATATGTCAAGTACGGGGTTCGCTATGATTTTCAATTACTCTGTTTCACAAGTTGGAACATGATGCTGAGAAGAGCCACAGAGGTCTCTAACTGATGGGATCGTTTTTTCTTGCCTTTCTTAGGAATGGCTTGTACGCAGCCAATCTTCTGTATAAGCCTTCTGGATAGCGTTAAGGTGTTCATGACTAATCGAATGAAGTTTCATCGCAATAAATTTGACGGGCCCTATGTGCCTTGGAATTAGAGTAAATTTTGGGAGTTATGTAGTGATTTTCTTCGTTTTGGTTTGGTAGTTCTATATTCTGTATTAAAAGGAGGATACTCTTGGTAGTTATGTACTCTGTATTAGAAGAAGGGTCATTTACCACAGCACAGTCGTATTGGACTCTTTGTACACCATCCAAAGGATCCCTCAGAACTGAGTGTGCAGCCATCCCAACATAGTGAGAAAGGTGGTAATGCAGCTCATCAGGATTTCCCTTAACATGACCATGAAAAGCCAGCGTTGTCCCCAGCATTGGTAAAAGGCAAACACTTTCGTCTTCCTCCCCTGGACAAGGGTGTCTCCCCTTGCCTGGCAATGTCCAGTAACAGTAGGCGTAATTTGGAAGTGTTACCTGGGCCTTGACAGGTAGTGTTTAGTTACCTTCTTACTGAAGTAGTTAAGAAGTTCCTTGGCCGTTGAGCAGCTGGACGTGTTATCACACGTGGCCTTGAAGGCTTTGTGGGTGCGCCCTCTCAAAAGTCATGCCATCGCTCCTGAGGTCAAGACACGAAGAATCTCGGGCCCAATGATTTGGTCTCAGCACCCCTTCTTGCCAAACTCTGCCAAAATATTGCCTTTGGACTATGTGTGCCCTTTTACCTAGATTACGCAACTTCTAAGGTTTTGTATCAAATATATAACTTCTTACATTTCTGCCACAAGAAAATTTTTATTTTTGTTTTTTATTTATTCATTTATTTGTATTATTCATACAAATACAGCCACCTCGAAGGCAAAGCTTTGTGTTAGATAATAATATTGGCATAATTATTACGATAAATGTACATTAAAATTTCGCTAACCTATGATCTCGCTTGATCCATGCTTGATCCGCTACTGCTTTTTTGCCTCTTGCTATTGTGTGGTCTCCTTCTTTGAATTCGTCTTCTTATTTTTGCACAACATGCCATTGATGGATAGTGCAAAATCAAGAGAATAGTCAGCGTGAAAGAGTATTCGAAGTTTAAAGATGATGATGTTATCAAGGTTCTTCATCATCGGAAAGCTCAAATAGACGGTTAATTTTTCAATTAATGTAGTCTACTTGCTAAACGTTCAACCCCTCCATCCTATTTGATGTTCACAAAAACAGATGGAGTATTGAAGTACCCTCTTTGTTTCTCATACGAATCTTCTATTCGACGATTCGAAAAATTTCATAGTTAACGACATATGAATATCCACGCCAACTTTGCTACAAGATATAGGATGAGTTAAACTAGTGGAAAGTATAAAAGATGTGTACAAAAATACATCTCGATCAAAAGAAAGTAGTTTAAAAGTACATAGCTTACGTGCACTTCAAAACAGTTGAGCTGAAAAGCTTTGTAAAAGGCGAGTTTAAGCCTTCTGCGGGCATTTTGTATCCCTACGCGTATTTTTTATTGAAGTAGTCTGAAAAGAGCATGGGTAGGGTAATACACTGGTCAGATAGGTACCCCCCACGGACCTATATTTCATTTTATCTGACTACCAGTTATACCAAACCGAAACCCTCAATATATTTATGAGTACCAGACGCAATATTTGTGCTCAGATAAACCGCTAACGTAATTTGTAAGCAAAAAGAGGCAGGCATCGTTAATAAAATTGTATAACCGAATATTTTATTCATGAAATTCATCTTGTAAGTTTTTGCTAAATGGTCGTTTCGCCATTTTGACGTACTTACTCATATATGGTTTGGTGATTTTGGCCCGCCACTTGAACAGCAATTTATTCTCTATAGCTTCTCTGATGCAGAATGAAGGATTGGGCTGCCAGTTGATTCCTGTACGGGGAAGTCGCAGGCCCAAAAAGGGTCGTTAATTATTTTTGAAATTGGGAAACCTTTTGTCCACTTTGCCGATTTAAAAAACGTATTCTTTAAGGCCTTCCTGGAAATGACTTTTGCATGGCAAATTATTTTTCTGCCCTATGTTCACCAAACCTTTTTGTTTGAACAATCTGTCATAAGTATTAGGTATGTATTGAGGCTCAATGCTTTCCACAAATTCATGTTTTTGAAAAACATTTCTTTATTTCTAATAATCACTACATTACAAAAACAAATTCTCTAATCAGTGCGAAAAGCCCTGGCCTCGAGAATACTTTAAATTTACATATCTGTGTTGGACACTTGGAAAGATTCACCTATACATGAATTTAATTATTAGCTATACCTAAATACATTTTAACCTCTTTGACAAACGTGGCTTGAGGAGCTCTCAAAACCCCGAATAAATTTTGGATAATGCTTAGAAAAATGTATCGAGCTAAAGGGAAAAGACGTTTAAAATAAAAAAACCCCAAAAACAACGAATTTTCTAAGAATATATTGAACCAACGGATATCAAAAAATATAAACATTTCAATTGACAGTGTAATATATTGAAACAATATACACGGAACATTCACCAATAAAAGCGATGTTGTAGGTTATTCACCGGTGACCATAGTAAACAAACATATTTTGTATTATCTCTCAGTGATTTCGGTACTTTTAAGTAGGGAGGAAAAAATAGTCACGTTTTAGTCAGCCTCAGACCACCTGTCTACTGGATGAAAATTATTATTTTTTTTTTCAATTAAAATATGTTTCCAAACTGCTACCGACAGGGTTGCCTAAAATTAAATGGTCAAGGCGGTATTTAATTTAAATAATGAAATAAATGAATATGAAAAAGCCCTTTGTAGAGGATCCCTAGTGAAATCGACCTTAACTAATCTGCTTACCGAATGAAAATTATATTTTATCGACTAAAATGTGTTTCTAAACACTCGTCAACAGGGTTGCCTAAAAAAATGTACATAGCTATACTTAATTTGAATTATAAAACAAAAATCTTTAAAAAATTCACTGTAGAGGATCCCGAATAAAATCCACCTTCACTGATCTGATTACCGAACGAAAATCACATTTTATTAAAGGAAATATATTTCTTAATACACACAACGGCAGGGTTGTCTGAAAATATGTTTATAGTTATAATTAATTCCAAGTATCAAAAATATTCTCTTGAGTTCTCCATATTTTTGTATGCCTCGGAAGCTGTTAAAAAGACAGATCGAGTTCGCATAGATGCTTTTGAAATGTGGACGTGGAGGAGAATGCTGAGAGTTCCTTATACCGCCCATCGAATTAACGTTTCCATACTGGATGAGCTCGGTAATCCAAAGAGACTATCCTCCATTGTGTCGACGAGAATGCGTACATTCTTCACAGAAGCGATAATATGGAGAAACTTGTAGTTCAGTGTCATGCCCCGAGTGGGCGGCGCCGTGGCTGTGTGGATACGACGAAACAGTTGCTGGATATGAGTATTAAGAGCTGTACTGACAGTAAATCGCGAACGATGGCGAGCTACAGTTCTCAAAACTATTCATAATATTCATGTTGGCAATACTCTAGCTCCGACTTCATGCATTTTACGAGTTCACAACATGTCTGTTAAGACATTGTGACTATATGATGATGATCAAAACTATTTTCAAAAAATTCGCTCCCAAGTAACCGCATCATGTCTGCCACGCAAGAAAGATGGCGGCTGTTTATGTTGTAAATTTTTAGCGGGACGTTTCATGAATAGAAATTTCTGTTTTTTTATAATCATTGAGCAAAATACATATGATCAGTTTTCTAATGCTTATTAGATTATAAAATACCAGCACACCCATAATCATATATCGTCCGCATGACCCAAATACACTGACCATTGCCTACTCCGATTCCACATTAAAACAATCCCCCATATATTAGAAGTCTAATCGTCCTCACCAGGTAGCTAGACTCGGAATCAATTACGTTTATCTTCGCAAAAAAGGTGCAGGAAATCGGATCAAACCGATCATTTATATGATAATTTGATTTGGCCAATTTGCGCATATCGCCATGGACGGCAGCGAGTCGCCATTTTTATAAACAAAACGATGTTAATTGTTGTTTAACAACCAGAGCTGCTATGAGTCATGCTCATGCTCATTTCATGTCTAGCTAATTTTTCGCAATTAATGCGAGTTGTGTTGTTGTTCTTTACTCGTAGATTTCAATTCGATGTTTTATTAGCCAGTGTAAAAAAATTACTGTGAGCATTGAAATTTTAGTTGCGAGAAAAATTGCATTCCAAGTCAGAACATATTTCTTTAGAATGAAATCAAAAATATATACAGGGTGTCCATTTAGTGTGTAATTCTTCGGTGTCTCGCAAGGTCTACCTGATAGAAGAAAATGGCGAATACAAAAGTTATTTGGTTACTTAAGATGCATATTCTAAAGATATTTTAAAATATACAGGGTGTTGCGGGAAAGTAGGATAGTGGTCAACTAGATTTTTTTATATGGAACTATAACTTTTTTTAAATTCTTTTAGTTTCCATCATTCATATCTATTTAACCCTAAAATATTTTTCGAATAAAATAAAATAAAAATCGGGGATATGTTTTTTTTAAATTTTAGAAAAATAATTTATAACTTGGCAACGTCGCAAACGCGAAAAAAATATTACAAGACGAGGCAAAGTAAAATGACTTTCAAATTGCCGCGATTTTAAATTCTGCCAAAAACACCCTATAGATGCACATAGTTAGTAACATCCAAAATAATATTCATTTAATATTCAAGTAACTCGCTGTATAATATGATTGAGAAAAGTTAAAGGACGTATTACTTGCGACTTTGCAAATCCGGAAATTAATAGAAAATAAATTATAACTTGACAACGTCGCAACCGATCCGGAAAATATTTTGGGGCTGAATAGAAATCAATCATGTAAACAAGAAGAGTTTAAAAAGAAATTAGAGTTCCATATAAAAAATCAAGTTGATCAGTATTCTACTTTCCCGCAACACCTTGTATATTTCAAAATATTTTTAGGATATGCATCTTAAGTTACTAAATACCTTTTATATTTGACATTTTCTTCTATCAGGTATACCTTGCGAAGAACTACACACTAAATGGACACCCTGTATATATTTTTTTGGTTCAAGTGGTTCCTCATCAAGTAAATTTTGTTAGAGCGAGAACAGGTGTTCTTGTCGGAAGTACATCTTTACAAGATCAGAATTCCTGAACTGAGAATTTATCATGTGTAAATTCACATTCCAAATTTCATCTGGCAGGTACTTTTGGAGATATTAATTAGGCCGGTTCTAAACATAATGATTGAATTAGGGTGGGCCAAAAAATCGATTTTTTTTCGCTTAGTGCTTCGAAAAGTAGGTTCACAGACACCTCTAAGAAAGTTTCTGCAAGTATGAGCTCTTAATAGTTACGGGAAGGTCCTCCGCTATATGGTTTTCTATTCTTTTCTTATTATCAGATAAAAAAATTATATCTCGCTACCCACTAGTTGAAAAAATATATCGTCTCATATCATTTGTAGGAAATTGAATGCCGTACAAAAAAGCTCTCGAACGATTTTTCCATAAACCTAACCGTTTAAAATATTTTAGTGGTTGAAGTTTGATTATTTCCGGGGATTTTTTTATGAATCTTGTAACTCAGTGAACAACAAAATCGATCATTATACACGTTATCACGAAATACATAATTTTATATGAAATTTTGTGGCTCTATAAACAAGGTCTCTTACGATTTTTTGATATTCATCATCAAACATCAATGCATGTCAATTTTTACATTTTTTTATCAATAATTCGAAATATTCAATTTAATTTTTGAGTTTCAGGGAAATTTACACAAATTTGAGATTCTACTAATAGGTAAATGTTATTAACTATTTTTTTCATTTTTTTGTATTGAGCATGCATACTCTGAAACAAAAAATGAATGCATTTTTTCCAACGTATAGTCAATTCAATTTAGTGTAAATGTAAGGACGTCATGTCTAATTTGATCTGGAAGAATAAAAAAACTGTTTTGAGTCTCTATAGAAGTTTTATGTTTGAAAATTCATTTGAAAGTTTTTATTCTAATCATTTTTTGCGTAAATTTTATTCTTAATAATTAAACATTTCAATCGTATTGACATTTATTATTGTGAAGTTTATTAAGTGAGTATTTTAAAACTTTTGTCCACAAAATACACATGAAATTTTTTGCTCGAGGGGATTTTTGTTTTGAATTTCATACTTTTCCTGTGTCTTCTGAAACTACAATCTACTACATATCAGATTTGACATAAAAACGTAATTCACTCTAAATTGAATTAATTATTGTGTATACGTTGGAAAAAAGGCGCTAATTTTGTATTTCAAAGCAACCAAACATGATCAAAAAAATTTAGAGAAATAGTTCATATTATTTACTGGTAGAAACTGAAATTTGTGTCAAATTCTCTGAACACTCACAACTTAAATTGAAATGTTTGGAATTATTGATAAAAAAGCCGTAAAAATTAGTATGCATTGATATTTGACGATTAATACCTCGTAAACGCTTAACTTAATCAATAAATCATAAGAGACCTTTTTTGTAGAGCTATAAAGTTCCTATGCAACTGCGTATATCGATATTTCCCTAAAAATAATCAAACTTCAACCGTTAATATCTTTTAAACGGTTAGCTTCGTGGAAACATCGTGAGATACCTTTTTGTAGGGCATCCAATTTCTTACAAATCCTATAAGACGCGATATCTTGTCAAGTAGTTGGAAGCGAAATATAATTTTTTTATCTGATAATCAGAAAAAAATAGAAAGAAGACGGAAGGCGGAAGACCTTCGGGTATTGATTAAGAGCTCGTACTTGGAGATACTTTCTTAAAGGTGTCTCGGAGCCTATTTTTCGAAGTACCAAGCGAAAAAAAAATATTCGTTTTTGGTCACCCACCCACCCATGTGCTCCATATACTCCCATTACGCAGCTGTGTTGCAATACTAGAGAAGCGTCGGCAGCATCGCTGTTGCTAAGGACCTACCCCATACCACAATGTGTTGCGCACTTGTCCTGCACCCCCTTTATTGCTGCGATCAAAGCCACCCTTGATGCTGAAGCTGCGTTGCAAATTGCAAAGGGGTTCCAACTAGATGATAACAAACGTTTGTGTGGCCAGTGTATGCGTACATGCATACGTGCAGTGATAGTTTATCACGGCCCGGCGTCTGACCTGAAAGTCACCAGGAAAACTAAATAATTACCCTAGCTCTCAAGGGGGCAAAACATGTTCTCCGAGAAACATTGTGCAATACTTTTTTGAGTCCAACTATGGAAAATGGTAAAGCTATGCTCAACGATTTTATAAAACTTATTTTTTTATTTTTTTTTTATTTGGTACATTAAGGGTACAACAGAACTAAATTCCATAGTAGCACCCGCTATTTACATAACAATAAAATTTATGGATAATACAACACTAATGCTATAGAGGGTATACAAATGTACATCGACAGAGAAAAAAAAAATAAAATAGCAATGGTCTAAACTTCAATAATATGGTAGGTTGCAGACCTACGGCACTTTGTAGAGACCTAGTGAGAAATGTATAGTTAAGAAGTAAAGTGTAGAATTGGAAGTATGATACCTTAAGAGTTTTGTATAAACTATTTAAGTTAATTATGATTATCATTACTAAAATGTTATAAAGGTAATTAGACATTCTAAGCAATTTAGGCATTACAGTATTTATATTAAGCGCTGTTTCAAATAGTTTTTAAAAGTCAGTCCCGAGGTGTTGAGCAAGTCCAGATCAGCCGCGGCATTATTGCAAGTCCTTATTTGATGCGCACAAGTGGAGAGTATAGACCTAGATTCGTCCTACAGTAGGGCACCTTGAAGAATTATCTATGCCTAACGTTGATATCAGGGACATTAAATCCTATTTTAGATAGTAATTCATTCATTCAATTCATTCAAATTTGACAAATATTCCACCAGTCCCTGATTGCTGGCTTTAACGTAATCTTTGGGAATGTAGGTATATAGAGTGAAAGCAATCAAAATATGATTTGATAAATTAGATCTACTCCATGCTTGTATTAAGTCACCAAGTTACCTACAAGTTTGATGGTAAAGTGAGATATTTCCGAAAAGAAGAAGAACAAAGGAATTAAGGAATGATTAGACAGGTTAACCTAAGGCCCGATTTTATCAACATGCATATTCTAACAAAGGGTTTGACAAAGATTTTCTATTGGATGTTATTTCGCAAAAGTTTTTTATTGGGTATTGAGGGCTATGTTAATAAGTATCATCCAATGGTATTCTATCAATATTGTAAACAAAACGTCAAAGTTGGATGACACTTTTGTCAAAAATATTTTAGAATTCATGGATCAAAATTATTGCAGAAATTCACAACAAAGCGATTGATTTGCAAATTACTGGCAGATTTTTCATATTTACCTTATAATTATTTTATAATTACTAATTGCAAACTGCGTTAGTTTGTGACAGAATCATAAAACTACTATTAATTACAGCTACCTTAATCAATAATTAATAATCTCACCTCAGTCAGTCAGATTGATTATAGACAAATACAATCATACTTTTATGAAGAAAATTCCTTATGCTGGATGCATGTTTGTTATAGATCTTCTTATAAAAATATTCACACAGGCTGTAAAGGTACATTCGTATATGAATAAAAATCCCATCTGCTAATTCCCCCCTTTGTCTGAAAAGTATATGAAGCACCTGATTCACTTTCTAACTAGGTAAACGATAGATTTCTGGTTTACAAAAAATATATGGTTATACTTTATACTTTTGCCAGCCTGTAAGCTTCGCTGTTAAGAAGGATAAGTAACCAATGCATACTTGTGTCACGGATTGGCCAACATGGTTGGTTAAATCGTGTGTTTACCTTTGTGAAATGCTACAAAATGTTATTTTTACCCCTTTTACTAAAATAAAAAGGTATATTGCAGGTATTTATAATTTGGTATTATTAATAGCTAAACTATTGTTTTATCAAAATGATGCAGTAATAAATTTGAATTTCTTGTCATCATTATCACTTGATAGAGCAAAAATCGACTGATCAAATGTCCTGTTTTTGCGGAATCTGATTGGTTGAGATTAGCAATTGCCAAACTGTTTTTTAAACAAGAAAATGCCATGTTTCACCGATTTAGGATGGAAAATCAGACTGGAAAATATACTAGATGGTTCATAATGGTCGATTGTAGACAAAGCATGTCACTTCACCTTTTTGGGGTAGGTACACTTCCAAGAGAAATCAATAATTTTCAGAGTACTTTGACAGATGCCTGTTCTTGAATGGGATGTTCTGATTGGTCAAAGTCTTTGTTAAAATGTGCATGTTGATAAAATCAGCCCTAATGGCCTCAAGTCTTGCTAGTTCTTTTCAGAGCTTCTATTTTTAGTAGTTTTCCTCTCAGGAGAACGCTTAAACGTAGAGGCACAAACAGTCAACTTAAACATGTCAGTCTGGAAGCCGACATTGGAGTACTGGAGAACCTTTTGACAGATAAGACTCTAAAATATTGTTAGCTGACAAACCTGTCTACCGTCTCATTTCTAAATAGCTAAAGAGCATTCATGCGACTAGACTTACGTCCGTTGTAGCGAATAAAGCTGCTGTTATCAAATAAATGTACCAGGAAAGTCGTATATTCATATACATATACTTCCAAGAATGAATGTCGAATATGGAATAGACATAATCCGATTACAGGAATAAAGCACAGCGAACTCCGTAATACAGAAACAAAGAAAATGTTATGTAGCATATTCGATAAGGGGTTCTTAGGAAAATGCATGGGTTGTATATAATAGGCTTGATTCATTCTTATAAATTCTGAGAATGACTTCTTTCGAAACATCTACGAATGGATAATATTATATGAATGGAAAACAGTAGCAGTTTGAATGTATTCGTTATGGAACTTTTTCTCTGACTTGAATTTTTTGTCCGAATCATCGATAATCCTCAACAGAAAAGACGAGAAATTCAGCATTTAACTACCAAACAGCTTGTGAATAGACCAAATCCGGAGTAGCGTCTGGATTTTAAACAGCACTGCGGTTAGATGTTGAACACAATTTTATGTAGCCCGAGACATCTTAAAACGGTCTGATCGAAGGACAATTATAATGTGTTTGAATATCTGCTTTAATCGAAATACTTTTCTCGATGGATACTAGGAGTGCCAAGTACGCATAGCTGTGAGCAGTTATTTTAAAGATTTTCTAATACTGATACTTTTTTGCATTGATACATCTATGATCTTGCTATGTACATATACGCTAAGAGAAGACCAGATATCGATATCTTAGCACAGCATAAAGAATAAACTGCTGTCAAGACTAGGCAAAACATGATCTGCTACATCCCTTTTATTGAGGACAAGATAAGTTACATATTATGTGATTTCTAAACTTGCCATGTTGTTGCCTTTCCGTTTTATCTGGTTTCACTGTCCTCCCTAATAAAAACCACTGATACTTGAAGATAGACTTTAATGACGTTTTGGCTTCCTCAGTCTCATTTATCAAAGTACAGAATGAAAGAAATATTTCTGTATAATTACAGTTTTTGTTTTTGAATCTATATACCTACATTTATATTTATTTATTTATTTATACAGAAATGATGGTGATAATGAAATTGACCTACCAGAGTATTGGGTCATTTATAGATATGCAGTGTGGTTATAGAAACCCACTTAATACATCAGATATGCCTAGTATGCACCACGTTTGGGCTATAGGTATATGTAGTGTGATACGACATAACTTTTTTGCCTAGAGTGTACGCTTATTAGAAGTGACTTACATCGTTTAACGGTAAGGAACTGCTGTCAGTCCTGATTTGTAGCAATGCCCAGCCCTGGAGCGGCCTTATAAGAAGTGAAAAGAGACGCTGCAGAAACGAGACTGGACCGGACGACTTACGACCGCCACAGAAGCGACAGCCATACCAGTATAGTCCAGGCATATTACGCTTTGAGTTGACAATCTATAACACTTATGTCCCACATGTTACTAGGCGAGCTACTTTCATTCAAAGTAAGGAAATACTGTGAGACCCCCATGTTTGAATGGCTAATAGCGCTGGCCTGCGATCGGAGCGCAGCAGCACTTTATGCGGTCACCAGTTGGATGGGCGACCTTTGACCGGGAGGAGTGTACCGCTTGCGTCAGACCTGTCCAGAAAACTTGCACCTTTGCGACGATGTTGAACGTGCATCGTTCTCCTTTGGGATTTATAGGACAGTAAGCCGTCCTGATGGATCACATGGCTAAAACAGGCCACAGTATGGCAGTGCCCGCAAAAAAATTATAATGGTAGCTTGGTTTGGAAATCTCTACAGGCAGTGTAATTAGCTAAGTTTTCACTTCCTGATGAAATCTGAGTCCGATTTGCGAGATTTCGTCGAAGATTGCCCATACTTAACCTGTATTTTTACCTCGCGAGAGATAAAAAGGATTAGTGGACCAGTGCAGTCAATTGTTCTTAATTGGATATCTATGAAAAAAAGAAGAAGATGATGACGTGTATTATTACGGAGACCAGAATTTCATTGGCTTTTCTTTGAAAAATGCTTGGAGCTTTGCAATAGTCTTTCTGTCTTTGAATAGGATCTCAAGGCTTGCGTCAGTATGATGGTTTCGAAGAGCAGATCCTGTCGCATTTCTAGGACTCACATGCCATTTATGTCCAGTTAAACGGGTTGCCACTGTCCTGTCTATCTTATCAATATATAATCTCTCGAGAATACGATATTTTGTACACACCTTCTGAAACTAGAAGAAATTTGATCTTCTGATCTGTTATATTGAACCTAATTGCTTCAAGTATAGGGTTGCTGAAACTTCTTAGACCGCACTTATGGTAGAGGCATTTGAAGGCTTATGCAGAATTAGCAACTAATTTTACATTATTATCTCTCTACAGTATTAGTATGGACGAATTGAGAGAGGTCTTGGCTTAAAGCTTCAGCTGCTGATAAAAAAGTTTTGCACATTTAAGGTCACCATATTGTGTCCTTCTTTGTTGCTATCGATGAACTACTTATAGTGACTTCTGACGTTGATAAAACTATGATGCTGGGTCATGGTTCTCATTTTTTTATAAACTAATTTTTGGATAACCTAAAACACCTGAAGTAATAAGTAAAGAACAGTTACTGCACACTGTCCACACGACTATGCTGCTGATATGCCTCCGATTTCTTGAACTGGATCGCGATAGAGAGGCTGGGCCGTAATGTAGAATGAATGCTAAGTATTATACGAGGGATACTTGAACCACAGTTTGAAAAATTCCCCATCCACTGGTGTCTGCACACATAAAAAGAAATTCTCAAGTCAAGAATTGTGATATTCTTGTAAATACATTACTCACAACAAGAATATCTGTTATCACTCTAAGAAAGAATATTTGATGAGAAAATTATAGAAAATTTGTATCAAGAATAATATATTTTTGACTTCTATACTTATTTTAAAGAAATATGCTCCGGAAGAAAATATAATTTTCTTTGCAAACAAGACTATAATAATTTAATAACAAATATTTCATAATTTTATATCAAGATTATCAATTTTTCCAGCGGTGTCCAGTTTACTTCTATCAAGAGTATAGACAGCTTGCAAATGCGAACCTTCATTTACAATATGATAATCTTGGTTTGAAAATGGTCGCGGTTTTACAAGCACACCCTATATTTGTATCAAGTAAATCATTTATTTGACGTCTACCAACGTCGGAGTGCACAGGCGCGCAGCGTGTCAAGGGTACCAACTCTAGCCTCCCCACCCTCTCTACTCAACAGCCTGTTGCCCGTCCGCGTCCGCGCCACCACTATCGGTTTTCGGATTGTCGCATTCGCTGCCGTCTTTAGCACCGTAGCGTAATACCTGCATCCTGGATCCTGCATAACAGCACATCAAAGTATCTAGTCAAACTGTCAAATAAATTGCCATTGCCACGTGATACCCGTGATACCACCGTCAACCATCAATCATCGAATCTGCCTGTAGTGCTGGTCCACCGCCATCTGAGTCGCGTCCCAGTTCCCATCAGCTTCCTTATCACTGGATCTATCCAACCATGAATGAGCTATTAAAAAAATTGGAATGCGAAGACCAGAGTCAGGTGTTCCTAGATAAGTACTAAGTATATTAAATGTGATTTAAGAAATTTTGCAGAACTATTTCTCCAGAAAAATATCTACATGCTCATAGAAGAGTTTGAATGCTCAAATTAATACTACTAGATTTCTCATCACAATTTTAGAATAAAGTTGAGCTACTTGCGTCAAGTTTATGAAATGCTCTCAGTTAAGATCATGAAATGCTTCAGTCAAGATTATGAAATACTTCGGTCAAGATTACCGTATGCTTGATTTAAGATTTTGGTATTACTATCAAGAATTTCCCAGTTTTGCATTGAAGATATTTTCTCAATCTAACCCTTATATCGTCAAAGATATCGTATTCTCACTTTAAGATTAGCATAACTTTGCGCGTATAGGAAGTTATGGTATACTTGAATTCAAGCATCTGTGCTCCATCTAAGAAATTATTTTTATGTGTGTGAGGTTATGAAAATTAAATATTTTTTTGTTTGCATTTATGGTTTGCATGTTTTTGTCTTTTGTCGAATACCAACCTCCTTCGCAGAAAAATCAACCAAAACAAGAATAGATCCTCGAAACAAAAAACAAGCACAAATATTAGGTTAGCATAAGATCACAAACTTCCCATTCCCATAACAATTTAGTTAAATAATTTAGAAATGAAATTAGGATCGGAACTCGGATCGGAACATATACAGATTTTAGGGATGTTTTGGTGTAGTGACGTCGTAGATGAATCACTTACTGTAATCCAATTCAGTCTTTAGTCGCAAAGAACTAAATTTATCTATAAGACTAGAAAGTCCAACGCGTCACCTGTGGACAGAGTCGAAGTATATTTATAGCGAAGTGTTGACATACTGGCTACTTAGAGGAGAGCGAAATGCAGTAAACGGGAGCGACAGTATTCCAGAACAATAGGAAGTGAGAAACGCATAATTAAAATGCAGTCTCCTTGCAAAAATATCGAATAATATGTTGTTTGCATTGCCTTAATGACCAAGAATACCGATAAATTATGTACCAGCTTTTACGAGCTATTTTATGATTTTCTATTTTTCTTTTATAGTTTTGTTTGTGTCGCATGCGAGACTACATGAAAAGTTATAAGACTTCCTAACTACTAATCGACAATTTGCTATTCCGCAACTGTAGTCAGATTTTACATGCAATAAAAACCAATCAATTTGTCATAAACATATTATAGTAGACATAAACTCGTGACGTTACATTGATGTAACCAACATCAAAGTGGTCTATTTTTTTACGGATTTTCATGCAAATACAAATTCTGTACATGGCTTTAATGGCGTCGATAAGGGGGAATAGGGGGAACATTTCGCCCCCCTTTGAAGTAATAAAAATAAGCCATATCATATCTGTAGGCATCAAAATGATCGTTGAAATCATGTTGAAATCATTGCTTACTCCAGACCATAGGTGGATGTCCCACTCTGAACTAGTATTTGTCTATAGCACCCCCCCCCTCTGGAAGGCATGAAAATTAGCATTAGATCAGCTTGAGTTAGAGCAGCATGTGTCACAGACCAACGTATGTAGATATCAAAACAAGTGTCCGGTGGGGATTAGTAAATAAAGTACAGTTCAACGTACAGAAAACTCAGGCAGCAACCCTCACAAAGAAGTCTCACGTTGGTTCACCAACTGTGGACATTAAAGGTCATCTCATAGTCGAGTCACCATCCGTCAAGCATTTGGAGAACAACAACAATAACATGTACTAGCACGACCACGACGTCAGTATTGCCCATAGACTTGGGGTTTTGTTCCGCTGTAGGAAGCTGTATACACCAGAGCAACTACTGCTGCTCTACAAGGCACAGATCCGACCATCGCAGGAGTATTGCTCACATGTGCATGGGGATGCGCTCCGAAGCACTCTCTGGAGCTCCTGGACACTATCCAGAAGAGAGCAACTAGCTTAATCGATACACCTAACCTCACAAAGGACCTCTACAGCCTGGAACATCGAAGACGGGTGGCTGACCTATCCCTGTTTTAAAGATTCTATCACGGAAGATGTTCGAGTGAGCTCTCCCAGATGATAACACCAAAGGCCGTCCGAACCAGTAACACTAGAGAGGCTCTGCGATCTCATCCTTACCAGGACGAGGTCCCTACTCCCCGAAGCAGTCTCCTCCAGCATTCCTTATTTTGGAGAACTTCGACGTTGTGACATGAGCTGCCGGGGAATTTGTTTCCCGACGGCTACAACCTGCAGCCTTTTGCGGGAGGCTGACCATGACAAAAAAAAGATGCACTACTCACTCTAGACCATTATGGTTTATCCACCCTTTGCTAATAAATAAATAAAAATAACTTATGTCATGTCTCATACTATTTTCCTACGACAACGCCTCGGCTGGCTCTCAGTCGCCATGAGACTCAAAAAATTCCAATCATACTCCAACTATTCCGTCTTTCTTACAGAAACTGCAGATTGTGTGCATTTGGTTCGGTGATCCTTCGTTCTTCTTTCATGAGTAACAAAGCTCCAGCAGCTGATAACAGTCTACTTTTCCAATATGTTTAGACTATTTGACCCACAAACCCTAACTTTTGACTTAAGATTCCATGAAATGCTTTTGTATTGCTAGCTTATTTTTGTATTATGCATTCTCATAATTATAATGACATGAAATAGTAATTACCTAGCGTAAACCTTCATTATTTTTAGTTGAGATTTTCACAAGTCGATCAACATTTTGAAGTACTTAAGAACGAGATGTTTATAGGAATAGGTCATTTAGGAACCCCAAAATCTTTACTTTTTCCCTCAGATCTCTAGAATTTATGGATTTTATGAAAAACAGTTAATTCCTTATTTGATTGTACATATGCACGCAGCAAATGCACTCTTGTTGCTTATAAACTGATACATGAATGCAGTCCATTAAAAAAATTAATCAACTTCATTTCAACATTAAAAATATCCTATTGTTTTCACTGCGATCAATTAATTATCCATGTAAGCAATCGATCATTCCTCTTCTCAATAAACTATATCTGAGAATTATATTCGAAGATAAATCAAAAGTAAGAAGCCGACTTTTCTATCATTAATTCTCCTCACGTTTTATAACGTAACAAGGATAATCTAGTTTATAGATGCTAAATTATTTATTGGGTTACTATGGAATATATACATAAATCATTCTGATATGTATTGAGAAGTCCTTTGAGCCAATATGTAACGCAGTACGTGATACTGTGGATCGGTTACACACCCCAGTGACATGACGAAATATGATTCTAATATTATTCGACTGAAATGCAGAGTATATTTATGATCCTGTTTGCACGGAAATTAAGCTGAAAGTGATATTAATAGTATATTGTTCAACGAGCGGTAATGACGTCAATAACACAGACAGTTAAAGTTTGAAGCACGAGCTGTAGGCAAGGGCTGTAAGTCAACAGGGGAGTTATTACCATTACCGCGATTTGAGTGCAATTCTTTATCTATGAGCGTAGCGTAGTGTTATGATTTAGATACTGTTTGGCAAGGGAAAGGATGCGAGGCAAAAGAATGGGGGTGTTGTCAGATGTTCCCGTTTAAAATATAGTTCACGATCTGCTATTTTCAGTATTTTCCGATAATGTTACTGAACGATGATAAAAATACTCTACATCACGTATTTCATAACATGTAAGGGGAGTTCTGAGTATAACCACTTCATACTTGAAACTTGGTGTATATTGATCTGACCTCGTTACAAACTCCAGATGTACCTTATATCTAACCCACATCCTATTGACATACTTAACAAACTCACTCTGTTTATAAACAATCTTAGTTAAACAAATATACGCTTATTTTCCAATATCTCACGCCCCGAACTGGTAATCTCCTTACGAATTGGAGCAATACAATATATTGGGTGTTACCAGTTCCCTTCACTTTACTAATCTATATCACAACCCTTAATCTATTATAAATATACATATATACATATCCCATAGTTACTAAATAACAACAATATAAATATTTCGGAACAAGGAAAGGTTTGAAAGTTATTTGAGATGATCAACGCCGTAGGCTGTCGTTCGCTGAATCGCTTGCCCAAATGTGCCCCCCTCTCCTTTTTCCGCCTCATCCGTTTTTCGCATTCTCTACCTGGCCGAACAATACATAATAATTACAAACTACTGGCACCTTAACCATATTTCTGTCAACTAAAATAAAGCTATCATCGAATAAATCATCGAATATAATGAAATTCGTATTGAATGCATTTGCTATAATCACGGCAAGGCAACTTACAGAAATGTACTTAATCATAATCACAAAGGCATGAAGATATGTATTTTTGATGTTGTGTACGAACTTATATGGATTTTATTACGTATTATGCGTGTGGATATGAATTATTATGTTTTATGTGGGAATAGTCCCAAATATTATGTTATATTATAATTATTATCTAATGTACCCTATAGCCTGCCACAACTCTGAGCCTTTTAGTGATGGCTTTATTTCTATATTGCAAATAAATGAATGAATATATTATGTAGAAACATATAAATCCGGTCTCGGCTGTCCCAGGGAAAAACACAGTATGTGAAAAAAAATATATATATTCTGAGAAATTGGGTGTGAAAGTTCCTTCCTTATAACGATCACAATTAAGTTTATTCATTTAAGTGAAATAAAAGAGTAATGCCTTGATTTAGTTATACTAGAGCACTAATATGAATGGGTTTCAAGGAGTGCTGAGAAATAAACAGGTGTTTAGGAAGAAATGCATATACTATGTTTTGATCTTAATAATGTTTTATATAATATAATCAACGAAGACAGTAAGTACATGCTGTGTTTTTACTATATCACATGTATGCTTTCATGGAAAGTTAATAACAACATTAACACAGTAAAATACCAAAATGTTTATTCTAAATGAACATTTATTGCACAGGTAATCTCAGAGGCAATTACAATACATAATATCACCTTTATAATAATTTTAGTAATGGCGCAGAAAATAAAAACTGGTGACGAGAGTAACAGTGTGTTAAAAAACATTTTTTTGATAAAATACATATTATGAAACAATAAGTCCTCAACTAAAAATTAATAAAATTTAAATTCTAACGCTGGCTAGCCTGATTCGTATTCTACCTGGACTATTCAGATCACGCGATTGTTCACTTTCAAGAAGATTTAGCCAAAACGCACGATGATCAATGTTTTTCATTTTAGGTATTAGATCCTCAATTATATTAGATTTTTTCTCTGCATTTAAGGCCCGGCCAAACCGAGGACGGTCTAGAACGCGGCGGTCCGGCGTTCTCTCACGCCGCGTTACCGGATTTCGTTGTTTGTACCAAACGGGCCTGCTTGACGGGTTGAGCAAAAGCGTTACGCCAATTTTAGTCAAGACATCAAGAGATTCAAAAATAGATGAACTCAATTCCCGGTCAAACAGAGGGCATTCTAGAACGCTGTAATGACGCGTTCTAGATCACCGCGTTACAGCGTTCCATTGTATTGTTAGAGAACGCCGCGTTCTAGAACGCCGTCTGTTTGACCGGGCCTTTATACCGCGATAGGTACCTTTCATTGTCTATTTTGTCCAAGTTAGCCTCAAAAACGAAAAATAAGAATGACACAACACTACCGCTTAAGTCGCCAAAATAAACTAAAACCCTACTGAAATAAATTCAAAACACAGCATCTACAATGGCGGTTACAAAATGATGATGCCTGATTGGTTGGTGCATTTATGTACTGTGCTTTAACATCTAGCTGGCACGCAGATACTGTGTTTTGGAATTTTGATAATTATTGTTGTTCTGTAGGTACTGGGCTTTGTCAGTCAAAATCTCCGTTATTTCGGTAGACGTGTATTGAAATTTTGACTGTTTAAATAGATAGATCATGACCCAGTATGTACAAATTCGTCAAAACCTCAATATATGAAAAAAATGCATATACTGTGTTTTTCCTTGGAACAGCCGGTATCTACCTATAACATATGAATTTGGAAATAAAATTTACACCCTTCTTTTCAAGGGTGTATCGAATAGGCGCAAAAGATCCAGACCAATTTTCGTTTCACCCCTATCAACCATAATAAAACATACTGAATAATTTCGTAGGCGAAAGGCTCTCCACCCTGCATTTTTTCCTGAGTCAGAACAAAACCAACGTATCCCTACAGTATTTTCCATTCTCTAATTTTCCCTTTTCAACTGACGCGTAAAGACACACTCGCTTTTAATCAAAACCAATTTGCGCTCCGAAAAAACTCTTTTCGAAACGGCTCTCCAGCCTGCAGGCATCCATCGACAAATGTTTGCTGAAGAGATGAGAGCTGGGGCACACACAAACGTATGCTGGTAATTATTGTACTGTCGAATGTTTTACGTTTGGACTTGATACTGGGTGTCTGACAATCACGTTCCCTGTCTTCGAGATCTGATTCTACAATCTACATGTTACAAGTCTTTAGTTCGATTTGGTAAGAAAACACTTGGCACGGATTTAACTATTTATTTGCACTAACTATATACACTACGCCTAATCTAATACTTAACAGTCTCATTTATTTACAGTCACTGAGTCACTACACTAATTTATATTTGTCCTTCATTTCACTAATTTATGTCACAGTACATTTATCTCGCGCGCGCCACTGGAGTTCGCACCACGAGTCGAATTCTCGTAACTGTCTCCCCTTCCGCCTGCAGACGCCGCTATAGTTCTAAAAGTTGGGACTTTCCTCTTTAGAAGCAACGACCCCTGAAACGGCAAAGCTAATGCACGGTGAATCAGCAGCAAAACAGTAAAAAAAATTTCAAGCAAGTACTCACTATTTGGTAGCTACGGAAGTTGTAAGTACGGTCCTGACACAGGCGCCTTACAGGTAAAAGGACGATTTGCGATGTCTTCTTCAATTTGGACCACACGATGTTGTCGAGGTCTTCCAGCGTGACCACCACGATGTGGATTCAGACATCCTGTGTCTCTAGCTCTTTGCACAAGCCAGACAAATCGACTAAGTGCAGGGTGAGTACGGTTAGGGAAACGATCGGCGTACACTCGCGAAGCCGCAGCGGTATTTTGACCACACTCACCGTACATTAAAATCATGTCCACCAGTTCATTATTGTTATAAGCATGCACCATTGTTGTTGTTTTTAAAGTCCAATCGGCAGATGTAGCAACAGCAACGCGACGGTATGATGAACTGCCTGTTTTTCTCACCGGCATCGGCAGTTCGAGCACCACTAGCGCTGCCTTGTTTGTTGTGATATTATGACATGGTGAGTCATTGCCCAGGGACGGACTTAGCATTGAGGATTTCTTTAATGGTCAGTATCTCGTTTTCTCTAAATATTTCGTTTATACGTTACTGGGAAAAAACACTCATTTTGGCGAGTACTATCCGCTGTATGAAAAAAGTATCAATATATGAAACACCCTGTATATACGCGTCTCGTGTCCGGGACAATTCCTTCCACGTTCAGTCGCGCTCCAGCGACTCCTCCGCGTTCGCGGCCGATTTTCTAGAAAGAAACAGGGCCGGACTGGCACATACAGCTCAAAATGTGAAAAGTCACTGCACTCTAGTATGATGCACTTAACACTTAAGCTTGTGCTACACGTAGCGCACCGGAGTTCGGGTCCTCTTGTAAAGATGTGACTATGTGTGGAGGTGGTGTGACCAATTCTCAGCCGTGAGATGATAACTTGGTCTTTTCTGTTGTTTGGAAGGGCCAGTAGAGTTTTCAAACCAGTTTCAATTTGGTAGAGTTTGTTATTGTTATTTCGGTTCCATTGATTCTGTCACAAAATTGAAATGTAGTGCTTAATATGGTTTTTGATGTCACCATAGGAATATTGTACCATGGTAACAGTTTCGATCACCGCCCGTGCTGCTGTAATTGTCTATGGAATTCGATATTATTTATTGCATCATCATAGTCACAATGTCTTAACAGACATGTTGTGTACTCGTAAAATGCATTAAGTCGGAGCTAGAGTACTGCCAACACGAATATTATCAATAGTATTGAAAACTGTATCTCGTCATCGTTCGCGATTTACTGTCAGTTCCGTGGCGCTCATATCCAGCAACTGTTTCGTCGAATCCACCCAGCGTGTAGGGGCCACCCACACGGGGCATGGCCCTGAACTACAAGTTTCTCCATCTAATCGCTTCTGTGAATACGTCCGAAGAACGTAAGTATTCTTGTCGACACACTGGAGGATAGTCTCTTTGGATCACCGAGCTCATCCAGTATGGAGACGTTAGTTCGATGGACGGTTTAAGGAACTGTCAGCATTCTCCTCCACGCCCACATTTCAAAAGCATCTATGCGAGGTCGAACTTCCTTTTTTACAGTCCAAATTTCCGAGGCATACACAAATATGGAGAAGACAAGAGACTGAACCAGCGACATTTTGGTCGCTTTAGTGATGTTATGTTCATGCCATATTTTGATGAGCTTCGTCATGGCCACCCGTGCCTGTTGAATGTGTTTTTACAGCCACCCGAACTGTCGATCAAAGAACCGAGATACACAAAACTTTGAACTACTTCACAACGGCCTACTGACTTTATTGCTCGATGATTATCGTGCTCTCTATATCTACGATCATAACCTTGGTCTTGTTGTAGTTAATACCAAGACCATACGCTGCACTGTTTTGTTCTAAGATGTTTAATAGAGCTACTAGCTCTTTCTGAGAAGCAGCAATAAGGGTTGTATCGTCAGAAAATCTTATGTTGGATATTTTGCTTCCGCCAATAGTTATACCGCCATTTCAGTTGTCCAATACCCGCCTCATCACAAATTCAGAGTATATGCTAAATAACATCGGAGATAATACACATCCCTGACGAATTCCTCTTGTGGTTGCTGTTTGACCAGACAGGTTACCATCAATGCTTAGTCGAGCCAAGCTAGACACATAGAGCTGCTGTATGAGAAATACTAAGTAGTCAGGAACTCCCATAGAGGGATTTCCCACAGTTTAGGCCACTTTACGTTATCAAACGCCTTAGAATAGTCCACAAAGTAGATAAAAACTAGGTATTTAATGATATCGTATTGTATTATCTGAAAGATGGTTTCTGTTCCACTATTGATAAATATTAGTTTCTTAGTATGTATTTCCAAAATGGCTGACCTATATATTCCTTATAGGAATCTCCGAACACGGTAAGAACTGCAAAAGCTGGAACAGTTTTACGGCTCTTTTGACCCCCTTTTGGCACCATTACGACTGCTAAACATGGACATCTTGCACAACTATATACATATTTAATGTCATATCATATTCAAAGCGTTTAGGCAAATTAAATTGAGCGTATAAACTTCTAGGTTTCTAATAAAATTATAACTTATGGCTCGTATAATGCTGAGATGTAACGTCGCTTTGAGAAACTATTCTAAAATGAGGGAATTGAATTTACAGCGACACTCACACATAACCTTCTGGTTGGGAGTCAATAAACATATATCAAATATGAAATTCATATGCATAATAAAAGGGTTTTTTTAAGGAATCTGCTTCAGAATCTTTTGTAAATGTAATGAATGAATTGCCTTGACACGTGATATTCTCGTAACAGAAAAAGTTCAAACGTAAACTGGGAGGAATTTTTGAAAGTACTATATGGTCTGTCAAACCATACTTTCTAAACATTTTTTGTACTTCAGCTTTTGAAAGTCAACCCCAACTTTTTTTTTCAAATAGCACCCGATATGTTTTCCTAAATGAGTGATATAAAGTCTTGTGGTACCATTCATGTTATACGCAAACTTATTCCTTTCGTGAAATCTAATGCATAATATAAATAAAATAAGAATTTGTTTGAAACAAAAAAACGGAAAAAGAAAACTAAGTGGGTTTTTAAGTGTATTTCATACATGCTCTCGAAAACAAGCTTCTTTATTATCTTTCTTTTATTACGAAAATATTACGCCAAAGGCACCACAAGATTTTAAAAATGTTTTGAAAGCATGGTATGTTAGGCAATTCAGTACCCCTGAAAGCCCACTTAGTTTTCTTTTTATCTTTTTATCTTTTCTTACGAAAATGTTACGTCTCAAACAAATCCTTATATTATGACTTTACGAAAAAAAAAAATAGGTTTATATATAAAATCAAAATTATTATAATATTAATAAAATAAGGACTTAATTGTGTAGGAAAAACTATTGGGTGCTATTTAAAAAAAAAGTTGGGTGGGTATAAGGGTTGAAGTACAAGAAAAATGATTTATAAGCATAGTATGGTACTACAGGTAGGTAGTATTTTCACAAAGTTCGTTTTCGTTTGCACTTTTTTTTGTTACGAGAATATCATGCCATTGAAATTTTTGGACACCCTGTATACATGGACCTAAAGTTAATGCATAAAAATCTGCTTATACCAATTTATTTTGGTCTTATAGCTTATAAAATAAATAAATTAATTAATAAAGAATATCCGTTGAATGTTTGTGAAGTACTTGTGCTTTAAATACAGAAACGTCAATATTATTTTCAGGTTACATAATCTGCTGTACTAACAAATTAAATAAGATATCTGAGTAAATCTATTCGATGTTTTCGGCACGTGCAACACCAAACCTCCAGAGAAAATCACGAACCACCCCTTACGAGATACAGCTATATCAAGATGTCTACTGTTGGAAACGTACACAACTCATTTCGAAATTTTGCTAATTATTTTCTTGTTAGTAGTCAGAGGGCAAAAAGTCACCATGGCGTAGGGAGAAGGGTGCTTTCAGCTGTAATTCGCGTCGAGATGTCTCGAACCCACCGTGTAATTAAAGTTTCGTTAATGTACCCTTTTGCCGGCGAGGTTAAGTGTTCCGAAGCTATAATTGTTGCGATAATTGTTGTGTTCCTGTGTTATAGCTTTGTGCTGGTAGTGCCGAACCTGGCATCCAATTTGGAGGCACTAAAAAATCTCGAAGCATATCTCTAATTGTCAAAAGTGAGCTGTAAAAAAAGTAATGAATGATTTTCCGGAATGGATTTATATCAGTTTCATCGCAGTGGGTTAGGGTATGAGAGAGAACAGCTGTGAACCGATTCCAAAAAAAGATAGGAGTGAGAAAAAGGATTATAGACCAATTTATAGTCGAGGTGGACACAAATAGAAAGAGACTGAAAACTAAACAGTATGCACATTATGCTCCACAAAATCTATATATTTTTTTATGGTTAGCCTCCCGCAAAAACTGAAAGCCTATGGCGCTGTAGAAGCGCTGCAGGTTGTAGCCGTCGGGAAACAAATTGCCCGGCAGTTCATTCTACAGCGTTGAAGTTCTCTAAAGGAAGGAATGCTAACGACCTTCGGTGTTGTTATCTGGGAGAGCTCACTTGAACATCTTCCGTGATGGAATATGTAAAACAAGTACAGGTCAGCTACCCTTCTTCAATGTTCCAGGCTGTGGAGGTCCTTTGTGAGGTTAGGCGTATCGACTAGTCTAATTGCTGTGTTCTGGATTGTGTCCAGAAGCTTTAGAGAGTGCTTCGGAGCATATCCCCACACATATTCCAACAATAGTCGGATCTGTGCCTTGTGCCTGTATACAGCTTTCTACAGCGGAACAAAACTCCAAACATCTGGGATTCCGTTTTAGCAATACTGACGACGTGTTCGTGCCGGGACGTGTGTGAATGTTATTCTTGATGTTGATCCCCAAAAGCTTGACGGAAGGTCACTCGACTATTGGATGACCCTCCATTTTCACAGTTGGTAAGCGTACGCGAAACTTCTTTATCAGTGTTGTTGCCTGAGTTTTCTGTACGTTCAAGTTCATTTACGAATCTCCACTCGACAATTGTTTTGCTATCTACGTTGATCTGTGAGGCATGGTACGTCGGCGACAGCAACGCCGACGTACCGTTTTCTGGGATGTTAGTGGCTTGCCTGGTTCCGTGCACGATATTAGTGTACTGTCGTCTGCGAGGCTGTAGATTGATGTTATTTCCAGCAGCTTGTTGATGTAGAACAGAAACACTGTAGGAGATAAGACAGATCCCTGAGGACGCTGGCGTTTATTGAAAATACGCCCAATGAACAGCCTTCGCCTACAACAAACAGAGATCGGTCGTTCAAAAAGCTATACAGTCACGGGCGCAGGCCAGGTGGTAGTCTATAAGCAGCAAACTTAACCAGAAGTCCCTCATGCCACACTCTATCGAGGTTCTCAGTATGTCAAGTACAACAACATGGGATTCGCCTATTAGTCATGATTTTCAATTGCTCTGTTCCACAAGTGAGTGACGTAGGCCAGGAAGTCACCCGTGGACCTATGCTTAAGCAAGCCCCCAGCAAACACGATGTCGTTATACTAACGTCATTTTGACGACATCCTCCCATTCGTCATTATCACGTCGATAAAGAGGAATATATGACGTGTCTGTGACGGCACAATGTCACAGCCCAAAGACGTCATTGATTGCCGTGTTAGTAACACTATTTTATACAGCAACCAAGGCTGCACCAGAAGGTATCGTCAGATCAGCACTGATTTTGGCGATGGTTACTTTGTCTTGCTTTATGTCTCTCCAATAGTTAATGGTGATCTGACGATATCTTCTGGTGCAGTCGTAGTTACTAGATAAGATAGTTTGGACGTTGATTACCTTATAGGATAAATGTTTATGAGATAATGCTGTGAGAAATCTGTGTAGCATTAATTTAAGTAGGGGTAATAAAATATACTAATTCAAAATAAATTGACCATGTATTTCACAGTAAAGACAGGATACAAAAATAATGATTATAGCTTTACTAGCCTTCTATAGAAGCCTGACTAAATCACAAAGTACTTCTTATTTTCAATCGGTTCAATCCATATAATAAGAGGCTATAATCTAATAAATCCAAAATACCTGAGAAAACACTGGACACTATACCTATACCTATTATTATTTATAGTGGAATCCACACATACAGACACTGCACACACAGCACATAAGGTTAAAAAAAATCCCCGTCCCCATGTCACAGCTTCATCGTAGAAAACACAAGTAGAAAATGGCAAAAATGGCAATTTGGGCCTTGTGGTGATGATCGGGATCGGGATCAGCGGTTCGGCTGCAGTCGGATCGGGTCGGATTACATGCGATTCATTCATTGGTCTGTACCTTACGTAAGTTGTGCAGCGATTCAGCAGTGAACTAAAGCGCGGTTAATACAAAATTACCTCATGCAAACATAAAATCTATCAAAACCCAATCAACGGAATAATTAGCCACAATTTTGTCGTATGTGCTTTATTTGGGATATACCTGACGTTACCTGAAGTCGACTATATTTTTGGATAATAATTTAGATATTCTGTATCTATCTAACTAATTAATTAATATTTTTTAGTACTTATGCGAGCATAGACATTTTTTCATAAATATATAAGGAAGGAATAAGAAAAGTGAAATCATTAAGTTTTGAGATACATTTTCTCCCACCCTAATCCATTACATTTTGACGTGATAACGACGTCAAGTGACAAACGTTTATGTGACGTCATTAAAAATGACGTTAGTGCGACGTCATTCATTCGGCATATGACGAATGTGACCAAAATTCACCACAATTCGACGTCATAATGACGTACGCCTCCTTGCTGGACCATACTGAGGAGACCCACAGATCCATAATTGATGGGATCGGTTTTTTGCCGTTCCACGCAAGCAATCTTCCATGCAGTTGGAAACACGTCTCGCTGGTACCATAGTTGAAGAGCTTGTAAAGAAGGGGGAGATGTCTTGGCGTTATTAAATTGACAAATGCTTATCTGATGGAAAAGCTGCAAATGTGTCTATAATAAAGTTTGCTAGTACTTGAACAAGCACTATTGTATTTCGTTCGTTTTCCAACAATATTTATTTATTGTTGATTTCATACGAAAGAAATTGTGAATAATATGTAAAATTAGTCTTATACCACGACAACACTTTTAGAGCGGATTTATGTTTTACTGGTATGACATTTTGTGTTATAAAGTATAAAAATAGTAATAAATAATAAATTTAGTTTGCATTACAGAATATTCTACGACGATTTGGAAAATAGTTCTGTGTAATTTTCAAAAAATTTACATTTTTCTCGCAAGTCATTCCAGTGATTGCATTTTTATTTTTAACGAAGCCATGAAAGGCATCGGCTGTCTAAAAGAACACTTAGATTTATTAGTTATACAATATCTTCTCCAATGCATTTTGAGGTATAGAAGAATTTTAATTCCACCAAAGTTTCTTAAAAAAAATGGTTAAAGTCTAGCCACCATTGATGCGGTCAATTTAGTTTTATAAAATACGGAGATTTTAATATTGTGCTTATACATTTTTGAGGATTCTATTAGGCCACCGAAATTTTCGTTTCTAAAAAACTGTCACAAAAGTATCTTCGTAGACCTTATTTGCCTTCCTATAGTATGTATAACTTTCTTTACCCGTACTTACTCTGCAGCCTCTTTGTAGAGAGTAACTTACGAGTCATATTTTTTATGTATGACTTACTTTACTTTACTTTCATTAGTTTGATTAGTTTTAAGATTGCTTTTATCTAATTAACAATCTATTGTCAACAATTAATCCAAACTGTTAATAACGAAGGTAACACCCTCTTCTACCACAAAGAGATACAGCTAGTTGAGGAACTATAGGATAATGAAGCTCAATTTCCGGATCTGTCAGTACAAGATTATTAAGACTTCTGATTGAAACATAATCTAACTTTTCAAAAAAATTATAAGAAATCGAAATCAAATAAAGACCGATGTAATCAACAAAAGAAGCAATCCGAATACCAGAAACGGTTTTCTATGAAGATAGCATTCCAACGATAGCCACGATCTATTTTCGTATCACGACGAAAAGTTAATTGCAACTGTGCTATATCAGTGATGGATCTTTTCAGTCGAAAGGTGCTGAAAGCAAGCCAACCGAGCACAGGCATGCGGCTTCTCAATCCGACCAAACCGGAAGCTAGTCTCAGTCCACTGTTGCCAAGTTAAAGTTGTATGTTGATCCAAAGAATTTGTTACCTAGGCATAACCGCCTTTCTTTCCTCTAGGAGAGAAAATAAACTACCATGGATGAAGTCAGTACAACTTCTACACCTTTTCCAGTTCGGAGAGCGTCAGTTGTAATTCAGAAAGCATCATATGTAAATCAGAACGTATCAAGTGTAAATCAGAACAGTCAACTGAAAATCAGAATGCGTCATAATTATGTAAATCAGAATAATACGTTCTGATTTTCATTTGATCATTCTGATTTACATATGACGCATTCTTATTTTCAATTGACTGTTCTGATTTCCATTTGATACGTTCTGATATACATATTATACTTTTTGAATTGTAACTGACGCTTTTCGATTAACAGCTGGAAAAGGTGTAGATCTAGTGCATTAAATTATATTTGTTTTTATTTTTAATTATAAAAAACTCACCACATGTACATATATTCAAAAAAAAGGTTGAGAGCAATGTATTTTGATATGTGATACTATATTTACTATGATATTGTATATATGTTACTAACAGTTTTGTGTGTTGATTAGCTTTTTGCTAAATAAAGTTCTTTCATTCAAATATAGCTGACAAAAAGGAATGAATATTTAGGAGCTATATACGGCGAAGCATATTACCTCTACAGAAACGGAGCGAAAAGTATGTCAGAACTGACAGAGATAACATAATATGTTAAGTCATTCTTATCCGGCTTAAATGATAAGGTAACAAAGAGTAACTGTTTCACATGCATAATAGTGGTAAAACCCATCACATATGCATCTTTGGTATGGTGGCCAAAGATGCAACAGAGATCTGCTTTTACAGAACTGAGCAAGGTACAGAGACTTGCTTGCTTGTTCATAGCGGGTGCAAATTGTTATAAGTGGGGACTACCAAATAACAATGAAATCTTTCTTCAATAAGAACCTTGAGACCAGAATTCGAGACCTAAAACATTCAAAAAATGAAACCTGCAATAAGAAACGGATCAAAGAGGAGGGAACAGGAGGGGTAGCCCTTGGAAGAGGGCATAATTCTAGATACAGTGTTCTGTTCGGAAAATACGGATCTGCGTTCCAGCCAGTGTTGTATGACATCCTGCATTGTGCATAAACAATGAGCGAGCGTGCAAAAACAAAAATACCGCGATACTCAGAGACTGCAAGGCCACATTCAGAGCAATAAAGCCCCAAAATGACGTCTGCACTAGACTGGGAATGCGTGCCACTCAGGTATAGCTTGCAATGAAAACGATTATCTGCCTTGTACATTGGCTTGGAACATGTCTTGATGGCATCTAAAAGCACAATTAGAAAAAACGGAATGGGTGAAACTCCACAAGGAATATTGGCACTTGATGCCTGAATTTAGATATGGAAAAGTATTCATCAAATTCCCATACCAGAAAATAGCTGAAGGACTGCTTTCTTTGATCAGGAATCAGATTCGAGTATCAACTGGTCTCCTTACGGGATATTGTGGCGTGAAAAAATACATGAAGAGTCAGCCTTCAATGTGCTGGTTGAGTGCGAAGCGCTAAATCCCAAGAGACAACAATAATTGGACTAGGCCATAACCGATAGATTTTAACTCAGTATCAGGACAGGTACGGAACTTTCATAAACTGATGCAGGCATATAGACTGCTGCAATGGATAGTGTAGAAAATAGTAGTTTTAATACAATACGCCTGAAGGCTTCAGTATTGTTGGGGAAAAACTGTTAGGGATGAATGGGAAAAACCTTAAATCCTTAGTGTGAGTGATTATTGTAAGTGACAACACCGCATGGGCAAGTTGGGATTGGTAATAGATGAGAAAACGCACCAATAATAAATCAACCAGGTAGAGGCATAAGTCCGTCCTTTTCGCCTTCGTTCTAACTTTGAATAAGAATATCCAACGAACTACTCTACAATATTAATTGTTACGTATGTGTAATAATCATGTATCTTTGATTGTTTCAGGTAAGCATCACGCTCTGTTTACTGCTCTGCCCTTCTTATCTGGTAAGTTATCTGTACTGTATTTTCACTTTATTGATATTACAGATTAGCGACATTCATCCAAAGTCACACAATTATTTTACAAGTATCACCCTTGACCCTTCAAATATATAATAAATGCGATTCCGGAAAACACTTAAATCAGAGATTAAATTGTTTGGTCAGCTAGTAATTCCATTAAAACTGGACTGAACTGCTTAATTTTGACAATTATTTTGAAGCACGGATGTCTAAAATAAAGCACATAAGTTGTAAAAACATGTGAAACATATAGAAAGCTCGGAGTAATGGCTATTACAAATGAATTAATGGTAGATGCGATGAGTGTGAGTAAGCAACTAATCTGACTCGCAATTTGGCTTCAACTTATATCTTATTGCAACTGTTGAGCCAATATAGATACAGTGTTTTCAAATCATTAATTATTCAAATCTAAGGCGCGCTCTGATAACTATAAAACTAAGAAGAATCATTTTATGCAGTAATTATGGTACAGCGTAAATATATAACACATGTCCAAAAATTCCGGGATGATATAAAAAATATGCACCATAATAACCACAGACCGCGTCGCTCGACTAACGCTATAGTTCAGTCAAATCAGGCATTGTCGTAAACGTCGTTACCAGATGCTTTGCCTTCACTATCAAACACACATCTAAGGAACATTTTATTTATTTCGGAAAAGGCAGTGTTCACAAAAAGGGGTATAATACTACATGGCACTAAAAAAATATACATATTTGCTGGTGACTTTCATTTTATCTGGAAGTTTTGGCCTTACTCTTACGCAACTTGAATTGCACAAACGCTGAGCGATATCTTAACATTAGCTACGCTAGACTCAAATGAAGGTTAACTTTCTATAAACTTCAGTTATTTTTTGTAGGATAAGGTCATTCAAACAAAAACTCCTTATTTTTCTATATGCCACGTTTCGACTTATATTAAGTCATCCTCAGGCAATTCTCCATTTTAATATACTGATTAACCTAAATTAGTTATTATTTTGACTCCTTTGTAATTACATAATCAATGCGTTTCTCACCATTGACGTCTTAGACGTTAGAAATGTACTGGACTGGGTTGACCGTTACTTGATGGAGATCCATGATAACAAAAACTAATTGTAAAATTGATCACCACTTTATTTTTGAATACTGTGACATATGTTGTACACTAAAACATATGTCACAGTATTGAAAAATAAACTGGTGATCAATTTTACATTGGATTTTTGTTAAAACAAGTGTGTCTGTCGGATGCAGTATTCAGACTTTTTCACATTCATTTTTAGTACAAGATATATTGTTCTTCTTGTCCAACATGCAAAAATCAAAATGGCAACAATGTTGAACTCTGTAATCGCCCATGTAGAAATAATAATAAAAGCGGTGTACCCAAGATTGTCCTTTACGCCTGCGACTAAGGTGTGGTCTAGAGCACTAAGATGAAAACGATATTGCAGCTGTCTATTCATAGACTATGCACTTTAATAATAAGGTGTCAATGGTATGATGTGGACTGTCATTGACCCCAACGGCGTTTGAGGTGTGCATTGGGTACAGGGCGGATAAGTTTGACAAATAACAGACTTATTATAATTATTATCGCTACCATACTGGCTAACCAGATCGTGGCTTTTTAATGCATCCACGTGCATTGTCATTCAACTCTGATTATATCCTATATCTTTGTACCTATACCTGAAAGCTAGTGTCAAGACTTCAGAATGGGCAGAATGCCATCTAGCGTAGTAATAACAAAGAAGTCGAACAATTTTATGAATAGCTATAAAGGCCCTATTGCAAACAGCATGCTGTTTCGTTTGTTTCTTAAATATTATAATGTTATCTGACGTGACCATCTGAAGGGTAATAGGCGCTTCTGGGTAGATCATGTTATACGGTTAGTTGCCACATCCTGACGCTTGCGAGTTAAAATTAGGTTCAAATCTTCCCCTGTAGATTCTAACATTGTTACAAACGTATTGAACAAATCTGCCAGGATGCAGAAGGAATTCGTCGTTGGCTCCCTACGCCTGTTTATAATATATAATTTAGGGACCCAGTGATTTCTCACCTCACGGTGTGAGGAATAGTCACTGGGTAATGGAACCCGGGTTGCACCTTTTTGGTTTTAACACGTTTTTATTAGCTTCACCTGTATGGTTGTTTGTAAGTTTGTTTGTGGGTTTGTAACTTTCCTTTGGACAAAGAGCAAGTAGATTACTACTGTCATTAAATGCTTTTATTTATAAGATGCGTCTATCATAGTACATGTTATTAGGTTTCTGGCTGTTTATTTAAAAATGAACAAAGTAATTTTTACTTAGATGCAACCCAGAGTCATGTTGCTCACTTTCACGTTATAACTGACTAGAGACTAGGTCAATGACATGTGGTGTGAATGTAAACAAAGTTGACTCATGGGATTTTGCACATTTCTAGACAGATTATGACTTTACTGACTAAGAGATAACGCAACATCTTAAGGGTCTAGGGTATAGCGCGCGAAATTGAGAATCCAAGAAAAGACGTATTCCCGTGTTAGCGAGGAGGCGTGGCCACCTGTTCCCTTTCTTCAGTGTGTGTGTCTAAGATGAGGGCAGATAAGTCAAAAAATCCAAAAGTAAGGTCAAAAGGTCCAAAGGTAAGGTCCAAAGGTCACTATAAAAATGAATTTCGCATTTCCAAGCTCCTGAAGTTACCTTTAAACTTACAGTAATGACTCAAAGAGCAAATTGAAGAAGAGAGCTTGCGCTTGTGCAACTATTTAGTCTTTTTTTGATATCGTGTTTGGTTGTTAAATTACAGGCATTTATAGACTGTATGATTTTGCATTGCGAGTTTTTTTGCACATTAAAAAACTTTTTTGAAGAAAATCGAAAATAGTGTTCAGTCATTAAGGTCTTAACTATCGCCTTCTGAAATATTATATACGTAGTTTGAAAATAGAGTGTGTTACGCGAGAAATTGTGAGTCCGTCTTTTGCATGGCAAATACGTATGTATAAATGTGTGTATCCAGGCCCCTTAAAGTTTGTTAGTATTACATATGGCGTAATGACGAGAGATTAAAATCCGTGACATCCAACTATTTGGTAGTTGATATTTTTGTGAATTTTATTAACGAGGATCGACAGTTTTAATTATATTTTATGCAATAATGGTAACGATTATGCTATAACTATTGATCAAAAACAATTGTTCACCTTCATTACACAGAGTATTAAATATGAACTTAACGGTGATAATATAAATACAGTTTAAAAACCAAAAAAAAACACGCTTTCATGATAAACATTCAAAATATATAGTTAAAAAAACTAAAGAACACGCTTTTAAAGAAGATCGAAATAAAAAGTAAAAATTATTTTTAAAATAAGCTTAAATACGTAACGAACGAAAAATACTAGGTAGTATTATTGTGCAAAAAGCGTGGCCGGTTTGTTTCGTAAATCTAGCGCCCGATACTTTTTCACAATTCCAGTATATTTCGTTCATTATTGTTTTAAGCTTATTTTGTTTTTTTTAACTTTTTAATTCGATGTTCTTCGAAAGCGTTTTTTTTTTAGTTTTTGTTAGTTTTTTAATCTATAAATATTTTAAATATAATAATAATGAGTGGAACTACAAAAAGCTCAAATGAATCGTAATATCATAATATCAAGGTCTTTCTTCAAGGCACTTGAGGAGGTAGATCTGAAGCCTCAAAATTACCAACGTGCAAAAATCGGTAATATAAAATACATTTTACATAGTATACCGGTTTCTTCACATCTAAAAGACAGTTCTTTTGACCTCCAAAGTCTCCAGTAGTGGTTAAGACGACAAAGTCGTTGAATAAGTGAAATTATATCAACACAATGCTGAAAATACTAGACACATTTCAAAAGAAAGGTCTCTCAACTCGCTCAATCCAGATGAAAAATTGAAAATAGAAAATCAAATATCTCTTTCAGCTCACGCTGGAGACAATCTACCGTTATCAGGACATACTGGCTAGCCATTGTTTTTGGTATTCCGAGTATATACGACTGCCAGTGGTTTTTGTCCACTCGGAGATATCAGAAAATGGAGGGACAGACGCTAACTGACAACGCGGGATTTGCCCCAGCAAAAAAGTCGGGTTTTTCGCCGAGCTAGAAGGCGTAGAGCATGATGTACAGACAAAACGTGGAAGAGACGGTAGTAAGAAAACGGTTTTTGGTTATATATGTGGCGGTTAGACATTTGCGAATTAGTTCGACAAGTTTGTATATATTCTCTTTAGGTTTGATTTGGTCTTGGCAAGATGCTTTAATTTTTACTGCACAAAATTTGCGATATAATTTTGTGTGGCCACGATCTTGTGCACAGAAAGAGAAGTAGTCAGCTTTAAACTAATTATACAACTTTGACACTATGGTAGCGTTGTATATAACCTATACTATGGTAGAGTTGCGATGAGTATTATACTTAAATATATACAGGGCGTTTTCAAAGTTGGGACTTTCACAGCATCAGTTTAAAGCTCCCTTTATTGCTTGTTATATATGGCTAAGATCTTTGGATTTATTATCTTTCTTTTCTTGGGTTACTATTAATAGTTGGTTGAGACAAAAGAGTTTGATTTCATTGAGAACTAACACGGTATGTTAAAAAACCAACCGAATTCTTCGATTTTATTTCAATGCGAAAACCTTGACTAAGGTTTGACTCATTACTGTGAAAACTAGCCTATTTAATGCTCTTTCAAAAATAGTATAACATTCATAGGTTCCTTTTACTAAAAATTAAATAGTCCCAAGTTTTGTCATTGAAGTCGTAATACTACTGCGTCTAAAACGCCTAGATACATTGTCCTTTTTTATTCGTTATAGGCATCAAAATGATGAATAGAACATAGCGCTGTTTTTTTTTATTTCCATTGATTTCCACTATAACAGATTTTCAAAATGTTTACCACCCAGTCTTATACACAACTTGCATCTTCTTAAAAATTGTCACTTTAAACTTATGAAATCTAGATCAGAAATTTCGCGTGCTGCTTGATGGATTCATCGACGCAAATCATCGGCTGATCGAAATGGGAAACATCCAGAGGGTTCAGATCTGGAGAGCGTGGGGGCCAAGAAACTGGTCTTTGCCGGCCAACCCATCTATTAGGGAAGCTTTCGTCAAGATAAGCCCTTACTGCACGACCATAGTGCGCATAGTCCTGTAACCACATCCTTCTTCTTGGCTCAAGAGGCACATCTTCCAAAAGAATGGGTAGATGATGTTTCAAAAAATGTAAGTGCATTTCTGCATTGAGGGTTGCGGGGAGTTCGAATGGGTCAAGTATCCGCCCGTTGTGGATCCCAGTCCAAAGGAGCAAAAGCAGGATTTTTTTGAAAAACCTTAAAAGTGGCAATATCTCGAAAACTAGAAAACATTTACTAACGTCATGTCGATTTTAGCTGATTGATCTAAAGCCATTTTACCTCCCATGTCACTCTGGCGTGTTATTATTGGGACACCCTCCATATCATACAAAAACTTTATACTCGGTAGGAATATGAAATGTTAAGTGGGGTATTTGGTACTAGATTCAATAATATTCTAAAACCCCCTATTAAAACCTATAATGTTTTTAAATAAGTCCCGAAACTGAATCTTTGAGTTAGGTTATATTGTCAGTTCGAGTTACTTATTACAGTATAATGTGATTGATTTAATGCTTTCTTCACGAACTAAAATATTTTCAAGCGAAGTAAAAGTAGTGTAAGCTCAATTCTAAGCTAATTCGCTTTAAGGCTACTTTGTTTGTGTGTGTGCTTGCGACCAAAGGCTTGCTGTGCGATTCTGCTTGCCTATGATATCGCTGCGTCTGTGTTTTAATGAACCCCCTAAATTAGGGATTCCGAGGTCTCTATGGAGCATCTCTTCTGAAACAGACCATGGGACGTGCGCGTGAAGCTCTGCTTTGAAGGACCAACAAACTACGCATTTGGGTTTTGGAGAAATAAAGTTATCCGCCTGTTCTTGCATGGTTTGGAATTCTATACCGTTCAGTGCAAAAATGAAGCTTCTGTCTTACTACATGCGATCCAGAACTGTATAGTTATTTGTCTGGTTCTTTCGGGGGTTCTTTATACTGTGCAAAAGTCCTGGACTTGACCTGTTCTTGCACAGTATGAAATGAACCTAACCTTATTCATTTTTGTATGAGACTGATGCGGTGAATAGTAGCAAATAGCATGTATATCTAATAATGTCATCTGGAAGTAAGGAGTTAAGTAATTACCCCTTTTTGTGCCCTCAGTGACGAAGATTATTTGCCGGAAAACGCCAACTCTAGCCTCGATTGTGGCCCAATACCAGAATACAGTGATTAGAGAAAATACAAAAAATCATCAACTGTAGTTCATTTAACCCTTTAAGTCCGCATTTAAGAATTTATTTGAATTTCATTGAAAAAATACAAAACATAGCAAAAAAGTGAATAAATAAACTGAAAATCACCTTTACACTGGTTTAAAAATACAATTTTTTCAAAAAAATGGTGGCCATCTAGGGTAACCAGTAGGACTGCTCAGTACTGTGGTACAGAAAATACTGGGACAGTTGTACCCTGAGTAGTATGCAACATATTTGTCACGCATGGCAGAGGTTTGTTGTCACTATCAGCTCCAGTATCTTGAAAAGGTCTTTTGGTGTCTTTTTTTACTTCTGTATCATCGGCATCGACTGCTTTGGTCATTAGCCTCATGATCTGTGTAGGCTTTATTATTGTTTCCCGGCGCCACTCTAGGAACAGCACTGTTAGCTATAAGCCAACAGTGCCTAAGGCTTCGGTGTAATTACTAATATTTTGTATGACAGACAAATTTTCGTCAAAGTTCCCAAGCGTATCGTTATCGATCTCATCTTCATCCCCAGGTAAATAGTCATCCGCTATTCACTCCCTTTCTGAAGGAATTTCTGCTACAATATGATATAGATCATCTACGTCCATCGCTTTGAGCTCCGCAACAGTCCACTGTCCACTGTGTCCTTCCTCGAGTAGTAAAAGACATCTCATTCGATACACCCCTGTATTGAAAATATCTGCTTCGGACTTCCACTATCTATATTATCTTTGAGAATCGCAACGTCAATTCACTTGAAGATGACTGAATATACCAAATCAGTCGAAACGTTGTGATACTCAAATACATATAGACCATGGAAGTCCAAAACATTATAAATTGAAACATCTACGTTGTCTATGAATTTCAAACACAACCCTGTATATTCCTGGTGGTTAGCCGGTATAGCCACCACTAATAACGTGTTCTGAAAAGCACAACTACAATAAAATTATGAAATTTAAGATGATGTGTGAAAACGAACAATAATTGGTATTATTGTTTACCAGTCATATCAAATTTCCCTTCGTTTATTTCACAGTAAACAGCTATCAAAGTTTAACGAGTGCACCATGACCCTAAGTGTTCACAATAACCATGAACAACAGACAGAAATAGGCGCGAACAGGCTACTGGAATTTTTTTCCTAGTAAACGGCGCTCTGAATATCACAAAATAGCTGGTGGTTGACCCATCGAACCATTAGGACTGAGCCAACGAATTACTGAATTTGTGGTTACATGACATGACCAGTAGGACGCAAAGGGTTAAGAGACTATCTTTTAAAATACTTCAAGAAATAAAAGATACGAGTACTTTTTCAAGTCTACATTTTATTGCTTCTTTAACATTGAAAGATCAAGATACTGTGCAAGAACAGGTTACGTGCAAAAGTTCTTTTTTTTTTATTATACAGTAACTTAAAACGTGACACTAACCAATTTTATAATATGAACTTTGTGTAGCTGTGCACTCAGTATGCCACAGTCAAAACCTTCTCTACTCCTTCAAAGTTCCTTCAGGCAGTTTTTCTACCTTCCTGAAAAATTTGCTTCAATAGACATAACAGGTTCTTGAATTGGATCCTTCAATTTCTAGGTTAATTTTTTATTAAGCCGAATCTTCTTCAAAATTAATCGTGAATATAAAGATATGACGTGTAAAGACACGTCTGCCAGAGTAAACCCGACTAAAATTCAGCAACTAGCAGTGTGTAAACTCGCTCACTGTAATCGAGCCTTTAGACGTATCGTGTTGATATTGCATCACTGTAGAACAAAAATGCATCTCGCAGGTTTATGTTTTCATACATTAACCTGTCCCGTGCATGTCCGATTTTTATCAAAAAACCATTCCACAAATGCCTTTACATGCATATCCATACTTGGCGTATCCTTATGCCTTCTACCAATTTGTGAAATCGGACTGCAGCAATAAGTAAATGTCACATGGAACAACTGCAATAAATTCCACATGGACTGGCCGTAATTGTTTTTGTAATATCTGTAATTGGTAGGGACTATAAATCGATATTTCGATACGCAACTTACGTACCTGAAAAGTTACTAACCGTGTGAAAATTCCCAAGAGATGCAATCTACGGGGACGACTGTAAAGGTACTGTCAAAAAAGTATAGTTGAAGGGCTGAAAGAAACTATATTCATAATAATAGTGAAAATGGAGATACGGTTCAAATGTTATAATGCTAGGAAAAGAATTTAGTAAGCCCAGATATATCAGAAAAAAGCAGACTCAAATTTCTGCTTGACCTCTGCAGTGTAAAGACCATTCACACTTAAGGTTATTTGAGTCTATTTGGATCGATACTTGGAGAGTTTTAAGCGTAACCTACTGCGACCTTAGGCAATATCCTAAAAAAGTGCCAACCAGTTGTTCGACCCAGTACACATCGGCCCTTTTCATAGATTCTGGTGATAACATTTACTTTTTTATCATTATTCGATAAAATGTTATCGTCTTACGAATGCAACTATATCATGAAATCCGCTTGCTACATTACCTCATACAGGGTGTCCCAAAAAATATTGTCAAGCGGAAGTCCAGAGATAGAGCACACCTAGAAAGAAGTATCTGAATCAGCCCCATATATGTTATGCAATTTTTTGTAGTTTCCGAGTTATGCATTTTTTTCTAAATTTTGGAGAATTTTCTACCTCGACAACTTAAAACTGTTCCAAAAGAAAAATTAAAAGACTTTTCCAAATTCTCTTTTTTGCTAATTAATCTTTAAGAGTTCATACGTAAAGGAATCGGCTTAGTAAATCTGATGAAAGTCACGAAAATTATAGTGTAAAGTGAAAAATTTACGTTCTGTGAATTATGACTTAGATTTTCGACTCGAAATTAAAAATCTAAAGAGGTGATTTCATGATTTCTATACAGGTCTAAAAACTTCTTCAGATTCTCAGCTATTATAATCATTAAAAAAAAGAGTACTTAATGGGGCTACTTTGTCTCCAATCAACCTTCAACGACAAGAGGTGGAGATTTCTTGAAATTAGCGATGGGATTTTAAATGAAACAATAACTAAGTTTAGGGCGCTAATAGCCGAATGATTGTCAGTGCCGCAATGAAAAACATCCAGTGCGACCAGAATATCGATAGATGACCACCTGTGTCACTTTGGTAAGCTTTTTGTTACATGTACGACTTCTTTTTTGTAAGTGGGAAATTGTAAAATGAAACGAAATTATCAAATTTCTTCACTAAGTTTATTAAATTTCACAAGGAATTTTCAAAATGTCTACCTTTGTGTTCGATGCATAATCTACATCTTCTGAAAAAATTGTTTTTTAAATTAACAAAAGCTCTTTGATTGTTTTTTATTGGTTCTTCAGCCTGTGTTAATTTGTTGTGTAATTCGCTGATGTTTCGACACTCTTTAGCATAAACTAGTTTTTTGTAGTAGTCCCAAACAAAAACTATCGGATTTGAGTCAAGTGACCGTGGCTGCCATTCAGTGGGTCCACCACGACCTGTCCATTTGTTGCATAGTCTCTTGCAGAAAACAGCATCGTTAAATTCAGTTGTCATGCACTCAAGGTCCATAGGAATAGCCAAGTAGTCAGACAACAGAAACATGACAAATCCAAACAAAAGCGTATCGTTTTAAAGCCGCAAAGACAGACGGGCAGCTGAATAAAGACAACAGAAACAACTTATGCAATGACACATTTTGAAAAGACATCACAACAATACCATAGCTATCTCTTTCTAACATCGCCATCGTTTACTGCGTTAGCGTTAGCCCTTTTTGTTGGCGCTCAGGTAAGAATCCGCTCCTAGTGTTATAGTTAAGTTATAATTATCAGATCGTAAATTTTTCACTTTACACTAAAATTTTTATGACTTTCATAAAGGTTACAAAGCCGATTATTTTATGTATGAACAATAAACTCTTGGAGATTAAATACCAAAAAAGATAATTTGGAAAAGTCTTTTAATTTTTCTTTTGGAACAGTTTTAAGTTGTCGAGGTAGAGAATTCTCTGAAATTCAGAAAAAAATTCATAACTCGGACACCCTGTATATCCTGTTCGTCATACATACCTCTGATCTACCTCAGTTATCCTCCCCGAAATTCGGTTATGCAGATTACCTGGCACTAGCGTACAGCAATGCCAACTTTTACATTCTATAGTCCACATTACCTGCAGGTCTTTCACTCCTGGGATGATAGGCCTAACCTCACAAAGGACCTCCACAGCCTGGAACATCAAAGAAGGGTGGCTGACATGCCCCTGTTTTACAGATATTATAAGAACACCGGAAGCCGTTCAAGCGAGGAACACTAGAGAGGCTTTTCGAGCTCATTCTTCCCAGGTTGAGATACCTACTCCCTGAACCAGCATACCTTCTTCTGAAAAACTTTGACGCTGTGGAATGAGATGCCGGGAATTTGTTTCCCGGCGGCTACAACATGCAAATCTGATGTACAGATACACTTATCCTATCTCAGCGCTTCTACAGCCCCATATGTTTTCAGCCTTTGCAGGAGGCTGACCATGAAAAAAAAAAAGCGGAAGCTGAAGTCATGTATGAGCAACACAATTACATCGTGATTTCATCTTAACAATAAAATAGCAAACAAGGACCTGAAGGTCTACATTAGTGACATCTTGCTGCGCTAAAATCCTGCACCCAAATGCCTAGATGTCACACTGGATAGGACATTGTTGTTTAAAAAGCATATTCAGTCCATCGCAGCTAAAGTAAACAGCAGAAGTAACATCCTGAATGAATTTTGTGGAACCTCATAGGGCGCCTCCATTTCTGCGCTCCATACTTAGGCGCTGAGCCTGTTTCCCTGCGGCTGAATTTTGCTCACCAGTGTGGCTGAATAGCCCACATAATAATAATAGTCTGATATTCTCCCAGTTAAATTCTTATATTATGAGAAATGAGAAATCAACCACAACTTACTGGCTACCAACACTCAGCCACCCGCCAACGAGAAAATGCCCTTCTAAAGGAAGATAAGAAAATGAAACAAATCCCTCACTGCCAATCCACGAAGATATACCTTATCTTTCCTTGTGCAGATGAAGGTCCAGGAAATTACCAATTACAATTGCTTTCCAACTTGACTCTGATGGTTTTTGGTTTGATATAGTTAAATGAGCAGAAATTTGGGCAAGCCAAATACCAAAAAAGGTGAACAGTAATGTAACTGTTGGTTTTGAGCTCCACTGAAAGGAGTGGTCGACCCTGAACAGAACTCGCATGTACGCTGATTCGTTGTTTAAACGAAACAAGTGCAAATCCCTACGATACGAGTGGAACTCCAAACTGTCAGGCACATATTGCAAGAACGTGGCCGTACGGCATATCTAGGCAACAACAAGGACTTCCTCCAAGCCAAGCTATCAGCCGTAGGATAGCTTTGTAAGCTCGATATTAACGTATAGCCTAGTTACTATTTAGATCGCATTTTTTTATTGTATGAGGTTTGTCTTAGTTGTATACTATACATTCTACCAAAATCGATGCAGCAGTTGATGAGATTGTCTGAGTAGGAAAATCATGACAGACGGACAGAATGACTGTCAGATCGACGGAAATGAGTGACAAAAAACAGATATTCATATGATAAAACGGCCAAAAACATTCCACCTAAAAGAAAGAAAGACAATTTAAATAGAGGGAGAACGTTTACTTGACAAAATGCTTCTAGTACGTTGCGTTCACCCCCCGTACATAAACGGTCTATCAGGAGTCCGGCATCTGACCGTTCAGGTCAATAAAAGGCAAATTCCAATTTTGCCAATCTCGCTGTTTACCCATATCAACTTACATTCCATTCCAGCTCCTGTTACGACTTCTCCACTTTTGCTTAAGAAACTGCTCGTACTCTCGAATCCTTGTATGTCGGTATGCAGCCGGTGTCGTAGACTTTCAAGGATTCCAAAAAGTGCAGCAAAGTAAATGATAAAATGGATAGGGAGCCGGATAAAATAGTCATATCGAGCGTAAGGTATCGCAGTGACACAAAGACCCGAAAGTTTCCGATTAATGATCTATATCGAGCGCTCTCTATCGCATAGGACCTGCGTTCCTAGACGCTCAATAAAAGTGCGGTCAAAGGGTCAAAGGTCGGAAGCATTTGCTATTAAATGATAAATATTAATCTACCCGATAATTCTAAGGATCTAGGGTATAGCGCGCGAACTTGAGAATCCAAGAAAATACGTATTTTCGAGTTAGCGAATAGGCGTGGCCGCCTGTTCCCTTTCTCCAGTATCTGTGTCTAAGATCACGGGCGGTAGGTCCAAAGTTCGATAGGTAAGGTCCAAGCGTCGCCATAAAAATACATTTCGTATGAAAAAACTCCTGACATTACCTTTAAACTTACACTAATGGTTCAAAATGCAAATTGAAGAATAAAACTTGTGCTATGGCAACACAGTGGTCTTGTTTTGATATCGTATCTGTTTGTTAAACTATAGACATTCGAAAATGTATGATTTTGCATTGCGAGTTTTTTTGCACACTAAAAAACCTTTTTGAAAAAATTGTAGTTCGAAAAACAAGTATTCTACATACGAATCCGTCTTTTATGGCAAATACATTTATGTATAAATGTGCGTACTCAGGAATGATCCTAACGGCTTCTTGTCTGCTGTAGACCTTTTATTAGCAATTATAACAGAAATATAAAAAGCCTTTTACACTTATGACTGGCATGTTAACTTCTTTGCGTAATTATGGGACACCTTCATCCAAAAGTTCAAACAACAACAAAACAAGGAATCAAAATACCAATACAGCCAACTTCTGTTTCAAGACGAAGACTGGTATTTAAAGGAACAAGATGAATTCAAGCAGGGTGCTTCGGTTTTGACAGTTTTGACATTAGCATCCGCGAAGTCGCCATTTCTGGCGATTTTCGTTCACTTATGCCAGAGATTGGCTATTTTCATGCCAAAAGCAGGCTACACTCATAGTTATAACCTGGAAACATGCGATACTGGCTGCACCAAAACTGCTTTCTTTCTGCACCTGGCTGTTGAATGTAGTGGGAATGTAGGATGTCTGAGGGGTTAGGTGTCTTAACTGATGGCTTTGCCGGGACCATCGATAGCTACCGGGCCTAATGGTGCCGCGTGTGACGTCACACGTAGCGCCGCACCGGGCCGCACATATCTACAGGGATTAATAGAGAAACTCCAGCGCTACGAGCGTTTTCTTGATATACTGAGAAAACGGTAAAAAATACAAGAGTAACGTATATGAATGAATTTACAGGAAATTGAATTTGTGATAAGAGGTGCCAGTTCATATTTATTTAGCTAGAGCCGTTCAGACGTGAGAAGGTCAAAAGTTGGCCCTATTTGCACACAAATTATATGAAATTAACTATTATTCACAAAATTATGTACACAGTCATAATATAACCAAAGAGTAGGTAACTAATTGAAGTAGTAGTACTAGTAGTAGTAGTAGCAATAGTAATAGTAGTAGTGTAGTAGTAGAAACAGAGGATACAGGAGCTGTAGTAGATAAACGACATTTCTTCTCTAATTAGTTAAAAAATAAAAAAAAGAAAGTAGCACTTATCGCACGATAGTTTTATAGGAATTAAAAACTCTGACAAATAACAAACTAAACATATTATTAAGTCTCAACAGGAAATAAAAAATAAAAATATAAATCCCTCTTTACACTGTTTAACACAAATAAAAAGCAATGTATTTTAAAGCAACTCAATTATCAACTAGAAAAACGCAAATCGTTCTTTGACCAGTAATGATCTCAAAAAATAGTATATAAAAAAGCATACGTAGAAACACAAAATAAGTGATTAAATTTATATCAAATATAGGTATTTCCATAGGCGTAGTTAGGTGGGCGCTCGGGGGGGCTTAGCCCCCCCGAGAATGAAATTAGCCCCCAAAAGTCCAAAAATAATTCGTTCTGTTAAGTTCATTGTATCTAGGGCAGGGACTTAAGCTCCCCCAGATCCAGGGGCTTAAGCCCCCCCCGATTTAGGACTTAACTACGCCTATGGGTATTTCAGGTCACATGTTAATCTTATTTCTCTTTGGTTTTGGAAAACCTTTTGAGCTTTCTTTTTTTTTCTAAATGTTCTTCGATAGCATTGCTTTTTACTTTACAATAATTGTTAAGCAGTATGTTTGTCGGAACATCATCGTCCGACAATTTAATCTTTGATCGAGGAACTGTTAAAGTCGTACCATCGGGCCTTATAGCAGTATCAATACGAATTATAAATCTATCTTCGAAGTGTTTGATGCATATTACAGACGAATCCTTTATCGTGAAGTTATCTCGATATATAGCGCGTAACCACTGATTACGTTTCATTACATCTTTTGGAAATTTGAACACAGATATGCGCTCTGTATCTTTATAATTACTACTGCAGAATGGCACACAGCAACTAGACGGCATTTTTGACTAGAGAAATAGAAAATCCATGCGTATGCGACGATTACAAACGCGACTGGGTGATCGGCCGGCCGCCCGGCGCGGCGCCTCGTGTGACGTAGATGCCGTGGTGGGGATACACCAGCAGGCCCGGTAGCTATCGATGGTCCTGGCTTTGCCCATATGTACCTTTCCTGTTTGTTGCATTGGAAATTTCGCACGTCAAATCCAACTTTTCCAGTCCTGTACAACATCTGTTTAGCAAAACCATAACAAAGCTACTAAGCGCAAAAAAATGTAAACAAATGTTATATACCGTATCCCTGGGCGAATCCCGAAAAAAAAACCGCACTTAGTTTTCGGAATGTGAAGCCGATATCAAAAGAAATTATTCTGAAATTCGCATTGGATACATAGATATCAATGTTTGAAGTTTGGTTGTAAAGATAGCTGAAACGTGAGTGGCCCACCTTATTTCAGTTTCGCTTTCGGGAAATCCTTGCAAATAATGGAGAAGGGCATTTAGAAGGATTACGCTAACGGGGTTTTCTAATGGTTTTGACGATTATTTACATCAAATATCATGTGGTCGTACAGTGCGAATTTGATAAAAGGTCACACAACTAACCATTCCGCGATCTAATTAAGCACATTTCAACTTCTTAGCTATGAAGAATAAGCATATGATTTAAACATATTATAACATAAGTCGGTGTCAGAAATCATCCCTTAAAGTTTTCGGGATTCGTCCTGAGACACGGTGTATAGATGGGATCGAGTATAACTCCTAGATTTGGTGCCCAACAACAAAAGCACGCACACTTGTGTTGTGCTTTGACTGTTTTTGGATTTTGGCTTTGAATTATTTACTGGTAAAGCGATTATGACCTAGTACGGTATCTGTCGTGGTGATTTTTAGGGATAGGTCAATTAAAAACAAAAACTTCTTGTTACTATACGAGGGTTGCTCTATATCTCCGTCAATCCACCAGTACGCAGACAGCTGAGACAGCTGTTTCACGCTTATTAGCGATCATCAGTGCGCCATAGGTCGATTGACGGAAATAGAGAGCATGAGATTTTTCATGTCTACCAGACATGTGAAGCATGTAAGAGCAGGCGACAGAAAGGTTCTGCCGGTGCGAATGCGTTACCCGAAGGCAACGGCAAACCAAAGAAAATCGCTGCTAAATGGCAGCAGACTCCTTGGTGGAACGTCACGGCGCGTCCGCTTGGAAGCTTGTTACTCTTTATGCAACGACTAATGTGTAGTCATCTTCAGGCTTCAGAAAAACGAAGTTTCCATGGTTCTATATATCATCATCAGAGTTGGTTAGATAACGAAGACACGCACAATATTTTAAAAATTGACGGCACAAATGACAAATTTAGAATTGCAGTTAAAATTAGCTACCACCACTCTCCAAATTCTAAATGTAACTGAATGCAAATGTAATTGAATTATTTATTTAGACTGCATAGCACACCACTGACTGTTGATGTAAAAGCCAAACTAAGGAAAAAGTTGCCGAGCGTTCTTGAAGTTGAGCGGCTAACACGGCTGTGTCGAAAGGTATACCGTACGTCCGGAAGTTTTTATTACATTCTCATCTGGGAGTAGTTTTCTGCCATTTGCCGATGCTAAAACATCTTTATCGATGCGAATAAAATCGGAAAGTTTAGCTGAACAAATTAAGTGTAATTGGTTCTCGGCTATCGGAAACTTCGGAATCTTCAGACTTGCCAATAACGACATCATGTCTCCAATGACGTTTGCCCTACGAATCTTTTCCTGAAATTCCAACGAGAACCATTTTTGAACCAAATTCTGAATAATCGTAAACGGAACTGGCTGGCATATCGATAACTGCAAATGAACTAGCCAAGAGAGAGCAAGACTGTAATAATCTGCACCGACAGCAGACAAGTACTCCTAACCAGTGTTTCAAAATTTTTTTTCTTCAAATTGGGTGGCAGAAAAAAGCGGGTTCTTTTCCCGGAAAAATCCGGAAAAAACGGTAAATTTCGGGACAAATGCATTTTCCTTAAAAATAAAAAATTACTCTAATATTCAGGATGTTATACGAATTAAATATTTTAAACACAATTTAAATATGCACGCACTCGTCCAGTTGTATGATGGCAGCGAAGTACTACCTCACATCTGACCTCACAGCCACTTATGCCAATTGCTTTCAGAATTTCAAATGGACCTCCATCGTCCGATTCGTCGGAAAGAAACTGGACTTACACGCTTGTTATTTATATTAAAAAGAAGAAGTAAGGTGCAAAAACTGGTTGCAATTCAATCTAGCTTAAATTTGGACGAAAATGAAAAATTTTTGTGCAATGTTACGCTTTTTCCGCTTTTAGAGCAGGCTGAAATGGATATTAAGCAGGATGGTGATGCTAGAGAATTAGAATCAGATTCTTTCTCGCAAGACTCAAACCTTGACAATAAAGTGCCGCCGAGAGTGTCTCTGTCTTCTGGCTTTGACCGAATAATGTTTTTTACCTGTTTTTCAGTTCTTTTCAAGTTTTTTTCTTTACATTAATTTCTGTCTGTTACATTACATGTTCTCAAGTTTGTTATTTTGTTAACCAAATCAAGAGCTTTTCTCTTCTTTTGTATTTTGAAATGATGTTTTTTTATTTTGCCATTTGTTTTAATTTTTTCATGTATTTTTTTATTATATAGGTATTAAAAGTTTTTGTTTTATTAACCAGAGTTTTTTTCCTTTTTTTAAATATTATGAAATAAAGTACCTACTAATACATAGTTTTGATATAAAATTTTTGCTTTTTTATTAAAGCTATTTACATTAACGAATATACATTAAATGTATGACAATCGTACTCGTACTTCGATTTCTGGCTTTAAGCTGAAAAAATTATATTTTCGGTTTTTCTCCAATTTTTCCCAGTTTCGGGAAAAAACGGAAAAAAACCCGTGTTTCGGTTCTTCCGGTTTTACTTCCCACACCGATAGGTGAGGGGAGTATTTTCCCGAACATTTAAACCTCTCTCCTAACCCTGAAAAGCCCTTGCATTACATCAAGGCTAGCAATGGAATGCCACCAACCCTTAGCCCATGCTTCATACAAAAACAATGTTTTTCTGAGCTGGGTTAAAGATAAACCGTGTAGCTAGAAAAGCTGCAGACCTAAGCATTTTAGTACCATGTAATCTTTCTGGAAAGTCCACAACCACACGATGGGAAGAAGTACAAGGATGCCGATTTTCCAAGGAAATCCTTGCAGCTTTTGATTTGTTGATATCCAAGAGCTACTTGGTGACCACCAGGTCAAACCTACCCCTCATAGTAGGATTTATGAGTGGCCATTATCAACTCAGGAAACACCTCCACTTTATGGGGTTAAGTGAGACACCTATATGTAGAATGTGTAAAATCGAAGACCAAACTGTGGAACACGTCATTTGTGAGTGCCTAGAGTATTAGTGTGCGTTCGGCGAGTCTTGGCCCACACCTGTCCACATAAGGGAGATGTTCCCTAGCGACTTGTCCACTTTCCTAGTATTTTGGCAGTATGGACGATGACCTGAGGAAACAACTCCTTGAGAGGATGCAGAATGGGCCAATTGTGGCCTAAGTGCAGTGGGACTACTCACCCTCCCCACTCTACAGATACAGACAGAGAAACGATTGGCATCATTAAGGGCCGTGTTCATAGACGTATCTTAAGTGCTGACTTAGGGTACCTTATACGCAAGCGTGGCTACACGACCATCTGCCAAAAGTGTAACGTGACTTTATTTATTTATTCTCACAGTTTATTATGTAATCTAAAGACAAAGAATATACTTCCGAAACAGTCCATTACTTTATTTGCCTGTTTTAATTCCGCCAGCTAAATGCTATGAAATTCAAGAGAAAAATGAGGTCTGAGAAATGAAAACTTTCCTTCTCATTGTATCAAGATGGGTGTCACCTGTAATTAAATTCTGCTGAATTTTTAATAATTACCACGAGAAACTTGCGAAGACAAATTTGTTCTTTGTCCGGAAATTATGTAAAATAAAATACTTATCCCAAGAGAGACTTTAAGACAAGAAAAAGGTTGAGTAGAAATATGTCATAAAAATATTCGCTGTATTAATTTAGCAGTTGTCATTTCCACAATTAAATTAGAATGCCAAATGGGAATGAAATAAACCTAATTTGGATGCGTTTAAATCTTGCATAGTCTAGCTTCAAACTCACGTTGTTTGTGAGTTTGTAATTTGATTTACTGATTTATTTCTTGCATTTGTCACTTCAATGTTTTGTTCGACAGCCTTGTAGCAATGCATTCCAATCCTCAGTTTGTGTCAGTGTTTTTTAATATGTTATTGGCTCTAATCTGAGATCAACTCGCCAGTTAGTTGTATCGTAGATGAGACATCAATCTGTTCTGAAGTTAAAAATTACAGTGTTATTTTTATTTTTTGTGTACAGATTGATATAATAGTTTGTCTTTACACTAGCTAATATAGTTATCATACTAGCAGGTAACGGAACATAACTTGACAATCTTTGATGCAGGTGTGTCAATGTTAAAGTAGATTATGGTATTTCGGATTTCTAATCTGCCTTCTGAAGAAGAAGGGAATAAGAAAAAAAAGGCACTGTAGGGTCATCCAGTAGTCTGACAAGTTTTTTGGGTCATATTTGCCTACAGAAACAAAACTGAACTATATGCTGCTTTAGATTTATGGACAAATAAAAGGTAATACGAACAAATAAACTGTAAACATCTATTGTGTAAGGCTTTCGTGGCGATGTCCGATTAATTGCGCTTTTTGGGCTATTCGGCCGGCGCTTTGGCTTTGGCGTCGGCGCGCTTCGCAGCTTGACGTTTCGTCAACACGAGTGGCTGGCATCCTCAGAAGCTTTTACCTGTTCGGCGTGTTTCGAGAATCTGTTTCTCGACACGGATTTCTTAGTCAGGTCCATTTGAGCTTTACTTTGGGAGCTTTACTGGGACATTTAGGAACCTGCAACGATTTCTAGGAATATTTCACCAAAACCTTGAATATTTAGCTTTTGAGTATCGTAAATTAGGTTCCTTAACCGTTATAAACAAAGAGGCTGTGCATCTTAAAAGAAAAATGGCTAACTTTGACTCAAAATGGCGTAGGATAATTTGTTTTTTGTTTAGATATGAAAACATAGTTGTGTCAGCTCAATAGCAAAAAAGGTATTGCATTTATTTATAAGCACGAAATTAGAGCGTTATTGATAAATAATTTTCCGATGTTAAAAATTGTTTTTGTCCATTTGTTCATGTAATAAGTTTAAGTCTTCTAATTTGATATGCTGCTTGTAGAATTGTTATATCTCTAGGATTTTCTGTCTTTTAGCATTGGAAGAACCCTGCCTAGGCTAAACAATTACAATATTCAAACTATAATTTAATGAACCGCACTGGAATTTTGAAGTCATATTCAGTAATAAGGGAGCTAACTTTTAGTGCAAAGCTTCAAAAACTTCAGCCTCATTTTTGTGCAAATGTTATTGCAAAATTACGTTTTTTGTGATAAATAAATAAATAAATAATAAAAGTCCAGGAACCATCATTTTATAGCTTATAAGACAGTTTGTCTTAAAAACACTTACAATTTAACACCGTTTACTGATAACCACTTTGAGACAACATTTGTCATTTTTAGGTTTTGTTCCTGTAGCTTAATTTGACTCAAAAAATTGTCAGATTGCTGGATGAATTAGTGTCACGGGACTAATCTTATTTTCCTGGAAAAAAAGGCCCGTCTTTCTATTTTCATGAATAAACGCGTGTGAATATTTGAGTACTTCCAATTTTCGCTTATAATTTTTATTAAAATCATGTGCTCATTGGTATTGCTGGTTCTTTTAGCTTGAATATATTGCTTTTCCTCATTTCGCCAGCTGTCATATACATATACCTCATTATGGAGAAAACCTATTTCAACTTGTATTCATTCCTTTTCGGGTGCTTTATTGCAAATGAAGTAAATTAGTCTGGCTAGTTTTTCTGTGAAAAGTCATTTAAGTTTCTTTATACGTGGAGAAGTTAATCTGTTTTTCTCAAATTAGTTTCGCGTGCGATACGTAAGATTGGCTTAAATGGAAATTTGTTCCATTTATAGAAAGGATATGGGACGGTTCAAGAAAGATTAGCCTGCTTACAGCGTGAAGCGGGAATTATCTTTTTGCACATTTTATAAGGTATTCTAGATTCTCCAAGGCGTTCGATGTTCGTAGACGAAAGCTGTTGATTAGATCAAGAACTACTGGCAATATACATTTTAAGACTTGATAGTTCTTGCCCCAAAATTTCAGTGGCTTGAGAACCTCGCATATTATATTCAATAGGGCAGTTTTTTAAGAAGATCGTTATATTGGTAGCTTTCCAAATCTCTTTGAGAAGCGCCTACTACATAGTTGTGTAGCACCTAACATTCATGGGGGTAAAGTCTCTATAATTTGGGATAGAATGCTAGATGCATTCATCTTTTGTAACTCTTCTCTTCTCTTTTTGTAACTTTTGTAACTCAATCAGAAACTGAAGAAATCTATAAAGGGTTTACAACATGGGTTTGGTAGACTCCAAAGAAGTGTATAGGGTTGTTTTTTGTTCTTCTGTGGTATTCAGAAAACGACCATAAAAACCCACTAATATACCGATAACTTTTTACTAGTTGCAGTTCTTTTCGCAGTTCCTGCACCTGTAGACAAGATGCCTTGATGCTCTATCTAATAGATCAGTGCCGAAGCCTTCAAAAATAATAAAAAGTGAAAAAAAATTACAGTAGGATGAAACTCATTAGAAAAGGAGGAGAGTATGATAAGAATAAAAGGAAAAATAAATTACGGTCGATTCGAGATCGGGAAGTGGGAGGGGGTGAGTTTTTAAGGGTAGAAAATGGTTTATCTTGATTTCTGGCAAAACTACAAGTCCTATGGGAAAAAGTTGAATGTCAAAGATGTAGGTAATAAAAAGATCTACAACTTTTGTGTACTCAATTTTTTCACATAACCTCAAAATTTTGGTGAAAAATTCAAAAAACCAAGTTTGTGGTCTTTTACTTTTACCGTTTTCAAAAAAAATAATTTTTTCACGAAATTTGGTGAAAACTTACCTTATTATGTCCCAAATACACTGTAATTTATTTGATTTAAAATATTTATTTTTTCGCCTTATTTGACCTTAAGATCAAAAATGCACCCCAATTTTCAATCGAAAATTCTCGCGTCAAAATATCAGCTTTTTTCAAAAAGTTTGGGTGCCTTTCGTTCGCTGAAATCTCTATTTTCTGATGGTGTAAAAAAATATACATTACTATAGAAAATCTTCTCAGAAAATGCAAAAAACTGAAAAAAACTCAAATTCGAAAATTCGAAAATTTTTTTACTCAATATGTACAATTTTGAGCTATTTATTAAAATTTACACTTATTTACTTGAAAAACGTGAGATTTCATGTTACATTGATAAACGAAAAAATTGCAAATTGTAATATCCTACTATAATCAACAAACAAATAAGTTAATATTTAATAAGACATCTACAATATTTTGAAAAAGTTGTAGAATCTTCTTTAAATAATATTTGTAGATGCAGCGGTCATGGGTAACGCAGACAAATTAAATACGTGATACTATAACGCTGGCGCACTTCCTTGTATCAACGCAATGCGTTAACTCAAATGCGCTATGATCTATGATACAGGATACAGTTGGGAGCCAGAAGTAGATCCCTTACAAATATTCACTTACACCGCACAGCCGACGCGGCGCAACGCGCAACTAATGCGTCATGTACCACGTATTGTGCGGTTTGAGATAATTGAGGTTATGTACGTTGTGTTTTCTTGAATTCGGTGTTTTCAAATAAGTTTTATATTTTTTCTGTTAAAACGGCGCCGGCGTTGCAATGCCCTGGTATTTTCAATAAAAACCACGACCATTTCGGAAAAAATCAAATTTGGCCGATGTTTTTTATAAGAAAGATGCAAGTAAAGAAAATATAAAAAAATGGATTACAATTAATCAAGTCTATTTATAAATATAAAAAAGAAAAAATAACACTGAATTAACTAAAGTTTCAAAAATATCAATTGGCAAAAATTAAATCATCCTTCATTTTGGCAAACCTCCCACCGACAGAAGGAGCAGCAGAACAACATTGTTACAGAGCATATTATCAGCTTCAAACTTGGTTGGGTAACGAATTGACAGCAACAGATTGGGGTTGGAAGCAACATCAACGTGGCATTATGCCCAAATTTACAGAAAAAGATTTAATTCCGGAAGTATTGCTCAAAACTATCTGCTGCAGCTGTGAAACTGGATGTAACAGTTTAAAATGTGGCTGCCGAAAACATGGCTTAAAATGCACAAATTTATGCACTAATTGCCATGGTTCTGAAAATTGCTCCAATATGGAAGAAGAAATCTACGAGAGAATAAATGATTCAGATGAAATTGTGGATGAAGAACCAATGCAGACTAGAAATAATATTGGAGACGAAGATGATTCTCTTGAAGATTTCGACGATCAACTAGAGATAGAAAGGTTTATCGAATCTAACGATGAAGAAATGCCTTCAAAGAGACAAAAACTGATGAATAACTAATGGGAATTTCAGATAAGATATTTATAAATGACAAGTTTAACGTTTTCGAAAAAAATATAATGAATAACGTAATCAGAATTAAGTATCTAAATTTAATAGTACGATTTACATGCATATTTATGTTTTTTGAACTTTTCTATGACATGAATGTAATTCGAATTTAATTAATAAACCTTTCAACTAAAAAAAAATTGCAGCAGTCACATTTTTTTGATGAAATTGTACATAGTGAGTAAAAAAATACGAATTTGAGTTTTTTTTCGGTTTTTTGCATTTTCTGAGAAGATTTTCCATAGTAATGTATATTTTCTTTCACACCATCAGGAAATAGGGATTCCAACGCATAAAAAGCTCCCAAACTTTTTGAAAAAAGCTGATGTTTTGACGCGAGAATTTTCGATTCTAAATTGGGGTGCATTTTTGATATTAAGTTAAAATAAGGCGAAAAAATGAATATTTTAAAACAAGTAAATTACAGTGTATCTGGGACATAATAATGTAAGTTTTCACCAAATTTCATAGAAATTTTTTTTTGTTTGAAAAAGATAAAAATACTTTGCCATTTGACTTTTTTCCATAGGACTTGCAGTTTTGCCAGAAATCAAGATAAACCATTTTCTGCCCTTAAAAACTCACCCCCTCCCACTTCCCGATCTCGAATCGACCGTAATTTATTTTTCCTTTCATTCTCATCATATTCCCCTCTTTTTCTAATGGGTTTCATCCTACTGTAATTTTTTTTTGTTTCAAAAATTATCGACCCTGGTCTATAAGGCCTAAACGCCTACATTTTTTAGAATAAAAGTGACATTGACAGACTACTGACAGCTGACGTATTAAAAAAGTGAAATTAGTTGCAAAATGTATTTTATATACAAACACGCCTTACTGTTTGATTTTTGTACCCGCAAACAAAAGTTTTCATATTGCCGAAGTCAAGTTTATGTGATAGTTGAACTATACGTATACCTATTCAACCTCCCTTGAACTTACCTATTTCGCCTGATTCAGTAATGCTTCCCGCTATGCAATCATAAATACTGATAAATCACTTTCTATATCAGTTAACATGTTATGTATTTATATCAAATGCACTCAATACAGATCGATGCAATGTATAATATATTGGGCTAGGCTTTTTGCACGCAGGATTTATGTTTCGCTTGACCTTACACTTTCCGCTTTAAACTACATCACTACTAAGGAAATTTATATAATTATGTTAATGTTTAGTACTTACTCTAGGAGGCATTTTGTAATATCTCGTATTGCCACAAGAAACTATTGCAGCGTTCAATAACAATTCAAGGAGAACGATTTATGTGTGAGATTTGAATCCGATCCAAAACAGAAAACAGGATCTCTGACATACGCACGAAAACTAGATACAGCGATAGTTGCCATGTTTCGGGTTTCTGGGGAAGGACTTAGGTGCTGTAAAGGTTACAGCAGGGAATAAGTAAGAAAATTGGGTCCTTGCAGATGATCTGGCAACATAGTCAAATAATCCTCCATCCACCATGGTTCAAACAAACTAAATCTTTGTTTACCTCTTCTAACCTATTCGATTCCGTTGACAGCTACTGTAGTACTCGTATACCTATAAAATATATAAATTCCAAAGCAAGGGCGTTAAGAAACTACAAACAAAAATTGTCCGACCCGTTTTTTTTCAGAAATTCAAACATTTAACCCTTAAGTACTATGCTCCGTAAATAATCACACTCACACTATCCTACCGTCTGATAGACGGGTTTCAGAAAAATGATTGTAAAAAATAAACTTTTTGTTTATTACTCTTTTTTGACAGAAATAAGTAAACTGATGATCAAGCTTTGGAATACAATGAGAAAAAATACAGTTTACGTTTATTTTCACTGGAAAAAGATTAAAAATATAGAAACGTGTAATCCATTTGCTTACCTTTGGCATGCCTCTACTTTTTATTATATTAAAAAAAACTGTTTGAAAGAATACAAAAATATCTTTTATTTTCGAAAAAAGAAAATAAAAAATATTCCTAGCCAAGAAAAAATACAAATTAACAAGACAGTGAAAAAACTGCAAAGCCTAAAATTGGGCTTATTCGGCACATTCTGTGCACACTATTTATGGCAAAGTTCTCATCACATTCAGCCTCTACGTCGCTATTGTCGCTTCCAACTTATTCAAACCACTTTAGAGGGACATCTTCGTGATCTGGATCGCCATATTTAACCCTCTTGGAGCTTCCAGGTTCGTCATCCATTTTCCACAAAATAAGGGAAAACTTACATCTACACTATCCACCCGTCTCACAGACGAAACTGGCAGTTCGAATTGAAATATATCCGCACCAACGCGTTTCCGCCAACCGACCTTCGGTCCTCTAATTTGTATCTACAAGCAGTGTAAAGTCATGAACGGTTGACCCTGTGATGCGCGTGGTGGGAGAGATATCGCAAACTCAGATATGGTATTCCGTCTGTGAGATGGGTAGATAGTACTTAAGGGTTAAGGTCAGCAATCGAGTCTCAACTTTCAGCTGCATATAAAAATTATTGGGCGTGGTAGACGGCTTTTCCTCTTCTTTCCATAGCGTCAATGCTGGGGTTCCGCAGGGATCGGTATTGGCTCCTACATTGTTTCTGCTTCACATTAATGATCTACTCTCTAGCACTACAAACGCAATCCACATTTTTGCGGATGACAGTACGCTGCATGCAGGCATCATGAGCAGTAGACCGATCTCTGCGGTCGAGCTGGAACGCAGAAGTCTGGCAGTAGTAGCTTCACTTTCAAATGATCTCGATACCATTACCGTTTGGGGGTTCAAGAATATGGTAAAATTTAATGCTTCCAAGACGCAGTATTGTACGCTATCTAACAAGAAGTGCCCAAGCCAACACACCAGGTTCTAATGAACAACCGTGCTCTGTCAAGGAGTCACTCATTCAAGCTGTTAGGAGTCAACATTATAGAAAATCTGATTTGGCACGAACAGGTTGCGTCAATTGCAACAGCTGCTGGTAAAAAGCTTGGGTACCTATTTAGAGCCAGAAAGTACTTTTCACCATATCTGGGGAGCTGCTGCCCCTACTACCCTATCTATAGTAGATGCTGTCGAGAGAAGGGCAATTCGACTAATTGGACACCCGGCCTTAACGCGCCACCTCCAGCCACTTTCTCACCGGCGTGTTGTTGGTGACCTCTCACTCTTCTACCGATACTCAATAGGAATCTGCTCCTCTGAGCTTCCTCTATCGTTCCGCCGCTCACCGCTCCTATCAGATGCACCCGCGCGACCGCGGTATCTCATCCTAAGGCGGTAGTTCTTCATACATCAAGAATCGAGTGGTACAACCGCACGTTTATTGCCAGGGTGTCCAAGGCTTGGAATGGACTGCCAGGAGATGTATTTATTGGACCTGCGGGTATTGGCCCATTCAAATCCCGCGTTAACAAACTTTCCCTAACATAACCCTTTAACAGCAGCCGCGGTACTCCGGTATTTAGGCTCTGCCTACGCGGTCTGCTCAATTATAAAAAAAATTGGCGAAGTTCAAAACTTAGTACGTAGTAGGTAACTCAAAAACATTTTGGTCTTTCACTCAAGGTAAGGAACCCTCAACAAGAATTCCTGAAAGCATGAAGTACATTTACTGTCGGCTCTCAACAGGTGGTCGATTGTTTTGCTTTTTTTGAAGGTTTTTTTATAAGACCTAGTGTAAAAGTAAATGAGAAATTGCCAGACTTTTTAAATAATTATCCTCCGATAAATATTCCGTATTTTTTCGTTAAGTATTGTGCTGGAGTCTTTTCCAAACCTTTATGTATTGTTTTCAATCTGTCATGAAGTTTTTTTCTGTTTTCAAAGACGCAAGAATGTGTCCTGTCTTCAAAGGCGGTGACAGAAGTGACGTTTGCAATTATAGGGTAATTTCTGTTATTTCAGCTTTACTAAGGTATTTTAGATTCTGATTTATGATCATGGATGGCTCAGTATTCCTAACGTAATCACTGTGATCACTGAACGTGGAACTAGCGAGCAACTTTTATTTAGTCGGTTTTGCCCTTCACTTTTATTACAAATTGACTTCAACGTCCCAGCGATTACGTTACGGTCATTTGTTTCCTTCCGAATAAAGAGATGAAACATACTTAGGACTAAACTTTTCAACAAAAAGATTTAATAATATTTCTGGTAAATGTGGTATACACGCCGATTTTTGAAATTCTATTTTAGTCGCTCTTACTGAATCATACCACCAAACACATTGATTTTTTCTAGTGGATAATTTGTACTCGTATCTATTTTTGTTCATCAAGTACATATGCATCCTGATGGGACTTGTAACTTTATGTACTATGCTTAATTTGATTTTTATCATGAGGTCTTTTTTGTTTTTCTTTTTTTTTTTGGTTGTTTTTTAATGAATACTTTTTCCTTTAATTGGAACTTTGTACTGTTGGGAAATAAACTATTTACTTATTTACTTCACTATAACTTACTAATTCAATGATGCCTGATTTTGCTTTTAGCCATTATAACACTTTTTTCTTTCCAGGTAAGGATCCATTATGCACACCCTATAGGTAAGTCTGTTCCAGTGAAAAAATGAACCACATGATGAGATCCGAAAGACTAGAACAACAGTGTTCTACACTTAGCGACATTTTGTCTGGTGCAATTCAGGGCGTGTTCCAAACAATTATTTTCATATTATTGAGCTTACTTTGGGTAAGGTGGAAATCATTTTCTTACTTTGGGTAAGGTGGAAATCATTTTCTTCATGCTTCCCCAAAGGAAGGACTCGAGCCAATAGTGTAATTCAGTACTGGTAGGGGTATTTGCCCTCAGAGTAGTTGTTTCACAATATTTGTGTTATAAGAAAGGAGTTTGATGCTTACAGGAAGAGCAGTTTGCATTGTATTTTTTTTTCCAGTTTTGTACTACCGTTTTCAACTTGAAAGGAACAGGAATGTTTGTAACGAATGAAATGTATGTATGTATATAAGAGCGGTTTGCATTTCATTTGCAGTTTGCTTTTTACTTTTTTTTCCAAACAGTTTTATACTACTGTTTTTCAACTAATGAAGGGAACAGGATTTTCGTGATGTTTGTAACGAATGAAATGTGATTCAGGCTCATATATGTACAGAGATCAGTCCAAACCAGTTCAGCTTGGGATTTACCAGTGAGAGCTTTATTTATCGATCCCCTCTCAAAATTGTTACCTGCTAAAAAATTAACATGCTCTAAAATTACGTCCCTCATCCGAAATCCGCTCTGAGCAGTGCAACACAAAAACCTTTTTTGTCTCTGTCAATCTGGTTCACTCTAAATATTTAATGATGCTTCCCTCCAAAAAAAATCCATTATAGCAAATCCATTGTCCTCACTTAATATATACGAGCGCCTCTTATTTTGGCTGACTGACAATGCATTGAAGGAATAATTAAATACTCTGTTTTAAATCAAAAAGCAGCCTAATTTGCCGTTTTTAAGTCTTTTTAATAATTCAGCTTCGAAAGGGGGATTTTTTCGGCGCTCTCTGCAGATTAGCCAGAAGAGGTAGGATAATATTCAAAGATTGGTCTTATTAGTACTTTTTGTTTTTACTGATCCCTGACGTGAAAATGCTTATAAGGGTGAAAAATTTTTCAAAGTGGTGCACTCAAGTTAAACCTATCATAATTATAATAAATGATTTATATATAAAAATGGCATCTAGTGTATTGACTCAGTACTTCCCACACATTATCGATGTCAATAAAAAATTTGGAATTCCTGTATCCCTACATCCTCTTCATCAAAATTGACATTGATCAATTCTTTGAAATATCAAAAAACGAAATCTGAGCTGCTTTGTATTTTTTATTATTGCTGCGCCGCCATTGCCTCGATTTCTAAAACCATACGCGCGTTTTCCATCCTCTGCGTCAAAAGAAAACGATCTGAAGCAATACTTGTGTGTTCATCAGAAAGGTACTTTGGTTTCCGTAATACGCAAAGCAGTGTTCGGATGAAACAGAGATTAGGTCAGTTCAGTTCTCTAACCTGGAATACGTAATTAACAAAACACCAAAAACTTCTAGTATTCCTCAAAATTCGTTTTTAGGGGTTCCTGATCATTCCCATTTTTTTTTTGATGGGGGTGGAATTGGTGGTTGGTGGGTGGGGGGTTGAAAAACTGAAAAGGTTGTTGTATTCATAACAGGCAATAATAATTGACCTGTGAAAGAAAAACCTAGCGGCATAATACATTTTTCTAGGTCCATCGAACGTTGTCCTGCCAATTACAGAAACCAAGGGACTTTTCTGATGCATACATATATATGTTTATTGCTTCTGGCTGTTCCGTATTGTGTAACGTGGAAAGTATTAGATAGGTTTAATGTGATTTCTACACAGCATTACTGCCATAGCGTGGATGAAAAATGCTTTTGATTTTTTGAAATCATGTCAGTGGCGGCGCGCAGCAATAATAAAAAAGCTAAAAATATAAAAACAGCTCAAACTCCTTTTTTAGTCGTTTTAGGGGTTCCTGATCATTTTCTATTTTTTTTTTGGTAGGAGTGAAAATGGGGTGATTGGGGGGTAGGGGGTTGTGAAACTTAAGAAATTGTTGTATCTATAATAGGCTATCCATTGATCTATGAAAGAAGGACCTAGCGGGCGACGATTTGGTTGCAAGGGGATGTCAGACTATAGCTCCATGCTATGGGAAAATAATATACTGATATCACCGTAATGTGTGGGAAGTACTGAGTCAATCAACTTGACTGCATTTTTTAGATTATTATGACGTTCGTCACATCAAAATTAACGAAGTACACAACTTTGTTTACTAACGTTGCTAAGGTAAGAAAAGCAAAAGCACACTTAATGTTTTTTAGTATAAGGTGACGAATATAATAATTGCTATTTCAGAAAATAAAATTTCTGCATTCTGCACATAAAGCGGCCTACACACGTTGACGCATGGTGCGATGTTCTGAATCGATTCAAGGTTTCATGAAACTTGCATCAGTTGCATAAGTTCCTACTCAAATCGAAACCTGTTGAGATGCCTGAATCGGCTTGATATGTTGTACAGATTTCATCCAACGCAAGAATAGTAGGGTGGAGTTAAATAGAGATAGGTATCGTCTTTGCATCGACGCAATACTATACACGTTGAAACCTGCATCAGCGTCACCGACTCGGCGTCATGGCTCACCGACCAAAATAGGATTCCAGACTCTACATCTCTGCAAGCCGCAACTGACGCCAAATAGATGATTCAGTACTACAGACTCTGCTACTTGCATCATGAAACGTATAGGTTGATTCCTGCATCGCAGCATTCATCAACGTCTGTTTGGACTCGTCCATAAAGACCTAATTTAGTACTTGTTGCATAAATAGCTATTATAATTAACTAACATAGCGGAACACGTGTTGGATTTGAAAAGATCGTTTGGACGAGATTGTTAGACTGTCGAATGTTTATTGGAAATCATATTTATGTTAATTATACATTGATAAGATACGCGTGACAGTGTCAATTTGTTACATACTAATTTGGCATTTATGGCTTCCTGGGTGAATTTATTGCGATGCATTGTTGTAAAATATCAGAGTGCATAAATGAAACATTCATGACATTATCGTTGTTTTTGAACTGCTAGAGTGGTAAACAAATATTAAAAATAGAACTTGGAGATTAACAAGGTCGGCTGTATTAAGTTGCTGTTGGAAAGATAAATTGAATAAATAATCGTCGAATTAATTATTATTCGCAAATATTGTGCATTGGTGGAGAACTTCTGTATTTTTACGTAGAAATTGTTCATAAATTTCTGAATAGCGGACTTCGAGACGTAATGATGTAAAGGTTACGTTACTTCATTTTTGAGAACTCGATTAATTATAGGTTTTTAAAAACAATTTTATTTTGTGATAATTGTAAAGAAGAAGAAAGTTTTGCAACAAAGCTACCTATTTTTTCTGTTTCTTAACGCGACAGTTCAACATTTATATCAAAATAATCAATTTTCGAATCTAGTACTGAAGATGCACCGACAGCTTCCAAAAAAATTAGCGCATGTGACGTCATAATGTTAGCCTCACGTGTAAAATGTCTTGAACACCATCTAGTGCCTTTGGGCTACCCACGATTCTCCAAACGTTCAAATCCAGGTGTTTAAAGATATTTCTACATTTCTAGTACCACCATCAGTAGTAGTAGTAGTGTACAAAACAATACTAGTTTTTGCTAAAATAGAAATATAAAGTAGCAGCAGCATATACTAAGCCAATTAACAAACACTATAAGCTGTAAGAAGGTAGATGTTTCAATTAAAAGTTGCATTGAGTTATGATTGAAGTAGCCGAGGAAGTAGCTAACCAGCTGTGTTTCTGTGATGCTATTTGTTGCAAGAAAGACAATAATCCTTGACAATTGTAACACTATCGAAGTAATCATACAAAGTACAAAAATAATGATATAGGATGGTTTAAAATCATTGAAAAAGAAGTTCTAGTAAGGTTTTCGCTCCATATATAAAAATCACCATACTGGAGATTTATCAGGATATCTCTTACAGATATAACACAAATGAAACATTTTTCACTAAATACACAGGATCTTTGGACAACAGCAGATGAGCTTTGTCAAGCTGTCAACTGGCATCTGTCACTTACCTTTGACATATTGACTATTGTCGTGACGGTGGTGCTGTGGGTGTTTTCTTTAGTTCTTGTGACCCAAGACGTTTCAAGTCAACGTCGCAATACCTACCTGGGGGAGATTTGTACTGTTGTAAAATATTTTCAACATTATGACGTGACAACACAATCATGGCGCGTTCATAGTCACGTAATTTTGTCTAGTTTTAATTGTTTATAATTAATTAAAAACATATTTTTTCACATTAAATATCAATATTTTTAAATTAAGTAATTAAATGTTAGAATATATAAAAAAAATTAAAATCCCAATTATCCGTATATTATTAAAGCAAAAATTTAACAAGTAGATTATCCTGGTGCTTTTCAGAGTTTTTGGATGATTTTTTTAGGGTGGCTGCATTATCAGGTAGCTTGAATTACGAAACGTATTTTCAGAGTTCAGCTGCTGATCCCATTCCTTCCCCACTTAATTTCTCGGAAAATGCTTACAAAGCTTGGACTCATCTTGTTTTTGTGCACTTTTGTACGGTTTACAATAAGATTTGACTAGTGCTTTCCAAATTAGGTAGAGGTTAAGCTATGAAGCTTAGAGTAAATGCAGGCTTAAGGGATTATATAAAATAAAATAGATACTTTTACATGGCCAGAAAAATATGAAGCTTGGAAGAAGACATCAAACATACTTAATTGTATAATATAATTAAGGCAGATTTTTTAATTATCCAAATAGTCAATCGTTTTGTTCTTAGAATTCTATATAATATAATGATATATAGTTTGTACAGTTCGTCTAAAAGCTTCACAGTAACGTAAAGTGCTATTTACAAAGAAAATTTCTGCTTAGATTTTTGGCCTTCAAGCTTTAGTTAGAGTTATGAATGACACCAGTGGACTTCATATTTTTGGGATAAGGTCCACCTAAGATTAAAATTTGTTTTCTCTGCCATAAGTACGAATTTCGCACTCGGAGCAATTACTGTTGTGGTTCATGAGAAAACCTAAAGTGGGTGACACACGTACGAAACTTAAGTACACGGTTTTTAAGTTCGCGAACTTACTCGGCTCGACGTTGGTGACACACGTGAAGCTGAAATCACTTATTTTGATAATTTTCCTGAATAAACAAAACTTTTAACAAACGCCAAACACAACAAGCGTTGCGCATCGATGACCTGCGGAAACAAAAGTGGTGGCTCGCGGCTCGCAGTTCGAACCAAGACCATAGGCGTAGTTAAGTCCCTGAATCTGGGGGGGGGCTTGAGTCCCTGGATCTGGGGACTGCTCCAGATACAAAACTTAACAAAACGAATTGTTCTTGGATTTTTGGGGGGGCTAATTTCATTCTTGGGGGGGCTTAGCCCCCAAGCCCCCACCTAACTACGCCCATGACCAAGACAAGCTACGAGCAAGATTTCAAACCAGTTGGATCGCCGGCGGTTTGCGCGACGGTTTTAAAATGCGTGTACTTACGGTGACACACAGGCGAAAAAGGTCGTCGAGCGTCGAGCCATAAGTACGCGCATTTGTATGTTCAGAAATAAAGTAATCCGCATACATGATATAAAATGGTCGTTTTACGCTAGAACTTCTTGAACGGAGCACTTAAGGGCCGCAATTTCCACTTGCCTATGCTATAAAACCTTCATATTGTGATCTGTTGTCTTCGCTCCGACTGAAAGCAACATTAAAAATGCATCCGGATTGGGGCTGGGGAGCCAACAAAAAAAATCACCGCAGGAGTATAATTTCTTAACCGAAAGAAGCGCTGAGAAAAAAATGGGAATAAAACCAGACACCGGGACGACCGAAAACAATAAAATGGTGCGTAAAAACAGTAGGAATAAGGGAAGCGTAATCATGGGCGGGCTTTAAGAGAATTCATGGCGGGGGCTCAGTGATTGTCCAATTAGGTCACGGGAATGTGAAAAGGAATTATTTTTAACACGCTTTTATTAGCTTCACTTGTATGATTGTAACTCTCCTTTGGGTTAAGAGCGGGTCGGGCTGAACATTGAATGCTCCAACTTTACCGCCAAAACGATTTTGACGGCTCTTAATCTGTCTGACCAGCGGTCGTTCCGCTGACTAAGAGATGGCGCATACACCTCAAAATTTGTTAATACGGCACAGAACTGTAGCTACGAGAGCTTAAAAGGCGTGACATCCAACTTTTTGGAAGTTGGAAGTAAAATTTAGTCTGGAAATTCGACAGTTTTAATTATCGTTTATGCAGTAATGTAGTAGTAGTAATTTATTAGTGTTGATACGTAAAAGTGCTTACGCAGGTCATTGTAAAAAAATAGAATCAGAAAATATAAAAATTACAAACTAGCATCAATAAAATGAATAAAAAACATGGAGGAATAGTACTACTCTAATAGTAAGCCTAAAATACAAAAAAAATTATAAATATGGTATGTAACATTCACAAAAACATATAATAATTAACAAACAGATATCACAATGAGTCACAACAACAGCTAGAAATCTAGTAAAAGAGAAAAGGAACTTAAGCCATATCACAGAAATTGTTAGTCAAATACTCATTAATATTAAAGAACGCTTTTTCTATTAAATAAACCTTAACGATACTATACAAAGTTTTAAAATACAGTGAGTTGACTGGTGCAGATGTTATTTTTATTACGTGCTTCATATAAATGAATATCAGTATGTGCTATATAACTGTTAAAATTTTTCTTGATGTGCAACAAACAGGTCTAAATATATGCGCTAGGTAAAGTAAAAGTTTTCAATTTGGTGAACTCTTTTTTGCACAAGTCTATATTTCAACCCACGCATGTACCGAATGCAACGCCTGTGCATGGCAAAGACCTTTTGCATCTGAGGAGAGTGCCCCCACACCAGAATTGCATAGGTCATTTTGGAATGGAAGTAGGCATGATAACTTCTAACTAATACATTAACTGATACCTTGTCTTTAAGACTACGAATGAGGTAGACAACTCTGGACAAAGCATTTACAACAGAATCAGCATGCACTTCCCAGGTCAGGGTACTATCAATATTTATTCTCAAGAATTTTGCGGACTTGGTTGTTTCCATATCATGATGGCGTAGGCTGAGAAAGATAGACTGTGTTTTTTCAACATTAAGTGATAGCTTGTTAGCAGCAAACCACTCAGCAACTTGTGATTTATATAATGCGCTTTCATCATTTAAAATGTCAAGATGTTTATTAGAATTTATAATAGTGGTATCATCAGCGTATAAAAACAATTTGCTATTATATACAGAAGACAAGGTATTTGGAATATCGTTGATATACAATAAAAATAGAAGTGGTCCCAAAACGGATCCCTGAGGAACCCCGTGAATGACTGATTTAGTAGAAGTTTAAGTATAACCACTATAACATACAAGTTGTTGGTAATGATTATGTTATGAATATCGATCAAAAACAATTGGTCATCTTCATTACATACAGTATTAGTAAATTCAGTTTAAAAATTTTAAAAAATCACGCTTACATTTTTATTTTATTAATTTATTTGTGTAAATAGTGAAACACACATATTGCCACCTCGAAAGCTAGGCTTTGTATGAGGTATAGGCTATAGAAATGTACACTACAATTTTGCTAACCTCATACTGCTGAGATCAGTCTAAAATATCTTGCTAGCAATGGTGCTATCTGCTTCATTCCCAATTCCATGTGGCCTTTAAAGAAAGCTCCTACAGCTCATCTTAATTATGTGATATTTCCCAATCTACCTCTTATCGTGAAATTGTATACTCTAAATTTTGACGCGCATTTGACATGAATAAGTTATTTAAAAAAAATCAAAAATCAATAGAATTAAAAAAAAACTAAAGAACGCTTTCTTAAAGAGCATCGGACTACAAAGTTTAAGCAATTGAGGATTAAACTTACGAATTCACATAAATCTTATCTGACAGTCAATATCCATAGAATCGCTAACTGGCAGCTACCTTTCTGACAATTTAAGAGCCGGTTTCTCAATGTCCAGTTAAATAGTTATCTGGAAGTTAACGGAGTAACTGTTAGATACATTGTTCAAACAATTGAAGGTCAAACTTACGAATTCACGTAAATCTTATCTGACAGTTGTATCCATAGAAACGCTAACTGGCAGCTACCTATCTGACACTCTTAACTGGACATTGAGAAACCGGCCCTTAACTGTACACTGAGAACCAGCCCCTAGGTCCGATGTTTAAAAGCGTGTTTTTTTATTTATTTTAAAATATATTTGTTTGGTCCTAAAACGTCGTTGCCCCGTGTGGGGGCGGGTTAGAATATCTCCCATCGTATATCAGGCATCATGAGCAATAGACCGATCTCTGTGGTCGAGCTGGAATGCAGAAGACTGGCAGTGGCAGCTTCACTTTCAAAGGACCTCGATACCATTACCGCTTGGGGGCTTAATATGGTCAAATTTAATGCCTTCAAGACCCAGCATTGTACGCTATTAAACAAGAAGTGCCCAAGCCAACACCAGGTTTTAACGAATAACCGGGCTCTGCCAAGGAGTCACTCATTCAAGCTGTTAGGAGTCAACATTACACAAAATCTGATCTGGCACGAACACGTCGCGTCAGTTGCAACAGCTGCTGGTAAAAAGCTTGGGGTACCTATTTAGAGCCAGAAAGTATTTCTCACCATGTAACCTCCTCACGCTATATAGAGCCCAGATAAGACCTTGCCTGGAGTATTGCTCTCATGTCTGGGGAGCTGCTGCCCCTACTACCCTGTCTATACTAGATGCCGTCCAGAGAAAAGCAATTCGACTAATTGGCGATCCGGCCTTAACGCGCCACCTCCAGCCACTTTCGCACCGGCGTGTTGTTGGTGACCTCTCACTCTTCTATCAATATTCCAACGGAATCTGCTCCTCTGAGCTATCCTCTATCGTTCCGCCGCTCACTGCTCTTATCAGATGTACCCGTGCGACCGCTGCATCTCATCCTAAGACGGTCGTTCTTCATACATCCAGAACTGAGCGGTACAACCGCACATTTATTCCCAGGGTGTCCAAGGCTTGGAGTGGACTGCCAGAAGATGTATTTATTGGGCCTGCGGATATCGGCCCATTCAAACCCCGCGTTAACAAACTTCCCCTAACATAACCCTTTCACAGCAGCCGCGGTACTCTGGTATTTAGGCTCTGCCTGCGTGGTCTGCTCAATTATAAAAAAACGGCGCATGAGGATGCAGAAAGCAAATGGGACACTACTGCATTAAGGATCTTAAAGATATCCCAAGAGAAACTCGTAAAATGAGTAAATGCATTTTACGAGTTCACAACATGTCTGTTAAGACATTGTGACTATGATGATGAAAATGTCCTTAGGGAGTGCTAACGGAAAGTATTAGATGTCTAGTACTACGCCTATGACGTTGGCATGTCACTTCGTCCTGGATGAGACACAGATGATTTAGTAAGTGGGCTAGATGCCCGATGAAAAACGGCTTCGGTATTCCGGAGTGCACAGACATGGGGTTTATTAATGGTCATGTGCTGACCAGTCCGCCACCATAGACCGATTTATGGATATCGCTGGGGGATGACCGTTAGAAAGACAATGGAAATGGAGCTGGCCAGCACCACAAAGAAAGAACGTAATAAAAGGGTGATCAATGTCATGCAAAAAACTCCAGACATTCCCCTAAGAAGATTGGTGGCTGTTTATGTGATTTAGGTCGTCCAGCTAAATCTGTATGTTTGTTTGTGCTGGCAATTTTTTTTTTAAAGACCTAATTGAGCTTAGTACAATGGTACCTTAAATTGCTAACATTGTCAGATATCGGATTTTTCCATATACAGCGTGTTCATTTATAAGTCTGAAACTTAAGAGTGCTAATGCTGAGATGTTGTGTTTTTCGACTCTGCTATATGGTGCCGAGGCTTGGACGCTTAAAAAGCAGAACTGGATAGACTGAAGGCTTTCGAAAGGTGGTGTTATAGAAGAATGCTGAGGATTTCTTGGACTGATAGGGTCAACTAAGGCAGAGAGTCCAAAAAGAGGAAGAAAGTTTGGATGAGCTTCGTCAATGCATCATCGAAAGCTGCCATGACGATGTTTTTGCAACTGTCCATCAAGAATTTAAACAACGCCTATATCATTGTTTGGGCAATGACGTACAACATTTTGCACACTTGCAATAAAAAGTGATATTTTCGTGTATTTTTGTTTTCTATTTGGACAAATTAAGACACATAAAGATTTTTCTAATTTTCTCGAAAATGAATCGACCGATTTTGAAAAATCAAAAGCAAAAATAAAGGACTTCGACAAACCTTCGCAACGAGATATCGCTCGGCCCCCTTGTCATTTCAAATTTTTAAGGAGATGACCCAGGAATACAAGGGGGTGAAGTAGTGTTTGGTTAAAAAGTTATCCCCCTTAACAAATCTGTTGACGTCTCTCACCGTTTTTTCTTTTAATCTGTGGTTTTCAATAAATCTGTGGTGGGAAGTTTTCAAATAAACACTCTGTACGTAGTTAAAGATCAAATAGACCAACTAAAGTATTTATCGAATATACAGGGTGGTCCAACAAGCGACCATACCGTTTAAATTAGACGAACACGTTTTAAATAAAAAACGTTTCTTTTGAAACGCTCTACATTCAGAAAATAATTTTAAAGATGGCGGACTTTCAGATATACCGGAAGTAGGTATCAGCTTCCTTATTTTAAATGAAACACCCTGCATATTATTACGTTTTTGGATTCAGCATCGATTTTTAGATCCAGTTTGTTAACCATTATTTATGTCTACGAAGCTTATTTTCGGATTTATTCAGCAATTTTTACAAAATATGACGTTTGTAGTACTTTACAAGAAACGTTAATATCTCGGAAACTAAACGCGAGAGAGAGATGCGGCTTTCGGTTTTGAAACAAGCAAGGAACGTACTTATGTTTGGTGAGATCGTTGTGTCAAAAGAACATTAAATCAATAGACTAGCAATTTTCAAATTTGAAAAGTTAGAAACGTTAAAAACTTTTTTTTCAAATGGGATGGTATCATAAGTTTCACATCGGTGGATGCGAAATTAAATTCTCTTTCACTTTTATCTAGACACATGTGGTTATATCTTTGATGGTTTTCAAGATATTCACGATTTTGTAATTATTTTTAAAAAATCGTAGGTGGCGTTGCTCGCAGACGAAACAATTGGCAGGAAACCTTTCATCCCATTTGAATAAAAAAGTTTTTAACTTTCCAAATATGAAAATTGCTAGTCTATTGATTTAATATTCTTTTGAAACAACGATCTTACTGAAACACAAATACGTTCCTTGCTTGTTTCAAAACCGAAAACCGCATCTTTCTACCTCGTTTAGTTTCCGAGATATTAACGTTTCTTGTAAAGTACTACAAACTTCAAATTTTGTAAAAATTGCTGAATAACTCCGAAAATAGGCTTCGTAGATATAAATAATGGTTAACAAACTGGACCTAAAATTCAACGGTGAATTCAAAAATGTAATAATATATAGGGTGTTCCATTTAAAATAAGGAAGTTGATGCCTACTTCCGGTACACCCGGAAGTCCGCCATCTTTGAAAATATCTTCCAAATGTAAAGCATTTGAAAATAAACGTTTTTTATTCGAAACATTTTCATCTAATTTAAACGTTATGGCCGCTAGGGAACACCGCGCGCTTATTGGACCACCCTGTATAAGTATATTGAGCAGATTCGTTGATTTTGGAACAGTCATAGCATTTTTACTAGCCTTGTGGTTTTGATTTTCAACGTTTGTATCTATTTGTTTCTTTTATTGGATAACTCTTCAACATTGCGCCATGTAACTGTTACTGTTTGTGGTTGTTTCCATCCTAATCCTGTTATCAAAGTTTTCTTCTCTGTTACCGCAATTTTAAATAATTATGGGGCGTTCCCTGAACATTTTTTGACACTTAACAACCATTTAAATTGCCTCATTCTGTATGATATCACCGATTTTTATCCAATTATCTAAATTACACTGAATATCATTGCATTGAGTACAATTATCGGTCTCTATGACTACGTAATTGAGTTTGACGACTTCAAAAAATTTTCCGCAGAACATCCCTCATAATTTTCTCAAAAATCTCTCAAGCTCGTTACTTGGCTTTCGATTTTCATAAAATCATCTTTTATATTTTCAATATCCTAGGGATATTACTACTGGTAAACTTCATTACAATGCTTAATGATGCAGTCAAGTAGTGGTGTTTATCCAGCATTCTTCACGCTTATATACCTTGTAAAACTTTGAGGAACTTTGAGGAACGCCTCTGGTTTGTTTTTTATTTGTAACAAAAAGTGGAATCGTTTCGATGATAAAAATACGGTAGCACAGAATTAGAAAAAAGAAGCTCGCTCAACTCGATCAACAGCGTGGAAAATAAACAGAGAAATGTATTTTTTAATTTGGATTGGAATAAAAGATACGTCGGTGTTTTTATTAGATAATATAATATTTATAAGTATGTGTTTTCGCATAACAGCCGGACTATGTGTTTATCTCCTTTCAATGTCAAGGCCAACTCCAAAAATAAAATCGCGCTGGCGGCGAAAGCACTGTTTCGTAACAATAAGCCGGTTTCCTATTTTTTTATCGCTCCATTATTTCCTGTTAAAATATGATATGAAAAAAAGGTAAATAAAAAAGGTTGCTGCAAGGTGAAGATAGATAAAATTAAATATGTTCTTGTATTTTTAAACTCTACACATAAAGAAAAGTATAGTGATTTTTAAGTAGTTGAAATCAAACTAACACTAAGGCCCAGTTTCACAATCGCTGGTAACCCCTGGTAGTCACTTAACCGACAGATGCAAGTTGTCCAGTAGTTATCGGATCGCTCTGTTTCAGATAGAAAAGCACGGATGGGTCTTAGGCCCTGTCTCACAATCGTTAGTTAACTAGTGGTCAAAAGAAAACTAGTGGTTAGCGAAAATAATCCATTTCATAATCGACGGTTTACGTCAAAAGCTCTGGTCAACCAGTAGTTATGTTAACCCATGGATGCGGTATGGGTTATCTGGTGTTTATAGTGGTCAATCGATGACAGCTTTGGAGGTTATAAAAACATGGATTTTGATACTGACGTCTAAAGGGGTGACACACGTACGAACTTTAAGTACGCGATTTCCAAGTTCGCGAACTTACTCGGCTCGACGTCGGTGACACACGTGAAGCTGAAATCACTCATTTTGAAAGTTTCCTAAATAAACAAAACTTTTAACAAACGCCAAGCGTTGCGCATCGATGGCCTGCCGAAACAAAGTGGTGGCTCGCGGCTCGCAGTACGAGCCGAGACAAGCTACGAGCAAGATTTCAAACTAGTTGGATCGCCGGCGGTTTGCGCGACGGTTTTAAAGTACGCATACTTACGGTGACACACAGGCGAAAAAGGTCATCGAGCCATAAGTACGCGTATTTGCTCGTACGTGTATCACCCCTTTAAGACGTCGATGGATTTTGATCATACTCTGTAATGACATAAATCAAAAATATGAAAAGAAAGGTTAGGTTTCTTTGGCAAAGTGTTAGCTTTTATTCACGGAACACCATTATGGCGGTGCTCTGAGATCAATCATTGGTGCCAACTTAAAATAAATAAGTTCAACCATTGGTTTTCTTTGTGAAACAGAGCTCTCCGATAACTACTGGTTGACTTTCATCTGTCGGTCAAGTGACTACTAAGGGTTACCAATGATTGTGAAACTGGCCCTTAGAGTACTGCCATAATTGTGTTCTGTGAATACTACCTAACCCTTAGATACGGAAAGAGAGGAGATACCGCACGACCGTTTGATCCTATATGAATTAGCTGTCATTAGCTGTTACCGAAAATGAATAGCCACCAAAATATCTTTTTTTGATATCTAACATTTTTAAGACCAATCATTGTGAAATACTGTGGTGTGCATAATGGTAGGGTGTGCAGCTTACGATTTTAAAATCCACAACAGCAGGAAGGAGCCAGGAATCACTTATCACAGGTAAATTTTGGTCCTTTTTTGGTGACATTTGGTAACATAAATGTCAGTCGCGCGTTCCGTCCTCTCTCTAACCCTAACCTGCATATCTTTGACTTGTGTAACAATAGACTATAATCAAAATCCATCGACGTCTTAGTTGTCAATGTCAAAATGCATGTTTTTATAACCTGCAAAGCAAGCTTATGTGCCATCGATTGACCATAACAAACGTCAGAGGTAACCCGTACTTTATCCTTGGGTTAAATAACTACTGGATAACCAGAGCTTTTGACGTAAATCGCCGATTATGAAACGCAAGTATTCGATACCCACTAGTTTTCTTTTAACCGCTAGTTAACTGCCGATTGTGAAACTGGGCCTAAAAGCCTCCTTGGCTTCTTGGTCAACCCCTTTTTGGTGAACCCACCGGGTCTCCTGGTGATGTCTGCCCAGTTTACTGGGTATAATGAGACATCTTCAAATTCAATGAGGCCAAATATGAAACCAGCAGCACAACTGCCAAGGAAGTGAAACAGAGCTACCAGATGGGGTCTTGTTCCATTTTCACAAGTGCAAATGTCTGCTCAGGTGGAAATAGCATTTGAGAACCTTCCTCTAGAATGTTAGGCAATTATCTGTAGCATAGGGCCGTTGTTTGGAGCTGCCTATACCTAAACCTTTTGCTTTTCTGTGGTCAGCTCCCTCTGACTAAGCTTTCGCCAGTTTGTTGTAACCCCATTCACCCAAGGCAACATTCACCTGGGCGCCTAACATAGATCCGGGGCCAGTCTAGGAGATCTTAGCCCCTATCTTAGCCAGATGACTTACTTCTCGTTGCCTGTGCCTAAGGCTATCACTGAACCAATTGTAGAATGATGAGCCAGGGCTGATGCTAAAAACTATATCGTAGTCTATAATGGCGCCAGGGGAAACAGCAACAAAGCCTACACAGAGGCTGATGACCATAGTAGTCGATGCCCATAATACCAAAGTCAGAAAAACAATCACAATGCATATGTGATACAAAAAATTAAATAGTGTTCTCGTAAAAAGCACTAACCTCAACGGAAAGTTTCACTACAAAATACTCTTGTACCCACCCTTGGAACTGAATGGATTAATGGAGGGAGGGTTTCTAGTGACAAGAGCTACCAATGCAGATGCCTTATCGCAAAGGTGATGATGGCTTTGGGTCCTGACCATGTTATATCTTCAGGTTCAAGGACCCTTGTACCTAGTGTCTGCGTCTGTGATAGCCCAGGGTGTCACAGCGACATATAGAATGTGTTTCAAAGATACCTCCTCCTCATCACAGTGTGCATACGTCGGGTCGCTTGCCACCCCCATTACTCATAAGTGTAATGGCCAGATAGCTAGCCTACAAGTAAGCTTCTGTCCGATGAGAGACAGTACCGTCCCATCTTGGCCAGAGGCCCTAAAATAAGTTCTCTAGCTGACGGAGATGTCCGGAGATTCCTCTCCATCTTATAAGATGTTGATTCTGCAACCATACCTCTGTTTACTTTCTAATAGTATCTACTGCTATCCCTACAGTCTGCTCATAACTCGGGAAATTATTTCTCGACCCTCGCCTTGCCAGTGCGTCTGCCGTTTCATTCGCAAACCCACATACGTGACACCTGTCGTCATCAAGGGCTTTTCTACATTGCAGAAAGAGCCTTGATGTAAATCTATAAGCTCTCAAGGCTTTGACTGTCCGAGCAGATGGTAATCCCCCTCCTAAGCCCCTGAATTTCGCGTCCGCCAGTTTTTTGTAGCCCCATTCATCCAGGACAACACTGACTTGAGCGTCTACTTCTGTCCAGCAGTAGGTAGGGGCAAGTCCAAGAGATCTTAGTCCCTGCCTTAGCCAGACGATTTGTCCTCTCATTGCCTGGTACACCAATGTATCCAGAGTGGATCTGTACTTAAGGAGGTTGGGTTGATGTTACGAACGACGTTAGCTCAAAAGATAATTTTTTGTATGGTGCCATGATACAGAGCGTCATGGGAAATTAAAGGAGCCACTACGTTCTTAGTCTATAAAGCACTCCAGCCGACAACAGCATATCTTAAATAAAACACACTCCATTGGAAATATACTGCGGATGCCTCTTGTCTGTGGTATTAAACATTCATTCATACTAGACGCATTTGGGTACATCGTATTAGTGCTTAATTAAACATGGTATCAAAACCTCTCAATAATGGCGCCACTGTAATATCACACACATGTTTTTTATCAAGAGGTTGATAAGTGTGCACAGCTGGGTTTTTCATTCATAAAAATATCTCTTAACCTACGTGAACATCAGAAGTATTATAGTGTGTTTCTGCTTGCTTTTAGATGTTTATTTTCGCTGCTTTCTATTTAGTTTGGAATAAGAATAGATTTTGATAAAATTCCAACGCACTACTTGAAGTAGGTACCGGTATGAATCTGAACGAAAATTCTAGAAGCCTGTACATGCGTTTGTTTAGTTTATACATCTAGCCTCTGGATGTTGTTCTTTTGTTATCTATACTGTTTTATTTTTCTTTAATTTAATTTTGTTTTGTATAATTGTATATTATTGGATGCAAACCTGTTGATATTAAACATCTATCTATCTATCTTATTATGTGAACATCAGAACCAATTTAAAATTAATTAAATTGCGTATTATGTGCACATTTTGTGGATGCTTCATAGACAATAATTCCATTACTTTGAAGCTAGTCAATGAATCGTACAAGTAGGCCAGACTGTGGGTAAAAAATTCATCGATTTCACGTGAAAATGTATTACAGATATTCGAAAGTTTTAAGTGTTAGGGGGCACCTATAGAATAATGATTGTATAAATATATACAGCTGAAGTTGCTCTGTTTAACTTTCAAATATTTGTAATAAATTTTTCCCACTTTATTTTTATTAGACTGGTCTAAAGAATAGAAATTACTGATTTCAAAATAGTACAACCAAAGCGGTGAATTACATTGTCTCAAGTGAAATTTTGTGGTTGTCCTGTTCCACTGTACTTAACTGGTCCACCAATAAAAACACATTTACTTGAATATAATCTTTACCGACGTTTCAGATACCTATTGGGTCTTTATCAAAGTATAAAATTTCATAAAAGCTTAATTTTGAAGAATCATTCATAACTCTTCCATTATTTTTTGTGAAATAAAAGTAGCCACTAACTTAACTTATAAAACTAACGCTGATTCTTTTACATACTAAAAAATATTTCAGGAACCTTGAGTAACACGCAAAATGTCAACAAGCACTAGAAAAGTCTGACAGTAACTAAGGGTCGTATTCAAAGTGGATACTTAAGGGTTCCTTAAAACTTGAGGGTCCCATGATATTTCGTTGCAGTCAAAGCGACTTTGTAAGTCAATCTTGGAGTACGGTGTTGTCAGTTTCTGTCACATTCGGAAAAATGTCCGGCACATAACACGAAGTACTAGCACAAAACAAAAAGAGATAATAGAAAACGTCAAAATGCGTAGACATAGGCATAACAAATTGACTTATATTTGAAATATGACAACGCCGCCAAATGAATCCCGCCATTTCGTAGACGTTGACTAGGAAGCAGATACAAAAAGAAAGCCACACTCTTGAGGATTCATTGAGTATCCCGTGAATATTACTTAAGGGAGTCTAAGGGCCGGTTGTACAATGCAAGCTTAAGCTTCAGCTTAAGGTAAGCCGACGTTAAACCACGTCAGTTGCAAATCGTCCGTTGTACAATGCTAGCTTAGCCCCCCACTCCAACCTTAGCATGAACCTAAGTAAGCCGAAGCTTAACGCGGGCTTAGCTGAGGCTTAAACCTAACCTGATACAAGTGACATGATATGTCAAGAACAAACCTTCAAATTGCTTGTCACTTTATTAGGTTATATTGTTTGAAAGATTTGTATCTCATTTAACAAAGAGAGCAAATGAAAGAACAGAGACAGAAACGGTCGTTGCCGAAATTTGACACAAACTGTCATAAGTGCCTAAGCAAATAAGGTAACTTTTCGGATGATTATGTCAGTACGTATTGCTTCATTGATGCCAACTGTAGTGAATTTCATTATCAACCAGGTTCAACTAAGCCGACCATTGTACAACGGGTCTCGACTTTAAGCCTGAGCTTAGCTAAGCTTAGGCTTAACAAAGCTCGTGCTAAACCCACATTTGTACAACCGGCCGGGCCCTAAGTGTCATTCAAGTAGTTTTTCTCCATAATAAAATGGCAGCCATTTTGTTCTTTTTTTTTCAGTGAAGTATGAGTGTTGTACTAATTTAGCCATAGTTATCCATGTAGAGCTTCTCTGCAAAATCCAGTACAACAGCACGTCTGCAACACCAAGGAGGACATTTCGAACAATAATGATTTTTAATTGTTTCTTTTCTTCCCAAAATAAATGTCGTATTTTATGCCTTCTCAACTGCCTGATTAGACAATAAAGGGTCATATTCAAACCATCCTAGCTTCTAATCTGGTTTACTCAAGGCTAAGATGTACAACTATTTTTTTAGGAAACATCATGCACTATAGCTTAGAAATAAAAAAATATAGCTTAACAGGTTAAATTTTTTGAAAAAACTAAAATTGTGAAAAAAAACGTGAACAATTACATATTCTTTTACCAACTTTTTTGACCTTATATGAAATGAAATTAGGAAAACGTTTACCGTTAGTTTATGATCCACATATTCCGCTATCGAGTGCTACTTATTTCGTGTTTGTAGGACCTCTCCATAGGTAGCTATGCCTAAATTAATACAACACTCGTGCATCAATTAAAAAAATGGCTGCCATTTTATTATGGTGGAAAAAAACTACTTTTAAGGAGTGACTTGTCGATAAAAATTAACATACTTTATCCCCCTCAAAGGCTCACATTGCATAACAGATGTCATTGGGGGCATCTATTGGCCACTGTCCGTTACGGGAATGTGTCAACACCAGTGTTCGACTACGAATCACATGATCCTGAGCTTCTGGAGAAACGTACAAGTCACCAATTGGCAGCTGGCTTGAATCCACGACAGTTGGCAACTTAGCGCCATGGAAAAATAGGGAATGTAAACGTTGAGCTGGCACCTCGCCGGGAGCTGCCAAATAATAAATAACTGACCTAGGACGATTTTAATTTAGAATAGCATGTAGATGCAGTAGTGATGGCATCCTGCCGAAAGTTGCTTTTTGAAAATCCGCTGACGCACGAACTGCGATAAATGTTGCTATTCTGAAACAGTGATGAGCGTCTAACAGAAAATTGAAATAAATGACAGCGTATACTCGCCGTATTACCTCAAAAATCGTTTATCTGACAGAGAGGATTATAAAATCCAATAGCGAACTAACGTATGTATGTGTATGTACAGATATTTATGTAAAGCAAAAATATAACAGGTCCGTAGAAGGTATGGTATCACCTTGTGCACGGCCATCAACCCAGTGACATACACGTTGGATTTGGTGTTGAATACATCCCGTGATTACTTTTCTTCATACTCATCTCCTAGGCTTGTCTTCATTCATACTGGTAGACGCGATGTTTGCAGATTCCCAAAACTGGTCGTAATGAAATTTCCCCATAAATCTCCACATTTTTTCTGCTACATTATTAGATGTTGCAGAAGTTTCTTCAAAAAACTAAAAAAATATCTCACAATAATATATTTGAACTTCAACAAGAACCACAAAAAATAACAATATTTCTTAATATAAAAATGATAAAGTACTGCTAATGGGCCATGATCTCCGACGGCTCGCAATTATCTCTTAATGTTCCTCATTAGGTTTTGGACAGATTCTAAATCAATCTCTCTGATCTTTAGCGTTATTCTTCTTCTTAACTGCTGCTTGTTATGAGCTTCACAGCCATTGTTATAAACTTTGGCACTCAGCTGAGCTCAAAAAGTTTTGATAGGTCTTGGTTGAGGAAGATTGGGAGGGTTGTCGTTTCGAGGTACAAAAGGTATTCCGTGTTGTTCTAGCCAGTTTCTCGTACGCAAAGCATAATGCCTTGAAGCCAGATCTGGCCAAAACATTATATTGTCATTAGCGTGGTGGATATTAATAAAATTGAGTAGTATAGGCAAACATCTTTAAGTATAGACTCCTGCGGTAACCGCTTTGGCCCTAACTCGTCCAACAAACGGCTGTGAAATGCCTTTGTCTGATATAGCGCACCACACTAACACTGTTTTCAAACTCTTCTTTTCATTTAAATTTTACATTATCTAGACAGGCTTCAAAGTCTCTTGTATAAAAACCATCATTCGGTGCCTTTGAATTCTGAGTTCGAAAATGTGAAATATTTTTCATCGTCAAGAATAATTTTTGTTGCCAGCAAAATGAGTACGAGGTAAATTGCGACAGCATTGAGAAATTCTTTCTAACTGATTTGGGGAACACTTTAGACATTTTCTCTTTTTTCGGAATTTTAAGTTACTTCTCTTCATTTCTCTACATATTGTGCTAGCATTGACGTGAAAAATGCGTCCAAGTTTTCGTGTTGAAGTTCCAACTTGATGTTCACTTCTGTTGACCATTCTTTGAACTGTAGCAGCAATTCAAGGCTCTTGGACGTCCACTTTTTGCTAAATTTATACAAGGAATACCTTCTTCGCATTCACGGAGCGCTCGATAAATTGTGGCGACAGAAATATTTTCATCTTGATTTAGGCGAACTATTTCTTTTTTTTCAAGTCGTCCAACTAGACTGTAAATACTCTTCAGAATATCTAATTTGTACGACATTTTGACAACTTATATCATAACCAAAATGGTTTTATTGTTACGTTTAGATGTTGACTGGTTGCCGTGGTAACGATTTCTGAATTGTTTCCAACGGTGAAACTACCTCCCGAGTTTTGAAAAAAATTCTCAAAACTTTTGCGACATACGTTACTATAGCAATAGGACTCCGGTAAGTATGGTCAGAGTCAAAATTGCTGTTGAGCGAGGGGGCAGACGACTGAGGGGGGGGGGGGATGACGGCCGCATTGGACAGACTTCGAGTTTTAACCTCGATTTCCAAATCATTTATTTTCACAAGAATTTTCCTTATCGATGAAACGAAGTTTCACGACTGGGACTACGGGTTGATAGTTTAAATAAATAATAGCGCCGCAAAGGATAAGGATCAATACAATTTGAAATATTTACTACGTTTACATGTGGACATTAATTTTTCACACCTACGCCTACGAAACGCCTACGGCAATCGCGTATTGTGACCGAAAACCGAATGTCTGTTCCGGGAATAAAACCTAATCGGTAAGCGCCCAAATGAGACCTTCGACTTAAAATAGGGTGAATCCAATGTTTTCTGTTAAGTAATCTACGCCTCCTTGGACGATACCAATACAAAGTTATAAACGTATTTACGTCCATTCGCAAGAAAACTATTCAAAAATGAACCGAAAGCCCGGGATCAGCTGAAAATCTGTTTACAGCCGTTTTCTGTGTGAACATATCATTCGGTTTGCGCTGATTCGTTAAAATTACCAAAACTGTGATTTAACCTCATCGTGTGAACGGGCTGTAATATCTTTTCTAAACACGAAAAACACAAAGAAAACAAAATCGTGAACACAAAATTGTCAGGGTGAGAAAATTTTATAATTCGAAAAATAATATTTTCAATCAGTCAGTCAATATATTTACGTGTTGAGTATACAAACAAATGTTAGTCATAGTTCGCGGAAAGCTACAGTTTAGTCAAAAAAATGCATCGTAAAAGTGACGCCATAAAGGCCAGTAGATAAAGGAAAGCTAAAACCAAACTCTGGTAATAAATCACTACCCGAACGATATTGTTTTCTAAACAGTCTGAAGAGCATCACAAGAACTTGGGCGTATTTCATTATTTCAAGATGTTTGCCAGATTGAAATAAGGTCCAAAATCGCATATAATGTTTGTGGTTAATACCAACTTGAAACTACGGTCCTTCTTGTCGAAAAGGCACTCAAATAGTACAAAATTGTATCACGTACAGTAAAGAGGTTTTGTGGTTTGTTTGTGATTGTGCATAGATTGTCCATAGGTGAGTTTATATCACACAGTACCCAATTCTGCTGTCTTTTTTATTGATATATTGATTTATTTTATTAATTTATATGAGAACTTGTTTACTAGACAAATTTCAAAGTTTCATACACACAGGTATACCAGTAATGGTTCGATAATCCAATTCTTAAACGTCTGCGATATAAAACAGATAACAATCTCGAAGTACGTCGCGAGTTGACCCTTCGTGCTGAACTAGTATAAAGGAGTGGATATTTTGCAAGTTTACCCCTATTATCTTAGTGAGTTGGCCTCACAGTTATCATGATAATTCTCCGCCCTAGTGATTGGAGCTCTTGGAGAGGTATTTCGCGAGTCGACCCTTAATACCAAAGACCAAAGAGCTGCTCGAGTTTCGTTATATGCTTTTTGTATAATTATACAGTGTATTATTTCATCTATTCTTTTGGAGAGGTATTTCGCGAGTTTACCCTTAATACCTATGACCCGAGATATGTTTAATTTATGTTCTGTATAATTTGTATGACTACAGAAGATGTAAATATGATTTTATCCGTTTGGCGTTAAAGGATATATTTTTTGTGTAATCTATTTATGTTTGTGTGACAGATTCTTAAAATTACTTACCTGCATGTTTTATCAATGAGGCCCGTATAAAATAACGTCATGTTATTAAACTAAAACAGATGTTAACGTTAACCCATTCTTTTATTTATTCTCCTTCAATGAATTAGTTAGTCAGATATCTTTTTATTTAATTTCAAGATGTGTCATTTCGAGCGCGTTTTCTGATACAGACCCAACCATTTATTGATGTTAAATTAGGTAGTTCTAGTAAGTTGTTGTCTAAATATTTCATTGCATCCTTACCTAGTTTTATTTTGGTCATTTTTATAATGATTGAATTACTACCTTATCAAATGTTTTTAAGACACGCCCAGAATAATCGAATAATCATTTTATCATTTTTTTTATCAACCCACACAATGCTGCCAAGGTTTGGGTATGCCGGTTTTGTTAAGTTGTAGGTTATGTGAGATTTACAGGTTAGAATAGCTTTGACAGCTTACTCGCCACTTCACGAAATGGATTCAAACCGATCTGAAAACTAAACATGTAAACACAGCAAACGCCGGATATGGCTATCGTATTCAATTCGAATTGAATTCCCATGTAAACGTAGTAATTAATATGAATCACATCACATTTAACGAGTCAATATCGATGTAGCCTTTCTTCCGTGCATTAAAGTATGCCACATCAAAGATTCCAATAAGCAACCAAAGGAAAGGGGTAAATCGAAAGTCCAAAACTTCAACTTCTGAAGTATCGAGGTAGAAAAATAATATTCGACTCAAAAGAAAGCCGAAAGTAATTCGAGCACAGCCATCGACATCTGAATAAAATCAAAGGGCGTGCCGACCTGCCTACCGATAATAATTAAAATCTGTCAAAAACAGGGGGCGGGAAAGAGTTACTTAATTTCAAAGTGCACAGTCAGCTCCGGAGCCTTTGAACCGCGATGCGGTTGCTGCTCTGCCGGCTGACTTGACGTCGCGCCACTACAAGAATTTTGGAGCCATTCGCGCGGAAATTTCGTCAACTCAGCAACTGAGTCTCAGCTATTTTTTTGTAGTCTCGGCTTCTGTGCGGGATGGATTATCAATGCTCAGTCGAATGTGGTAGTCAGCTGTCAGGCATTTACAGATAACTGTCAGCTAAAGTTGTTGTTCAGACGAATCACGTTTCTCAATTACATCTTTTTAGTTTCGTCAGTTTAGTGACGGTTGGTAACAGTGCTTCGTAAATCGATGTCAGAAATTTACTGAAAATCTAGTCATGTGATCTTGTTGTCTTTTGTTTCTTGTCAGTGTTCTGTGCTGTGCATTCTTATTCTCAGCAAACTCCTTCATTTAATACCCCTACTATAAGAAAGCATAAAAAACTTCAAAAGTTCGCCTTAGTGGATTAAGAGTGATGTCAGAATATTTTTCTAATTATTCTCGGTAAGCCCTTTCATTTCATACCCATATTGTAGATGTCGGCCATCTTGGATTTAGAATGCCGTCACATTATTTTTTGAGTTACTCTCAACAAGCCCTTTCATTTGATACCAATATTGAAGAAGTGCATTAAAAATAACTATTCCGCCAACTTCGATGTCCCGCCATATTGGATTTAGAATGCCGTCACATCATTTTTCGAGTAACTCACAACAAGCCCTTCCATTTGATACATACCCATATTGTAGGAGTGCATTAAAAATAACACTATTCCGCCATCTTGGATGGTCCGCCATATTGGCAATGACGTTACACAGCTTATCGAGTATTGTCATCCAAACTAAACATGTATAAAAAATGTGACCACAATCGGTTGAAGATACCTACTTCAAAATTGAGCAGCAAGATTCCATCCGAACAAACTATGCATTGAAAGTTAAAAGATTTTTAAAATATATGTAATCATCACCCTGTATTATTTAAAAGCAATACCTGAAGGTTAATCTCGCAAGGCCAGAACAATTTTGCACTGGTCTTGTTGCATTGCATGGTTTTGATACCTTTCTTCTTGTATATGAATATGAGGATAATAGACTTTTTGTTTGATAAACATACATACATCCAGGATTGATGATCTTAACTAGAAACGTCAGCCTTTGGTAACTTTTGAGGCAGGAAAGATATGCTTGGGAGTTTTACCTTTGTCCTGTCTTAATCTTCAAAGTATTATGGTGATAGTGCGGTACATCATTCACAAAGGACATGACACTTTTTTACTGCTCACACCGATAGGTGAGGGGAGATAATACGCTTTTTGGCCGTTTTATGATATCTACATATCGAAAAATCTCTTCACTCAATTCCGTCTACCTGTCTGTCTGTCCGTCAGCGTTTTTATAGCCTCGTAATCTCAGTAAGTGCTGCATGGACGAAATTTGGGTGGCGATATGCAGTGTAGTCGTAGTAGGTAGTGCTGCTATAATTTTGAATACAGCGAATATTCTCAAAAATCCTTCAAACTCAGTTTTTCGTTTTAAGAGTCCCTGATCATATTCTACTTTTTTAATTTTGATTTTGATGAAATTTTGACACAGTATTATTACCGTGCCGAGGATAGAAAACGCGTATGGTTTTTAGAAATCGTGTCAGTGGCGGCGCAACAATAATCAAAAAATTACAAATATAAACACAGCTTAAAGTAACATAATAAAATGGCATCACCATTATGTGTGGGAAGTACTGAGTCAGACAAGTTGAGTCCGTTTTACTTCCCACACCGATAGGTGAGGGGAGTATTGTGATCGCGAAAATTTTCGATTTTGAGATAATACGTTTTTTGGGCGTTTTATGATGTGTACATAACGAAAATCCACGTCACTCATTTCCGTCGGTCTGTCTGTCGGTCTGTCTGTCTGTCTGTCTGTCTGTCTGTCTGTCGGTCTGTCTGTCGGTCTGTCTGTCTGTCTGTCTGTCTGTCGCGTTTTTCTACCCTCGTAATCTCAGTAACCGCTACATGGATTGTGACGAAATTTGGGCAGCGTTATGCTGTGGGGACGTAGTAGGTAATGTTCCTATAACTTTGAAAATCGTTATACGGGGGGCGGAGTAATTAGCAAAAAACGAAAAATTTCAAATACGCCTCAAACTTCGTTTTTAGGCGTTTTAGGGGTTCCCGATCATTTTCTACTTTTTTTTGGGTGGGGGTGAATTTGGGGTGGTTTGGGGGGTGGGGGGTTGTAATACTGAAAAATTTGTTGTATTCATAATGGGCTCTCTAATGACCTGTGAATGAAAAACCTAGCGCCATAATACAATTTTTTAGGTCCATCCGAACATTTCCTTGCTTATAATAGAAACCAAGGGACTTAGAATAATTTGTGATGTATACATCCGAGTGTTGTTTTAGTTTTAGATCGTTCTTTATTGCGTAACGCCAAAATTATCGGATGGATTTTAATGAAATTTTGACACAGTATTACTGCCACGGCGAGGATGGAAGGCGCCCATGTTTTGGAAAAATCGTGTCAGTGGCGGCGCGGCAATAATAGAAAAACTAAAAATATAAAAATAGCTCAAACATTGTTTTTCGGCGTTTTAGGGGCTTCTGATCATTTTATACTTTTTTTTGGGTGGGGGTGAAATTGGGGTTGTTAGGGGGTGGGGGGTTGTAAAACTCAAAAATTTATTCCATTTATAATAGTGTCCATTGACCTGTGAAAGAAAGACCTAGCGGCATAATAGACGTTTGTTAGGTCCATCCGAACATTGCCTTGGCTATTACAGAAATCAAGGGATTTGGTATTGGTAGGGGTAGGTATTGATTCAGGTTGTTCTGAATTTAGCAACATGGAAATTATGGAATTAATTTTAATGAAATTTAGACACAGTATTATTACCGCGGCAAGGATGAAAAATGCGTATGGTTTCAAAAATCGTGTCAGTGGCGGCGCAGCAATAATAAAAATCTAAAAATATAAAAACAGCTCAAACTTCGTTTTTAAGCAATTTGGGGGTTCCTGATTGTTTCGTTTCGTCCAGTTGAAGCTGAATTGTGTCGTTTTAGTTCCTACCGAGAAATTTAGGAAACTATTTACTAGTTTTTGTGTTGGATGTTTTTTGACGACAGGCGGGCGATGATTTGGTTGGAACTGTTATGTGTGGGAAGTACTGAGTCAATCAACTTGACTCCATTTTTTTTTTTCTTTCTAAGATACATACGAAAACTCCCAACTTAAAACATACCTTGTATATTCAGATGCAAATATTCAGGAAATCCATATCGGTTCAGTAAACAGATATCAGTTGTTGGAAATGCCTTGAGCAACAGTGGTATAAAACATTATACCAACCGACACCAACGTAGGAATGCACTGTTCTAAAAATACACTTCGAAACCTGTCTGGCGTTAGAAAGAAATTTAAATACACCACACGCCCAACCGGCTATTTTTAGATTCGAGATAATTAAGCAACTAAACTGGCCGTTGTTTCCTAAACAATTGGGGTTTTGATAGATGCATCCAGCCTCCATTGATTAAGATAATTGAATTCAGAGAATTTAAATTTTTTATCGAGGGGGACTAACAAGAGGCTTTCTGTATAGCATTTTCTATGAAGTGAGATATAAGTATAATATATTATGTACATTTATCCCGAAGTACAAAAATAGCAGATAACGTTATACAGGGTTGGGATAAAGTATAGAACCAAGCAAATAACTTTGGAACGGATAGAGTGATATTGCTGAAAATTTGCAGGCAAGTGTAGTGACGTCTAATGCATCCGAAGACATTATGTTAGCTATTAATGTACTTCCGGTTTAACCGGCATGCGGCAGTACCGTCAACTTTTTTAATTTAAATGGGAAACCCTGTATATTTTTGCAGATTTTAATTCATCTTTTTTTTTCCGAATACGTCCATAGTGGGTTTAGCATTAGTTTCTGTAAAAACGGGAAAGACGAAGCTTCTTTATCATTTCAGGTGTTTAAAATTCCGATCATTCAAAGTCGGTTTTGGCGATCGCGTGAGAACTCACAAAGAAGTGTGTCAACTTTTAATGATTTACGTCCCGACAGGGATCCTATAACACGTTTGACAGTGACTAAAACAAAAAATACAAAAAAATTACCTCAAACGGGAAGACCGCAGACCGCCACGGACGAATTTGTGAGACAATTTTTTTAAGAAACAAATACTAAACAAACTATGGACGTATTCGGAAAAAAGATGAATTAAAATCTGCAAAAATATACAGGGTGTCCCATTTGAATTAAAAAAGTTGACGGTACTTCCGGTTAAACCGGAAGTACATTAATAGCTAACATAATGTCTTCGGATGCATTAGACGTCACTACACTTGCCTGACAAATTTTCAGCAATATCACTCTTTCCGTTCCAAAGTTATTTGCTTGGTTCCATACTTTATCCCAACCCTGTATACATCGTTTTCATTAAAAATATGTAGTGCCACTAATTAGCAAAAAAAACAAAAAAATTCAGATACGCCTCAAACTTCGTTTTAGGCGTTTTAGAGGCTCCCGATCATGTTCCACTTTTTTTGGGTGGGGTGAAATTTGGATGGTTGGGGGTGTGGGGTTGTAAAACAGAAAAATTTGTTCTGTTCATAATAGGCGGTTCATTGACCTGCGAAAGTAAGATCTCACGGCATAATACACTATTTCTGATGTGTACATACGGGAATTACTTTAGCTCATTCTGTATTATGTAACTTGGAAATTATTGAATTGATTTTAAAGAAAACAGTATTATTATCGCAGCGAGAATGGAAAACGCGTATGGTTTTTAGAAATTGTGCACAGCATCAATAAAAAACTAAAAACAAAAACAGCTCAGGCGTTTTTAGGCGTTTTTGGGGGTTCCTGATCAATTTCTACTTTTTTGGCTGAGCGTGAGATTGGGGTAGTTGAGGGGTGGGGGATTTGAAACTGAAATATGTTTTGTATTCATACTAGACTCTTCATTGCCCTGTAATGGAACGATATAATATGCTTCTCAGCTTTATCCCAATGCGGCGCTACCTTACACAAAAAAATATTTTTGAAATGAATGTATCGATCTGTATATATCATTGAGTTGATAGCAATCAAATTTCTAAGCGGAAACATGGGCCGCTCGATAAAGTCTATGGTTTTTGAAGTGTCGGTGACAGTAAATTAAAAAATGGAGTCAAGTTGATTGACTCAGTACTTCCCACACATTACTGTGATATCAGTTTATTATTTTCCCATAGCATGCAGCTTTAGTCTGAGATCCCCTTGCACCCAAATCATCGGCAGCCTCCCCCCTCCTAAAATTGTCTTATGTCGCTAGGTCTTTCCTTCAGAGGTCAATGGACAGCCTTAAACATCTAAAAACGAAGTTTTAGCTGTCTTTATATTTTTTTGGTTTTTTTTTTTATTATTTCTGCGCCGCCACTGGCACGATTTATAATTTCCATTCTCGCCACGGTAGTAATACTGTGTCAAAATTTCATTAAAATCAATTCAACAGTTTCCTTGTAACACAATATAGAAGGATCTAAAGCAATACTCTCGTATGTTTACACCAGAACAAAAATTCCAAGTCCTTTGGTTTCTGTATTAGGCAAGGCAATGTTCGGATGGACCTAAAAAAGTTATTTATGTTGCTAGGTCTTCCTTCATGGGTCAGTGGACAGTCTATTATGAAAGCAACAAATTTTTCAATTTTACAACCCCCCACCCCCCAACCACCCCAATTTCACCCCCACCCAAAAAAAAGTAAAAAATGATCAGGAACTCCTAAAACGCCTAAAAACGAAGTTTAAGCAATATTTAATTTGTTTTGTTTTTTGCTAATTACTCCGCCGCCCATGCACCGATTTTCAAAATTATAGGAACATTACCTACTACGACCCCACAGCATATCGCTGCCCAAATTTCATCACGATCCATGCAGCGGTTGCTGAGATCACGAGGCTAGAAAAAAGCGACAGACAGACAGACAGACAGACCGACAGACAGACAGACAGACAGACAGATAGACAGACCGACGGAAATGAGTGACGTGGATTTTCGTTATGTAGACATCATAAAACGCCCAAAAAGCGTCTTATCTCAAAATCGAAAATTTTCGCGATCACAATACTCCCCTCACCTATCGGTGTGGGAAGTAAAAACAAACAGTAAAATATGAGAGCCGTTCAAACTTTGTTTTTGGGTACTCTAGTGATTTCTGATCATTTTCTATTTTATTTGGGCGTGGTTGAAATGAGCTCAGATAGGATGGAGTCACCTTTTATTGCCCTTTAAAGATTGATATTGATTATGTACTGTTTTTTGATATAGGAAAATCGGCATGCCATGTGATTAGGATATCAGTTGAACCTTGCGGAATAAAAACTGTGTCGTCATAGTTTACGAGAATTTTTGTGTTGGATTTGTTTTCGGGCAGGCGGGCGATGATTTCGTTGTAGGGGGATCTCAGACTATAGCTACATGCAATATGAAAATAATAAAATGGTAGCACCATTATGTGTGGAGTGTGGAAAGTACTTGACTTTGTCTTACTTTCAGCCGTGTATTTATAGTATATGAATATTAAGTTAGAAATTTGAAAGCAGAACTGAAATATGTTTTCATTATAAAAATTTGCTATGACTTTATGACGAGCCATATATAATTTTTACTGATGAGTAGCTCTAAATACGTTGTTCTGAGATTCCTTCGATTTCGTGCACATTTTACATAAAAACTGACCTTTTTTTAATCTATTACATACATCAGAAGTAAGCATTTCATTTCTGTATCAAAGTCCATGACCATGCTTTCAAAATTACTTGTGACTGAAATCAACTTTTTGGTAGTATATGTATTTAAACCTGGTTAATCAGTATTACCTGAAGGGAACATCATATGTCAGAAATCAGTGATTACATTGACCATGATGATGATGGATCAGTGTTTCCAGTCACGCCTTTTCATCAGATAAATACATAGAAATTACATATTCGTATTTTAAGGGTCTCCTATATCACAAATTCAATTTCTATGTATACATATACTTTGGAACATTATTACGAGTATATCGGAATGGGTTTCACACTGGCAGAAACTAATTTCCACATTCAAGTCCTCGCCGGCATGTAAATGGTTATATTATGTAAGGTTTTAAATACTATAAGAAGCCAAATAGCGTTCCCAGACTGACTATTCAACAAGAATAACGAGATATCTATGCAAAACACCCATTCGGGAACAAAAGTTGTCGGCAGTCTTCGATTTACTTAGCTAAAAATAGCTAGGCCTTGACGTTGCATTTATCCAAACAAAATCGATACGTATGCCTGACCTACCCTGGTAAATATATGTTGGTTGTGGGCGATGTGTAGTTATTTTTAAAACTGTAGAGCTTCGTGGGGTAGAATTTTTCTTTAAACCGTGTCAGCTTGCTCCTATTTTTGTCATAATCATAATTATGCAACATGCCTTAACACGTGCTTTTAGAAGCCAGTAGTTATACTCTTAATTTCTATCAATACCATATACATATATTCAGATGCCTTGGTCATTTCTAGTGTGACTTTATGCATATGGGACTTAAAATGACCTGTTTAGGTGCAAAAAAAATTAAAAAAAATAATGTTCTTGAAAATTGCCAATATTGGAGTAGCTAGTAGGCTGTGAAGAATATCCATTTTTGTCGTACTCTAGCTCTCTCTATAAAATCAAAGTATCTCTGGTTTCCTTAACTAATTTACCGATTACTCCAAGTACAAAAACAATTCAAATCTGATCGTCTAACCTCAGCTGACGCATATTATTATGTTTAGTCAGAGCCTTTTAAGTTTTATAATAGCTGCGGTACACCCTGTATAGAAATCATTATTTTTAAAATGCAATCCATCTCGACCTACCTACACTCACATAGTTATCGTCCTGAAAAGGTACGGGGTGAGGTTTTAGTACCGGCTCGGTCTAACTCCACTACTGTAGAAGATAGCGAAAAAAGTTGTATATAAAAGCTGTAGCCACGGATATACTCTTTCCTCAGAAAATATTTAGATTTATACAAGGTGATACATAACTGCGTGGTGATGCAAACATGCATTTTTTTAAATGAGACACCCTGTATATTATCCCTTATTCAAATTCTACTAATTATTTCCGTTCTTCCAATATCGGGTATTGTTACATTGTACATGGTATTTCTAAAGTTGTTACCACTTTTATATCCAAATCGCTGTCAAATGAACGTACCGTATATCAAAAAGTGATGAATCAAAAATCATTTTTTTAACACGGATGGATAGAAAAATTCCTCTAGTTTTGAAGTCGGCTATAAAAGAGCCCGCCACGCATATTCGTATACAGGGTGATGTAGAATGCAAAATCTAGATTTTCTCTCTTTTTTTTAAATGTAACCCCCAATATTTTATTATACCAAAGGATTGCTTTTGATATGTCTTTCTTATTTGTATAGCACTTGTAACGGCTGCATTCATTAGTTTCTGAGATATTTCGATTTTTCTACAAATTTTAAATATACCTTCTATTTGTTTACTAAAATTTATTATTTTATTTTAAGAAAATACTATCAAATTTTATTTTTGCTTAACAAAAAACTAAAATATAATGCTATGATAGTACTTGATCAAGACAAAACACTGAGTTAACGATATAATATACTATAGGTCAAGTGTGCAAATAAAACAATTATTCAATCTTTCAAACGCATTAGTTTTAGAGTGCCTCCGTTCTGGATATTGCTGTTCAGAGTTGATATACTCTAGAGGCAAGTAGGCAATTTCTCAAAGATTCTCCTAAATATACCCTCAATGGAAAAATTAATTTATAAAGCTGGCTGTTTACCCAGTACGGAATTATTGTGCAGGTTATGAAAACTGTCAATTTTTCAAGGCCTACCTGATAAACCTGCTTGATAATTATGCACCACGCCTACAAAATTGTTTCCTCGTCATACTTGACTTTATTATCTCAATGATTTAGGGTTTTGATTTCATCAAATACTATCATGACCATATAATTTAGTTGTTCGTTAAAGAATAAAAAAAATTCGATAGTACTTTCTCAAAATAAATAAATTTCAGTACACAAATAGGAGCTATATTTTAAATTTGCCGAAAAATCGAAATATCTCGGAAACTGATGGACGTAAGTACAACAAGTGCTTCACAAAGTTGAAATAGCCTATTAAAAGCAATTCTTTGGTATAATAAAATTATTGGAGGTTAGATTTAAAAAAAAAGAGAAATCTGGATTCTTCATTCTACATCACCCTGTATACGAATATGCGTAGCGGGCTTTTTTTATAGCCGATATTAAAACTAAAGAATATTCTCAATATTTCCATGTAAAAAAAATAATTTTTGATTCATTACCTACTTTTTGACAGCGATTTGGATATAAAAATGGTCATAACTTTTGAAATACCCTGTATAATGTAACAACACCCGATATTGGAAGAACGGAAATCATTAGTAGAATTTGAAAAAGGGAACGAGACACCCTATATATTCTATAGGGTCTCATTTAAAAAAATGCATGTTTGCATTACCACGTATCTAGTTATGGATCACCATGTATAAATCTAAATATTTTCTGAGCAAGAAGCATATCCGTGGCTACAACTTTTATATACAACTTTTTTCGCTATCTTCTACAGTAGTGGAGTTATCGATCGAGCCTGTACTAAAAACTCACCCTGTATGTCTTTCGGTCACAAGAGTACGCGGCGTTGAATTTGACTCACCCTGTATAATACCCGTGAAAATAGCAGTTGCAATACAGTTTTCCACATCTGATGTAGAAGAAGCCAGAGATTTGAAATTTTGCATAGCTACATCCATACACGTTTTCGACATATCTCTCTTTTAATATTTTTTAGTATGACGTAAAGATTGTTATTGCAAATGAATACCCATTTTCGATTTTTTATGATGTCTTCGGATTATCTGCTCGATACTCATGTTACTGATACTTCGTATTCAACTTTTTGTGAAAAAATTACTTCTGTAATGCTTATTACCCTATACGTTAATCGGATTTTGGAATTTTGAAAAACTACTGATCATAAGTAAGAAACCGTTGACGATAGATGTTTGTTGAGAAGATTACAAAAATCCAGATTTTTAATGAATCGAACTGAAAGGCTCCGTATCGTAGCTAGATGAACATAATTCTGCACAAGAGGTAACAGCAAACTCAGCACAAGATTCAAAATCGCCAAGAAATTTATGTTTCTGTTTAAAATAACAAAAAAGTCACAGACCTGTTGAAGGTACTTTATTGAGGTAGTTAAAACGACCTATGGTGGTACTTAAAATTTCAAAATTACAACTACAAGTTTTCCGACAGCTGACGTCTATTGAGTTAATTAAAATAATCGCCATATACGAGCGTCTAAAGTAATTAATATAATAGACGTTGACGTAAAATACGTAATCCCAGGTCCAGCCCCATTTTATTATTAGCATGTTGTAAGTTTTCTATCCTTATCTATTCTAAATAATTTTTTGCACTAAAACAACTCCTAATAGTGCCTAAAATCTACATACGTTTCACTTAATACCGATTTTTAACTTCTTACGTTAAACTTCCGAAAAAGTTCGAGTTCTAACCAATTACCCTTAACTTCAGCCCAAACTTTTCATCATCTGGTTTCGCAGTTTTTGCGCTGTAATGCTCATAACTTTTAAATATGCATTAGTAATCTCCCTATATAATAATAACGAGACAAAACTCAATCTCGAAATTAAATTGCAAATTTTTCCGCTGGACGTAATGGCCTGGCGTAAAAGAGAAGCAAAGAAAGGAGTGGATTACTTGGTGAGCATATTTACCCATTGTTGCCAGTTGTAATCAGTGGAATTAGAAATGCTATTTCTCAGGCTTTTAAAATTTATGGAATCTTATTAGGAAGAGTTTCTTGGTAAGGTTTTGAATTACTAGTTTCATAGAAGTTTTAAATAAGTAGTAGTAGTGCTGACGTTACGACGTCAGACAAATAGGCTACCTTTGAGGGGCCTGAATACACACAGTTATACATATGTATTTGCCATGTAAAACACGGATTTCTATTCCGAACAGAACTCACTTGTTTTTCAAACTACATACATAGTATTTCAGAAAGTGATAGTGAAGACCTTAATGAATGGCATCTAAGAGCAATTTTTTCAAAAAAAAATTTTAGTGTGCAAAAAAACTCGCAATGTAAAATCGTTCATTAATCAAATGTCTGTAATTTGACAACCAAACACGATATCAAAACAAGGCAACTACAGTGATAAAGATCAAGCTTTCTTATTCAGTTTACCATTTGAATCATTACTGTGAGCTTAAAGGTAGCGTCAGGAGCTTGGAAATACGAAATTCATTTTTATGGTAACCTTTGGTCCTTACCTTTGGACCTTTTGACCTTGCCTTTGGATTTTTGGACTTATCTTCCCTCATCTTAGACACACACTGGAGAAAGGGAACAGGCGGCCACGCCTCCTCGCTAATAGGGGAATACGTATTTTCTTGGATTCTCAATTTCGCGCCCTTTTGGCTGACCTCAAAGTATCAACACTAAATATCTTCTCATTGCCTGCTAGAAAACTCGTTTTTGACAAACCTACCATACATCCTCCATACCAGTTTATTGTATATGAATCAGCTCGTGCCAACTATTTGAATCTTAAGATTGAATTACATAGCTCGTCTGCCCAGAAAGTGAAATGAATTTAGAAGGTTGAAGTATTCTGAGTCTTTGTTCAAACATACTCACCAAGAAATCCACTCCTTTCTTCGCTTCTATTATACGCTATGCCATTATGGTCAGCAGAAAAATTGCAATTCAATTTGGAGATTGAGTTTGGTAATCCGGTAGGTCCTAAACTGGCTCTATACGGTAGTAGTCAGAACTAGGATCCAGTATGGCTGCTTGGTCTGGTGACGAGCGTAGAAAAGATCTCTATTATGCTGAAGCTCGCTAAGGTTCAGATGGTTGCAGTACTAAGCATTGCGGATACCATGAGGACAGCACCCACCCCACCCAGCTGCGCCTTAGGTACTCTTGGGCTTGCCGCTTTTGTAGTCTTTGTACCTATGGATGAATTTATCAGGCGCCAGGTCATTGTTGCTCTGGACGACTGAGCCTACAAGGAATTGGCGGACGCCTGGTTAGAGACAGATGACTGCAGGCAAGCTAAAAGATTCATATCGCGGGTCCTGATAAGAGCCGAACGCTACGGCTTCTGAGTAAAGACTGAGGCACAACCTTTTTGTGGGGGTTCTCACTGGCTACTGCCGGCTGGATAGACTTTTGTCACTAATAAGAGTTGTAGAGGACTGGGAGGAGGATGAGACAGCGTCAAGGGCGTAGCTAGGATTTCATTTGGGGGGGGGGCAGACACTGGTATTAATAACGCCAAGGGCGTAGCCAAGGAGACGTTATTTGTATTTATTTGAAAGACCTTTTTTTATTTACTTATCAAAGTATTGACAGTTCAGTCCAAAGGTTGCACGGTACAAAAATGTTTATTATGGAAGGCGTTTCTTTGCAAAACCGTTTCAAAAGTTCACGTGAAATTTTATCTCAATTTTTGTGTACGAACTTTCTGTGTACACGGAAAAGCGGAAAAGAATATGTCTGCTTCCCTTAAGGTCTAGTTCCCTAAGGTTTTCTCTTGTCACATCATTGTTCTGTCACAGGTTATACCATAGTTCGGCTTCATTATTGAAAGCTTCCAATGTAGGTATTAGCAAACAAATTTTGATATCTATTTCATATCAACCAGCGACATATTCAATTTTACACTGGAATGTAGTGACATCAGACCAAAAGCAGGCAAATTTTTATTAGCAGATCGCTGCTCTAGTGTGGATATAAGGTATAAGGGACTCTAAACAAAGAAAAATAATCGATTGCTCCCAAAAACCTCCTGGAGACTTAGACCGATAGTTGGAGCGATGTTGCACAACTTGGAAATGAGTTCTAATGGCAGTTGCAGCTCTGGCTGAACCGAATTACGATAATCCTTTATGATACATATTATTATTTCATTTATGTAGATGTCTATGTCGATAGTCTTTGAGTGTAATGCATTAACAACGGGTTCCAGTATGATTGAATCTTAGGCTATCAAACCAACGCATGTCATGAACTCACATAACCTTAATCAACTACCTCCTCTCAACTGTTGACTACAGAACTCCTAGCTAAATTCTTCGGTTCGATTGGACCAATAGCATGTGGTTACCCATTGCCTGCTAGCGTTCCTCTGCCTGTGTGTCTCAACATCAGGGTTGAAATGTGGAGTTAGGGAATGAGTCACTTTACTCAATTAGATGGTCGGATATACTGACTTTCGTCAAGAGGTCTGGTAGGTTCGACAAGGAGCTCTATAGGACGTAGGCTTTAGTGTTCTTAGTATTGCTTCAGGGGGTCACCACTACTACTATTGCTATCTATTGGTTTACTAATACACAAAACTAAAATAACTGTATTGTAAATTGTAAAGAACGAAACTCATTTCGCAAAATTTTTGGAGCTGATCATATAGTAAAAATTTGGCTAAACAATGAAACTGCATCTATATCAGAACAACAGACGTGTTGCTGCTTGGAATTTTTTCCTTGAGCAAAACAGGACCACACAGACCGTCCTGAAGTCACATATCTGTCGTCATGCTGGCACAACGCTGATTACATACAATCCGTGATGAGGGCGTGTCACGAAAAAATCGTCTGCGTGATCGGATTTTCGGTACCACCTCACGATTTTATGTGAACGGCATGATGCGATGATCACGTTTGCTGTTTAGTATTAAATGAAATTAAATTAATAATGATACTGGAAAGCAGAAAGAGTGCCGACAATGTTACTTATTCGTGACATAATATGTATCCGGTAAGGTTAATAATACCGATCTTTTTAACAGCACATTGGTGAAACCAGCTTACTTGTTTATTAACTCTGAAAACGAAATGTAGGCGAGATGGCGTTTTAATATTTTTGCGTATGATGAAATTCAAGTTGAAATGTCATGACTGGCAGACGTTACTTTCAGCTAAGTTCATATTCAAATATCATATTGATCCGATAAGTAATTTTGGAGATATTGAGGCGGTTCCATACATCCTGCCATTATAACCAATGCGCTCAATTATGTTAAGAAGAAGACAGTTTGCATTTGAGATAAATACAGGATGTCCCAAGAAATGATGTCAAGCGGAAGTCCAGAAATAGAGTACACGTACACGTAGAAGTATTTGAGTCACCCCCATATATGTTATGCGATTATTTGTAATTTTCGAGCCATGAATTTCTTTCTTATTTGCTTCTCAATCCTTGTCCTACAACAAATTATGGGTCAACGAGGTAAACATAATTGAGATACGTACTTGATTTTACTTCCAACACCGATAGGTGACGGGAATATATTGTGAAAAATTTTCGATTTTCAGATAATACGCTTTTTTGGGCGTCTTATGTCTGTCTATCTGTCTGTCTGTTTGTCTGTTGGCGTTCTTCTGGGCTCGTAATCTCAGTAACTGCTACATGGATTTTGATGAAATTTGGGCAGCGAGACATTGTGGGGTCGTAGTAGGTAATGTTCATATAATTTTGAAAATCGGTGCATAGGCGGTGGAGTAATTAGCAAAAAAAAATAAACGTTCATCAAACCTCATTTTTAGGCATTTTAAGGGTTCCTGACCATTTTGTACTATTTTTGGGTGGGGGTGAAATTGTGGTGGTTTGGGAGTGGGGAGTGAGAGTCAACAAAGTCCCTTTTGTTTATCTCGTAAGTTGATCTATATTCGGGAATGTTGCTGGTTTGTTTCGATTAAACTAAGTCTGCATAATATTCCCATACAAAGAAATCGATAGGGTTCAAGTCGGGGGATCGACGTATCCCCTGGTATGGAAAACTTTTCTCAAAAATACTGATTGATAATCCGCGCAAAGTGACATGGTGCACTATCGCGTGCATCGTCTTAAAACGTCATAGTTCTTCGGGTTAAAGACTACATCTTCTCATAAACTGGTCAGATTGCGTCTCAGCAACGCTGCCCAATCGGACCAATCAGTATACTTCGAACTGTTCTTGGAAATTGGAGGCATATGCCATATATGGATTTTCGATGCTCCAAGCGTTGAATATTCCACATCGTTTAGAATGGGACTCGTCTGTCCACAAAACTAAGCCTTGAAGCTTAGTACGACAGGCAAAAGCAATATTCCTGTTATTCCACGGCATGTCGTCCAAACCGGCGTCTGTTTTTAAACATTTAAAAAAATGGCATTTTTCGAGTTATCATGAATTGGGCTAAATTTTCGATTGATACCATAAAGATAGCTTCATTTAATTCACAGAAACAGCCGTTGATAAGATTAGTAGGCTTTAAAAAAAGTTTTGGCTGGAATTGTTTTTTTTAGTTCACGCGCAATAGCTATTTATGTATGTAACATGTACATAAATTAGGTCTTTATATATGGATGAGTTCAAAAGTTTATGACAGAGCGAGCAAAGAGAGTGAGGGCAATAATTTGGGAAAGTCCATAAAGCTCTATGTACGACTGCAATGCAGAAATGTTATTTTCTAAAATGGCAATTATCATATTCGTCACCTTATCACTAAAAAACATTTTAAGTGTGCTTTTGCTTTTCGTACCTTCGTAACCAGCGACCTTAGCAATCTTAGTTTTAAGCAATATTCTTTACTTCGTTAATTTTGGTACAAACGTCGTAATAATCCAAAAAATGGATAGGATAGTGCGGGAGGAGAAAGCTTAGAAAATTTAGGCGCAAGCGTCTTAGAATCTCCCTTACCCACTAAATCTAAAAGTGCTTATGAAAATATGTATGCGGCCTATAATAAGTGGTGTAAACCGAAAAAAAAAATTGCAAAATCACCAGAAAATAGTATATAATGACAGTGACAGTTGAGTCCAATAAAGTGGTAAGTTATGAACACTAAACGAATTCATCAATCAAGCGTTTATGATGCAGTCGAACATAAAGAAATTTAAATGTTCGATACAGAAACCATCTTCGGACATCACGTATTTTTTTATGATGCATTGGTGTCACATTTGATTACAAATGTTTGTGCATTCGCATGGCATACCATTCACCTAATTGACTAAAAACTAAATCAATAGTGTTTACCTCTGTGATCCATAATTTCTTGTAAGTCATGAATTGAGAAAAAAATACGAAAAAAATGCATAACTTGAATACTGCATATAATTGCACAACATATATGGGGGTGATTCAGATACTTCTAGGTGTGTTCTATCTATGGACTTCCGCTTGACACTAATTTTTAGGACACCCTGTATAACCTCTTATCATACTTCTCTCCATAATAAATGCACTATTCGATCAGAAAATAATTTTTTTAAACTTACAATACTCAACTTATATCGCATATTACGAGACCCGCCTTATAGAAGTAGTACATTTTATAAATCTGCCACTCCTAATTTGCTTTGATGGGTGTGTGATTGCTCGTGATATACACAAGGGTACTGACCCCACGTATTATCTTGAAAACGTGTTATAATGTGCCTTTCCAAGTCACCCGACTAGTTGTTTTTGCCATTCTTTAATTGTTTTTAAGGCACGGTTATGCAATTTAATAGGCTATTTGGTCTGCAGTGGGTACGTTTATATGGTATGAAATTCTCTCTTGAAGTCAGTTATACATGGATTTTATTTACCTTTTAACTATATGATTTTCAAACCTCAAGTTTGTTGGGAGCTATCAGCTACTGTATTTTTCAGCAAGTTCGCATAAGCAATGGCTGTTGTGTTATAATTTCTTAAATACATTTGATAAAGAGCGAAAACGGTTGTTTAGTACAATTTTGGGAAATAAGAGACTACATTTTAAACAAAAACTGTTGTTTCCGTCAAATGGTAATTTTTTTATCTCTTATTTCTTTTTTCTAGAAATATTGGGCGAGATATAGTAGCTGGTTGCGGATTCTTTGAAGCGACCCATTTTTTTATACATAAAATGGTTTAGGTATTCGTTTTGAATAGTCAATTTTTTTGCGAATTACTTGTAATTTGTCGGTCCAAAACGACCTAGTATTGCTCGTCCACATGGTTTTACCACATAATGACGTTTTCATATTTTCCATCCTATCTTTTTTCTGTAGCTTTTAACGTTGCTCTAAATATTAGAAAGGGATTTGATCATCTGGTCATGCAACTCTTCTATACAGGCTTCAGCGCCGGTACTCTTTAACTTAAGAGATAGAAACGTATTTCTATCACCATGACGACCATGACGATCGGGCAGTTTCAGGTGCCTACCACAAAGTGCCTACTTCGCTGACATATCTACGAAGCCGATCCTACAGTACATAGTGCATAGAAACACGTTCCTAAGTTACAGAGTACCGGCGCAGGTCTTCCTAGTGAGCTTTGTGGATGTTTAACAGACCCTATTACTATGGGTAGTACCTATATCAATCGTACAGATCTTCTTTTTCTTAGATCACCAAGATTCAATTAAATAAGAATCAGATACTGGTCTGAGGAACCCAAGCTCTGTCTAGAATTCACATTCAAGCACCCATAGTGGCGTTTTTCTAGCCTCGTAATCTCAGTAACCGCTTCATGGATTATGGTGAAATTTGCAAGAAACAAATAATTTCTAATGTTAATCAAATTTCGTTTTTAGGCGTTTTGGAGGTTAGGGATCATTTTCTACTTTTTTGGATAGGGATGAAATTAGGGTGGGGGCTGTAAAATTGAAAACGTTGTTGTATTTATAATAGACCGTCCATCCATGGATCTGTGAAAGAAAGACCAAGTGGCATAATGCACTTTTCTAGCTCCAATCGAACATTTCTTGTCTATCACCGATACCAAGGGATTAAGAATTTTTTTTGATGTACACATACGAGTGTTGCTTTAGATAGTTCTGTATTATGCAACCTGGAAAATATTGGATTGATTTTAATGAAGCTTTGCTGCAGTATTATTATTGCTGTGGCGCCAACAACGGCGCAGAAATAATAAAAAAAAACAAAAAATGTTGAAACAGCTCAAACTTGGTTTTTAGGCGATTTGGAAGGTCCTGGTCGATTTCCACATTTTACCTCCGAAATCGATAGAGGATAGGGGAATATTGGGATCGCGAACATTTTTGGATTTTGAGATAATACATTTTTTAAACGTTTTATGATATCTACATAACAAAAATCCACGTCATTCATTTTCGTCGATATGTCTGTTTGTCTGTTGGTGTTGGCAGGTAATACTGCTATAATTTTGAAAATCGGTGGAGAAATGAGTAAGAAACAAGAAATCATCACAACCCTCCAAACATCGTCTTTGGGCGTTTCAGCAATTCTTAATCATTTTACATTTGTTTTTGGGAGAGCGTGGAATTGGTATGGCGGTAAAATACTGTACATTGCGCTGAAAAAATTGAAATTGGTAATGTGGTGTGCCTTCCAGACCTATCCGCATGTTGCCTTTGAATTTTATATCTGTGGAATGAGATGCATACATAACCTGTAACTTGTGTGAGATTAAATTGTGACACATTATTACAACCATGGAGGAAATGGCAACAGTGTATCGGTATTGGAACTTTTGCCAGTGACAGATGAGAAATCAATAGAAATCGAAAAATTTAAAAATCGCTCAAATTTTTTTTTTGAGATGTTTCAGACGTCCCTGATCATATTCTGCTCTTTTGATGAGGATAGCGTAGAGACAAAAAACTCCAAGATTTTTGTTAGCACTGATGATGTGTGGGAAGTACTGACTCAATGCACATGACGTCATTTCGTCACTGACGCTGGCTTGAAATGATGAGACTATTAGCATCGATTTTAACCACGTTTGTACTGTACAGTGCACCATAAAAAAATAGGTTGTAGTTTATATTTGATAGCTGTCAAAAGTGCACCGAAATTTCAGTGCAAAAAAACAGATAAGTGGAAAACAAATAAAGTAGGAAAGAATTTGCTTGAGTAAATTCAGACGGCGCTCTCACTGTGGAACCGGAAGCGATATTGACAAAACCGGATTTTTCCCGGACTAGTTTTTTCATGCTGATTCCGAATCTGTATTTAGTTTTTCTCTAGCACATGTAGTTTTGGCTATCTTTTGTATACGGACTGACGGACGGATGGACGGACAGACAGAGGCTCAGCATAAGCTCTCTTCAGTGAGAGCTAAAAACTAGACGAATTTTGCACTCAAATCTAAGACGAACATGATGATATTCGTATAGTGTTTGGGCTAAGTTGAAAACGCTATAAGGAATTATCAGCATTCAGTAGCGACGTGTGCAACTGACAGCTGACAACCAGTAGGTGATCGAAGCTTCTAATTAGTTTAGCTTCCTTGTGGCCTCTCTAGCTCTTGCATCGTCCAATCGAATTGAAGGCTGGCATCACAAACCTGCTCATTGTTAGAATCCATGACTGACATTTTTATGTTTTACGGTTATTCCCTCGATTTTGATATGATTGTACGATTTATGCGAATATAATGAACCCCGCCTAAGGCGCGAGGTAATTTTTAACGTCAATCAAAGGTTGCCATGCCGCGGCCTCTTGTTGGATGTAAATTACGTTCTTACGCCCATCAGCGAAGGCTTGTTAAGGAATTTTTGTACATGCAAATGCCTGTCATGACCGTCAATGGAGAATTTCTGTTGATGGTTCTCGGAGTTTATTATTGTAATAAGGATATTTTGTTGGAGTTTGCTCATATAACATTTTTGTGTGGGCGTAGTAGAATTTGAGATGATGTTTTTTGTAGCATTTGCGTTTGAATTATGAATTCAGAAAATACTAGATGAATGTCAAGCGATTTCGACTTTCAGTTACTGTATAGCTGTGATACAGGGTGTCCCAAAAAATAGTGTCAAGCGGAAGTCCAGAGATAGAGCACACCTAGAATTTTTTGTAGTTTCCGAGTTATGAATTTTTTTCTGAATTTTAGAGAATCCTGTACGTCGACAACTTAAAACTGTTCCAAAAGAAAAATTAAAAGACTTTTCCAAATTATATTTTTTGGTAATTAATCTCCAAAAGTTTACTGTTCATACGTAAAATAATCGGCTTCGTAACTTTGATGAAAGTTATAAAAATTTTAGTGTAAAGTGAAAAATTTACGATCTGTTAATTATGACTTAAATTTTTGACTCGCAATAAAAAATCCAAAGAGGTGATTTCATAATTTCTGAGCAGGTCTAAAAACTTCTTCAGACTCTCAGCTATCACAATCATTGAAAAAAGCTAGTACTTAGTGGGGCCACTTTCGCTCCAATTGACCTTCAAAGACAAGAGGCGAAGATTTTTTGAAATTAGCGATGTGTTTTTCAATTCATCAACTTATGTTAACTTATGTTAACGTGGTAATAGCAGATTGATTGTCAGTACCGCAATAATAAACGTTAAAAACGTTTCATAAATTAAACATTTATCAAAAAAGATCCTATTTCTTACTAAAAAACCACAAGGAGCGCATTCTTCAAAACCGGTTTTTACCTGAGCGCCAACAAAAAGGGCTAACGCTAACGATGGCGATATTAGAAAGAGATAGCTATGATATTGTTGTGACGTCTTTTCAAAATCTGTCATTGCATAAGTTGTTTTCGTTGTCTTTATTCAGTCGTCTGTCTGTCTTTGCGGCTTTAAAACTATACGCTTTTGTTTGGATTGGTGTTGTTTCTGTTGTCTGACTACTTGGCTATTCCTATGGACCTTGAGTGCACGACAACTGAATTTAACGATGCTGTTTTCTGCAAGAGACTATGCAACAAATCGATAGGTCGTGGTGGATCCACTGAATGGCCGCCACGGTCACCTGACTTAAATCCGATAGAGTTTTTGGGACTACTACAAAAAACTAGTTTATGCTAAAGTGTGTCGAAACATCAGCGAATTACGCAACATAACACAGGCTGAAGAAACAATAAAAAACAATAAAACAATCAAAGAGCTTTTGTTAATTTAAAAAACAATTTTTTCAGATGATGTAGATTATGCATCGAACAGGAAGGTAGACATTTTGAAAATTTCTTGTGAAATTTAATGAACTTAGTGAAGAAATTGGATAATTTCGTTTCATTTCACAATTTCCCACTTACAGAGAAGAAGTCGTAGATGTAAAAAAAAATCTTAGCAAAGTGACAGGTGGTCATCTATCGATATTCTGTTCGCCTTGAATGTGTTTTATTGCGGCACTGACAATCATTCAGCTATTAGCGCCTTAAACTTAGTTATTGTTTCATTTAAAATCCCATCGCTAATTTCAAGAAATCTCCACCTCTTGTCGCTGAAGATGGATTGGAGACAAAATAGCCCCATTAAGTACTCCTTCTTTTAATGATTATGATAGCTGAGAGTCTGAAGAAGTTTTTAGACCTGCATAGAAATCATGAAGTCGCCTCTTTAGATTTTCAATTGCGAGTCGAAAATCTAAGTCATAATTAACAGAACGTAAATTTTTCACTTTACACTATAATTTTCATGACTTTCATCAGATGTACTAAGCCGATTCCTTTATGTAATGAACAGTAAACTCCTAAAGATTAATTAGCAAAAAGAGAATTTGGAAAAGTCTTTTAATTTTTCTTTTGGAACAGTTTTAAGTTGTCGAAGTAGAGAATTCTCTAAAATTCAGAAAAAAAATTCATAACTCGGAAACTACAAAAAATTGCATGACATATATGGGGGTGATTCAGATACTTCTAGGTGTGCTCTATCTCTAGACTTCCGCTTGACACTATTTTTTGGGACACCCTGTATAACAGATTCATATTTTTTAATCTTGGTAGTTTGGTACTTGGGTGACATATTTTGGATCTAAAGGAGATACTTATACCCAGATCTAGAGTTCATGGGAGACAAATTAGCAGTATCATAGTACTTACAATATCATTGTGTAATAAATACTTTAGATAGAAGTTTTTCTTATAGTCGTGTTAAGATGTATACATGTATACATGTATACATGCAATAAATACAAATACAATCTTCTATAAAACTGTCAGTACCTTCTTTCAAAATACGCATCAAGACCATGCTACTAAAGGCGATAATATTAGTATTAGAAGTGTTAGTTTTCTCAACGTACACTATCTTTATATGGACTTAACACTTTTAGTTATCATACTAATTAAATTTTGAAATTAGAATATTACGCAGTCTAGTTTTTTTTATTATCTGCCTTCTTCTTCTTTAGGTGTCATCCCAATTCTGGAGGTTGGCAATCATGAAGGCAATTCGAACTATGGAAACCACCGCTCTAAATAGCCAATTATTGGAGCAATTATACCAGTCCCTCAGATTTTTTAGCCACGAATGTCTTCTTCTTTCTATATAGTTTTTTTTCCGGCGATTTTTCCTTCTATTATTACTTGAAGTAGACGATATTTGTCCCCTCTCATAACGTGTATCAGGTAGTAATTTTCTTTTCTTTATGGTTAGCAATACTTCTTTTTGTTTTTCCATTGTTGTTGATACTGTTTCGTTTGTAACTTTGTCTACCCATGATTTTCTCAGAATTCGACGGTATATCCACATTTCAAAACTTTCGAGGCGTTGGGTATCTATTTTTCTCATTGTCCACGTTTCCATCCCATACTACAATACAGAAAATACGTATCTGTCTAGCACTAACTAATTGAACATTTCATATTTTTTATGTAATTTATATGCATTGGGTATGCTCAGTTTCGTAGGAAAAACTTCACCTCATCTAGAGTTCTTAGGAAAGATGGTTTATTATTATTAGTAATATTATATGCAAATCAAAAGAGTTTTTGTGAAGCAGCATGCCAAACTTACTGAACGTGTTCGAATTTTCTTTCCATTGCTGGGTTATTGGTTGTAAAGTAAGCAGAGTTTTGAGACCATAGTTAGCTATGGTTTTAGAGGTATAGTAGAGCCCAGAGATATACCATTTGTGTACGTTTTGCGCTATATAAAAACTGCATACCATCTCTTAGTACAGTTCATCATTTCGAATAGATACAGTTTTGATAATATTCAATGGTTACCATTATTTTACTTTCGTACTCGTAACCAATTCATGGAATGTGCTTTTAACCAATTTTCTAACAAAACGTAACCTTTTAGAATGGTGAAAATGAAACACTAAGTTGTATTTGAACGTAAATCTGTCGGATGACGTTCACGATGTATATTTTGACTGAACTATGATAAGACCGACACATTCCAGGATTATTAGTGACTCGATCGATGAAGAGGACCGGACTTAGTCAAATTGTTTAGGCAGGTATTGCTACCGTTATTGATAGCAACGCCAATCTGCTTTTATTTTTGTGCGTCACTTTTCTGTCTGAATCGGACGTTTTTTTCGGAAGTGTGACAATTAGAGTATGTTTCGGCCTTGGGAGATAATGGGATTTCACAGCGATGTGAATTACCCTGCAGCAGTGAAGCTACGTCGGCGGTTTGTCATTACGGTGGTGAAAGTAGTGACTATAGTACGGACACTGATAATGAATTTGAACAGAGGGAGGTGGAGGTAGACCAATTAAAACCTCACAAAAGGTTCTTAGCGCAGATGCAAAACAAATAGTATTAAATGATAATGAACTAACGAGCGATCCAGAGAATGAAAATAAGGGGAGTATGATCAAAAAGACGTCAATTCTAACACACGTTCCATATCCAACAGTATGTGAAATTTTGAGAAAGGGGCCACAAAAGAGGAAGCGTAGGTTTGATGCTGGTGTTTCAAAAGAACTAGATCCCACGATCACAAAATTATTGAGGAATATTGTGTACGAAAAGTACAAAATTAATGAACTACCCACAATCGAATCCGTTCAAAGACAATTGGCTAGAATGGGGTAACAGTATCCAAGCGATGGATTAGGAAGATTGGGTTTAGGTACAGAACTGTGAACAAACGAATGGCTATAATGGAAAGTGCAAGGATTGTGGGATGGCGGCACGATTACTTGCATAAGATAGAGCAATACCGGAACGAGGGGAGGTCAGTGTACTACCTTGACGATACCTGGTATGATACCCATGATACCGCTAAAAAGGGATGGACCGACGGTACAAAGAAGTGTTAGCTAAAAGGCAAATAAAGGATCCCGTATAGTTATCTTACACTGCGGATCATCTGACGGCTAGGTCGAAAACGCACTCAAATTACGTGGAAAGAAAATTGAAGACTGCAATATAGACTACCACAAAAACATGGACTCGGGAATATTTGAGCAATGGTTTGAGTATACCCTTATTTCCAATTTAAAGCCATTTAGCGTCATCGTAATGGACAACGCAAGCTATCACTCCAGACAAAGGTACAAAATTCCGAATTCAACGTTATCGAAGGCGGAAATACAAGATTTTCTCATAAAACAGGATTTGTACTTTGAAGAAACTTACAAAAAAAAACTGAATTATTGGTCCTCCACACTGAACAGTTTGAGAAACAATATGTCATAGAAAGCATAGCTAAAAAGTATGGTCATGATGTCTTAAGGTTGCCTCCCTATTTTTGCATTTTCAGTCCGATAGAATTAATTTGGGTACAACTAAAACAACGAATCGAACGTTAAAATTGAGTGTAGAAAGGAATAATTTACCATATGGTTTATACGGTTATATTGGAATGTCTCTACTATATATTTATCAACAGATAATAAAATTTCAAACATCTTGTTCAACAAACTGATGTATGAGCACTTTATTGGATGGAATGAACATTTTCGTTGTTGCCCACTCCAACGAATTCGAACGCCCAGTCCGACCCCGTTCCCTCTCTCTGTCGGCACTTTTTGTGGAGATCCTCACTTTGTAAACAAATGGTTTATCTCTGGGCTTTACTATATTCGCGTTTAAAGATGACATACAGAAATATCAGAATTACACCCATTAGTCTATTTAGAGTACTTATTATTTTTACGACAATGGATACCTATAATCAGTTGGTTTATCTACAATTCATGAACATTTTTGTAATTGCCGTATTCATGGCAGAAGAAAGTGAACAAAACTGTAAAAAACGCTCAATATGGAACACCTTGGCCCTAAAAAGTAATCATATGCGTTAGTAAAATATATCGTCACCCCAACAAAATGCCTTCCTGCTTTTTTACTGAACTTCAATATACGTATCGAGTTTATCCTAAGGTATATTTTAGTGTTTCTCTCAAATATGTGAAACAACCCAGAGTTTATATCCGAACGTTAGGCGTGTTTTTGATCAAAGTGCGTTGTATAAAATACGTTTAAGGGCTCCAACTTGGTTTGGAAATTTGATATTATTTATTGCTTCCATCATTTCATCTCCTTCCTGGACGAACGTAGAATTTTGCTGTTGTTTACGTATCTTCAAAATTAAAAATCAGAGACTACAACAATACAAAGATCAAATATATATTTAATGCGATTTGTATCTAAAAATCACAATACATTAAAATCAGATACCAAGACCTGACACTTTTGACACTTTACAGTTAGTATATCTTATACTTGCTCTACTGGTATGGTATGATAAATTCTGTTAAAGAAGATGGCATAATGAGTTAAAGTTTTGTGGAGCCTTAATCTATAGATATAAAACAAACGCACTTTTTTAGTAGATCTTTTGTTGAAATTTATAAACTAAAAAGTATCGAAAACCAGGGCTAATCCACTGTAATGAGTTTTAATTATGTTCATTTCCTATTCCACAATAATGTTAGAATTTTCTACTGGTACAATGCAATTGAAATTAATAAAATAATACAACAAAATAACATCCAAAACATGTTCCTCTCATGTCAGCTGCATTGGCGGCTAACCTGAAAGTAAATTTTTCCTCGATTATAATTTTCCTACAACTGCATTTTACTGTTAATGTTAATGGAGTTTATGAATAACATGTACATTACATACCGATTTTTACTTGCGTGTAGAAGGACAAGCTTGTACTTATACCTACGCCAACAAAAAACAACTTGGATTAAAATAACTATAGAGCAATTTAACGGTCAGTATATCCTACGTAGCAAATTCGAAATGCAACTGACATATGTACGTACTGATTGCATTTACAAATAGATAAAATTATCCTTGGCATGATTTAGATGCATTCCTCCCATGTTACTTGCACTTTAATTAGTGTATATTACAATTCAACACCAATAAAGTATTCGTATTAATTGCTTGGTATTCATTACGCTCGTAAAAAATGACACCGGTGTGTGAAAAACTTATTAATAGAAAAGGCGCCATGTTTAATTTTATACTTGGCAGGATAATTTATTTGCAACTTTGTAATTTTTAACATGCTTTTATTAGCTTTACCAGTATGTTTGTGTTTTGTTTGTATGTTTGTAACCGACTTGATTTTGACCCATTTTAAATGCAAAGATTTAATTTAAACTTTGTACACTTACCCAGAACCGGTGGCAATATTATAATCTAATAATTTTGTCTCGGTTTACTGTCCAGGATCACCACAATTGGATAATTAAGGTAACGGTCAGATTTATTTGATGATTCGATACAATGGTGAAGGTGCCAGCTAGATAACCTACATCACTTTTTTAGAAATGGTGAATGAAACATCAATTTGTCACCAATATTGATGATCCACGTCCAGGCAGGGTAACGATATAAACGAACAGATTTGATTTAAACCCTGTACACTTATCAGGACGATACAATGATTAATTTGATCATTAGTCTGATCAAAAAAATAAAAAATATAGGTTAAAAAACTAAAAAATATGCTTTTATGAAGTGGAAAATAATTGTTAATACCAGCTCAAATTTATGATCACCGAAAGATACTAGTATTTTTCTAGTAAAAGCATGGACTGCTTAATATACCTACAAAAAATATGGCATAGCGCCCTACACTTTTTTCACAGTAATACCAGTATTTTTCGTTCCTTATTATTTTTAGCTTACATTAAGAACTATTTTTCACTTTTCAGTTTTTTAAACTATATCAGATTTATTGGGTTAGGTTAGCTTCGCGCTTGCCTATTCTAGTTTGTTATGTCTGTAAAGGATAGTAGTAATAGTAGTGTTAGGGAGATGAAGCCAGACAAGTAGTCCATCTAGACCGTACAGTACTAGCACTAAAAACCTTCATGGCTTCATGAAGAACTCCATTTTGTCTAACAAATCATAGCTCCTGATAAATGTCAGTACGTCCAACAAGTTTATTATTATTTAGTGGTTAATTCTGAAGCTCCGGTATGCCCAATATCTGAAGACTAAGGGCCGGTTGTACAATGCAAACTTTAGCGGTGTTTAAGATAAGCCGACGTTAAACCACGTCAGTTGCGTAAACCGAAGCTTAATCCAAGTTTAGCTGAGGTCTGAACCTAAACTGATCCAAATGGCAGAATATGTCAAGCAGGAGCCTTCAAGTTGGAAAGGTTTGTGCCTAGTTTAACAAATAGGACAAATAAAAGAATAGAGACAGGAACGGCCGTTGCCTTAATTTGACACAAACCGTCACAGTGACAAACCAAAAGAAGTTTTTTTTTAGATAATTATGACAGTACCACAGCATAATAAACAACCAGCACAGTAATTCAAGTTGCGAAAATTACACGCACATCCCCACTTTTGGATGTTTTTTTGAAAGGATGCTAACGATACTTCGATACTTCTGCACTAATATCGAGTATTTTTGTCATCGATACTTTTTGAGGCATTCCAAGCTGGTATCGATACTTCTGTATCGGTATCGAAAATAATAATATAATTATTGAGGTTTGTAATCAGTTGCATGAAATGCTCTGTACGAACCAAACGCGCCTATGAGGCTAAAAAATATCGAGTTGGTACCGGTATCCATATTTTCATTTTTGCATCTCTACCCAAATTTCTCAGCCGTAAAATCATCCATAAATCCTCCCAAGGTCAAATTTTGTGGGAACCATTTTTATATAGGAAATCCTCAGAGATATTATGCTGGTTGTTTATTATGCTGTGACAGTACGCTTTGCCTCATTAGTGCCAACTGCAGTGAATTTTATTATCAAAAAGGTTTAACTAAATCAACGATTGTAGACCGGATGTTAACATTAAGCCTGACCAAGGTTTAATAAAGCTTGAGATAAACCGGCATTTGTACAACCGGCACACTAAGGGCCGGTTGTACAAATGCGGGTTTAATACGAGCTATGTTAAGCCTAAGCTTAGCTAAGCTCAGGCTTAAAGTCGACATCCGTTGTACAATCGTCGGCTTAGTTAAACCTGGTTGATAATGAAATTCACTACAGTTGGCATCAATGAACCAATACGTACTGACATAACCATCTGAAAAATTACCTTTTTTGGTTAGGCACTTATGACAGTTTGTGTCAAATTTCAGCAACGACCGTTTCTGTTTCTGTTCTTTCATTTGCTCTCTTTGTTAAATGAGACACAAATCTTTTAAAAAATATGACCTAATAAAGTGAAAAGCAATTTGAAGGTTCCTGCTTGACATATCATGTCACTTGTATCAGGTTAGGTTTAAACCTCAGCTAAGCTCGCGTTGAGCTTCGGCTTACGTAAGCTCGTGTTAAGCTTGGAGAGGGGGGCTAAGCCAGCATTGTACAACAGACATTTTGCAACTGACGTGGTTTAACGTCGGCTTACCTTAAGCAGAAGCTTAAGCTCGCATTGTACAACCGGGCCTAAATGTGAAAAAGGGTTGTATAAATTGCAAACAAGTATACGAAAAACACTTGCCCATCTGAAGAAACTACGTGCCAACGACTTAGTATTTTAGCATACATATGACATAGACGTCTACTAAAACGTTGAGATGTCATGTATGGTTTGTTGCAAAAGTAGCCTTTCTCTATGTCAAGCTCCAAATCACATTAGATTCGTCTGAAAATTGTTAAGTAATTAAGTCTCTACATCTCTGCGGTATTTCTGCATTTCATAGCTACGGTGAAATGCTATCGGATTCCTGAATCCTAAAGATTTTGTTGACTGCTTCCTTGATCTCCGAACTGATATATTATGAAATCTTAAGTAACATATGGTGAACGGTGACAAAATAGCACAAGTTTTTATAATATAATTTACTACTTGTACACTTTGGGTGTCTCCCTGTGCTTACTGACCCATCATGTAAACCACGTGTGTTTAAGGGCAAAGTCTTAACTAACATTTCGGATTCAATAGGTACTTGAAACTTTCAAATATCTGTAATACATTTTCCCACTTTACATTTTATTAGATTGGCCTATACGGTTGGTTTATTGCCACTAAACTTGTAATGTCTACAATTGTTAGAATGGAGTTTCCGTTTAACAAGTAAATGAAATAAGTCTGATATTCCGAATTTAATTAATCGCGTTAAGGTGTGAATCGTAAACATTTTGCAAACATTATGGTATTCATTATGTGTATTTTAAATCTGAACTATCATGTCATCGAGAACAATGATTTGTAATAATGTGCAAAGGTAAAAAGCTTGGGTACCTATTTAGAGCCAGAAAGTATTTCTCACCATGTAACCTCCTCACGCTATATAAAGCCGAGATAAGACCTTGCATGGAGCATTGCTCTAATTGGCGATCCTGCCTTAACGCGCCACCTTCAGTCACTTTCTCACCGGCGTGTTGTTGGTGACCTCTCATTCTTCTACCGATATTCCAACGGAGTCTGCTCCTCTGGGCCATCCTCTATTGTTCCGCCGCTCACTGCTCCTATCAGATGTACCCGTGCGACCGCTGCATCTCATCCTAAGACGGTCGTTCTTCATACATCAAGAACTGAGCGGTACAACCGCACATTTATTCCCAGGGTGTCCAAGGCTTGGAATGGACTGCCAGAGGATGTATTTATTGGGCCTGCGGGTATTGGCCCATTCAAATCTCGCGTTAACAAACTTCCCCTAACATAACCCTTTCACAGCAGCCGCGGTACTCTGGTATTTAGGCTCTGCCTGCGCGGTCTGCTCAGTTATATATAAAAAAAAAAATAAAAAAAAACGTTGTGTGTCTCACATGGATAAAGAGTGCACTATTTGTGAAAATTGTATTTTTTTGTAAACGTTTAAATAAATTTTATATTATTAAATTTCTGAAGAAAATTCTATAATAAAATGCGAAGTTTAACAAAATCGATCGATTTTCAAGTTCCGTTTTTTCTCCATTTGCAGCTTTTGTTACATATCTCTTGTATCCACTCTTCAATTGGCTTAATGGATTCTCAGAAATTTTTTACATAGTGAGTGCTGCGCTTCTGTACATCAGTATACTGCTGCTTGACCTTAAGGGGCCTGGGTATACACAGTCATACATATGTATTTGCCATGTTAAAACACGGATTCCCGTCATTTCGAACAGAACTCACTTGATTTTCAAACTACATACACAGTATTTCAGAAGGTGATAGTTAAGACCTTAATGAATGATAACTATTTAAGATTTTCTGAAAAAATTTTTTAGTGTGCAAAAAGCTTTCAATGCAAAATCATACTTTCTTCAAATACCTATCTGTAATTTAACAACAAGTTATCAAAAAAGGCCAAATAGGTGACAAAGCGCAAGCTTTCTTTTTTTAGTTTGTTTTTTTAATCATTACTGTATGTTTAAGCGTAACGTTAGGAGCTTGGAAATACGAAATTTATTTTTATAGTGACCTTTGGACCTTACTTTTGGACCTTTTGACCTTATCTTTGGATTTTTGGACTTATCTCCCCTCATCTTAGACTCACACACTGGAGAAAGGGAACAGGCGCCCACGCCTCCTCGCTAACACGGGAATATGTCTTTTCTTGGGTTCTCAATTTCGCGCGCTATACCCTAGACCCTTAATACCAACCGCGCGAAGTCGTAGCATTGACAGTAACGCAACCTTTTTGATGTAAATATCTAGAGAGATAATGCCAATTATTACTTCCATAGTAGCAGTCGGTGTTATAGTCATAGTGAGTCCTGCGTTGCTCTACATGAATATGCTGCTATTTGGCCTTAAGTTCTAAATGGTGAGACGCTAAGCCAAGGCTCGATGTTCTCTATCATTTTTATGACTTTCTTTACGAGATGGCTGATGGGCTGAAATCCTATCCTTCAAATTTTGTTTGTTTTGCCTTATATACACAGCGTCACATCTAGATTTTTATTTATGCATTTCTGAGGAATTTTTTTACGTCACACACTCCGTCCATGCACATTGCACATGTATCTTTATTGACGGTAGTGTCATCAAGATCGAGGTGTACTTTCGCTTGGAAAGCGAAAGAGGAAAACAAGGCAGACCCAAGCAGACCGCTGAGGCTAGCAACCCCAAGAAGGAGGAAGCATTATCACAACCTGCTTCGTCGTTGTTATGATTATGGCAGCTTTTGCGCGCTACAGCACCGCTCTGCAGATACGGTTATTGGTATGTTAAATTTCCCCAAATGATGTGCTTTCATTTAATATCGCGCGGCGCGCTATGGCGCTGCCGTCGCTACTGCAACCTCGTCTTGCTTTTATTTAATATCTTACCCGTTCCCTTTCATAAAAGATGATGGACGGGACTGCAGGCTCGGTGCAATCTTGCCTTTTACTTTACGCTCATAACCGGAGGAAGCTATGTGTCAGAAAATAGTAAAGGGTATTTAAAAAGTAATTAAATAAGCCTACGATGCTGAAATGGGGATTTGCTAGGGCTTAATGAAGACCTATTGGATTTTGAAGTTTACCTAATAAAACGAAAAAAAGAACATATAATATTATACAGGATGTACTATGACGAGTGGAAAGTACTTTATTTGATTTCCAGCGATTTATGTTATGTGTTTAAGTTTATGACCGCCCGATGTTATTTAGCAAAATACTAAATACACAGTGTCTAAAAAGATTATACTTTTCATCAAACGGTACTTTCATAGCACTGTAACAGCGTCTGGGAATCGTATTACAAGAGTTTGAAGTGACGAGCAATTGCTTATGGTAGTTTCTGCAAAATATAGAAAAAAATACTCCAAGTAAAGCGTATTCAGTCCTAAATAGCGACACTGTATGATTTTGTTCGCAATAGACCGTTGACAGTGGTAGAGATCCATAAAGTCCACAGTTTTTGGTAATTGTGTAAGTGGCATGGTACTTAAATTTATAAGAAACAGCTCAAACTCCCCGGAACACTTTTCATTGCCCTCTAAAGATTGATACCAGTAATAAAATCGGTTTTTGCCGCCATGTGATCAGAATATCAGTTGAATATTGCAGAATAAAAACTGTGTCGTCCTAGTTCCTACAGAGAGAGATACCAAAAACTATTTACGAGAGTTTTTGTGTTGGAAATTTTTATCACGTATGGGGCAGAAACATGGGATATCAGTAGTAGCAATCGCAATAAACTCCTGTCAGCTGAAATGGACTTCCTAAGGCTGAGAGAGAGACGCAGAAAGTCTAGATTAGACAGGGTTAGAAATGAAAAAATCCGGGAAATGACGAAAACAGACTCAAATCTGATAGATAGGATCCATCAAAAGCAACTGACGTGGTTTGGAATGGGACAACATAGATGGCCTCGACGAATACTAGAATGGGTGCCACGAGAAAGAAGAAAAAGAGGACGACCGAGAAGAAGCTGGAGGGACGAGATAGATGAATCCGTGGAACTGAGGGATTTGGAAGAAGACATGTGTTTCGACAGAAAAAATTGGAAACTGGGAACGGAGAGATGGCTAAGGCCGTAAAACAAATCCGTATTATACATATATTTTTTTACGGGAGAGCAATGACTTGGCTGCAAGTGGATCTCAGACTATAGCTATGGGGAAATAATATAAAGGTATCACCCGAATGTGTGGGAAGTACTGAGTCAATCAACTTCACTACTCTTATACTTTCATCTAATGTTCGAAATACCATTCGATGTTTTTCGTTTTATTTTAGATTACTGCCAATCTTACAGCCCAAACTACAGACATGCCTAATAAGCCCATTTCTGTATCATTGAAGAGCAGGTTCTTCTCCAATGTTTATGGTTGATGGTTTGCATGGTGGCGGTGACTGTACGTAAGAATTGAAAATCAAAAAATGTATCAATTGGACGTGTAAGATATTTTAAGGGATGCCAAGTGTATCCAAAACTTGCAAAAAAAAACTAAGATAAATACGGTTCATCTTCTGATACATAATCTTTTTTTATGGTCTGCTTCCTGCAAAAAGCCTATGGCGCTGTAAAAGTGCTGCGACAGGATAAAATCGGTGCACATTAGATTTGAAGCGCTGCAAGTTGTAACCGCCGGGAAACAAGAATGATGGAGGAGACTGGTTCGGGGAGTAGGAACCTCGACGTGGTAAGGATGAGCTCGCAGAGCCTCTCTAGTGTTCCTCGTTCGGAAAGCCTTTGGTGTTATTATCTGGGAGAGATACTCGAACATTTTCCGTGATAGAATCTGTAGAACAGCGATAGGTCGGCCGCCCTTTTTCGATGCTGCGGGGTGTGGAGGTCCTTTGTGAAATTAGGCGTATCGATTAGTTCGATTTGCTTTCTTCTGGATAGTGTCCAGAAGCTTTAGGGAGTGCTTCGGAGCGCATCCCCACACATGGGAGCAAAACTCCAACGATGTGCGATGGTCGGATCTGTGCCTTGTAAAGCAGCTGTAGCTACTCTGGTGTATACAGCTTCCTACAGCGGAACAACACTCCAAGCTTATGGGTTGCCGTTTTAGCAATACTGACGACATGATTGTACCAGGACATGTTATTGTTGATATTGATCCCCAAAAGCTTGACGGAAAGTGACTCGACTATTGGTTGACCCTCTATTTCCACAGCTGGTAAGCCAGCGTGATATTTCTTTGTCAGTGTTGTTGCCTGGGTTTTTTGTACGCTAAACTGTACTTTATTTATCAATTCCCACTCGACAATTGTTTTGATATCTACGCTGATCTGAGAGGCATGATGCTGTCGCCGAAGTACCGTCTACCGTACCGAGAAACTTTATAGATCTGCTTCAGTAGTGTTTTTGGGGGTGGGTTGGGTTTTTGTATAAGAGAGTATGACAGTCATTGGAGAGAAGTTTGTTACCAATTCTTGCGTTCCTTTTTGGTAAGTTATCTTGTACATTTGGTAGTTAAAGTGTTTTGTAGACCACTTTGTGACTGCACGTACTTATTTATCCTTATTTTATTTACGTTTATCTTCTCCACGAAGATCATCCGATAAAAAAACCATAAAGAGCAAAACGGAAGTCACTCCTTCGGCATTTTCTTATCCGTACCGTCGACGTCACGACGGACGTTCCACCCTACACATTCCGAGCGCGACAGTCAATGTAGAGCATTGTGTCGATGGTTAGGGAATGCGAAGGCGAAGGCGAAGGGCAACGAAGGGACGGCCGAGCGGGATCAATAACGGGCCCTTCCGATGCGTCAGCAGGATTACACTGGCGCGGCGGGCTTCCTAAACGCTGACTCACTTCTCATATTCCGTTCCGGGTATTCGTGTGGTGCAATATGCATTTGATGCATTGCTCGGTTGGATATGAGTCAATTCCTGTTCCTGTTTGTCACAAACGGAACGTTTTGAAGGTATTTATTATTCACACACAGCAAAATGTGTAAATTTGAAGGTGATTCTGTCGTAAGCAATTTAATTATTCGGTGATGGTATGTCGTGCTACGAGCTCCAAAATGCAGCTGAAAACCACATCCAGTTGAGATATTGAAGATAGCAAGAAATAACAAAAATACGGTCCAAAGGGTGATGATGGAGCTTCGGAGCTAAGGAAGGTTATGAAATATTTTAGTTTGTATCTTCTAGTCAGCATTCGCGCACAAAGCCTAGATTTTTGAGAAATAGGACTAATATTTAGTTGTATGCTGATTAAGTAAATATATTAACTGATTGATAATGTAGAACGGAGTCGCCGAACATACATAAGACAAGAAAAGTCCTTATAAGAGGCAACCGCTTGAATTTTCACCGATAGGGTGCCATCTTGTTAATTTACTTGAGCATTCTGCTGTATGACGTCGGCGACATCAATTTTGCTTTTTGTATGAAGACTAATACAAAATCTACATAGGGAACTCATCATATTGTACAATAGGGTACTTGCAGAAAAAAATATTATGTCGTTGACGCGTTCCTTAGAGCCTAGTAAACATGACATAATCACTTGTTTGGTTTTTTGGAATCGGCTGTGAGAGATATTCTAAAAATTATTTCAAATGCCGGAAAATCCCGCGCAAACAACCTCTGACGTCATTGATATCGTATAGTGATGGGATGTAAAGTATTGATATTCGATATCGATAGTCAGTGCTAACCTAACATTTTGACATTGATCATTATAACCACAAAACACAGTCATAAGTCCTTAGCATAAGTCATAAGATTATAACCATGAAAATTTACTCTCAAACTCAAACACGTGCACAACGCACACAACAAAAGTACAAAAGTCAAAAGAATAAAAGGTAGGTTAGATTACTGATTCACTTTGTAGGGATGAGCTTGAATTAGATTCTATCTTTCGATTCATTCATAATGGGATGCGCCGAAATAAAATGATGGCTTCGATTAGTTGCGAATCTCGGTCACAAACAGGATGAACTGTAATACCTATCAGATATAGAAATGTATTGCAACGAAAATGCTAGTGCGTTAATTGCCTGTTTCAGATATGTTTAAGTATCAATAAATTGAGTCGCATTGTTAAAGAATTTAGATCAACTCTAGTTTGCAGTTGAATCTCACTGACCTGCGCTGCGCTGTAGCAGTATCGGTTGCCGATATCGATAAGATATCTGGGACGTTAGACCTTGTTTTAAGTCACGTGAAAAAATTTGAATAAATCCTTATTTTATTTTGCAAATTTCTTATTTTGGCCGTCAGTAAAAACATGGTTTTTGTTTCCTACTGCTCCTTGATATGGTTTTCTTTACGCTATGTATACTCCCGAGGCGATTTCACGACCTCTGCAAGTACCCTATTGCAAGGAAATTATAGATTAAGAATGCATTAAATAAATTCAGTTGCGTTGATGGCTCTAATGTATTTTAGAGTCTATCAAGATTCACCCGATGATTCTAGGTTACTGGAGATCGATCTAGAGAAAACCAAATTGATAGTTTTCATAACAGTAGCAACATAATCAGAACGCGCCAATAGAGCGGGTAAGAAAATATAGACATTTAAGAACTTGGCTAACCGAAACTGCCGATCAATGATGGTGTTAAAGAAAGAGTGCTGTGGGTATCTTGGACTGGTAGGGTCTCAAATGTGGAACTACGACAGCTAATCCAAAAAGAGGAAGAGATAATTAGCACCCTTAAAATAAAAAAACTATAGTACCTTGGTCATAAGCCAAGCCAAAGAAGACGAAGCACCTCTTGGCTGAAAAATTTCAGGGATTGTTTTGGAATGATGTCACATCAATTGTTGGAACAGCTGCAAACAGCAATAGGATTGTCATGATAATCTCTAACCTCCGCTAGGAGATGAAACTTGAAAAAAAAAGAAAGAGATGGGTCCTGGGATGTTGAACTCCCTCTTGCTGGCATGAGTTCTATGAATTCGACTAGCACAGTCAGCCTTTATGTGACCAGTTCTAAGTCTGGCCATTGTACATTGATCTCTTCTATTTGAAGCGATGAATAGTCTTGCCGAGAATATATCTTGCCTTACTGATTGGATATTAGATCTGGAGGATTTCAAATCGGCATTCCAGTGATTTTTTATAATGTTAGTTTAATGTCTTTTAACTTCTTGTATAAAGATGAATACAAAACCTACATACTACATCATATATATCTTATCTTCACATATCTTTTTCAGCTAAAGGCAATGGGGGCTTCTTCCTGGTAAGACAACCGTAGAGGCCGCTTGTGTCTGACATAGTAGAGCCTTGAAGACAATCACATACACCTAGCACTGTAAGACATTTCAAACGCCTTTGATTGAACCAACCATGATATTCCAATGGACAAACCTAACAATAGGGTTATCGAAAAACATGATACCGTTTTTCAAATCGTAGATCGATAGGCGCTGACAGGTGGTCAGTATAAATGGCGTTGTATTATCTGTTTTGCCTCAAAGTCACGGCGTGTCCCAGGGATCTGTCCTGGGTCCGCTTTGTAGTCTGTTTATAGACGACACCACTGTGATGGTTAAAAGTCCAGAAATAGGCAATGTCGACGTTTTGCGCAATAAACTCTCAACTGTACTTTTTATCCACATAAGATTAATAATAAATTACGTTGGTCTCAGGCCTTGCACCAAACACATTTACACCACACCTACAACAGTTAGGCCTAGACGAAAAGTTACACAAAATATTCCAAAAGGCTCTAATCCTTAAGATCTGTAATATTGTACGGTCCTTCCTGAATTCAGATCCGTAACACTATCAGGTGTTGACTTGGCACAGCCCGTCAACATTTGTTGCTATCGCAGTCATGCGAGAGAAACTTGAAAAATCAGGATAATAATAATAACAATAGTCTTTATTGAAGCATACAGAGATATATCCCAGATGGTTTCTAAGATCTTGAAACACATGTCTTACGAATTTTTTATTATGCTCAAATACATTCTAATAATTTTTTTCTCTTTATTTCAGGTAAATCTTCAGCTATTTGTTGGTCAATGCACAACCATCCTTTGCTGCTATGTAAGTAATTTCTATTTTCAACCTTTATCATGATTGATGGCATTTAAATAAAGATGAGTTTTTTAACTGTATATAGAAGTCGTTAAAATAACAACTTTTTCAAACAACCTTTTTCAGAAAGCTGAAAAATGAACGAGATACAAAATAATAAAGTTTAAATCTGGGCTTATGCATCAAGACGTACCTAGTCTGTTTATGTTTAATTTTTTGCTTGGATTTTTGTCTTATCGATTAGGCATTGTACCTGTCAGATAGTCCAGTAGTCACTTTCTGTTTATCGTTGTTTCAATTTTAAATTGGTAAATCCTGAAAATGGCACATTATTATGAACTTTTAGGAATTACCAATTTAGAATTCACTGCGGTACAATTGAAGTGACTCGTGCACAAATATAATTGATAAGACAAAAATCCTAGCAAAAAACTAAACATAAACAGATTAGGTACATTACACAAGTCCAGACTTACTTTTTTTGATTCTGTATCCCGCTTATTTTTCAGTTTTAGGAAAAAAAGTCGTTTATTTTAACGACTCCTCTACACGGTTAAAAAAAGTATAAACTGAAGACACACCCTGTATAATGTAGAAAAACGTAGCCAAATCTGTTTCTCATAAGCTTAAGTCATCTATTATATCATATTATATAGAACGAGAAAAGCCACCCATATCCTAAGACGCTTTATATCAGCACACTAACTTGTCATCAAGATGAAGCAAGAGATTATAAGATTTGTTGACTGGCAAAGCATATAAAGTTTGTCGTTTGGTGTGCGTCTCACACAACGAGGTCACACGTGGCCATATCAGCTACGGAGATGGAGGAATATCTAATGCCCGAGTCGTACTCTATCAGATCTATGAGTTGACATAGAAGATTAGTCCTGACATGGTCATTTCGCTTATGTTCCCAAAAAAACTGCTAATTCTCTATATACTATCTATATAAACACAGACAGTAATGAGGCTCTGATGGCCATGGCAAGTAACCACTATCGAAAATAGTGTGGGACTGCCATAATACCCCAGAGACACTGGCGACGACCAACAAGGTAACATTATCTTGGGTTCCTGATCACATAGGAGTAGATGAGAATGAGAAAGCCGACAGGTGTGTCAAGAAAGGCGCAGAACTCCCTCTCATCGGAAGAGAACCAGTATCATACAACATGGTAAGGACAGCTGTCACCAGTTAGGTGTCAAATGAGCACTAGAAGCACCAGGATAGAGTGGTAGGTAATATTCAGTCTAAGAGGATGCTGAGGGGAGACGAACTACGAAAGGATTTATAACTGGCCATTGGACGTTCAGTGAACTACTGCAAAAGTTGGGGATATATGTGGCAAATCCTTTACGAAGCAAGTGCGGTGAAGCAGATAAAACAGCTAAGCACGTTATCCTCGACTATCCTGCCTTCAGTGAATTGAGGAAGTCCTATCTGAATGTAGGCCAGGAGGGAAGACAGTAGAGCATATTCCAATGCATCTCAAGGTTCGCAAAGCACTGTCTGACACCTTTAACAGGGCATGCACTACTAAAAAAATCATACAGCAAATTGTTAAAAGCGTAAATTGAACCAAAAATTGAGTGAAAAATAGAACAGGTTCTATTGAAATATAATTATTGCATCGTGTGGCGTCTTGCCAGTAGAACAGTACGAAAACAGTGATTAAAGATATTTTGAAGGGTTAACTTTTTGTTTAATGACGGTGACGCCTTCCCTATTCTGACGATTTTTCTCACACTGTAACCCTGTAGTAGTACCACGATGCTGTCGATACAACTCTGTATTTTCATGAATCTTTGCGATCGACCCGAAGAGGCATTCATGTCTTGTGAGTGCGTGTGTAGGTTAAACGCACACGCAAGGATTACCATATATGGCAACTCGCCTAGACGAGACACGACGGACAAACCTACAGGGTAGTCCTAACATGTCCTATACGGCCCATCTCTTGACGACATCTCAGTGAAGCACCAGGTTTTCTGGGAGTTGGTACGAGAGTGGTCCCACATCCAACAAAAAAAAAACACACAATAATTTAGGAAAAAATCTCTTGACGACATCTCAGCGAAGCACCAGGTTTTCTGGGAGTAGGTACGAGAGTGGTCCCACATCCAACAAAAAAAAAACACAATAATTTAGGAAAAAATATATTTATTTTTCAAAATAGTCACCTTTCAGCTTTATACACTTTTTTTTCAAAAAGTTCGATACCCTTTTATTATATAAGAACCGTCTTGCTCCTCAAACTAGCCATTGGCTCTCGACATCGTTGAAAAATCTGCTACCACTAAACTATTTTTTGAAGTTCTGGCACAGAGAATATTCCGATGAGGCTAAATCTGGCAAATATGGTAATTCACCTCTTAATGGGCATTGCAGAAAAGGACTAGTGATACTTTTTCCGTTTAAAAGACCGTTATTAAAAATTATGCTTCGTTCATCGCACAAAACCGACGACATAACCTTGTCTGCAGATGAAACAATCTTCGACTTCCTTGAAGCCAGTTCTACCTTTTCATTTCCCTGTGTTGATTGTTCTTTCATCTGGGGTGTGAAGTAATGGACCCATGTTTTATCCATGGTTACGAAACTGTGCAAAAATTCTGCTTTGTTGCGGTGAAAATAGTCAATTGAAGCATCTTGAACCTTTAGTAGTCTCTTCACTTTTTATTATGTCACATAACGAAGACCAATTTGCTATATTTTCACAAATTCACTGTCGATGTCTAGCAAGCAAATGCCAGAAAACGTGTGGCGTCTTCTACCTTGATCCATGTGCTTTATAGATTGTGACATCCTAACACGGTGATTCCAAATAACTACCGCCATCTATTGGTCATTCCTTGTGGCCTGAAGCAACACCTGAATAAATTGGGAAGCCCAAGCTAGAACCAATGGAATGGAGTACAGCTCATCACCAGGACCAGTAGGAAAATTGCATAAACATGTGCAGGGATCCATATTGCTGGAGTGGATTCTGTATATGAGGAGAGTTGTAATACAATAGGCCTTAAGGCTTCAGTATCGACGGGGACAGTATGGCCGGACAGCTCCTGGAAAAAAAATTGGTCATTCCGGGTACATGATATGGGACCATCCTCTTACCTGGCGGTTTTGAGCGACCCAATGCATGCAAGACGCTGTGCACCCTTCGGTACATATTGTATGTCAGTTAGAGGCCTTACAGTACAACTGCCAGACTAAAGCTTTGGAACCAGAACGTGCGAAGTGTAGTAGAATAGGCGCTACTAACTTTAGCTTTAGAAATGCGGGTCTTCAAGATATTAACGCGATCACAGATGCACTTTTCATTATTTCTGAGTGTAGTTGGTTGCCACTACTCGTTGAAACTGTCTGTAACACCAAAGAGTAAAATGGTCGTATGTACTTTGAAATTACGTTTATCTCAATATTTTGAGCATATTGACGGTGATACTGACTCTGTCCGAATTTACTTTATTTGATATTTCAGTTAGCTATCCTGTATATTATAATTACCGTTTAAATTGGTTTTGTTAGCACGCATCGCACATATCTAATTAATCTCAGTGGTCTGTGTTGTCAGTCTCAATCTCTCGATGACGACTACTTGGAATCGAACGTTCTGATATGGGGTCCACACACGAGGATTGAAGGAAGGCTAATGAAGGTATATGTTTGCATTATTGCATTAGAAAATATGTGCGATTTAGATGCAGTACTTTCTTGTTTTCACATCTTATGATATGTACGTTACGAGAACCTAGACCACACATTTCTGCACGTCTATCTGCAAGTCTGTCGACTTGTCAGGTCGCTGGATTTTCTGCTATTTAAGTGATTTTGATAAAATTTGGGAAACGGTGATTCCCCCAAGGACCTCAAAAGCTATTTAACTAAGTAACTAACTGAACCAAAATTTGGTTGTACTAAAAATGTTATCTGCAATCTTCTGATTGATAACTCTGCCCAATTGTATGTATTGCATTATCAATATTGTTCGGTTTAGTACTTTCTTGTTTTTAACATCTTATGATGTCTACGTCACCAATCACAGATCTGTCGGCTTGTTAGGCTGCTGAATTTTCTGAGATTGCTGTGATTTTGATGAAATTTGGAGGGCGGTGAACCTCCAAGGACATTGAAAACTAGTTAACTAAGAAACTAACTAAAACGAAAGTTGGGAGAACAAAAAATGTTATCTGTAGCCTTCTGATCACAAGTTTTTTTTTGAAAAATGATTACGAGCTCCTAAAACATCTGAATACGAAGCTTTGATGGATCATTTCATCGCCGTCACTGAATTCATCTTCTAATGTAGTAAAGCTTTCTAGATAATTTTGCATTGTTGAAGTCACAGTGTACGGCTATTGGCCCTTCGAGATAAAATGCGATTCACTCGAGGTGTATCTGATGCTTGGCATGCAGATATAGGGAGGACCCTTCGAATAGGCATAGTGTACCACATATATGGTCCGCATTTACTGCTTCCACTCACTGCAAATCATCGTCGCAGACGCACAGTGGGGCAAGATAAGCTGAAATGTGGCATCAAATCGGATACTTCTTATTAATCTTTCTTAGTATTTTATTTACATCTAGTAAAGATAAAGGTATAAGATAAAACACAATTCAAGTATATATTTGTCATGTTCACTAAAAAAATGTATAAATAAAAAAAATACAGAGTACATTTCTGGAAAAATTGTCAGGAGACTGAAAAATGCTTGTATTGGTAATATTTTAAAATCAAAAATAACTCACTGTCCTTATATTAACTGTCAGTGATACTGAGATCAGCGTCATCATCATTATCATATTTGTCTTTTTTTTTTTTGAAATCTTTGTTGCGTGCTTCCTGAGCATCTGTAGAATTTCATATAATAAATCCATCAAGCCATTACATCATTTTCGAGATATCTAGTATATATTCTGTACATATTCTACGTGTCTGCATCCAACGACACTCATATTGTGATTTAAAAAGAGAATATTCTCCATAACGTCCCTCAATCCCTCTTGGATCACATTTTATTTGTTTTCTTTATTGAGTAGTCAAAAAATCACATTTGTCTTCAACTGCCACTGCTTTGTGATCTATTTATAATATCATATAGATCTCTTATTTTCATTAATACAGTATTTGAAATCATTCCTGAAACAAATGACATGCATACTTGTACTTCGTAAAAATCTGTTCAAAAATATCTTTTTCCTAACCTCGAAAAAAATGAATTTTATAAGAAAAGGGCAAATAAAGAGCAAGTAAATCGCATGAATTTGTGTTAAATAGGAATCATTTATCTACGAAAATTAAACTTGAAAGCTTGATCTGCTTTGAAACATAACTAAAATTGTCGTTATTTTCGAGAAAAATTGTAAAATATACGATTTATCGAACATTCTAATACGGGTGACGTTATAAAGACTACAGATATACCTAAGTTACTAATATAATCACTAAAAAATCCCCACATACCTGAACATGAACATTTCATATCGTAAGATGTAACTTTGTAAGGTATACTCCCTTAAATAAAATTTTAACTCCGGTTACAGTTCGCACGAAATTGGCACCCTTGATCTTTTCGAGGCTATAGAGTATCAACTGATACGTCTCGCGACGGCAGGGACAGTGGTGGAGCAACTTTTTTTGTGGTTTATTGTACGCTGGTTAGGGACGTTTAAAAATTGCGCAAACTGTGACGTGTATACTCAATTTCATTTTTCTATTTATTGCCACGTTTGAGGGTTTCTGCCCCACTGTGCGACGGTCAGGGTTCTCCCCTGGCCGCCACAATCACCGATTTATCGCCAATTGAAAAAGAATGTGATTGGATGGGTCGCTACATTCGCGATTTGCTCAATCCTCTGACCACGTTGGACGAACTGGAAGATGCTGTGAGGGCAGCTCAGGAGGCTGTTGTATTTTTTTTTTATGAACCGCAACCCTTTTCGGATATCACTGTGGATTGGATATCACTGCAAGTGGTGGTATATTCACCCCATTGTATCGTTGGTAACTAAAACTATCAGTTCTCTAGTACGTTCACATACTGTACAATTCCGGAAGTCATAGTTCGCTAACATTGGTATCGAATTTCACCCAATCGCCATGTGTAGTTCGCGTAATGAATCTCCATTCTTTTTTCAATTCTGCCGCTGGAGTGATATCTTTACGGCCGCCCACCGTCTAACCTACAAACCATGGCTTGCCGTGATCGTAAACAACCATTAACGGCATTTTCGGCTCTCTGGTATGGAATATGGGAGAGCCAGTTGGTAATTGGATCAGACCATATTTTCTCATATTTTCTCGGCGTCCGCACACCCGGCATGGTTGTATGTTATGGGTACCGTTAGACGTCGCAAAGGCTCTGTGTCGTTTGAATGGATGATTGAATCCATTCTACGCGTGCTTGGAGCGTCGCTATCTCAACATCAATGGTGTTATTTAGTAGGATTGGTAGAGAGGCTAAGGTGCGTATTCATAGTCGTTTCTCAAGTATCCTTTGAGTATTACTCAAGGGATACTTGAGGGTTACTCAAGGGACCCTCAAGTGTGGCTTTCCTTGTGTATCGGTTCAGTATGAGAATTAATCGGAAAATAGAAAGACTGCTGCTATATGTGTATTATGGTGCCTATACAGGGTTGGGATAAAATATGGAACCAAGCAAATAACTTTGGAACGGAAAGAGTGATATTGCTGAAAATTTGCAGGCAAGTGTAGTGACGTCTAATGCATCCGAAGACATTATGTTAGCTATTAATGTACTTCCGGTTTAACCGGAAGTACCGTCAACTTTTTTAATTTAAATGGGACACCCTATATATTTTTGCAGATTTTAATTCATCTTTTTTTTCCGAATACGTCCATAGTGGGTTTAGTATTTGTTTCTTAAAAAATTTGTCTCACAAATTCGTCCGTGGCGGTCTGCGGTCTTCCCGTTTGAGGTAATTTTTTTTTGTATTTTTTTTTTTAGTCACCGTCAAACGTGTTATAGGACCCCTGTCGGGACGTAAACCATTAAAAGTTGACACACTTCTTTGTGAGTTCTCACGCGATCGCCAAAACCGACTTTGAATGACCGGCATTTTAAACACCTGAAATGATAAAGAAGCTTTATCTTTCCCGTTTTTACAGAAACTAATGCTAAACCCACTATGGACGTATTCGGAAAAAAAGATGAATTAAATGTCTAATGTCTTCGGATACACTAGACGTCACTACACTTGCCTGCAAATTTTCAGCAATATCACTCTTTCCGTTCCAAAGTTATTTGCTTGTTTCCATACATTATCCCAACCCTGTATTTATTTAAAAATCCTTTTATAGATCAACAAATAGCCATGCTTTGTTTTGACACGTATAGAGCTTTTTGGAGGGGCCATGTAGGGCAATAGCATCCGAATACGTAGTAGATGTGTACTAGAGAGGGTACTGCTAAGCCGAGCACATACTTTTGATACGTATATCCCTTTTACTTCCCGATCGGTAAGGGGAGTATTATTATGATCGCGAAAATTTTCGATTGTGAGATAATACCCTTTTTGGCCGTTTTATGATGTCTACATAACGAAAATCCACGTCACTCATTTCCGTCCGTCTATCTGTCGGTCTGTCTGTTGGCGTTTTTCTACCCTCGTGATCTCAATAACCGCTGCACGGATTGTGATGAAATTTAAGGAGTGATATGCTGGGGAGTCGTAGTAGGTAATGCTGCAATAATTTTGAAAATCAGTGCGTTGGCGGCGTCGTAATAAGCAAAAATCAAAAAAATCCTCAAACTTCGTTTTTAGGCGTTTTAGGGGTTACAAAATATTTTCTACGTTTTTTTTGGGTGGGGGTGAAATTGAGGTGGTTGCGGGGTGGGGAGTTGTAAAACTAAAAAAGTTTTTTTTATTCATAATGGGCTCTCCATTGACTTGCGAATGAAGGACCTAGCGGCATAATACACTTTTTTAGGTCCATCGGAACATTGCCTTGCCTACTACAGAAGCCAAGGGACTTTTCTGATGTATACGTACGAGTATTGCTATAGATCGTTCTGTATTGTGAAACCTGGAATTGATTTTAATGAGAAATCGACACAGTATTATTACCGTGGCGAGGATAGAAAATGCGTATGGTTTTTAAAAGTCGTGTCAATGGCGGTGAAGTAATAATGAAAAAACTAAGAATATAAAAATAGCTCAAACTTCGTTTTAGGCGATTTGGAGGTTCCTGATCGTTACGTTCCGTCCAGCTGAAGCTTGCAGAATGAAAACTGTGTCATCCTAGTTTCTAAAGAGGTACAAGAAACTATTTGCGAGAGTTTTTGTGTTGGATGTTTTTATTGAGGGCGGACGGGCGAGGATTTGGTTGCAAGGGGATCTCAGACTATAGCTTCATGCTATGGGAAAAAATAAAATAATATCACCGTTATGTGTGGCAAGTACTGAGTCAACCAACTTGACTCCATTTTTTTCTAGGCGTTCGGATTTCACTTGCGAGTAGTATATAAACGAAAAAATCCATCCAGACAGATTCATTCTTTGAGTGAATTTATTTATCATGAAAACGGGAATAAGGCTCTCTTGGTGCACAATCACAAAAGGTGCTTTTCCTAATTTTATCTCTCGCACGAAATTCATCTCCAGACCGTCTCTTCTCTAGCTTGAAATTTTCATTTTGCATGGTAACAACTGCAAAAAACTCGAAACCTTTCATCTCTCTTGGAGCATAGGAAATTATTTTCCAGACGCAAAAGTGCATAATAGAGGTATCATATTAAACACTGAGAGCTGTTTCCATAAAAGTGGAAGCAAAAGTTGTTATATAAATGAAAAAGAATGAATGTCATGAGTATGAAAACAGATGGCAAAATATATGTATAATGTTGATGCCAGTCTTTAGAATATAGCCAGGTGTTTGGAGGGGCAAAAATGCAGACAGTACTATTCTGAAGCTACTGTTTCACAGATGTCGTCATAGAGAAATAGTACGAACCTGCTACAATACCTATTTTAATATGATAGTATACGACTTAGTACAAAATGGTCGCTGGATGCCATAAATCGAATTTTGTCAACGTTATTCTGTCATCATCATCATCATCATAATTACAATGCCTTAACAGACATGTTGTGAACTCGTAAACTGCATTAAGTCGGAGCTAGAGTATTGCTGACACGAATATTATCAACAGTTTTGAGAACTGTAGCTCGCCATCGTTCGCGATTTACTGTCAGTTCAGTGGCGCTCTTGATACTCATATCCACCAACTGTTTCGTCGTATCCACCCAGCGTGTAGGGAAACGGTCACGGCGCCGCCCACTCGGGGCGTGACCCTGAACTACAAGTTTCTCCACATTATCGCTTCTGTGAATATGCCGAAGAATTAGGATTACCGAGCTCATCCAGTATAGAAACGTTAGTTCGATGGGCGGTATAAGGAACTCTCAGCATTCTCCTCCACGTCGACATTTCAAAAGCATCTATGAGAGCTCGATCTGCTTTTTTAACAGTCCAAGTTTCCGAGGCATACAAAAATATGGAGAACACAAGAGACTGAACCAGCGACATTTTGGTAGCTTTAGTGATGTTATGGTCACGCCATATTTTAGTAAGCCTTGTCATGGCTACATGTGCCTGTTGAATGAGTCGTCGAATCTCGTTTTCACAGTTACCCGAATTGTTGGTCAAAGAACCGAGGTACACAAAACTTGGAACTACTTCACAACGGCCTACTGACTTATTGCTTGATGATTATCATGTCCTCTATCTACGATCATAACCTTGGTCTTGTTGTAGTTAATAGTAAGACCATATGCTGCTTTCACTTACGAGTAACATATATTGTGGAAGGTATGAACATAATTATTTCAGCCCTATTCATAGAAACATGTACCTGATCATTCTTTTCGTAAGTATTTTACAATGCGAGCAGCTCAAGCAACGTTTTCTCTAAGTGTGGGTAACAATTAAAGGTTTTGAGTAATGGCCGAGACGTTAAAAAATGTTTATATTTCAACTTGTGTAGCTTTAGTTGTGATCAGTGAAGCTCAATAAATTAGGGAAACATTCATAGGATAATTTGCAGAAATTACATCAAGACGAATGGAATCCCTCGTCTAGTTTGTGAACGAAGCTGTTTCTATTCTTGCTTCCAGTTGTAATCGTTATGTCAAGTAAAACAATCTAAGTTAGTCAGCATTGTCTGGACAGGTTTACTCTGACAAGTTGATTGCCGTAGAGCGAGGACCTCAACCACGAACATAATTCACCAACAAACGTAAGGTTTTACTCTCTCTCCCTCTGAGAGTTACGCGAACTTTCTGCACACCACCACACCGAGTTGTAGGTTATGATCCGTTTCTGATGTCAATTATTAAGTTGGGAGTTAATGAAGTTTAGGAGTTATTGAATTGGCAGCTCTGTTACTTCGTTTGCAGAAGTTTAGGCGGCGTTTGGAGCTTTGTGTACACATAAAAAGGTTTGGTTTGGTTAGACGCGGAATGCTGCTGTCGCAGTTTGATAATAGTATATTGTTCAACGAGCGATAATGGCAGCAATAGTTCATGCAGCTAAAATTGGAAAATGCTGTATTTGAATACATAATAATTAGAAGCTATTGAAAACTTAACCATACTAAAATATACAGGGTGTTCATTTAGTGTGTAATTCTTCGATATCTCGCAAGGTATACCTGATAGAAGAAAATGTCAAATACAAAAGTTATTTGGTTACTTAAGACGCATATACTAAAAATATTTTGAAATATACAGGGTGCTCCGGGAAAGTAGGATAATGATCAACTTGATTTTTTTATATAGAACTATAACTTTTTTTTAATTCTTCTAGTTTCCATCATTAATCTCTATTTAACCCTAAAATATTTTTGGGATCGGTTACGACGTTGCCGAGTTATAATTTATTTTCTATTAATTTCCGGATTTGCAAGGTCGCAAGTAGTACGTCCAAATTGATATATTCCTTTAACTTTTCCCAATTATATTATACAGCGAGTTACTTGAATATTAAGTGAATATTATTTTGGATGTTACCAGCAATGAGCATCTGGTATGCCCAGACAACACCACAACTTTCCGGGCCGCAGTCTCAAAAATTCAAATTGCCATATTGATCGCCAACCTTCGACGATAGAAGATGGCACCCGAAGAAGAAGAGAGCATCTACAAGGTGTTCTTGGCAGAATTTTAAATTACGCCAATTTGAAGGTCATTTTACTTTGTTTTTTTAAATTTAACACCTTGTTTGTTTTATTAATATCTACTAATGCCCTATCTCGCCTTGTAATATTTTTTTGTGTTGCCGTATCTCAGTAATTAATAGAATCAAAATTTTGAAATTGTGAGATCTTCCTAAATTCGACATGCTCAATTCAGTGCAATAAAAATAAGTAGAGGATTCTGTTTAAAATGACATAATTATGACGTGTACGTAAAAGTGGTAAATCTGGCAACAGTGCTGTTAGAATTTTTGAATTCTGCATGTTCGAAGACCTGCAGATATTGATTTTCTCGTTCCAGATGTGCAAGTTTTGAAGATATATAAGCGTTTCTGTACCTTTTACTGACCTGGTATTCGAAATAGATAGTACGAGCAAGGAAAACGGTTTTATTATTTTAGGAACACCAGTTAAAACTTGTTGACGCTGTAAACCATTACTAGGGAGCACTTCTATGCTAAATAAAATGTGCAGGGTGTTCTATTAGTAAAAATGGGAGATATTTGTTTGAAAATTTGGAAAAATAATTTATAACTTGGCAACGTCGCAAACGCGAAAAAAAATATTACAAGGCGAGGTATTAGCAGATATTTCGATTTAAAAGAACATACAGGGCGTTACATTTAAAAAAAACAAAGTAAAATGACCTTCAAGTTGCCGAGATTTAAAATTCTGCCAAAAATACCCTGGTAACATCCAAAGATATATTCATTCAATATTCAAGTAACTCGCTGTATAATATTATAGAGAAAAGTTAAAGGAATATATCAATTTGAACGTATTACTTGCGACCTTGCAAATCCGGGAATTAATAGAAAATAAATTATAACTTGGCAACGTCTCCGCAATCGATCCCAAAAAAATTTTAGGATGAAATAGAGATCAATTATGGAAACAAAAATAATTTAAGTTATAGTTCCATATAAAAAAATCAAGTTAATCACTATCCTACTTCCCCGCAACACCCTGTATATTTCAAAATATTTTTAAGATATGCGTCTTAGGTAACCAAATAACTTTTGTATCTGACATTTTCTTCTATCAGGTATACCTTGCGAGATATCGAAGAATTACACACTAAATGGACACCCTGTATATTGTAAAATTGATCACCACTTTTATGATTTAATAGTACAATTTTTTTCTAAAAGGTGTTGTACACCTAAATATATTACAGTATTGGAAAATTAAGTGATGTTCAATTTTATATTTCATTGTTGTTATCATGGATCTCCATCAAGTAACGGTCAACTCAGTCCAGTCGTAGGTACTTAATCATACGCATTTCCAAGAGATCTGTAATTTGGTATCTAGTAGGCGTTCTTCGTAACTCGCGTTTGTCTAGAACGACAGATAAAATACCACAGCATTATAATTATCCTTGTATAATTTGTCACATCCTTGGATAACCAAAATATTGATATGTCCACAGGTGTGACAAAAGCCATGTGGCTGGAAAATTTTATGGCGTTTTTAAAATAAAACATTTCTTGGACTGTTATGAGAATTTTCTCTGTATAGTAGATTCCTAAGATGTAAAACTTACAAATTTAATCCTTTTCCAATATACAACAAAATTGTACAACGCAGATTTCGTCAAATAGACCCGCCTTTATTAGCAGCACTGTCTGGTAAGCGTACATCTCACATAAAAGATAATTTCTTGGACTGTTATGAGAATTTTGTCTGTATAGTAGATTCCTAAGATGTAAAACTTACAAATTTAATCCTTTTCCAATATACAACAAAATTGTACAACGCAGATTTCGTCAAATAGACCCGCCTTTATTAGCAGCACTGTCTGGTAAGCGTACATCTCACATAAAAGATAATTTGTAGGCAAACCAAAAATGCGAAAAAAAGTTTTTAAAAACTCCTGCTGATTTTACCACAACCTAAGTAGTATCTACTATATTTTGATGGTTAAACGTATTATTTATTGACATAAAGATGTTTTTGTTGTTTTCATGATTTTCGGTTTGGACTGATTCATGAGAAGTGGTATTATTAATATAATATTTTTTTTTAAATCGAGTGACCAAGTCCAGCTTAGTTTTAGTAGTTATGAATAATTCAAACAAAACATCCCATGCAGATGGCAGTTCGAAAGGCTTTTAACTAAAATAAACAAGAATAAGCAAGTGCATGCCGCTGGAATGTTTAATGTCTGTCTTACTTATATGCCTTGTTCTTCAAACAACCACTTCACTCCTCATGTTTATCGAAAGGTATTTCTATGTATATTATGAGGCGCCGTTTATTTTTGTGCTTAAATTGGAAATTGTTTAAAGATTAAAGGTGTGTTAACAAAGCTTCTCTATTAAATTTTAAGGTAGTTTTTAATTTGTAAAATGAATTAGTGAATGAAAGAAGGAGAGAGGCTTTCTGGTGACCAGAAACACCAATACATAGGCCTACACAAGTGGGCCCTTATGCACCTCTCCTTACACTAGTTCCCAAGTCCAGCCCTCATTGGAAAGATGAGGATGGCCTTGGGTCCTACCCATCTTCTGTCCTCAGGCTCAAAGACTCTGAACCTAGTATAGTCTGCCTGTGGTACCAAAGGGCTTCACAGCGACTAGAATGTGTGCCGAGGACTCTTCCTCCTCGCCACAACGTCTACACGTTGGGTCGCTTGCCACCCACACCACATACAAGTGACATTTGGAGGTAATATGGCCAGATCGTAGGCCCACAAGTAACTTTAGCCGGCGTATGTTCAGTGAGAGAGAGATTCCTCTCCATCTCAGAAGATGTTAGTATAGCAACCGCACTTCTGTTTTCCTTCTGATGGTGTCAATTGCTAGCCTCGCAGCTGGCTCAGGACAGAAAAATACTCCTCGACCATCGCCTTGGACGCGTCCACCGTTTCATTACCACAAACTCCAGCATGACTCGGCACGCCCGTAGCTGCATTGCAGAACGAGTCTTGAGGTAAACCTGTTAGCACTCAATGCTTTTAATGCTGCCTGGTTATCAGAGAAGATAGTAATTCGCTTCCAAGACCTCTGAATTTCAAGAATACGAGAAGCACAAGCTAAGTTCTCATATATATGTTTCTGCTTTGAATACAGTGTTGTATCCCCAAAGAGAGAAGGAGAGCTTTGTTTTTGGCCTACAGACCCCAGCGTTGTAGCTTTCGTCGGTAAGTGAGCCGTCTGTGTACCGGGCTGCCCCTCTCTCCTTAAAAAGGCTACCCCTAACGCTTGACCCCCACTTTTCCCTTGTAGGATACTTCACCGTAAATTTACAGTCGGAGCAATATGTAGGAGAAATTATATCACTCCTCATATTATGTGGGATAGGGTTTTCTTGCAGTGACGAGAGAATGACAGAGTGTCCCCTACCAGGTTTCACAAAGGACCAACTACCCTGACTCCACAATCGGAACGCAGACGCCCTTGTCTCCCCTTGAACTGCCAAGTAGAGGGAGATTCAGTAAGGCTTCTTTTTTATGGTCTACCTCTAGTAAAGGCTGAAAGCCTATGGAGCTGTAGAAGCGCTGCTAGGGGATAAGTCTCGGTGCGCATTTGAAGCGCTGCAGGTTTTTAACCATGTTAAAAGAAATTCTCTGGCAGCTCACTGCACAGCGTTGAAGTTCTCCAAAAGAAGGAAGGCTGGCGAGACTGGTTCGTGAAGTAGGGACCTCTACCGGGTAAGGACGAGCTCACAGAGCCTCTCAGATGTTCCTGTTTCGAATGACCTTTGGTGTTATTATCTGGGAGAGCTCACTGGAACATCTTCCGTGGTAGAATCTGTAAATCAGGGACAGATGAGCCGCTCTTCTTCGACGTTCCAGGCTGTGGAGGTCCTTTGTGAGGTTAGACGTATCGATTAGTCTAATATCTCTCTTCTGGATAGTATCCAGAAGCTTTAGAGGGTACATCGGAGCACATCCCCGCACATGGAAGCAATACTTCAACGAAGGTTGGATCTATACCTTGTAGAGCAGCAATAGTTGCTCTGGTGTATACAGCTTTCTACAGCGGACACAAAACTACAAGCTTCTGGGATGCCGTTTTAGCAATACTTACGACGTGGTCATACCACGACATGTTATTGTTGATGTTGATCGCCAGAAGCTTGACGGAAGGTGACTCGACTATTGGGTGACCCTCCATTTCCACGGTTGGCAGGCTAACGTCTGTGTGGTTTTCTGTACGTTAAACTGTACTTTATTTACTAATCCCCAATCGGCAATTATTTTGTTGATATGTGAGTCATGTTACTGTTGCCGACGTGCCGTCTCCTGGGATGATAGTGGCTTGCTTGGTTCCATGCACGATATTAATGCACTATCGTCTGCGAAGCTGTAGATTGGCTTGGATGTTATTACCAGCACCTCGTTGATGTGAAACAGTGTAGGTAACAAGACAGATCCCTGAGGAGCACCGGCGTTTATTGAAAATACGTCTGATGAACAGTCTTAGACTGCAACAGAGATCGGTCACTCAAGAAGCTATTCAGCTATTGACGCAGGCCAGGTGATAGTGCATAAGGAGCAAGCTTGACCAGAAGTCCCTACCCCTCTATCGAAGGGTTTCGATAATGCTAAGTGCAACAACACGGGAGTCGCCATGACTTTCAATTGCTTTATTCCTAAGTGAAGTGACGTAGACCAGGAGGTTATCCGTAGACCTATGCTTACGGAGGCCATACTGGCAATGATTTTTGACATTATTGTTGTCCAGGTGTTTCAGGAGCCGAGTGTTGGAGACAGTCTCCATAATCTTAGAAGTGATGCTGCTACGATGGTTTGAAGAGCTTGCAAAGAATAGTTGCAAGCTCAGTGGCACAGCGTTTAACAATAGCTGGAATTTGGTCAGTAGCAGTAGCTTTCTTCGTGTTTAGTTTACCTAGGAAAAAACCATAGTACATACGAAAGGGGAGATTTTTTAACTGATCACAGAAATTAAATCACACCAATCACTAGATCGTGTAACTTCCACAATAATAAAGTTTGTAACGAAATCTTCCCATCTGCTGTACGTGGTAAATTGAGAGACCTTCCTTAACGGACGCGTTCCACCTCCCCAAACACAATTTCACACTTGACGCAATTCCTCCATTACTTATCAGTCTTTAACTAAACGAGGAGCAGTGGAGTTTCCCTCCAGCGACTACCGCAGAGCGGAGTTGCCTCCCACTTTCTTCGTTACTCGCACCCGACACGGCCGCCGTTAACTAAAGTTTTCCAACTCTAGCGAGACGCACCGACAAAAACTCCATCGCAAGAGTTGGCGGCAGATCTCCCATTGTCACTGAATTAACCAAATTAGTATAAAAAATATCCCGCAGAGGGCGCTGGCTGCCAACAAAGTTTCGGACCGTGCGGGATTAAGTCTAATTGTATCTTAAATTCTGCTCAGATAATCTAGACATTAGCGTGCTAGAGAGCCTTTAGGAGTTTTTTGTTTGGTATGCTTTTGGTTTGGTTCTACTTTGAAGACGTCTAGGGAATTTTACGTAGAGAAAATGATATAACAACATTATAGTGCGTTGATCGAAGTCTCTGCCTTCCTGCATCTACTATTGTGAAAGTAGCTTGGTTTGGAAATTTCCAAAGGCATTATTAATATAAAATTCAGAAATTCTATTGTCTTCCGAAAATTCATATACCCAACCTTCCATTGCGCCTTATAGTAGAAACTGTCGGCTCTCTAAAATATAACTTACGCAGTTATCGTGCTTCCCCCTTGGTGAACCAGACGCTTTTATCAGGGTTTGGACCATTTTGTAGAAAAAATCACGTCAATCACTATTGAGACGAAGAATATCTACTTTTTCTAGCTTTTCCCTATTCACGAATATATATCCGTTCCAGATAGCTTATCTATACTTCGAAATCTCTTGGAAACCCATAACATAGACTCAGACTTGATTAAATTAATCCAGTTTTGTCTTCAAACTACCTAAGTTGTTGAACAAAATTCTGGAATTGCAATGGACTATCCTTTGTCTCCTGTAGTGACAGATATTTTCATGGAAGCTTTTGAACAAGAAGCAATAGATAACAGCATCTTAAAACCTAGTTCCGATATGTCTATGACACTTTCGTAATTTGCCTTTATAGAAGAGATTCCTTAGGCACTTTTAATAGTTATCTGAACTCACATCATTTCAAGGTATAATTCACAATAGTGTGTGGATGTTTTCTGCGGTATCTAGTCGTTTTCTGTTGTTTCCAGTTGGTTTTCTGTTATTCTGAGCTATTTCCTGTTCTTTTCTGTTATATTCGGTTCTATTTGAAGGTTTTCTTTTTTTTATATAACTGAGCAGACCGCGCAGGCAGAGCCTGAATACCAGAGTACCGCGGATACTGTGAAAGGGTTATGTTAGAGGACGTTTGTTAAGGCGGCTCCTACGGAGAGCATAAACGGTCATTTTCAAGTGATTTTAGATAACAGGCATACTTTCCACAGTTCTTGTCCTTCTTTAACCTTACCTATGATTTTTTCATAGTTATTTTCGAAATGTTTCTGTCGAGTCACTGATCTTACTAAACATTGTTCTGAATAAATAAAAAAACACTTGTTGCGATATGTTAGGTTATTAGATTTCCGCTTTGTGGCTATTTTTATTACCCACAACGCGAAATGGTCATGCTTTTCCGACGTCGTTCGGAGTTTCGCATTGTGGGTATTTGTAATTTACCCACAACGCGTTCTGCGCATACAAAAATTACCCGGAACGCGATGTGAGAGATTAGAGTAATCCACAACGCGTTCTGAGTATAAATTTCGGTCAGTGGCCGAATTCGATTATTGAGTACAACATTATACCTCAATATGGATCTGCCACCCTTTACAAAAAACCGAACCCACGACAGTGTGCGCAGAATCTCGTCCGCGCCGTGAATAACGTGAATCAGTGGAACGGGAAGAATTAAGAGCTGAGCGAAAAATGTGGAAAGTTCCTGGCGATTAGATTAACAAAGACACTGCTATTCTACCCGGGATCTAGGTGTAATTAGGGTTTAGCCCTTTAGATTTAGTTGGACATGGAAATCCGCAGAATTAGTTTCACACAGAGACTTCATTTGTAAGTTTGCGGATCGCGGAAGCCATATAAAAATGAGAGAAGTTTCCAGAGACGCAAGTGGCTCTGTCTGAATCGGTGTCGGTCTTTATGTCGATTTGCCTATCGGGTTGATTACCACCGCATAAAATGAAAGCTGTACCAGTTTTCATGATATCTTGAGGGTGTGTGTGAGGGTATGTGGGTAATGCCTTTTTTATTTAAAAAATAATCATTGGCATAATACTCCACAGAGCTGGGTCCGCATGTGGTCGCATATACTTGATCCTCAAGCTGTTGAAAAGTTATAAACTCTCATTTTTTAACGTTTTAGAAGTTCGCCTTTTTGATAGGACTCCAACTTTCAGTCTCTGCCAGGGAATTTTTTGACTATGATTATTCTTGAATAAATTGAAAGCAAAAAACCTGATAAAAAAACCTTTTTTCCAAATGCTCTAAAAAGAAGAAAATAGAATTGTTCTTCAAAACTTTAACTATTAACCTATAGCCTCATTATACAAAATTTATATAATCATAAGAGGTTGTCGTGCGATTTACTCAGTGATAGTAACGATGTTTAAGGAAAATCTTATTTTCTTCTTTTTAGAGCATTTAAATAAAAACCTTTATTAAAAAAAGGTTTTTTTGCTTTTGATCTATGTTTACTTTTTAGTTATTAACCTGCATTTTTATTCTCAGCGAACACTTTCATTTAATACTCATACTAGGTATAGGAAAGCATAAATAACTTCAAGAGTCCGCCATATAGGATTAACAGTGATGTCACATTTTTTTCTAATTATTCTCGACAAGCCCTTTCATTTGATACCCATATTGTAGAACTGCAAAAAAAATACCTATTCTGCGATTTTGTATGGTCCGCCATATTGGATTTAGAATGACGTCACATTATTTTTTGAGTAATTCTCAACAAACCCTTTCATTTGGTACCCATATTGTAGAAATGCATAAAGAGAACTACTCGGCCATCTTGGATGGTCTGCCATATTGGATTTGGCATGACGTCACATAGCTTATCGTGTATTGTCATCCAAACCAAACTCGTAAACAAAATTCCATCTCAATCGGTTGGAGATATCTGCTTCAAAATTGACGATGGGGGTTATCTTTATCTATTATTTTAAGATGCTTTAGGGCTGCCTCGGCGAAGGTTTGGGAAGGTGCAGCGACTTTTGTGTCACTGCGAACCTTCTTAATCCTTCTCGGCATGCCCTCTCTGGAGGTGCTTGGGTGAAGGCGTTTCCCAGGTGTCGCTACCTCCTGGCCTCTTTTGTAGGCGAGGTTTTTGCCACTTGACTCACTGGGCGCCTTCTCCTTTAGTTTTGAAGGGGCTGAGGAGGAGGAGATAGTTCCTGTGGATGCCGCCTCTTTCGCCTCCCTCGCATTCCTTCTTCTTTTAGCCTCAGCGCCACAAACTCGGCGACGCCTTGGCCATTGTTTTTTGTGTTGTATCTGAGGTGATCCCTCTCGTCCAGCCTCGGTCTGTGCCGCAGCTTGAGGTGAACATTGTCCTGCCTTAGCTGCAGATTCAGGTTGAGGTGAACTTGATGGTCCAGCCTCGGGATTTTGTGTATTGGTTTTTGTGTTATCCATAGTCGTTCCCACGAGTAGCAAGGGAAAGGATGAGTCCACCACTGGCAGAGCCCCGCATACCAGGGTAAGTCTTATTACAATGGGGTGTCGCCTGGTTCCCCAAGGGGATCGTTTGTGGCCGCACATTACCCTGCGACCATTCAGCCCTCAGCACGATACCTTACACCTTAGCTTTGGGTGGGTTGGTCCACGGCGACAGCTTTCGCAAAAGGATTGAGGGTTTTTAAGCCCTCGTACTCTACTATGGCTGCCACTAACCGGGTTCCGATATTCCTCTTCCCCCGGCCATTCCCCTATCCGTCACCTGGGGACGCACCCGATAGGCACCCAACCACAAGGGGAGTGGATGGCAGCTTCAGAAGCTATTTCGCCGAAGAGAAATAGCTTCTGGATGGCATCTTCAGAAGCTATGTCACTTCGGCGACTTCTGAAGATGCCGTCCACTCGTGGTGGCGAAACGTCAAGCTTAACGCTAAACGACGCCGGCCTAAAAACCCAAGAACCACAAATTCATTGGACGATGGCCGCGATAGCCTTACACAGTACATTCAAAGGTAGCTATTTATTGTTAAAACTAAATGATAAGTACATGCTTGAACGATGGGCGTAGATTTAATAATCATTCATAAAATAGCCCTAGACAATTGTAAATAACGGGAGAAATGTGTTTCCACTGCCTTTGGTGTAGGCGTAGGTACCGAAGTTCATTGCTTCGGAATCAATTATGACTTTTTTCTTGTGCCTTCTGAAGGCGTGTGCAGGAATATGTTTTGTTGTCGACGAGGCATTTAATGACCGTACAGTGGGCAGGAATTAATAGCGGTTACCGAGGAAATTGGTTTGGGTCAGAGTGATGTGTCATATCGATATGCCAACCGGTGAAGAAATTGAATAAGTGCATTGTGTGCAAGAAGAGTCAAAACGCGTGCGTGGCTGAAGACTATGCAGATATTTCTGATCCTTTCGCTCCTTTCGTGTAAGGTATGTTCTCTTGCTTTTCTGTATAATGTTCCGATGTCTCTGATACCGCACCAGTTTCTGATATCTCTAAGCCAAGAATGTTTTTGTCGTCCTGGCCCTCTTCTTCCTTCTATTTTGCCCATTAAGATTTCTTTCGGGATTTTATATTTGGAGTCTCTTAATATATGTCCCAAGTAAGCTACTTTTCTGTTTTTGATAATCTGCAGCAACTGTCTTTCTTCACTTGCCCTTCGTAGAACTTTTTCGTTGGTGGCATGGTCCATCCAGGGTATTCTTAGAAGTTTTCTTAGAGTCCACATTTCGAAAGCTTTTATACGATCCATTGATCTTACTTTCATTAAGCAGCTTTCTGACCCATATGTTACTATAGGCCAAATGTTGCATTTAACGCAATCTTAAGTTCAGAGGCACTTCTCGGCGAAGGAGGTAAGTATTAAACTTTATGAAAGTATTTCTGGCCACAGCAATTCGGATGTTTATTTCTTCATCACAGTCGCATTTCGCGTTTAAAGTGGACCCCAAATATTTGAATTTCTCAACTCTTTGGATTTGCTGGTTGTCGAATGAAAGACTTTCATTACCTCTATTCTGGCGACTTACTACCATTAATTTTGTTTTTGAAGCATTGATATTCAATCCGTATTCCTTCCCAACTCTGTTAATGTTATTGACTAGTATTTGCAGATCTAATATATTATCCGCTATAATCGCAGTATCATCAGCATACTTGACATTATTAATAGGTGTTCCGTTTATCCTTATACCTCTTGTTTCGTTTTCAAGTGTTTTTTGTTACCAGTATTATTATCGAGTTATTTAATCATATTTATTAAAAACTCTGTTATTAGGACATAGTTGTGGCATATAGAATAGTTCATCCTCTATAGCTTACCTGCGTTACATTATTGCCCTAATACAAACCGTGGCTCGGTGTGGTTGGATTGCGCTTAAGCGTCTATTTACGTGTCATATAGGTATGCCCTGATCAACGCGTTTATTCCACAAAGTTTAAACTACAATGGACCAACAACTGCAGGTAAACAAAGCTGACAGCGCGAATCTGTATTAACGTAATTAAAATACGGTCAGTAGTGAAAAATAAAACAAACAGGAAATACCGAGGTGGAAAAGTGAATATTAAACTACAATTAAAACACTGTAATGACCAACGAATTCGTTGGTAATGACGAAATCGCGTATTTATCACCAGTTTTAGAATCTCGGGCGTGTTACAGTTTGCTACTTTACACAAAAGTTTTTGTCATGTTAATTATGATTATAATGTTACAAAAACTGGCAGGACCTTTCGACGGGTAACGGAAATTATTACTGTGTGGCAGTAGAATTGATATAATAATTACATAGGAATATTGTCGGTTCAATTGACAGCTGTGTCCATTATTTGAATACACGCATAAAAATGAATTCTTGGACAAAGCATGTGCTTTCATGCAAGTATAATATATCTTCCTATATGCGCAAAGCTGTAATAATCTTAAATTAAGAATGTGATATTTTTTATCATTCATTGGCTGATCAACAGTTAATACACAGAAACAGGCAACATTGTGAGTTATTAACAAATGACTATGAGGCCTATTTATGAACCAAGATTATCGTATTCTCAATTGAGGTGCTCCACAATTCTCAAGCTGTTTGTATTCTTGATGGAAGTAATAGGAGCTCAGTTGGAAGATATTATATACTTACTAAAACTTTATGAAATGGTTGGTCGAATATTGAAATCAAAAATATATTCTTCTTGGTTCAAATTAACCACAATTACTCATCAACACATTTTTCTCGGAGCAAGAACAGATGTTCTTTTGTCACTATTACATATTTACAAGAATATCAGAATCCTTGAACTGAGAATAACTTTTTATGAGTGTAGCTTTGACTCCCAATACATCGACTGGAGGTATACATTTTTAACATACATAGTTAAGCTTATAAGATATTTGAAAACCATATATGGAGACAAATATTTTTATTGAGATGGTACTATACAATATGTCCGGTGTCGGAGCCTTTAGGGGGATAAAACAAGTTAATTTTTATCGACAAATCACCCCTCAAAAGTAGTTTTCTGCCATCATAATAAAATGGGAGTAATTTTTTTTTGTTTAATTGATGCACGGTACAGGTTCTCAAAAACAAAATAAGTCTCACTCGATAGGGAAACGTATGTAGACCATGAACTAATCGTAAATATTTTCCAAATTTCATTTCATATCAGGACAAAAAAATTGTAAAAAGAAAATAATTATGTAATTTTTTGCGTTTTTTTTAGTCTTTGTTTTTTCAAAAAATCTAAGCTGTTACCGTACATTTTTTTATTTTTTGGCGATAGTACATGGTGCTTCCTAAAAAATATACATGGTCATACATCATGGTCTACATAATGTTTCGCTATCGTATAAGACTTATTTTGTGTTTGTAGAGCCTCTACTCAGGAAACTATGCCTAAATTAGTACAACACTCGCGCATCAACTAAACAAAAAACAAAATGGCTGCCATTTTATGGTGGTGGGAGAAAAACTACTTTTGAGGGGTGATTTGTCCATAAAAATTAACATATTTTGTCCCCCTAAAGGCGCTGATACCGATGACCGGACACAATGTGTCTATGAACATAAAATAATGAAAAAAAAAAATTAATCTTTTATACAAACCTCAAGATAATATCTTATGTTTGTGTGCCAAATATTTATCACTTATACTTCTAATTGTTGTTTTTTTTATTCCAATGAGCTATAAATTGTGCAGGAGCGCCACATTTTATCTACAATAATTATAAAAGTGTACCAATTAATTGTATTTTGTCGATCGACAAAACTATTTATGTGTGCTTTTAAATGAAAACAAGCCAATTTACTTTTTAAAGTAGATAATTGCCGAAAGTCTATTTATGAAGAAAAATTACCCCAATTATCTTAACTGCCACTAATTTTATTAGTTATTTTAGATTACGCTTGGGATGACAATAAATCCTACTTACGACTTGTTTGCCATATAATTTGAATGATCTGGTGTCACTGATCGAAATTGGTGAAGATTATACCATATTCAGACTTGCGATTATACTATGTCTAAAGCCGTGTACACATTTGAGCGCACATTTTGCGTGCGTGCTCAATGTGTGTGTGATAAATATTCATTTTCTATTATTTGACACATTTTTTTCATATACTACTACTTTTTATTTCACAACAACTATCTACCATTGACGTACCAACAATAGTACAAAATACAAGTAGATTAATAAAAACGAAATTTTTGATAAAAGGAAGACATAAGCTTTTCTGTGATATATTACTCGACCAACGTTGCTATTAAAAAAAAGATGGCGGCGTTGCACTGAGCCGTGACGTCACATAACCTTGACAGGTCCTCTAAGAAACATAGTGTTCCGTTCATAACCTTAAAGTTTCATAATTATATGTTGATTCTTTCAAAGAAAATGCCTTGTTGCCAGACCTTCTCGCTATCTCGTATATAGCAGTGTCATACAGTAAGTTGTTTCACAATACCAGGAGAGCTTATGGCCAAAAAACCTAATATACCGGGTGTCCCAGAATTTCCTTGACACGTGATATTTTCGTAACGAAAAACGGTTCAAGCAAGAACTGAGTGGTACTTTTGAAGGTACTATAGGGTCTGTCATACCATGCATTCAAAACATTTTTTTTGTACGTCAACCCCTAAACTCACCCCCAACTTTTTTTTCAAATAGCACCCCACAGATTTTCCTACATAAATGATATCCCCATTTTATTTAAAATCTTGGGGTACCTTTTATTTTATATGCAAACTTATTTTTTCCGTAAAATCATAAGCATAAGGCAAATGAAATGATAATTTGTTTGACGCCTGATATTTTTGTAACAAAAACGGATAAAAAAGAAGAAAAGAAAAAGTGGATGTTTCAAGGGTAGTGAATGACCTATCATTCCTTGCTTATAAATCATTTTTTTCTTACTTAAACCCCTGGAATCCACCCCTAGCTTGTTCTTTCAAATTTCAATCCACAATTGACGATAAATTGCAGTAGGGGCATAAAAAGTAAGGCACTACGATAATTAAATTCAAGTAAAGAATTTATTCTTCCAGCCAAAATTGTGGATTGAAGTATGAAAGAACAAGCTAGGGGTGGATTCCAGGGGTTTAAGTAAGAAAAAAATGATTCGTAAGCAAGGAATGATAGGTCATTCACTACCCTTGAAACACCCACTTACTTTTCTTTTTTATCCGTTTTTGTTAACAAAAATATCAAGCGTCAAACAAATTATCATTTCATTTGTCTTATGCTTATGACTTTAAGGAAAAAATAAGTTTGCATATAAAATTAAAGGTACCACAAGATTTTAAATAAAATGGGGATATTATTTATGTAGGAAAACCTATGGGGTGCTATTTGAAAAAAATAGTTGGGGGTGAGTTTTAGGGGTTGACGTACAAAAAAAATGTTTTGAATGCATGGTATGATAGACCGTATAGTACCTTCAAAATTACCACTCATTTCTTGCTTGAACCGTTTTTCGTTACGAAAATATCACGAGTCAAGGAAATCTGGCGCACCCGGTATATGAGAAAATCTTGGGTTGTGGTCAAACATTTTGACAAATGACTCCATATAGGAGACCCTGGTGTTAACTGCCAAGCTTGCGGCAATGCTTATTGCCACCTTCAGAGCTTTAACGTTGAGGTTTGTAAATGTATTTAAGCCACGAATTTTACAATGCCTTTTAAGTAACATATAAAGGTCGTTTATGTGTTTTTTGTAATTTTACACTTATATGTTTGTTTAAAACATCGTGGCGATTACAGTAGAGCTGAAATTTTAAAGACTATGTACTCAATGCATTGCTGTTTTACATTTACAAATCTCAAGGTTAAAGCCCTGAAGATGGCAACAAGCATTGCCGACAGCTTGACACTTAACACCAGTGTCAACTTTATGCAGTAACCCACAGTCATTTTTCAAAATTCTTGCCCACAGCCCCAAGATTTTCTCATCTACAGTAAGTAAGAAAGCATAAATTGAACCAAAAATTTCACTCAACTATTATAACGCTCATACGGTCTGAGTTTGTAGCACAAAGTGTAAACGAATAAATTGCGGTGCTTCAAGAACAGAAGGCGCTAAATTAATTCCCACTTTTTAAATACGTTTACTAATGAGATCCTTATATCTTTTAAATTTTTAAAATGGGCTTCTCAGGCGCTCATTCAGCAAAATTGAATAGGACCGCAATTAACGCTAAATTACGAAAAAGGTGTGGTTTCCTTTTATAAGTTGAAAAATAGACATAATGTGTTATAACAGGACAAAAATTTTGTTCAGAGAGGTAGGTTACATTGGCGCAGCTAATCCTAGTTTTTCGTTGTGGGGGGATATTGCGATTGCGGAACTTTTTGATTTTGAGATGATACGTTTTTTGGCGTTTTATGATATCTACATAACGAAAGTCCACGTCACTCATATCCGTAGGTCTGTCTATTCTCAGTTACCGCTACATGGATTATTGTTGTGATGATTTTGGGTAGCGATATGGTGTTGGGTTTTAGTAGGTAATGCAGCTAAACTTTTGAAAATTGGTGCTTGGATGGCGGAGTAATTAGCAAAAAACAAAAAATTCAAATATTCCACAAACTTCGTTTGTAGGCGTTTTGGGGGTTTTAGGGGGCAAAACTGAAAAAATTTGTTGTATCCATAATAGGCTGTCCATTGACCTGTGAAAGAAAGATCCTGCGGCATAATCCACTTTTTTAGGCCCGTTCGAACTGTCCAAACCAAGGGACAGAAATTTTGTGATGTATATTAGATCGGTCTGTTTTGTATTATTTAATTGATTTTAATGAAATTTTCACGCAGTATTGTTACCGAGGCAAGGATAGAATATACGTATGGTTAGCGATAATAAAAAAACTAGAAATGTAAAAAAGCTCAAATTTTGTTTTTAGGCGATATGGAGGTTCCTAATTTAACTCTTCACACCGATAGGGAATAAAGAAGTATGGTGGTCGCAAAAACTACTACGAACTTGATCGTGATGCAATTCGTATAGCGTGGAGGAAATTGCAACAGTGTATCGTTGTTTGTACTCTCCCCAGTGGCGGAGGAGACATCAACATACGCTGAAATAATTTAAAATCGCTCAACTCGCCATAACATACCCCACCCCTTGCCGTGAACTGTGTGTCCCCGTTTTGTTGCTATAACTCCTTTTTCTATATTCCGTGGTCGATATAGGCATAACAAAGACTTTACGTTGAGATGAGCGGAATTTTCCGGGTCGCATCATTCTTTCAGATAGATAAGTTACGGTTTGGCCGAATAGCATACTGCTAAGGCCAGTTTGAAAAAATATTGCTCAATCTTCGTTTTTAGATGTCTTAGAGGTACCTGACCATTGTAGATATTTCTGTTGAGGATGCTGTAGAGACAGATGAACCACAAATTTTTTGTAAGCATCCATAATTTATGGGAAGTACTGAGTCAAGATACTTATGTATAAAGAATATCCTTTTTCGCACTTTTCGCAGTATTGTATTCATAAAATACCGAATTAATAATGGCCATCCGTTGGTTCAAACTGCAATATCTGGGTACACTAATTTAATGTTAACGTTTACTGATATATGTCTGCAGTAGGCTAGGAAAGATTTTTAGAGATTCCGATCCCTCTAAAATCTAATGAAAGAGATTTGAATGTCATTCAAAAAAATTTTAACTCGCATAAATTCTATGAATTGAGCTTTTAGACTCTTCTTTAATTTGATGTCCATTTTACCAGCAATTATCCTCTAATGACTTGTTTACCCTGTAGCTCAGGCCTTCCCATAGACATCTCATATGTTTCAAAAAATTATTCTAAATAGAAACAAAATATCTCTAATTACCCCCAAAATACCGGTGCTTTCCCATAAAACTGCCATCTACAGACATAAAGCCTAGAAAAGACACCACCTTACCCTTATAGTTTTCCCTAGGTGTAGGTGTAGAAAATTATAAGCAGTTCGGCTACCCTTCATTGCAACCAACTGCATAAATTGTGCAATGTTGCCATAGCGGGCAGTTTTGCTCCTAAACTACCTTCTACAAAAGATTTGCTTTTAGTATATTCGAAATTTCATCGATTAAATAATTTGCAATCTACCTACCTCCGTTTTCTGGACTATTCTAACGTAAATAGGAAGCTCTATACTTTGCATACCTTGGTAGGTACACAAAAAGGCTATTTTCATTGACATGCATCACGCATACTCTTCACTTGTCCGTTACTAACCGTACAAGGTTTACATGCTACAATGTAGGCAAGGCAGATTAGCAATAATTTTTCGTAATACTTTTTGTACCTCTATGTGACTTATTCAAATTACGCGGATAATTTAGAAGCCAATTACTATAATTGAGGTGATATTTTCTTTTAATTAGCATATAACAGTCGAGCCGAAACATTGTAATTAGTTCCTGCCTGGATGAGAGCTGTTAGGACATTATGAATTACTACTGGTTAATGACTGATATCAGAGGCTACGTTGAGTTTATATCAGAACGGTTAGTTGATTAAAACTTGTAATGGTGAAGCACGGAATGCAGGCCAGCATCAATGAAGTAGATTATGATGTAATTAGGTTGACAGTTTTATAATTTAGCTTCTATAAAATTTATTCAGGACTTTAGAAAAGTTGCAAAGTATAATAATAGCCTTGCAACTATCTATAAATTATTTCTGTTTTTTTCCTTTTCAAGGAGTTTTTGAACCTTTGTGCAATATATCCTGTAGTAGGCTTTTGGGGATGAGGTTCCAATTGCAAAAAGGAGAAAGAAAAACAAAGTTTTGTCTCAAAAAGTTGGTGGAAACGTTTCGACCACTTTGTGGTCTTCTTCAGTCATTTGTTTAATTTTTTTAAAAACTACAAAGACAATATTAACTAGCTACATACAATTTGATACTTATAACGTATACACCTTTCCAAAAAAACATTGATAAGCAGACCAATGATATAATAAAAAAAAGGGGAGGCGCAGGCTGTCAACAGCCCTGGACAGTAAGGCGTTCAGCACATTTTTTTTCGTTTTTTCATAACAGAAACGAAAATTTAACTTTAAATTGGAATAATATGTCCAGGTGGAGCACATGTAAAGGTGGTTGCAATCACAAAAAGGTTGCAGTGGCCACAGAATAACAATGTCAGACATATAACTCCACAGAACATTTACATTGAGAAAAATAACTTTACATGGATTAAAGAAATATGTAATTATATAGATTAATACAAAATTTATATGAAACTGGTGACATATGACTGTAAGGTGTTATAAATTTTTGATTTTTGTATCTATAGTTTTGTGTGTTTTGGTTTACTGGAATTGAAAATGTTTCAATCTTGAACTGCGAAATATTTGGAACATAAGTTTGTATGGAATGAAGGATTTTTGAGTTGTTATATGATGTTGTAATATATTGAGCTGAGATTTTTAATGTCTGTTTCATCATTAATACTATTTGCGTTTTTCTTAATATAGATCATTTTGAGCTCTTCTCTTTTATATGTATGTTGTTCAGTTTGTAATATTTGAGTTTCGTTGCAATTAAAGTTGTGTTTATGTGCTATTTCATGCTTGGATAATGCCGTTTTATTTTTTTTGTCATACTTATGTCCTTTGATTCTATTTTCTAAAAGTTGGGATATTTGGCCGATGTAGGAACGATTACAGTTATTACAGGAAATCTTGTATACTATATGTGTCATCTTATTTTTTTATGTTTTTGTTTTTAGTTCACTGAAAGTTTTTTGTAGAAGGTTATGGGCTTTATAACTGGTGGGGATATTATGGGTTTTCAAAACTTTTTGGATATTTTCTGAAAGATTTGTTATATAGGGAATTGTGCGATATTTTTGATTTGTGTTATTATTATTTTTATTTTTATTGGGCGTATTGCGTGGATTCTGGCTTTAAATTATTTTTTAGAAACTGACATGTATAAGGTCTCTATTTTACCAGTTAATCTAAATTAATTATTATTTTGACTCCATTGTAATCAACTAATCAATTTGTCAACAGCGCGTTTATCAGCATTGACGTCTTAGATGTCAATGGTTCTTAGATAAATCAAAAGGTAACACACAAACAATAAATAACAAGGCACCCTACCTAACCGACGAACATAGTGCACTTGCGTCACTATCATTGTGGATTTTTGTGAAGAGAGAGAAAACTGTGGGTTTGTAAAAGAGCGCGATGTTGCCAGCTTTCAATACGGTCTCTTAATTTCTGAAACAGTTTTAACGACCATGACTAAATAATTAATAAATAATTCAAACGATCACCAACCCTATTTTTTAATATAAACTTTGTAAGTTGCAACTAAGGAATATTGTTAACATTACTTATTTTTGCATCTACTCCTCAAATATGTTTATTCTAACTTTAGATACAAAAAGAAAACACAGATATAGGGGCCATGTTAAAATTTTAAACTTTTAATAGGTAGTTAAGAAATTTCTGAAATGATCAATGAGAAGTTCTGAATTTTTGAGGGTAGATTGAACTTACCAAAACTGAAAAAAACAATTAATTTCATCCACCAACAGCTCTTGTGCTCGAAATAACCTATGTTCAATTTTCTTAGCGAAATCTGTACTTTTTAGTTTATTTCCATGGTGAGTAGAAACATCGCGTATTATGGATATTCTTCAGATTCGGTGACATTAGAAAGCTTTTTTGTCTCAGTAACTTTTTCTTCCATCGCAAGTTTTTCTTTGACGTCCACGCTTTGAGCAGTCGAAGGTGAGCTTAGAGCAGTAAGTGAAGTGAAGGTTGCATCCTTGCCTGCGAATGAGTTGGCTTATGTTTGTGCAATGATCTGCAGATTCCTCCTAGGCATGAATCTACAGGTGGGACTGTTTGCCGGATGATCCCTATCACAGTTCGCACATTTGAGCACTTCTTGTCCTGTTTGAGGACACAGAGGTATAATGTAGCCTTGAGCACATTTCAGGCATTTTGGTGAAGCAGTATAGAAAGCCTTGATTCTGATAGACAGTCCCAAAAGTTCATGCTCATTAAACACTTTCTGGGATTTTTCAGTCTTTGATAGAATCACCACTACCAAAGGCATGGGCATTCCGCCATTGCGTTCAGAGGGCGTCATGCCTTTGTTTGGTGGAGTACCACACTAACAGTGGCGTGCCGAAAGGGCCCGCAGGGTCTGCGATGCGGGGGGGCCCGGGCATCCGGGGGGCCCCCGCTCAGGCTCGACTGCCTGCAGCAAGCTTTTTAATTAGTAATAACTCTAATAATTATACTTGTTTTATAGCGGCGGAATGTATCTACCTCATAATTTCCCATAATCAAATTAATTATATATTGCCTTATCAGTACCTATTTCATTGCAAAATTTGACAACACGACAACATGGTCCAACGTAGACGCCAAAACCGCTAGAACAAATGGCAACGTTACACTGACGCGACGCGTATGTGTGCCGTTAATCGATGGATAATAATCATATTCTTCGTAAAGTCTACGAATTCTTATTCTTCAAAAACTGGAAAGGAAAAAAAATAAAAATACCTCTAAAGTTGAGATCACACCAAATTTTTTCTATCTATGAACCGATTTGAAATAGCACCGTATACAGTTGTGCGGGGGGCCCCCTAAGACCTTGGCACGCCACTGCACACCAAGTGGGAAGATTGCGTAGTTTTGAGGATTTACTGCCACACGCACCTTTTTGTAAGACGCCACTGTCTCGAGGCTCTTGATCAAACCGAATACACTACTGAAATTGCAAAATTATTTTAATGAGTTTTTTCTCACGGACGTCACCGCGCGCAGTCTTCCTTTTTTGCTTGGAAATTTTTAATTAAAATGAGAGCGTACAAGACGGAGGGCAGGATAACAATACAGTTTTATTTTCTATTTTTTGTTGTGACTCTACCGGGTAATTTAAAAAATATAAAAATATAACGGCAGGGTTCGTGAACAGCTCATAAAGTTGCCGAGTAATTTTGCTTGTTGGGCGATTTTTCATTGTCGTTGTTAGATGCTGAATAGGGAGTTTTGTGTATGTGAAAAAAGGTTATGGCAAGACAAACAAAAGGTGAGACCACCCAGAGAGGTGTACCATTTATATAATTGCTTTGCAAATATAAATGTATATCCGGGAAACAACGTCACCTCCAGCAGTAGCTGTTTGAGGTGATAATAATTGATACTTTGAAATCACGACTACTGAAAACAGTAATCAAAACACACATCATGAAGTTCTTTTTTTATAACTGAGCAGACCGCGTAGGCAAAGCCTAAATACCAGAGTACTTCCCATAATTATACAGGGTGTCCTATGGCGAATGGAAAATACTTTAGGAGAATACATTTCTAACAAAAAATGTCATATAAAGTAGGGTCCGATTTTCAACTGTTTCAGAGATGAATTGATTTTTATAGATTTTCATTAAAATGACCTTCGAATGAAAACCCTAGTAGAAAAAAGATTTTTGTCGGATATTGGAATTTTTGGTATTATTCCTTAGAAATGATACTATGACATCATTGTCGACTAAAAAAAAGTGATCATGTGTCAAACACTTCGCGAAATCGCGAGTGTCAAAATCAGGATGTTTTGACATGTGACTTCAAAAACATTACAAAAAAAGGAATTTATCTTGAAGATATCACCAAATAATTAACCATGCACCTTACGGTAAACACTTGCCCATCTTTCTAGTTATATATTGGTACCACCAACTTGTTGTAAATGTCGTAAACATGGGCAATAGGTTCTTAAAACTGTATAATTTCAGAAGATGACAAGTTGTAATATAAAATGGATCCGTCTTAAAAAGTCGCGAGATATGAAGATGGTTAGAGGAACAAGTTTCGCATTAAGCATAGTGTTTTATGTTGCTGTACATCAAGGAAACTAGTATCACATTATAATGTGTAGAAATTCATATCTGTAATTTCTTCTTCGGTTAGCTATTTACTGGGTATATTCATTGATAGCAGAAGTAGTCTAGGCCTGTATTACAGCACTCTAATTTTACATACTCCTACATTATCACATGTTATAAACAGTAAACAACTTGCTACGTGCCTTGTATCTCGTCGCTATATGCAAAAATCATGTCTAGTCATCCAGTTGTGTGCTTCCTTTCTCTATTTTCGTTTTGTTTCCTATATATTTCTCGGGAACTTAATATCTTAAGCTACTTTTTCACAGCTGACACGTCCAGGATTGAATATTTAATGGAATTTTCCACAAAAGGTGTACAACCCAGATTTCACATGATTGCTTGACACACTGTCCAAGATTCTAAAGATTCTTGGCAACTCTGTGAGCCTGTAGATACATATAAGTTATAGAAACACAGTAATTATTTGAGATCACCATACGTGGCACGGGCGGTTATGCAAAAGTTAATTTTATAATAATATTTGAAAAAATGTACCCGAGATTTTTATATTGCAGTAAAAGTTGTGTGTTTGGGTAAAGAGTATGTGATTAAAATTTCAGAGTTTAAATGACATTCAAATTGTTCATCCCACAGAACTTTTTGCAAACAGAAAATAATAAAGATACAGTTCTATAGGTAGCATATCAAAGAAGAGGACTTTATACTTGATTAAAAAATGATTTAACAATAATGTCCTAATTTTATGCTTGTAAATAAATTGAATATATTTTTAGCTATCGCGTTTACTTAATTTTATAGTCTCTTTTATACATGAAAGTTTATCATTTTATACGAATTTAAAAAAATAAAATTATCTTAGATGACTTGGGCCAAATTAGACATTTTTTTTTAATTCACAGCTCCTTTGTTCATAACAATTCAGGAACCTACTGTGTGCCATTTAAAGTCGAATATTCAAAACTTTCGTCTGAAAAAAATCTGGCATAGTTGAGCACCCCTTTCTTAGAGATCCTTGGGGCTCAATAGGTTTCTGTGGGGCCTAAACATTATGATTTTGGTATCTCCCTCCCTTGTGAATATACAGAACATTCCGTTACTCTTGTTTTATACCGTCCATGGAAGTTTCAATATTTATTTACTCCTTTTTTCATATTTTGTACCCTGAGAGTAAATAAATTACTATTACTATTACCCTCTTCACATTCCTTCCAATTGAGTGACTTATAGTAGCGTAGTAGTAGTAGACTGTAGTTTAAAGACTCAGTTATTCATAAAATGTACTATTCAGTGACCCACTGCTTCTGTTAAGGGGCCTGGGTACACACAATTATACATATTATGTATTTGCTATGTAAAACACAGATTCCCATTTCGAACAGAACTCACTTGTTTTTCAACCTACATATACAATATTTCAGAAGGTGATAGTTAAGACCTCAATGAATGGCATCCAAGAGCATTTTTTTCAAAAAATGCATAATTATGCATTCTTCAAATGTCTGTAATTTAACAACTAAACACGATATCAAAATAAACCCATCACAGTGACAAAGCGCAAGCTTTCTTCTTCAATTTGCTTTTTGATTCATTACTGCACGTTTAAAGGTGACGTCAGGAGCTTCGAAATGCGAAATTCATTTTTATGGTGACCTTTGGACCCTATCTTTGGACCTTTTCAATACCTTTGGATTTTTGGACTTATCTCCGCTCATCTTAGACACACACACACACACTGGAGACAGGGAACAGGCGGCCACGCCTCCTCGCTCACACTAGAATACGTATTTTCTTAGATTCTTAATTTCGCACGCTATACCCTAGACCCTTAAGTCTCGTCAAAACACTCGTACTATTGACTTATCCATCCCGAAAAACTTAAATGTGTTCTCTCTCATCCTGGAAATAGCCACAATCCGACTCTGCAGAGTATAGAGGTAGACGGAAGAAGGACAAATTGATTGGGTTTCAGCTTCCTCGCGCCGAAGTGATTTCCCCTGGAAATTGAAAGTGTTTATAATTTGACCCAATTTGATTTTCTCAGATTTGCGCCGAAGGATGTAATTTCGGAGAAAATTTGGGGAAGAGTTGGGGTGAAGGCTGAGAAGTGATGATTTTTATTTGGGGTTGCGGTTCCTTCGTTAGACTGGTTAATGTCTGCTAATTGTTGGAAGAAGGATAGCTGTTGATCCTGAATCTGTTGACGTTTTTGCTTTTTTTTTTATTATTTTCTATTTATCTACCGATAATACATTCCAGTAAATGTTATCTAATGTGAAACATTATAATTCGTTATATTTATATTGACTGATCACTGCATTAGATTGAATAATAAACATACAAAAATATAATCAATATAAAAAAATAAATGTAAAGCCTATTTACTCGTATAACTGTCCAGCTTTTCCTTGGATAATTTACTACGTTTACACGTTTTCCTCAAAACGATTTACTGCAAAACACTTTAGTTAAAACCTATGTACACGATTTAAGGCGTTAAAACGGCATTTTAAAAATGAGGTTCAACGTGTCTTAAACCAGTTTTATATGCCGTAAAAACAGAGAAAACAGTTCAACTTGTTTTATGTTCGACCAGGCAGAGAATGTGAGAGATGGATGAGGCGGAAAAGGAGGGGGGGCACAGTCGGGCAAGCAGCCATTCATTGACAGACTAAGGTGTTGCCGGAAGTAGCAGATTATCTCAAATGCTTTTCAACCCTTTTCTTGTTCCGAAATATTCATACTGTTGTTCTTTAATAACTATATATTTTAATTAAAGATATTGCAGTATGTGTATTATACAGCAGTACGTGTTGTGAAAGTACGTGATGTAGAGTATTTTTATCATCGTTCAGTAACATTATAAGCAAATACTGAAAATAGCAGATCGTGAACTATGTATATTTCAAGCAGAACATCTGACAACAGCCCTATTTTTCTCCGCATTCTTTTGCCTCGCATTCTTTCCTTTACCAAACAATAGATGCAGTGGTGCCAACGACCACTTACAAGTTCAAAATTCCGTTTGCGAAATAAAGGTTGATGTTTGTGACAGCTAACCTTACTTCTAACATCTAACCGTTGTCAAAAAGCTGTCAAAAATTAAATTGCAGAAAAATTTTTCAATCAGCTGATTTAAATTGGTTCGCAAAATTGACGTTTAAACCCTCAAATAATGCGATTTTAGTTGAATCGTTTCAAAATAAAAACGGTTTAAGGAGACGTGTAAACGTAGTGATTGCAAACTTCCAGATTTACTCAGCTCAGGAAGCAGAAGTTTGGAAATATTGTTTATCATAATAGAGTATATTTTGCTTCCTTTTACATGAACATTTAGGCCTCTTCTAGGGTTAGTAGTTTGAGAATGAGAATTTCTTACAGGTGCTACTGTTTTGCTATCCACTTATCTGCTTAGTCCGAAAAACAATATTTAATTTTTTAAGGTCAGTGTTGTACATTTTTTGCTAATATTATTTGTGGGACAGCTGCTCAAGACGCCACTGGAAATGATAATTATCTGACTTGGCGTCTTATTGCAGTGAACAACACTGGCAAATTATAAGAAAAGGGAACAATGAAGTTTAATAAATTAATAAAAAATCAATTTTTTTCCAGACTTGGACACTCTGTGTCTTAAAAACGAAGCTTTTGCGCAATCATATTCATATGAAATTTCCACCTTAAAATCAGTTTTTCTATTGAGTGAAGTCCTCCTACTAAAACGTGGATCACCCTGTATCATCCATTTGCGATAGATGTCGCATTCACCAAAATTGAAAACGCATCAGTGAGTCCCATGATTCATCAAACCCGTTTAAAAAAATGAGTCGTGTATGCATGAAATTTAAATGCCGTGTAAAATTTTAGCGGTCTCTTAAATGTTATAAATGTTGACTACTCTAGCTTCCGTCCCATGCATATTTGATTTTCTGGAAATTGAAGTAGCTTCCTGGGATAATATCCCGCCAGAGAGCGGTTTCTGTTACACAACAGGCAAACCAGGTGCAATGCATTCCAAAACTTTACTAATATCTCTACTCGTGCTATTAGCATTAACGTCTAAACACAGGAACTTTAGTAATTCAGGTGCATGCTGTAAATATCCGGATCCCTAGGGTATCAAAATATATTATACACGAAGGAAGGGTGGTTACTCTGACCAGAGAATATTATTTATGCGATCATATTTTAAGTCCTCGATTAATCGGGCAGTGTCTAGCGTCGTATGATGAATTTATTCATTTATTCATTTATTTATTTATTTATCTGGCCTACTGAGGCCTACTGAGTTTAACAAGTTCCTGAAATCTAAGCATACAAACATTACAGAGTCGAAATTTAAAATGAAGATAAAAATAATTTTTGAAAAATCCAACCTGATTAAGGAACATTTTTCTCTGGACAAAACAATCTAGATTACAACAGTACCTATTTGTTGTCTAGCCTGGCTGTTGTGTGCAGTTTGAGTGCAAAAGATCATAGAAAACAACCAAGTCTCTATGTTTACGACAGGTTTCGGGCTTAGGCCAAATTTTTTCAACATGCATATTCTAACAAAGGCTTTGCCAAAGCTTTTCTATTGGTTATTGTTTAGCAAAAGCTTTGTATTGGGTATTGCCGGCTATGTTCATAAGTATCATCCAATAGTTTTAATCAATATTGAAAACAAAACGTCAAAGCTAGATTACACTTTTGTCAAAAATATTTTAGAATTAATGGATAAAAATCATAGCAGAAAATCAAAACAAAACGATTGATTTGCAAATTAATGCCAGGTTGTTCATGTTTAGCTTATAATTATTGTATAGTTACTAAATGCATCGTATGTGACAGGATCATTAAAGTAGTGTCAATCACAGCCACATTAATTAATGAATAATAATCCCACCTCAGTCAATCAGACTGATTATACTTGATTATACTTTTATGAAAAAACTTCCATCTACTGGATGCATGATTGTTATAGCCCTTCTCAAAGAAATATTCACAGAGGACTGGGTAAAAGCCACTGACTATACGACAGGTCTCCGGACTACAAAAAATAAGGTTATACTGTTGCCATCCGCATGCTTTGCCGTTAAGAAGGATAGGCAACCAGTAATACACACTTTTAACCCAGATCGGCCAACAGTTAAATCCTGTGTTTAGGTTTGTGAAATGCAACAAAATGTTATTTTTATCCATTTTTACTATAATACAAATGTATATTGCAGGTATTTATCATTATTATCGATAGTAAATTATTGTTTTATCAAAATAATGCAATACTTTGAATTTCCTGTCATCATTATTATTTGATAGACCAACAATCCAGTAATTAAATGTCCTGCTTTTGTGGAATCTGATTGGCTGAGATTCGCAGTTGCTAAGCTCTTTGTTAAACAAGAAAATGCAATTTTTCACCCATTTAGGATAGAAAATCAGTGTGGAAAAAATACTAGATGGTTCATAATGGTCGATTGTATATAAAGCATGCCATTTTCACCTTTTTGAGGTAAACTTCAAGAGAAACCCATAATTTTCAGAGAACTTTGACAGATGCATGCTCTTGAATGGGCTCCTCTTATTGGTCAAAGCTTTTGGCCAATCACAGCCTTTGGCCAATAACGGGCAATATTTGAACACTTATTTCAATAAAAAGTGATATTTTCCTATGTTTTTGTATTCCGTTTGAACCAGTTAAGATTTTTTTATGGTCGGCCTCCCGCAAAGTTTGAAACCCTATGGCGCTGCAGAAGCGCTGCGAGTGGATAAGTGTCGGTTCATACATAGAGATTCTACTTTTCTCGAAAACGAATCGACCGATTTAAAAAATCAAACTTCAAAATAAAGTACTTTGACATTTGAAACAAGATATTACTCGACATCCTTGTCGTTTAAATTTTTTAGGGAGGGGGTACAAGGGGGTGAAATAGTCTTTGGTTAAAAGGCTGTCCCCGTCGACAGATCTCTTGACGTGTCTCGGCGGTTTTTATTTTAATCAGCGGTTTTCGAGATACCCGGGGTGAGAAGTTTTCAAACGAACTCCCTGTATACATCAAAAGCATCTGCAGTAATAAACAGTCTTAAATGTGGGAGTAAATTCTGTTCCATTCCAAACTTAAATTGTAGCAGTCGATTTGACGCCGAGCTAAAACCCTTTGAAGTTTTACGCGCTATGAGCAAACAACTTTGCTTCGAGTACAATAAGCGAACTTTTGCTTTCAACGTAACAGCAAGCAATTTTTCTCAAAGCGGATACAAGCAAAAGAACTAACAGCTAATATCCATTTGTTTCTTTGTAGGTAAGTGCCTTTTACTGTGACCGATTCTGCTGGCTACTACCCATGCCATGTAGGTAAGTTTATGGTAATTGTTTTTCCTTCTCGTACGGATGCCGTCCGTTTTCAGTACAAGTCAGTAGCATTTATTGCAGAGGTTCGGATTCGATGTGTACTGCTATAGATTTCTTGTGAAAGTTACATGTTAGACTCGATTCAGACGTACTCGTACACAGCGTTTTTTGATAATCCCGTAGAAACATCGGTTACTCTATTAGATCAGGGATATTTCATCATCATCGTAGTCACAATGTCTTAACAGACATGTTGTGAACTCGTAAAATGCATTAAGTCGGAGCTAGAGTATTGCCGACACGAATATTATCAATAGTTTTGAGAACTGTAGCTCGCCATCGTTCGCGATTTACTGTCAGTTCAGTGGCGCTCTTGATACTAATGTCTAGCAACTGTTTCATCGTATCCACCCAGCGTGTAGGGGAACGGCCAAGGCGCCGCCCACTCGGGGCGTCACCCTGAACTACAAGTTTCTCCATATTATCGCTTCTGTGAATATGTCCGAAGAATGTAAGCATTCTCATCGACACAATGGAGGATAGTCTCTTTGGATTACCGAGCTCATCCAGTATGGAAACATTAGTTCGATGTGCAGTATAAGGAATAAGGGATATTTACTGTAATGAGAATTCGGCTGATTCACAATACTTTAATAAAATGAATATTTGAGTGTCCCTCAGGTACTATTTTGTGTTTCACAGTCATTCGATATCCGAGTAACAAAATGTCCTCATGACATTTCTTTGCAGTTAAGGCGATTTTGTAGAATAATTTTGGGGTAAGGTGTTTTCTGTTTCTGAAACAATCAGAAAAATGTCCGAAAAAAAATACGAAACACTGGCACAGAACAATAACAGACATTAAAAAACGTAAGCATAAGCAAAACAAAATGACTTATATTTGACAACATCGCTAAATATTAAATTTTCCGACCCTCTAGTAAGTGTTCTCTATATGAAACAGATGCACAAGGACACAGAAAACTGGCAATGGCGTGCTGTTATATAAACCTACAACCTTCTCTCTCTTTATAAAAAGCCATAGTGACATTTGTGTATTATCTTTGATTTATTTGAAAACCATTGACGTCTAAAGTGGGTGACACACGTACTAACTTTAAGTACGCGGTTTTTTAATTCGCGAACTTACTCGGCTCGACGTCGGTGAAATACATGAAGCTGAAATCACTCGTTTTGATGATTTTCCTCAATAAACAAAACTTTTAACAAACGCCAAACACAACAAGCATTGCGCATCGATGGCCTGCCGATACAAAGTGGAGGCTCGCGGCTCGCAGTACGAGCCGAGACAAGCTGCGAGCAAGGTTTCAAACCAGTTGGATCGCCGGCGGTTTACGTGACGGTTTTAAAGTACGCGTAATTACGGTGACACACAGGCGAAAAAGGTCATCGAGCCATAAGTACGCGTACTTGCTCGTACGTGTATCACCCCTTTCAGACGTGAATGCTGAGAGAAACGTGCTGTTGACAAATAGATTATGTATTTATAATGGAGTCAAAATGATAGCTAATTCAGATTATCTGATATTTTAAAATAGAGAACTTATAAACATCTAGGTTATATAAAAAGAATTTATAAATAATTGCAAGATTTTTATTACACTTTGCAACCTTCCTAAAGTCCAGAATAAATGTCATAAGAAGTTAGTGCTCCTTCTTACACTCGTCCAATCTCGATTCCTGTCTATAGCGAAGTGTAGAGCAGTTGAGTCAACGTCAAAGATCACTGAATTCTGCATAAGAATTTTTGACGCAAATACTGCTTACTATTGTCTCAAATAGCATGGAGAATGTGCTAAAAGCATGAGTTATTATATCTGTCATTGTTGCCTTTTACACTCAGGCTTAGGCTTATTGTGGAAGCATTAGAAAATTACACCTTATGACATTATTTATTGAGTTACCCCCCCCCCACCCCTTTTTATCACCGCAGCGGGACCAAAAACTAGATTTTTGTTTCTAATGATAACCTTTTTATAGTGACCAAGTTTGACGAAAATCGGAAAACTTTGGTTTTTTTATTTCCACATGTGTGTGTGTGTGTCTGTCTGTACGTATAAAGGTCCTTTCGAGTTGAAAAGGTTTTGGTCGGACAATGGGGGTGGAAAAGGGTAAAAGAGAATGTGTCTAAAACTATATATCTCATGTTATTTTTTTCTAAAATTGAGGTTAAAAAATTCAGAAAATTGAAATATTCAAATATGATTAACTGCTGTATGCACGGAATTGTTTGATATTAGGCAGTCGTAAATCACTTAAAGATGCCTACCTCAAAATAATATTACTGTTCGATTGAGCACTCAAGGGTTAAAGGGAGTGGCGGTTGCACAAAAAAAAGTTGTCTAAACAGGGGATGAACAACAACCACTTGAGTCGGGGAAGTTCCTAGAACGAGCTCTACCTCATTCAACGTCCACATTTTTACTTAACGGCACTGCCTGAAGATTAGTGTTTCTTTCGACTGATGATTTTTAATCCGCCTCGTCTCTAAAATACCTGCTCTATACAACCTACCACTGTTTATATAATTTTTTATGAAGCAGCAGAGTAGCGTGTAAAAATGAACAGCTTGATTGGACTCAAAAAAATCTTTAGACTAACCGTTCATAAATACCTACCGCGCTTGATGGATGATGGTTCCTTTCAGTGTGAAACGTTTGTTTATTTCCTCTTACAAAGCGAATCGTTAATCAACGTTGAAGTGGTTCATTTCCTGGACACCGGTCTATCCATTAAAGTGAATATATGCGTTTTGAAATGTTTAGACAACCCTAAAATATACCTATTGTTAATTTGTCCTTTATATGCGACACACACGTGCTTAGCATATGTTGACCCAGAACGTGGAAGAAGTGTGGTAGAACTTTGTTAGTAGATATAAGGCAAAATATTATGATTTAAGTTCAAATTTTCCATCTTCTATATTTTTTTCGTCTATTTATTATTTTCTATTTTTATTTCATTTCCACAGGAGTAAGTAGCATACAGAAATCGTTCTGATATCGTTCATCATCATTATAGTCACAGTGTCTTAACAGACATGTTGTGAACTCGTAAAGTGCATTAATTCGGAGCTAGAGTATTGCCGACACGAATATTACCAATAGTTTTGAGAACTGTAGCTCGCCATCGTTCGCGACTTACTGTCAGTTCAGTGGCGCTCTTGATACTCATATCCAGCAACTGTTTCGTCGTATCCATTCAGCGTGTAGGGGAAAGGCCACGGCGGGCGCCGCCCACTCGGGGCGTGCCCCTGAACTACAAGTTTGTCCATATTATCGCTTCTGTGAATATGTCCAAAGAATGTAAGCATTCTCGTCGACACAATGGAGGATAGTCTCTTTGGATTACCAAGCTCATCCATTATGGAAACATTAGTTCCATGTCGTTCTTATGCCTATTAAATTAGATTATTAAATAAGGAATCTGCATCGGTATTCTGTAACTTAGAAACGTGTATCTATGCACTATGTACTATGGGATCGGGTGGCTTCGTAAATATGTCAGGATAGTAGGCACTTTGTTGTAGGGACCAGAAACTGCCCGATCGTCATGGTGATAGAAACAAGTTTCTATCTCTTAGGGTCGTATTCATAGTCAATACTTAAAGCTCCCTTAATACTTGAGGGTCCGCTCAGTGAGAGGTTTTGTGTATCGAAACCTTACTTGAGGGTCCCTTACGTAAGACTCCTTGAGTAATACCCAAGTAACGAAATGTCAACATCACATGTCTACATAACATTTCGTTGCAGTCAGGGCGATTTTGTAGGTTAAGTTTGGGATATGGTGTTGTCAGTTTCTGTCACACCCGAAAAAATGTCCGGCACAAAACACTAAGGGTCGTATTCATAGTAGATACTTGAGGGTCCTTTAATACTTGAGGGACCCTTACGTAAGGCTCCCTTGAGTAATGCTCAAGTAACGAAATGTTAACATGACATCCCTCCTCCAGCATTCCTTCTTTTGGAGAACTTCGCCGCTGTGGAATCAGCTGCCGGGGAATTTGTTTACCCACTGCTACAAGCTGCAGCGTTTCAAATCTAACGTGGACCGACACCTATCCTCCCACAGCGCTTCTACAGCGCCATAGGCTTTCAGCCTTTGCGGGAGGCTGACCATAAAAAAAATCTCAACATGACATTTCGTTACAGACAAGGCGATTTTGTAGGTTAAGTTTGGAGTACGGTGTTGTCAATTTCTGTCTCATCCGGAAAAATGTCCGACATAAAACACGAAATACTGATACAAAACAAAAAGGATAACAGAAAACATGAAAATGTGTAGGCATATGCATAACAAATTGACTTATATTTGAAATATGACAACGTCGCTGAATGAACCCCGCCGTCAGATAGATGTTATCTAGGAAACAGATACACAAGGAAAGCCACACTTGAGGGTCCCTCAAGTATATCCCTTGAGTGTCACGTAAGGAAACCTTAAGTATTACTCATGGGACGACTATGAAGTTACAAAGTACCGGCGCTGTTCATTTGCCATGTTGCGTCTCCGCATTACAAGCTCGTGTGCCTTGAGGGCCTAGATGGATACCAGGACAATTTCCTCTTCGGGAATCCGTTTGTACCTAGTTTATCATCTACTACTACTACTACTACTACTACTCATCTACTCATGTTCCTTCTAAGGTTAAAAATAGGTGATGATATTCTCCATAAAATTGTCTCTCTTGATTTACTGAATGTATTTCTTGTCTTTTTCTTTGCATTTAAAGAAAACGTCATCCATCGTCATCGGAGGAAGTATGCCTTTACAAAATTTGCTTTTCTACTGACCGGTGACCAGCGTTCTTTATGGTCTCACCAACAAGAAACTCTGCACCGGTACTCGGCGCCAACAATAAGCGCTGATTAACCTTTCTTCTTCTGTGTGTTTACCCTAAGAGAGCTGTTCAAACTGATGCCTAGGATTCTCGCAAAACTGGCTTGTTCCACCACAAACTGTGGTCAAAGTCACAATTTGCATGACCGAAACGTATGCAGGAGGGTATCGTCTAATGACTCGTGTTGGCGAAACGCCAAGCAGTGGCGGCGGAGCGTGTCGACGCCGGCCGAACAGCCTAAGAACCAACAGTTCATCGGATCATGGCCGCGAAAGTCTTACTCGATACATATACAGCATATTCTAAAGCACCGTACATTAACAAATACAAGTAGGGTCACTGTAAGCTCCGCCCCCAATGTGGTCTTTCCAGCTGTGCTCTCGGATGCCACGCAAGCTGGCGAATTCTGGCGCCCGGCGATCTCGAGCAGTAGCCGAACGCTAACAGCTGCGGTTTACAGGGTCAGTCCACCTAACACCACCTAACACGCGACACGGTGCACGGGATACAATCGGTCGGATCTACCGGGGTGCCTAAATAAGTAGTGTTTGAGTGTTATTGAGCGTTTTGCGCGTATTTCACAAAAAAATGCCGGCGACATGCTCTGTATATGGCCCCATTGTTTTTTTATATTTGTGCCTACGTATTTCCATTGATTTTTAAAATATCTGTTTTTAATACTTTAATTTTATTATTGACTTGATTCTTAAGTTTTATAAATTTATTTTCCAAATTCGGGTTTCCCGGTTCTTTAGCTTTTTGTTTATAAATTTTGACTCGGCTTTCAATCATCTCGAAAATTTCTTGATTTATCCAGTCGTTATTTTCAAGTATCTTATACGTCTTTTCGAATTCCAAATCTTTTTTACAAGAAGTGATTAAGTCAACTAGTTCCTGAAATGATTGAACTTCTGTAGTTTAAATATTCTTTTCAAATTTTGAGATGTTTTTTATGATCTATTCTGTTTACTTCTTTTCTATATTTTGTCGCAAGTACTTTTATGTTTACACCTAAGGCTATTGACAACAAATTATGAATGATCAGACTGTTATTGTTACTTACTTAACGTTACTTAATCGTACATTTCAAATTACTACATCTATCTGACAAAACATGATCTATCATACTCCTTGAGCTATTTGCCACCCAGTAGCTGCATCTGTAGTTATTGGGTTGAATGGTTTATGGAATGATAAATTATAATTATATTCTATTTATACTATAGAATTCATTTCTAATGACCCCCGTATAAGTAAAGTGAACGTCGACCGTTGACGTCGACAATATCGCACAGTCGGATTCCCTGTAAGTAAACGATATCGCACGAAGGGAACCACTCTGAGTTCGAGGCGGCTCGCATTTGTGAGACTCACATCAAAGTCGGCACGGCGCGGCGAGTGACCCTACTTTTCTTTGTTAATGTACGGTGTCTAAAGCTACCGTTACTGCTCTAGTACTACATTTTCCTTTTTTCCAGAAAAATCATACGATGACCACACTAACCCCAAACGCGATTTATAACATCGACCTCAAATGAGATTCCAACACCTGCCCGATTTGTCACCTATCTACGGTGCGTGCGTAAATTAATGATAAATAAAAGCCGCACACAGTGACTGTTCTAGTCGCCGGCGCTGCATACATTCGGTTGCGTAACTTCGCAGGTTAAAAATAAACAGTCATTGACCGTTTTAAAGCTTTGCCGTATTCAAAATGTTGCACCGGGTGTTGCGAAATGGACACCGCGCACCCGTCTCAAAGGTTACGCGCGATCCGGATCGTGAAATCGGACATGATATTGTTTTTAATGAGTTTTGTACAGGGTGAGTCAATTATTACATGGAGGAGCATATGCCTGATTTAAAGATTCAAAAAAAATGTTAATACAAATATTATACGACACGTTTTGACGCATATTTATAAAATACTAGCAGTTATGCAGGGTGCGAGCTCTCTCCTTTTATCTTTGTAACTAGGACTCTCTATGTGTATTTGAACTTCACGAAAAATTTTGAATATTATATCATTTTAATCATCTTTATATTTCATAACCATACACCATTTTTGGTATAAGTAGATATCAGAGAAAACTTGAATATAGCAGCGATTATAAAACGTAGAAGACGGTGGCTTTATTGTATGACTAAAGCTTAATTCAGATGTACACAACATCTGACGATACGACGATACGAAACTGTGCCTATTGGTTGAAATATTTTGATTTGACATCACTTTTAATATTTCAACCAATAGGAACAGTTTTGTACCGACGCGTTGTCTCGACAATCAAATTTGGATTGTTTTTGTATTAATCAATAGATCAATAAGGAAACTTCAATTAGAAATAACTTGATCTTTTTCAATAGGGAATGCCTAATTTTTTTTGCATACGATCAGTTGCAAAATTTAATAGCATCTGTAATACTGTAATATCAATTACTGGCAACCTAGTAGGCCACGAGATATAAAAAACATGTTCAGATGGAAAAATACACAGGTAACCTAGTAGAGAGGCGAACTAGTAAAGGGACAGGATTATGAAAATTCACGGTCAAGGTCAAAGATAAGCTGAAGTTAGGACAGAAGTGGCTACTCTGCACAGCGTATTAGCTACTAAAATATACTGGAGATTAAAAATTTCCAGGACCATCAAAAAACTTTCTAATGAAAGGAAAACTATCAGCGGTTGATGCTGGCATCATCAGCACGCAATTTCACATTTAATGAGATAAAAAAATAGTAATTTTCGTCAAAGTCAAAAGTAACGATACCTCTGGAGCCATTCAAAAATTTCACTATCTATGAGCAAGATCGCAAGAAAGGAATATTGATAAATCAGATTTTAACTTTCGGTTAGGTAGATTATGTTTTATGATTTGAACTTATTTTAATTAATTCTTTATTTTATGCGATCTTGCCAGTAGCTAGGTACTGAAGAATTTTTCAGAAAAGCTGTCACAGGTTTTGACTTGACATAATTGGATACTTTGTTATATCATTCAGTGTGAACATTTATTCTGAAGATATTAAACTGCCGGCAACATCTGGTAGTTTTCCTTCCATTGAAAAATGTTTAATGGTTTTGGAAATTGTCTACCATTGCTCTAGGTAGTAGGCTGTAAAGAATATCCATTTCTGTCGTATACTTCAGCATTTCTTTGACCCTAGATATGCTACTGCTCTTGTTTCTGGTTAGAGTAGATTTGTTGTAAGTAATTTTTATAATCTTGTCTCATTACTCTAGTTCGTATAATATCTCTGCTAAGTTATTGCTTTCTTCCATCTGAAAAAAGGTTTTTGTTTGAATATCATGGCCTGCTAGGTGCTTATAGGTAGGAAAATTGAATAACACTGATTTGATAAAAAACATTTAAGTCACATGAAAACTACGAGAGACTGATACTAACAACCTTATATCGTTAGAAAGGCTATCAAATTTTAAATTTGTTGCTATAAAAATAATAGGCCTTCTTCCCCATAAACAAAATCTCTAATTGAATTTTTTGTAATTAATCTGCCGATTTGTCCAAGTACAAAAATAATTCAAATTTGACAGTCTAAGCTAATCTGACGCATTACATATATTTAGTTGTATGGCAAAGTCACAGCCTTGTATGATTAATAATCGATATTAATTTTTTTTCTGATATCTACTTATATACCAAAAATGGTGTTTTGCACCTAAACGATTTGTTTTAAGTCCCACTTGTGATTCATAAACACAACATCGGTATGTCGCGCTTTTATTAGTATAAAAGTCATTATTGTTAAAATTTAGTCTAAATCGACATACATGCAACCTCACATAGTTGTTTTTCTGTGAAGAGCTATCATGTGGTCCACAAAACTCCGAGGCGTTAAACTTGACTCACCCTGCATGAATCCTAAAGATCATGTGAGAATGTGCCATATTGTCTGTCCTGCCACTCCAATGCTACACTTTTTTTCTCTTAGTATTGTTTGTGCTTGTAGGTATGATTATCTTTTAATGTTTTGCTGGCTTACTAGCTGCTATAATATATGAATCCTAAGGATCAGGTGACTATGAGCAGTGTGGTATTGTATCCTTAAGCCACTCCAATACTTCATTTCAATGTTTTTCTCGCGTACTACTTGCTTATGCTTGTTCGTATAAAACTGCCATCTTCACGTATTATCGAGCGTAATTCAGTCGGTCCAATTTCGCGAACAGTGTACATGGAAAAAGGAACTTTCTTGGGCTGTAATTCCATCCGAGTATCCGTGTATGTTTTCTCTGCACTTGCCAGAGCTATAATAAATCATCAAATGTTGGTGCTTGCTGCTTGGAACTTGCTGTCGAAAAACCTTACGCTTCTCTCGTATTTATATTTACTGCCAGTACTTCGACTGTAGCTGTCAACAGTGAAACGCTGATAAATCGTTGTTGAATAAATAAGTTCACCAACGGTCTGCAGTAAAAGTCCAGTAACTTTCAAGGCAAGATTTCTGTAGATTTATAGTTATTATCACGATCAACCAAATTATATCACCTTATCAAAGCTGTCAATAAAGAGTAAACATGAAGGTATGATCTCCAATTATTAATATTACAAACGACAACAGCTATTTGTAATATTAGAGCCAGTGGTGATTAAAATGTGGCTCTCCACTATCCACTCTAGCGCATTTTCTGAAAATTGATGATTGAATTCGTAAAATCAATATCTTAGTATTCATTGAACCGCTGCTTTACACTTAATGATGATTTATGAAATTATATTGATTCAGAAGACCATAATTTCGCCATGTTTTACCCCCAAAGTTTAATGTTAGTTCTTTTACTATTTACTCTTCAAAAGTTTTATCCAACCTAAAAATTGTAACAGTGAAGTATTGAGATAAACAGACATTGAAAACATATCCGTATTGCTCTACATACTAGCATTATTCTGTAGTTATTCAATAGTTTGAGACTAAAAATAGGAGCTAAGCAAACATAAGCCTTATCAACCATTTAGTCTATATTATCCGCTACAGTACCTTAAAAAATTCACTAATTGAAGTTTATCGCCAAAACATACGAGTTAATAACGTGTGAATGATATGTTACCGCTAGTGTAAAGTGCTAAAAAATGTGTAAACAATGGTGGTTGTCATTGGTGTCTATCCGTATTTGAAAAATATGAAATATGCGTACTTCAACGTTTGTACATTAGATAGGCATTTAAAAGAAGTATCGGTAACATACTGTGTAGAGTGGGGTGACTGCACTTGGTTTCCTTTACAAGCTGATAATTGCCATTACTACAGTGTACATGAAAGACCTTCGATGTGAAATTCTTAGTAATCCACAGCAATGTCATCGGTAGCTAGACCTGTTCTAGTAATTTTACATAAGATCACTTACTATAAGAGAACTACATGATGAACGATTGAAAGGGAGAGTCTTTCTGGTGAGAAGAGCCACCAACCCATAGGCGTACAAGCAGAGCTTTTGCACCTTTACTTTCTCTAGTTCCCAAGTTCAGCCCCCATCGTAAAGGTGAGGATGGTTCAAGAACACTTGAGCGAGATATAATGGATGCCAAGAACTCCTCCTCCTCTCCTCAGTGTGCAAACGTCGTGTCGCTTGCCATCCGTCACACACAAGTGACGTCTAAAGGTGTGGCCAGATTGCAGGATAACAATTAATTTAGCCCCTTCTGTCCAGTGTCCACCTCAGCCAGAGGTCCCATAATAAGCTCTCTACCTTGACGGAGATGTCCAGAGATTACTCATTACATCTCATAAGTTCTTGCCTTTGCAACCACGCCTCTGCTTGCTTCCTGATCGTACCTAAAGCTATCCTCATAGCCGGCTCAGAAAATTATTTCTCGACCCTCACCTTGCAAGCGCGCCCGCTGTTTCATTACCGCAAGTCCAGCATGGCTCAGCAGCCACATCACACCTGATGTCGATGTTGTCCAAGACCTTTGTACTTTGCAGAACGAACCTAGATCCAATCCAATCCAATTTGTTTGTATCAATGACAAATATTGCCATCTCGAATGTGATGCTTGTATGAGGTATAGGCATATATTTATACACATATGATAATTTAGCTAACCTATTGCATTTTTATCCCATCCATTGATTTTTCCTGGCTTGTATTTTTGGAGTTGATCCGTCCTGTCTCGTCTTTCGCCTAGACTGAAGACGAAACTTCTGCAGTCTTCCTTTCTTGAATAAATGCATTAACATGATGACGGATACATAAAATTTTAACGTAATGATTCGAAACTTTCAATGCAGTTTCGTGAACCCAATAGGCACAAGCTTAAACGGAGTACTAAGAACTACATAATTTTATTAGATGAAGAAGGATGACAGACAATTTTTATTATGCTTTTATATGCTTCAATAAAATTATCGAAAACCCCTCTTGCGCTGCCAATGACCCAATTCGACACATTTTTTAGTGGGACGTAATTGAAAGCATTGTTGCTAAAAACTCGGACAACGCAATGTTAAACTTTCATGAATGAATGCTTTGAAGCCGGTATGAAATAATGAAGTGTTGCAATAATGAAGTGTTGCCTTATTGATTGCAATATAATATCGTGACTTTGAAATAAATTGTAGTTACGTTACTTTTGGCTGTGCGTGAGGTGGAACAGTTAGATGCTATCACTGGATAGTTTACTGAATGTGGAAGTGGGAACGTCTGAAAATCATGACGTCTGTATTATTATCTACAACTGAGACAATATACACGTAGAATATACAAGATACTTGGAAAAGCCTTAAGCTTATCCAACAAGGGATATGAACTAGAACAGTATTACAAGGTCGCATTCATAGTTGGCACACAAAAAAACCCTCAAGACTTGGGTATCTCTTATCAGCGTAGATATCAAAACAATTGTCCAGTGGGAATTAGCAAATAAAGTACAGTTTAACGTACAGAAAACTCAGGCAACACCGCTGACAAGGAAGTCTCACGTTGGCTTACCAACTGTGGTAGTGGAGGGTCACCCAATAGTGTAGTCACCTTCCGTCAAGCTTTTGGGGATCAACGTCAACAATAACATGTCTTGGCACGACCACGTCGTCAGTATTGCTAAAACGGCATCCCACAAGCTTGGAGTTTTGTTCCGCTGTAGGAAGCTTCTTCAGTAGAGAGTAATTAGACTAATCGATATGCCTAATCTCACAAAGAACCTCTAGAAAACAGATGCTCAAGTACATACTTAAGTATTACTCATGTGGCTACTACAGAAACGACTCTGAATAGGGCCCTTAGATGTTCAAAAGTGATGACGCTACTCGTCTGTAGCTGTCAAATCGGTCCGGAGCAACTTTGCCTTTTGTGTCATACAAATGTGGTGTATGAGGTTCGATCACTTGTCCAAGTCCCTTCTCTCAAACGTCAAATCGCTCAGGTCATTACATGGAATCCAAGCAAACTAGTGAACAAAGTAGCGATTCATCAAGTCAAGTAGCTTGATTTTTCACAAACTACTGGACTTGACTTTAAAACCAAGTTCTTCTTGATATCACTATTGACTTGAATTAATTTTCGATCATTATTGCTTGACATAATGTCAAGTGATTTCAGGCTACTTGATATTACTAGAATGGTACTTGACTCGCTTGTTCTGTAATGACAAATGATTCGTTAACAAAAAAAATCAAATAGTTTTGTTGGTGTAGTGTGTCAATCTTGCGTTCAGATAAAGATATTGTCTCTAATTTTCAAAGCTGAGTTATAAAAAGTAATGAGTGATTTTCCGAAATAAATTTGGAGCCCTTTCATAGCGGTGTGTCAGAAAAGTAGGCTTATATCAAAAACTGATCCCCGACCAAGAACTGATTCCCTAAAAAGATAGTAGGATGAGAAAAAAAGTGAAGAATTATAGACTACTTCATTGTCGAGGAGGACCCAAATTTTAAGAAAAAAATTGATGAATAAACAGTATGTACCTTATGTTCCACAAAAGCTGGTTTTTTCAGAAGGAGGAGATGACTCGATGGCAGTAAACTGACAAATATTTATCTTGTCTTTGAGCTAACAGTTTTGAAAATCTTTAGAGTGATGGAGCAGACAAAGAACGTTTCTCCAATCTTATCCACAATGGTCAGATATTGTTTAGCCACACTAGCGTCTTCAGTTCCCGTTGAAAGACAGTTTTCCAGAGTGTTATAAAAACCCATTAGAAGCTCTTTGTGTATCAGATCCTGAATAATAAATAACAGGATTAATAATAAAGACCTATGCAACTTTACAGATGAATGACTGTTATACTCCGCGATACTGGTTTTAAAAGAATATTCAACTGGTTCAGTAGTCGACTACTAACAGTTAGTTTCAACAAAACACACATTGTTCCATTCGCGCCGTACGCAAACGGCTTACCAAAATCCACCAGTTTACAAATTAGTTGTAGGCAGGTAGCGCCTATATCAATGGTCACCAGGATCAATTACTAGATTGCCATATCAAATGGAAGCAACATTCAAAATATGATGTCAAAAAGATAGGTTACGTTATAGGCAAATTTAAACTCCGTTCGACTATACTTACCTACATATGAACAGATGATTATTGTTTACATTGTACTTGTTCGTAGTCATATTCGTTATTGTACTGTGGCGTGGGGAGCTGCAAACAAAAATTCTAGATATCCGCCAACCATTTTTCATGTCTTTAGGTATTTACCAACATAAAAACAAATCAAAGTTGACAGAACACAAACATGACATGAAGTATAAATCTAATGTTGTACCAAAGGCAGGAAAAAAATACTTTATTACGAAGTAATAGGTTTCTTGCCTCAAGACCAATGAGATACCAGGTAGCATAAAGTGTCTAATGCCTTTAAATTAATTCAAGTATAGTTAAAAAGAGTGGATAGTGAATAATAATCGCGTTTAAATGCATCAACTTATTCACATATGTAATACCTATTATTACTCAAATCTATAGAAACATAATATTTAAATATGAATATTCCTGAATTTACCCTTATCTGTTGCTTCCATTTTATAATCACTACCCTATACTCAAGTACAAGTTTTTATTTTTTTGGGTCACTTGTTGCTTATTGTATTATCTATTTTATATTTACAATAAACTACGCAAGATACGCGTTTATGATTTCCTGAAGGTATCAAGTCAGTATTAATCATGTTAAAGTAGTCAAGAAGTATCCACAGACGTCAAGTAATTGTGACCAACTGCTTCTTGACATTATAACTACTTGACTTGGTTTTAAGTCATCCATATTACTGATCATACTACTTACTAAACTAGTATAGTAGTAATTATCAAGTTTAATGTTTGATGCATCCTCAATCACTACACTACCGATTTCTCGATCAACACAATTTCGCAGCTGCTCCTTCGCCATTTGGTTGAATATTTTTTCAACACATGGAATAAACATACCGTTTAGCAGTGGTCATAAAGCGAATAATATGTATAATCTGAGAGAAATGTTAATCAATTATACGCATTCGGTAACTAAAAACATGTAATGACAGTATTCAGCTGTTCATACACATGCTGCATAATTTCACCGGTAAAGTATTGGTTATTGCTCGAAAATAACGGTAGTTATGGAAATTATAGGTAACTGACACGGCGTAGAATACTTATAAGTATATGTTGATTGGAGCTTAGCCTGGTCGGACATACCTCTCCTCTGCCATCACAGTGACACAGTATCTTGTTCTTCTCTTAATACCGTCTGCTTAGCGGAAACTGGCGACTATCATTTGGAGTTCTTCTACGGATGATTCTGCAGGTCCCCTTTATATTCAATCACTGACGTGAGTTCCGAAGCAACGATAACCTCTTAGCGCGCAAACACAGTAGGGCTTCTTAGTGAGCGTGCAAGGGCGTGCGAAGGCGTGCAGGTGCCGCATGCAGGCTCACCTGCTCAACTGAGTTTTCGACCGCTTACCAGCGTCGGAAGCCCGCTTGAACGCCTTTATAGTAACAGAAATTCAGTTTGCTACCTGATTTCGTCTGTGCCGGCCGAAGATGAGTAGCGATAAAGAATCACTTATAGCTTCAGTGTTTGCGAAAACCCCTATTTGGGATAAAAGACACAAGCTGCACTATAACCGCACTGCGATAGAAAAATGATGGAAGGAATGAGCATTTAATGATGTTATAATTATCTTATACTTGGCGGGCCAGCCCAAAGGATCTGTCCGACACGGGAATTCCCACCGAACCCAGGTCGTTCCTCATGCGTTGCCAAATGCAGGAGCTTCCTTATGTAGCGCGTCCAATGTCAATGTTGTTCCCAAATTGGCGATCATCATCTGGAAATCTTCTGTGTCTTGTGCCATACGGATGATTCTGCAGGTCACTTTTATATCAAACCACCGATGTAAGTTCCGAAGCAAAGATAACCTTTTACGCCCGATCCTCGTCGTCCTTTGATCCTCCCTCAACGATCAGCTGTTTCTAAAAATGTGACCAAAGTGTCGTGGTTCTCTTCGTTTTATGGTGGTTAAAAGTGTCTGTTCGTTACTCTTTCTTTCTAGTTTGTTACTCGCTAGGTCCGTGATATCCCTAATATGCTTCTGTACATCCGCATCTCCAAATAATACAAACGCGACATGGTACGTGCTTTTAATGTCCATCCCTCAGCTCCGTATAATATAATGCGTTTCCACGGGCTTTCAAAACGTTTTGTGACTTTGGATTGTAGGTGTTTCCACGATAGGTTTCCAAACGATTTTAGAAACGCGTTCAAAACTCTTTCAACTGACACTCTGGACAAATGTCATTTCCTAGTTTTAACCCTTTGTTCTTTATCATAAATCTTTAGCTTCGAATTTGAATTAACTAACGATGTTGTTCTGTGTTCCGTGGTTTTGTGTTTTCTAAGTGCGTAGTGGGTATATTTTAATGTTCCGTCTTTGATCAGTGAAGTGACTGTTTTGTGGCCATGAAATGAAACATAACCTATCTTGTGTAAACAGGTTTCATGAAAATTCACCTTTCAGAATTTCATCAAATTTTATGACAAGAAATTGGAGGGCTCATTGTACTGAAGAAGTCGATAGTGCGATGACATTGATACTTTCGTGTTTTGTGATTTTGTTTAGTACAGTGAAGAATTATTTATTTATATTTGTAAAATATGTGCTATTTTACTGTTCCCTAAATAGATTATTTTATACAAATAGTGTTTAATTTTAGTAATCATCAAAGGATTAACATCCATGTGACATCAATTAAATTACCTTCAACATCGTCGTTGCCTTCAACTTATTCAGTAAATTAGAAAAAAATTCAAGTTTGCCGCCAAAGGTTACAAAACTTTACAATTTGACATTTTATATCAGTCCATGGAACAACTCTGATGTGCATAGTTCATTTCAAAACGTTTTGAAGGTGACAGCTGGTATTTCCAGGACATTTGGATCTTGCTATCCCAAAAATTAGCGAATCGACCTTGAACAGGAGATGTTTTGAAAACGCATCCAATTGACGTTTCCACGATATATTTGAAAACTCAAAACGTGTTGAAAACGTTTTGAAGGTCCATGGAAACGTAGAAATAATGTGGACAGCACATAATATTTTGTTGCTTATCATCGACTAGTCAGTCTTAAATCTCTATTGCAAGGTATCGTTTTCATTCTGAAGGTTTTCCGGCTCTTCATCAGGATCCCATTTTTCATTTAGCCAGCATCCTAATTCTCTTCCTCTTTCTATGTCCCACTTAAATAAATTTTTTAAAACAGATTCATTTAGCGTTAGTGCCAAAAAGTTACAGTACACAATCTGTCCAGGACACCAAGTTATGAAACTGAAATCCTAAAAACACCTGATAAGAATATGGCTGTCTGTTATGCGAATAAAATATAGTATAGGTACTTATACTCCATGGCAAATATGCAAGAACATGTTTGCAAAACTCTTTACTGACATCTTTTGTAGAGACGGTACTTGTTCCGGATGTGATGACCCAGAAGATCATAGGAATTCTGTAACCAAGTTAGAACTGCTCAATTCCGAAGAGTTAATGGACTAACTAATGCACTTCTTTCCATCAGCTACTACTGCAGAGAAGCTTAGCAATGCTAGCGCCAGTAAAATTTGGTAAAAAACTCTATCGAATTGAGATCTTTCTACAGTGCAGAACGAGCCTTGATGTGAAGGCTCTTGAATTTCGTGAATACGAGTAGCACAAGCTACAATCTGATTGGAATGCCGTGGTGTATCTTCCAAGAAAGAGGGAGAGCTTTGTTTTTGCCATACTTCTTTAACTGAACTATTTTTCTAACAACCGGAAACCTGGACAATCAAATATGTATTATCTGGCGCCTCATGGTACTCAAATATCTTGTCTACCTAGAATACCTAGGTGTCGAAAGAGTTGATCAGCCTTCAGATCCGTAATCACGTAATTGTGCTGGGCGTAGCATAGAATACGCAGCATGAAATTCTGTAACCGTTTCCTCAAAACTGTTCCAGTAAGCATAATCATGAGGCATTTAATCAAAATAATGGCCCTGTACCGGACATTACGTTTAAACTTTTCCCATAACGGCAAAAACCGTTCCGCAAAAAAGGGTTGGCAGGACTTCCGGAGAGTTGTACATGAAAGGGTTGTTTTACCCTAGATATTTTCTCGAACGGGGCGCTATGTTCAAAATGGTATTTACATAAAGTCACTGTTAGGTTGAAGAACATTAAAAATTAACAAGTGAATTTTCGTGCATAATTATTAGGGTAAATTTATTATTTAACATCTTATAAAAGTCGATTCTTAGAAAAACATTCATGGTCTTATGGACAGCTCATTTTTGTCGATCCTATTGGACCTGGTGTGGTGTGGACATGGCACAGCTTATTAAAATATGGCGTGACCATAACATCACTAAAGCTAGCAAAATGTCCCTGGTTCAATCTCTTGTGTTCTCCATATTTTTGTATGCCTCGGAAACTTGGACTGTTAAAAAGGCAGCTCGAGCTCGCAAAGATGCTTTTGAAATGTGGACGTGGAGGAAAATACTGAGAGTTCCTTATACCGCCCATCGAACTAACGTTTCCATTCTGGATGAGCTCGGTAATCCAAAGAGACTCCATTGTGTCGATGAGAATGCTTACATTCTTTGGACATATACACAGAAGCGATCATAAATGGAACAACTTGTAGTTCAGGGTCACGCCCCGCGTGGGCGGCGCCGTGGCCGTTCCCCTACACGCTGGATGGATACGACGAAACAGTTGCTGGATATGAGTATCAAGAGCGCCACTGAACTGACAGTAAATCGCGAAAGATGGCGAGCTACAGTTCTCAAAACTGTTGATAATATTCGTGTCGGAAATACTCTAGCTCCGACTTAATGCATTTTACGAGTTCACAACATGTCTGTTAGGACCTTAGATAAGGAAAGAGAGGGGATACCGCACGCCCGTTTGATGCTATATGAATTAGCTGTGACCGAAAATGGATAGCTATTTGACACCCGTCAAAACATTTTTTTATGGTATTTAGCGTTTTTAAGACCAATCGTTGTAAAATATTGTGGTGTGCATAATGGTAGAGTGTGCAGCTTACGGTTGTAAAAGCCACAGCAGCAGGAAGGAGCCAGTAATCACGTATCATAGGTAAATTTAATGACGTTTTGGTACATTTTTGGTGCCATTTGGTAACAGAAATGTCAGTCGCGCGTTCTGTCCTCTTTCTTTCCTCGTCTAAGGTTAGGACATTGTGACTATAATGATGAGTCCTGGTGAAGGTCAGTTTGTTCGGCCACTTTACTGAGTATAAAAATTCGCTTTCAAGCTCCGTGACCAATATTTGGGTCCTAAGGTTGCGATATAGATGATGTCTGAATAGGAAATGATGAGAAGTTTCGTGTTCTTCCTAGAAACTGGAGCATATCGGGTGTTTTGCACTTTCACGAGCGATAGCTGAGTGATGGACCTGGCGCCTACCAGTTCCTAGCATAAGTACTGTGTAAGGCTTTGGCGGCCTTCGTCCAATGAATTGGTGGCTCGTGGGATTTTTAGCCGAAATTGTTGAGATTTGGGGCTTGACGTTTTGCCACCACGAGTGGATGGCATCTTTTTGTTCTGTTCTTCTCCTGGTTTCTGTGAATCTTCCTATGTGTCTGCTTTCTTGGGGGTTCCAATCTAACGCCGTCCTAGCTATCACTTTCTCTGTATGATGCCAGTCTCTACTTTCTTCATACCTAATATTTTCCACAGCTCTTCAATCGCTATTGTCCTTGGCCAAACCTGCAGCTTTTCTCATTACCTTTTGTGCTTTACTGTGTTTTGCATCCATAAAATAAAACTGATTTCACGTTGCTAGTGAAAATATGCAATGTGGTTCTGATAGAGTACGTGGTAGATTGCCAAACTTTTTTCAGGAAGCTATGCTCTTGTTGTGTTTTGTAGACTTTGTTGAATATATTAATCTGTCCCTCCTGTGTTGAATAAAAGGAGGTTCTTGGTTAGCTATATTATTCCTCATTTTTTATCTTCACGTTTACTCTTAGTCCTATTTCTGCTGCTTTCCTTTTCGTGTCTTAGAGAGTGTGCGATATCAGGCAGATGACTTTTAGCGTTTTTGACCACATAAAACATAAATCCATCTCCAAACCTGGCCATGAGAATATCCACTGGATGTGTTGATAGATGCGGCACCATAATAACGTTGCCAGACTGCCATCACTGTCTGGTACTTTCAAGATAACCGTCAACGCTTCGGAGAATAATCCTTATGGCTTAATTTTTTCATACAGGATCAACCTGTAGATCTCACTAAACTACCCAAGTAGCAATTTAACGTTGTGGCGACGTGTTTGAAAAAGTTGCGCAACTAAACACAAGTTGTGTGGCCGACTCCATCACAACGTTGTAACAACCCCATTTTGCACCAATTTGGTCAATCATTTTTGGGTTGTCACGACGTTTAACTTTTAACCGGAGGCTGAAGTTTCTCGTTTCCTAAACGTTGCTGATTTTACTTTCAAACGCGTACTCACCTGCGCCCTCTAGTGTGGAGATAACAGTTGCAATATTGTTAGAAAAATTAACAACTTTCTGATAACCGTGACTACCATCTACTACTTCATGCTAAAAGACTCGCGCCCTATCAATCCGATGCGAATTTCTCAGAATTTAAAAATAAATGGATTTAAAAATATTAATTTATATAAAAAATATCTAACGTTTACATTGACTGAAAATCAAACTAAACGGAATATTTATGAACTGTTTCCAAGAAACTAACATAAGTCTTCATAATCAGTATATAACGTTCGTTTATATGGTCTTGGTCTTAATGGCCGACCATGTTTCGAAGGAGAATTGCATTCAAACATGGCGTAAATATGTAATCGGTGCGACTATGAACGACAAGTAACCAAAAATCGACTATCTTTCAACGATAGTCCTCTAGACAACCAGATATATACCCAAAATTTGACTGGAGTTGTTTGTCCGACCAAGGTTCGACTAAAAACTGACTGTTAACTGACGAACGCACTTCCTTTTCCAAACGCACCCTCTGTCGGAGCTGTCAACTGTCATAAGTTAGCTTTGTCTTTTGGCATTTGGAATATGCCTAGAGCTTTGTTTGGTTAAACCTTAGATAAGGACCATAGATAAGGGAAAAGAGGATTAAACTGTACCTATTTTGTTTTTGTGGCTTTGGTCTCGTTCTCGTACTCATAGGTTTTTATTATTTTTTCTTACTGTACTTTCTGGGACAGCATTTTTCCACTTCAGTAGTATCTGCTACCTCCAGATTGATTCCCCTTTCATTATTGAAGTCTTCTTCATTAGGTTCTTCCCCAGAATTTGAGCTCGAATTTGATTGTTGGTTGAAGGAATTTACAATGAAGCTTTGAGAACCGTCCATACAAGCTTGCGCCTGTAAAGTTTGTTCACGACACAAGACACAATCGTTTTCTATGCCTGTAATAGGAGGCAGTATATATGAAGGCTCGTATCATTTGTAGTCTCAATACTAATGTCCTTGTTGTCATAATAATGTTAAAATAGGTTAGTTGCAAAAAAGACTACGCGACAACGTTTTTAGTTTAACTGAAAAATTACCCACGGCTTAGTTATATCGTATAACGTAGACTCTCCGTCGGCAAAACGTTTCATATTACTAAAGTTGTCACTAGTTGCCACTAAAACATTGTTAAAACCTTATTGCAATTACCAAATTATTATTAACTACATTTAGTTGGTTGGGTAAACGTCGTAACAACCCATGGTATAGCTAAAGTGATGCTTAACGTTGATACGATGTTGTCCGGTGGTCTAGAGTGTGACGTTCCATAAATAACCATTTTCTACACTAACTTTAACGTTAATTTTGGTGTATCATGTGGTTGTGGTTGCCAAAATGCTACTTGGGTAAGCAATGCAGCACTATGACTTCTTTCTGAGAACCTGGCTATGCCTCTTTTACTCCCAAGCTAACGTCCTCTGCACTGCAATCCAAAAGGGAGAAAAACAAATGAGAGGCGCTCCGTGAAAATTCGACGATTCCATTGTGTTAATTACTAGATGGCGTGCAAAGATGGGAAGCGAAAATCTTCGTTAAGTTTCTTGTTAATTTTTAACGATCCTCCGCACTGATAGGGACTTTATGTAAATAATTTTGTCTGTGAGGAAAGGGTAGAAGGCCGCACTTTCACCCTTCTCATTGTCACCGCTTAAAAAATAAATAAATATTTATCGCCCGACAGAATCGATCCAATTAGAGCACAGTTGTTAAAGTTTTGGAATTAACAAGTGAAAAAGGGTCTAGACAGACGTTTAAGCAAGAGGGCACACTCGAAATGATGTTTTGCTTAACTGTAGAAAGGAAAAAAAGTCTTGAAATAGTCTAGCTTGTATACTTTTGGAGGACGTACTTTTAACCGGCAAACGAGTATTTTCGAACTTATATTTTTGGTGCCTGAATTTCATTCTTGTTTTTTTTTTGTTTACTATCATACCCAATTAAAATGACACACTTCGGTTTTGCCAAAATGACAAAATGTGCTCAAGTTTAGATTTCAAAATGAAAAAGTTTTATCCGTCATTGAATATTTGGATACTAAAGAACTGAAGTGGTATAGGTCCGTTGCGGAATCAAAACTTTTGTTATATACTTTTCTCAAACTTTTACTTTAATTATGACATAATTGCTATACTTTAAATACAATATACAACTGGCAGTTCTATACGATATTTAATTATATATCAGTAGTTGGCTTAGAGCCGAGATTTAAACAGGATCCAAAACCTTCATTAAAGTATTCTTGACATAGGTCATAATATTCGTTAAACCGCAGTGAGAGGAAGTACTTAGAGATACATTTTAAATCAACATTCGGTACATAGAGGCTTGATGTCTTTCTTGATTCGTTGATCAGTTAGTTTATCTCACTTTCTGTCACAATATGTGGTATTAGCTATTTTAATCAACCTTCGTTTAACCTACATGCTAAAGTTCCCTGGATTATTTAACAAACGTATCCATTTCCTTTCTTGACGTTGTTCTCATTTCGTGGAACAAGCCTTAGAAAACTTCGTGGAAATTACGTGACACGAAGCATGGACGTGCTACAAAAATAAAGTTATCTTATGATTGGAGTAAACCACCCTAATTGGGAGCTTGTGGGACAAGATCGAAAACAACACCTATACATTGGCATTTATCATAGTAGTTACATCCTAGATGCACTTGTCGTTACAGGGACAGGGTAATTTTTTATCTTTGTCCACATTTGGAGTTAACCTGTAGTTTAGCAGACCCTGAATCCAGAGATTTTGCAGTCGTGGCCCTAAACAAAATCGAAGTAAGGACGATAAAAATTAACATTTGCTAAGAATACAAGGTCTACATAAAATGATCGTCCTAATCTTGCAATGTTTTGTATTATCCATGCTTAGGCAATATTACTAAAAGATTTTAGACATTAACACATTAACGAAAGCGATGGTAATTTCTACATGTCGTAAAATAAAGGATTTGAATATTAAAAAATATTAAAATAAAAATTGAATATTGAAGATAAAGAGTAGGAAAATCAAATAAAGTATCTTGAATTTATTAGGAATCATTCACGTTCTCTGTAGCCTCATTTTAAGTAAATTCATAAGAAAAGTTGTTTTTCTTTTTCATTATAATAATTGACCATATTTCATTATTTTCGAGAATCACTGTATTTACAAGTACAATACACCCCACTTTGATTACTGTTCTACAAATATTATCTAATAGAGACATGAAAACAACCCTTAGATGCAACCGTTGCACTTGTGTAGCATTAACGCAATCCACATTGGGGTGGTTTTCATTAAAAGAGAGATTATACTACATTACTATTGTCTTTGATTATAAAATTTAATAAAGGATATGTTGCCTATATATTTCAGTGAATCTGTAGTACTCAGGGGCCAAGCTTCCATACGGCACAGGAGATTCTGATGATTTTAACATGTGCAAAACTAACCACAACCACACTATCATTATTTCATAAAACTGTTAGGGAATTTAACCACCTTCATGAAATGTCAAAGACGCTATGACACTGACAAGTTTGAAAGAGTGTTGAGAGCAGAATTATATTTTAGAAGTTTAGGGATTGTTTATTTATTTAAATATATTTTGCATCTATTATTCTATCTGTGTTAATCAGGAATATTGCAGTAGGATTCCTATTTGAATGAACACTATCTATATAAGGATATTATTCAAATAATTCAATATAATTGTGAACAATTTATCTACAGACCGCACGCAAGTTAGACTTCATATCAGCTATGTCCCCAATACTAAGTTGGATGAAAATGGATTATTTAATAAAATAACATTATTTAGTGTTTATACATAAAATATGGTCAATCTCAAAGTCTACTTACCGCAGGAAAAAAGTTTATTTAGTAACGATGTCTACATAAAAGTCTTAGAAAAATAACATAGTTAGGATTCCACACAACACACCGTGACACTAGCACTTACGAAAAAGTGGAACAAATTGGACACAAATAAATATAGTTTAAAAAAACTAAAAAACCCACTTTTAAAAAACATCAGACTAACAAGTAAAAAATATTGTTTGAAAATCGGCTTAAAACAATAAGTGCTCGATTTACGAATAATACGGCACAAAGTGTCCACGCTTATTTTCACAATAATACAAGTATTTTTCGTCCATTATTGTTTTAAGACTATTTTTAAAATTATTTTTAGCATTTTAGTTCGTGGTTCTTTATAAACATGTTTTTTAGTTTTTTTGAACTGTATTTATTAGTAATGTGTGTCATAAAGATGAACATTTGGTTTTGATCAAAATTCATGGCATAATTATTACCATTACTTCATAAACGATAATTAAAACTATCGTTCCTGAATAAATTTCACAAAAATACCAACTCCCAAGCATTTTGATGTCACGCCTTTTAAGCTCTCGTTGCTACGCCTCTGTAATATTTACAAACTCTAAGGTCTCTGCGCCATCTCTTAGTCTGCGGATACGACCGGATTTGAAGCCGTCAAAATCATTCTCGCGGCAAAGTTGGAGCGTTCAATGTTCGGTCCGACCTCTTATTCCAAAGGAGAGTTACAAGCTCACAAACACACGGCAAATGCGTAGCTATCATATTTTTGGTCAGATTTCTTGGCCAATATTTGGAATGGACAACACGTTGGGTTTCGTGTAACCCAATTTATAAAGCAACGCGATTAAGTATTCTCTCTCTTGGAAATTTTCCATCCCCCTGTCCATGGCTTGTCGTGCGATGAGGCAATGAAGCAGCGAGCAAGTATCGCTAATCTACCCTTATTTGGCAGCCTGTTAAAGGTGACATTTGAATTCGGAACGACGCGAGTAATCCTCTTAACCGAATCGTCTGTCGTTTGCTCCTGAGCGGTCCGATTATATGCAAATTTCTGGCTGTCATTAAGACACGCCACTCTATGAGGAAGACACTTCTTGCAAATCCGACGGAGGTTTTTTAATGTAATTTCCCATGATACTGACTTATTCATAAGGATGCGGAGAGAGGGCGAAAGTACAAAAATAGAGAAATATGAGGTAGTATTGTTTGGCAAGGGAAAGAATGCGGGGCAAAAGAATGCGGAGAGAAATAGGACTGTTGTCAGATGTTGAAATATAGTTCACAATCTGCTTTTCGATATGTTCCTATAATTTTACTGAACGATGATAAAAATACTCTACATCACGTACTTTCATAACATGTACTGCTATATAATACATGTACTGCAATATTTTCAACTAAAATATACAGTTATTAAAGAAAGACAGTATAAATAATTCGGAACAAGAAAAAGGTTGAAAAGTATCTGAGATAGTCTGCTACTTCCAGCAACACCGCCCGCTGCGTGGCTGGAGTCTAAGGCCGCTTTTTGATTTGTCGGTGCGGGAGCGGCGCGGATTCGGTTCGCTCGGTATACGCGGTACCGAAAGCTTGCCGAGCACCTATATTTCAATGTGCGTTTTCTGATTGACGCGGAAAGTGCGGGCGCGGAGAGGGATGGTTTCGTTTTACCGTCAGTCGGGACGCGTGTCCAGGAGCCGGTCGGCATTTTGCTGCAATAATACTCTTGATATGTCATATGAAGAACTGTAATCAACTGTTTTACATTTGTTATAATAAAAATACTCTTGATTTGTCGTATTATTAAGAACTTTAATGAACTTTTTTTTTCTTTTATAATAGTAAACACAATGCCGTCACTATACGCAAAATATAAAATCCTAGAATTTCGTATGGTGACGGTATTGGTTTTAAATGATTGTAATATATCAATAACTGTAAATAACTTCGAACTAAAATGAGACCTTTCAATTACCACTTACCTTAAAGTAATAAGTAATCTTTCATCAGCAGTCACGCATTCTCTAAATCTTGTATGTTACCTTGTTAACACTGGTGATAACAAATTCAAAAGCTCTTCGTACGTTTTTTTTGACATCCTATACATCGATAAACATTTTTGGTCATCTCGGGAAAGTTCTTGAGCCGCAGTGAAAAGTCGACAACTAATGTTCTTCTGAATGTAAGGATGACGCCTATAACGTTTTCTTTTTTTACGTAGACGATATAAATAACACACTAAAATATCTTCATCGCTTGAAGACGACATTTTCGTAGGACGCTCAAAGCGATACTGAAGGCAGTGCGGAACCGTTTCGGTGCCGAGCTAACAGATCCCGCGCCGCTCCCGCACCGACGAATCAGAAAGCGGCCTAACTTGTGTCTCGAAACGTGAGTGTTCTGTAAAAACTGTGGAATGGAGAAGTCAGGAAAGGTTTTCTCTCGAGGATTGGCATTTTTTTACGGTCAGTCTCCCGCCTATGGTGCTGTAGAAGCTCTTCGAGAGGATAAGTGTCTGTGCACGTTAGATTTGAAAAGCTGTAGGTTGTAGCCGTCAGGAAACAAATTCCCCGGCAGCTCGTTCCACAGCGTCGAAGTTTTCCAAAAGAAGGAATGCTCGAGAAGACTGGTTTGGAGAGTAGGGACCTCGACCTGGTAAGGATGAGCTCGCAGAGCCTCTCTAGTGTTCCTCGTTAGGGCGATCTTCGGTGTTAATATATGAGAGAGCTCGCTCGGACATCTTTCGTAATAAAATAGAAGAAACAGAGACAGGTTTGCCATGGTTCTTCGATGATTTAGGCTGTGGAGGTCCTTTGTGAGGTTACGCATTTCGATTAGTCTAATTGCTTTCTTCTGGATAGTGTCCAGAAGCTTCAGAGAGTGTTTCGGATTGTATCCACGCAGATGGGAGCAATACTCCAACGATAGTCGAATCTGGGCCTTGTATAGCAGCAGTAGTTGCTTTGGTGTATACAGCTTCCTACAGCGGAACAAAACTCTGGAATGCCGTTTTAGCATACTGACGACGTGGTCGTGCCAGGACATGTTGTTGTTGATGTAGATCCCCAAAAGCTTGACGGAACGTGACTCGACTATTGGGTGACCCTCCATTTCCACAGTTGGTAAGCCAACGTGAGAGTTCTTTGTCAGTGTTGATAATTTATTTAATAATCCCCACTCGACAATTGTTTTGAAATCTACGTTGATCTGTGAGGCATATTGTTTGTCGCCGACGTACCGCCTCCTGGGATGCTAGTGGTTTGCACGATGTTAATGCATGAATCGGTGCATTTGGCCTAAATTGTAAAAGTTTGCCGTGACTTCTGACTCATCGTCATTTTAACGCTCTTTTCACTTTTCCAACCCACAATCAGTTGAATTAATCGCCCATTGTACGTATCAACCCCTCCACCTCTTTACCTGTCTTATAAAGACTCCATTTCGCTGCACACTCAATTTCAAGTATTATCTTTCCATGGAGAGGTGCTTTCGAATAAAAGCATTCACATTTACTCTAAGACGTTTTAGCGAGTGTAAGTCAAGGCAGGGTAGGGCTTCTATTGAATAAACATACAATTCTCAGTAAGTGAGTGTTCCTTTGAAAACGTCTAAGTATACTATTGAATTTGTGGCTGCATTATCAATTCTTATGACTCTCGTAGCTTCAGTATGTGATAGCTATTTATGCATTAAGCGTGTAAAGAGGCGCCCGCCAAACATGCACTATTTTGTGCGCCAATGATTTTTTTTTTCATTTTCTATAAAACCTCATCTAGCATCGTTGTTAGTGTCGCATGAATCAAAGTTAACAAGTGATCCACGTAACTAGAGCTTCGGAAAAACAGCGGTAGCCTTTTTGTTTAAAATTCCTGATATAATAGATATTTTTGGTGTTTGATATTTCAGTATAGCTTAAGGGCTCATGGGGTATAAAGTGGCATTTATAACAGATTACAGAGAAATTTGTATAAAATAATTTATGATACATTCGTGCGTAATTATATTTTTAATGATTTGATATATACGAGGGATGTTTTCAAAGTCCTAGTAATTTGATTCTGGGAAAAAAATGGCCTATAAAGTCTGCTATTGCACCAGGATAATTCAAGACGACTCACCGCAAGAAGGGCGAAGGATGTTTTGAAGGATTTACAATAGGTGTTGCTTGTCCATTTTACCGAAAATGAGCTCAAGAATGTCACAAATCTTGTTTGGAACATGTTCTGAATCGTATAAGTGGACTAGGGACATCGTGCCTGATGCAATTCAGGACATGTTCCAAACAAGGATTGTGATTTCCTTGAACTCATTTTGGGATTTTTGGGTAAGATGGAAATCATTTTAGTCATGTTTTCCCAAAGCAAGTACTTGTAATTTAATGGCGTAGGGCTAGTTGCCCTGTTGGTACACTGCTTCTGACGCGTCTGTGTTGCTTTCTGGATCAGTGGCGTCATTGAAGTGTTTTCGAAACTATATGTTACTGCTTTTACATGATACCAGTTAGTTCCTGTTTTACTGATAAACAATGATGGATTTGGTTTTCGCTACTTGGTGATCTTGTATGACCTTAGTGTTGCCCTAGTTTTTCCCTTCATTTGATATTGCTTGCTGGGTTTATAAAGTAAATGCCTGGATCCTTCTACAGCTATTTATCAGCTGATGACAGATCTTCAATTTTACTAGTGCAACAAAAATCACTAATAACTTTATATTTTTGAATTAATCTCAAGTTTTATATTGCCTTCAGAGCAATTAGCAATTGATATTGACTGACAAACTTCATTACCACTGATTTTTTGAATTCTAGTGCCTGTGTGCTGTGCTTGTGGTACTTGCTTTTTACACTGGTGCAAGTAAAATTTCTAATAAAATTTGATTCATAAACATATTTATTGGGATGATAGAAAAAAATTCGTGTAACATGTGCAAAAAAATATCAATAAATTTTTTGGTAAAGAAATTAAAAAGGTTTTCAGGCCCTGGGATCGAACCCTAACATTGTGGGATAGAAGGCTGGTGCTTAGCCATTGGTTCCAAAAAAGTTGCTTCAACAAAACAGATTTGACTAGGTACTTTATTACTGGAATTTGTGATCTAATTTCAAACACTAAAAAAAAATATATTTATTTCGATCTTACACTGCGTCTCAAGCTGTAATCTTCATTCAACGTCTACCATGCAACAAATATACACTATACTGTATTCACAGCCAAGCTGGACCAAATGAAAACAAGTCCGCGTGCGTAATCGGCTCATGTCGGTAGGGTCTCTAATAGTCCAGTACACTATGTGTGAATTGTATGTTATAATCCGGCAAGTAAAAACCTCCAAGACTGACTGAAAATAAGATCCAAATATGCGACGTCAAGTGTTCATTGCCTAAATTTAGATCATTTCAAACTTGCAACTCGCTACATTTAAGTTGCGATGGGTTAATAGGGCAACTCTTTTAAATAGTAATATAAAATTCCATAATTGCACCAGACTATAGCTGGCGCGTTCGCAGATGGCAGCGGACAGTAACCACGCTAATGCTGCATGCGGCTGTTTATGTGCAGTCTATCTTGGGATTGAATATACTTGTAGTTACACAAGTAACTCTTTTCATGATTAGCTGGAAACCTAGAAGAAGGTATCAGAGTAGCACGTCGTTGGTGAAAACTAATATTCTGAAGTCACAAGCGCTTGGTTGTGTTCGGGAGATGCTGGCGTATCTTTGCTACTTAATTCAAAAATCAATTTTTTATTTTGATATAACTTTTGAATTACTGCGAAGAAAATAGTTTTGTCATAAAACTTAAATATGATCTTTCTATTTATCACAAACATTTTTTTTCAAAGAACCTAATTAGATATATGCTGCATGCTGCAAAGATTTGAGGAGCTTGACATGAGTTGGAAACCTTATGAGAGGTTCAAGAAGAAACAGGAACAATTCTATAATGAATTTATGCTACCTTAAATTCTCTGTAACGAGTTCATCAGTCACATTGTGCTTAATCCCGTCCTGTTTATTCACTGACAACCAGAATGGACCCGAATTCAGCTAATTTTATTCAAATCTGCTTCCTATTCATCCCTGCGTGTAGAAGGAACCCTTGCATGTTTTCGCGAGCGTCGAGAGATTAGTTTCGGAACATTTATGCATTTGAAAACTCACTGGAGTTGTGGAAATTGCTTTGCGTAGGGATTGCGTTTTTTGTTCGTTTAGGAAGCTGGTTGGCTATAATGGAATATACAGCAAGAGCGAAGATATTTAATTTCTAGATGCAGTTGCAGTTCTTATCGTAATTTGTTACTTACTGTTCTGATACTTCGTTTTTGTAATCTGGTAGCTACAAGGAACTATAGGTCTTGAATCAGGTCAATTACAATTATATTCCTGAAGACTGTGTAACTATTCCTAACAGCTCTTTGGGAAGCCCAAGCTAGAACCAATGGAGCACCAGCACCAGGACCAGTAGGTCACCTGCATAAACTTATGCAGGGATCCAGATTGCTGGAGTGGATACTGTAAATGAGAGGAGTTGTAATACAATAGGCCTTAAGGCTTCGGTATTGATGGGGACAGCATGGTCGGACGGCTCCTGGAAAAAACATTAATGTAACTATTCCACGACGTCATATATACTATTGGCAAGCCGGGATCTAGTATCCCGATATAAACGCATCGAACGCAGATAGCCGATAGCCTTTAACAGGTTGAAAAGATATCCACTACCTCCCACACCCATTCTTTAGAACACGCGTTCCGCAGAGTTGCCAGGTGTAATGACTTTCCACTAAAGTGGCGATCTTAAAACCGATTTTGCGACCAAAAGTCGCAGCTGGACGAAAAACTAGTGTTTCAAAATTTCCGAAAAGATTGGGTGGCGAGTTTTGTCCCGAAGAAAATGGGAAATACGGCAAATTTCGGAAAAACTGCATTTTCCTTAGCAATAAAAAATTACTTTAATATTCAGGAAGGTATAGGTATTAAATATTAGTTAATTCAACAATTATTTTATAAACACATTTTGAAAATAAATTGCAACGTTTTTCTCCGATGACTCGGATCTTGAAAAGTTTTCTGGCTTTGACCAAATAATGTTTTTTTTACTCATTTTGTCAGTCCCTTTCAAGTTTTTTCATGTTAATTTCTGTTTATTGTCAAGTTTGTTATTTTGTTAACCGAATCAAGAGTTTTTTTTTTTAATTTTGAAATAATGGTGGCTTTGCCCAAGTATAATTTTTTACTTACTTTGGCAGTTCTTTTAATTTTTTTTTATGTATTTCTTCATTATATAGGTATCTATAGTTTAGGTTATTTTTTAGCCAGTTTTTTCCTTTTTGATATAATCAAATAATGACGACGGTTAAGACAAGCAATATATCGGAACTGGGTAATAGTAGAGAATTATAATTTTGGGGATGTAAATTAGAGCAAGTATAGTATCTTTTCTTGTTATCGTGTTAGCCAATATATGTTTTTGGTCACGAGACGTAAGATTTAAAATTATTAATGGGGCACCCAGTATATTAGTGCCTTTCTGTGTTACTCCCGATAAAATAATTCTTGAATCAATCACCTTAGACCCCAAGTGTGCCAGTTTGTTGGAGCTGATTTGCAATTAGAGAGGTTAAAACAAATATTTATAATATCTATGTATATGTTCACGTATTTTCAACTGTACACTCATTGCCAGCTATACCTTCGTGACCTGGTACTCAACAAGTTTTGATGTAATCTCCGCGTGTCCAAGTCATTTTAAGTGACCTGGGAGACCGAGGGGATCACTGTAGCTCTTAGTTTCTATAATAAACATGACCTTGACTACAGGCAATTTATAGCATAGTTTCAGCTTGACATATTTTTGCAGTTCTGTAGATCAGAGGTTACCTTCACCAACAGAATTTGTATATTCACAGCCCCAAAGTCTCTATTTCTGGTGATTTTTATTAATTCATACCAAAGATTTTTATGCCAAAAGGTGCCTACAAGCATACTTATAACCTGACAACATGTGATACTCGCTTTGACTAAGACTGCTTTCATACTGCGCCTGGATGTGAATATAGGATATAGGAGGGGTTAGGTATCTCTTTTTAACTGATGACTTTGACCATATATGTATATCTTCTCTGTTAGATGCATTGGAGGTTTCGCACTTCAGATCCAATCTTGCCAATCCTGCATGTATGTCGTATAACCAATTTAATTACAATTTCATGGAATGTGAACGCAAAAACATGCAACATATTCTCTTTAGCGTAGTTTCAGACGCATTGTGCGTTGTGTGGAACTATTCGATACAACAAGCCTCATCAATTTAAAACTTTTCTCCCATCTAAACCACAAAAGCCTGTCCTTGAAACACCGAGTAGCACGGATACAACTCTATTATAACAGGTATTAAAGTTTTCACCAATTTCTTCCACCATTCCAGAACATGATAATAAATTTATTTTGCCATTAACCCTTTCTGTTATCGCCGCTAGACATGCGAAACTGTTAAAAAAAATTGATTGCTCTGAAGATTTAGATAACAAAGCGATTTAGTGAAATGGAACGGCATTGATCTTTAACAGACATAAGCGTTATGTTATGGATGTTATACATTTACTCAGCTTACTCATTGTTGGTTTAAAATGAACAATTATGTAAGTGGTGCTAACTTGAAGTAGGTTTACTCTGAAAGCCCATGGGCAGTGTGTCACATACTTATGCACTTCAGGGGAATTTCATCTTCAGAGGAATTTCACCTTAGGTTGTTATATCATAAATATTCTGCAAATTCTTGAGTCGTACCTATTAGCAAGATCGCAGAAGATGGAGAATGAATTAAAATCTGTTCAAATTATGATCAAAACTTAACTGGCAGAAAACTAAAATCTGATTTGTCAGTATTCTTTTTTTTTGTGATCTTGCTAATAGATACTGAAAAATTTGAACGGCTTCAGTCGCTGGTAGTTTTCCCTTCATTTCAAAATTTTCAATGGTATTGGAAATTTTTAATCTCTAGTACATTACAGTAGCTAGTAGGCCGTGAAAATCATTCATTTCTATTGGCTTCTTTTTGACCTTATATATTGATATATTGCCGCTGTTGTTTCTGGTTGGAGTTGATTTCTTGTAAGAAATTTTTATTATCTTGTCTCTTTACTCTAGTTCATCTGTATCTTTCTGCTAAATTAGTTGTTTATATTTCATGGCCTGCTGGGTTGTTTATATTTAGGTAGAAAAATTGAAAAAAGCCGATTTGATTTCAAAATTTTAAATTAAAGGAAAATTACAGAAGATGTGTAATCTCAACTTTATATCATTAGAAAGGTTAACAAATCTTAGACTTGATTGTATTAAAAAATTTAGGCATTCCCATTTGAAAAAAATCAAGTAATCTCTGATTGATGTTTCCTTAATTAATCTACCGGTTTCTTCAAGTACAAAAATAATTCAAATTTGACGGTCTAACTTAAGCCGACGTATTTTATGCTTAGGGACACGGCAAATTCACAGCCTTTTAAGTATTATAATCGCTCCAATATTTAATATTTGTCTGGTATCTACTTTTATCAAAAATGATGATTTGCACCTAAATGGTTCGCTTTGAGTCCCACGTGTGATACATAAAGTTACACAACAATTTACTAAGGATATGGAGCGTTATTGTGCTTAGCACCTGGATAGGCTATCTGGAGAGGTAAGCCGTAATCGATTCCTGTTACTTCCCACACCGATTGTGATCGCGAAAATTTTCGATTTTGAGATAATACACTTTTGGTCGTCTCACGATGTCTACATAACGAAAATCCACGTCACTTATTTCCGTCGGTCTGTCTGTTTGTCTGTCTGTAAAACTGAAAAATTTGTTGCATTCATCTGTCCATTGGCGTGTAGAAGAAATACCTAGCGACATCTTACACTTTTTTAGCTCCATCTGAACATTGGCTTGCCTATTACAGAAACCAATTCTGTGACGTGTACATACGAGTTCTGCTTTATTTCGTTCTATGTATATTGCGCAAAGCGAAAATTATTTGAATTGATTGTGATGAAATTTTGACACAGAATTTATTACCGCGGCGAAAATGGAAAACGAATCTGTTTTTGAAAAATCGTGTCAGTGGCGTCGCAGCAATAATCAAAAAACCAAAAATACAAAATCAGCTCAAACTTCGTTTTTAGACGGGTTGGAGGCTCGATCGTTTCGCATCGTCCAGTTGAAGTATGCAGAAAAAAAACTAACTGTGGCGTCCTAGTGCCTGAGGAGGGATACGCAAGAAACTATTTACGAGGGTTTTTGTGTTGGATGTTTTTTTTTTGCGGGCGGGTGGGTGATGATTTAGTTGCAAGGGGATTCCAGACTATAGCTTTATGCATTGGGAGATAATAAAATGGAATCATCATTATGTGTGGGAAGTACTGAGTCAATCAACTTGACTCCATTTTTGGCTGTAATCGGTATCACGTGGAGCTTGAGTTACGCGTTCATGAACTAATGCTAACAGGTATATTAAAAGACTCAAATTACTTGAATGTATTCTCCATCAAAGAAAAATATATTTAAACGAAAAAACCTTGACCGAGGGCAAAAACCGGCGCCAAATGTCTTCGCCCCTTTCCCAGATGTCGCCATATTGCGGTAGCGGACCAACGTCTTGAACATATTAAACCCCTAATTACAATTTAATCGTTTCGGCAACGGAGATTTTTACTATAATCATCATAGTCGCAATGTCTTAACATACATGTTGTGAACTCGTAAAATGCACTTACTCATTTTACGAGTTTCTCTTGGGATATCTTCAAGATCTTTAATGCAGTAGTTTCCCATTTGCTTTCTGTATCCTCATGCCGTTGACCAGATGGTATCTACTAGTTTATCCGCCTTTAGGGGCAATTTCTCACCCCAAGGACAAGAAGGTGTCCTGACTCTTCACAACTCGTCCACCCAAAGCTGTTGGTCGGGAGGAGGTTATTGTTTATAGCGGCTCTAGTTCGCTTCCCTTTGGTCGCCTTTTACGACACGCAGGACATACGATGGGAGATATTCTAACCCGCCCCCATACGGGTATTTACTATAATACAAAGGTATATTTCAGGTATTAATAACTATTATCGATAGCAAATCATTGTTTCATCAAAATAGTGCAGTAATTTGAATTTTTGTCATCATTATCACTTAATAGACCAACAATCCAGTGATCAAATATACTATAGCTTTATGCATTGGGAGATATTAAGGCCGATTCACACATACGGTACTGTGCACCGACTGTGTTGATTTGAACTGAATCGGTCATCCAAAGTTTTCAGTGGAGTGTATTGGATTAGCTGTTTTTAATTCACACATACAGGTCTAGGTACAGACCGTGCTCCGACTGTGCTGCTTCCGACCGCTCTGAAAGTGATTTCTCAAGGTTACGGTCCGACACGGTAGGAGCATGGCACGTGCACAACCGCCGTAGTGTGAGTTATTGAAAGGCGACCACAGGGCGCCCGTCATGATTCGGCCATCGCTCGTTGATTTTCGGGTGCCCTGATTTCCGATTTGTCATTATACAATTCGTACAGGAGCACCCTGTTCTTAGCATTTCAAAAAAATTCGTTTGTTGAGGTTAGTAGGCGGAAAAGATGCCTGTTAATGAAGATTGTTTGATTATCTATGTGCAAGAGCATGAATGTTTATACGATTTAAAACATAAAGATTACGATAATAATCTATTAAAAGACAATATTTGGAGAGAAATTGCGAATCATTTGAAGAACAAATTGTTCTGGATCATTTTTGGGTCTAGCAAATGCCGTGTGAAATTCTCCTTCTTCCTCCCTAGCTCTCCACAAACGGTTAATCCAAATCTTTCTCCTTTTTTTTTTTGTTCCTCTTCCACCAACGCTAGATACGTTCTGCACGCTATAATTACGTCCTCCTCTGTTCGATCCATACCGCCAACTGACGGACACATGCCTGGTGTGAATATCACAGCCGATGCGCGGTCATGACACAGTCTGCGCACAGTCGGTGCACGGTACCGTATGTGTGAATCGGCCTTTAGGATAGGAAATCAGACTGGAAAAGATACTAGATGGTTCGTAATGGTCGATTGTAAATAAAGCATGTCATTTTTCACCTTTTTGGGGTAAACTTCAAGAGAATTCAATAATTTTCAGATAACTTTAACAAATGCATGTTCTTGAATGCGCTGATCTGACTGGTCAAAGCCTTTGTTAAAATGCGCGTGTTTATAATATCGGACCTTAAAGACTCAAATTACTTGAATGTATTCTCCATCAAAGAACAATATATTTAAATGAAAAAACCTTGACCGAGGGCAAAAACCGGCGCCAAATGTCTTCGCCTCGTTCCCAGATGTCGCCATATTGCGGTGGCGGACCAACGTCTTGAAAATATTAAACCCCTAATTACAATTTAATCGTTTCGGCAACGGAGATTTCGGAGGAAAGCGAGTTCTTGCGGCATCGCGATTCCACGCAGCCCGGAGGTCCGGGCCACGGAAGCCGGAGAAATAAATTTCCAACTCGGTCTGCACTTGTACACTTCGCGGATTTGATTAAATTTTGTAGCAGAAGTCGGGTTCAAAGGGTAATTTCGGTTTGGTGGCTTGGGGGCGAAGTGCTAAGTAACTTTTGATGAGCGCCCGTTTTCATACAGTCTTGTTCTGCACGACTTCCTTAACCTGAAGAGTGGTTCACAAACGTCCAATAGTTTAGACTTAAGAGCCTGAGTACTACACACATTTATACTTATGTACTTGCCATAAATAAAACACGGATTCGTATGTAGAACAGAACTTACTTGTTTTTCAAACTACGTACATTAAATTTTAAAAGGTGATAGGTAAGACCTTAATGAAGTACATCAATACAGCGATTTGTTCAAAAAAAGTTAGTGTGCAAAAAACTAGCAATCCAAAATCATATATCCTTCAAATCTCTATAAATTAACAATCAAACGCGATATCAAAACAAAGCCACTGAGTTGCCCTAGCGTAAGCGTTATTCTTCAATTTGCTTTTTGAATCATTACTATGAGTTAAAGGTAGCGTCAGGGGCTCTTAAATATGGAATGTATTTTTATGGTGACCTTTTTACCTTATTTTGGACCTCTGGACCTACCTCTCCTCATTTTTGGCTCTTTTGTTTACTATTAATTGTCCCTGAATTTCCTTGACACGTAATATTCTCGTAACAAAAAAAGTACAAACAAAAACTGAGTGGAATTTTTATATTATTTAAAATCTTGAAATACCTATGATTTTTACACAAACTTTATCTTATTGTAAAATAATTAGCATAAAATAAATAAAATAAGAATTTGCTTGTCACGAAAAAACGGATAAAAATAAAAATAGTTGGATTTTTAAGGGTACTGAATGAATGGGTACTGATGTTTTCGAAAACAATTTTATGATTTTTTATTACGAAAATATTACCCCTCAACTACATGCTCATTTTATTTGTCTTATGTTAAAGACTTTACAACAAAAAATGGCTTGCGTATGCAGTAAAAGGTACTACAAGATAATAAATAAAATAATGACCTCACTAATGTAGGAAAAGCTGTCGGGTACTATTTAGAAAAAAAGTAGGGGGTAAATTTTAGGAGTTGAAGTAAAAAAATTTTTAGAAATCATGGTATGGTCCCACTTGGTTTTCTTCTTTATCTGTTTTTCTTCCGAAAATGTTATTTTATGCTTATGACTTTACGAAAAAAAAATAGCTTTTTGAATAAAACCAAAGGTAATACAAGAGTTTAAATAAAATAAGGACTCATTTTGTGTAGGAGAAACTATTAGGTGCTATTTGAAAATACAAAGTTGTAGGTGGGTTCTGAGGGTTGAACTACAAAAAGGCTTGGTATGGTAGACCCTGTAGTACTTTCAAACATTCCACTCAGTTTTCATGAACATTTTTTTATCACGAGAATATCACGTGTCAAAGAAATTCAGGGACACCCTGTATATCTTACCTGTTCGTTTAAACAAGCAGGGGAGAATACTAAACCGAAAAAAGGGCTTTAAGTTATAGCATAAGCCGCAGTTAATCATTTTTTTCTTCTTGCATGCGTCTCACAATATTGTAACATACTGTATATTATGGTATCCGTGTATTGTGTATTAGTTGTCATGCATAATATAAAGTCGAAGTTTTAGGTTAGATCTTTGAAGTGTAAACGTCATCGAATCGTCTCAGAGTTTTCGGGAATGAGGGATGGGCATTCTAGAATGTCATCGAATTCTCTATAGATGGTTCGATGAAGTGTATATAAGGCGCCACGGTTAGCGTGGAGGTTGTAGTTCAGTAGAGTAGTTGAGTGTAGCTGAGGTAAGATTAAGAGATACTGTATTGAATTGTGAAGTAAAACGGTGAAAGTTACGTCCAGTTTGATTCCCTGGGTGAAGAAAAAGAGGCCGTCGTGACAATATATTTCACTTTTAGGTTTCTTTGTGCCTATATATTTTGTTATTTAATTTTTTGTTGGCAACAGCACTGATGAAAAGCTCAAGCTAGACTTCTCTCATTGTCGGCAGGCATCGTCAGCATGAATATTCATCTTCATCTTATTTGAGACCTTTAATGTGTGGTTTAAAACCGACAAATAGTCGGGAACGCATATTTACCTAAATGCACTATTTGTGCTAAGTAAGGCAAACAACCCAAATAGATTCTCCACACAACGTCGTTTTTTGGCAAATCAAACAAATACACGAATATGCTACGCCAAGTGAAGTGCCGGCAACAAAGTATATTTATTATATTGTACTGGGTATGTTGTCAGAACTGCAAAGAATCTTCATCCTCCAAAAAATAATTTTAGGTCATATACAAAGAAATATGTCTAGTTTCATATTGATGCTTCTTATTTTTTTCTGGAGCTTACTATTTATCGGCAAGTAAGACTGATGGGAGCCTCATCGAGTAAAAGAACCTACAATCTCAACTCACTAGTTATCAATCAAACTGCAATTTATAGAGCAAACTAGTTATGTGCATGAAATACGATAATAGACAATTACATTTTTCAAATACCAAGGTGAGCCATGAATGCGGTTGTATTAATACCGCCAAGGATTAGCAGGTCGTTGGCCTTTCATATTGAGGTTATGTTTACGCATGTCGTATATCATTCACGTTATATTCACCGGATTTATGACAAGAGACAGGACCGCAGTTGGCACCTATACTCGTAACTTGGTTCAGAAGTTATGACTTCTTATAAACGTTTATAGGTGTGCTCTTTTGCCGTTTTATGAACTACTGATGTAGACGTTATATAATTTAGAAGAAAATATTATTTCTTCTTAGAAGATATTGAAGAAGGACAATACATTTATGCTATATCATCAAACTAGGATTTTCTTTCAGTACGTGTGCTTTCACGTTATTCTTATAGTTACATTTGGGAACAGTGTATTGTTTTAAAAAAACTAGAACTCAATACATAATATATCTTAACTACAAAACCATGTTATCTCATGCTCAAGCTAATGAAAAGCTTTTGGATAACTTGCAGACTTTATATCCAAATCAAGGGCGTATCCAGACATCAGTTTTGCGGAGGGGGGGTGGTAGAGAATTCGGTTTGTATTATGCTGTCATCGCTTTCTGTAATACCTTCGTCGAGAGAACTGAGACAGCATAGAATAATATGAGAACAGTGGGTATTTGTAATAAAGAAGGAGAAGATAAGCAGCAACTGAACAGTGGAGTGTCTGGCATTTTAGAAAGATGGAAAAAACATCGATTGATATGTAAATCAATTTTAATTTGATGAAATGCAGAACAAAAATATAGTACCAATTACGTTAAATATATCATTAGTACAGCACAAAAAACTAAATGACCATAAACACTAAACAGTCAGGTAGCCTGAGCAGTTTCACTTAAATATTTTTAAATAACGATATTTATGTATGTGAAATAAGAATGTAATACGTCAATCAATGCTTTTGGTATTACGTTATGGGATTTTGGAAATCGTACAAGAAATATGCGGTTGACTTTAGGTTATCGCATGGTTTGCAGAATTTTATTTTGAATACAATGTTACCTGAACCATGTTATTTATATCGCAAATCAGAGTTCTCAAAAATACGAGGTAAACAAAAATTAGTAAATAAAATATGCTAAAATAGAAATGTATTAGGCGACATATATGATTACGTATCTCGAATTTATATATGAACCATTCATTCCTTGGAAAAAACAACGAAATAAATTTTTGGTAAAAAATCCTGCAAATATGAACATTTCTTTTTGACAAAACGTAGGAAATATCACTAATATTGAAATTAATTAAAATGTATTACAGAGGAAGGTTAATGACAAACCAGCTATCACAGTTCACACCCTGTCCTTGTAGGGTACTTCACCGTAAATTTTCAGTTGAAGCAATATGTAGGAGAACCTTTGTCACTCGTCATATGTGGGATAGGGTCTTCCTTTTGCAGTTCCGAGAGGATGACAGAGTGTATCTTGCCAGGATTCACAAAGGACTAACCATAGATAATACCCCCCTTTAGTTTAGATGGCTCTCTGCCGTTGAATGATTGTTGGCAACAAGTTTGAGCGCCATCTATATTTACCAAATCCAACTAAGTAATATTATAATTCACTTGAAGCCGCTAGGTGGTAGAAAACAAGTAAGGGGGGAGGTAGGGAGGGAGATGTGTATTCACTGCGTCTATAAAGCCACTGTAAAGATTTAGTGAGTAATTGATACCCTTGTAAATTCGATTTTTTAATGCGTAATTCTATACGTTCATGTTTAGTGCCCTTCGCTTTCCTCCAGCGAAAACAACAAACACTAAAAATTGGCTATCAAGTATGATTTTTGGTTGATGGTTCTAAACATTATAGAGCTTAAAAAAATACCTGCAAATGATATCACCAATTTAATAAGGAAAAAAGGATCGATCTCAGGACCTTTGGATCGCAGTCATACCTGTGTGGTGCCTAGAAATAATTGATATTTTTAGGTATACCTACCTTTCTGAACTTTTATCGTCACATCCAGGAAACACAGCAAATTTTCAATTTCATTGTAAATTTCATGGTCGGAGGTGCACCCCGGCTTCAGGCAAATACTTTTAAAGCAAGCACTGTACAGGGTGACCTAATAAGAATGGACGCCGGCAATATTTTGCTTAATTTGGTGTTAGTTGGCCTTAATTTTTAAGATCTATCCACATTGATTTTTTCTTAGTTTCTTTGCTTGTTGAGTTCATATAACACCTTGTAATCGGCTCAAATTGACTTTTAATAATGACTAAACTAATAATCAATTTTTTACTGTAATTTAGTTTTGTTTGTTCCTTTTAGAAGTTCCATTATTATGAAAATTGTATACAGCACTTATTGGCGCCTACTACACCACCCGGTGGTTGTTTCAGAAAGCCAAAATATGATTTTTAGTGTTTTTACTTTAGTATTATCTATAAAATAATTACTAAAACGATTAGACGGAGGCTATGTCCCTATAGGGCGGCAATTGTTTCTAAAACTCACAGCACACTTATCAGAATACTTGTTGTACTGATGGCTCCTCTTTGAAAATAGCTAGGAGGTTGAATCTTTCGCTGACTTTTTAAGTATTTTGTCCTCTATATACCTATGTTATAAGATATATAGCATACCATTTGAAATTTTCGTAATAATGCGTAATAATTGTTATTATGTTTAATATCGCCCTGTAGCTACTAAGTCAAGATAAACTTGGACAATTTTTATATAACTGATTCTTGAGTAAGAACAGCTCTTTCAAACGAGACCTAGCTTGTTTAATTCCGTTAACTTATACCAAAGTTACGGCCACTTAAAGAAAAAGCTTCATTACATTCCCCCGCCACTACATCTTACAAGATAGAACAAAAAACGATTAACAAAAAAAAATCGAGAATTGTTCAGTCTACATAACGGCCGAATTTATAATATACGTTTATTTCGACATTTTTTGAGAAAGCCGTTTTTCTGTTTGACCGTAACAGTTACGCCCCCTATAGGCTACTTGCGGAACTTGAAAATAATTTCCAGCGATTTCTCTCAGCCGATTTACCTAATAATATTTTTTGCTCGAAGTTATACGATTAACGGTTACCGAGATATTGCCGGCGTCCATTCTTATTAGGTCACCCTGTACACAAAATGGACTGAAGATGTAAACTTGCACAATTCAGAAAGGGTGAGATAGTTTCCACAAATAGTTTCCATTTCTGAAAACTTAAGTCAAATTAAATTGGCATTAGTCATATTTTTGCTAGCCAACCGCAGCCATTTTTTTTCTAATCGCTTGCCACTTTCAGCTCACTAGCGCCACCTGAATTTTTCAAACCCAACTAAAGCTGCCGACAAATTAGTATATTGAAGTGCATAGCCCCTGGGACTAACTATCCTGACGCCACAGTCAGAACGCAGACGCACTTGACTCCCCTTGATGTACTAGGCCTAGTAATAGTAAACCTGTACTTCTAACCTCAGTACTGCGTATGAGCTAAGATTTGCTGAGCAAGATCGAAGCTTAAAAGTGATATTTCTCATTACATCTATGCTTGTTAACTGGCCCCAATCGTACCATCACGATAAATACTCGCTCCACATTACCTGAAATAACGCGTAATCGTTAGCAGTCGTAACATTATACTAACGTCGCAATCTCTGAGATGTTGGATACACTCCCAACATGTCTAGTCGTTAGTTATTCGACTCCGGTAATTTTCTGTCTACATTGTGCACAGAAGAATAACATGGATGCCCTGGAGCGAAACGGCAACGAGAGAGCTTGTTTGTCTAAGAAGGCGGTTACGGTAAACAAAAGAAGGTGAAACTGATAACGCAATTATGTAGATTAGGCACCGGTCTGGAGAAATGAGAAATGCTCCTTTGCTGTGTGGCCTCATAATGAGTTGTTCCGGTTGTTGACACTAGTGGTAAATATGTGGTAGCGTACGTGCTTTAAGCGCCATTTTATTTATAAGTAGATAATACTATAAGATTCGAAAGCATTAAGGGACGATTTTATCAACATGCATATTTAACAAAGAATTTAACAAAGCTTTTCATTTGGATGTTATTTAGCAAAAGCTTTCTATTGGGTATTGAGGGCTATGTTAATAAGTATCGTCCAATAGTATTTTATCAATACTGAAAACAACACGTCAAAGCTGGATGACAGTGATGACACTTTTGTCAAAGATATTTTAGAAATTCATGGATCAAAATTATAGCAGGATATCAGAACAAAGCGATTGATTTGCAAATTAGTGCCACATTTTCCATGTTTACATTATAATTATTGTATAATTACTAATAGCAAACTGCGATCATTTGTGATAAAAGTAGTAGGTACCTATATCAATCACAGCAACTACCTACCTTATCTAATAATTACAATTCCCACGTCGTCAGTCAGATGGATTATATAAAAATACATACGTTGATACATACTTTTATGAAGAATCAATCTTTCATTGTATTTATTGTACATACCATAAAATAGGGTTATACCACGTTATACTTAGCTATAAAATGGCAAGCTTTGCCGTTCTGGGATTCTGGATAGGCAACCAGTAATGCACATATACGTTCGGGAAATAGCTGTAACTTTTGAAATGTAACAAAATGCTATTTTACCTCTTTTTACTATAAAACAAAGATATATTGCAGGTATTCATAATTATTATCGATAGTAAATTATTGTTTTATCCAAATAATGCAGTGAGTGAATTTCTTGTTATCATATGATATGATATACCAAGAAACGAGTGATCAAATGTACGGTTTCTCTCGAATCTGATTGGTTGAGATTAACGAATTTTAAACTTTTTGTTAAACAAGAAAATGCAATTTTTCACCCATTTAGGATGGAAAATCAGACTTGAGAAGATACTAGATGGTTCAGAATGGTCGATTGTATATAAATTATGTCATTTTGACCTTTTTTGAGGTAAACTTCAAGAGAAATCAATAATTTTCAGAGTACTTTGACAGATGCATATTCGTGAAAGGGCTGCTCTGATTGGTCAAAGTCTTTGTTAAAATGTGCATGTTGATAAAATCGGGCCTAAGTCGATTGGCTTACGATTCTTATACAAGCATTGACCAGGAGAACGGTGTTTTAAAAACTTTAGTGTAAAAATGTAAAAAAAAAGTTGGGATTTGAAAAACAACCAGTTTGGTTGAATCAATAACTACCTACTGCAAAATTTATTCAAAAATTGATGTTTTGGATTCATTACCTTTCGCGGAGAAACTGGAAGATCTGGTGAGGCTGAAGGAAATTGCCTCGATGTAGGTCCCGGGTCATACGGGGGTTCTTGTTATTGAGGAAGGTGATAGACTGGCCAGACTCTGCACCAGAGGATAGTTTGTTGACCCGCAGCCTTATCACGTATCTTGCAGCCGACAAGCGACGGGCGAAAATTGCGCAATATCTGCTGTCAAACGTAATTTCGTGTTATGCAACGATGTCATCGTGAAGGACAACAACATATAACCTTCAATCTTGACGGTCCTGTTTCTGTCATGTCGCTGTTGCTCGCCATCTGCTCAGCAACCGGTGTCGCGAATTTTTACATAATAAGCTGCCGTTATAAGATTAAGTAGACAGCAGGTAACATCAGTCGTCAAAAAGTGAGTGAACTATACCATAGATGAACAGTGGAGGCAAAGTCAGGGATGCAAACAAGCCAAGATAGCTGGACTGAACACGTCTAGGTCAGCATGGCTACGGAACCAAGACCGATGGGCAATCAGAAACTTCGTGTGTGTTCTGACGGGATACTGCAGGCTCAAGCAGCATCTGTCACTATTGGGAATTGGAGAAGACTCCTTATGTACGAGTGTTTGTCTTTTTTTTATTTCAGCTCATATTATGATTTGCCACCTCTTCAGGAACTAAATATGTGATGTAATTCCTGTGAATTACATTATGCCAAATGGTTCGTAGGTCTCACGTGCCTTAACGACATCGAGTTGTTGTCAAAGCACTTGCAGGCACAAATGGATCCTAGGCCCGTACTTGTCACTTAAGGGGTTCTTTGACATTTGAGGGTCCCTTAAATACTGTGTTGTGTTTAACAGTCGTTCCAAAGCGACTTCAGGATCACTCCAGTTTTAGCCATATCACACTTGAGGGACATTGAATGTGATCTTGTATGTTAGCTTCGAAGTAAGTCAGCACTGTCAGCTTCTGTGCCTTTCAAGAAAAATAGGATTTCAGCAGTGATATTTTATTTTATAGTCCTTAGAGATTACAAAGATTTTCATTAATTTATTGAGAATTATGAGGAACGTTTTCCTGGAGTGCTAAGGTTTTTGTTAGTACTGAACATTGCCGCACCCCAGCTTCAAAATTGATAACATAAAAATAACATAAAAGATTCAAAGAGGCACTAGCGTAACAAATTTACTTATATTTGACAAATAAGGACAACGCTGCCAATTTTGTTCCCTCCCTCTCTTAAGGTAGGGATATTTGTTGATTATAGAACAGATGCATAAGGAAACATTCAAGTGTTGTTTGAGTAAGATACTCATGTTTCTAATATACTTTTTTGGTAAAATCTCCCTTGAATTTTTGAGATGTTTTATTTTTGATTAGTTCCGTTGAATTATGATGTGGTACTTATTACTAATATTTGATCTTCTTTTTCTTGCAGGTAAGCATTTCGTTTTCCCACAAACGTTACTGATTTACTGATTGGGTAAGTTGTTTCATTATTTTTATCGATAAAAAACAATTAAGCAATAGTGAATTTTTGTTCTTGAAGGGTTGGCATCAGACATCAGTCGATTTGTCACAAAATAATCAAGAATTTAATTCAAATCCAGAGACCAGCATTTTTACAAAAATATAAATATAATAACGTATAACCGGGAGATTTACCGAAGGCAAGAGCACTCTATAAATTATTTCAAAAGGACTTTCCTCTTTGGCTCCTAAACTTTTGAAATCCATTCTTTCTACGAGGAAGGAAATTTCGGATCAAAATTGAGAATCTCTTGTCGACAATACGACCTATTGAAGCCGGTGTTCCTCAGGGTTCGGTCCTTTGACCAATACTCGCTGTATTCTTTTTTCATTCACGATGTCCCTAGCCTCAGCATAGATGAGCTCTATCTCTATACTGTGGCACCGTACTAGTGACCCAGTCATGGTCTATCAACCTAGTCCATGACAGGCTACACACAGCAGTAGAGGCAGTACTAGAGTGAGCGGATCGTATTTCTGTTGTTTATAATATGAAGAACTTTTTTTCTGTATACTCTCAAAATGAGACACCGTAATTATTCTGCCTTAGCAACAGCGGTTTGCGTCAAATAGTTCATATAATATTCAAATTCGAAAATGATCTGTCGTCCAGCAGGCTAAGGGTCTGTGCGAGCGTAACCTTTTTTGCGTATAGTCAACATACAGATCCCGCTTCTGAACACACACTGGGAAAAAGAAAAATATGCTCCATTTGTCCAAGTACAAAGCGAAGAATGATCAAATGTCTCTGTCATTTATTCAAGAACCCGATATAGCCTCCAGTGCGCGAAAATAGTACCTATGTGTACGTTGCGTCGAAGAGTTTTGACTTGCGTCAAATTTTATTATTTTTAGCTTATGTATGAGCCCAGTCGCCAAAAGTTATGTTCCTCCTTTTGCAACTTCTTTTATTTGTTACAGTTTTAGTAACAATTTAGATGTAAAATGATAGCCACGCTTAGTTTAGTTTTTTCTCTGTTCCCTTTCATTTTCTTTTAATGCTTTTCACCACAACAGAGGGGTCTGGTCCTCCGGTGTTTGGCCAGATGAATAGTGCACATCAATTTGTGTTCCACTTCATAAGAAAGGATCTCCAACAAATCCAGACAATTATCGCCTACTTTCGTTAATCTCTCATGCAAGCAAGGTTCTACTATATATTTTGCAGCCTCGTTTGGAGGGTTTTATTGGCTGGCAAATTTCTCAGGCGGAGGCAGGTTTCGTAAAAGGACGCGGTACGCGTGAACAGATCTTAAACTTAAGACAGATTATTGAAAAAGCCAGAGAGCATTATTTTCCAGTTTCTATCTGCTTTGTGGACTATTTTAAGTCGTTTGATAAGGTAAAGTGACTTAAACTGTGGGAAATCCTTATTTCTATGGGAGTCCTTTACCACTTAGTATTTCTCATACCAAGAAAAAAAAAGATCGTAAGTCCGCAAATCCTTATAGCCATAACAGGCAACAAAAGGAGCAAAAGTAGGAATTTTTTGAAGTACCTTAAAACGTGGTAATGTGGTATTGTTTCGATTGATGGAATTTCGGTTATCACAAAACATGTACTAAATTCATGTGATAAGTTCCAATGAAGTCTCATTAATTATTTTACATAAATATAAAAAATAACTTGCGTAGTCTGACAGACGAAGGGTTCAGTGACCATGTCCTAAAAGGTTAACCCAACTTTTCGCATCCGGCAGCGTGGTTCCCAGTAGATATTACTTTATTCGTATTGATCTATACAAATAGTGCCACTCTGAAGACTATGCCTTGTGTAGAGTATTGGCTGAAATAATTTATAAACAACTGAAATTTATGTCTCTAACCTACATGCTGCTACTCCGGCTCATTCCATCTGCCACTCTGGTGTTTGAGTTGCCTCATTTTATATGTCAGGATATCTGCAGGATATATGTAGAACCTCTCGCATTCCATAATATCTAATTTCTATTTGCAGCTTTTTCTTCACTAATGATTTTGACCGTAATATTTTGAAGTAAAAGAAATATCAGTTATGACTCTACCAAACTGGACGGTCTAAATGACTCCTTAAGTATATTTTGACAGTAAGCCGTATTTAACCATAATGGCAGGCAATCGGTCATAAAATCCATGGCGAATCGTTCCGATGCACGTTTTGTAAACAAATAAATAATTTTTGTTTAGCGCCTGGGACCGTAAACGTGTTTCGATTGCATAACGCCTCGACCGGTCCCGATTTGCATAAATACGCGATTCTTTTGGTAGATTTCCATGCAAATGGCCCGTGCGTTTTCGGTTATTATGTATTAATTTAAACAGAGCCCTCGTTTTGTCTTCCTCTTGTTTTATTATGCGTTTTTTTTCGGGCGAGCCATCCCGACATGGGAACGAGTTACGTGTGAAATTTCGGCGCCAACAGCAATAAAATTGCATAAGTAGGCAATTTTTTCGAGCAGAATGGTTTCATTCTTTTCGATTAATCATCCTGACGGGAAAGATGAACTTTATATTGTGTATGTTCATTATCAAGAAAAGTGCATTAAGCGTAAATTATGTCCAAAGTCAATTGTAGAACATAAAAACAGGGTCATAAGAGCAGAGTAAGAAATGGCGTTAAGAAGATTGACTATACCTATATACAGGGTGTCCGCAAATTAATGGTACACAGCAAAACTGCAGACTTTTGAGTTAAAATAAATTAATTTAACCAACTTACTTTAGTGCAAAAGTTGATAATAACCGAAATATAGGGTGTCAAAGTTGTAATTATCATGTCGCTTCTGCTTAATAATTAATGTCCTAATGAAGAAAATGCAAATTAAAAAAACGCAGATGAAAAAAAATGCAATTGCAAATGAAAAAATGCACGTGCAAATGAAAAAAATGCACCTGCAAATAAATAAATGTAAATGCAAATAATAATGATAATACCGTCCTTATTTCAAAAAAATCAAGAGGAACACAAGCAGCGAAGTTTAGCCTTGGCTACTGTTACACTTAACTGCTTGTGTCGGTTAGAACAAAGATGTTCGATGTAAAATATACAAAAGTAAATATAAAAAGGTTACATATAACATTAGTGACAATAATACAGTGAGAAAAAAACCTTTGTTAGGTGCTTACCTAACGAAGAAAAGGTAATTACTTTGGTGAAAATATACTGAAAGGAAGTTGTTATAACAGGCAAAGTTTACGGAATACATATAAGTTGGATCACTCCGCAAAAATATCAGAACGGCCTGTCCCTTGCTCCTTCTCCCCGGTACACCGGTAGCAGTGTACCGACATCATCCGAGAGATACGGAGCGGCGCAAAGTAGAGGTTGAACGTGTTTAACGCGAAGTGTATACAGTGACTCAAAAATATCGGATTTTGTTATCTCGGATTTGTTTGTAGGAAATGGATAATCTTTTTAGAAGTTTGAGAGTAATCAATTTCGCGAGAAAAGATATTACCAATCAATTTAAATTTATTAGCGGATGGAGAATGACAATCTGATCCATCCTTATTTTGTGGTAAACTTAGAAATGTAAGGGATATCAATACAGGGTATCCCACGACGATCAGGACAAGTAATATGTCGGAACTGGGCACATGTAAATTAGAGCAGATACGTTGTATCTTTTTTTGTCATTGTACTACCCAATGAGAGGTATTTGTTTTTGGTCACGTGACATTCGATTCAAAATTATTAATGGAACACCCTGTATATTTGTGCCTGTGTTCCTCCCGACAAAACAATTCCTACAAACTAGCACACTTGGGGTCTAAAGTGATTAGTTCAAGAGCTACAGGTACTTAAAGGATTGTATCACGCTAAAAGCGTAGGTATAGTGAGACAAAATATTCATTCGGTGGTCTTACCATACCACCCAGGGACATTGTAAATTATATTTTAGACCTCGAAAATATTTTTATTGATAACTTTAACAATTTAGTTTCTACAGTAGCAATTGGAATGACAGTGAAAAGCAAAATGTAAAAAATAATTTATTCACATCCATGTAAAGCATTTCCACATGATTATCTATAAGCCAAATAAGCAAAACATTAAGGTAAAAATACTACAGCACCTTTGAACCATCAGTTTTTACTTATCTACGAAATAGCTACAATATGTGAAATCATTTGAGATTCATTAGTAATAGTTTTGCTAGGCTTTATTTATGTTATCCATTTATGTAACTTAGCGTATTAGCAAGACAAACGTTATATTTGTATTTGTATGTCTAAGGGCCGGTTTGTCAATGTCCAGTTATATATTTATCTGGAAGATAACGGTTATCTGTCAGATAAATTGTTTAAACAATTGAAGGTTGAACTTACGAATCCACGTAAATCTTATCTGACAGTTGTATCCATAGAAACGCTATCTGACAGCTACCTATCTGACACTTTTAACTGGACATTGAGAAACCGGCCATGAATCGGCCGTCAATACATAGTTTTTCAATGACCCCCGTATATACGTACAACCCAGGCGTTAGCAAGTCCCCGCTAAAAGACCCTCGTACTTGAGCAAAAACCAACGCAAAAACTAACTGGCGCGTCCGGCCGCGGCATCGCTTTGATGTGAGTTCTTCAAAGTGCCGACGGAGAGTGATCCAACTTATATGTATTCCGTAAAGTTTGTAACAGGTTACAGATTGAAATTCCAGCTTCACTAATGAACAAAGTGCAAGTGAAAATCGCGTGCAAATGAAAACGTGCACGTGCAATGAAAAAAATGCACGTGCAAATAAAAAAATGCACGTATGAATTAATAATGGCACTAAATTAGGAATTCGCGGGTTTTTGAGGCAAGAAGTTCAAATTCGTTCTTAGTTCGGATAGTATTTGTAGAGGGCGCCACTTAATATATACGCTAAGCCTCTTTAAATTTTTGTTACTTTTTTGTGTCATGGTCATATTAGTGTAAATGTTGTGGATTATGTTTTTTCGGGCATTTTTACGGGAAAAAGGTATATTTTGAAAATTTCGTTCCGAGCCGCACTTTTCTCCAGATATCTGCTTACCAGTTAGTCAGTACACAGTCAAATTTCCAAATTTAGATTTTTATCAAAGTAGGCTATGATTAAATCAGATGTCAGTTGCAACAACAGACGCCACACACTTAGTTACTGTCAAACGTTTTGCGTGTTACTCATAGTCCTTGAAAGAATTTAGAAATACGGAACGAGTGAATTGTCCTTTTCTCTTTTCTTGAATTGGAAAAGGAGATATACCTAAAGGAGATGTATATTACTGTTGCAAAGATAGAATTGTTATGTTGTCTATTACTGCAAATGTTATTAAATATTTTGGAACTTCTCATTTTTCACGTTTCCCATCTCTGTATTGAAGAACTGAATTTTATTTGCATAGGCAGTCGTCCACTATATACACGTCAACCTTAGGCAGAATATCTGAATCGGCTTTAATTTATTTTTATTTTTTTTTATTTTATTATTGTTTATTGATAACGATATAAAGATACATTATTAGCTAGATACATAAATAATATACAGGTATTGTGTTTACTCCTGGCCAGCCAGATCTCAGGTTCACCGAAAATACCCTACCAAACAGCAGCTGACGCTAGGCCACGAGGCCTGTCTTGTGAGCCGCAGTTCCAGCAGAGCATTTAACTGATCCACTAATCCACTATCTATTTTACTTATCGTTGTTAGCTATGAGAAACTGACTTGAAAAAACGTCACTAAAATACTGATAGGGAATATTCTACAATGAAAGGGAAAAGGGGATTCACAACGAGTAACGTGCAAACTGTCACTGATGAGTGATGGCAGTGACGGGACTAAGGACGGGACAGATTCAAATATTTTCCTCATTTTCTCAGCTTTCTCGTGCCCAAAAAAATCGCGAAAGAATATGAGAACGTTCTTATGCCATACTCTATCATATGCAGTCATAAAGAAAATGCATGATACTAGTCCATTATCAAACAATATAAATAACTACTGTGATTACTTTCCAAAAAATACAAAAATGTACTTCATCAAACTTCAGACTGGTTGATTATCTGAGTAAAAAAGACACCTTTTCGCAACAAAAGCACTCGAGCTTTACGAGCAGTCACTTAATATGAACGGCTATCAACCGTCCTTATGTTTCAAAGTAAATGTCCAAACGTAGCAGCATCCCAAAACCCTTTTATCCACGAGAGTAATTAAAGTTTTTTGCTTAATATCGTCATAACTTTTCCTCTAAGGCCCTCGTAAAGTACTGTTAAGATCACAGAACTTCAAGTTGTCCAGAATGGCGTAAAAGCTCTTAAAAGGGGATGTACGTAGCGTGAAGTATGATAGATTTTTTCTATAACTAAGCAGTGGCAAAGGCACAGCTTAAATGTTACAGTGCTAGGTTTGGAAATAGTTTATTAACGGGTCATTCTCACCAAAAACGAAAAAGAATGTCATTGCGTGTTATGTACGGAAAAACTAAAAACCAGTTATTATTGAGACTGATTCGTGGAGTTCTGATTGTTTTCGATATAGCTGAAAGTTATACTAAGGAACATATATTGAAAAAAAAACATAGGGACTAAAATCTTCCCTCCGTTAGCTGTCTCATAACCTGTTGCTCCACAGAATGAATAATTGGGTTGCTATACTTGTTGTTCGTCCTTTTTGAACCAACTGTACGTGATATCCCTGATGTTGAATTATTGTCTAAGGTTGTGTATAATAATGATAAAATTTGAAATTAGGTTTTCGCAGTATCTAATGTATTGCCTCTTGTCAAATCCTCTCGTCCGTTACTACATTTAATAAATTTATAAAATTCTCTACAACCACAGTTACGGCACTCCATGTGAATGATTTCTTGTGAGTTTACTATGTTTGGAATACCTTACTGCAAATTCACCTATAAAATGTGAGTAAAACTATATCTGTAAAGCATACTGCTCTTCTCCGTTAACCTATGTAAATAGACAAATCAAAATAATGACGAACATGCATAATTTATAAAGGATAACCGAGAGTCTCTCATAACGTATTTGCAGTTAGGTGAAATGGTTGGGTTGAGTCAGAATTGACCTCGAACGAAAGAAATGTCCCCTCCGTTAACCTATCTAACCCCCCATTAACACTTAAGGTAACGTAGGAGAAGACTGCTTAACAGAGTGCAAAGGATTTTCTTGCAGAGACGATCGGCAAGTCACACATTAAACATAAATAAAACAAAAAAAATCAAATATGGTCTATGCGTAGACTCCGTGAAATTGTTTTTTTCTAAAACGTGTCAGTATCTTCCGAGGTATGTTTTCTGAAAATATAATTTTGGAGTTAGATGACATTTGATATCCTATGAATTGGTTCAAGTTAAATCACTTGATCAAAAAGTATAAAACACTAAAAACAAAGATTATAATTCGCTTACCATAATATTCAGAATTTGGTAAATATATAATAATAGTCGAGCGACTTTCGAAAAGAAAAAATTGTATTCAAATGGGAGAATGCAATTTACGACCTCTGGGGGTTACTGCTTGAGGATGGGGGGAGTTTGGTGAATTTTGTTCTATATATAAATCATTTGATCCGTATTTCAATCGCACTTACAAAAAGGACGCTATTTTTCGAAAATCATCACCAAGCAGGGGTTCAGCCCTCACACCCCTCGAGCGGCAATTCCCCGAGGTCATAAACTTAGGTGTAGGTTCAGAGGACCAATGTCTGCCATCCCATCAAATTCCATTTCTTTCCGACCTTTTGCGCTCAAAAAACTTTTTAGGACTTAACGATTGGCTAATATCGGTAGTAGAGAGCGATGTGTTCCTAAATGTCGTACTTTTTTTAAGCCCAAAAATTTCTTATTTAGGTAGCTGCAGATAATAGAGATATGAGAAATGGAGGTGAAGTGTTACAGAACTTTTTGATAGCGTTCCTTGACTTAAAATGGAATAAAGTTCTGATTTTAGTAAAAATTAAAAACCACACCCTAACTTTGGGGTGCTGTAGAAGGGAAACTATTGGCCTCATAATAAAACTGTAGAGATCAAAATTATGGAGAACGCACTTACGACAACGGGGCTATTTGTCGAAAAGTGTCACGAAACAGTTTTCACCCCCTCGCCCCACCTTCGAGCAACAACCCCCACAGGTTGTAAATTGAATCTTTGTTATACAATGGCGAATGCCCATCAAATAAGATATTTTTCGCAGTAGCACATATCAGTAGTAGTTAGCAGAGTGTTCCTAAATGTCGTATTTTTTTTTAATGCGTGAGCTTAGGCAGCTGCAGATAATAAAGAAATGAGATTTCGTTCTTTTAGGAAAATAAAAATGTTACACATCTTTTTGTTAAAGTTCCCCGTCTTAATCCGCGATGAAATTCTGATTTTAGTGAAAATCACAAACCAACCCCTAATTTTTGGCGCACTGTGTAATCATTTGAAGCTTTTTTGACATCATCGTCGCGAAGCGGAGTTTTCACCCCCCACCCCCTCCCCCTAGAGCGGCAACCTCACAAGGTCGCAAACTTAGGTGTAGATTCAGAGGACCAATATCTACCATCCCACCAAATTTTATTTCTTTCCAACCTTATGCTGTAAAAAGTCTTTTTTTACGACGTAACAGTTGGACTAGTTGTGAGGAGAGGCATCAGTCCCTCAGACTTCGAAAGCAGCAACTCACAGGTAGGATGTCATGTCGGTAGTAATATGTCGACAGGCCATCAACCGTCCGCCATTGCGTAAGTGGCTTGCACCGGCGTATCAAGGCAGTTTGACCTGCCTGATTGGCGCACTGATTGGCTAAATTTGAACTATTTCTTATAAACTTAAGGGGCCTGGATACATACAGTTGTACATATCTGTTTGCCATGTAAAATACGTATTCGCAAGTTCCCGCACAACTCAATTGTTTTTCAAACTACATACATAAAATTTCAGAAGGTGATAGTTAAGACTTTAATGAATAACAACATACATACATATAACCTAAAGTGGTTGACACACGTACGAGCTTTAAGTACGCGGTTTTTAAGTTCGCGAACTTACTCGGCTCGACGTCGGTGACACACGTGAAGCTGAAATCACTCATTTTGATAATTTTCCTAAATAAACAAAACTTTTAACAACTGCCAAACACAACAAGCGTTGCGCATCGATGGCCTGCCGAAACAAAGTGGTGGCTCGCTACGAGCAAGATTTCAAACCAGCTGGATCGCCGGCGGTTTGCGCGACGGTTTTAAAGTACGCGTACTTACGGTGACATACAAGCGAAAAAGGTCATCGAGCCATAAGTACGCGTACTTGCTCGTACGTGTGACACCCCTTTTAGAGCGAATTTTTCAAACAAGTTTTTTACTGTGCAAAATCATACATTCTTCATTTTGTCTGTAATTTAAGAACCAAACAAGATATCAAAATAAAGCCACCGAGTTGACATAGCGCAAGCTTTCTTCTTCAATTTGCTATTTGAATCATTACTGTAGGTTTAAAGGTAACGTCACACTACCAGTAGGCCACCGGTCGGTCGTTCTTGGCTCCCCTTGATGCAAAATCGTCTTCGCGGGGGTCAGCCGTCAGCAGTATCGCAAAGCGGCTTTCGAACTTACCCTCTCATTTTATTTTAGACACATATACTTCAGAAAGCGCTAACACGAGAATACGTATTTTTTGGATCCTCAAGTTCGCGCGCTATATCCTAGCCCATTGAAAATGGAATTACTAGTAAACAAAATGATGCGCAGAGGGTAACGAAATTCAGCATTACACCTATTTTTGTATACAATAAGAGGTTATAATGATTTAGTCATTGTTTTTAAACCCATAGTACTAGCCTAGTGGACTTGAAGTGATCGAAACAATCAAAGACCAGACTGTCTAGAAGTGCAGCTGCGAGGTTTATGGAATCACCGTAAATTCCTGGAGCGCATCTCAAATGTCGCATAAAAATGTTTCATCACGTCTCTTGCTGGGTTCGGGCTAGAGACGTTTCTATGCAAATTTCCTCTCAGTTTCCTTTAATTGCTCGGCGGTAATACGCTCCTCTGGAGAGACCTTTATTTTCGTTTCGTCCTTTTTTGGTACCAGATATTACACCGTCCGTGAAACGCGGAAGCAAATTGGATAATTCACAGCACGTGACCAACAGGGGTAAGGGCTGTGGTGAGTGACCTTCCTTTAAAAATCATTGGATTGGAAGTAGAGAGATAGGATTGCCATTTTAATGACGCTGAAAGTTTAGTGGTATAATTAGGTACCGCTATTGAGAATTTGAAAGAAAGTGGAGTCAAGCTGATTGACTCAGTACTTCCCACATGTTGCGGTGATACCATCTTATTATATTCCTATAGCATGAGGCTATAGTCTGAGATCCCCTTGCAGCCAAATCATTGCCCGTCCGACCAAAGAAAGTCTGTTATGCCTATTATGAATACAACAAAATTTTGAGTTTTATGACCCCCCCCCCAACTATTCTAATTTCACCCCGACCAGAAAAAAGTAGGGAATGATCAGGAACCCCTAAAACATCTAAAAACGAAGTTTGAGCTGTTTCTATGTTTGTACTTTTTTACTATTGCTGCGCCGGCACTGACACGATTCTTATAAACCACAAACGTTTTCCATCCTCGCCACGGTAATAACACCACAGCATTATTTCATTTTATTCAAATCAATCCACGAGTTTACACGCTACACACTACAGAACGAGCTAAAGCAATATTCGGATTATACGTTAGAAAATTCCAGTCCAATTCCAAGTCCGTTGGTTTCTGTATTAGGCAAGGCAATGTTCGGATGGACCTAAAAAGTCTATTATGACGCTAGGTGGTTCTTTTACATGTCTTATTACGAATACAACAAATTTTTGACATTTACTTTGTTTTTCAATATACGTCAGCCCTAGTATCGAATATGATGCCTTCAAACGTTAAATATTGGAAGGACATACGGATAGCAACAATGCGATACGCAAAACTCTGGCGTCCAACTGAAAAGGTCCTTGAGGTTGCCATACTACAAAATCATTTGTAGTTCTGATATCTAGACATTCCAAATGGATTTTCTATTTTAAAGTTCAAAGGGTAGTGGTACTTTGCTCCACTCAACCGAGCTTGCCTTCACAGCTCCAGAATAAAAAAAATGGAAATGTCCATGAAACGACTTGTTTAGTTTATTATTGTCTTGAATCCTTCCACATTTCATGAACTTCATACTTTTATTCTCTCAGTGTTCGGATACATCAGATATTTTAGTTCGAAATATTACATCACTAGTGAGCATGGGACATTCGTGACTATGCATAAGCTTGTGCTTTACAATTGACGTTCCTGCAAACTGTCATGAAATGACATGACCTTTCATTCTGAACAACTTCTACGAGCTCATGTCGTATAATTCACATCAGTAACTGCACCCTTTCGATTTTTTATGACTATTTTCACAATAGAATTGAGAACCTTCTGTCTACCTTACATTCTTTTAACGATACAATTTCACACAATATCTGGGTGTAACTTTTATCATGCCATTTTTCTCGGATATTACAACTAAAATGATTTTTATAGCTGTTTTGTATTTACAGCTGGTATTAACGACGAACATTTTGTATCGTCCTTTATGTTACAAGGAAATGAGATGTTACCAATCAGGCTTATGACATCGTTGGCACCCATCTCTCGGGACCCACCATGTAACGTGTATATTATTTTCTGGTTGCACATTTCGAAATATACGTACTATAAGCAGCTGCACAAGTTATGGTTTATTTTGTAGTGGAACTACAAAGCTAGATAGTAAAACTGAATACTATGAGTATTCTAAGGCCTGATTTTGTCAATATTGATATTATGACCAAGGCCCTGGTCAATCAGACCAGTCCATGTCAGGACATGCTTCTGTCAAAGTTCTGTGAAAATTTGAAAATTATAGATTTTTCTTGCAATGTATCTCAAAAACATGGAAAATTGCATGTATTATATGAAAAGGTCATCATGAACCATCTAGTATCTTTTGATCAATTTTCCATCCTATGTGAGTGGAAAAATAGCATTTTGTTGTTTGATGAACGTTTGATGAATTCGACAAACGCAGTAGATTTGTATCAGTGCTTTTTGGGTTATCATATAATGATGATGGAAAGGAATCCAAATTATTCCTTTATTTTGATAAAAAAAAGAGTATTGCTATCTATAATAAATATAAACACCTACCATATACCATAGTATTGTAGTAAAAAATGGGGGGGGGGGGGTGAAAATAACATTTTGTTGCATTTCGCAAAGCTAAACACACTGTTTAACTGTTGGCTAATCACGGCGGCCCAGAAAATTCGTACAATTCGATAATTGTAGTTTCATATGAAAATACTGATGAGAAGAAAATATAATTATCACATAATTTGGATAAAACAAGACTGTTATCTTATCATCTCGGACTCAATGAGTGCACTGAATAGCTTGAGACAAATGTATCCCACAAATACAGTTGTAAGACAAGTGATTCGAACAGGCCACACCCATGGATATATCTTGAACAGAGGCGAAGAAATGCAGTGCGCTGTGTGTGACATCAGACTAACCATCAAACACATATAATGGACTATCCTAAGACTACTAGTGAAAGAGTGACTTGTAAAGTGCCAACAAACATTAGAAGTGCCCTTACAGAACAATATAAGTCTACTTTAAAATTCCTAAAAGCTATCGGATATTACAAATTAATCTAATTACCCCGCTATATCCGCTAATAACCCTGCGAGGTTGATGCGGCTTTGTTTTCGTTAATTAAAAAGAAAGACTGTTACTATATATAATAATTATAAATACCTGCGAAGTACTTTTGTATTATAGTAAAAAAGAGCATAGGTGCTTCACCAGATTTCTGATTTTCCTATTGTAATGTATGACCGATCCTCTTTGCTCTTTGTGGTATACACACTTCTTAGTCTGCTGGCAAAAATATTATGATGAAAAAGAAATATGTGGGAAATATTGAGTAGTTACTCAGAAACAGCGCAATGGATCACTTTCTGGAGTCCGCCATTTTTGTATTCCTTCAACTTAGCTACTAGAATCCTGGAAGCGTGAGCATCCTGGAATCTAGTTAACCGTTAAAAAACTCAAAGCATTTGAATATCTTGTTTTAAGAAATATATCCATAGGAGTCTTACCATCTAGCTTAGCAAAGCTTTTAACTGTGTCTCTCACCAGCTTCTTCTTGAAAAAATGTCTAAATATGGTATAAGGGGACTCCCATTACATTTTTGAAATGAAATTAATAAATAAACAGCGGATTACCTCAGGGTACAGTTCTGAGACGGCCTCTGCTCTTCATACTACATATTAGTGATTTGTTTGATTATCTACTGCCTGTGGAAGCGATATGTTATGCTGACGTCACCACATTGATTAGCCGTGCAAAATCTGATTCAGAGCTAGAAATAAAAATGTCGGAAAGTAAATCCAAAGCTGTGTATAGGTTTACTTAAAATATACTCAAGACAATCCAAAAGATAATGCTAATGTGTTAGGCATAACCTTAGATAAGGGACTAAATTAACAGGCTCATATTATATTATTAAAATTTAAACTGGTTTTATCAACATATGTTATTCGTAAACTGAAGAGGCTAGTTAGTGCGACGACCATTCTGACAGTATATTATTCACTTTTCTACAGCCATATGAACTAAGGCATTAGATTTTGGGGGAACTCGCCACATGCAGTTAATATTATTAAACTTCAGAAGAAGGATGTACGTATTATTGTAGGTGCTGATTATAGGGACCATTGTAAACCGCACTTCATTAACCTCAAGGTAATGACACTCCCATCGTTATACATTTCCTCGCGTATTGTGGACATTCATAAAAATAAGAACAATTTCAGCCTAAATTGAGATTACCATTCTTATAATAACCGATTCGCAGGACTAATAAGTTCCTTGAGATGTCCACAAGGAACTCATTACATTTACATCTGCATAATATCTTACCAGCTCCTATCAAAAACTTAAAACATGCAAAATTTTACATCAAAGAGTTTCTTCAGGAAAATGCATATTATTCAATCTGTGAGTACATGGACACCCTCAAAATGACAAGTACTTTAAAACTGAAAAGTAGTACTATTGTATTGTTGTTTGATCTTATATTTTTACATTTTATATGTTACTATTTTACCCCGACTTGCTACAAATGTAAATTTTACATATGGTAGTGAAATAAATTAATCTTTTCTATATCCTCATACAAATTTGATGGACGGTGTGGACATTAATCCAGGCCGGTAACTCACAAAACAGTGTAACAACCTTCTCTTATCCTGTCATCTCCCCCTTATGTTTTAAAGGTCCTCAAACATAATCGTAAATGTAATGTTGGATGAGCCTGTTCCTAATAACGGTTTTGCCCTTGTCATAAGAGTTGTTTGAAGCACACGCATAAGCATGTAAGGGGTTTTAGACAGCCTGTGATGTTCCCAAGCTCTGTGCTGGCAAATTTTATGGAAAGAGGTTCTCAAGGATTTGCATATATTACCGATGTACTTACTCCGGAATTATAAGGTCTGTGTTTCTGGCAACGCAGAAAATATACCACTACCAAAACTTACTTATACAGGGTGGTCAATCGGATGACGTTATTATTTTTTTTTTTTTTTAGATAGCCCGTACCGAGACCTATCCAAAACAGCCTCATGTAGGTGTAGCGATTATTGATAGTTTTCGAGTTATGATTTTTTACAGGCGGCGCAAAATGCCCCCGTAAGTGCTATTTTTTTTCATTATTTCGAACGTGCAATGTATTGTAACGTTTTTAAGATTAGTTTGGAGCTCCAGAACCAAGCATGAGGACTTTTTATTTTATTTTGAATGTTGTGGTCTCCTGACTAAAACAGTGATTTCAAACTTTGGTCCAAAATGTACTCAATTATTGTTCGAATGCACAGGTTTTCTTTATAGGTTAAAAAAATAAAATAGGCTTAATACTGAGTATAATTACAGAAAAAATAAAAGCCAAAAGGCATTTTTGTTGTGTTTGACGATTTCTTGGAAAAACTGGAAAATCTCTAAATTTTCAAAAAAATCATAACTCGAAAACTATCAATAATCGCTACACATACATGGGGGTGTTTTGGATGGGTCTCGGTACGGGCTATGTAAAAAATACTTTAACTACTTCAAGCTGTACAACTACCAAATTATTTTTCTATAGGTAACTCGACCTTTAAATAAACGGCGTGAATTAGTTTTCATAGAATAGAATAGAATTTATTATTTTTTCGATTACAAAAATGCAACTGAAGCCACAAGTCAAAAAAAAACATGTAAGGTATAATGTAAATGACAGACAATTTTTGTTGATGGTACATACAGTAAAATAAAAACATGTAACAAAACAGGCACTGTTCTGATTTCACTACAGAGCAGAACTCGTTTAAAGTGCAAGGCTCCAGTTCGCATATATGTATTTGTGGATGGTTTTCTTGAAAAAATAAAATGATGAAATGGATTGCTTATTTTGTGGTAATTGAACACCTTAAGTACTGAGTCGTGTGGGCATTGTTTAGTAGAACTCAGTTCATGGGATAATAAAAAAGGCCTTTATTTACCTGACGGATATTCAGCTCTAATAGCTATTTTTAAATACCGACCAGAATGGGCAAATATATTTTTGATTTTTGCAGGTATTATATGTGTAGTTGAAGATATTTTCTAGAAAAATTTCCTTATGTTTAAATATGAAAAATAGAGTGCAATAGATATATTATAAACCGGACAATGTTATATTTTTTTGAAAATTCCTCTGCATGACTCTCTGGGTTTCATTTTAAACATAGATCTTATTCAAATTCTGTTTGCTACAGGACTACTACCCCAGTGATTTCAATTTCTATTTATTGTATGGTATACAGATCCAATAGGAGCACGTTCTTAAATTGTTTACAGTCATACAGGGTCATTGAAAAAAACACTGCACGTTAAAATTGTCAAAATCCAAATGAAGTACCTTGTTTATTGTTGCGTGTTTTAATTCCCTGGTCACTACTAGTATGACATTATGTATCCAATATGGGGCTTAAAGTGAACCTTTTAGCTGCTAGCCCCCATTTCTGGTACAACTAAGTACCAGAAAAAAATGAATATCCCAGCGATTATAAAACTGTAACTTTGCAGCGTAACTAAACTCAATTAAACACGAAGTATGTCGGTTCAGGTAAGATGGTCAAATGTTAATTATTTTTTTATCTTGCGAAATCAGTAGACCAATTACTATCAAATGTAAAATTTGATAGGCTTCCTAATCATATGAGATTGTGACTATCAATCTCTTTTAGTTTTCATATTACTTAAAATTTCAACTAAGCAGGTCACGAAATGTAAACCAAAACCTTTCCAAATGGAAGGAATCAAATAATTCAGCAGAAAGATACAGACGAACTAGGGCAAAGAGGAAAGATTATAAAAATTCCTTGCAATAAATCAACTCAAATTTTGTTATTTTTGAATGTAATGCCCCTTTTATTACGTGTAGCGTATAAGTGAAAAATGTGACAATACTGATTTTTTAATTCTGCCTGTTCCAAAACCCCCAGATATTGAATTTTATCATTCCAGCTATAGCAGTTTGGGGATATTCAAGCAGTAAGGTAGTTTTTACTGAAAAACGGTACTGCCATATCTCAGTAATCAATAGAGGCCAAATTTTTAAATATTGTTGTCTTGCTAAATTGGACATGCGCAATTCATTGCAACAAAAATAACAAAATTATTACATGTAACGCAAAAGTGGTAAATCTGACAACACTGCTGATAGCATTGTTGAATGCTGTATGTTCAGTTTCAGTGACTCCCAGGTATTGAATTTATCCTTACAGCTTTGGCAGTTTTGGAGATATTTAAGCGTTACTGCACTTTTTACTAACCCGGTACCTTTTTGGCTTAATTAAGCAAGGCTCATTCACCATAAATGAAAGTTGAGATTGTCTAATCTAATGGAAAAAATCTTTCTTATCTATTTTTTACCATAATTTTCTAAGTAGATATTCATCAACTCAAAAGCTCGAATCCAAAAGACAATAAAAATTACGTTTACATTTGCTTTTCACAAGAAAAAAACCACCGCACTTTCCATTTGGTTTCAAATTTATGGAATAAATCAAAACTACACACTTTATCAAAAGCCCTTTGTTGGAAACCGTCGCAGTCCATATAAAAATAAAATCCTTTTCTTCGGGTAGTTCGACAAAAAACGTTAAGCAAACTTCCTGAGAAAGTTCAAGTGAGTTTATGTGACCATGTTTGTTTCCCACAGCTCTAAACTTCTTTGTTCGAATACGCTTTAGTTAAATTAAGTTAGAAGAACGTTTCGCAGTGAGAGTGTCGAGTAAAATTCATATATTTTTCTTGTACGGAGAAGGTAACCGAAGGTAAATCGTATTGCGGAACTTTTCACGAACCGTTTTTATTAAGTTGGTTAATTTTTTATTTTTCTTACCTATTTTTTATTGTTTCAGGTAAGGGAGGATTTACGCTCAGCTTGGTCATATTTGTGAGTATGAAATATAGTTATTTTATAACAAGTAAGAATAGGTAATAATAAGTAAATCGGGTAGCTTTCATACGGAAAACACCGACCTCTGAAGTTGCTAACCATCACTCGAGCTAGTGATACTTTAGGGAGAAATTCCAACAGACGACGGCCTAAAAACCCGAGAAGACCTCTGAGCTTTTCGAAATAAAAGCCAATTTGAGTCTCACAACTGAAGGTTTAGATAGGCATCTTGGAAAATGTTGTCAAGTAGATTGACTCCCAACTTTCCGTACTGCTTTAATTTTTGCTTAATTTTGAAAGTTAGTTGGAAATGTGGCTGCTGATAACACCGACGTCGGAGCCTTCTCCAAAAGGTAAAAAAATATGAAAGCTGAGCAAGTTGTTTGAACAAGTCTAAGTGAAATCCGAAAGAGCAAAAATAGTTCTTCTTCTTAACCCTTTACTACTAACGGGCCATCTGTGAGACGCTTAAATATTGATAGTTGCACATTACAGTGATATTTGCTCACTTTTTATAAGAAAGTTATTTTACGATAAAGTACCTACGGGATCTCAAAGACGTGTCAATGAAACATTCAGAAACATATATAATATTCATCACAGTAGTTCAAAGACAGTTCATTAGTAATTTTGAGAAGTAGCTTTAAAATGGCAGGAATAAGTTGGAAGTGAGGTTATCAATGATTTAGAGGGTCTAGGTCCAAATTTTGCGATAGAAAGCACTTGCAAGGATGAAAACACGTGTCTACCTGAGAAACTATGAAAAAATCTAAGGAGTTCCATGGTATCTCAGAAAAAAAAAATCAAATGAAATACGAACTGTTAAAAATGAAGCATCGCTACATGTGCCCCCAATGAAGAAAAGAAGATCGGTATTTTTGTGTTATCCATGCTAAAAATCAGTTGGTTTAGAAAGGAGGTTCGAGGGGGGCGGGGTGGATTAAAAAAAATATTATGAATATAATTAATTGCTGATGAAGTCTAGATACCTAGACGACACGTCAAAGGAAAAGCAAATTTATGTTTTATTTCACATTCCAACCAGAGGAAGGAATAATCATGAAACAACCCGTAAGTAATAATCTCACTTCCTAAGAAAACCAAGAAGAAAACCTTATTTATCTAAACATATTGTTGGCGTACGTTAAATTTTTTTGACAACTTAACTAACATCAGAGTGCCTCATATATAACACCAAATATCATTATTGTATTCAATTTTTTTCATTAACACGCTTTTATTATTACTATTAGGTTGACCTATATGTTTGTGTTTGTTTGTAACCGACTGCTTTGGACTCGATTTTGACCCACTTCAAACGAACGGATTTAATTTAAAGCTTGTACGCTTATCAAGAACTGATGACAGTACAATAATTTAATAATTTTGTCTTATTCTGATCAGGATCGCCAGAATTGCATAATTCGAGGGTGATCTGTATTTGAAGATTCAATATAATGGTGAAGGTGCCCGTTAAACAAAATACAACACTTTTTTAGGAAATGGTGAACGAGACATGGATTTATCCCCAATATTGGCAGGATAACGATATCAGCGAACAGATGTAATTTAAACTTTGTATTTGTACACTTATCAACACAATACAATAAATCTTATTACCCTGAACTAAAAAGTGAGAAATAAATATAGTTTAAAAAACTAAAAAACACGCTTTTATAATAATAGCAATTTTATCCATCCTTCAGGTCCTTTTACAAATATTGGACTAGAAAGTGAAAAATATTATTGTGTAAAAAGCGTGTGTTCTTCGAGATACGAGAAACATTTTACAAGGCCTCCCACGATTTTTTCACAATAATCCTAGTTTTTCTCGTTATTTTCAGCTGACTTCAAGAATTATTTTTCACTTTTTAGTGCCTTAAAAGCGTGTTTTTTGGTTTTTTTAATATTTATTTCAATATCAAGCCACTGTAATTGACGCTGTTTTCCACCTTCATAATATTTTGAAGCGAAAGTTGTTGGAAACCTCTGCATTGTAAGTGATAAAAGCAGTTTTTCATCATAGTGACAAAAGTACTCCCTTTCAGTCAAATCATTCATACTTTTCTATTTTCTATAAATACTCTCCAGCTACTCACAATCTGTTATGTATGGCAAGTTCGAATATTTTCCTTTCATGCAGATATGACCGAACTCCAGCTGAGCTTTCAAAGCCACCTATTCGATTCTATTCAAATTCATGTTTACCAGCCACGGTCGATTTTGTTACAATGGGTTATATACCGATAGAAAAGCTCTCTCTGTATGACGTTGAAGCTTTTTTCCAATTTTCTGGGTTTTGCGTATTTCATTCAGTTTGAAATCGAATTTACATAGTATGTCACCCGCCGAAATAGTGAATTAGATATGAGTGTCTGTCTGACCGTCTACATGTTATATTTAGTTTCGTTTTTGGAAGCGAACGTGTAATAGTGCTTTCATTACATCTCTGTATATTTTGTTGTTTTGGATGCTTTTCTGAACGAGCAACACAAAAATCCATGCAATTTGAGATGCTTTGACATGGCGAGACTCCGCCAGCATTGAGCAAATGGGTTTTGCTCACACTGGCTGGAATTTCAAGTCGGAACTAGAACAGTTATCTACAGTAATACAGTACGCAATCTTATATATTCCCAGAGGTCATTGTTGGAAGGAAGTAGCAATTTCGTTATGCAAACTAATAAAGATCCCTTTACAGTTTTTTCTTTTTACTTTTTTTTTCTTTTCTGTATTGTCACATCTTTTGTTGTTCGCCATGGAGCAGTCAGACTTAAATCTCGATTGCAAACTACCGTTTTTATTCTGAAGAAAGTATTTCAGGCTATTTCAATTCTGCTTTTAATCTCTTCATCAGGATCACATTTGTAATTAGCCAACACCCTAAATATTTGAATTTCCTTACTGTTTCTATGTCCTAATTTGCTATTTCTATTCTAACATTATTAATATTTAATCTATAGTGATGACCATAAACTGTGTTTTCTTGATATTTATTTTGAGACCACAACTTTGAAAATTGTAAAAAAGTAACGTGCAGCGAAAAAAGTTTAAAGCCTAATACGTTGAACTACACATTATGCATCTGTGCAACATTTAAAGGAATTGAAAACCAACAATAGACAGCGTATTTCATTAAAAAAAGGTTAGTGCGCTACGACTGAATAATGACCTTTTTACCAGTTAGTTGATACTTAATAATCCTGAAATATCTATTTTAATTTTTTTTAATCTTCTTTATTTTTCTCAATAGTTTTTAAGCTTTAGTATCATTTTTCAACCTCGAAATCTTATAAACAAATGCTTGAATTCAAATATATTATGTTGCATATAGTTTTTATTTAAAATATAAGTTTAAAAATTATTTCTTGCTTGGAGATTCAAAACATTAGACTTGTTTTAATTTTAACTTTCCACACTATAGGGTGGCTGAGTATTGTGACTGTGAAAATATTCCATTTTTTCGATACCTTATATACGTACCATTATCCAGAGATTATAAAATATGTTTATCGAAACAGTTAGATACATTATATATTTTTTGACATATTTTATAAAAGATTAAAATATCCGGTAAAATATAAAATGTCCCATTTAAAAATATGCCATTGTTGGTATGCCACAACTTTAAAACAAACTTAGTTTAGCTATTTGGTACCGCTTAATTGATACTTCCAAAAGTTTAGTTTTAATCCGTCTTTGTCCAATATTTGACCTTTGTAAAGCTCTAAAGCGTTTTAGGTCCGAAGCTTATAAGAAATATGTGAGACCTTTGGACATACATATAAGCAGCAAAATTATTCCTGATGCTCTTCAGTATTCGCAGTTATACACGAAACGTGACTTTTTCTGCGAAATTTTATGTCCAGATAGTAATCTGGATTAGATTTCAACCCAAAGAAAGAACCATTTAATTTGTCTTCGTCACCGTGGAACACAATCATTTGATTATAGCGAAAAGTAGGTGGATTTGTTGGACAAAGCATGATGCATTTGGATCGATTGCCAATTTAAGTAAACACGCAAGCCGCTGCGGATGACATGTCTAGCCCAAATCGCTTGTTTAGAAATGACAGGTAATTATTTTGGTGAGTTCGTGTATTGGAGATGCCAGAAGCCAATTTGATTTCAGGAAGGGTTCACATCAAAATACAATGTCGATATCTCAAATTTGCTGTTTTGCACGTATTGGTCTTATGTTATTCTTTATTCAACGCTATATTGAGATAGATAGGTGAACTAATAGCCTAACGAGAAGGGTTGACATGTAATCTGCAAAACTTAGAACCTCCCTACCTTGTTCTTTTTTAAGCGGCATCAACTAGTATGGTTATTAGCCTCATATCAACACTGTTCTAATAAAAGGTTTCAACTGGGCTAGTTACGTGTGAGAATGAAAGGTAAGCAGTGATGGGGAGGGGAACCAAGGGAAGTAGGCCACCTTTGGCCCTTTTTCCCAGGTTACTCGAGTCTTCGAACGCTCAATGGGGTCTTTTTTGAGCCTGTGAACATCGGTCTATCCAGACGTTGCATTAACAAACTTCCTTGAAGCAGAAAATTTTTCCTCATGATGATGTTAACATGCTCAGTAGAGGTTGAGAGGTTGAATAGTGCACAGAACTGCACTCATCTTCAGAAACTAGCTTGCATAAGAATGTGAACCCGTTGCGGATCTCTGGACACATTGGTGTACCGAGCAACGAGAGGGGAGTTACGTGGTTAGACTAAGGTCTGAAAGCTTCTGCATTGCCCTCATACTTATGGTGTGCATTTGCAGGCACCAAGTGAATACGGACTTGGCTTACAGCGAACTGGCCAAGGCTTAGTTAGAAAAGCAAAGTAGTTCATAGCGGTTCCAGACAAGTGCTAACAGAGAAACTATCAAGCTTATAGTAGGGACTCTCGTAGTCCAGCCCAAAAGACCCCATGTGTTGGGATATTATCAATTTTGTCTCACTACCTGGGAGATGTGCTGTATGTCGCTAATTTAAGGTACATATAACTGGCAGTACGGAGTTTGAGGATATACTGGATAGCCTGATTGGGCAAACTGACCTTGGCATTTAGAAGAACTTTGGTTCGAAATCAAGAAGTTAAGAATACAGATGTATCGACTTTGTGCTACTTGAGAATCTACTGATAGCGAGCATAGTTCATGTTGTCTGTGATTACTCTTTTCGAAGCAATCATTTTTTTTAATATCAACTTGCTTTTAATATTATAATAGGTACTTTCATGTCAAGATGAAATAAAGAATTGATTATTTTTTATCTACAAATCTAAAGAAATGCTGTTCCGAAAGAATCCGAGAGAAGGGGTCGTGAGAAAAATGCGACTACCAAAGATGTGGCAGAAAAACATGTTTACTTCGTCCCTCTGTTTCTACGAGAAACTTCCCCTCAGAGTCGGTAGTATTTTGGCACCTCCAAAGTAGTCGAGCACATAGGGTGACGTCTCTTTACATAAAGATGGGAAAATCGTTTTGTCTTAGGACCTACGAGAACCGCCAACAAGATTATTTCTAAGAATTGGAGGTTCTTAGATTCTTTAATGACTCTGGATCTTAGATTAACGAGGCTATACATTGAAGGAATAAAAGAACGCACATTGAACTATGAACGCACAACAGGAAGAAATTAGGATCTTATCCATCAATTTAACGCAAATATTCATTGAGTCAACGCTAGACTAGTATTAAACAAGAAGAATAAGACAAGAATTCTACTGTCATTGGTCCATAATAAGCAAGTATGAAAAATAGTAAATAGTATGCATTGTTTTTATGAATACTGAGGCATTGATTTTACAAACCCTGCATAAACTTTTAGAAAATACACGAGAACTGATAGTGGCATTCTATAGAACAATCGTAGCTGACATTAATACACACAATTTGTTATATCAATGACCGTAGACCACAGATTCGTAGTCACTGTTTAGCGATGCTGAAGTATTTCGGTAAATCATCTTAAATACCAGCATACGTTGATCTATCTTCAGCAGACATTAAATAATCAATGTACAGCGGTCATAACTCGAAAAATGCGAAAAGTAATGTATGACCCTTTATTGTATTAAAAATTCATACAGTTGATGCAAAATCTATACCATAGCGGCCTTCTTTATCAATATCGCTTACCTACTTTGATCGGTACAGGGAAATTGAGCGAAAAAATCACAGTGCTGGAAGATCGAGAAAAGTGACTCATTTTGTATAAAATTAATTAACTGGTATACTATATTATTGTACATAGGTAGTTAGAAAGAACTCAATATCTACATGAAAAAGGTATATCTATAATTAAATGTCAGTTACATTTCAGTTACAAAAAAGGAATAAAATCAATCCATTATATAAATCGAGGGTTGACGAAGGCTGCTTCCAGATATTGTTAAAAAGAAATTTGAATGGTAACGAATAGCAAATTCAGGCAGTACTATCGATTGAATCAAAAACACTTTTGATTTGTATCAAGTTTATGACTACTTTTTGTGGATTTCGGGCAATAATTCAAACTACACTCTTCTTCACGACGTTTCAGTTTTATACTTAAAACATCGTCAGGTGTACCTAATTATATGAGATGTCGATTTCTATCCCGTATTTTGCAGGCGACAAGCAACGGGTGAAAATTGCGCAATATCTGCTGTTAAACGTAAATTTCGCAACGACGTCATCGTGACGGACAACATATACAGGGTGTCCCAAAAGTGTCAAGCCGAAGCTCATGGACAGATCACCCTTTGGGTCACCCGAAACACCCCCATGTATGTTATACGATTTTTTGTAGTTCTCGAGTTATGATTTTTTTTCTGAATTTTAGAGAATCCTCGACCTCAACAACTTAAAGTTTTTCTAAAAGAAAAATTAAAAGACTATTCCAAATTCTCTTTTTAGCTGATTAATTTTCAAGAGTCCACTGTTTATACATAAAATAATTGGCCTCGTAGCTTTCATCAAAAAAGTCATAAAAATGGTGATTTCATTATTTCTAAGCAGGTGTAAAAACTTCTTCAGACTCTCAGCTATCATGATCATTAAAAAAAAGTAGTAGTGGGGCTACTTTGGCTCCAATCGACCTTCAAAGACAAGAGGCGGAGATTTATTGAAATTAGCGATGTGATTTTAAACGAAACAATAACTAATTTTAGGGCGCTAATAGCAGAATGATTGTCAATGCTGCAATAAAAAACATTCAGTGTCACCTGTGTCACTTTGGTAAGATTTTTTTACATGTACGACTCCTTCTTTGCAAGTGGCAAATTGTAAAAGCAACCTATGCAATGACATATTTTCAAAAGACACCACAACAATATCATAGCTATCTCTTTCTAACATCTTTTACTGCGTTAGCGTTAGCTCTTTTTGTTGTCGATAAGGTAGAAACAGGTTTTGAAGAATGCGGGCCTTCTGGTTTTTTAGCAAGAAGTAGGATCTTTTTGACAAATGTTTAATTTATGGAACGTTTTTAACGTTTATTATTGTGGTACTAACAACCATTCTGCTATTAGTGCGTTAAAATTACTTATTAATGATGTAAAAATCACATCGCTAATTTCAAGAAATCTCCGCCTCTTGTCTTTGATGGTCGATTGTAGCAAAAGTAGCCCCATTAAGGAAGTAAGTAAAAGTACTATTTTTTTTTAATAACTATGATAGCTGAGAGTCTGAAGAAGTTTTTAGACCTGCTTAGAAACAATGAAATCACCTCTTTGGATTTTTAATTGCGAGTCGAAAATTAAAATCATAATGAACAGATCGCAAATTTTTCACTTTACACTAAAACTTTAATAACTTTCATTAAAGTTACGAAGCCAATTATTTTATCTATAAACAGCAAACTCTTGAAGATTAATCAGCAAAAAATAGAGTTTGGAAAAGTTTTAAGTTGTCGAGGTAGAGAATTCTCTGAAACTCAGAGAAAATTTCATAACTCGAAAACCACAAAAAATCGTATAACATACATGGGGGTGCTTCGGGTGCCCCAAAGGGTGCTCTTTCTATGGGTCTCAGCTTGACACTATTTTTTGGGACACCCTGTATAACCTACAATTTTAATGGCCCTGTTGCATATCATGTCGCTGTTGGTCAGCGGCTGCTGTCGCGAATTTTTACATAATAAGGCTGCCGGTCGCTTTGTAAAAGTCGCGTGCTGGCCACGCCCACCGGCCGCGGGGCACAGTCGCTTGCATCGGAAGGTTCTCCATATGAATGCATACAGGGCGGTGTGTCGCGACCACGGTCGCCGCTGCCAGGTCGCAGCCTCCGAGATCGGACTGCCACCTTTAGCCGGTGGGCCGCCCATCTCTAGCAATGCGCCGCGCCGCCCGGCCGTTGCGTTGGCGGGCAAACAATCGGACCGTTTCTCATCCCGCGCGGCTCCCGGTGACAGCCGAACAGGAAAAAACAGAACGATCGTAAATTCCGCAGCCAGTAATTTGCGCCTGGATCCGGAGGACAATACTGTAAATTCCGGAGCCCCGATTGAATCGTCTACGGAATATTTATCCCTCCGTGTCGCTATACAAGTGGAATTAAAGAAAAGTTATGGAGTCTGGACCGGATGGTAATATCTCTTTCGTCTCTTCCCTTCTTCTAAACAAGAAACTTAATTTATTGCTAGTTACAAATCGTTGGTTTCAAGTGCTATAAAAGCTTCGACAAAACTGCTATACAAACGTTATATATCCTATTATAAGATAATTACTAAGGGCCGATATCTCAATTTAAAGTTAAACACCTTATGTGAAAGTTAACAGTTAACATACAAGGGTTGCAGATCTTTTCTGCCGCCTACTCTCACATACTTTTAACTGTTAGATAAGTTGTTCCACTTCCGACGATTAAACCCAGTACTGCCGTTTTAGTACATTATTTATACTATTGCTAGTACATTTTCGACGGAAAAGTACAAAAGTACATTAAGTCTTAATTTTAGTACATTTTTAGTTTTAGAAAAATGGACCAAAAAAAATTGCGTAAAATCTTCATTTCATACGTTGGAGCTTCTCAAATGGATGTATAATGCAAGAAATTGTGTGGTTGCAGAGGTTTTTTTGCTGTTCAGAAAGCTGTCGAGCCGTCCCTGTGGACCCAATTTCAAGTTCATAATGAAATTCATGGATTTTAGTACAATTCAGTACGACCTAGTATGTTTTATTGCTTTCATTGGGTTATTCCAGAAACTTCCAGCCTGCGGTTAAAGTGGTAAATTAAATGCAGAAAACAGAATATCAGTTAGACTGTGTTAGATATAATATTGACGGTCCATGTCAATTTTCGAGACTGGTTATTGGTTATTGACTAGGAATATGTTTTATTTTCCTATATTTCTGTCTTAACTACCTGACAAACTGACATTATGACATTATTGAATTTGAAAGTGCAGAGAAGGGTAATTCGAATAATTTTGGTGACCCGGCCTCAACGCGCTATCTCCAGCCACTCTCTCACCGGCGTGCCGTTGGTGACATTTCACTCTTCTACCGATATTCAAACGGAGTCTGCTCCTCTGAGCTATCCTCTATAGCTGATTCCATCAGATGCACCCGCGCAACTGCTGCATTTCATCCTAAGGCGATCGTTCTTCATACATCAAGAACCGACCGGTGTGACCGTACATGTATTCCCAGGGTGTCAAGGCTTGGCCAGGAGATGTATTTATTTGGCCTGCGGGTGTTGGCCCGTTCAAGTCGCGCGTTAAAAAACTACCTCTAACATAACCTTTCCACAGCAGCCGCGGTGCTCTGGTTTTGAGGCTCTGCCTACGCGGTCTGCTCAGTTATAAAAATATACTTCCAGATCATCCTCATTAATTCCATTTATGTCGTTGATATTTAATTGAAATAATCTATTTCGATTCGTGCCTGCTGATAAGAAATAATGTTATAACATGTATTTTTGAAACACTCGCCCATTCGCAACAATAACAATAACCAAACAAAACAAACTTTTCTTTTTTCTAGACAAGGTGACTTTTATCTGTGACAAAACAATACAAACGGAACATACCACTATTTTTTCCATGTTTTAATCCCGGATTCATCTACATCAATTATTTTAATTAGCTGTTAGGCTGCAGTTAACTGCGGCGGTGTAAGGACTTTTTTGGATGACTGGTGAGTAACTTTAACTACTGGTTTAACTACAAATCACTACTTAGATATAAAGCCTCGTATCCACTAGCAAATAAAATTGCTAGAGTTACTCTCTCAAGTTACTTGCGTAGCGTGTGCACGACGTCGTTAGAGAAATATTGCTGCAAAATTACTTGCACATAAAAGTCTTGCGACTTGCTGAGAGCTTGTAGTGTACACGGTAACTCTCAGGAAATAGGTTTGCCACAAAAATTTCGAGACTGTTTCAAAAGTCTTGATGCAAGGGGTGTTGTAAATCAAATATGGAGAAGTTTTACTGGACGACAGAGGACACGTGTCTTTTAATTGAAAATTTTGAATTGTATCCTGAATTATAGAATGTACATACTGCAGAATTTAAGGACAGAAAAAGCAGAATGCATTACAAAAATTGGCCGACCTATTTAATACAGCGGAAATTCAAAGGAAGATACATAATTTGAGAACGCAAGTTAACCTAGGGTGGAGAAAAAGTCAAAGAAAAGAAAGATGGACAAAGGACTAATGAAATATATAAAAGTACTTGGGAGTTGTTTGACTTATTAAAGTTCATGCATCCCTAGAGTAGTTCTACGCTGAATCCACTTTCTCACCCAACATTTTCTCTGCCTTTTACTATCTTTCTCTTGTTTTCTTTTTTTTAAATTAAATATATCACAACTACTGCAGCAGCTACAGATTTTGCATACGACATGTTATCTATAATGTACACGGAAGCAGAACAATCAAGCCCAAGTGAAATTGCGAGAGCAATTTTCTAGATTTAATTTGCGAACAATTAAAAGATAGTGTAGACGAACAAGCAAGTACTTGCTGCAAAAACTATCACAAGTTACTTGCAAGTGGACACGATGCTTTAGAGCTACAAATGTATATTAGAGCAAGTTATAATAATTTCCATTCAAACAGGACTTAAAACTCGCTGGTTTTGGAAACCCTGCACCTAGGTTTTCCTTGTCGGTCACTCTGAATGTGTTTACCGACTCCATCCTATTTTCCAGACATTCATAACACACGTTCCAGTTTAATATCTGGAAAGTTAATCGCTGTGAAAGATAACAATTACTGCAACGACTCATAACATCCATTATATCTGCACTAAGAAGCAGCCATTCGCCAGCACCATGCCATCAAAACTTTTTGCGTTTTCCTCATCTTTGTTGTCTGTTATGTGTACACACAAACAGGGACGATTTTCTTAATAAAAAAGCCAATAATATTCTATTACATTACACCGGGTAGTCTTAGGGAGGGGACGACATTCTTTCGTTATAAGCGTTCCAAAACCCTTATCGTCTGTTTCCCTTTACTGTTATGCCTTTTATCCTTAATAAAAGCGGACAAAATAGTGCTTAGGAGATAGTTTAACAGATGTTTAGCGAAAGAAGATGGCTGTGGGGAAGCGCTATGAGATTTTTTGTTTCGATATAATTGCACCTTGGATTTTGTGTGGTACTTAAGGACGATCGTTCATGAGAGTTGGTGGTAGATGAAATTAACTTTTTTCAGTATTCATAGGTTTAATCACATAGGTATCTGCTCTCTAAAAAATAAGATTAAAAATCATAGTTTTAACATGGCACCTTAGAACAGATTTGTTGTTTTTTGTATGTAAAGGTAGAATAAACATATTACATGAGTAGATACAATAATAAATAATGTTTAAAAATATTTTTTGGAATATGAAGTTTATATTATTCCATGAAAAAATACGGCTAACGACTATTTGAATTAGTCGTTAATTATTTTAGATATGGTAGTTAAGCTGTTTCGGAAATTACGAGACCATATTGGAAACTGGCAACAGCGCTCTGTTTTACAAGCCCACAAAAAGTTATAGTGACGGTGTAAGTACGCAGTGTGCGTCGGTTAGGTTAGGTTGCTTTATTGATTATCGTTTGTGTGTTATCTTTTGATTTGTCTGAGAACCATTGACTTCTAAGACGCTAATGCTGAGAAACTCGCTGTTGACAAATCCACTAAATAATGGAGTGAATTTAGATTAATTGATATTTAAAAAAAAGATATCTTGTAAGTACCTAGTTTATATAAAAATAATTTATAAATAGTTGGAAGATTATTAATAGACTTTACAGCCTTTATAAAGTCCCCAATAAATTCCGTAGAAAGTTAGTACGCATTAGACTCTAGCGTAGTGAATGGACGTCCCTAAATTGATAGTTGTTGCTTTATAAGCAATATTTTTTTCTATACAATACAATAAGGTCTTTCGTTTTGTTTTTACTGGCCAACTTGCTAAGTTACCTAAAATTTATAATATTTATATTATTTATATAATTTGAAAACAAAGATGATTCACATAGATTTGCTTGGTTCTTACCAGGTTTGTTATTTACGCAAAAAAAATCAAACTATCAAAAAGCTTATAAGCTAAGAACAGTTGTGGACTATAGATATATTGAAAAATATGAGTTGACACTCAATACAACTAGTCTTTCGACTATGCATGTTTGCAAAATGTTCCCCATCCCTACATTTTTTTAATCATAATATACCTGAAAGCACCTACAGGATATCCAAACTATATTTTCGCCCAAAATCTTTGAATAGTGGTAATGATCTTTTAATTTGTCTAAAGTTTCATCATTTTTTACATCTTCTATTTATTTATTGTTTATCCGTCCCTTTTCTAAAACTGTAAGTGTTTGCATTCTTGCTGCAAAAGTAATCTATCATAAACATTTAATTAAGCGCAGATCCATCTTAACCAAGCTATAAGACCTAAACGCGCATGGCTCTTTACTATCATTAGACATTTCTTTTTATATCCTGTTTGATCTTCCCAGTTTTGCACTCTTAGTTTTTTGAAATCTTATTTCGTAGTCTGTGGCCATTTTCTTCTAGGTCCGCCCGTGTTCTTAATTCCTCCATGTACTTCCAGAAGTGCACCTTTCGCAATTCTTTCAGATGCCATTCTAGGAACGTATCCCAGTCATCTTACTCCTTGAACTCTAAGGACTTGCAATACCAGACATTTAAATATCCTTCCTGTTTAACACCCTCTAAAATCTTCCTGTGGTTATTCCATATCTCCAATTTTGCAGAATTATTTTTTGCATTTTCTTAACGCACTCCATCGTTTTGATACCATTCATTATTCTTTGTTCTATTTCACTATCCTCCTCACTATTACTAAACTAGTAGTAATAACTTTACACCTCCTAAATAAACAAACAGCTCTACATTTTCAAATGTATATACTTCTTTTTGCCTTTCCTCACATGTTCTCATTACAATATACTTAGTCGTTTCCTATATATTAATGTGTAGTACCTATTCATGTTCTTTATGAGTAACACAATCATACTGATAACATATAACAAAATTTGCTCCATCCGTATCGATGTCTTTGCCACATCTACATGTGCTCCTTCAGCAAACACCGCTAGAGTTTCACGGTACGGAACTCCGTGTGTCTCTAGGGATGGCAAGACACTGTCGTCGCCTATCAATCAGGTATGTAATTAGTTCCAAACTTATGGGGGACTCCAGGGACCCCTACCGATAGTCGCTCGTTATTAGTGATACGACGCCTACTGTGTGTGCACCTTCAAATTATCTCATCTTGGAGGGATCAGAGATGAGGCCGTGTACAGTATTGTGCATAAGGATGTTTGAATATCAAAGACATATTAGATAGTGAACGTGTTAATACTCTACTATAACCGTTTTAGTGTTCGCTCATTGTATGGTAGAGAAATTTGTAAATATTTATGGTTTAAAGTATCAAAATTATTTTGTTTTGCAGAAAATACGTTAACTGCATTGAAATGTTAAAGGTTTGTACTCACTTCTGTACCGTACTAACGGTGACTATCTAATTGAGTAGGTACTGGTATCGTCAAACATATAATTTTGCGATATGCATATTGACAACTCGGGTCAGTCATGATTTGGTTTTTCCAAATAACAATTTTGAGTTCTGAAATTAACAGCCTTAAAGTAAATAACATATTTACCTGTATTACTGGTCACAGCATAAACACATTTCTACCAAACAATTACTTAGGGAGCTAGTTCGCAAAAAACAGAACCTATTTCTTTGCAAAGCTGTAAAAAATATGACTTTTTGCAAATTAATTTTCTATCAAATATTTTGTGCTTTGACCACATGACCACGGAGGTGGCCGAGTCCTTAGTGTAGCTTCGGGGTTTTGAAAACTGCTAAATAAAAAAACTCAACTGTTGCTTTATACCAAAGGAATCTTGTTTATTTTTAGATTATCAATAATTAAAAAGTCAAAACTGGCTTAAATTCGTGACAAGGTTTAAATCTATTCACCAACTGGTACAAGGACGTAGTGGGGTAAACTACTAGTCCTCCATATCGTACTGTACCTATACCTATCAATATCCTTAGAAGCAATTTTCATGCGTCATCGTCATTTCATTAGCCTTGTGTCGCCTCCTTAGACCGCTGGGGGGCTGGGGTGACAAAATGGCCTCGCTCGGATTAATGGGGTGACCCCTTTGCCGCAAATATGTAGGGATCGGGTTGAATCATGTTTCGATCTTAGGGTGCATTGCTATTCACAACTAGTGACAGGTCTTTGGTCGTCTCATCAAGCGCTAAGGGAATCAGTCTGGTTTAGGAATTCATCTCTCGTATTTGTTAATGCAAAATGATATTACTTCTGCCTCCAGAGCATTTTTATATGGTGTATAACTTGAAAGTAGATTTTGAAGTTTTAGTTTTGGGCTTTGACAGCTATTCGCTTTTGTAGGAATGATTTTTTTGTATGTAACGAAAATTCATGTCAATCATTTACGTCGGTCTGCCTGTCTGTCGGTCTGTCTGTCTATTAGCGTTTTCCAAGCCTCATAACCTCAGTAACCGCTGTATGGAAACGTGATGAAGTTTGGGCAGCGTCATATTGTTTGGTCGTAGTAGATAATGTTGTTATAATTTTGAAAATCAGTGCGGCGGAGTAATTAAAAAACAAAAAAAAACAAATATTTCACAAACTTCGTTTTTAGGCATTTTAGGGGCTCCTAAAAGGCTACTTGTTTGGGGTAGTGAGGAGTATACCAGTGAAAAATTTGTTTTATTTATAATAGGCTATCCACTGACCTGTGGCATAATACTCTTTTTAAGTCCATCCAAGCATTGCCTTGCCTTTTACAGAAACCAGGGGTCTTATAATTTTACTGATGTATATATACGATTATTGCTTTAGATCATTCTGTATTGTGTTACCTGGTAATATTGAATTAATTTTAAAGAAATTTTGACCCTGTAGTATTACCGTGGCCAAGGATGAAAAATGCGTACTTTTTTTAAATATAAAATAGCTTAAACTTCGTTTCTTAGTCGATTTGTAGGTTCCTGATTGTTTTCCAAATTTTTTTAGAGGGGGAAATATTGGGGTTGATTTGGGGGTGGGGGGTTGTGAATGTGAAAAATTTGTTGTATTTGTAGTGGGCTCTTCATTGCACTATACAGGAAGGACATAATATACTCTTCAGCTTTATCCGAATGCTACCCTACCTTAGACAAAAAATAATTTTTAATTTGTAATTTGTGTAGCTTATCACTAAACTGATTCAAAACCATATCGTGTGCCGTTGTAGTGATGGTTAAAGTCTATGGTTCTCGAAAATTGTTCTGGTGGCGTTGAAACCAAACTAAAAAATAAACTACAGTATAAAAGCCGTTTAGGCTGTGTTTTTGGGTACTCTAGGGATCTTTGATCATTTTCTACTTTCTTGAGTGGTTAAAGTTAGCCGAGGTAGGATTGTGTCTCAGAAAATCGGTATGCCATGTGATACCAGTTGCAGAATGAAAACTCTGTTGTCCTAGTTCCTACGAAGAGAGATGCAAGAAACTATTTGCGAGAGTTTTGTATTGGATGTTTTTTGCGGGCAGTCGTGTGATAATTTATTTACAAGGGATCTTCGGGAAAATAATAAAATGGTGTCACCGAAATGTGTGGGAAGAACTTAGCTTCATTTTTTTGTATGAGTGGCCGATTTTTTTAAGTGGGATTAGGAATTCATCAAGCCAAGTAGTTTGAGTTTTTTCTTAAATACTTGACTTGAAAGCTCAAACTTTTGAAAATTTGATGTTTGACTTGACTTGATTTTAGATCTGAACTACTTGACTCGATTCAAGTGAAATGAAACTACTTGATATTACTTGATATCGATCTGTAAAATGCGAATCGAAGGGTTAAAATAGGGGATTCACCGAGGTTAGCACAGCAAGCAGGCACTCGATAACGACGCGCACTTGCTGTTAGTATTACAAAATCATTAAGCATTACAAGCGAACTAACTGGATGTACTGTGTTGCCTAATTCTAGACCCCGACATAAAGCAGAAACATTCTCCAATACAAGTTGGGGAAAAGAGTTCCAGATAGAAGCAGTTAAACATTTTGAAGATATTTTGAAAGCACAGATGTCTGAGCCACAACCATCAGTTCCAGTAGCATCATCTTTAAACCATAGTGGTGTCTAAAAGTTTGAAATAGATCTTCTAAGTTGATTTAATAGAAAACCTGCCCATAATGCAGGAGGCAAACCTTGCCGCAATGGCCAAAAACTTTTTGGCAACGCCAGCTTTTTCAGCTCCAGTTGAAAGGCAGTTTTCTAGAGCTGCCTTAACTCTTACCAAAACAGGAAATCGATTAGGTGATAACTCCGTTAGAAGTCTTATGTGTTTCAAATCATGGATGGCAAATGAGGATATTAAAGGCTATTTTAGATATTCACGGTTTCCATGTTTGGGTTTGTTGTTTTTCTGTGTATTATCGTCAGAATTCAGAATATTTCGTATTTTTATTTCATGTTATTACATTCATTATTTAACGTAAGTTTGTTGGAGTTTTTGTTTTTAGATGTTTTTTTTAAATAAAAAATTACATCTTTATATACATATAGATTTTTATTGTTACTGGGTTTTGGCAGTTAATCGGATTAATATAAAAAAAAGAACAATTTTTTCAAGAAAAATCAAGTAGCTTGAAAAGCTTGATTTTGAAGTTACTTGATGTGTAACTACTTGACTTGACTTGAATTTCGAAAACAAATACTTGACTTGATCTTGACTTGATATCAAGTCCATTAAAGTCAAGTAGCTTGAAAGTCAAGTCAAGTCGTGAATCTCTGCGTGGGATAAATGAAACATGAATAGGGTATAGTTTACTATACACCAGGTGGAGACAGGGAAAATAAATCCACCTCCCCAATAAATATCAATACAGCTTATCTCCCCGAAGCCATCTCGCAGAACGGTCGCAAGCAAAAAAAAAAAGCGGCGAGCCTCAGTGTATCGAAGCGGGAGTGACGTCCGTTTTGGTAGTGCCTCCGTAATTCGGAATCCATTCGGTTGTCCCGAGGGGCACTTTGGGGAATCAAATAGCGAATGCCGCTTGTTTTGCAGCATCTGGAGAACGCGAACGGCCCGGGGAAAATTGCCGGAGATACTCCAGAGCTGGCTGGGTGATGTTTGCTGTCCAATAAGAGAAATGGATACGGGGACGTTGTACTCCAAACAATGTGGGTGGTGATCGTCGTACATCTGATCCATGGCTTCGCTTCTCACGCTCGCAGATGTACCGAGCTCTCGTGGTATATTTATTATTGGGGTATACAGGGTGTATCAGGTAAACTGACACTGAATCTTTTGGCGCAGCACCCACAGCCACACTATAGTCTGTGCGATAGAGTCTAGCCATGCCAGATCGATTTTGTTAAATACGTATTTCTGCAACATCGTCAGGAGAATATTTACTCTAATTGAAAATGAAATGTAAAAAGTGGGGATTCATCAAGCCAAGTAACTTGAGTTTTTTCTTAAATACTTGACTTTACTTGAAAGCTCAAGCTTTTGAAAATTTATATTTGATTTGACTTGATTTTCGATCTGAACTACTTGACTTGATATCAAGTAAAATCAAATTACTTGATATTACTTGATATCGATCTGCAAAATGCGAATCGAAGCGTTAAAATAGGGGATTCACCGACGTTATGACAGCAAGCAGGCACCCGATGACTTTAAAACTTTCAAGCCAACCGACACAGATTGGTCGTTAATTGAACTAATTCAGTTTAATAGTATTTTAATGTTTTAAGAGTATTTCCATCATTTTTGTATTAATATGCTGCTCGATAGACTAGATTCGTGGGCTATGGAACTTGACAATAAACCTAGTACTGAAGATATTTTAGAATGGTGGAAAAGACAAATGTATTTTTCCAAACCTTGCCACAATGGCCAAAGACTTTTTGGCAACGCCAGCTTCTTCAGCTCCAGTTGAAAGGCAGTTTTCTAGATCTGCCTTAACTCTTATCAAAACAAGAAATCGATTAGCTGACAACTCGGTTAGAGGTCTTATGTGTCTCAAATCATGGATGGCAAATAAGGAGATTAATTTTTTTTTTACTTCCCTGTCATCGGCATCGTTTGCTCTGGTCATTAGCCTCGTGTTCTGTGTAGGCTTTGTTACTGTTTCCCGGCACCACTCTAGGAACAGCACTGTTAATTAGAAGCCAACAGGGAAGGCTCAGGTGAGGATTCTTCGCTGAGCTTTTTTTACGGATATTTATTTTTGATTGAAAAAACCAGAAATAAATTTCCGCCTCTAACGAGAATCGAACCCGCAACCTTCCGATCACAAGCCCTCGACTCTATCCACTAAGTCAACCCACCCCCATTTGAGTTTGTTGTTTTTTTATGTATTATTGTCAGAATTCAGAATATTTCGTATTTTTATTTCACATTAATACATTCATTATTTAACTAAGTAACATCTTTATATACATAGATTTTTATTGTTAAGAATTATTTTTTCAAGAAAAATCAAGTAGTTAGCTTGAAAAACTTGATTTTCAAGTTACTTGGTGAACTACTTGACTTGAATTTCGAAAACAAATACTTAACTTGATCTTGACTTGATATCAAATCAAGTCAAGTCAAGTAGCTTGAAAATCAAGTCAAGTCGTGAATCTCTAGTGAAAAGTCACACTTATCTGCTTTTGAGAAAAAACTCTTCGACAAAATTATCGAATATTTTTTATAATCACTATTATTTCAAAATAATTTTAAATTATCGTCAAAAGCAATGCATTATATATTTCAAGAATTATAATGAACTAAGTTATAACAGTGTAATTAACTAAGTAATTGTGAAAAGAGTTTGTGTTTCCTTCATTGATAACGTCATTATGCCACGTGTACTCCAATGACGTTGAAGCGGTACAAATTGTAACCCTGCATAATGGAGGATATAAGCAAAAAGATATCGCACGACGTTTGAGGAAAGGTCTATCTACGGTAACGAATATTTTGAGAAGGGGAAACTGGGAATTTTGGACGCAAACCCAGTCAAGGGCATAAGAGGTGTACAACACCATTGCCTAAGTCATATTTTTCTGTTTTTGAGAAAAACGCTTTCAAAGTTTATACTTCCCTCTCGAAACATTACCTTTTCGTATAATTATTTGATTTGTTATAACCTTGTATTTTATTACTTTTAGAATGAGCGGCTCTAAGAAAAAGCTAACTTAGTCCTCTACTTTCTAAGATTTTGTTTTTTTTCAAATATGGACTCAGGCACTGTTTTCTTTGCGTTTCAAAAGGGTAATAAAAATCTGTAACATACTTTTAAAGTATTTCTATTATATAATATATGAGAATACAAAATACATTACAAATACAAAAGTTATTCATAAATGTCGGTTTCAGAGTCTACTGTTTCATCAGGAGCTTCTTTTTATGAGCCAGAACGCATATCAGATGTATTATTTTCTGTAGGTCAGATGTGTGATATCTATAAGAGAGAAATATGGTAAAAATTAAAAAATAACTGACGATAAGGTAAAAATCATATAGTATAGACAAAATCTGATGTTGCTTCCCACAACGGTAGGTGAGGGAGTATTGTGATCGCGAAAATTTTCAATTTTGAGATAATACACTTTTTGGGCGTTTCATGATGTCTACATAACAAAAATCCACTTCACTCATTTCCGTGGGCCTATCTGTCTGCCTGCCGGTCAGTCAGTCGGTGTTCTTCTAGCCTCTCAAACTCAGTAACCGCTACATAAATTGTGATGAATCTTAAGCAGTGATATGCTGTGGGGTTCTAGTAGGTAATGCTGCTATAATTTTGGAAAACGCTATATGGGCGGCGCAGTAATTAGAAAAAAAGATCCTCAAACTTCGTTTTTAGGCGTTTTAAGGGTTCCTGATCATTTCTACTTCTTTGGGTGGTGGTGAAATTGGCGTAGTTGGGGGTGACGGGTTGTAAAACTGAAAAATATAATGTATTCATTATAGGCTATCCGGTTACCTGTGAAAATAAGTCCTAACGGCATAATACACTTTTTCAAGTCCATCGCAACAATACCTTGCCTATCACAGAAGCTAAGGGATTTTTCTGATACATACGAATATTGCTTTATATCATCTTGTATTATGTAACCTGGAAATTATTGGATTGATTTTAGTGAAATTTTGACACAGCATTGATACCGTAGCGAGGATGGAAAATGCGGATGGTTTTCAAATATCGTGTCAGTGGCGGCGCAACAATCAATCAAATAAAAAACTAAGAATATAAAAACAGCCAAATTTTAATTCGATTAGTTTGTTTTATACTTTTTTAAATGAACTTTTGGGTTTTTAATTGCATGATCTGTTGAGACCCGATGGCAAATACAACATCGGCCAACGCATTTATTTCTTCTTGATAGAAGAGGAGGAGCGACCATTTCGAGTCCAAGAAGGGAATGCGTCTGCCTCCTTAGTTCCAAGAGTAGTGACGAAAAATTCGATTTTGCTTCTGGTTATGGCTTGGTCGTTATCCGATTCGTTCTCTATCTAGTAACTTTATCCTTCCTTACCAAAGGCTCCATAAGGTTTCGCGTCTCTTATGAAAAGTCTTTGTTCTTGGGCAGAGAAGTTTGTAAATACTTCTAATCATACTTCTAACTCATTCCGCTGGGAGTATAACAGAATTTCAAATCTCTAAATACGACAATACTAAGCAAATGTTAAACAGCTATAACTCCAGCGAACCTACCAGCCATGTTTGGTAGAGCTGAATAGCACAATGTAACGCTTCCAGTTTGCTGGATTTGGACTGATTCGTGAGCCTTTCATACCCCAGAGCTGCCATCTCGCCATAATTAAATTATAAAAAACGAATACTCAAGTACACCGTACGGAATGAGCTAGTTAATTTCCCATTCTCTCCTTTACCAACTATACACGCCGATCTAGTATCCTGCGGATCCGCTCGAAACAATTGCCGATCGCTAATTAATACTTTATCGCTCCCGCGCTAGCACGTTACCTGCATCCGAAATCGATTGTCTTCTCCCGAACGCGCTCTTGCGACCAGTGGCGTAGGTAGGAGTCATTTCTTTCTGCAGTCGATTGTATGTGTAAAATATATAACTGTCATTTTCTCTTAACAACTCGTCAATAACCACATAACAAAAGTACATGTACAATATACATACATTGGATATCGAATTAATGGATATGTATATCCACAAATGGAGCAAGAATGTCCAATGGATATCAAATAGACATCAAAAAAATATACATTGCATGTACGTTTGTCGCGAACTTTCACATCCATGGCATATCCATAGAATGTACATATGTACGTCTAAGGTACATGCATAGTATATGTAATATAGTCTTGTACGACCATGTATATTCATAATATATACCATGTATATACTTACATACCAAAGTATACACATTGTACATACAATGAATGTGTATATCCACAAATGGAGCATGAACGTCTAATGGATGTAAAATAGACATAAATAAATTTACATTTCATATACGTTTGTCGCGAATTTACACATCCATGGTATATCCATTTAATCTACATTCATGTACTTTTAATGCACATGCGTAGTGTATGAATGTTCTATGTAGAGGCAGAAAGATAAACAAACTGTATACTTTGATTATATATTGTTATTAATCCAATTTCTAGTTACAATAATAACAGTTGGCAAAATCGATTACTGTGATTCTCATCTCTTTCCTGTTGAATGGCATGTCTGAAATCACAAAGAATTCAAGGTTATAAAGTTTTGTAGGTGGTTTGGTGCGCTTACGACTTACCGTCAAACGTTGGATGCGAGTGTTATCAGTAGCCAGAAGATAAGTAACATTGCACATTATTTCATTCGATCAGGTAATCAGGCACAACCAGCACCAGCATACACACGCTAACTACGACGAACGACGCGAACGACGGAATGGCTAGAAGTCAGCAACCACATTCTGTGGATGTACATATCCATATAGTGTTATGTGGGTAGAGCCATGCAAGTAGAGAGAGATAATACGCTACTCAAAGCACGACGGTGCTTTAAAAAGCGCTTATCTATGAGCACTGTACACTATTTTCTATTAGATAATTAGGTATTAATAATGGCGCCTTGGTTCAATAGGTTGCGTAGTGGCTTTTCAATACAGAGGTCCGCGGATAGATTTCCAACTTAGGCGACTTTATTTTCAAGAAATAACTGTCGAAACCGAAAACTCAACATACTCGGGTAGGATTCTTGTTTAACTAGTCTTTTATTTTAAATTTTGTGCACTCCCTCATTTAAAAACTCTGGAATCGCCACTGGCATCCCCGCAAGTTTTAGTCCGTCCGAATGTGAAAATGCCCAAAGCCATCGCAAAAAAAAAAGAAATAAAATCAGCAGGCAGGGGAAAAGTAGTTTGGAGTCAGGATATACTATAAATTTGGTTCAAGTATCTACTCGTACAATACACAACTCTGATTATAAATAGCAGTTGTAATACCCGTATCACGTCAACAAAAAATCCATGGTTTTAATGAAGGATTCAGTTTGAGGTCAAATTTGACAAGTTTAGAAAAGAAATTTGACATCAAATAAGCCCATCGGTTTCTTCAAGCATTTAGAACCCGCTCTAATTTGTGGTCGAGATTGACTTCAAATTCGCTAGTGCCAGTCATAAAATCATATGATGCATGTCGCATCTCTGTGTATCATTAAGTATTTTTAAATAAATCACCAAATCTAGGGTTTTACTGTCAAGACCACAAAAATGTACAAATTGAATGGATCTTGCGGCAACCGCCAAACCATACGACAATAGCATTGTTAGTAGCATTGCATACTGTCACAAAAATGGTTTTGTTCGCCTAATGGAAACACAATCACTTTGACTCTGGCAAAATCCATGAAATACTTACCGAAGACCAGACCAAATCTACATCTCATAGTAGGATTCCTGGCCATTGTCAAGTCAGGAAACACCTCCACACTATGGAGTTAAGTGACACACCAATATGTAGAATGTGTAAAAGCGAAGACGAAACTATGGAACACGTCATATGCGTGTGCCCAGAGTTATCTTCTATTAGAGAGTGTGCGTTCGACGAGTCTTTGCCTACACCTGCCCACTTATGAGGAGATTTTCCTTAGCGACTTGTTCACCTTCCTACAATTGGTAGTATGGACGATGGCCTGAGAAAAAACTCCCTGGGAGGATTCACAATGAGCCAATTGTGGCCTAAGTGCAGTGGGACCACTACTAATCCTCCTTAGCCTACAGATACAGATAATCCATAATTAAATTTGATGTAAAACGGGTATAAAAAGGTAAAGAAATATAATAAAGTAAAACCGTGATGATATTTCTAACCAAACCAAAACGAAAAGAAAGGCCATCATCTAACTATATTTTCTTACGGTTCATTCTGAAATCCTTGTATTTAAAACTAAAATATAACGTGAATATTAACACGTAAGCATCTGAAATTCTGTATCAAAATGTTAGTACATTCTTCACTACTTTTTTTGCTTTTTCGCTAATTAGGTTCCTCTCTAACTTCAAAAAAACCCCTGCATATACATACAGGGTTGGGACAAAGTATGGAACCAAGCAAATAACTTTGGAACGGAAAGAGTGATATTGCTGAAAACTTGCAGGCAAGTGTAGTGACGTCTAGTGCATCCGAAGACATTAAGTTAGCTATTAACGTACTTGCGGTTTAACCGGAAGTACCGTCAACTTTTTTAATTTAAATGGGACACCCTGTATATTTTTGCAGATTTTAATTCATCTTTTTTTCCGAATACGTCCATGGTGGGTTTAGCATTAGTTTCTGTAAAAACGGGAAAGAGCTTCTTTATCATTTCAGGTGTTTAAAATGCCGGTCATTCAAAGTCGGTTTTGGCGATCGCGTGAGAACTCACAAAGAAGTGTGTCAACTTTTAATGATTTACGTCCCGACAGGGGTCCTATAACACCTTTGACGGTGACTAAAAAAAAATACAAATAAAATACCTCAATTTGTGAGACAAATTTTTTAAGAAACAAATACTAAACCCACTATGAACGTATTCGGAAAAAAAAGATGAATTGAAATCTGCAAAAACATACAGGGTGTCCCATTTAAATTAAAAAAGTTGACGGTACTTCCGGTTAAACCGGAAGTACATTAACAGCTAACATAATTTCTTTGGATGCATTAGACGTCACTACACTTGCCTGCAAATTTTCAGCAATATCACTCTTTCCGTTCCAAAGTTATTTGCTTGGTTTCATACTTTATCCAAACCCTGTATAAAGTGATTTTGCCTAATATTGTTTGAAAATTCAGATGTTCTTTATGTCCCCATTTAATTATTGGCATCTCGTAAATAGACCAGTATAAACGTCCTCTTTTGAGACGCCTCTGCACCGCACCGCTAACTTGATTAGGACGATGTCCTGTTCGGAATCCATTAGAGGGTGTTGTTAGGTAAGCGCTAGCTAGTTTTAGACCGTGTTCGATTCCTTTTTTAGTCTCAGTTTCTTTTCAAACAGCGCCGGGTGAGGCAATCGCGAATGTCGGTGTTGCACTAATGCGTTTATCATTTCAGAGAAGGTTTCCATTAGATCGGGCTAATTCATTGGCATGTACCTCTCAAAGGGATTTGTGCAGCGTCTGGGTTGGAGTGGATGCTTCTATTAATTATATAAAGTCTATTGGAATATCGATTTACTGCTTAAAGCATTGAATCTGTTTTTAGTAAATGTAGGTGAAGTTGATGTTGAGTCTATGAGTATACGAAAAAAGAAAAGTAGTATCAATTTTAAACTGATAAAACGATTTTGAAATTATGGTAGCTTTGTGTATAACCTATGCATGTATGAAATAAAGTTGCCTGATGTCATATATCTGAGCTTCTCTAAATAAGTCGTCACTACGATACTTTTGTGGTTTTATAAGCATAGATTTTAGAACTGCTTTCTGAAGGACATCTCAATTATTTATATATGTGTGTATAAATGAGATGGGTTTCAACTAATGCATAGTATAGTGTACGTAGATACTTTTCGGTTAAAATGTTGGTTAGTAATTTTACCTTATATAAACCGAATCTATTTTTTTTAATAGATTATTCAAGCCTATACAGAACACGAGGCTAATAGCCAAAGCAGTCAATGCCGATGACATAGAAGTGAATAAATAATATGTAGATTACAACTTAAATGTGGGTCTAAATAGATTTCCTAGATACTATATACTGTTTAACCTGTCAATTCTGGAATGAAATTTGATAACATCGTTTTCAATAATGTTTTTTAGTCTATTCCAATCTTTTTCCTTATAAAGTATAGCCGTGTCGTCTGCATAGCTGATTATTTTATTTATTTTAATTTGGAAAAGGTAATTTAAATATATGTTAAATAGAAATTGTTCTAAAACTACCCATTGTGGAATACCGCATTTAACAAACATTTCCATACTTAATGATTTTACTATCCTTACGGATTGTGGCCTGTTAGATAGATAACTTTCAAGTAAATACAATACTTTCTGATGTGCTTAGAAGTAATTTATGATTCACTGTGTCAAAAGATTTTTGTAAATCAACAAAGATGCAAATCCATACTTTGATAGATTTTATGCACTACCGCTAAAATTGCATTATGAACGTGACCTATGTAATACTTTTCAGGCAGCGACATCATCATCATAGTCACAATGTCTTAACAGACATGTTGTAATCTCGTAAAATGCATTGAGTCGGAGCTAGAGTATTGCCAACACGCATATTATTATATTATTAATAGTTTTGAGAATTGTCGCTCGCCATCGTTCGCGATTTACTGTCTTGATACTCATATCCAGCAACTGTTTTGTCGTATCCACCCAGCATGTAGGGGAACGGCCTACTCGGGGCGTGGCCCTTAACTACAGGTTTCTCCATATTATCGCTTCTGTGAGTATGTCTGAAGAATGTAAGCATTCTCATCGACACAATGGAGGATAGTCTCTTTGAATTACCGATCTCATCCAGTACGGAAACATTAGTTCGATGGGCAGTATAAGGAACTCTGAGCATTCTACTCCACGTCCACATTTCAAAAGCATCCTATGCGAGCTCGATCTGCCGTTCCAACAGTCCAAGTTTCCGAGGTATATAAAAATATTGAGAACACAAGAGATTGAACCAGCGAGATTTTGGTAGTTTTAGTGATGTTACGGTCACACCGTATTTTAGTAAGCTTTGTCATGGCCACACGTGCCTGCTGAATGCGCCGTCGAATTTCATTTTCACAGGCAGCGACATAGTGCGCCTATAAATATTAGCTAATTCTACACAGTTAATGCTAAAATCTGATATGCAGTATCATCACCAACAACAGAACTTGCCCTAAAAAAAACAACAAACACTTGAACCGCCACTTAGCTTGTTCCCTTCCAGCCGCGCCTCATGTTGCAGATTTTATTAGATCTTAACCCTTGTGATATTTCGAAAGGCAAACACAGGAGACGAGAGCGAAAGGTGTTCGGTAACACTAGCGCAAAGAAACATAATACAATTGTAACTGAATATTACAAAGGTAATTTCATCAAGTGACTTTCAGTTTGTTACAAAATAATATATCGTCGTTGAGCTTCGAAGACTCTCGAGTGAAAAATGCAGTAACAAGGGTCGTTGTCTGATGCGCAGGTCAAGAACATCTGCTACTTGAGATCTTGAAAGAGTTCAGGTGGATGGAAGTTTAAAACATTTTGTTCGGGCTGGATAAAGTCAAATAATTGATTAAAGTGCATTATTTTAGTTATTTTCATAGAAGGTATTTATGTGATTGTCACTTACTTATTATGATTCATACTACGGAGCACATTGTGCTCCTGTTCAGTGCTGGCAAAAGTCAGGTTTCAGACTTTCTTCGGATTCACCCATCTGAAAGCTACTTACTTCAAAGAAGTTTCACCAAACATGACCATCACCTTCGTCAAGAGAAAGGTGGCTTAATCGCCTCAATGATTAACAACCTAACCCAACCTCTATACTTGAATACATCCTGAAGAGTCTGGTTTTCAAGATGCGGTGTTAAAATTTGGAAAAATATAGATTTTTTCAAACCTCGAATTTTTAAAACCAGACTTTTGGACACATGTTTAAATTAAACTTGACTACTTGAATTTGCGTCAAAATACAGTGAGATACAAAAAGGAATCAAGAGACCAGAACATTGCGTGTTTATCTGTCTAATTGAAAAAAAACAAAATTAATTTATTAAGGTCAGTGGCGTACATTTCTTTGCAAATATTAATCAGGGGAGCGTCCCTTGAGACGTCTTTAGAAATGATAGTTGTATTCGAGTCAGTGCTGACTTAGCGTCTTACTGCATTGAACAAAACTGCCAAATTACAAAAAACTGAAGTCCAGTTGATTGACTTAGTACTTTCCACACATTACGGTGATACCAGTTTGTTGTTTTCCCATAGCATGAAGCTTTAGTCTGAGATCTCCTTGCAACCAAATCATCGCCAGCCCCCCTCCCCTAACATTGTCTTTCCTTCACAGGTCAATGGACAGCCGATTAACAATAATAAAAACTTTTCAGTTTTACTACCCCCACCCCTCAACCTCCCCAATTTCACCCTCACCCAAAAAAACTCAGAAAATGATAGGGAACCCCTAAAACGCTTAAAAACGAAGTTTGAGCTGTTTTTATATTTATAGTTTTTTATTATTTCTGCGCCGCTACTACGATTTATAAAAACCATACGCATTTTCCATCCTCACCACGGTAGTAACACTGTGTCAAAATTTCATCAAAATCAATTCAACGCCCAACAATAAAACGCCTAAAAACGAAGTTTGAGGAATATTTAAAATTTTTTGTTTTTTGCTAATTACTCCGCCACCCATGCACCGATTTTCAAAATTATCTGCTACGACCCTACAGCATAACGCTGCCCGAATTTCATCACAATCAATGCAGCGGTTACTGAGATTACGAGGCTAGAAAAACGCCAACAGACAGGCAGACCGACAGTCAGACCGACAGTCAGACCGACAGTCAGACCGACAGACTGACCGACAGACCGACAGACCGACAGACCGACAGACCGACAGACCGACAGACCGACAGACCGACAGACCGACAGACCGACAGACCGACAGACCGACAGACCGACAGACCGACAGACCGACAGACCGACAGACCGACAGACCGACAGACCGACAGACCGACAGACCGACAGATCGACAGACCGACAGATCGACAGACCGACAGACCGACACACCTGCAGACCGACGGAAATTAGTGACGTGGATTTTCGTTATGTTGACACCACAAAACGCCCAAAAAGCGTATTATCTAAATTCGAAAATGTTCGCGATCACAATACTCCCCTTACTTATCGGTGCGGGAAGTAAGAATTGGCTCAGTGGTCTTTATGATATTAATAAAAAATACTTTTTTTCAAGCTTTGACACCCTGTGTCATCAAAACCAAACTCTTTAAGAACGTTTCTACTTGAATTTGGGTCAGAAATGCGCCCTTGAAATTACAGCTTATCATTAAATAACACCCTGTATACCAGGAAGTGCCATCCCAGGAATACATCTTGCCCTTTTCAGCAAAATAGTCGGAGATTTACGTACGAGCTGTATTCCAGGTTTGCATAAAGTACAAGTACCTATAATATGGTAGAAATATTGTCATCATCTATATCAATTAAATCATCTGGCACCATATCCAAGGCAAGGCCGATTGGCTTGGTTAAATTATTCTGATATGTTTATTTCTGTTCCAACTTCATAGCCAAAGTCTACATACATTATTTGCTTTCCCAGCGAACTGCCAAAAACTAGTCGCCAACTAAAATAGCAAGAGGGAATTAGATTTTCCAAGCAATAGTAATGTTATAATGTTTAATTAGCAAGTTTCCTTGTTCTAGGTTTATACAGTCATGAGCGTGTCGTTGAAAAGGCAATTTAAAACCGATCATAAAGCGCTACAATATGTGAGGTAATCTTATTACTGTGACAGCATGTTTGAAATGAAACTGTATCTACACTTCCATGCACAGGAAAATAATTGTACTATTATTAACTGCAAGTTTTTCAAAACCACATAAATAGAAGACAATTAGTCACCTGTGTGGTCCCCGATGTGGCTTGTTCTAAATTGAGAATTGCAAAAGAACAATGACTTATTCTGCAGCTGGTTGTCTATTCTTAACACAAAACAGGGAAAATGCTTTTTGGGTGAGACCGAGGCTAAAGAACCGACAAAAAACTATTCCTTGTTCTAGGTTTATACAGTTATAGGTGTGTGGTTGAAAAGGCAATTTAAAACCAACCATGAAACGCTACAATATTTGACCTAATGTTTGGTGTTGTGACAACATATTTAAAAGGAAACTGTATATACACTTCCATGAACAGGAAAATAATTTTGCTATTATTAATTGCAAGTTTTCTAAAACCGCATATAGAAAAAAATTAGTCACCGTTGTGGTCCCCGATGTGACTTGTCCTAAATTGCGAATTGCAAAATAACAACGACCTATTATAGCAGCTGGTTGTCTATTCTTAATCCAAAATGGGGAAAATCTTTCTGGGTGTAGACCAAGCCTAAAGAACCTACAAAAAACAAGAGAAAAGAAATATTTACGGAAAGGCGATATCAGCATTAGTGAAGAGGTGAAATTCAGCTACAAAAAATTTTAAGAATGACTAGTACTGACATTGAAAATCTAATACAAATCATCAGACCCTCGGAATAATCACCACAAAATACTACTATGTATTTTCTTTGAGGTATCTGCATTTTTATTCCGATTTTTATAATTATTAAAGTGTCGGGCATTAGGTTTAATTAATTTGCGCGTATGTTCAATATTCTATTTGATTTTTCACCTGAAATAGTCCTTTAGCACATATCAAAGAGACAAACTGAACCACAAAGCTATTTTATTTCCTTCTAGTTGCCTACACATCAGGCAGAGTTGCCAGAGATCGGACAGACCGGTAACGGAAAAAAAAATAAAAAGTTGCTGAAAATGTCAAAAAAACAAAGTGGTTGCCTGAATGTTTGGATTTTGTTGCCAAAATGTTGGGAAACATCGATTTGTACGAATAAAATGTGGGAGAATATCCCAATTTATCCTAAAATTCCTTTTCATGAATTTACTAAATGTCAAACCATAGTTTGAGATCTATTTTTTGGAGGAGCCATACCTCAAAGCAACGTCTAATTCTGTGTACCTTAGAAAACTGAAGGTTTTTTGGGTTCAGAATAACATTAAGCGTATTTGAATAAAAGTTTGGAGGTTAATCAGTTGTGTTCAGTATCTCGGTCTTATTGGCCCAGTATTCTGTATTGGAATGACGACAGTTGAAGCCCACTAGGCTAGCCCACTAAGACAGCTAGGTGGACTGTCTCAACAGTATTGTCACAGCTCTAGATAGCAAGACACAAAAAAGCTGGGGCCCAAAGGTTTTTTATTAGTTATAGATACTGCGAACATCTAAGTGCATAGGCAGGTACAAGTACTGTTAAAAAGGGGTGCAAAATTTTAGAATGCGTGGGAGGTAACGAGTTAGGTTAAGTTATAACTTAAGTTATAACCTAATATTCACGTCCATACTTTTCTTTTGTAGTGATTCAAATACTTTCTGTTCAGCAAAAGATATTTAAGTTTGAATTCTTTGCTGAATATTGTACGGTGATATTGACCTGTCACTTCATTTTCAGCTTATAAACCCTTAGAGCTCTTTCAGACGAGGATACCGTATCTCAGATACGCGTATCTGAGATACAGATAATCCACACATTCAAATGAAGCTGTTCAGACGGCTCCGGCGACGCATACAGTATCGCCAAAGTATCGCGATACTGATTCGAGTATGCCGTGCCATCCAGCCGCCGGCGACAGAATGCGTATCTCAGATACAATATTACCATTATGTTATACCTACTTGTTCAGACACGCATACTTTTGCAGCGGATTCCATAGGCTTTTTATTCTTTTGTTAGAAGGTGAATTAGCTACACGCATTAGTGCAAGTAACCAAATAATGGAGCATGCCATATTTGATAATGAAAAATTTATTAGTTTGGTGGAGCCAAATCCATGTTTATGGGATACAGCCAACGAAGACTATTGTAATAAAAATAAAAAACAGCAATGCTGGATAGCAATCGCAAATCAAATGTGCGAAAATTTTGGAAGCATGACGGCGGTACAACAGAATGAATATGGTAAGCATTTGAAAATATTTTTATTTTAATCACATGATGTTTAAGTGACTGGTAAACAGCGGCGGTCAAAAAATCTCAATACACTTTACAAATAGGTTAAAACAACGTTGGTTCATTTTACTTATACTGACCGCTAATTGAAATCACATAAATGATGAAAGACATTATTTATTAACATTTTGGTGATATACAGAGCTCAAATGTAACTATTTTGCCAGGATAATACATCACAATCCATGAAATATGCAGCAAAATAATCACGAATAGCAATCGCTGATCTTGAGGAATTTGCTCCGGTATTTGTAACATTCTCATCATAAAGTCCTTGGATGGATAAGGTGTCTTCGTGTCTATATCCATCTCGTATACGCACAAAATTGTGGAGAACAGTGGTGGCTTTCACGATGTCTTCAGCAAAATCTATTGATACATTGAGAGGTCTGTGGAATATCCTCCATTTATTAGAAAGGATTCCAAAAGTACACTCGATATATCTTCGTGCTCGAGTCAATCTGTAATTATATATTCTCTGTTTTGCTGTTAGATTTTTTCCTCCATAAGGCCTCATCACATTGAACGATAAACCAAATGCTTCGTCTCCAACTATAACATATGGAATTTTGTAGTCGTTCTTTTGTGGTAAAAATTCTGGATTGGGAATATCTAGCCTGCTGGAGGTTAAGTTCTTGTAAAAATTTGAATTTGTAAAAATACTTGAATCACTGTTTTTCCCATAATCTCCAATGTCTACAAACGTAAAGCAGTAATTCGAATCGCACATAGCCATTAGTTGTATTGAAAAAAAATGTTTATAGTTAAAATAAAGTGAACCACTATGTTGTGGTTTTATAATTCTGATATGTTTGCCGTCAATGGCACCCAGGCAGTGAGGGTAATTTGCATTCTTTGAAAAGCCTTCCGCGATTTCTAACCATTTTTCTCGTGTGGGCTTTGGTATACATTGTTCTTTCATAAGTGTCCAAATCAGCTTGCATGTTTTCTGGATTATTTCACTTGCCGTTGATATTCCAACTCTGTAATTATAATGTAGCTCAGTAAGGGAGCAGCCTGTAGCTAGGTACCTGTAAAACAAAACATCTAATAAAAAATCTAATAATTTCCAGGAAAGAATCTACAGAAAAAATGGAAGAATTTAAGAAACTCCTTTGCCCGAGAATTGGCGAAAAGAAAAAAGAAAAGGAGTGGCGACGGCGCTTCTTGGAAAACATACATTTTTTTTGAACAGATGTCATTTCTAATGCGATGCTCATCAAGTAGAGAGTAAGAAAATTTCAACAAATACCTACTACCAAATTAACTGTATTATTGTTTAAGAACCACATCAAACTTCGCAGAAGAAAATGAGGAGATAGGAGAAACTCCGGAAGTAATAGAGAACGAGAATGTTACTCCATTACAAACTACACGAACAGGAAAAAGAAAAGCTCCTGAAAAAACGGACGATAGGTCACAGCTTGTAGATTTATTCAAAACAAGCATTGAACAGCGACAAAGAAACGAAATTCTGCTGGACAATGACGGGGACAGACACTTTCTTCTCTCGCTGTTGCCAGATTTTAGGAGGGTTCCAGTAGAAAAAAAAATGGATGTGAAATTGGAGATGATACAGTTGATAAAATCTGCCTTAACACCCTTTCAATCTCTGTATGCTTATAAAAATCTACATGTCCCATTCAATCCATCTATTCATCCCGGCCCCTCCGCTGCCCAACATTTTCCTACTCAGCCATCATATTCATCACAAGTGTGTTCTCTTGGTAATCCTCCAACAAATCATCCACATTTGTCTAACCCATCAGCGGAGTCATTTAATGCATCACAATTTTCATCCACACCAATCATAAACAGTATAAACACAGTTCCTATCCTCTCACCCAACTCCGTCGGAACAACTTCAACAGACGGATCCGTCGTCGATCTATTGACCGATTATCAAGGTCAAACTGACAACTAATAAGTGTCTAATATTTGTAAAATGTACGTCTAATAGACAATAGATTCCGAATAAGTGTATTTTTTTTCTTACCTTAAGGTCATGGAGAGTCGCTCTTTCGATGAAATACTTCTGCGCATAGCTGTGTCTTTTTTGGTTAATTCGGTCTCCAAAATTCCATGTAGTTCATTGAATGACTTTATAGACATGCGAAAATAATTTGAAAATTTCGCAGGATCTCGGAGTAAGTCTTGAAATAGTGAATTAAATGCTCCTTTGTTCTCTCTTAATTGTACCATAGGACGAACCCACAATGTACGTCTCCTTTTCAATTTCTTTTTCTTTTTATTCACTACATACCACAGCACCATGCACTCCTCAATATCCATAACTTGAAATAATAAGTGCACTGCACTGCTACTGTTTTCGTACTGATACAGAGTTACCTGTATGCGATACGGTATCCAGAAGTATCACACACAAATTCTGTATCTCAGATACGCGTATCTGAGATACGGTATCCTCGTCTGAAAGAGCTCTTTACCTACGCCAAAGACGTAACTGACTTTACTCGAGCAATGTATGAGGCGCCTGCAAGTTTTCAATTAATTACTGAGGAGTTTAATAGCGCTCTAATAAAACCTGCTATCCGACAACTTTGTACCGAAGTAGAGAGAAATTTTGGACTCTATATGCATGGGAGTTCGCTAGAGAATGTCTATGCAGTAAATCTTACTGTGCATAATTACGTCGAATATGGCTACAAAAGAGGTGGTGCGGAATTAGAAATGCTATGTACGTTTGAAACAGTGACGTAGATTGAGGAAAACAGTCCATGTCTATCTGCACTCTATACCTTCACGTATATTAGCGCCAACTGTATACAGTTGTTTTTAGTATGTGGACTTTAACACTTTCGAAAAACTAATGTAGAAATTTCATATCAATATGGTCGCGCAGGAGTTTCGTTTTTAAGATACAGGGTGTTAAAGTTTGGAAGAAAAATTGATGTTTTATTCATTTCTTAAAGATCACTGAGCAGATTTTTTTGTAATTTATCAGTATTGTTCACTACAATAATATGCTAAGTTAGCACTATTTAGAATATCATTATCATTTCCAGTGGCGTCTCGGGGAGGAGCCCACGACTAATATTAGCAAAAAAATGTAGTAGTCACTGACCTCAAAAAAATTAGATGTTGCTTTTCAGATTAAACAGGTGAAAATATAACGTTTTTGTTTCTTGACGCCTTTTCGTACCTCACTTTTTCTTTTCAAGGAAAAAAATAAAAATCGCTTCATAGCCTGTCGAGAGAAAAATTAAAACAAAACAACGTAACTTTGTTCTGATCCAACTTCGAATAGAAAAGTTCATATAAACATGTGTCCCAAAGAGTATGGTTTTCAAGATACAGAGAGTCAAAGTTTGGAAAAAAATTTGATTCTCTCCGACTGCACCAAGGATGGACGTAACGCTATGTCACATCGACCTTAAAACGTCATACTGATGAACATTCTACATCACCAATATTTTCCAAAAGACTTGAATGTTTGAGAAAAGTAGTTCAGTATGTTGAAGGATGAACACCTCAGTCGGATATGTTATATGTGTAGAATATCCACTTTTTTGATGTCTCATATACTATAGCCGTGTTACCACAATTGGTGGCACCAACGGATGCGTATATCTAAATAGTTTGGGTGCTAGATGTGAAATTAGAGACACGCATTCATTCACAGCTTATTCATCCACTGATTTGCCATTTGCAAACATGGATGGGAAGTGAGTCACAAGAATTTGAAGTGAGAAAAGGGACTCAGACAAGGCGATCCTCTATGAACCATACTTTTACACTTGACGCAAATATTTAATAACATATATATAGCATATGCAGATGACTTAACACTAGTAGCAAAAACAAAGAAAGAACTAGAGAAAATTATGGCAAGGATAGCTGCGGAAGCAAGGAGATTTGGGATGGAGATAAATCAACGTAAGACAAAATATATCGTCATGGGACAAATGGAAAGAACTTCCGATGATCAACCGAACCTAATTTTTATGGCCAACAGCATGAAATATACTTTTGAAAGGACTACGGAATTTATGTACCTTGGGGTAATCATAGAGCAAAATGGACAGGAGAAACAAGAAATACAGGCAAGAATCATAAAAAAAAACAGAAGTATGGAGCCCTGAAAAGTCTTATGAAATCCAAATATGTATCCTGAAAGACCAAAGAGAGAATTTATACAACTGTTACAAGACCAACAGCGACATATGCTTATGAGACGTGGCTAATGAACAAAGAGGAGGAAGATTATAAGATGGGAAACAAAAATGTTGAAAGTTATTTATGGAGGCGTAAGAACAAACGAGGGATGGAGGAGAAGAACAAACCAGAAACTGGAAAACATGTATGAGAACCCCAATATTATAGCAGTCATCAAAGCGCAGAGAATAAGGTGACCGGGACATGTGTTGAGGATGAATAGGACAAGAATGGCAAAACAGGTTCTCAGCTGGAGACCGATAGGAAAAAAGGAAGGGTAGACCAAGGAAGAGATGGCTGAAGAAGGCAGAAGATGATTTAAAGAAAATTAATACTAAACACTGGAAAGAGAAGACGGCAGACAGAGATAGGTGGCGTGGAATCGTGCAGGATATACTCAGATATATGTGGTGAAAGTATCCAAAGACAATTTTGAGTTATACAAATTTTAGTGCTATATGATCAGACTGTACTCATTTCCGCCCTAGGCCTTCATGGCCTGTTGTCCGAACTTATAATAATAATAGTAGAATTGTTAAAGCGACTCACGGCAACATTGCTTTTGTTCAGCTTGCATTTTTTTCTGCCATCAATTTAATGTAATAGCTAAGTATATCTATTATATGTTTTCCCCTTCTCTAGATAGACTATAAAATCTTCGAGTCTATTTAACAGGTTTGCTTCTGTTTTACTTACAGTGATGAGATGACAGGTGCTAGGCCATTGTTTTAAGTATGATAAGAAGTGCCCTAAGCGAAAAACATCCTCATTACTTCATGAAAAATATTTGCCTTATCTACCCTAAGGTCATGGAACCCGAACCTAGCAATCAAGTCCTCAAACTTCATTCCGTTAATACATTTCCAGTTCATTGCTACTGAGGTCCTGAACTAGCAAAAAGAAACACATTAATTTCCTAACAGCTTCATGCGATCTACAAATATTTCACTGCCTCGACAACAATAGAACGGAGCTGCACCCCGAATGGGTTTTTAATCTCCATAAGACTACCTAAATATCCAAAACGACGTCAACCGTAATGCATTATACATTTATTACTGCCGTTCATTTTTTTTTCGAAACGTAAAGCTTTTTCGAAAGAAAAAGTGTGATCGATACCAACAAAGAATGGCCCAGCGAAGCGCTCAGACGTTCACTGACATCACAGCATTTGCAGTCATTAAAAGTTGAACTCGTTACGGGCTTGCAAAGGAATCGATTGTGAAGCGCCACACAGTCATAACTCCATATATTATTCAGGAGAGCTTAGTCTGTGAACGCTGACGATTCCACGAATATACCGTGGAAGGAGGAAATTCGAAGGTAAACAAATTATATGATTGGTCTGGGTAGGGCTTCGGGAAATTGGAATAGTACACTGTGTCCCATGATCAAGTCATGTTCATTCGCTGCAGGACTTCGATATTTGTAACGCAACCTGTTCAAAGTATTCCTAATATTCGGCGGTGCACCCACATCTCAAAATATATCAAGATTTATATTATAAAAATGTTTGCATGATAAAAATAATCATTTTTCCCGGAATTTCCCGATTCTCAAGAGTATAGTCAAAGTGAGCCAAACATTGATATCTCAACGAGATACCCTAGAATAAAGAAGAATGAAGGTTCTACTTTGCCCAGAATCAGATATATTGCAAATTTTCCAGCGCATTCCAATTTGAAGTTTCGATTTCAAAAGCGAAATACCTCGACCTGACGTCCACACCACCGCGCCACCGTGCACTTGAAAAAATATGTTCACTTTGAATGACTGTATTTGGGTGGCAATTGCAAAATTCATAAATTTCGGATTACAAAATCTAGTTCTTTATTTATGATCTGTGAAAATTTCAACACCAAATGTTTATAAGCAGCGAAGATATGATTTTATAAACAAAAAACGTTATCTTTGTTTCTATTAGTCGCAGAGACTTCTTTATCTGAAGGGTTTTTAATGAGCTTCCCAAAAAGCAAATAGATGTGGTAACGAAAAAGTTATTAATGTGTCTATAAGCAAAAAAGCAGGTTTTTTTATGTTTAAAACATGTTTAAATCATGAACACCTGATTTAAAGAGGTTCGTTTGGAACCATTTTTGCATCTTAGCATGTTTTAAACAAGTTTTTTCAATTCATTTTTATAATTATAACTGTAAAATAGCAGGTCACAATTCAGCTTCATTCTTTTATAATGCTTTTGGATAACCTACAACTAAATCAGATTATATAGGTAGATGTAGATGTGGAGGCTCTATTGGAAACTTTCAGATAGTTTTTCATGCTATCTACCAATGAAACCAATTCCATCTTGCATTTCGTGTTACGAAGTGGTCCCAGACAGGATCTTTTTTTGATCAGTCATTTTATATTAGACGGTATGGTTGCGGCGAGGGTGACGGGTTGTTACGTTGTTAGGTTACTCTAATCACTCTTACACAACACCTCATACCTAGACCTCATATGCACTATATGATAATATGTGAAAGCGAAATAATGCAAATTTATTCATAGATTGTTCAAAACCTCCCTGGGTCCAGAAATTCCCGACTCGGACATTCGGTAATTTCGGCACCTCATCTAACTCTATTTCCCAAGTCCAGCGCTCATCGCAAAGGTGAGGATGGCCTTAGGCCCTGCCCATTATATGTCTTCAAGTTCAAGTGTCCTTGAGTCCATGAGCTTTACAGCGATATAGGATGTGTGCCGAGGACTCTTCCTCGCCACAGCGTGTATATGTACGTCGGGTCACATGCTACCCCCATCACATAAAGTGACGACTGGAGGTATTATGGCCAGATAGCAGACCCACAAGTAACCCTAGCCGACTTCTGTCCATTGAGAGAGACAAAAGCGCCCCACCTTGGAGTGACGTCCTAAAACAAGTTCTCTAGCCTGACGGTGATGTCCAGAGACCCCTCTTCATCTCATAGAACGTTTGTTTTGCAGCCACAATCCAGTTTTCCTTCTAATGACACCTGCTGCCAGCTGGCTAAGGATCTAGGAAATTATTTATCGACCCTCGCCTTGCAAGCGCGTCCACCGTTTCACCGCAAACTCCAACATGACCGGGCACCCACATAGTGGCACCTGATGTATTGTTAAATCCAAGACCTTTCTGCATTGCAGAAGGAGCATTGATGTAAACCTGCAAGCACCCAATACTTTCAATTCTACCTGATTGTCAGAGCAAATAGTAATTTGCCTTCTGGGCATCTGAATTTTATTAATTCGAGAGGCACAAGCTAAAATTGTGTATATTTCTCTTTGGAATGCCGTGGTGTACCCTCCAAGAGAGAGAAAGAGGGAGGGTGTGTTTAGAGGAAAGAAAAACTTGATCAAAATGCTGGCTAGAGCAACACTCATAACAAGCTATATAGAGCTCGTGCCTGATGTTTTTGCTTTCCATCGTACGACAGAACACCCCGTTCAATATCAAGGATATAGCCATGTCAAAATCAAGTGTAAGTTCTCTCTTATCCATTCATTAACCCGTCTGGTAGTTGCCGTACAACGGGACACAATGAGTTGCAATGTATACACTACAGCAACCGGTCGATGGTGCAGTCTACTAGCCAGCGCCAGCGCCAGACATCAAGATCTCTATTGTACGCCAAAAGCCATTATAATCGCAAACACACACCGCACAGTAGCTAAAGTTCAGTGTCGCGCTAGTCAGATATTAGGGACCTTATGCACGGCTCTTCCGAAAGTGTCAGTAGTGAAACGTTAACGGTTATTTACATCATCTAACAGCCCGTTCACACGATGCAGTCAAATCACAGTGTTGGTAATTTTAACGAATCGGTGCAAACTGAATGATATGTTCACACAGAAAACGGTTCTAAACAGATTTTCCGCCGATCCCGGGTTTTCGGTACATTTTTGAATAGTTTTCTTACGAATGGACGTAAATATGAATTGGTATCGTCTAAGGAGCCACATATTACTTAAGAGAAAACTTTGGAGTCACCCTATAGGTGTCATTTGGGTGCTTATCACCGATTAGGTTTTATTCCCGGATCAGCTATTCGGTTTTCGGTGACAACACGCGACCGAAACGATGAAACTGCCGTAGGGTTTCGTAGACTCACCGTGTGAAAAATGACCAAAACGGTGATTTGACCACATCGTGTGGACGGGCTGTTAGATTCCAGCGTTGCGCTATGTAGAATATAACATTTTGACTGTTTGCATACACCTTTGTTTATTGTAGCCTAGAATTAGTGAGTTCGTACTTCAGGTGTTCTGTGTTTTTATTATTGTTTTTATAGTCTTTGTATTGCAAACGCTCAAAATCAATCAATCAGTCAATCTAATCATCGCCCGCTTTCCGCAAAAACCATCCAACACAAAAACTCTCGTAAATAGTTTCTTTCATCTCTCTACATAGGACCCAATTTTCAAAAACCATCCGCGTTTTCCATCCTCGCCACGGTAATAGTACTGTGTTAAAATTTCATTAGAATCCAGGTTACACAATACAGGACGATCAAAAGCAATACTCGTATGTATGCATCATAAAATTCCAATTCCGTTGGACTCTTTAATAGGCAAGGCAATCCTCGCATGGACCTAAAAAAGTAATATATGCGCCTAGGTCTTTCTTTCGAAGATCAGCCTATTATGAGCATAAAAAATTTTTTAGTTTTGTAACCCCCCACCCCCAAACCATCCCAAATACACCCTCATCCCAAAAAAGTAGAAAATGACCAGGAACCCCTAAAACGCATAAAAACGAAGTTTGAGGAATATTAGCAATTTTTAGTTTTTTGCCGCCCATGCACCGATTTTCAAAATTATAGCAGCATTAGCTACTACGGCCCCACAGCATATAGCTGCCCAAATTTCATCACAATCGATGCAGCGGTTACTGAGATTACGAGGCTAGAAAAACGCCAACAGACGTTATGAAGATGGACATCATAAAACGCCTAAAAGCGTATTATCTCAAAATCGAAAATTTTCGCGATCACAATACTCCCCTCACCTATCGGTGTGGGAAGTAGAAAGATCAATTTTGAAATGAAAATCATTGTATTCTGCCTACTAAACTTGAATATTGTGTGCATTGAATATCGTGTGCCTACTCACTTTTTGCAATTTCTTGAACCAATAATACTTTTACTGTTTAAGAATTATTAAACTGTGAAATTTTATCATGGAAAAAGACTAATAAATAGCCGATAAGGTAGGTAACTGAGAATCCAGGCTAACCTTGTTCTTGTTATATCTGTGTTCGTGAGTTAAAAAAATGTATTTCAAATACCAATTTCAACTTAACTATGAAAATCCACCTCTACGTCACTGTCTCGTAACCGAAAGCTAGACGGCCACGTATACGGATAACGTCTGTGGTAGTCACACCGCGCGTGATGGAATGGCGTTACGAGTTTATTAATAGATAACATCCCCAGATTATACGGAATGATTGACGTAATAATTGGCGTTTGAGGCTCCAACTAACTTGTTACACTTTCATTAGTCATTACAGGCTAGGGCAACGCTTTGCCATCGTGCGTACAAACGTTAGGACTAGGTGGTCCGTAGACTAATCTGGATTGATTACCGTTTTATTGTATGCGATGCAGTTGAAACAGATTGGATGTTAGCGGTGTGAAATTGAATGCAGGTTTGATTGATATGAGACTCTATTACACGCTTCGAAGGACTAGATAGAGGTATGGTTATGTTGTATAATGATAAACAGTAGGCAGTATGTAGGAAACAATGAAGTCAATTTATCCTGAAAATTAATGCATTGTTTCTTTTTTACTTCCCACACCGATAGGTGAGGGGAGTATTGTGATCGCGGAAATTTTTGATATTGAGATAATACGCTTAGTAGTATGGATATGCCGGTTCTGATCCTCCCTGAAGGTCATTCAAATGGGGTGGGGATGACCTTGGTTTCCATATTTCATGAGGTGTATTGACGTGGGTTTTTCTTATAGGTGCCGGTTCTGATCCTCCCTGAAGGTCATTTTGTAACGTTGTCTTTCCAAAAGTGATCGTATCTTAATGGGGCTTTTTAAATGGGGTGTTGGGTAACCTTGAGAGTTCCAGTTCACATTGACTGATTGTGAAATATTTGTTATTAGTGTTTGTATTGGTTGTTTGTATAACCTTGAAATTAGTTGTATGATTTTCCTATGAGGATCGATAGTGATCCTCCCTGAATGTTATTAAAATGGGGTGGGGATAGCCTTGAGCTTGGCCTTACAAAAGAACGTGTTTTGCTAACGTCGGGCCTTGCATGATAAGCGAATGAGTGGAGGTGGGGGTACGATGCCCTTGAGTATCTAGCTATAAATCGAGGAGGCTCGATCATCGATGCTACAGTTGCTTGACAGACAGTGATCAAGATATAGTCTAATAAGATGCATACATGTAGTGATTGCGGTGATAATTTTACGCGTTCGGACAATTTGCGTCGACATCAGAGAAATGTTTGCAGTGGCAGTTCCACAAGTGGACCACAAGCTAAAAAAATTAAATTGGATAGTACACCTCCGAATATGATATGTCCTTGCTGCAATGTTTCACTTCCGAAAAATCGAATGACTGCCCACGCAAGGACATTACAACATAGAACAAATTCATCGATCCCGATCACTGATGGTGTGAGACTTATAAAAAGTGCATTCAAATGTAGAATTGCCAGCTATAGATTTAGCCCATCAGAATTGTATACCGACTTTAAAGAGTTTTTCGATAACATCAAGCAAAATACTCTAGATGTAATAGAAGAGAAACTTCGAGTGCACAGAGCCCTGAAAGTGAACATGGAAGTATTCGGGAAGTATGTATTACAAACGAGTGATGTGGCAGACGTCAAATCCTTCAATACGGTTAATAAAGTAATAGACGAGAGCACAGACCTATCTGATGTTTATCAACGGTTTGCTGATGAAATTACATCCCAATCATCTGAGTTTGAGGAGAAGGATTCTGGTATGTTAGATATTTAGAGAAGTGCATAAATTGAGATAGTAACCTTTGTTGTTTTATTTTCAGGGTGGGCGATCGAATGTATCCTTTATGCTGAAGTGAACATTAACAAGTTTTCACCATTGGGTGGATCGTCTTATATAAAGTTACCATACTTTATAGAGAAAAAGAAGGCAGTGGTAAATGTGCGAAATCAAGACCAGTGTTGCTTTGCTTGGGCCGTCACATCAGCGCTACTACCAGCAAGCACCCGAGTAGCGGAAGTGTCATCCTACCCGCATTTTTCAACCATATTGAATGTCCACGGTATGAACTTTCCTATTACTTTTAAAGATATCTCATTGTTCGAGAGAAACAATAATATATCTATAAACGTGTACGGAATTGAAAAAATAATCAAAGATGGTAATATCACATACGAAATAGTTGGTCCATTGAGATATGCTCAGAAGAAATTAGCTTTACATGTCAATCTGCTCTATTTAACGGATGATAAGGGGAATGGTCACTATTGTTGGATAAGAGATCTTTCACGGTTAGTTGCACATCAGTTAAGTTCAAACGAACATAAGCGGTACTTTTGTGACGGTTGTTTGTTATATTTTTCAACTAAGGCGTATCTAGATATTCACCAAAGGAACGATTGCAATCATATATTCACGATAACACCCACAGAAAAATTACGAATTGATAAGTTTGGTAATCAGGTTCCAGAAAACATACTTAAATTCGAGAATTTTGAAAAGCAAATGCCGGTCCCCTTTGTTGTGTATGCGGATTTTGAGTCATTATTAAAACCAATCGATAACTGTGAACCCAACCCAGAATATTCGTATACAAACGAAACCCACACACATGAACCATATTCATTTTCATATTTTATTAAATCTTCGTTTGATTCTGACTTATCCAAATTTGTCTTGTATCGAGGTAAAGACGCGGCGAAAGAATTCGTGACAAGGCTAGAAGCTGATCTTAAAGAACTATATTTCAAATATTTGAAAGATGTAACTCCCATGATCCCTTTAACGCCGGAAGAGCAGATTGAATTTGATACTTCAACGAAATGTAACATCTGTGAGAAACCATTTTCAGGATCCGATATTAAAGTTCGCGATCATTGCCACATAACTGGTAAAGTTAGATTCGGGGCTGCACATTCGAAATGTAATTTAAATTTCAAATTACCAAATTTTATACCAATTATAACGCACAATTTAAGTGGGTACGATTGTCACCTATTTATCAAACAACTATCTTCTCATGGAGATAAGATAGACGTGGTAGCCCAGAATAAGGAAAAATACATTTCATTTACAAAAAGTCTGTATATGCATGACTATGTGGACCGAACCGGTAGAATAAGGAGGAAGTTTTTACAAATGAGATTTATCGATAGTTGTCGTTTTCTACCTGGATCTTTACAAGCATTATCAGACAGTTTGACTAGTAGGGATTTTCTGGAGAGTAAAAAGTATTTTTCAGACCCTAGAGTCTTTAATTTAATTAGACAGAAAGGTGTATTTCCTTACAATTATGTGGATGATGTAAAGAAATTGGATCAAGAATATTTACCGTCAAAGGCAGAGTTTTATGATAAGTTGAATGAGAAAGATATATCTGAGGAGGAATATTCGAGGGCAATAACTGTATGGAGAACGTTCAACTGTAGGAATCTAGGTGAATATTCTGATATTTATTTACGGACAGACGTGCTTCTCTTGTGTGATGTCTTTGAAAGGTTTAGGAGAAATAGTATGAACATTTACAAATTGGATCCAGCACACTATTTTACATCTCCTGGATTGTCTTGGGATGCCATGTTAAAGTATACCAAAGTTAATCTCCAGCTCCTTACGGACATAGATATGATTGGGTTCTTTAAGAATGGTATTCGCGGGGGGATAAGTCAATGCAGCGATAGAATGCACGAAGCAAATAATAAATATTTACCAAATTATGATCCATCTAAAGAATCGACATTTATATCATATCTCGATGCCACGAATCTTTACGGGCATGCTATGTCGTCACCTCTTCCTACGGGAGGTTTTGAATGGATGGGGGATTCAGAAATATCTACATTCGATTTAGAAAATGCCAAAATAGACGGTGAGAATGGCTATGTCTTGGAAGTTGATGTGCGATATCCTGAAGGGTTACACGATTCACATAGCGACCTTCCGTTTTTGGTGGAAAGTATGATCCCACCAAATGCCAAGACAAAGATTCCGAAATTAATCCCAAATCTGTACGACAAGAAAAAATATATTGTACATTATCGCGTACTACAACAAGCTGTACGGTATGGTTTGCAAGTAACCAAGGTTCACAGGATCCTTAAGTTCAAACAATCGTTCTGGTTGAAGGAATATATCGATCTCAATACGGCAATGCGTAATAAAGCAAACAATAAATTTGAAAGGGACTTTTATAAGCTTCTAAATAATGCAATTTTTGGAAAAACTATGGAAAATGTAGATAATAGAAGAGATATAAAGTTGGTCACACATTGGGAAAATCTTCGTAATAGCATCGGTGTCGGAGCACTAGTAGCTCGTCCAAATTTCAAGAGTTGTTCCATATTCAACGAAAATCTTGCAGCTATCCATTTAGGAAAAGTTAGAGTACATTATTTTAAGCCAATATACGTGGGATTCTGTATACTGGACATATCTAAAATAGTAATGTATGATTTTTTTTATGGGTTTCTTAAAAAGCAGTTCAACGATAAAGTATCTATGCTTTACTGTGATACAGATTCGCAAATTTTGAAAACTCATACGGATGACTTCTATGAATTTATGAGAAATAATATTAGCGAGTTTGATACTTCAAATTATAAACAAAACAATGAGTTCAACATTCCAGTCAATGACTCTATTCTGGGTAAAATGAAAGACGAATTTCCAGAAGATCCTATAATAAGTTTTTACGGAACAGGTGCGAAGGCATACTATATCAAGTCAGTTAAGGGAGAAATGAAAAAAGCAAAGGGTGTTAAAAAAGCAGTAATACAAAATCAGTTATGTGGTAATGATTATAAGCATATACTAGAGAATGGTGGTCTGATTTTAAGAAAAATGAATACATTCAAAAGCAGGTTGCATGATGTATATACAGAAGTCAAAAATAAAGTAGCTTTAGCACACAACGATGATAAAAGGTTTATAATTCCAAATACAACAAAAACTTTACCCTGGGGGCACTCTGACATTCAATTTTACCAAACAGACCCCGCATCGAATGTAAAATATGCTATCGATGCCATTAATCAGATCACCGCGCGAGATGAGGCTCCTGAAGATGGTAATTTAGATCTACTTATACAATTAATGTTAGCCGAAGTTTCTAAATATTAGATTTAAGTTACTGTAAGCTTGTAAAGTGTGATAGTATTAAATATATGTTTGCAGAATAAAGTTGGCACATTTTATTTAACCTAAACTCAGACTACCCACAATCTACATCAGATTCATTGTGAGACTTCAAAAATGACTATAGTTGTTCTAGATATCCAAGGATATAATATCCAGTCTACGTTTGTTCCAAAAGAGATAGGGTTTAAGAAAAGTGGAAGTTTATTTCATTATGTGCTTAAACCCGTCATTAAATTCAATGAACTGAGCGTAAAAGATCAAAGAAGCGTCAAGTTTTTGGAAAAATATAATCATGGCATCAGATACAGTAGTGGAAATACAAATGCGCAACAAATCATGAAAATAATGAAACAACATATCAGGAACAGCGATAAAATCTTTCTTAAGGGCCATCAGAAGTATGAGTATGTAGTGAGAGCTGTAGCTATGTTAAACTTGAAAAACATACAGATAGTGAACATTGAGGCTATAGATCATAGTATCTGTCTTAACGTGAGCATGAGCAGAGCAGAGCAGAGTGTTCATAGCAAAAAGTGCGACTACCATTCCGAAAACACGAATGGGAGATGTGCATTGAGAGTTTGTGAGGCTATTGATTCGTGGATTAGGACACCGCCTCCGTCACATCCGCAACCACATATGAAAGTTCTGAAAGACGAGTCGTTAGCCGAAAGAGCAGATCATAATTTTCATTAATACATAGAGTGTCTTTCTTTTAGATTCATAGTTTTAGATTCAAGTTGTCTGTTCATAATTTTTTGGTTGTTGCAGAATTTAATATCTTGAATAGTTGTTAGTGGAGTCTTGGAATTTTAAGTTGCTTTCAACGTATTATATTTGTAGTTTTAGAATTGATATTTAAATCTTTGTGTATTGCAGTTACTTTTATTTGGTATGTTAATATATACATAAGAAAATTTCAAATTGTATTAATCAATAAATATATCCACAAGAAAGCTTTGAGATATTTATTTAAACGAGTATAATTATAGAAAAGGCGAGCTGTCCCTAGCAGTCGGAGTGTTTCGGGGAATGAGACCCTTTGGGTCTCGTAAACTCATAATACAGTTTATTTCTTTAATCCCTAAGTCCATAACAAACTTTATTACCACCCCATGTTTAAGATTAGGTTATTCTACGAAGAGAGGTAAGCCTCTATATAATCCCTAAGCCATTAACAAAATTTTTTATTGCCACCTCATCTTTAAGATTAGATTATTCCACGAAGAGAGGTAAGCCTCTATATAATCCCTAAGCCATTAACAAAATTTGTTATTGCCACCCCATCTTTAAGATTAGGTTATTCCATGAAGAAAGGTAAGCCTCTATAAATACCCATTTAAAATTTAATGGTGCCCCATGGCTACCCTCTTTAAGGCATACACATCTATTAATACATACTTAAAAAATCATTACCGCTCCAGGTATTCAAACTCATGAAATATTTCATAAGTTCTAAATACACATTGATGTACAAAGAGACAAAAAAAAACATGGCGACATTGGAGTTGATAGGGTAGGGATGTGGGCTGTCTTTCATCCCCATTGGAGGAGTGGGCGTACACCTCTGCCTCTACCCCTACTCTCGAACTATCTGATTGGTGGATTGAGGTCTTAAAAGTGCAGGCGAGGACAGGTAGAAATCATTCTGTCCAGCTTTTGCCGCCAGAATACATCTCTCTACCAGCCACCAACTAACCAGCTACGAACCATGTCTCTGAAGAGAAGTGTAAGTAAAAATAATTTTATCCTAACTTGGGAGACCGCTCTACCAACTACCCTCATGGATATGTTTCTAAATATGGTTTTCTCTTTATTGTTACAGATGCCCATCGAATACGACTCAGAAGATGAGTTTCAAAGCTCACCCAAGCGATCGACACTGCTATCGCGATCGCCTGTTGCCAAGGCTGGTCCCTCGCAAGTACGCGCAAGTCCTACCACCAGGAAAAGGACGGCGCCTATGAAGATGATGACGGGTACCAAACGCCCCAAGAAGGTAGATGGTGATGAATCGCAAAAAAAAGTGGTTGCGATGCAAAAAGAGCCGCGAAAGAAGGTTGTAAGAGTACCGTCGAGTTCGGCAACGCAGCGGAAGCGAAATGAGGGTGCCAAATTTAAGCTGTGTAAGTCGGCATGCAAGACTTACACAGCTCGATTTCGGCAACCTGTACCCCAGTTTGCCACTTCCGCTGCTGTACCGGAGTCGACGGTAGACTTCTCCGTATTGCACGAGGCTCCGACTGTAACGGAACCACCTTTTTTGCGAGAGTCACCCGTCCGGACTTCGGCGGTTGTTGAGGAAGCTACCCCGACATTGCCGTTGTCGATTACTCCACCGGATCAGAATCAAGCACACAAAATTATAGTGCATCAGAATGTGCTTGTTACTGCTCCAGTGGAGTCATCGACGACGACATCTTCGGAGCTTCATCAGGCAAGTCGAAGCCCGGAACCTCTTGCGGTTAATGATGCCCAGTCATCATTTTCACCGGCACCGGCTGACATCCTGGAGGCCTTGCCGCGTACACCCAGGACACCGCGGATATCAGCGACTCAATCGTCCCTCGAGTCGCTGACATCGCACGAGGCCAGTCAACGTAGCAGCGGTAGCGGAAGCAGTGGCGGAAGCAGTAGCGGAAGCAGTAGCGGCAGCAGCAGCCAGACCAGTAGTGGGAGCAGCCAGACTGTGGAGGAGGATCCTGGCTCGCTGCTTGCCAAGGCGACTGCTAAGATGAGAAAGGAACTGCAGGACGCAAGGGTGAGGGTGCAGGAACTGAAGGAGGACCAGTTCCCGCAGATCTTATCGGCCGCCAGGGAGGAGAAGCGAACCGCCGAAGAGTCGAGCCGGCAACTTTGGGGCGACGTTCTGCTGCAGGAGGTGGAGTTGCAGCAACTTCGGGAGGAAGTACTGTCGAGGGAATCGAAGTTGCAGCAACGTCGGAAAGAAGCTCAGCAGCAGGACGTGAAGTTGCGGCAAGCCGGCGGTAAGCTTGAAGGCCTGGAGGAGAGAGCCTCCAAGATAGAAAATTATGAGGCGAAGATAGCAAAGCTGGAGGGACAGATAGCGACGATCGAATCCGTGGATTACCATCCGATCTGTCTGTCCCAAAACCAGAAGGGTGTGTAGTATATATATATATATATATATATATAGTATATATATAGATATATACTACACTTTCCCTTATAGTTAGAATTAGGGTTTTATATGTATATATTTAGAGTTAGATATTTGTATAGCATCTTTATTTTATAATTATAGTATTGTATAAATGTATATTTTAACTAATAAATTTTTCATGTATATATAATTGTTATTAAATATATATTTTTTAATTTTAACAAATTTTCATTGAATATATAAAAATCTTATTATATAAATGTATTTTTTAATTTTAATAAAATTTCATGTGTATATAAAAATATTACTGTTTAAATGTATATTTTATTTTTTTATAAATCTTCATGTACAATAATTACAAAAAATGTATTACTCAATTTTAATAAAATTTCATGTATGTATAAAAATATTATTGTTAAAATATATATTTTATAATTAATAACTTTTCATGTATAATAATTACAGAAAATAAATTATACTTGTTCTCAAATTTAGTGTTTCAGTTAATAATATTTTTATAGAATAGTAGCAATGTACAAATGTAATTTTATGTATATCTTATAATTGAAAAAAAATATATAAATATATCGATTATGAGATTATTTAATAAATGAGTAACAAAAAAAATATGTGAACAAAAACTTTTAATTTTGTATTTATTTGTATGCAGGTGTTAGATATTTGTGTAAAATTTTCTAAGATAGTAGTAATGTACAAATGTGTTTTTTTATTACAATATTTTTTATGTATGTCTTATAATTAAAAATAAATAAATTCAAATATATATATATATATATCGATTTTGAAATCTAGTTCTTTTCTGGTTAATAAAATGAGAAATAAAAAAAAATATGAAAAAAAAGTTTAGTCTATAAAAAATATCTGCGAAAAAAAACTATAGGTTGGTCTCCAAGACAACAGGATAGTGCATAGTGTCCAACTACACATAGTGCTTACTGGTTCGTGATAAGTATCGGTAAAGGCAGAGACTAGGTCGACGGCTGCGCCGTCGACTACCCGACTGCCCGAAACCCCGGGTGAAAAAAATTATAGGTTGGTTTCTAAGACAACAGGATAGTGCATAGTCTCCAATTACACATAGTGCTTACTGGGTCGTGCTAAGTTTCGGTAAAGGTGGAGGTTAGGTCGACTGCTGCGCCGTCGACTAACATCGACACGGGCGGTGGGTCGACGGCTCCGCCGTCGACCCACCTTATCTCGCCGCGCATACAAAGGCTCGGCGGTACCAGTGGGCTAACAGAAACGGTAAATATACCTTGTGGATTAGGGTGTGGCTTTACAGTACCCACCACCCAACGCCACCGATGTTCCACAAATAAAATGAAGAGGTGGGGAGGTATGGAGGGGGCTTTAGTGTGGGGAGCTTAGAACATAAAAGGCAGAGTTCTTGTCAATGAAAAACATAGTGCAGAGTCAACTGGTACAGTAATACAACTAGCAGCGAAATGGACTTCACTACAGAGTCAAACGGACCTTGCGACTCCACGTCTTGGATGCAGGATCAAGAGGACAGTTCCAGCATATGGAGTATGGAGACTGCGGTACCGGATGATGAGACACCCGACCAATCTCATTGGGCGGTGGCGAGACCACCGATGGACCATGGACCATGCGACTCCACAGTACAGCCGCTGGGGTTCCTGTTGTCTACTATAGACAGCTCATCAGATAACAGCGATGATGATGATGATGCTGATCCTTATCGTCCAGATGGTCCATCAAACCTTAGAGGTGCGCGGATAGAACTGCCTTTTCTCATAGATAGCGAGGAGGAGACATGAGGTGCTATTATTAAATTATAAAGAGATTTTTTTTGTATTAACCAATAAACTTGTTTTTTTAAATCGTACCTTTTTTCAAAAAACCTTACCATCGTGACAGAAAAAAATTCATCGAGCGTGGGCGGCTTTGCCAACAAACGATCTTTCTAAAAATTTTATTCAGTGGTGTACTTTATTTTCTCATTTTTTATCAGTCTTCCAATTTTGTCTATCTCGATTTTTTCATGCTTCTAACGTTTTTTTTTCACTCTTTTTTTCTGAAAAACCACCGTTTTGAAGGACCGTTGAAGATCACATTTGGCCCTCAAAATGCGTCAAAATGGGCCTCCGCCGAGCCTTTGTATGCGCGGCGAGATAAGGTGGGTCGACGGCGGAGCCGTCGACCCACCGCCCGTGTCGATGTTAGTCGACGGCGCAGCAGTCGACCTAACCTCCACCTTTACCGAAACTTAGCACGACCCAGTAAGCACTATGTGTAATTGGAGACTATGCACTATCCTGTTGTCTTAGAATCCAACCTATAATTTTTTTCACCCGGGGTTTCGGGCAGTCGGGTAGTCGACGGCGCAGCCGTCGACCTAGTCTCTGCCTTTACCGATACTTATCACGAACCAGTAAGCACTATGTGTAGTTGGACACTATGCACTATCCTGTTGTCTTGGAGACCAACCTATAGTTTTTTTTCGCAGATATTTTTTATAGACTAAACTTTTTTTTCATATTTTTTTTATTTCTCATTTTATTAACCAGAAAAGAACTAGATTTCAAAATCGATATATATACAGGGTTATTCACGTTATTCGACACGGAGTATTATGGCTAAAGTATTTGATAAAAAAGAAAATAGTAACTTGGGATGGATAGAGACCCGTAAAGGCTACATTCTAAAAATATTTTCATGTTATACAGGGTGTCCCAAAAGCACGAAATGTATCAAAGTTATGTTTTTTTAAATGGAACACCCCATATGTTATTGCATATTCAGATTTCTTGGTGAATTCTAGTGTGACTTTATGTATCATACATGGTACCTAAAGCGAACCGTTAAGGTGTAAATCACCATTTTCGGTATAAGTAGATATCAGGAAAAAATTGAATATCGCAGAGATTACAAAATATGGAAGGCTGTGACTTTGCCGTATTACTAACCATAAAATGCCTCAGCTTTAGTGAGACTGTCAAATTTAAATTACGTTTATGCTTGGAGAAATCGGTCGATGAATTAAGGAAACTTCGATCAGCGATAACTTGATTTTTTCAAATGGGAATGCCTAATTTTTTTTATACGGTTAAACGCAGAATTTGATAAGCTTTCTAATGATATAAGGTTGTTAATATCAATCTCTCGTAGTTTTCATTTAGTTTCAAATTTTCAAACAAATCGGCGATTTTCAATTTTCCTACCTATGAGCAACGTAGCGGGCCATGAAATATAAACAAAAATCTGTTCAGCTAGAAGAAAACAACTAACTTAGCTGAAAAATACACACTAACTAGACTAAAGGGACAAGATTATAAAAATTCCTTACAACAAATCAACTCCCCCAGAAACAACTGCGATAACATCTCAAGGTCAAAGAGAAGCTGCAGTATGGCAGTAATAGATATTTTTACTGTCTACTGGATACCGCAATTTACTAGAGGTTAAGAATTTCCAAGGCAATCAAAAACCCTCATATGAAACAGAAACAACCAGCGACTGTTGCTCCAGCATGCAACTATCAATCATATGTAATGGTGTAAAAAAGTACTAATTTGCGTCGAAGTCGATACCTCTCACTGGAGCCCTTCTATTTTTCAATATCTATTAGCAATGTTGCAAAAAAGGAATACTGACAAATCAGATTTAAATTTTCGGCCATTTAAGTTATGTTTTATAATTTGAGCAAATTTTAATTCATTCTTCATTTTCTGCGACCTTGCTAATAGGTACTGAAGAATTTTCAGAACTCCAGTCAGAAGTACTTTTGACTTGAGTTTTGACAGAATTGCATAATTTTTTATATCATTAAATGTGAAATTTTATTATGAAAATAATAAACTGCTTACAACATTCTCTAGTAGTTTTCATTTTATTTCAAAATTTTTAATGGTTTTGGAAATTGCCAGTCTCTAGTACATTGCAGTAGCTAGTAGGCCGTGAAAAAATTCATTTCTGCCATACTCCAGCTTCTCTTTGACCAAAGATAATTATGTTACCGCCGTTGTTTCTGGTTAGACTTTGTTTGTTGTGAGTAATTTTTATAATCTTGTCCCTTTAGTCTAGTTCGTGTGTATTTTTCAGCTAAGTTAGTTGTTTTCTTCTAGCTGAACAGATTTTTGTTTATATTTCATGGCCTGCTACGCTGCTCATAGGTAGGAAAATTGAAAATCGCCGATTTGTTTGAAAATTTGAAACTAAATGAAAACTACGAGAGATTGATATTAACAACCTTATATCATTAGAAAGCTTATCAAATTCTACGTTTAACCGTATAAAAAAATTAGGCATTCCCATTTGAAAAAATCAAGTTATCGCTGATCGAAGTTTCCTTAATTCATCGACCGATTTCTCCAAGCATAAACGTAATTTAAATTTGACAGTCTCACTAAAGCTGAGGCATTCTATGCTTAGTAATATGCCAAAGTCACAGCCTTCCAAATTTTATAATCTGTGCGATATTCAATTTTTTCCTGATATCTATTTATACCGAAAATGGTGATTTACACCTAAACGGTTCGCTTTAAGTCCCATGTATGATACATAAAGTCACAATAGAATTCATCAAGGAATCTGAATATGTAATAATATATGGGGTGTTCCATTTAAAAAAACATAACTTTGATACATTTCGTGCTTTTGGGACACCCTGTATAACATGAAAATATTTTTAAAATGTAGCCTTTATGGATCTCTATGCATCCCAAATTATTATTTTCTTTTTTATCAAATACTTTAGCCATAATACTCCGTGTCGAATAACGTGAATAACCCTGTATATATATATTTGAATTTATTTATTTTTAATTATAAGACATACATAAAAAATATTGTAATAAAAAAACACATTTGTACATTACTGCTATCTTAGAAAATTTTACACAAATATCTAACACCTGCATACAAATAAATACAAAATTAAAAGTTTTTGTTCACATATTTTGTTTGTTACTCATTTATTAAATAATCTCATAATCGATATATTTATATATTTTTTTCAATTATAAGATATACATAAAATTACATTTGTACATTGCTACTATTCTATAAAAATATTATTAACTGAAACACTAAATTTGAGAACAAGTATAATTTATTTTCTGTAATTATTATACATGAAAAGTTATTAATTATAAAATATATATTTTAACAATAATATTTTTATACATACATGAAATTTTATTAAAATTGAGTAATACATTTTTTGTAATTATTGTACATGAAGATTTATAAAAAAATAAAATATACATTTAAACAGTAATATTTTTATATACACATGAAATTTTATTAAAATTAAAAAATACATTTATATAATAAGATTTTTATATATTCAATGAAAATTTGTTAAAATTAAAAAATATATATTTAATAACAATTATATATACATGAAAAATTTATTAGTTAAAATATACATTTATACAATACTATAATTATAAAATAAAGATGCTATACAAATATCTAACTCTAAATATATACATATAAAACCCTAATTCTAACTATAAGGGAAAGTGTAGTATATATCTATATATATACTATATATATATATATATATATATACTACACACCCTTCTGGTTTTGGGACAGACAGATCGGATGGTAATCCACGGATTCGATCGTCGCTATCTGTCCCTCCAGCTTTGCTATCTTCGCCTCATAATTTTCTATCTTGGAGGCTCTCTCCTCCAGGCCTTCAAGCTTACCGCCGGCTTGCCGCAACTTCACGTCCTGCTGCTGAGCTTCTTTCCGACGTTGCTGCAACTTCGATTCCCTCGACAGTACTTCCTCCCGAAGTTGCTGCAACTCCACCTCCTGCAGCAGAACGTCGCCCCAAAGTTGCCGGCTCGACTCTTCGGCGGTTCGCTTCTCCTCCCTGGCGGCCGATAAGATCTGCGGGAACTGGTCCTCCTTCAGTTCCTGCACCCTCACCCTTGCGTCCTGCAGTTCCTTTCTCATCTTAGCAGTCGCCTTGGCAAGCAGCGAGCCAGGATCCTCCTCCACAGTCTGGCTGCTCCCACTACTGGTCTGGCTGCTGCTGCCGCTACTGCTTCCGCTACTGCTTCCGCCACTGCTTCCGCTACCGCTGCTACGTTGACTGGCCTCGTGCGATGTCAGCGACTCGAGGGACGATTGAGTCGCTGATATCCGCGGTGTCCTGGGTGTACGCGGCAAGGCCTCCAGGATGTCAGCCGGTGCCGGTGAAAATGATGACTGGGCATCATTAACCGCAAGAGGTTCCGGGCTTCGACTTGCCTGATGAAGCTCCGAAGATGTCGTCGTCGATGACTCCACTGGAGCAGTAACAAGCACATTCTGATGCACTATAATTTTGTGTGCTTGATTCTGATCCGGTGGAGTAATCGACAACGGCAATGTCGGGGTAGCTTCCTCAACAACCGCCGAAGTCCGGACGGGTGACTCTCGCAAAAAAGGTGGTTCCGTTACAGTCGGAGCCTCGTGCAATACGGAGAAGTCTACCGTCGACTCCGGTACAGCAGCGGAAGTGGCAAACTGGGGTACAGGTTGCCGAAATCGAGCTGTGTAAGTCTTGCATGCCGACTTACACAGCTTAAATTTGGCACCCTCATTTCGCTTCCGCTGCGTTGCCGAACTCGACGGTACTCTTACAACCTTCTTTCGCGGCTCTTTTTGCATCGCAACCACTTTTTTTTGCGATTCATCACCATCTACCTTCTTGGGGCGTTTGGTACCCGTCATCATCTTCATAGGCGCCGTCCTTTTCCTGGTGGTAGGACTTGCGCGTACTTGCGAGGGACCAGCCTTGGCAACAGGCGATCGCGATAGCAGTGTCGATCGCTTGGGTGAGCTTTGAAACTCATCTTCTGAGTCGTATTCGATGGGCATCTGTAACAATAAAGAGAAAACCATATTTAGAAACATATCCATGAGGGTAGTTGGTAGAGCGGTCTCCCAAGTTAGGATAAAATTATTTTTACTTACACTTCTCTTCAGAGACATGGTTCGTAGCTGGTTAGTTGGTGGCTGGTAGAGAGATGTATTCTGGCGGCAAAAGCTGGACAGAATGATTTCTACCTGTCCTCGCCTGCACTTTTAAGACCTCAATCCACCAATCAGATAGTTCGAGAGTAGGGGTAGAGGCAGAGGTGTACGCCCACTCCTCCAATGGGGATGAAAGACAGCCCACATCCCTACCCTATCAACTCCAATGTCGCCATGTTTTTTTTTGTCTCTTTCTACATCAATGTGTATTTAGAACTTATGAAATATTTCATGAGTTTGAATACCTGGAGCGGTAATGATTTTTTAAGTATGTATTAATAGATGTGTATGCCTTAAAGAGGGTAGCCATGGGGCACCATTAAATTTTAAATGGGTATTTATAGAGGCTTACCTTTCTTCATGGAATAACCTAATCTTAAAGATGGGGTGGCAATAACAAATTTTGTTAATGGCTTAGGGATTATATAGAGGCTTACCTCTCTTCGTGGAATAATCTAATCTTAAAGATGAGGTGGCAATAAAAAATTTTGTTAATGGCTTAGGGATTATATAGAGGCTTACCTCTCTTCGTAGAATAACCTAATCTTAAACATGGGGTGGTAATAAAGTTTGTTATGGACTTAGGGATTAAAGAAATAAACTGTATTATGAGTTTACGAGACCCAAAGGGTCTCATTCCCCGAAACACTCCGACTGCTAGGGACAGCTCGCCTTTTCTATAATTATACTCGTTTAAATAAATATCTCAAAGCTTTCTTGTGGATATATTTATTGATTAATACAATTTGAAATTTTCTTATGTATATATTAACATACCAAATAAAAGTAACTGCAATACACAAAGATTTAAATATCAATCCTAAAACTACAAATATAATACGTTGAAAGCAACTTAAAATTCCAAGACTCCACTAACAACTATTCAAGATATTAAATTCTGCAACAACCAAAAAATTATGAACAGACAACTTGAATCTAAAACTATGAATCTAAAAGAAAGACACTCTATGTATTAATGAAAATTATGATCTGCTCTTTCGGCTAACGACTCGTCTTTCAGAACTTTCATATGTGGTTGCGGATGTGACGGAGGCGGTGTCCTAATCCACGAATCAATAGCCTCACAAACTCTCAATGCACATCTCCCATTCGTGTTTTCGGAATGGTAGTCGCACTTTTTGCTATGAACACTCTGCTCTGCTCTGCTCATGCTCACGTTAAGACAGATACTATGATCTATAGCCTCAATGTTCACTATCTGTATGTTTTTCAAGTTTAACATAGCTACAGCTCTCACTACATACTCATACTTCTGATGGCCCTTAAGAAAGATTTTATCGCTGTTCCTGATATGTTGTTTTATTATTTTCATGATTTGTTGTGCATTTGTATTTCCACTACTGTATCTGATGCCATGATTATATTTTTCCAAAAACTTGACGCTTCTTTGATCTTTTACGCTCAGTTCATTGAATTTAATGACGGGTTTAAGCACATAATGAAATAAACTTCCACTTTTCTTAAACCCTATCTCTTTTGGAACAAACGTAGACTGGATATTATATCCTTGGATATCTAGAACAACTATAGTCATTTTTGAAGTCTCACAATGAATCTGATGTAGATTGTGGGTAGTCTGAGTTTAGGTTAAATAAAATGTGCCAACTTTATTCTGCAAACATATATTTAATACTATCACACTTTACAAGCTTACAGTAACTTAAATCTAATATTTAGAAACTTCGGCTAACATTAATTGTATAAGTAGATCTAAATTACCATCTTCAGGAGCCTCATCTCGCGCGGTGATCTGATTAATGGCATCGATAGCATATTTTACATTCGATGCGGGGTCTGTTTGGTAAAATTGAATGTCAGAGTGCCCCCAGGGTAAAGTTTTTGTTGTATTTGGAATTATAAACCTTTTATCATCGTTGTGTGCTAAAGCTACTTTATTTTTGACTTCTGTATATACATCATGCAACCTGCTTTTGAATGTATTCATTTTTCTTAAAATCAGACCACCATTCTCTAGTATATGCTTATAATCATTACCACATAACTGATTTTGTATTACTGCTTTTTTAACACCCTTTGCTTTTTTCATTTCTCCCTTAACTGACTTGATATAGTATGCCTTCGCACCTGTTCCGTAAAAACTTATTATAGGATCTTCTGGAAATTCGTCTTTCATTTTACCCAGAATAGAGTCATTGACTGGAATGTTGAACTCATTGTTTTGTTTATAATTTGAAGTATCAAACTCGCTAATATTATTTCTCATAAATTCATAGAAGTCATCCGTATGAGTTTTCAAAATTTGCGAATCTGTATCACAGTAAAGCATAGATACTTTATCGTTGAACTGCTTTTTAAGAAACCCATAAAAAAAATCATACATTACTATTTTAGATATGTCCAGTATACAGAATCCCACGTATATTGGCTTAAAATAATGTACTCTAACTTTTCCTAAATGGATAGCTGCAAGATTTTCGTTGAATATGGAACAACTCTTGAAATTTGGACGAGCTACTAGTGCTCCGACACCGATGCTATTACGAAGATTTTCCCAATGTGTGACCAACTTTATATCTCTTCTATTATCTACATTTTCCATAGTTTTTCCAAAAATTGCATTATTTAGAAGCTTATAAAAGTCCCTTTCAAATTTATTGTTTGCTTTATTACGCATTGCCGTATTGAGATCGATATATTCCTTCAACCAGAACGATTGTTTGAACTTAAGGATCCTGTGAACCTTGGTTACTTGCAAACCATACCGTACAGCTTGTTGTAGTACGCGATAATGTACAATATATTTTTTCTTGTCGTACAGATTTGGGATTAATTTCGGAATCTTTGTCTTGGCATTTGGTGGGATCATACTTTCCACCAAAAACGGAAGGTCGCTATGTGAATCGTGTAACCCTTCAGGATATCGCACATCAACTTCCAAGACATAGCCATTCTCACCGTCTATTTTGGCATTTTCTAAATCGAATGTAGATATTTCTGAATCCCCCATCCATTCAAAACCTCCCGTAGGAAGAGGTGACGACATAGCATGCCCGTAAAGATTCGTGGCATCGAGATATGATATAAATGTCGATTCTTTAGATGGATCATAATTTGGTAAATATTTATTATTTGCTTCGTGCATTCTATCGCTGCATTGACTTATCCCCCCGCGAATACCATTCTTAAAGAACCCAATCATATCTATGTCCGTAAGGAGCTGGAGATTAACTTTGGTATACTTTAACATGGCATCCCAAGACAATCCAGGAGATGTAAAATAGTGTGCTGGATCCAATTTGTAAATGTTCATACTATTTCTCCTAAACCTTTCAAAGACATCACACAAGAGAAGCACGTCTGTCCGTAAATAAATATCAGAATATTCACCTAGATTCCTATAGTTGAACGTTCTCCATACAGTTATTGCCCTCGAATATTCCTCCTCAGATATATCTTTCTCATTCAACTTATCATAAAACTCTGCCTTTGACGGTAAATATTCTTGATCCAATTTCTTTACATCATCCACATAATTGTAAGGAAATACACCTTTCTGTCTAATTAAATTAAAGACTCTAGGGTCTGAAAAATACTTTTTACTCTCCAGAAAATCCCTACTAGTCAAACTGTCTGATAATGCTTGTAAAGATCCAGGTAGAAAACGACAACTATCGATAAATCTCATTTGTAAAAACTTCCTCCTTATTCTACCGGTTCGGTCCACATAGTCATGCATATACAGACTTTTTGTAAATGAAATGTATTTTTCCTTATTCTGGGCTACCACGTCTATCTTATCTCCATGAGAAGATAGTTGTTTGATAAATAGGTGACAATCGTACCCACTTAAATTGTGCGTTATAATTGGTATAAAATTTGGTAATTTGAAATTTAAATTACATTTCGAATGTGCAGCCCCGAATCTAACTTTACCAGTTATGTGGCAATGATCGCGAACTTTAATATCGGATCCTGAAAATGGTTTCTCACAGATGTTACATTTCGTTGAAGTATCAAATTCAATCTGCTCTTCCGGCGTTAAAGGGATCATGGGAGTTACATCTTTCAAATATTTGAAATATAGTTCTTTAAGATCAGCTTCTAGCCTTGTCACGAATTCTTTCGCCGCGTCTTTACCTCGATACAAGACAAATTTGGATAAGTCAGAATCAAACGAAGATTTAATAAAATATGAAAATGAATATGGTTCATGTGTGTGGGTTTCGTTTGTATACGAATATTCTGGGTTGGGTTCACAGTTATCGATTGGTTTTAATAATGACTCAAAATCCGCATACACAACAAAGGGGACCGGCATTTGCTTTTCAAAATTCTCGAATTTAAGTATGTTTTCTGGAACCTGATTACCAAACTTATCAATTCGTAATTTTTCTGTGGGTGTTATCGTGAATATATGATTGCAATCGTTCCTTTGGTGAATATCTAGATACGCCTTAGTTGAAAAATATAACAAACAACCGTCACAAAAGTACCGCTTATGTTCGTTTGAACTTAACTGATGTGCAACTAACCGTGAAAGATCTCTTATCCAACAATAGTGACCATTCCCCTTATCATCCGTTAAATAGAGCAGATTGACATGTAAAGCTAATTTCTTCTGAGCATATCTCAATGGACCAACTATTTCGTATGTGATATTACCATCTTTGATTATTTTTTCAATTCCGTACACGTTTATAGATATATTATTGTTTCTCTCGAACAATGAGATATCTTTAAAAGTAATAGGAAAGTTCATACCGTGGACATTCAATATGGTTGAAAAATGCGGGTAGGATGACACTTCCGCTACTCGGGTGCTTGCTGGTAGTAGCGCTGATGTGACGGCCCAAGCAAAGCAACACTGGTCTTGATTTCGCACATTTACCACTGCCTTCTTTTTCTCTATAAAGTATGGTAACTTTATATAAGACGATCCACCCAATGGTGAAAACTTGTTAATGTTCACTTCAGCATAAAGGATACATTCGATCGCCCACCCTGAAAATAAAACAACAAAGGTTACTATCTCAATTTATGCACTTCTCTAAATATCTAACATACCAGAATCCTTCTCCTCAAACTCAGATGATTGGGATGTAATTTCATCAGCAAACCGTTGATAAACATCAGATAGGTCTGTGCTCTCGTCTATTACTTTATTAACCGTATTGAAGGATTTGACGTCTGCCACATCACTCGTTTGTAATACATACTTCCCGAATACTTCCATGTTCACTTTCAGGGCTCTGTGCACTCGAAGTTTCTCTTCTATTACATCTAGAGTATTTTGCTTGATGTTATCGAAAAACTCTTTAAAGTCGGTATACAATTCTGATGGGCTAAATCTATAGCTGGCAATTCTACATTTGAATGCACTTTTTATAAGTCTCACACCATCAGTGATCGGGATCGATGAATTTGTTCTATGTTGTAATGTCCTTGCGTGGGCAGTCATTCGATTTTTCGGAAGTGAAACATTGCAGCAAGGACATATCATATTCGGAGGTGTACTATCCAATTTAATTTTTTTAGCTTGTGGTCCACTTGTGGAACTGCCACTGCAAACATTTCTCTGATGTCGACGCAAATTGTCCGAACGCGTAAAATTATCACCGCAATCACTACATGTATGCATCTTATTAGACTATATCTTGATCACTGTCTGTCAAGCAACTGTAGCATCGATGATCGAGCCTCCTCGATTTATAGCTAGATACTCAAGGGCATCGTACCCCCACCTCCACTCATTCGCTTATCATGCAAGGCCCGACGTTAGCAAAACACGTTCTTTTGTAAGGCCAAGCTCAAGGCTATCCCCACCCCATTTTAATAACATTCAGGGAGGATCACTATCGATCCTCATAGGAAAATCATACAACTAATTTCAAGGTTATACAAACAACCAATACAAACACTAATAACAAATATTTCACAATCAGTCAATGTGAACTGGAACTCTCAAGGTTACCCAACACCCCATTTAAAAAGCCCCATTAAGATACGATCACTTTTGGAAAGACAACGTTACAAAATGACCTTCAGGGAGGATCAGAACCGGCACCTATAAGAAAAACCCACGTCAATACACCTCATGAAATATGGAAACCAAGGTCATCCCCACCCCATTTGAATGACCTTCAGGGAGGATCAGAACCGGCATATCCATACTACTACGCTTCTTGGGCGTTTTACAGTGTTTACATAACGAAAATCCACGTCAGTCATTTTCGTCGGTCTGTCTGTCTGTCTGTCGCGTTTTTCTAGTCTCCTAACCGCTGCATGGATTGATTATGATGAAATTTGGGTAGCGATATGCTGTGAGGCTGTAGTGGGTAAAATTTTGGTGGTTTTAGTGCATGGGCGGCGGACTAATTAGCAAAAAACAAAGCAAGCAAGCAAAACTGCAAAACTGAAAAATTGTTGTATTCTTGAGAGGCTGTCTATTGACCTGTGAAAGGAAGACCTAGCGTAATAACACACTTTTTTAGGTTCATCCGAACATTGCCTTGCCTGTTACAGAAACCAAGGGACTTAAGGGATGGTACCACTACCATTGATTATAACATGTACCCCTACAGTTGACTGTTTTGGTAGTGTTTCATAATGGCAGTGGTACAGTGGCACCTGTAGCTCTTCAATTAATCACTTTAGACCCCAAGTATGCTAGTTTGTTGGAGTTGTTTTAAAAATTTTGAATCAGACGTCACGTGACCAAAAACAAATACCTTGTTGGGTGACAGAATAATGACAAAAGATACTATATTTGCTCTAATTTACACCCCCAAAATTATAATTCGCTACTGCTGCCCAGTTCCGATATATTGATTGTCTTAATCGTCGTGGGACACCCTGTATATAACGATGTAATTATTATTGAATTGATTTTAATGAAATTTTGACACAGTATCACTACCTTGGCGATGATGGAAATAGCGTATGACTTTTGGGAATCGTGTCAGTGGCGGCACAGCAATAATAAAGGCAACTTAGGGGTTCCCGATCATTTTCTACTTTTTTGGGTGGGGTTGAAATTGGGCTGTTTAAGGGGTAGAGGGCAGTAAAACTGAAAAAAGTTTTTGTATTGATAATAGGCTCTCCAATGGCCAGCGAAAGAAGGACCTAGTGACACAATACACTTTTTAGGTCCATCGGAACATTACCTTGCCTGTTACAGGAACCAAGGGACTTGCAATTTTGTGATGTATACTCATACATATCAGTATTCAGTGTAGCCTGGAATTGATTTTAATGAAATTTCGATACAGTATAACTAACGTGGCATGAATTGAAAATGAGTATAGTTTTTACTAATCGTGGCAGCAATAAGGAAATCTAAAAATATACAAATAGCTCAAACTTCGTTTTTAAGCATTTTGGGGGTTCATGATCGTTACGTTTCATCCAGTTAGAGCTTGCAGGATAAAAACCAAACCAAACCAAATCTTGTTCAAAAAACAATGTAGCCTGAAGCGGTCTAAGCAACGAATTTCTGATGACCATAAGCCACTGGCTTTAAACAAAATAGCAGCAATATATCATAGTTCCAAACCATTACTCAGAAACAAAAAAAAGTACTTTGAATTGAAAGACCATCTTAGATGTATTAAGTATTAGTTCTTATTTAACCAGATGCTAAAACTTAAAAAAACACAACTCTAATTCATTACCCTGTCCCCTGTTATAAATTGCCTGGTTCCTATACAATTAATCTGTACGCTTCACGAATTAGAGGTTTCATTAAAATATTCATGAGTTTCACACTGCTCTAATGTCTTATCGGCTCCACTATCTGGCAAAGTAAGTTGTTACAGTTTACGGTCCCACTGTTAATTTCACTACTTTTTCTTAGCTAATAGGTACTTAAGTAATATTGTAAGGATAGATAATCTCAGAAAAAGAAGACAGCGTTCATGAGCCTAGTGAGCGTACAAATAGAGAGTGGTTAGATTTACCAAGATACGACAAACACGTGGCTGTGCTGTGCTCAATGTTACCACCAAAAGGGAAGTGATGGATGACCTCTGTAAACGAAAAACATTAAATGTCAAAGTTTTTACATTTTCAATGAATGTTGGACATCTCATCGCCACCTCTTAACATACTGCGTTTTGAGTTGAATATTATACGATCCCAGTACGATTCACTACATTTTCATGGTTAATAGACACATTTTAAGTTTTTAGTAATACAGATAATCTAATGAGACGCCATTCATGAGTCTCGTAAGCGTATAAATAGAGAATGATTAACGAAATAACACAGTAATAATTGTTTACCTCTTATTTGAGTAATCACTCTCAAATTTTAAATTATCTAATAATGCATTTTCTTACAAATCAAACATATGGGTTGGAGTGCCTCTGGGATCTGCGTTGGGTCCCATCTCATTTTTAATATACATTAATAATCTAATAACTGGTCCATTCACTGTACTTGCTGATGACACTATAAAGCTTTCGCATGTCAATGACACATATGATTTAAATTTGAAAGGTCGAAAATAATACAAGTTCAATCAAAAGATGGTGTGATAGCAGTTTGCTTGAGTATCACCAAAACAAAAATTCAAATACTGAATTGATATAATACACATATGCTTAAATAATGAACAAGTATATCAGGAAGAACTAGTAGCTCTATTAAACATCTTAGAATAACACAGTGCAGCATATGGTCTTGGTATTAACTACAACAAGACCAAGGTTATGATAGAGAGCACGATAATCATCGAGAAATAAAGTCAGTAGGCCGTTGTGAAGTAGTTCAAAGTTTTGTGTACCTCGGTTCTTTGATCGACAATTCGGGTAGCTGTGAAAATGAGATTCGATGGCGCATTCAACAGGCAGGTGTGGACATGACAAAGCTTACTAAAATATGGCGTGACCATAACATCACTAAAGCTACCAAAATGTCGCTGGTTCAGTCTCTTGTGTTCTCCATGTTTTTGTATTCCTCGGAAACTTGGACTGTTAAAAAGGCAGATCGAGCTCGCATAGATGCTTTTGAAATGTGGACGTGGAGGAGAATGCTGAGAGTTCCTTATACCGCCCATCGAACTAACTTTTCCATACTGGATGAGCTCGGTAATTCAAAGAGACTATCCTCCATTGTGTCGAAGAGAATGCTTACTTTCTTCGGACATATACACAGAAGCGATAATATGGCGAAACTTGTAGTTCAGGGTCATGTTTCGAGTGGGCGGCGCCGTGGCCGTTCCCCTACACGCTGGGTGGATACGACGGAACAGTTGCTGGATATGAGTCTCAAGAGTGCCACTGAACTGACAGTAAATCGCGACTAATTGCGAGCTACAGTTCTCAAAACTATTGATAATATTCGTGTCGGCAATACTCTATCTCCGACTTAATGCATTTTACGAGTTCACAACATGTCTGTTAAGACATTGTGACTATGATGATATCAAATATGTTTTGATGTCTAACTATTGATCGCCAATTGGTCTTAACGGATTAGCTAAAGTATCCTTTATACTCAGAACAGTTAGAGGAACCCGTAGACAGAACACCACCAAATGTTGCTATTTTTCATTGTTCCAAAGTAGGTTGAGTTACGGCCTTCCATTTTGGATTACCTTTTTCTCATACATATTTAAATAGATTGCTATTCTTACAGAAGCGAGCAATTAGATTCATTGCCAGTTATATATAGACAAATTCATGTAAGCCACTGTTCCTAGAATACCAAATCATGGCTTCATTCTGGAAACGACAGCGATGTCGAATATTAGCGATAATATTCAACAGTAAGACAACGTTTGGGACCATGAGTGTAGGTAGACAAAATAAAATAGTTTAAAAATAATCACATCTGAATCGTCACCCGTGAGAGAAGTGCAGTTTTATAAAAAGCTTTAAAAATTAAAAAATTGAACATTTCCCATAAAAACATCAAAAATTGTTGTTACAAAGTGTTATTACGATCTAGATGACTTATATGTTGAATTTAAGTAAATATTGGGATACAAGTTTTGTCACGTTTGTAGTTTTGTCAATATTCTTCAAACACTAAATTATATTCTATTACAGGAGATTTAGGATAATTTCCATCCATGAATAATGTTCTGTGCTATATCCTTCTATAACAGAAGTATCAAATGCCCATAACTTAAGGGAAGCGTCCTGCCCAAAACACGGATTTTCACACCAGCTTATCCTTAGCTTGCTCCACCGGTCCTAAACGGAAAAAACACATCCTTTCCGTTGAATTTGAATCGCAAATGAACAGCTATGGCGTAAAGGCAACGAAACGGTCGAAAAATCGGCGAAATAGCCTGTTTATAGCGCCAGTATTTAAAGTGAAACAATGGCGCGCCAGATAAGAGGAGACCGTTATGGAGGAGGAGGAGGGTTGGCGCCGCACGTCACGACGCTTTGTGCTTGCCAGACCGTACTGGAAGATAGCGCCTCAGCGTAAAGGGTAAACCAGCAGCGAAACTCAAGTCGAAGGCTTGTACTCTTCGATCATATATAACTAGATAATAATGGTCAGCTATTCAACACAGTGATTGTTTGCTTGCGTCATCTTAGTGGATTTTGTAAACATCCAAGGTGTTTACCCTAGACAGGACATAGGCGGGTGCATATACATTTGAAAGGGGGTCACGAACTTCTATCTGAGATGGATATGTAAATGTGTTCAGTGTCGTCAGTCCACTTTTAACAAAGCAATATACTGAATATGGGAGTTGATTGTTAGCTCTGCTACATCAAAATACTTACGAATGAAGCACTGTACAAACCAAACATTTTATTAATCCTTTAAAAGTAATAAAGTAGCTTACAGTTGAGGACAAAAAAAGTCAATGAAATCATCATAGTATATCACTCAACAATAACACATAATTTGTGTTAAAACAAAGACAGCAGAACACTGGATCTACAACCAAAAGGATATAGATTGATAGATAATCTTTATTGGTTCCAAATAACCGTATTAGGGTATAGAACTTGTCAAAAGAATAAGACAAATTACATACATAAAATAAAATTAATGAAAACATACAAACATACAAAAATGTATACTCATCCATATATTCGTCAAATTGTGTACAATACATATTCACATTAAAGGTTCAACAGCACTTCATATGAAACAAAAGTAAATAAACTTAGCAGTTATCACAGTACTAGTCGATCATTCAAGAATGCTTGCAGTTCATAGTATGCCTTACCTAACAGAAAATTTCAATATATTCAGTGGACTAGTACAGAGTACAGACAACTTATTCTGAACCTTTTCAATTGAATATTTAGCCATTTTAGTACTAAGTGAAAAGTTCATCGCATAATAAGCTACTTTACTTTTCTGATGATTAGATATTGTAAGCTGCCTTCAGCAAAATTTATTATTTTTGAAGTAGGTCTGTATGTCCTAAGTTAGAACTTACATCAGCTCGTGCCTTACCTATTTCAAGATTATTCATCTACAAGCTATACTTCTCATTGATTTTTAAATAAAATGGTTTTGGTGAATATATTTATGATCCTTTCAACTGACTTCAACTTAGAGGTTTCGTGGTGAAATCTTAAACTAAAATATTTTTTAAAACAAGTTTTGTTAGATCAAGAAAAAAAAAGTCAAAAGACTACAGCAATCGAGAAGTGAAAGCGAAGTGCTGGGCCGAAGTTGCGGAAACAATGTTCGAAGACTGGCATTCTATTCCTGGATATTAGAGGTCAGTTCTACTTGTTACTTATATGATTTTTTAACTAGAACAAACAAAACGAACGAGTCCAAAAGAAGTCCTGCCACGCAGCCGATTTGCACAGTGTCCATTTTGTTACTAAATGCAAGACCCCGGTATACTGATGTGAGCGTCAAAAACGCCGCGTTTTACTGCCCGTGAAGTATGAGCCCGCGTTTTGGCGCTGTGTAACCGCCGCGTTTTGACGGTCGCGTGAAGTATAGGAAATTTGGGGGCGTTTGCTAGCGGGGAAACGGCGGCGTTTTACCTGTCCGTAAAGTACAGGCCGAAGCTTTCAGGACGTTTTGATGACCTTGAATCTTCCGGGTCTCACTTCGACCGTCGCGTCCAAGTCGCGTTAAAGAAGCGATTGGTACAGGACTTGAGCGAGAATATTATCCGTAAAAATCCCATAGTGATAATTATATGCACGCTCGGGAACAGTGGTCGGCATTTCGTTTAAAAGACAACTATAAAAAGATTATGCAGAAATAATCTGTTCAGGTAATAGCACGGAAAAACCCCATTGTGCAAAGTATGAATATATTTTCGGAATGACTCTTTTCGAATTATGTAATCGGCAAATAATGAAATTTTAGGACAAAAGGCTGGTCAAAAGAGGACAGGAAATTGATCATTAATGATGGTATCTCAGATTTCCCCTTTATTTATACAATTTCGATATAATATAATTCTAATTTATAATTAGTACGAAATACTGAATGATACAATACAAAATTGCCGTAAAGTTAGCACATATTTTGATTTTATAACCAGCAAAATTTGTACCTATAATGGTACAATTTGAACCATTTACATTTTTTACTCGTTGTTTCATATAATAATTAACTTCCTATTTCGATTAGGTATTTTAAAATTCCTATTAATATTTTTTATTGTATAATACAGGTGTATCGTGGCATATAGTCTTAAAATATAATTTAGTGGGAAGTTATCACATGGATGACAATACCTTAAACTGCTGAATAGAAACAACTCAATACGGCCCTGGAATTCACGATGTACACTCGTCAACGGCAAAGCGTGTTATACTGACACTGTCCTATCGCTCTACATCGGGAACACATCGGGAAGTAGCCAAAGAGGTTTGTGCATGTTTCTCGCATCAATTTGAAGAGTTGCGCTGCTGGTTTACTCTTTATGCTGTGACAGCGCCATGGCTGAACAGCGCCAGCATTGCTACTGCTGGATTGTTTTCTTGCCAGAAATATATCGTCGGGTTACTACAATATAAAAACCAAATAACTCCAAAAAATTAACTTTTGAGCAATTTTCATTTGCATGTTCGAAGATGTAGATGGAAAATTAACCCAAGAAATATCAGTAAATAAGGGAGCTAGACAAGGCTGCTGTATTTCACCAACACTATTTAACATATATAGGTGCCATTATAAAAGAATTGAAAACAGAATACCCTGAAGCTATACATCTTGACCAAAGTACCGTCCTAAACTCTATTTTATATGCCGATGACCTAGTAGTTTTAGCCAAAACCTACAGAGGAAAGTCTACACACTACAAAAAATCTGTCAAAAATACGACATGAAAATATCGACAAACAAAACTAAAACTATGGATATTTCAGGTAAATATCCAGTTAGGACAAAATTTGTCGTAAACGGTGAAGTACTGGAACAGGTAAAACACTTCAAATACTTAGGCTGCGATACATTTTATGACAAACAAAGATATAGAAGAAAAAGTTAATAAATCCTGGAATATTTGCGGGACTATCAGCAGAGCATTAAAAATAAAACAAGGAAAGATACTCGAATGAAATTTTGCCAGACGATAGCAGTTCGAACCCTCTTATACGGTAGAGAAACATGGACAACAACAAAAAAGAAGGGAATAGGATACAAACATAATAAATGAAATTTCTAAGAAGAGTGAAAGGTTGCACAAAATTAGACAGATCAATAAATAGAAATATACGAGCGGAATTAAAGATTTTCGATATAAACGGAAAATAAAGGAAAATAAAACTACATGGAAAGAACATGTAGAACGAATGCATGAAAGTAGGATTCCAGTCAGAGCCAGATTTGATCAATGCTCTGGTAGAAGAGATATAGGAAGGCCGAGAAAAAGGCGTCGTAACAGGCAAAGTGCCTAAAACCTGAAGTGAAAAAGAAGATGTTTGATGATACTTGATAAATCATGTTGGAAGGCTAGGAATACAATTGCATTAAAACTGTATTCGACAACTAAATAACTATGTAAGGTACTATAATCTACACAATTATATCCCTCAATAAAGATTATATTGAACAAATTTCAAAAAAGTTTTGCACTTATCTTATTTTTGCTGAACTCATCTGATATCTATTGGATGTAATTGGAAAGTAAAGTAATATGTAGTCTTCCTCTCTACTTTCTAAGTTACCATCGTCAACAGAAGGTTATGGTTTGAGGTACTGTACGTCTCCAACAGCTGGTAAATTCTTGTGATACTGATAAAATTCTTTAGGAATCGGTGGGGTTTCCCCTTAGCGTAGCCTCAATAGATTATCCTTTTCAAGGCACTGATTGATCATACACTGGAGTACGCTCCCAATAACTCAGAAATCTCGGATAAAATGAAAAACTTCCACTTTGACAGGAAATATTGTCATATTTAAAACACATTACTGCAGAAACAAATTAAGTACCACAGAACATCATTAATGCATGACAAAATTCTGCATCCTGTGAAAGGTTCTACAGCAAAAATAAGATAACTGGCAGTAATCTGAATTTAAGCACAGCAAAACGAAGAAGTCTCAATAAGCGGAATATTGAAAACAAGATACGTGATACATACCACACTTCAGTAGAAGACATACCAATATAACAGCATATTTGAGAAGTTATATTATGCACTTCGCATATTTCGATAATCCTATTTAAGTGAAATGGAGTTAGTTTCTTTCTAGTGCTACACTTATCTTGTTTTGGCAGAACACTATGAACAAAAATAATTTTGAAACTTAATTCAAAATATAGAAATGGAGTTATCTTATTTTTGCAGTAACCTAACAATATTTAGTCTGGACTCTGGACGGCCTGCTAACTGCGTGATTTAATGGTGAAGATAATCGAGTTTTTTTATTGATACAATTAAACGAACACCTAGTAGTACCTAATTTGCCTATACCTGTCATCCAGCTTTGACTTGTTAACTGTGAGATGATTTTAAGAATTGTAATAGTTCTTATTCTGTCATTTATTGTACATATTATATCTTATTTAGATTGCTTTGTTAGTGGTCGCTTGACAGAACAGGCATCAGAGCCTAGGTCGCGCAACCTTGTGTAGTAGGTTGCTATTTATACAACAATTATGTATACAGGAATCTGGCGGACTCACGCTGAAGAGTTTAAAGTAAAATTCTAAATTATGTTACCTATGCAAGTGCACTTATAAGCAGTCAGCTATTTTCGTAAAAAAAAGAATAAGAAGAATATCGTGCATGATGAAGTCCGGTGAAGATGGAGTTAGAGTAAAGGTTATAAAGAGCGGGTTTTAGCCAGTCGGGCCGTGGTGGCATGTCGGATGGACGCGTTTGCATCCGTGGGACATGTGATTAGAGGACTGAAGCTAGTTCAACGTCGGGCGGGCAGACTCTCTCTCACACCTTCGGGTGCGCGAGTGTTTCTGTCCTAACGATCAAGCCGATTTCCTAAACTGCCCATAATAAAACAGTAGCTTTCAAATGAAATCATATTTATTTCCGTATCCTTTCAGAAGGCCCTCATTAATGTCTGTTGAAAAATGCGGTTAAACATAATTAAAATGGACAAAACATTGATACATGTCATGGACGGACCTGCCAAGAACATTATATAAAAAACGTCATCCGTTTTAAACAATATAAACAATTTTTTAACGATTTCTAACGAAAATGGCGTGAAAAATCGAACGTTAAACTCATATTTCTCATAAACTGCCCAGCAGAAATGGACTAGGGTACTTTTTGTGTTATCTACGAAAAAAAACAAAGAATTTTCTGTCAAATCCCGACCGGTGTCGTGGTTCTTTTTTTCTTCATTCAAAAAAAATCGGTATGCGCAAACCGCCAGTGGATTTCGGATGACGATTTTTTGGAACATTAGCTGGTAGGCGTACTAAAATGCTACCGCATTTTCATTCGGTTACTTAACTTTTTTTTTCACGTTTTACCATCCGCCCTTTGTCTCCGATCCCTGATATTTTGGAGTTACGGTGCAATGACAAAAAGGTTTTCAAATTGCCTCTAGAACTCAAATACCAAGCATCATCCGGTTTCGTTCTGAACACTAAAATTCCGCGTCATTGCCGTAACTATACGGTAACCACAGTTTACATTTGGAATAAAAATACATATGTATGTGTATACCGTGCCAATGTATATCACGGGTCTAATTAAAAACTTACCAAGAATATTAATCCATCTAATTCGACGTCTACTAGACTTATTGGCATTCAAATTTTCTGCAAGGTTGAATTTTTCTTAATATCTTAACTGCTTACTGTAAAAAATGGATTCCCACCCTGCATCCAGCGCACGAGACGAGCAGTGATTTTGGTTGCTAACTTGTTTTTTCCCTGGATGTGTGGTCCCACCAAATAATTTAAGTAAATAAGTAAACTTGGGAAATTTAGTTAATTGATCTCGCTTCGCAATAAATGAAATGTACGACTTTAAGTCAGTAGTTGTTTTTCTTTAACCGGAGCAGAAGAAAAGCTTTTTCTGATTCTATTCAAAATGGAGCATATCCTGGTTCCCGTATATATTCAAAATACTTCAGTCCAGGTTATACTCCACATTCGCCGTAATAGTAATTCCTAAAATTATTAAGGGCTTCTTAAATTTATAGATAGAATTCTTATTTAACATATTTTTAACGTCCATCAAAAATAGGGGTGGTATCGTGATTTAGACTAAAGTAATATATAAATACACAATACACTCGGACATCCCATCCAAATTTTACGTTTAAATTACGAAATCATCAAAAAAATTATAGATGCCCTGCTCTGCTGAAAATGGATCCATAGAAGGTCATGGAGAAGAAGGAGAAACAAATCATTGAAAAGCGAACAAATATAACAGTCCAAGGAAAAGAGAGACAGCAACCAAATTAGGTTAGACAAGATTTTAGTGTATATTTCAATACCAATACCTCACACAAGGCATAGCCTTCCGAGGTGGCAATATTTGTATGCTTCAGTACAAATAAATGAATGAATGAAAATGAACATAACAAAGAACAGAAACAAAAGATACCTTTTCGTAGCCCCTGAAAAACCCCTAAAATATCGCCGCCCGAGTTCATAGAGACTCTATCGCGTCGTGTATCAAGAAGGCCGGGATGCGACAGGTCAGGAGCCAGCGAGAAAATTTAATTTCGTCTAAGTGCCATATGTCTCTCTGTGTGCCAGAAAGTAGCATCCTCTTGGAAGGATATGAAAAATTAATATCGATGTGTCTGGCCATTGGCCTCCATTGTTTTACTTTTCGGAGGATGGAGAGACCGCAGAAAAGTTGTTGCTTGGTACCAAGGGATCGTTGGAAATATTCAAAGTTTAAAGTGGCATGCAGTAAAAATTTGCTGGAATATCATGGTATAAAACAAGCTCCGTAACTTATTCGGTAAATATAAAGAGACCAGTATACAGAGAGTTCCTGAATTTTGGGATTTCCTCGTAACAAAAAAAAGTTCAAACGAAAACTGAGTGTAAATCTTGGAAATATCACAGGATCTATCACGCTTTCAAAACATTTTTTTTGTACTTCAACTTTTAAAACTCACCTCTAACTCTTTTTCTTCAAATAGCACTCAATAGTTTTTTCTACATAAATTAAATCCTTATTTTATTTGGAATCTTGTAGTATATTTGATTTTACAGAAAAACCTATTTTTTCGTAGTCACAAGCAGAAGATATATGAAATAAGTATTTATTTGAGGCGTAATATTTTAAGTGGGACTTTCAACACAACTGAATTTCACTTCAACCCTTAAAACTCACCCCCAACCTTTTTTCCTAATAGCACCCCACAGCTTTTCCTATATTAATGAGGTCAATATTTTATTTAAAAACTTGAAGTGCCTTTGACTTCATACACAAACCATTTTTTTTCGTAAACTCATTAATATAAGATAAATAAAATGAGGACTTGATTGAGGCCTAACATTTTCGCAATAAGAAAAAAAATGGAGTCAAGTTGATTGACTCAATGCTTCCCACACATAATGATGATACCATTTTATTATTTTTCCATTGCATGAAGCTACAGTCTGAAGTTCCTTTGCAACCAAATCATCGCCCACCCTTCCGTAAAAAAAAACATCCAACACAAAAACTGTCGTAAATAGTTTCTTGCGTCTCCCTCCTTAGGAACTAGGACGCCACAGTTTTTTTCTGCATATTTCAACTGGACGATGCGTAACGATCAGGAGCCTCCAAACCATCTAAAAACGCAGTTTGAGCTGTTTTATATTTTTGGTTTTTTGATTATTGCTGCGCCTCCATTGACATGTTTTTTCAAAAACAGACGCGTTTTCCATTCTTTCCGCAGTAGTAAATTCTGTGTCAAAATTTTCTTGAAATTAATTCGATAATTTTCGCTTTAATCAATACGTAGAACGAAATAAAGCAAAACTCGTATGTATATATCACAAAATTGGACTCTGTAATAGGCAAGCCAATGTTCACATGGACTTAAGAAAGTGCAATATGCCACTAATTATTTCTTCCACAGGTCAATGGACAGCCTATTATGAATACAACAAATTTTTCAGTTTTTCAACCCCCCCACCCTCCAACCGCCCCAATTTCACCCCCACCCAAAAAATGATAGAAAATGATCACGAACCCCTAAAACGTCTAAAAACAAAGTTTGAGCTGTTTTTATATTTTTAGTTTTTTTTATTACTGCTGCGCCGCCACTGACACCATTTTTCCAAAACATACGCGTTTTCCATTCTCGTCGCGGTAGTAATACTGTGTCAAAATTTCATTAAAATCAATTCAATAATTTTTGCGTTACGCAATATAGGACGATCTAAAACAATACTTGTATGTAGATATAATTACAAATTCTAAGTCCCCTTGTTTCTATAATAAGCAAGGCGATATTCGGATGGACCTAAAAAAGTCTATTGTGCCGCTAGGTTTTTCATTCACAGGGCAGTGGACAGCCCGTTATGCATATAACAAATTTTTCAATTTTACAATCCCCCATCCCCCAATCACCCCAAATTCACCCCCACCCCAAAAAAAAATTAGAAAATGATCAGAAACCCCTAAAACGCCTAAAAACGAAGTTTGAGGAATATTTGAAATTCTTCGTTTTTTGCTAATTACTCCGCGCCCCGTACGATTTCCAAAATTATAGGAGCATCACCTACTACGACCCCACAGCATATAGCTACCCAAATTTCATCACAATCCATGCAGCGGTTGCTGAGATTACGACGTTAGAAAAGCGCCAACAGACACAGACAGACAGACAGACGGACAGACAGACAGACAGACCGACAGACAGACAGATAGACCGACAGACAGACCGACGGAAATGAGTAACGTGGATTTTCGTTATGTAGACATCATAAAACGCCAAAAAGCGAATTATCTCAAAATCGAAAATTTTCGCGATCACAGTACTCCCCTCACCTATCGGTGTGGGAAGTAAAAACAAAAAACACATTTGTTTTACGAAGCATGTGTAATAGGTCATTCAGTGCCCTTAAAACCCACTTAGTTTTATTTGTATCCATTTTTTGCGTCAAGCAAATTCTTATTTTATGTATGTTATGGTTATGATTTTACGAAAGAAATAAGTTTGCGTATAAAATCAAATATACTATAACTATACTATATACGATTTTGAATAAAAGAAGGACTCGTGTAGGAAATACTATTTGGTGCAATTTGAAAAACAAAAGTTGAGGGTGAGTTTTAAGGGTTGAAGAACAAAAAAATGTTTTAAAAGCATGGTATGATAGACCATGTAGTACTTACAAAAGTTCCACCCAGTTTTCGTTTGAACTTTTTTTTGTTTATTTTATTTATTTATTTGTATATATTTCATTTCACGTGTCAAAGAAATCCAGGGACACCCTATATACATTCGTTGAGTTATTTAAAAAGTATTTCCAGTACACTCCTGCACCAAAATACTAGATGATTAATGAACATCAAAATGCCCATTATCGACACGACAAGTACCCAAAATTAATCGACTCTTCATACCAAAACGACATTTTAATAATCCTTTTACCTCATGGCCTTATCAGCTGCAATAACTTGAACGATCGAACTTCGAGAGAAGCAACGAGGTACGCGAATGGAGAAAAGCCATGTCTGGAGTTTGAAAGCAGTCAAGTAAAGGCAGATAAGTCGACGTGGATGTTATTAAAAGGTGGGTAGTGTGTGGAGTGGATTGATTGATGGTAGCGTGAAGGGGCCATTGAAAGGAACATGCAGTTCATAAAACTCCCATTAGGTCGATACGATCTCATGCCTTTCACTTTCCACGCGGCACGAGATGCTCCAGAGGTTATGTTCGCGTAAAACACCACGCACTCATGGGAGTATGGGACATAGTTTTTGGTCAAAATGGTTGTAGTGTTAGGCGTAGTGAAGTTCTGAAGATTGGGAGAGTAAAGATCCCAATCAAAATGGTTTACCTACTCATACTGTCGTGTCCAGGACGAATCCCGAAAATAGAAGTCGCACTTAGATGTCGGAACGTGAGGTCCATATCAAAATAGATCAAAAGGAATTATTTTTAAATTCGCATTCGTTGCAGAGCAATCAGCATTTAAAGTTGTGTTGTAAAGATAATTGATACGTGTGTGGCCCAAATTAAAGAAAGTGAAATTACTTTTGATTATACGGAGCTCGTTTGGTAGGATTACGCTAACAGGTCATTTTAATGTTTTTGCCGATTGTTTGCCTCAACCAATACGTAAAAATATAATACTTATGTCATTAAAGCGGTCATACACTACTGTTTCGCTATCTAATTAAGGACATTTCAACTTTATAACTTACGAATAACCATATAATTTAAGCTTAATTTGAAATATGTTGGTGTCAGCAGTCATGCTTTAAAGTTTTCTGGATTCGTCCTGGGACACGACATATCATTATATTACTCTTAGAACCTGTTACAACTCTAGTTATAACTGGCTTTTACTAAATGCTTGGTTACAACAAAAATTAGCTACTGCTAAAAAATGAGTATCAGTGAAAACCAGTTATAACAAGACAAAACACGTTTTGTCGTAATGACTAATTACAACTGTTTCAACCGAGGTCAAAGTTCATCATGCTTCGTTTTGATTGGTCGAGAAACGTCACCTGGTTGGTCGTTACGTATATTAAAGAGAAAGAAAGCAAACTTTGAAACGTGAGATGCTACGATAGTTTGTCATGTAACAAAAAGTAGGCAAACTTACGTCATCTTTTTTTTCACTTCATGTTTGTTTTTCTTAAGTTGTTTTTGGTTTTCCTTATTTGACTATTTTAATTACCTCAAATTAATAATATCTCCACGGTATTGTCGTTATACGTTAAGGTTCAACATTATCCAAGAATTTTCAATAGGTGTTTGAATAAACAATATCTCAATTTTCAATTTCCAAAAAAGGTCCCAAGTTAGAACCAGTTTTGTCAAAAATTGAAATATTTGGGGCAGTAAGTTCTAGTGATAACAAGAAAATTTTATCTTTAACAAAGGCATTTTATGAAAACTAGTCACCGAGACCGGGTTTAACTGTAACTTATACAAGTACCAGCTAAGCGACTCTATATTTGTGACCTCTACATGACCTTGCGCAGGCTGCCTCAATGTCTCCGCATACACATTTGAGCACAGGGTTGGCTTAGAAATATTCGTCATTAGGACTGGAATGAACAACTGTCATTATTAATTTCGTTGTAATATTTTTAAAGGATCCCGTGTACCTTCAGATTAGAGACATTTTGAGAGTAAAACGATTCACTTCATTTGGGTTTGGTAGCTGTTCATATGCTTTATCAATTTTGAACTACAATTTTTAAGATAAACTCATTCAATCGACTACCAGTATATAGTTGCCATTGTTTCTTCGAATATAATTATGATGAGAATTGTTTCCTATAAGAAAAACAAATAAATGCTAGTATACAGGGTGAGTCCTAAGTTGAACCTCTTTTTAAACTGTTTATAGAAGTCATTGAAGTAAACAGAATTTTAAAATAGCTTTTTTCCGGAAACTGAAAAGTAAGCGAGATACAGTATCAAAAAAGTAAATTTGGGATTGTGTGTCAAGACGGACCTAGTCTGTTTATGTTTAGTTTTTCGCTCGGATTTTTGCCTTATCGATCAGGCGTTGCACCTGTCAATTAGTGCACTAGTCACTTTGAGTTTATCATAGTTAATTTTAAATTGGTAAATCCTAAAAGTTGTTCCATAATAATGTGCCACTTTTAGGATTTACCAATTTAAAATTAACAACGATAAACGAAAAGTGACTACTGCACTATCGGACAGGTACAATGCCCAATCGATTTGATAAAAATCTTAAAAATATTCTGTAGCTAGCTTTTCCAGTTTTCTGAAAAAGGTTATTTGAAAAAGTTATTTGTTTGAACGAATTCCGTACACAGTTAAAATAAAAGTAACAGCTTAGGACCCACCCTGTATTAAAGAACATTTTAACGTTCTGAAAAATATATCAAAAATACACAGAATATAACTGTAGCATATTCGGCCAACATGTTGGTACGAAGAAAAACAGACTATTTTTAGCTGCAATATTTTGAAGCTAATATGGAAAATCTAGGGCCGTATTCATAGTCGTCTCTTGAGTAATACTCAAGGTTCCCTTGAATAATACTCGTACATAAGGGACCCTTGTATATCTGTTTCCTAGACAACATCTACGAGACGGCAGGATTCATTTAGCGATGTTGTCATATTTTAAATATAAGTCAATTTGTTATGCCCATGCCTACGCATTTTGATGTATACAAAACTTTGTCTCTCTTCCCTCAAGTATTGAGGCACCCTTAAGTATCGACTATTAATACGGCTCTTATACTTTGCAGTTTACCCAGAACACGGCATCTGCAGGGAAAGTATTTGAACAGGTTTCCTTACTAGGTTCCTAGTTATTTTGATTGAAATATACAGGCTGTTAATTAAGTATGTTAACAAACTTTAACCACGAATAGTACTCCGAAAAATAAAAAGAAAATGTCATATGAACAACATGGGTCCGGAAATGCTTCCTAAGGGAGCTACACTCCTTTGCATGGGGCACCCTGAAGACGGTTTTGCCTCGATATTCTCGAAACCATTCATAACAAAATTACAAAAGTAGGTACGATGGGTAAGCTTTTGACGCTGAATCTGATTCTGAGTTCAGAATTTCATAATTTTAATTAGAGGCGTATCATACGGGAGGAGTTAAGGGTAAAAATAACCCCATTTTCTAAATGGTAATTTTTTGACATTTTGATTTTAGAATATGGTATTTCAGAGATTTCTACGTAAAAATGGTTTCTTGGTACATCTCAATAGGGCTAACCGTTTTCGAGAAAAATGCAAATTATTGAATCGATGCAGGCTATTGTAAATAAATAAATGCATTTTTCTCGAAAACGGTTAGCCCTATCGAGATGTACCAAGAGACCATTTTTACGTAGAAATCTCTAAAATACCATATTCTAAAATAAAAATGTCAAAAAATTACCATTTAGAAAATGGGGTTATTTTTACCCTTAACTCCTCCCGTATTCCTCCTCCTCCTCCGAAATTCTGAATTCAGAATCAGATTCAGCGTCAAAAGCTTACAGCGTACCTAATTTTGTTATGAATGGTTTCAAGAATATCGAGGGAAAACCGTCTTCAGGGTGCCCCTTGCAAAAAGCGTAGCTCCCTTAGGAAGCATTCCCGGGCCCGTATTCATATGACATTTTGTTTCTATTTTTCGGAGTACTATTCGTGGTTAAAGTTTGTTAACATACTTAATTAACACCCTGTATACTGCCTATACGTTACATCTTATTTTTCTAATTTTCGCCTAAACTTCTTTTTCGTCGGAACGACAGAACAACAATTACTTGGGAAGTGAAATTCGTCAAGAAATGACATATTACGCAAAGAATTCATAACCCACGTGCTCCGCTTGAGCCAGTAGACATTAAAGTACTCTCTCACTCGACCCTCGTTCTCGGTGTTTACCGTTTTATAGTTTTTTTCTCTATTTCAACACTAATTAACACCCACCCAGACACTTGACGAGCACTTTTAATAAAATCGTAAGAGCACCAGCCAGCGTGTTATTAATGAAGTTAGAGGGTGACGGATATTAATGGGATGTTACTGTGTTTTTCGCAGACTGTTCCCAGACGAAAATTATTAATAAAAAGTGCTCTTCACCTGGAGTGAGTGACACCGTAGCCTTTGTTTGGGTTGTAACAGAGCTCGCCCTTCTTAAAGATCAGTTTAGTCGTTTATCATTTTTGCAACATCTCCCCAGATATCCTTTTAAACCTCGTCTGCTACTATGTATACAAGGTTGGCCAATAGTGAGTGGACGGCATATTGTGGGCTTACTAAAAAGTATTTTGGAAATCTGTCGCTTGATCAAGGGACCCTTGAGGGAATTAAGGTGTAGTTTCTTCAGTATGGCTTTTTAAGAAACACCAAACAAGTAACTTTAACACTTTATTTACTAATTACTAACTTAAACTCTGCAATTGTTTCAAGTACCAGTTATACCAAAAAATTGAGTTTTACTAACAGGAACTAATGCTAAGAATATACTCGAGGCTACGATGAATAATTAATGAGTAATGAATGCTGGGTGCCTGAAGGGCACTAATATCTGTATGTTGTTTACAACATTAGATTATCTAGAGTATACAGGTATGAGGTAAATTCGTCATATAATTAGGGATATAACGTCAAAATATTTTCACTAAAATTTTGACGCTTATACAGGGTGATTCGTATCAAACATACATTTTTTTAATGGAACCCCCCATATATTATTGATATTTTTGGATCCTTTGGTGAAATCTAGTGTGACTTTATTTATCATACATAGACCTTTAAACGAACCGTTTAGGCGCAAATCACTATTTTTGGTTTACGTAGGTATCAGAAAAAAATTGAATATTGCAGCAATTATAAAACTTAGAAGGTCGTGACTCTGCGGTACAACTAAGCAAGAACTGCGTCACAGGTCAGACGGCTAAATTTGGATTCTTTTTGTACTTGGAGAAATCAGGATATCCATTAAGGAAACTCGAATCATAGATAACTTGATTTTTTTTAAATAGGTATGCCTATTTTTGTTTATAGAATCAAATGTAAAATTGTATTACCTTTTTAACGATATAGGATTCTCAATATACCTCTTTTTTAATTATCATTTTATTTCAACTCGGTGTTTTTCAATTTTCCTACGTATAAGCAACCTAGTAGGCCATGAAAAATAAACAAAAGCCCATTAAGATGGAAGAAACCAACTAACTTAGTTGAAAGATGCAAACAAACTAGAGTAACCAAGCAAGATTATGAAAATCCCTTACCACACATTAGGTCTAACCAGAAATAATAGCGGCAACAAGAATACCTGTTGTTCACAGCCTACTAGCTATGGCCAATTTCCAGTCAGTGAAAGAATGTTTAATCAAAAGGAAAACTACCAGCGATTGTTGCTGGCAGTAGAATATCTATATCTTCTGAATAAATTTTCACATTTAATGCCATGAAAAAGTAGTCATCTTCCTAAGTCAAAAGTAACGATACCTCTGACTGGAGCCCTTCAAATTCTTCAAGACTACTACATCTGGTACTGGTACTTCTCTAGCAAGAATACGGTCTATAGTAGGGTTTCGCACAAAGGCCTTTTTGATGCTTTTGTCTATATATTAATACCTACGCTGTTAAAGCGGCCACACATTACTATTTCTGCAATTTCACGATCGAGTAAAAGAAATTTTAACTTTTAATCTATTACGGATAAAGATATGGTTGAAGGTATTATGATATAAATTGGCACCAGCAATCATTCCTTGAAGTCTTCGGGATTTGTCCTGTTTATATCAAGATTGTTAGTTGAACCCCTGACTACGGAAAAGACCTAAGGAAGTATTAAGCGAAATGGCCGGTGAACTGTAAGTCTGTACGTTTAACCAAACTAGTCTTATGCTACAATATTGCAATATGCGTCAAAACACAGGTAGGAATAGTTCTTTTAACAGCCAACCCAAAGCCATCCAAAAGGAGATGCAATGGACGATTCTGTATGCGTGATATGAGACGTTTTTGCCTTGAAACCGTACACCTGATATAGTTATGCACGTCTTGAGACAAAGACATCAGCTGAAAGAAAATATACATGCGCTTTCGTACAAAAATCCACCATATCACATTTCATTATCTCCAGAAGACGCCGCATATGTGTCTTTCCTCTTGTCGTTTTCAATCCACAGAGCTAACAAAATCTAGAAGTCGGAGAAGCGAAAAAAAAATAAGGTGCGCTACGGTACGCATTTTTCCATTTCCTATACTGTTGCGACTACTCATTGCCACACTCGCATAGGAAATGGAAAAGTGTTTCTTCCATTACGTTTCCTACACGGTTTTAGCTACCGATATTTTTCTGTATGTGGCGAAGTAGCCGTAATCGCATAGAAAATGTAATGCGAAAACAGACTCCGTTGCCTATACAAACTTGAAACGTCAAATGTAATGTGAAAGAGTCGAGCGCGTGGATCGATGACGTGTACTAAAGTGACACCTTAGAAAATTAATTGATTAATTGAGATACCGATACCCCTAAAAAAGTATGGATACCAACTTGGGATCGATCAAAAAATATTGATGCCAAAAATACTCGATACTATAGCGCAGAAGTATCGACCAATTTAGATATCGAATTATCGTTATCATCTCTACGCATGCGCTCACTCAGGGCAGGACAAAAGCCTGAATCTTAGAACTGCTTATTTTTCCTCATGTTTTTTAATAACTTTATGATTATCGCCAAATGTTTCAAAGCTTGATGCGCACTCATTTTTATAATGTAATAATTTGTAATATAAGTACAGATACAATTATAACGTATACTACTCGCAAGTGAAACCGAACATTGGGAATAAAAGGGCACTAAAAATAATAATAAACGATCTCATTTACCATAACTAGTCAATAAAAAATAAATGCAATAGACCAATAATGGGTGGCCCTCCATCCTCCATATTGACGAACGGACTCATCTAGCCTACGCGGCATGCTCTGAATCTAACTGTTAATAAAATCTAGGGGTATCGCCCTCCTAGCTGTCCTCACTGCATGTTCCAGTTCTCCAGTATGGTCGGAGGATTGGGTAAATCACGAATGTCACAACCCATCCAATTCTATACTCTTTTAATTGGCGATAAATTGGGCGATCGTGGAGGACAAGGGAGAAACCTGAAGTCATCTTCCTGTAGGAACCTCATCGACATTCTTGCAATATGAGGTGCGCATCATGGTGGAAGAAACCCTCTTCGAGGCCTGGGACACATGGAATGACAACTGGTTCTAACACCTCATTCACATAACGTTGGGGCGTCCGTCTGGCACGAATCACAAGCAAAGGTGATTTGCTGTTAAATGCAATGACACCCCAAACCAAGAAACCAATAAGGCTTTGTACGTAGCGCTCGACATCAAACTGGAAAATAGGTCGTGCACACCGTCGTCGTCCAACGCCGCTAATGTCCCTTAGCCTGCAATTGTCAATGCTCTTGGCACCAATCTAATCGTTGACAATGATGACTTGTAATGAGTAGAAGCATTAGATGCTGACGGTATGATCTTAACTCACGCAATCTGTGATATACACTCGAATTGGCCTCCCTATAGCTGCATACCAAGCGTCACCAAGTTCTCGAGTAGAAGACATTCTGTCTTAAATCAATCACCGTAGCTCAACTGGCGAAAGCTCCGAAGTAGCGTTCTGGAGGACGCAGGTTCAAATCCTGCCGGCCATCGTAATTTTTTTCGATATTTAATGGTAGGTACGAATTTAAACTGGACGAGGTATTTGTTATTTATTTATTTGCTTAGTATACAAACAAATATTAGACCTACTTCGCAGAAATCTAGGCTTTGTGCGCGAATACTGAATAGTAGATACAGACTACAAACCTTCCTTAACGATCTAGGGCATAGCGCGCGAAATTGAGAATCGAAGGAAATACGTATTTCCGTGTTAGCAAGGTGACGTGGATGCCTGTTCTCTTTCTCCAGTATGTGTGTCTAAGATGGGGGGAGGTAAGTCCAAAAGTCCAAAGGTAAAGTCAAAAGGTCCAAAAGTCGCCATAGAAATGAGTTTAGCATTTCGAAGCTACTGACGTTACCTTTAACCTTACAGTAATGATTCGAAAAGCAAATTGAAGAAAAAAGCTTGCGCTATGTCATTTCGGTGGCCCTGTTTTGATATCGTGTTTGGTTGTTAAATTAAAGACATTTGAAGAATGTATGATTTTGCATTGCGAGTTTTTTTGCACACTAAACATTTTTTTTTTTTTAAAATGCTCTGGGGTGTCATTCACTAAGGTCTTAACTATCACCTTCTGAAATACTGTGTATGTAGTTTGAAAACAAGTGTATATGTATAAATGTACCCAGGCCAGCTCGATCATCTCCTTCTGTATCATATTTTTGTTAATTTTTCCTATATTGAATAGTTCAACTGAATGGGTATGAAAGTTAACGTTTCACTACTTTTATACAGGGTGTCCGACGATGATTAATACAAGCAATATATCGGAACTGGGCAGTAGTAGCGAGTTATAATTTTCGGGGTGTAAATTGGAGCAAATATAGTATCTTTTCTGTTCCTTCCGATAAAACAATTCCAACAAACTACCACACTTGGGGCCTAAAGTGATTCATTCAAGAGCTACAGGTACTTAAAGGATGGTACCACTACCATTGATTATAACATGTACCTCTACAGTTAAATTATTTTGGTAGTGTTTCATAATGGTATAGTGGTACAGTCCTTTAAGTACCTGTAGCTCTTGAATTGATCACTTTAGACCCTATGTGTGCTAGTTTGTTGGAATTGTTTTATCAGGAGGAAAACAATAAGTCACAAATATACAGGGTGTTCTATTAAAAATTTTGAATCAGACGTCACGTGATCAAAAACAAATACCTCATTGGGTGCCACAGTAATAAGAAAAGATACTATATTTGCTCTCATTTAAACCCCCAAAATTATAATTCGCTACTATTGCCCAGTTCCGATATATTGCTTGTCTTAATCGTCGTGGGACACCCTGTATTAAGTTCCGAAGCTACAGCTTCCTTTGGCTTTTCCGAAGCGAGAATCAGTATTCGCTCGCTGAAAACCTGCAAACCAACATAGATCTTGTGCTTTAGCCATGTCTGCGGAACAAGACAGGTTTCCCTTTTATTTTTGGCTCATTCATACGTTTCCCTTTTTCGGCCGGTTTTACATCGCGGAATAATTTAAAGAGAATGGGTCGAAAGGAGAGACATAAAGCGAGGTAGTTTACGTTAAAAGGAGAATTTTTTCATGGAAAAAAGTGTACTCGAAATGCTCGTCTGGTTCCATCAGGCAGGAATACATGTGAGTTTTTTTTCCGACCGCTGTTTTGGCTTTATGGCTGCCAGACCGCGATAGTTAAGGGAAATTATCATTGCTAATGATGCATCAAGGGAAAAGACCAAATGCCATAAAGGCCGCCTTGTTGAGAGGAGTTCCCACATACGTAAAATGGGGCTCGAACAGGATGTAGCTTATTCACTATTCACATCTAAATTTTTATCTAATTCCATAGCAATTAGCAAGCTACTTTTGAGCAAATGATTATTTATTTATTCAAGGGTTTCCTATTATACAGGGTGGTCCAATAAACGCGCGGTGCTCTCTAGCGGCGTTACCGTTTAAATTAGAAGAAAATGGCTTGAATAAAAAAAGTTTCTGTCCAAATGGTCTACTTACTAAAAATAATATCCGGATATACCGGAAGTAGGTGTCAATTTCCTTATTTTAAATGGAACGCACTGTATATTATTACGTTTTTGAATTCAGCATTGATTTCTAGGACCAGCTTGTTAACCATAGCTTACGTCTATGAAGCCTGTTTTCGAAGTTATTTAGCAATGTTCAAAAAATTTGACGTTTATAGTATTTTACAAAAAATGTTAATATCTCGAAAACTAAGTACAACAGAACGATGCGGTTTTCGGTTTTAAAACGAGCAAGAAACATCCTTATGTTTAAGTGAGATCGTTGTTTCAAAAGCATATTCAATCAATATTCTAGCAATCTTCAAGTTTGAAAAGCTTGAAACGTTAAAAACTTTTTTTTTCAAATGGGATGGTATGATAAGTTTCACATCAGTGGATGCGAAATTAAATTCTCTTTCACTTCTATCGTTTTGAAACAACGGTCTTACTTAGACACAAGTACATACGTCTCTTGTTTGTTTTCAAACCGACAACCGCATCTTTCTGTTGTACTTAGTTTCCGAGATACTAACATTTTTTGTAAAATACTATAAACACCAAATTTTTTAAACATTGCTAAATAACTTCGAAAACAGGCTTCTTAGAGATAAACTATGGTTAACAAACTGGACCTAAAGATCATTGCTGAATTCAAAAATGTAATAATATACAGAGTGCTCTATTTAAAATAAGAAAGTTGATACCTACCTCCGGAATATCCGGAAGTCTGCCATCTTTGAAATTATTTTCTACAAGTAGACCATTTGAAACTTTTTTTTATTCAAGCCATTTTCTCCTAATTTATACGGTAAGGCCGCTAGAGACCACCTCGTGCTATTAGACCACCCTGTATAACAAAAAAACAAAGCAAACTATTACTAATTGAAGCGACCACTGTAAAAAGTGCCTAGTCACATTTTCTTGTTTTTGAGAACAACGCTTTTAAAGTTTATATATATTCTCTCTGGAAATATTACCTTTTCGAATAATTATTTGATTTGCTATAATCTTGTATTTTATTACTTTTAGAGTCAGCGACCTTAAGTAAATGCTAGTTTAGTAGCATATTTTCCAAGATTTGGATTTTTTTTTTCAAAAATGGTCTTAGAAACTTTCTTCTTTGGGTTTCAAAAGGTTCACTAAAACCTTTACCTTTTATTTCATAATATATGAGAATACAAAGTACGTTACAAATACAAAAGTTATTCATAAATATCGGTGTCATTTTCCAAGTTAAGACGCATATCAAATCTATTATTATTATCTGTGGGTCAGATATGTTATATCTTTAAGATAGAAATGTGGTAAAATTGACAGTTTTGCTTTATATGATAACATTTTTAGATCATATCTGCATAAAACAGGATTTTCCTTCACAAACATTATCGACAATAGTAGAAAACCGACTTACCTATATTTCTTGTACTACTCCTCCACAATTTTCAACTATAAACAATTAGACAAATTAAGTGCAACAATAAATCATTAGGAGCACACTTCTATCAGTGAATGGAAAAACGAATGACTGAGGCAATTTTTGCATTGAAGTTGTCATTCATAGTGACTAACAGACTGTGTACTTACCTTCCATTGAATATATTTTATCTAATACTTGGCACATGCTGCACTGAAGTGAGAACTAGTTTGAAAAACTCATATGCCCATATAATCACTTGGCCTTGATTACAATTTTTAATAATGTTTATTTTTTGTTTCAGGTGAGTCGGTTTGATTCAAGTGAAAGCGCCCAACTCGGTAAGTCTTTTTTAATTTAACTATTTACTACTAATTTTATGTAAAATATCAAACACGCCATCCTTGTAATTTTTTTTGAAGTCTGTTATACTACTAGTTCAAGCTTGATGTAGTTCTACAGCCCCCATATAGTTTTGGTAGGGTTTTGAGAAGTTAGGTGGATCATATCTCAAAAAAAAACACGACACTTTTTCAGAAATAGGTTGGCATCGAACACTAAAAATAATCAGCCCAAAAATTGATATGGTATTTGAAGGTCTAAACTCAACTTGTACTACAAGTCAAAAAGATACAGGGCAAGCTTGAGAAGATACTTATGTTTAAACTGTTCCCACTACTTCTGTTCTAGAACATAATTTATGCAAATTCTGAACATTTCAAGAACAGCTATGCCTTTTTATGAAGAGTAAAAAGCATACGTTTCCAAATTGGCTTAATATTTGTAAGACAACTGTAGATATCAACCTATTCATAGGTTATACTACAAACTACCGTCATTTACTTCTGAGTACCCGAGCCGTTGGACTATTTCACAGTCCTGAAATAAAACGTTCTGATGCCAAAAAAAATGTATAGATAATGGAAGCATTAAATAAGTATTTCTAGGCTGAAAATAATAAGAGCATGTTCGACATAGAGCAGGTTTATTTTAGTATGATAATCATCGAGGGTCTGGAGTTTAGTCTGCGAAATACGGTTTTCTTTAATCTTTCTGAACTGTAATATGAACACCTTCAAAAACTGACAATATGGAACCTGTTAGTAGAAAGAGTTAGTTTCAAAACTTGTTATACTAAAGTTCCTATAAGTATGTGTCTCATTATTCTCAAAGAAACACCATTGTGTGAGAAAGTTAATGAAATAGCGGATATCAATTATCTTTTTTGCACGCGGAAGGTGTACCAACGTAAGGAATAAGTTTATAGCAGCGTTAATTCGTTTAGGATATCATTTACCCATAAATATTAATACTTTCTATTTTTATAAAAATGCTGGACTCTGGATTTGAATGAAACTTTATATTACTGTGACAAAAGGGCTAATGTCTTATGCCAACTTTTCAAGAAAAAAGAGCGAATATGCCGATTAATGGCGATATACCTGTATTCGTCATTTTACGATACTATAACTGTGTATTTAACACCTTAATACCAAAATCGATACCGTAATAGCGTACTAAAATTATATCCTGCTAATAGGCCATTTATAGCCAAATCACCCATAAAAGCCATTTTTATAGTCGTCGGCAGACACAACAACTCTTTTTTTATACGAATAAATCACGTCTGACCACTACATCCCTAGTCGGATGAAAAAACGGCCATAATTCACTGAGAAAATTAATTATCTTTTGTTTATCATGTTTAACCCATATAGAGAAAATATATCCATCGCCCTAGCTGCTCAAGAACGTGTAAGGGAAGACATAAACGTAATAAAGCTGATTAGAAGTGGAAGAACTTTTGGAAGAATTACGAGATGTCATGTTATAGCTTTAGGAGTTTGTGAATGATAAAGGAATGCTTACTGAATATGATGGATTCGTATACTTTTGACACATAGTACTCATATTGTCAGATAGTTTATCCTTCAGGTTGTACAAGGTTTGCAAATGCATCATCGTGTTGCTTCATACAATAAATATGTGACCTAAAGGTTCTTGGTTGGAAGACATGGGGGTCGAAGTTTTGAATGAAATATTTTTTAATTTCTTAAAGATCGTTGAGCCGATTTTGTTGTAGTTTGGCAGTGTTAATCAGTGTGATCTGAAGAATCAGCAAAAGAAAAAAGTTATAATTTTATCTGTTTAATCCTAAAAAGAACATTTAATTCATTGTTAAGGGTTTGTTTCAGCGAAACTCGAAATGGGGGTCTTGAGGAGAGACAATCGACGCGAATTGACGTTCTGAGTCGAACGGCACCGCTCCCAGATTGAGGAAACGGTTACTGCATTTTTAAATACCATTCCCAGCTAACATTTTATTATTTGTCCGCACATTTGTCATGTTCAAGTCAAATTGTTTGCCAATAGGAACTACAGGAGCTATAAGTAATATGAAAATCAATTAGCCGCAGAGAAGAGGCAACAGTAACGTTGTTTATTTGTTTGTTTCTTTATTAATTCTTTTGATCTCAAAAGAGATATAGAACAAGTCAATTTGTACAGCAGAAGCACATTTTTAAAATACACTTACGGTTCACTAAACACATACAATACACATATGTACATCAATACGGACAACTAAAATAACAGATTAATACCAAATAAATTAGACCCAACACTCTTTCAACGAGTATAATTGTTTATCGACCAGGAAGCACCTTAGTTTCAGTTTCTGGTTTTTTATATCATCTGGCAGCTGATTAAAAATTTTCAAGCCCAGAGAGTGAGGAGCACTAGAGGTAATTTGAAGGCGATCATGTGGTATTCTGAAATTATTTCTCATTCTAGTATTATAGTCGTGGTGGTCCTTGTTTAAGGTGAATTTGCCTGAGGTCAAAAATATGTACTTCCCAATTTCAAAAATGAAAATACCTGTCAGAGTGAGAAGCTTTAATTGCCTAAATTTTCCTCTACAGGAAGTTGTTGGAGATAAACCTAACATACACCGTACTGTTCGCTTTTGAGCAATGAAAACAGTTTCTGCTGCAGGCGATGATCACCAAAAGCAGACAGCATAACGGAGTTGAGATGCTATATAAGCATGGTATAAATTAATTAGCATTGGAAGGGAAAGTACTGACCTGAGATTTCTGATCGCATATGTTAGTTTATTTACTTTAGCCGCTATGTCTTGACAGTGTGTCTTCCAACTGAGATGTTGGTCTATGTTTAGCCCAAGAAATTTGGTACATGAAGCTGGGGAAATATCTTGACCATCAATGGATATATTGATATTGATGCTGAGGTCATGTCTGCGCTGGTATGGATGGAATATAATGAAGTTTAGTAGTTAGTGTTGTGGCCTTATACCAGGGATTAATGGGAGTTCAGACCAGCAGGTTCTGGAAAAATTATAGTTAGGCCATACTTTGGCAATCAGAATCCAAATTTATTACCATTTGGACATAAAAATTGCTTACTCAGAGCCATATGGTCTTGAAACACTTTGGCATTACATAAACCTAGAAATCGTGCTCAAATCCATATGGACTAATATAATGCCATTATGAGATGGGATAAAACTAACTAACATGAATACAGGACGGTTCAGTCACGGTCACGACTATCAAACAAGTTCCCTTGCCAATTCATACTTAGTTTATAACCTGCGTAAATCTAACAAATATACAGGTAAAACATAGTTAAGGGTGGACACTTTTAAGCAAAAAGTGAAAAAAATTCAACTCTCTTCATATCCTAAAGGTACGGACTAATTGCCATAAATAGGACTACGCAGGTGCTAACAAGTATTGACTAGTGATTGGTTATGCCAGTAGAGCCTTCTGAATGCGCAAAAGCCTTATATTGTATCTCGTGCGGGCCTTGATGGCTATTTGGATATTCAGCCAGTAAGCCCAGGAAAATGCTAGTTATCCCTGCTTTAGCATTTTTTTAAACCCACTAGCATTTTTTTATGCCTTCCATTCTACGAAATAGCTATTGCTTTCTGCTTTGGTTATTCTAGAAGCTTGTAAGCATGATACCCTAGACGACCATTTTGAATCATGAATTTGGATGAATATTTTATTTGCGCTATTCAGTTCAGCTGAAATGTATCAATAATTAAATACATATAGCGACTGTATAGAAATCTCTATGTATCTCTCTCTAAGTATGTATCAGATTAGAAAAAAGTATTGTTTTTTAACGCAAATTTAGATTTATTTTTCATGATATCAAAGGCGTGTGTATTTTACAGCAAAATTACACCCAGCTTTAACGAAAAAATGGCATGCGCAGCCAAAAATGGGCCATATTTTATGTTGCGTACCATAGTACCCGATTTCTGTAATAAATTCATGTGTAAAATGTCGCCAGGTTGCATTTCATTCCTATTCATTTTGCAGAATCTATAACTTTGTGAGATTAACCATCTCATCTTGAAAATGTATTTATTACCTAGTTCACAACTTATTGGTCCACAATTCATAGTTTTCCAATGTTCATGGAGTGCCAAGACTGCCAACAGTCAGCAAATGAGCCTTTTTTCAGGCCAAACTATAACCACGTAAAGACAGTAGTAGTTGTAGATTTTATATGACCATTTCATACAACTGAATGTATTTATGGCAAGTCAAAATGAAGAAAGCCTAGTAATAATACATTATTATATATTATTTTGTTTGCTAACAGGTTTTGCAATACCCGATTTGGTTTCAAATTAGTCAGTGCCTACTCGCAACGACAACGTCTTCAGGGCTGGCCCTTTTTTACTACAGGAGGTTCTGTATCCCGATAGATAACGTTGTTTGTACTAAATCGCACCTGCGGAAATATCTTTAGAACAGGTTCTAGGTGCTATATATAACCTATTGATAACATAATTTGTTACTGGGGTTACCTAACCTAACTTAACCGAAACGGTTGAGTTGTTGAAGTCAAAATGGGTGTTAGTCATCGTTTGATTGAAACGCAACTTAGGGTATTGAAGATATTTGGTACGTTTAATAGTAGTGTGCGTTTTGTGGTAATCCAACCAAGGGTGAGGATATTCCTATATTTACTAGTAAAGATACTTTATTTTTTATACTCTGGCCGTGAAAATATTCGTAAGAGCTCTCAAGATAACGTTCCTCAAACTTTCTACAGAAGCATATAGGGCTGACATATTTATGCTGATTTATTTTGTCTAGAACTCTAGATCTATACACAACGTATGTACGTCACACTGCATGAAAAATATGCTTTCCTATCTACTCCAGAATCAGCGACTTCCTCTCGAAATGTAACCTATATTTTTTATCAACCGTTTTGCTCCACAAACTTCAGACCCTCCTTTTCTCCTAATGATTTATTCTATAGTATTTATCTGATACACTCAACAACCCCCTTTTTCTACGAATGCCCGACTGTATGAAAAACATAGAGCCTCCTAGTGTTTCAATTAGATCAGAGGGGCAGGGCTGTGAGTTACAATAAAACCAGCGAAATAAAATATTTGGTGATATATCTTTTTACGGAAGTCGTGTATACTGCATAGTCGCAAATAAATCAAATTCGATTCAATATATCGCCGGAAACAATCTTGTTTGGAACGTTGGAATGGAAAGGGAGTTACCCTTGCCTGGTAGGCATCCAGATTTTTTATTTACCGTTGGTGAAATGATTAAGTCAAGTCTGGCTCTTGGTTGTCAGAGCGGTGCATAGGATCTTCGTTCTTGTATCATAGTATCAGTTCTTAAGTCTGTCTGGTCTGGGAATCCAGAAACCAAAGTCAAAAGAGTAGGGCATAGAAAAGTATGAAAGTATGAAAGATTTTACCACTAGGCCTTTGCCTAGTGGTAAAATCCATTGACTTCCGTTTTTAGGTTATGTAAATCAGCTTTTGTGATGTGGACCGTATGCTGTGGCTTCTGATTAAAGACAGAGAGACGCTCGACCTCTTGATGGGTGTTCTCAAAGGCTATTGGCGGCTGAATAGATATTTGTCACTCGTGAGAGTGGAAAGGGATCCCGTTTGCTCCAGACGCTGGAAAGGGGACGAAACAGCGTTACACTTCCTGGGCTGTGTATCGCAACCTCAGGGTTTAGATATTCGGCATGACAGAGTTCGGGGGGGGGGGTCACTATATCCAGCAAGGAAGTTGGATATATCGACTTTCGTCAAGAGGTCTGGTAGCTCCGGCAAGGAGCTTTCTAGGACGTAGATTTTTGTTTTGGTGTACTCAGTGTGGATTCCAAAGGGTTGTCAAATACTATGTTGCTGTTGATATTAGACCCCATAAGCTTGATGAGACGTACTTTGCATCGATGTTTCACTTTCCATAGACAGCAGCGAATTAGCAAACTTTCATATCACTTACTCTGGAAAATTGATGTGGAAATCTAGTCTTACGCTTGAGGAGGAGCTTGTGCAGTAACTGTCCTGCTTCATAGCGTTGACAGACGAATAATACGACTTATCGTCGACAGTTCTCTTTCAACCTTTCTATCGACAAGTGATCCGGGACCAATCGTCACCTAAACAACAACATAAAAATACGAAGTTCAATGCACTTACTACGTTTTGAAGGATACAAAGGCGTGAGCTCTGACCGACATCCGACAACAAAGCCATCCTAACCTGTGATTAAGAAAAATGGATCATACAATATATGATTAATAACTTATAATTTGTTATCTAATTAAATATAAACAATACAATGTACAATAGTCACAGTGTTGCCGCTATTGTCAGTTCCGTTATGCCATTGAATCGAAACGATTATTGGGAATTTGTATTGAAGTTTGTTTAAGGTACGACAATTTGGGTAGCTGCGAAAATGATATTCAACGGCGCATTCAACAGGCACTTGTGGCCATTAACTAAAATATGGCGTGGCCATAACATCAGTAGTAGTATAGATATGCCGATTCTGATCCTCCCGAGGTCATTTGAAGGTCATTTAAATGGGGTGTGGATAACCTTGAGATGTGACGTGGGCTTTTCTTATAGGTGCCGATTCTGATCCTCCCTGAAGGTCATTTTGTAACGTTGTGTTTTCAAATGTGATCGTATCTGAAGGGCTTGTTTCAGTGGGGTGTTGGGTAACCTTGAGTTTTTTCGGTTTACAATGTGCCTATAGATAACGATTTTGAAATATTTGTTGTTAGTGTTTGAATTGGTTGTTTGTGTAACCTTGAGTTTTTTTTGTGTTAGTGTATAGCTGCTTATTTTGAACGTCCTTGAATGTGACTATTGACTGGATAACCTTGAGATTTGACGTGGTGGATAACCTCGAGATTTGACGTGGGGCCAATTGCAATCCTCCCTGAAGGTCACTCAGATAGGGTGTGGATAGCCTTGAGATCAGTTGTATGATTTTCTTACGAGGCTTGATGGTTTTGAGAAGAATGCACGGTGACGTATTTTGACCTTGAAGGTATCTGTATAAATAGTGTAATAACGGGCTAGTGATCAGTAAAAGTCGAGAGACGATCAGAGTATAGTCCCGAAGTATATTGTGTACAGATATAACTTGGTGAGCACCCTTTTTATATTATTTATCCAACAGTAACATTATTTGTTTTTTCTTTAAACAATGTCTGTCGCTACCTCTGAATTGCATGAAATTAACAATAAAATCAACTGTGAACTCGATAACAAAATACTTTTCAGAACTTTATCTTCACTAACTGTAAACAAAGCCCATACAATTAAGAATCTGTCACCCGTCAAATCAAAATTTGGTGAATGTCTAGTAGCAACACTATTAGAAGATGATGCTAATGAGTTCAAAGTATGGTTACCTAAAAGAGTATCGGAGCATATGTCTGAAGCAGTGATTAAAGAGATAAATGAATCTCAAAATAAATATTCACTAACATATATTGGTCAAAGTTCACCTAAAACACCAGGCGCGCGCTCCAAATGTTTGATGAAATTTGATTATATTCAACAATAATATATTTGATGATGAGGTAGTACAGATTGTGTTGGGTATAAATAATATAATGGTTACTCCCATGTATTGGACCCGCGATATGTAGAAGGTAAATTCGAGATAAAAACATTTATTTGCACCTAGTTGGTATTAGACGTTCTGTTTGTTTCAGAAGCAGACTAACTTTTCATTCCCATTATACAATGTGGATGCAGTATTCAGCAATGGGGTGGCCTGAAGCAAAAGATCTACGTACAGCCATCCAGAGAATTGCATGTCAATTGGTAGATTTGATTTTCGATGAGGAACATTCCACGGTCTATGACTTGAGTATCTGCTGGGATGATGAAGAGGTCGAACGGAAGAGGATGCTAATCAGGAAATATGAAGAAGGGGAAAAGTTATGCAGACAATATTTACGTGAAGAATGTACCATCGATCAACTATGTGATGGGATGATTAGTAATGAACTCAAACCATTTTTGTATGCAATAGAGGAATATTTACCTCAACATATAATTACCAAATATAGTTTCGTAGATAAAGAATGACATTTGTACGCATCCGGCTCACTTCTGTATCATTTATGCATAAATAAAAAAACAAATGTATTAAAAGTGTTTTATTTTTGCCATGACAGCTATAATAAAAATCAAAATACATTTAATATGAATGAATAAGTCCATTCTGAATAGATCCATCAAAAGCGTTGTAACTAATACAAGAATCGTGAATGATTAATGCATACACTTTAGTGTTAGCTGGGAAAGAAGATTTTCTGGTTTCAAATTCCAACGATATATCCACAGTTGACAGCTGAAGGTTATCAGGTTGATGACTGCAGTCGATTACAAATAGTGGGTTATCATTGAACTCCTTAATATTGAATAATGGTTCTGCCATTCCCTTGTTGTAATACGCACTTTGGAAGCTCTCAAATGCATAGTAAGCCGCAGTGTTTAGCTTCTTCTCAAAATCCAGGTTCCACCTTTCATATGGGTATACCTGGTTATTCAGCTTCAATCGAATCGAGTTTATGTTGGCATGAATGAACTTAGTGATGTCCTTCTTAGGATCTTCTGCTAATTTTGAGTCTTGAAATCCAACGATAACAAACAAAGGCCTCTCTAGCTTGTTGGTTGTTCGAATTGCCCAGACGTCTGTTGATGTTGAGCGAAGTGATGGTAGTTCATACAAATCCCAAGAGCGAAATGCCACCTTAATCCTTGAACTCAAACTGCTTTTGTTCAGTCTCTGTAGAAGTTTGACCTTGTAGCGGTCTTCAGGAACAATCTGTTGGACTTTCCATTCAATCTTTGATATTGATAGCTCTGCGTCACATTCACCGACAAAGCAGTTCTTAAAGGATCTTGCAATGACTAATACAAGCTCTTGTTTTATGTTTAGAATTCCTTTTTTATAGTCCTCAGCAAATCCCATTATATGTTTTAGAGGTATTCTACCACTGAAGACCTTACTAGTTGAATCCCATATCGCTGAATTGTCTTCATTTAAGCCCCATCCTGTACATAATAGTGAATGGGCGGCACTTTTACCATGAGAGATCATTGTTTTCATTGTTGACGTTATTCCAGGATTTCGTACAATGACAACTTTTTCACCACCCATATGTAGAGAAATTTCATCAAACAGAAAAGACAGAGCATTGTTAGATAGATAGCAGGACTTCGTGGCATCACTTGGAGTAAACGTTCCTTCGATGAAAATGTAACTGTCAGCAATATTTAAAATGAGATCTTGGAAGTTGATTGGTATATGAACAATGTCAGAATTCTTGAAATATGGTGAACCATACGGCTTGTATGTGTATTCATGTAAACTTGCTAAGGAGTGATCCAAAATCGGTTCCTCAAAAACATCCAGCTTCTCACTTGATACGTGCAGAACCATATTTTTCAGTTAGCTTTAGTCCTATAGACTCCAGAAACTTACGATTTTGTAGTGATAGCTTCGACGTTGTGCCTTTGGCAGCTGACGAATGACGAATAAGGTTATTCCTATGTGTTCTTCGTATTTTATGGTTGTTTGTAAGGGCTTTATCGACTTTTTTCAATTGTTGTGCACCTATGTTATATAGAAAACCCATCCTATTCAATTGTGGAGTTTGCTCAAGCTAACCGACGCAATTCCAATTTAACGATAATTTTTTCACCACGGAAGTTAATCAGATTTCCCTCGTCATCCAAAATTTTCAGTGTGATGTTATCGATAAACTGACGACCACTAGGCATAACGCTCATATATATTACATTCTGTGGCTCCTTTGTTAATTTGAATCCAGGCTCAACGTCTATGTCGAATTCATACAGAGTGTGCATTTCACTTCCATTGTGGTAGGCGCCAGATATCAATCCGCAGTCGACCTTTATTAGTCTGACTGTCGTTATATTAACTGGTAAGGTTGATATATGTTTTTTGTTGCATTCGAAAACCTCCGGCTCAAATCCAATCAAAGATGCAATTGAGTTAGGGAAAGATAAATCAACATCATATATTGAATATAATTCACATTTCATTGTATTGTTGTTGGCCTTCAGACAAAACAGCTCGTCAGTTGTAGCATTATGTTTGTATCGAACTATGGACTTTATTATCTTTTGTAGATATATGTTGAGTTCATCGATTTCGTAGGTGCCTGGTGGAATATATGTAATATTCATCTGAGAATCATCTGAAGGTTGTTTAAACACAATTAGATTATTACCCTCATGAACATTGAATATTGAGTTGTAGGAGTAAAAACCTATTAGCCCCAATCCGTACTGCGCATTGGTATCCAGCTCTATTGGCGGATAAAAACTAGCAGACAGCACACTGTCATAACCCGTCAAGGTAAATGTATAAGACATGACTGCGGTGATACAAAAAAATAACACTTTTATATATTCAAAATTTTATTGATTACAACACTTGTTTGACTCATTACTGCTTGTCATAGAGATATCTTGCAAATTACAGTAACAACAAAATATTTTTCTTGGTGGCGGCCCGTCTGCTTCATCTCCGTTCTGGTGTGTATTATAGTGCTCCCAACAGAACTGGAATCGTTGTATATCCACATCTTCCTTCAAATGCAATGGCAGTTTGTTCCATACAAGTGCTATTTCGTTAGGTGTACATACCATCAGTACTTCTTTGGGTATGTGGGCAAGTTCTTCTTGTGTCATGTTCAACAGGCTTCTTTCTCTTGAAAATGCTTTAAGGGAATTGCTCATCTTTTTAAGTGTTTCACGATCCATTTTTCACAGATTTTTGCTTCTCTTCAGAAAGAAATCGTAGACACAGGTGCCCGCACCAAAAGGTATTGAAGTTCTGCTGTCGTCTGTGATTATACAGGATCTGAATCTTCTTAGATTTTTTGAGGAAATATTTCACCAGTTCGCTGGTTGGCGGTAGGTTGCCGAAACTGTCATAATAATATACCACCACTCCGCGTTTTATATATGAAACCCAGTGTGACCCATCCCCACTCTTGCTGTCTAAATTAATGATGGCTGACTCATTCCTCAGTGGACCTTGCTTAGGCAGATCATCGCGCATAAAAATCCCTCTGAAATATGGTATTTCTAGCTTTTTAGCGTAATACACAAGGTCATTATCTGTAAGCGGTCGTTGGGGTAGGGTTTTTAAAAGTTTTTTGAAGTCCTAGGTTTAACAAACAAACCAAATCCTTTGCGGTATGGTTTCAAATATATACCGTTTCCAATTTTACTTATACCAGAAGTAGATGTTGAATCAGTTGTATTCCTTTGTCGTGCTGAATTAACTGCTTTAGAGGACCTAACAATATTTGCAATACCCCCAGCGAGATTACCTAATGCTGAGAGACCGGCAAAAATTGGAATCAAAGGAAGAATTCCACCTACTTTGGGGATAGGTATAACTCGCGGAAGACGAATATGCCGTTTGCCCCCAATGGACTTGATATATTTCCGGGTAGCTAATAATGCAGCAGATGTTGCTTTTCTTAGCACACTGTTATCTTGCTTGTGGTTCGAAAAATGTTTCATATTTTTGCGCACTCTGTTTAGTATTCCTGAACCAAAGTGCACCTTCTTTATAGCCTTCCTCATTTTCCTACGTATATTATTTTTATTCTGCCCTCGTCGTCGTGATGCATAACCCATTCCTGCACGATGTTTTACACCTACTAATTTCCTCGATTTTTCACGCATGCATTTCTTCTTATTCCGTCCACGTAGTGTTGCAAGACCCATTCCAGTGCGTCGTTTGACCTTCATAATATTTGTAATTAACCAAGCAGCTGCTTTTTCTCCAAGGTTCGCGTCAGCTGATTTGACTCGTTTCCAAGCTTCTTGCTCAAGTTGGTAGTCAGCTTTATGTCTTGTAGCTAAATCGGATTTGCGGTATGCAAGGTCGTGTTGTAAGCAGGCCGCGTCTAATCTATTTATTCCTTTTTGGCCTAGTGCGATCCTTTCTTCCAATCGAGTACCCGGGCCGCAATACTGATAAAAAGGCAAATGTGCTTCGAATGGCAGCTTATTTATCAACTTATTAACAATTCCACCACCAGTTTTGGAGATGCTACTACACCTTCTCTCAAGAAGTAGCGGCATTTAAATAAAACACATATAAACAACTGCAGCTTATATATGGTCAAGTCGTTGAACGATGAAGGTGACAAAACAGGACCAGGAATTAGACATTAGCAATATAGATGTCAATGTTACTGATCCGGAAAATAATACTTCTCGTCGTCGACATGGGGTACTACTACCATCAACAATTCGATGTATTATAGTTGGACCATCAAACTGTGGAAAAACCAATGTACTAGTATCTCTCCTGTTACATCCGAATGGGCTGTTTTTTGAGAACTTATATATTTTTTCAAAGTCGCTCAACCAACCCAAGTACGCATTCATTGAAAAAGTAATGAGTTCGATAGATGGACTAGGATATTATGCATTTGCTAATAATTCCGAAGTTCCACCACCGTCAGAAGCCAAACCAAACTCAGTTTTTATCTTTGATGATGTGATATGTGAGAATCAAAATGCTATACGAGAATACTTCAGTATGGGGCGACACAAAGGTGTGGATTGCTTTTACTGTGTGCAAAGTTACAGTTGGGTACCGAAAAGAGTGATTAAAGACAACGCAAACCTGATAGTTTTGTTTAAGGTCGATAATACAAATTTATCACATGTTTTCTCTGACCATGTGGCTCCCGATGTAACTTTTAAGCAATTTCAAGATATGTGTGCAATATGTTGGAGGGATAAATATGGATTCCTAGTTATCGACAAAGATAGAGAAATAAGAAACGGCAGGTACCGGAAGGGATTCGATAGCTTCATAAATCCACTGCAAGACTAATAATATCATCAATTGAATGTGAGACTGCAATCAGCATACATCACAGTGGCAACATTACATATACCAGAATGAAACAACAACAGAGCAATGATGAGGTAGCTCTAAAAAAAGAATTAGTTAATGCAACAGAGTCAGTGCGGAGAAAATTCAACTATGTAAGGAAAGCCCGCGAAATCGGTAACACTTCATTGGAACAGATATATGAGCCTATTACAAAACAGTTGAAGACAATAGCAAATGCATCCAATCCTACGCTACCGAAACAGCCAATTCAAAATGTTGGTCCTACGAGCACTCCTAAAAAACCACCATCTACATATCCAAATCAAACCCTTCCCTCTACTAGCACACCAAAAGGGCCGAGATTCGAAGATTTGACTTCCGCTGCTTTTTCCGGTATAACACCAATAAAGGAGTTACCTGATACACCATCATCAATTAATGAGAGGGAAAGAGATTCAGTCACTCAGTATGTATCTACAGCTAATTCAAGTGTGGATAGAGAGGCAGTTGCTGAGGTGTTGAAAAGTCATATAGATAATTTGAGAGCAGGACATCCGGCCTATGGAAGTGTTTATAATGTAAGGATCGACCCACAATCACAGAAGCTGTTAATGGGTGTACATGAAGTGGAATTTGATGATAAGGCGGTTCATTTATCATCGGGTGATAAGACTAGTAAATTCAAAATATCCCCACACTTACTAGATATGATGTTTGTAGGAGATACACGAAACTCCGACTCGAAAACTCTACACACATTCAGGTCCATATTGAATCTAACTAATGTACTTCGCAAAGATTACACACCTCTTAATATTTACAATGTCGACGGATCTGAGTATTTCAATAAATTATTTAATATCCTATCTACATCATCCCCCATGCATTTGAGAGCCAGAGTTGGTAGGGGACATACACAAATGAAGATACCTAAGTATAAGATATTTAACACTAATAAACGCGACTTTGTGTATTGGAACGACATCAACGAGCTGATTGATCGACTGAAATTGCTATACAGCTCAAAATCCGCGGGTCACACAAACCACGATAACGAAATTTTATCTATAATAGAAGAATTGCGTGAAGAGGGCGTAATACGCTAATTTTGGGGTATATATTTGCAAGTTGAAAGATCCCACTAATAGTATAACGCTTTCGTAGCGATGCACAATACGATAGATAAGTTTGGTCGTCGCAGTTCTAAGCATACAACTGTACGTGGTATTCCAGGTATTGGTTTTAAACTTACACAAACTGGAAATTATGATATCAATGGAAAGCAGTTAAAGAATGTTGGTGATCCTACAGATGAAAATGACTCTGTTCATATAAAGTATGTTGAAAAAAAACTAAAAAGTACCACTGATATGCTTGAAAGTATGGTGAATAGCAAAACGCTAGAATTGAGTGATGGCCTTGAGAAAAAGATTGATGTATTAACAACCAATTTGATATCCATTTTAGAGCAACTAGAGGTTGTATATAATTTTTGCCAGAAATTAGCTAGTGAAGTCAAAAGGGAATTCGATGTTGAAGGTGGCCCTGTTTTACCAGCGTGGCTTGCAGGCTACACTTTAAATCAACTCAGACCATAGATCAGTAGATTTTTCATGATTAATGATCAGTTTCTCTTCTACAATCACCTGAGTCAGACCTCTACATGTAGATATGTCAATTAACAGCGCAACAAAACGTGGCATAGCAGAAGAGTTACACAGGGCAGTTCGGAAGAACTTTCGCCGTCGAAAAACTATCATAAAAGGTTTCGCTGACTTATGGCAAGCTGATTTAGCGGAAATGCAACCTTTCCATAAAGAAAATAATGGATATAGATACATATTGGTAGTCATTGACTGCTATTCTAAGTTCCTATGGTGTAGACCAATCAAGAAGAAAGATATGGTAACGGTAACGACAGCAATGGGCGATATCATAAGGGACGCAGGATATTATCCAATTAATCTACAAACAGATAATGGAACCGAATTTTACAACAGAAAATTTGCTTCTCTCATGAACAAGTATGGAATTAACCATTATTCCACATACAGTACAAAGAAGGCCGCAATTGCTGAAAGGGCTATCCGTTCGCTAAAGCACCTTCTGTTCAAAGAATTTTCCGCAAGAGGAAGTTACACATGGATCACTATTTTGGATGATATCACTAACGTATATAACAATAGAATACATCGAACAACTGGATTGGCCCCTATTGAAATTAATGTTCACACTCGATTGAGTGCGTATCGCAATCCAAAGGTTGCTGGCAAAAGCAAACTTAATCTTGGAGACGTTGTGAGAATAAGCAGATATAAAGGTGTATTTGAAAAAGGTTACACTCCGAATTATTCCACGGAGCTCTTCAAAATACGCAAAGTTAATATTACAGATCCGGTCACATATATGCTAGAAGATATGGAACGGCGACCAATAAGCGGTTGTTTCTATGAAGCTGAGCTAAGAAAAACACAGTTTCCAAATGAGTATTTGATTGAAAAAGTCTTAAAAAGGAGAGGAAACAAGCTCTTTGTAAAATGGTTAGGTTTCCAAAAGAACAAGAATTCCTGGATAGACGCTGCAGATGTACTGTGATGATTGATATGACGGAGCGCAGACTATGTTTAGCAGTAATAATTTCAATGTGTATATTTGTTTCGATACTTTTGGAAATAAAATAGCAGTTTTTTCAATTTACTTTTATTATTTAATTCTACCTTAATCTCTAATACATAAAATACACCTAACCTAAGATAAAAATTATTTAGTTATATTGTTGAAGCGCACCACCTCGCTTCTCCTCCACAGCTTTCTCTCCCTCTTGGAGAGGCAAGGGGGAGGATCCCGGATTACTTCTCTGTTCTGGAGATTCGGCCTATACGTGGGATAATCATCATCATCCCAGTTTTCTGAAACAATAGAAAATATGGTTTTGTAATTTATGTGAATGTGGGTAAGATTCAGAAGGTTGAAAATCTATGTGGATGTACTGAAGAATTTTTGTGTGGCTTGATTTATTTAAAATTTAGAGTTATACAATATGATTGTATCAGTGCAAAATTAATACAATGATGTTTAGTAGAGATCAATTTTCTGTGACTTCTAGGATAAAGATGTGCAAGATATATGAAAAAAGAAAAAAAGTTTTTGTCGCAGAAACGAATTATGTACCTTCAGGCTGAACCTCCACATCTCTCCGGCTTGCGAGGTGATGCTGTGGTGGCGTGGTAGGCACGTTCTTGGTAGGCAGCACGTTCTTGGCACACCGCAGGAGGTGCATTCCCATCGACGTAGGTTTGACCCAATGCGCTGCAACACGCGGACATTGCACTAGTCCGTACTTCGATGGGTCCTGCGGTGGCGTGGTGGGGTTGCTGGCCTCGGCTTCCTTATGGCTTCCTGTCTGGGTGGATGGCTCTGCAAATAAAGAGATATTTTGTAGAACAACTGTAAATTTTGGATTATTCTGTTATAAACTAGTTGTCATTTGATAGCTTGCTCGTGTAGGGATATATAGTGAAATGAGGAAACTTACCTTTACTTAGATAGGTAGCAATATATTGTGGCCAATTCACCGGACCACAACCCCGGAAAGGGCAAACCAGCAAATGGTCCCCAATTGTCCCACGCCGCACCTCATGTTCACCATTGTACGGGCAGGGGATCAACTTCCTCGAATACTCCATTTTCAAAATAGTAGTAGTAGCGGTAGTATAGTAGTAGTAGTAGTAGCGGTAGCAGAACTGCACTGAAGAACTCTCATTTCACCATCATATTTATACAGTTCCAGGTAGGTAAGCCTCCCTCCTCTACTGTCTTCCCCCATCAGTGTATATCGTTAAAGAAAGCAAAAAAAAAGAAGATCCGCCTACTTGCCAGCTGGTGTACGTAAGATTATTAGTGGAAATAGAGAACATTTCGCTATACGCGCCGACAACGCATGCGCGCATTGATATCAGCCACTTCGAACGCGCATCGTGATTGACCGAACTGTGAGTGAATCCACCCGTAAACGCTTATTGGTTGTGATACATTTCAACCAGTCCTCTCATTGGTCTATTACAGTGTACATCGTTAAACAGCTGCACTTACACCACCCATATTGATATTTCAATGGTCCCCTCTCAGATTTTACTACTGCCATGTAGCATCGATATCGGTGGCTTCTAACGGACATCGTTATTGACCGAACTGTAAGTGAATCCGCCCATAAACGCTTATTGGTTGTGATACATTTCAACCAGTCCTCTCATTGGTCTATTATAGTGTACATCGTTAAACAGCTGCACGTACACCACCCATATCAGTATTTCAATGTTCCCCCTCTTAGATTTTACTACTGTCGTGTAGAGTGTTTTCTGTATAAATACAAGTCTACTTTCAATGGTTTATCAGTTCTACAGTCTTCAAAGAATCATACTGTTCCGTAGAAAACACTACATATTACGTACATCATCATGGCCAACCAACCAACAAAGAACGAAGACGCTATTAGTGGCGATTGCTTGCAAGCCATTCTGGAGGAACTGCTGAGTGACGGGGTGCAGTTTACACAGTTGGCAGTAGAAGTCCAGGATGAACTTCACGAGTTTATTCATGTGGAGCAGCCAGACCGGAGAATCGCGGAGGATGCTAATGCGGTGGTAGAAATAGATAGGGATGTACCAAGAGCATCAACAGATGCAGCGATAGCATCAACAAGTGCAGCATCGATGCCGCCAGTAGTTGGAGATGGAGCGAGAACATCAACGGGTACAGCGTCAACAGTGCCAGCAGTGAGAAAGTCGAAACAGGCAGCATCCAAACCAGTTAGCAACATTTTAAGAGAAACACTACTTAAATCGAAGCAACCTCCAATGGACGACTTCGACGAGAAGAGGGATGCGTTGAGAAGTAGTATTCAGCGAATTAAAGCTGAAATAATAAGTGCAGAAAAGAAATTGGCAGAGGAGATGGCCCATTGTGACAAGCTTCAGGCAGCCCAGGCAGCGGATGATGAAAGAATAAAGCAGTTAGATGAAGAAAGAAAACGTGTCAAGGAGTGCAGAAATAAAAGGAAGCGACAGTTAGATGATTGTCAGAAGAGGATTGATACTCTTAGTATGAAATCTGAACAGAAAAGGACAAAATTGAATGAAGAAAAAGAAACTGTTTTATCTTTTTTCGATGTATAAAGTAATGTTCATCTTGAATAAAATAAATGATGAATGAAATAAAAAAGAAGCAATATTTTTTCCTTTCTATATCCATCCCCTCATATAATAATACAATTACTTGTTCTATCAATAAGCGCTCAGTAACTTAGTAATTGGTGATACTTGAAAATAGTATGAAGCATGAGTGCCAGTGTGCTAACAGAAACGGTAAATGCGCCTTGAGCGTTTGTGAGATTATTGTGTCTTGGTTTGGGGCACGCATATAAGTACCCACCCACCAATGCCATCGACGTTCCATCCAATAACACACTAAGTTTACTTCTAAAGATGTATAGATGAAGAGGGGAGGAGGTATGGAGGGGGCTTTAGTGTGGGGAACTAGAAACATAAAAACGAGAGTTCTTGTCAATGAAAATCATACTGTACAATCAAGTGACGAATTAACACATTTAGCAGCGAAATGACTACAGAGTCAAACGGACCTTGCGACTCAACGTCTTGGTTAGATGACGACAATGATAACTCCAGCATATGGAGTATCGAGACTGCGGTTCCTGATGGTGAGTTACCCGACCAATCACATTGGGCGGTGGCGAGGTCACCGATGGACGATGGACCGTGCGACTCCACAAGACAGCCACTGGGGTTCCTGCTGTTTACAATTGACAGCTCATCTGATAACAGCGACGATGATGATCCTGATCGTCCGGATGGTCCAGAAAACCAGAGAGTGGAATTACCTTTTCCTGTAGATAGCGAGGAGGAGATATGAGGCGCTATTTTTGTGAATTATAAAGAGATTTTTTGTTTGTATCAACCAATAAACTTGTTTTTTTTTTAAATCGTACTTTATTCAAAAACCTTACCACCGTGACAGAAAAAAATTCATCGAGCGTGGGCGGCTTCACCAATGAAGGATCTTTCTAAAAATTTTATTTAGTGGTGTACTTTTTTATCAGTCTTACAATTTTGTCTATCTCGATTTTTTCATGCTTCTAACGTTTTTTTTTCAGTCTTTTTTCTGAAAAAACTACCGTTTTGAAGGACCCTTGAAGATCACATTTGCCCCTCAAAATGCGTCAAAATGGGCCTCCGCCGAGCCTTTGTATGCGCGGCGAGATAAGGTGGGTCGACGGCGGAGCCGTCGACCCACCGCCCGTGTCGATGTTAGTCGACGGCGCAGCAGTCGACCTAACCTCCACCTTTACCGAAACTTAGCACGACCCAGTAAGCACTATGTGTAATTGGAGACTACGCACTAACCTGTTGTCTTAGAAACCAACCTATAATTTTTTTCACAAATATTTTTCATAAACTAACCTATTTGTTTTTGTCAAATACTTACGAACTTTTTTTCACAAATATTTTTTTTTTCATAAACAATTTTTTTTTGCATATTTTTTTCTCATTTATTAATCAGAAATAAACTAGATTTCAGAATCGATATATATCTATTTCAATTTCTTTATTTTTGAATTATAAGATACATAAAAGTTATTATGATCAAAAAATACATTTGTATATTACTACTATTCTAGAAAAATTTACAGAAATATCTAACAACTACATACAAATGAATACAAAATTTAAAGACACTTTTTTTCACAAATACTTTTTCATCAACTAAAACTTGTTTTATATATTTTCTCAATTATAAGATATACATAAAAATACATTTGTACATTACTACTATTATATAAAAATGTACACAAATCACTAACCCCTATATACAAATAAATACCTAAATTTCAACATTTTTTTACAAATTTTTTTTAAAATCTAAATTGTTTTTTTTTGTTGTATTTTTCCACAAATATACATTTTAATTTATTAACTATGAAAAATATAAAACTAAATAAAAATAAATACATAATGCTAATTCTAAATGGAAAAATATATACACACATACAACTAACTCTAAATATCTACAAGTTAACAAAGGAAAAACAAAGGAAAAAATATATACATAAAAAAACTACTGGGATTGGGACAGACAGATAGGGTCATCTTCATAAGCTATGACCGTAGCCATCCGTCCCACCAGTTTTTCCTTTTTTCCTTTCAGATGCGCTACCCTTTCCCCAACGATCCGCTCCCGTTCCTTCATATTTTCACCAGCTTGCTCCGCACCATCCATCTCTGCCAAACGCTGGTCCAACTGCTGGAGACGCTCCTGCAGTCGCTGCCTTTCCTCGACGACGGTTCGTTTTAAGTCAACGAGCGTCTGCAGCGACTGCACTTCTTCGGACAACTGCATTTTTTCCGCCTCCGCCTTCTGCAGGTCCCTTTCGACCTTTTGCAGTTGGCCAGCATAGAAGGACACTAGTGGGCCAAGCATAGTGGTTTCATTCGTAGTAGCCACTTTCTCACTGCTACTGCTGCTACTACTACTACTACCACTACAACCACTACTGCTAGAGCTGCCGCTCTCCTTAGATGCCGAAGATGCTAGCGACTCCTGGGACGGTTCGGTCGCTAGTATCTTCGGTGTCCTCGGTGTAGCTGGCAGCTTACGGGATGGCGTCGGTGAGGGTGTACGATACCGCTCCGGGGTTGACGGTCTTTCATCGGGCTCTGAAGGTGCCTTCGTTGATAATTCTACTGGAGCGGTGACTAGCAAATTTTCATGAACCACAATTTTTGCTTGACACCGTTCCGGTGGAGTTATCGACGACGACACCACACCAGGCTCCTCAAGTCCAGCCAACACCCGGATAGGTGACTTGCGAAAACAACTTGGATCCGTCGTAATCGGGGCCTCGTTAAGAAACGAGAAATCCACTGTCGACTCCGGTGCAGCAACTGAAGTGAAAAGGAAGGGCTCATATTGCTGGTATTGAGCCGCGTAAGTCTTGTATGCTGACTTACACGACTTCATTCTAGCACCCTCTTTTCGCTTCTTTTGCGGCATCGAAGTCGACGGTCGGCTTTCCTTCGTCTTCCTCAAAGGCTTTGATTGCTTCGCAACCAATTTATTTTCGGAAGCGCTACCTTCCTTCTTCTGGCGTTTTGTGCCAGTCGTTACCTTCACCGGCGCCGTCCTTTTCCTAGTGGTCGGGCTTGGCCCCGCCACGGAGGCGGATGGTTGCGGTGCTGGTCGCTTAGCTGGTGAAGGTTGGAAGTCGTCATCGTCGGAATGGTACAGGGCATCGGTGGTCATCTGTAACAATAAAAGAAAAAAATGCTTAGAAACGTATATCATTGCCAACAGTTGGCAGAGCAGTCCCTCAAATTATACCCAAATTATTTATACTTACATTCATCTTTGCAGACATCCTCGAATTAGTCGCTTGTTGCTGGAAGGTGGCTGTAGCTGCTTGTCTGTTATCGAAAGCTAAACAGAATGACCTCTCCTGGTTCCGACCAGCAGTTTTATGCCTTAAACTCCTACCCTAATCGCTTGCTGATCGCCCTCTCCCCATTTTTGATTGGTTAGAAGGAAGAGTGGGATAGAGGTATCCGCCCACTACTTTAATAGGTCGAATCGCTTGAGTGGAGGGAATGAGGGACAGCCCCCAAAACCCTGCCATATCTACTGCCATGTTGCCAGACGTTTTCGGTAATCCCTGTGTTTCTTACACGTCTGGCTGTAACAACATTTCTTGAATAAGGTTAATTTTTATACTTCGAGAAATGAATTAATTTTGCTAACAAAACTTCAATATGAGCCACCCTATACACTTTGGCATGTATCGTGGTATGTATTAAATGAAACAGTCTGATATTTTTCTGATGAATATATTGGAATACTAATACAACCTATTCAACAAAATAACATTAGTAATGTAACTTGGAATTCAAAAATATTGGTCGTCTTGTAGTAAATGAAGATTTCCTTTCTGCTCTTTGATGGTTGAACGGTATCTCCTTATCCACAAATCAATCGTCGTGCAAACACTCAAGGCACACCTACCGTTTCTGTTTTGGGAGTGATAATTACACCTTATTACATCATCACATATTGATTCTCTGTTCAAGTTCACGTTAAGCTGGATATCATTGTCGGTCTCCAAATTCACTATCTCCACGTTTTCTAAGCTCAGCTCAGCAACAGATTTGAGTAGATAGATATATTTTTGATGGCCCTTCAGAAAGACTATATCGCCGTTGTTAACGTGATGCTTGATTATTTTCATTATTTGGTTACCATCTGTATTTCCTGCTTTGTATCTAATACCATGATTATACTTTTCCACAAACTTAACAGTTCTCTGGTCTTTCACGTTCAGTCTACTGAAGTGAACCATAGGTTTAACAATGTAATGGTACAATATTCCATCTTTCTTAAATGCTATCTCTTTTGGAACAAATTTTGATTCGATATGATATCCTTGAATATCTACAACAACTGTAGTCATGTCGTTTGCCACTGAATATGATGTTGGTGATGAGTAGTGTCAGTTTAGGCGCAAAAGTTGAAATAAAATGGCCAACTTTATTCTTCAAGCATTTATTCAATACTATCCTACTTTACAAGCGTACAGTAACTTAAATCTAATATCTAGAAACTTCGGCTAACATTAATTGTATAAGTAGATCCAAATTACCATCTTCAGGAGCTTCGCGCGTTGTCATCTCATTAATAGCATCGATAGCATATTTTACATTCGTTGTGGGGTCTGTTTGGTAAAATTCAATGTCAGAGTGCCCCCAGGGTAAAGTTTTTGTTGTATTTGGAATTATAAACCTTTTATCATCGTTGTGTGCTAAAGCTACTTTATTTTTGACTTCTGTATATACATCATGCAGCCTACTTTTGAATGTATTCATTTTTCTTAAAATCAGACCACCATTCTCTATTATATGCTTATAATCATTACCACATAACTGATTTTGTATTACTGCTTTTTTAACACCCTTTGCTTTTTTCATTTCTCCCTTAACTGACTTGATATAGTATGCTTTCGCACCTGTTCCGTAAAAACTTATTATAGGGTCTTCTGGAAATTCGTCTTTCATTTTACCCAGAATAGAGTCATTGACTGGAATTTTGAACTCATTGTTTTGTTTATAATTTGAAGTATCAAACTCGCTGATATTATTTCTCATAAATTCATAGAAGTCGTCTGTATGAGTTTTCAAAATTTGCGAATCTGTATCACAGTAAAGCATAGATACTTTATCGTTGAACTGCTTTTTAAGAAAACCATAAAAAAAATCATACATTACTATTTTAGATATGTCTAGTATACAGAATCCCACGTATATTGGCTTGAAATAATGTACCCTAACTTTTCCTAAATGGATAGCTGCAAGATTTTCGTTAAATATGGAACAACTCTTGAAATTTGGACGAGCTACTAGTGCTCCCACACCGATGCTATTACGATGATTTTCCCAATGTGTGACCAACTTTATATCTCTTCTATTATCTACATTTTCCATAGTTTTTCCAAAGATTGCATTGTTTAGAAGCTTATAGAAGTCCCTTTCAAATTTATTATTTGCTTTATTACGCATTGTCGTATTGAGATCGATATACTCCTTCAACCAGAACGATTGTTTGAACTTAAGGATCCTGTGAACCTTGGTTACTTGCAAACCATACCTTACAGCTTGTTGAAGGACGCGATAATGTACAATATATTTTTTCTTGTCGTACAGATTTGGGATTAGTTTCGGAATCTTTGTCTTGGCGTTTGGTGGGATAATACTTTCCACCAAAAACGGAAGGTCGCTATGTGAATCGTGTAACCCTTCAGGATATCGCACATCAACCTCCAAGACATAGCCATTCTCACCGTCTATTTTGGCATTTTCTAAATCGAATGTAGATATTTCCGAATCCCCCATCCATTCGAAACCCCCAGTTGGAAGAGGTGATGACATAGCATGCCCGTAAAGATTCGTGGCGTCGAGATATGATATAAATGTTGACTCTTTAGATGGATCATAATTTGGTAAATATTTATTATTTGCTTCGTGCATTCTATCGCTGCATTGACTTATCCCCCCGCGAATACCATTCTTAAAGAACCCAATCATATCTATGTCCGTAAGGAGCTCAAGGCTAATTTTGGTATACTTTAACATCGCATCCCAAGACAATCCAGGGGTTGTGTAGTAGTGTGCTGGATCCAATTTGTAAATATTCATACTATTCCTCCTGAACCTTTCAAAGACATCACACAAGAGAAGAACATCGGTCCGTAAATAAATATCAGAATATTCACCCAGATTCCTACAGTTAAACGTTCTCCATACAGTTATTGCCCTCGCGTATTCCTCCTCAGATATATCTTTCTCATTTAACTTATCATAAAACTCTGCCTTTGATGGTAAATATTCCTGGTCCAGTTTCTTTACATCATCCACATAATTGTAAGGAAATACACCTTTCTGTCTAATTAAATTAAAGACTCTAGGATCTGAAAAATACTTTTTACTCTCCAGAAAATCCCTATTAGTCAAACTGTCTGATAATGCTTGCAAAGATCCAGGTAGAAAACGACAACTATCGATAAATCTCATTTGTAAAAACTTCCTCCTTATTCTACCGGTTCGGTCCACATAGTCATGCATATACAGACTTTTTGTAAATGAAATGTATTTTTCCTTATTCTGGGCTACCACGTCTATCTTATCTCCATGAGAAGATAGTTGTTTGATAAATAGGTGACAATCGTACCCACTTAAATTGTGCGTTATAATTGGTATAAAATTTGGTAATTTGAAATTTAAATTACATTTCGAATGTGCAGCCCCAAATCTAACTTTACCAGTTATGTGGCAGTGATCGCGAACTTTAATATCGGATCCTGAAAATGGCTTCTCACAGATGTTACATTTCGTTGAAGTGTCAAACTCAATCTGCTCTTCCGGCGTTAAAGGGATCATGGGAGTTACATCTTTCAAATATTTGAAATATAGTTCTTTAAGATCAGCTTCTAGCCTTGTCACGAATTCTTTCGCCGCGTCCTTACCTCGATACAAGACGAATTTGGATAAGTCAGAATCAAATGAAGATTTAATAAAATATGAAAATGAATATGGTTCATGTGTGTGGGTTTCGTTTGTATACGAATATTCTGGGTTGGGTTCACAACTATCGATTGGTTTTAATAATGACTCAAAATCCGCATACACCACAAAGGGGACCGGCATTTGCTTTTCAAAATTCTCGAATTTAAGTATGTTTTCTGGAACCTGATTACCAAACTTATCAGTTCGTAGTTTCTCTGTGGGTGTTATTGTGAATATATGATTGCAATCGTTCCTTTGGTGAATATCTAGATATGCCTTAGTTGAAAAATATAACAAACAACCATCACAAAAGTACCGCTTATGTCCGTTTGAACTTAACTGATTTGCAACTAATCGCGAAAGATCTCTTATCCAACAATAGTGACCATTCCCTTTATCATCCGTTAAATAGAGCAGATTGACATGTAAAGCTAATTTCTTCTGAGCATATCTCAATGGACCAACTATTTCATATGTGACGTTACCATCTTTGATTATTTTTTCAATCCCATACACATTTATAGAGATATTATTATTTCTCTCGAACAATGAGATATCTTTAAGAGTAACGGGAAAGTTCATACCATGGACATTCAAAATGGTTGAAAAATGCGGGTAGGACGACACTTCCACTACTCGGGTGCTTGCTGGTAGTAGCGCTGATGTGACGGCCCAAGCGAAACAACACTGGTCTTGATTTCGCACATTTATCACTGCCTTCTTCTTCTCTATAAAGTATGGTAACTTTATATAAGATGATCCACCCAATGGTGAAAACTTGTTAATGTTCACTTCAGCATAAAGGATACATTCAATCGCCCACCCTGAAAAAAACAACAAAGGTTACTATCTTAATTTATGCACTTCTCTAAATATTTAACATACCAGAATCCTTCTCCTCAAACTCAGATGACTGGGATGTAATTTCATCAGCAAATTGTTGATAAACATCAGACAGCTCTGTGCTTTCGTCTATTACTTTATTAACCGTATTGAAGGATTTGATATCTGCTACATCACTCGTCTGTAATACGTACTTCCCGAATACTTCCATGTTCACTTTCAGAGCTCTGTGCACTCGAAGTTTCTCTTCTATTACATCTAGCGTATTTTGCTTAATATTTTCGAAAAACTCTTTAAAGTCGGTGTACAATTCTGATGTGCTAAATCTATAGCTGGCAATTCTACATTTGAATGCACTTTTAATAAGTCTCACACCATCACTGATCGGGATCGATGAATTTGTTCTATGTTGTAATGTCCTTGCGTGAGCAGCCATTCGATTGTTCGGAAGCGAGACATTGCAGCAAGGACATATCATATTCGGAGGTGTACTATCCAATTTAATTTTTTTAGCTGGTGGTCCATTTGTGGGATTCACACTGCAAATATTTCTCTTATGCCGACGCAAATTGTCCGAACGCGTAAAATGTTTACCACAATCACTACATGTATGCATTTTATTAGAGTATATGTTAGTCACTGTGAGTCAGGCAACTGTAGCATCGATGCTCGAACCTCCTCGATTTATAGCTAGATCCTCAAGGGCATCGTACCCCCACCTCCGGTTGCTTGCTTATGGTGGCAAGGTCTGACGTTAGCAGAACACGTTCTTCTGTGAGATCAAGCTCAAGGCTATTCCCACCCCAGTTGAATGACTTTAAGGGAGCATCACTATCAAGCCTCATAAGAAAATTATACAACTGATCTCAAGGCTATCCACACCCTATATCAGTGACCTTCAGGGAGGATTGCAATTGGCCTCACGTCAAATCTCTAGGTTATCCACCACGTCAAATCTCAAGGCTATCCAGTCAATAGTCACATTCAAGGACGTTCAAAATAAGCAGCTATACACTAACACAAAAAAAACTCAAGGTTACCCAACACCCCACTGAAACAAGCCCTTCAGATACGATCACATTTGAAAACACAACGTTACAAAATGACCTTCAGGGAGGATCAGAATCGGCACCTATAAGAAAAGCCCACGTCACATCTCAAGGTTATCCACACCCCATTTAAATGACCTTCAAATGACCTCGGGAGGATCAGAATCGGCATATCTATACTACTATCAGTAAGGCTACCAAAATATCACTGGTTCAGTCTCATGTGTTTTCCATATTTTTGTATGCTTCGAAAACTTGGACTGTTAAAAAGGCAGATCGAGCTCGCATAGATGCTTTTGATATGTGGACGTGGAGGAGAATGCTGAGAGTTCCTTATACCGCCCATCAAACTAACGTTTCCATACTGGAGGAGCTCGGTAATCCAAAGAGACTATCCTCCATTGTGTCGACGAGAATGCTACATTCTTCGGATATATACACAGAAGCGATAATATGGAGAAACTTGTAGTTCAGGGTCATGTCCCGAGTGGGCGGCGGCGTGGCCGTGCCCCTACACGTTGGGTCGATACGACGCAACAGTTGCTGGTATGGGTATCAAGAGCGCCCCTGAACTGACAGTAAATCGCGAACAATGGCGAGCTACAATTCTCAAAACTATTGATAATATTCGTGTCGGCTATACTCAAGCTCCGACTTAATGCATTTTGCGAGTTCACAATATGTCTGTTAAGACATTGTGACTATGATGATGAAGATACTAGTATTAGTAACACGTATAATCACAATAATTCCTACTTTGGAAAAGATTAAAAGGATGGCAGAAAAATTAGTACACCCTTTTTAATAAGATTTTGCTAGCTTCAACCGTACGTTTGTCTGTTTGTGAGCTTGTAACTCCCCTTTGAATTAAGAGGTTGGACCGAACATTGAACGCTCAAACTTTGCCGCGAAAATGATTTTGACGGCTTCAAATCCGTCAAACCAGCGGTCATATCCTCTGACTGAGAGATGGCCCAGACATCTTAAACTTTGTTAATATTAGACAGAGGCGTCCCAACAAGCATTCTAAGTTAAAATTACCTCACATCGACCACCGTACAGGTTACATGACTAATTTCAACAAGGATTATTTACTTCTAACTGTTGAACATTTTCCCTAAGTGGGGAATAAAACTAAAGTAACTTAGAGGTCAATATGAGGTCGAAGAGGAATTTGTAACCAATAGGTCGAGAATAACATGTAGACATTCTACAGCTATTTAGGTCATAATGAGGTAAAATCGTCGACATTATCCCTATAGCATAACCTAAAACTGACGTAAATTTAACACTTTAACAACAACAAAGAAAACATGATACTTCTGATCTTTTCTTCCATAAACATACGTGAACTACGGATTATAATATAGCCATCTGCCTGTATAGATATGGTGCTGTCTTCATAAACAGTTAAATGGTGATACCTATAATGGATTGATTTTCAACTTTGTTCTTTGGTTACTTGAAAATAAAGATTCTATGCGGAATGAACTTTTTCGTAAAATGTGGACATAATAGTTACACAAAATTAAGGCGCCTTAAAAATGAGCTTTTTTAACAAATTTAGTAAATATTTTTTAACGAGGTATTCTGAAACCCTATAACCTCAAATTATATACACGTATTTTCTGGCGCGGTTGTTAGCTATATAGAACAGCTTATTTTTTTTTCATGTGTTTTGTTTGTTATTAGAAGGACTGATCTAGCATATTTGAAGAAATAGGAATTTATATATGATTAAATATAAATTAAAGATGTCTGCTTTTAGAATTTTGACCTATAGGGATTTATTGCTACCATTTTTAACCAATAGCACATGTTTTCCATAATGATGTCGAAGTAGAGGTACATTTTCAACCTCGTGGGCAAAGTTTTCCTATTTTAGACTAAAAAATTACTTTAAGGTCAAAGTCTATTTTAAGGCGAAACTAGGGTCCTGTTGGATAATTCAGTATGGGGTGCATCACATTTTGTTTATTTTTCATTCGTACATTCAACAAAATTAAATTATTTAAAGCAGTCCCAGGTCCTTCCATCTTTTGGCAGTTCATTTCTACCATGAATTGTTAACAGCTCTCGAACTGCAGTTATAGTTATTTTATATTTTAAAGCCAACATACTCAGTTGATCAAGACTTGTACCCAATCACTTAAGACTTCGTCGGTACCTATCTAAGTCATGTTCTGTGAATGAATTTAATCAGGATCATTTCTTGAGGTCAATGGCTCATTGTTGGTTGAATAACTTGCGCAAGGACTAAAACTATTTTCCGTAACAGCAGTGCCTATTTTTCCTATATTTTTTATTACTCTATAATATTGTGATGTATGCCTATAAACCTTATGCCGTTTCAGATTTAAATCTTTAGCTTTAGGCATCTTCAGAATAATTTTATAACTTAAACTGCGCAAAATATCGGAACAATGCTGTTGTGTAGGATACAGTAGGTATAGTGGGGAAAGTAGGTATCATGAAGGGCAATTTTGGGCACTTCAACTTTGAGCGAGTATTTCCAAGTAATTTTAACCTCCATCAAGACATTTGTTGTTATAGGTCTATAGAAATAGAGTTTTTGCCCTCAAAGTTAGTGCCAAAGTTAAAATTAGGATAAACACCTACTAAAAATATCCCTGTAACCTCATGGCACCTAAGAAGGCTATTTAGTGAACAGTTCAACCTCTTTTTTACCTTTTTATGTCGTTAACTTCCAAGAAGTTTTTCTAGGTAATAAATAAGGTGATTTTTCCCTATTAAAATGCCCAAAAAAATCTCTAACTTTGAGGGCATATTCTAGGTTAGTGCTAGGTAATTTATTACCTCTACACTGATGTTTGCAGACAAAGATTTTTTGGTTAATATAATTAGGTATATTTCTTGTAATTCTTAACCATTTATTTCGACCTTTTCGTCATCTGACTATTAGAACACTAATTAGGTACATTTCAACTAATTTTCGTCAATGATTTGAACGCTCCAAGACATTCTGAGTTTATGAACATTATTTAAGTATACAGTTACTAACATTTGACTTATACAGGTTAATTTCTCTTGGAAGGTGGACTATTTTAACAAAATGCTACTTGGGGTAGCAACGAGGGCATAAAAAGCGTGACATCCAACTGTTTAGGAGTTAGTATTTTTGAGAAATTTATTCAGGAAGGTCCACAGTTTCAACTATCTTTTATACAGTAATTGTAATGATTATGCTATGAATATTAATCGAGAACAATTTTATTGTTCATCTTCATTTAAGTATTAATAAAGACAGTTTAAAAACCTAAAAAAACTCGCTCTAATCATTGAGCTAATTAAAAAATTAAAAATAAATATAGTTTAATTTAAAGTACATCGGGCTGAAAAGTAATTTTTGAAATAAGCTTAAAACAATAATGAACGAAAAATAGGAGTATGATTGTGAAAAAAGCGTGTAACCTTGTGCCATATTATACGCGATACTTTTTTCACAATAATACTAGTATTTTCCGTTAATTATTATTTTAAACTTGTTTAAAAATCATTTTTAACTTTTCCGCCTGATTTTCTTCAAAAGCATGTTTGTTAGTTTTTTAAACATATTGTAACATACTGTATATTATGGTATTCGTGTATTGTGTATTAGTTATCATGCATGATGTAAAGTCATAGTGTTAGGTTAGATCTTTGAAGTGTAAACGTCATCGAATCGTCTAGAGTTTTCGGGAATGACGGATGGGCATTCTAGAATGTCATCGAATGATGAAGTGTATATAAGGCGCCACGGGTAGCGTGGAGCAGTTCAGTTGAGTTGAGTTGTACCTGAGATAAGGTTAAGAGATATTGTATTGAGTTGTGAAGTAAAACGGTAAAAGTTACGTCTAGTTTGACTCTTTGGTGAAGAAAAAGAGGCCGTCGTGACAATATTTATTTATGGTTCTGTTTTTAATTACTTACTAGTGAAAGGCGATGGAAACTATGCAACATAGCCGAAGAGTGATTACAAAGTATGCTGTTAGCACTCGGTGATATTGGTTGACACGCTGCTATGGTATCACATGAAAAAATGGATGAATGGCAGTACTATCGGAAAACAAATAACATTTTTATTCACGATATTGTTATCACTGACCTAAGAGACGTTTTACGGCTTATTGTTTTAGATTAAATACATCAATTAAACTCTTCGTATATTACTTGTCGCGATATCTTTTAACATTAATAATGAATAATTATGTTTATTTTGTAACGTCAGAGCCTCGTGTAAAGTAGATGAAATGATTTCTAAACAGTAGATATCTCAAACGATTTGCTAAGAATCATTTTTGTATGTTTCATTTATAAATCTGATACAGTTTACAATGCTTTCACCTTTAACCTTGCTAATATGTCACGATACAGTTGCAAGCATATTAAGTATAATAAAAAAGGTTCGAGATATAGCCGGCAGTAACTTAATAGCCCTAATTTCGCAAAAAGTTAACCTATTAAACATGTTTATACAAGGCACACTGTCGCGTGCCCGATGTTGAGGATAGAACTATCCAGGGACACACTAACGTTAAAAAGAAAATCAAGCATGGTTCCCTTTTAGATTTTCAATGGATATTGATTAATATTATAGAATGTACAGATAACATGAATGAAAAATGAGGAAATAAAAAGAATTTAATACAAGTCAAAATCAGTTTCAGGTGTATGCATTTTCGCCATTTTTCTTGAGCTATAAAATGTACCTGATCTCTGATAAGATTTATAACTACTGATGAGCTTTTGTGGTGACTGCTGTACTATCTAATGTTGCTTTTTAAATTACTCCATATATAACTTAATTAAATAATTAAAAATACAAAAATGGGGTGGAAGACTTAAAACTTCACAGTAAATTTTTATTAATTGCAATAAGTGACCTTTTGTTTTAATTTCTGGTGAAATTGTGATACTTTATTCTGTAGTGCCGGTTTTTCGTTAAACGGCATAAAACAATAACAAAACACAAACTCCTGTCGAGGAGAACAAAACTGGGACATTTCGCAAGCTTTCGAATATTGGCGTGTTTTGTGACATTTCCAGCTTTGTTTTTCGGGTTTCGTTCGGAAGTGGTACATCAAAGGGTTTCAACGTGTTTTGAAACTTGAGTCTGTCTGATGGAAGTGGTTGTGTTGCATTTCTTGAGAGATTTAAACTTATATTCCATTTTGCATAAGTAAATTGAGCTTTGATAAATTGTCCCCAATGACAAGAAACTACAAAGTGACTTCTAGTCGATCAAATTAAACCTATAATGTTTGTGTTTTTTGCAACTTTTTTGTAAGTTAATGTTATCAGCACTTCAAATTCAGAGACAGACTTATTCAAAAAATTATAAAATGAGAAACTTGGCTCTCCATGCAGTCCCATGTCATCATTTTGGAAATCATTCATCAGCTGTACAGGTAGTTATTCGTCTAGCGAACAACGGTCGAACCTAATATCTTTGTTGGCGTCGTTTTCTCTTAAAATAATAGTACATACTCATACTTTCCACACCGATAGGTAATATGCTTTTTGGGTGTTTTATGATATCTACATAAGGAAAATCCGCGTCATTCATTTCCGTCCGTCTGCTTGTCTGTCTGCTGGCGTTTTTATAGCTTCGTAATCTCAGTTACTGCTGCATGGATTATGATGAAATTTGGGTAGCGATATGCTGTGAGGTCTTAGTACTATAAAATAGCTCAAACCTCGTTTTTAGGCGTTTTAGGGGTTCCCGATCATTTTCTACTTTTTTTGGGTGGAGTGAAATTAGGGTGGTTTTGGGGGTGGTGGGTTGTAAAACTGAAAAATTTGTTGTATACATCCATGCTCATGTCCATTGACCTGATAAATGAAAACCTAGCGTCATAACAAACACCTCTTTTGCGGGAGGGCGGGCAATGGTTTGGTTGCAAGGGGAACTCAGACTATAGCGATTATTGAAAACATGTGCTCCTGATGAATGGAAAAGGGCGGAAAACAAAAACTAAGCTCGAATATAGTATGGTTCGTTTTATGGCAACTTGAGTTTTAAGTTTGTTATGACAATTTTAGATATACCAGAAAACTAACAAAAAGTTGGCATAGATAGCACTGATAGTCTATAACTGATGAAAATATGACTTAGGCACACTCTCATTGGACCCTTCAATTCAATCAAAACTATTAAATAGTTTCACATAGCAAGGCCATCCATAGCGCCGTTTTTGTTGTCTGCGAAGTTATGGTCGGTTGGTCTTCGTCGAACAACATAAAATGCTACTACACTTAACAGACAGTTGTAATCAGGTATCAAAATAAAATCGTTTCTCCGCCTCTAACCACACAAAGAAACTCAATCGTCTCTTTATTAAATCTCAGTAACCGCGAGGAAGGCAACGATCTTCGAAACGGAGTGACACGTGACAAGCACGTAACGTGGTAACAAAGCAACTCCCGAATGTAAGAAAGTTACAGAAGTTGTGAGGTGGATTCCAAGTCATGGACGGCGAAAAGCGGTACTTTCGTTCAGTGAAGCCAGCTCCGTGAATAGTACAGCAGCATTGTTATAGATAGGTTCTATGATTCCTGGTAACACACTCAAAAGTCGTACTAAAAATGAAGTATTTCTTTCAAAGGTAAAGGTAAGAGGGAAGAGGTAGAATTCACAAGGGAAAGGTATAAGGTAAAGGTGTGGCTTTATTTCGTAATCATAATCTTTAAGTTTTGTTTGCAAGCAAATTCTCGCACAAAAAAAGGAAAAGGTAAACACGCGGAATAGCGGCAACATACCCGTAAGTTGCAATAATTATTAAGCATTATTAATGTCAGGTTAGGTATATATAACGTGGCCATACGTCCCGCTTTGAGTGGGACAGTCCCGTTTTCAGACAGACTGTCCCGGTGTCCCCCGCGAGGTTGAAACTGTCCCGTAGACCAAACGATAATTCAAAAAGTATAAAATGTATTTTTCTCGCTCGAAATGCGTGGCACGGCCCACGGCGCATTTTCACTTATTTTAAACTTTGTGACAGATGAAAAAATCTCTGGCTAGAATATCGAGAATGTTTACTGAAAATCTTGGGTCGATTTATTCCAGCACTTTCGCACCAATAATATAAATTTAACCAACTTTTCAACGATTATTGAGTACATTATGTATCTGCCTGGAAGTAACGTACCTGTGGAAAGAGTTTTTTCTCAAATGAACAAAGTATCGACAAGTGATAAAACACACAATATAAATAAATCATGTACTGAGTTCCACACTTATCTAAAAACAAGACTCAATTATTTTAAAACAAATTTGTTCAGTTATTATATCTTCTATAATAAAAAACTTGTAAAACATCAATACCATTTTTTATTACATAATTCCGCAGATGTCCCGCTCTGACAAAAAAAATAAATGGTCACGTTAGGTAGGTATAGAGTGTCTGCTGGTACTGCTAAGTTTTACTCAGAGTTTTGAGATTGTATTTGATAGCTGTGTGAAAGAACTATTAGACTACCAAGTAGAGGTACAAGACATAACCGCGGAGCAATCTGAGTGTAAGTTCATTGTCGAAAGGGTAAAACAATACCCTAAAATATTATAAAAGTCTCAACACTCAGCGAAAAAAGCAATTGTTTGTGACTACTTCACTTTTCGATTCAAGTACGAATTCATTTATTTTTGTGTATATGAACAGAATGTGAAGTAAACGCTTCGATTTCTTGTGTTTTTGGTCTTAGTACAATAGTTGGATATAGATATTTGGATCTGATTCCATTATAAAGACTGCTTTGGACTACACAAGGTTTCTTTCAATGTCTGTAACACTATAAATTGGCTAACATCGTGCAGCAAATGCATAAATTGAACCAAAAATTGACTGCAAAACCGAACCCTCATTTCATTAGGCTGAAAAATACCCACTGCTGAGAGTCAATTAATTGTACTCTAGTTCGTCTGTCTTTTTTTTACTAAGTTAGTTGTTTTCTTCCATATAAACAGGTATTTGTTTATAGTTCATGATCTGATAAGTTGCTTGTAGGTAGTAAAATTGAGAAACACCGCTTTCTACAGAAATATAACAAAAAATGTGACCGTCTAACCGAAGTGGACGCATTTCAAGCCTAGTTACATGGTAAATAAAGTCACAGCCTTTCAAGCTGTATAATCGCTGCGATATTCAATTTTGTTCTGATATCTACAAATACCAAAAATAGTGATTTTCTCCTAAACGATTCGTTTTAAGTTCCATATGTACATAAAGTCGCACTAGAATTGATCTAGAAATCTAAATACAGGGTGTCCCACGATTAAGACAAGCAATATGTTGGAACTGGGCAGTAGTAGCGAATTATAATTTTGGGGGTGTAAATTAGAGCAAATATAGTATCTTCTCTCATTATTGCCTCACCCAACGAGGTATTTGTTTTTGGTCACGTGACGTTCGATTCAAATTTTTTAATGGGACACCCTGTATATTTGTGGCTTTTTGTATTTTTTCCGATAAAACAATTCCGACAAACTAGCACACCTGGGATTAATTCACGAGCTACAGGTACTTGAAGGATGGTATCACTACCATTGATTGTAACCTGTACCCCTACAGTTAAATTACTTTGGTAGTGTTTCATAATGGTAGTGGTAGCTGTAGCTCTTGAATTAATCACTTTAAACCCCAAGTGTGCAGTTTGTTGGAATTGTTTTATCGGAAGGAACACAAAAATCCACAAATATACAGGGTGTCTCATTAAAAATTTTGAATCGGACGTCACGTGACCAAAAACAAATACCTCGTTGGGTAACACAATAATAAGAAAAGATATTATATTTGCTCTAATTTGCACCCCCAAAATTATAATTCGCTACTGCTGCCCAGTTCCGATATATTGCTTGTCTTAGTCGTCGTGGGACACCCTGTATGTAATAATATACAGGGTGTTCGATCTAAAATTTAATTGGACACCCTGTATAAAAGCTGTTATTTGTAAAATGTACTCCGACTCGACATACATACCCACATAGTTATTTTTATGAAAAGATTTGGTTATAATATTCCGAGGCGTTGAGCTTGACTCACCCTGCTATAGAATAAGACTTTGTTTTATTTTTGTTCGGTAGGCTATTTCTTTCCTCTTAGATTGAACGAACGTCACTGGAAAAGTCTCACAAAAGCGTTATGCACACAGTGCCGCCAGACCGAGAAATGTTTTCATTCCCACCGTTAAAGCGACGTCTTATGCACTTTTAGTGGCTGGGTTTTTGAGTGACGCGGCTATGGGCAAAAAGAATAATGCTCTGCTTCCGCCAGAACAAAGCTATTGTCACGAAACTGATACCATTTTCGTGGAAAAGTTACTGCTGACATGCTTTGAACGAGACATGTAGTCGCAATGTGGTGCAGGAATAGTCAGGGAATAGTTACTTTGACGCAACGTGACGTCAAGGGTTGTAATCAATGAAGTGTCAATGAATACATATGGACCACATAAGAAAGAGAGATCGGTGAGAGAGATAGAACTAGACAGGGAAAAAGCACGCATAAGAAAGAGAGGTCAGTGAGAGAGATCGAGCTCGTCAGAGAAAAAGCACAGCCACCTATCTCCTAACCAGCTATTTGGCGCATCGGCAAATATTTTACCGTTTTCCCTGACTAGCGCTATCTCATTCTAGCCATTCCATATGTATTGACACTTCATTGGTAGTATTCATAGTTGCCACCTAAGTGTTCCTTAACACTTGAGAGTTCCTTAAGAGATGTATACACGTTTATACAGTCATATGTGTTTGCCATGTAAATCATGGATTCACATTTCTAACAGAACTCGCTTGTTTTTCAAACTATATACTATACATAGTATTTCAGAAGGTGATAGTTACGACATTTAGAGCAATTTTTTTAAAAAAGTTATTTAGTGTGCAAATAAACTCCCGATGAAAAATCATAGATTCTTCTAATTCCTGTAATTTAACAACCAAACACGATATCAAAACAAGGCAACCAAAGTGACATAGCGCAAGCTTTCTTCTTCAGTTTTCTTTTTGAATTATCACTGTAAGTTAAAAGTAACGTCAGAAACTTCGAAATGTGAAATTCACTTTTATGGCGACGTTTGGACCTTGTCTTTGAACCTTTTAACCTTACCTTTGGAGTCTTGGACTTACCTCCCCTCATTTCATACACACAAACTGGGGAAGGGAAACAGGCGGGCACGCCTCTTCGCTAACACGGGAATACGTATTTTCTTGGAATCTCAATTTCACGCGCTACACCCTAGATGGCCTAGACCCTTAAGTACTATGTTTCACAGGCCTTCGATACTTAGGTAACAAAATGTCAACATGACATTAGGCGATCCAAATCACATGATTCTTCATCATGGCGGCATTGGGCAAACTGTCAGTTTGATGTTTTCCAAGTGTCTGATGCCACCAAGCTCATAAGGTTTTCATTCGAATTTTGCTTTTTTGTGTATGTTTTATTATTATAGGTTTCTATCATTATTTTACCACCTAATTTGATCTTTTAAGATGGATTTAAACCGATTATTATCAGAAAACCCCGACGTCTCTCAAAGGTTTGTGTAAATTATAATCTTTTATTGTACATTTTGCGAATTAAATGGAAGGTTTTTTATGTTTAAGTTTTAAGTCCGAAATCATCAGGTTTGTGAAAAAGTTCTTACTCTGCAAACGAATTTTATACTCATATCTAGACGCTAGGTGATGTATTGAAAATAAAATAATACTGTTAAAAACTTCAAACATGTAACATGTAAGAATGGTAATATACTGTATAATACCTTCCACAAACTCCTGCGTCTTTGGGATAATTCAGTTTGAGCTGTACCGGCAGATACAAAATTATTCTAAAGAATCAACTCAACAATGAAGAAATTTTCAAAAATTAACATAAACATACACACAGCCTCAAATGGTAACGGAGATGTTGGCATGATGTTTGCCCAAAGGTAGACATATTAAGTTAGTTTGACAGGTCTTTGTATTGTTTTTTCCGTTGCAGGCAAGGCGATTCTGTTGGTTAATTTTTTGAGTAAGCTGTTGTCAGTTTCTGTTACATCCCGAAAAATTAAATATAGGATAACATCGCCTAATGTTTTGCCTCACTCTCGCATGTGTAATTATGAGGCCTTTACGGAAACTATGATTGTTAACCCGATCACAAGGATTACTAATATTGATGTTAGGAAAGGGCTTTAGGATCAATTCACTGTTGTACGGAAAAGTGATCGCGATTGAGTCATTCAATTCAGTAGCTGTTTTGCTTAACCATCTATATTGTTTTCTTAACCCATCTTGTTAATTTTTCGATTTTGTGCGTTAGATACTCGCATACTAAGAAATGAGTTTAATGAGTTTTATATTAAGTGTGCTGTCACTTGTCAGTGTCAGTGCGAGAACAAGGTCCAACTGGATAGTTTAGTTAGATATTTTTACTTTTTATTCCTAGGCATACAGTGCTACCACGCCAATGATTATTCGCGACAGACTCATACAGCATATACCGGAAAGAAAGTCGCCATAACAGCGGAAGTGGCCATTGCCTATTAAGTAAGTGAACTAATCTAAAAATGATTATACGTTTTGAATAGCAGAGTTCATCAACCTAGTGCAATTATCATTTTGCATTTCAGTCGAATGGAGAAAAAGGCTACGAAGAAGCGCCTGCATAGTGCATATGCCTACAAGGATATTCCTCTAATATTGATCTGTTTGGAAGTGCAAATGATCATTGATCTTTTGGTATTTGAGAAGTATATGTATGGGGAGTGAACAATTGTTATTGATAAAGTGATTTGTAGTGTGGTACCCAAAATCTATGACCATGACTTTCGTTTATGGTTATTGATATTGGAGTAACGAAATGTTTACCAATACCTTTTAGGAGGGAAACAAAGATAAGGAATAGCATATTTCGGAACAGGAAGCGTTTATTCTTATAGTAGAGAACTGTTGGCGGGATTTTATGCCCGACCACTAACACCAGTTAAAGCCAAACACGTGGTAGGAAGTATAATATTTTTTATAGGTGCCAGTTGATATGGAACGCCTGAATATGCTTTCTTTTAGGCGGTACTATCAGGATCTATGGCAGTATTTGGTACACCAAAGGGATCAGACAAGAATCCCATCCTTTTGAACCTTGAGATGCATTGAACTATGCTCTCCTGTATTCCCTCCTGGTCTACGTTCAGATAGGAGTTGTTTTTTTCACTCAAGGCAGGATAGGCGAAGATAACTTGCTTAGCTATTTCCCCTGCCTCATAGCACTTTCTGCATGAAAGATTTTCCACATCGATCCCAAATATTTGCAGGTCTGCACTGAACGTCCAATGAGTTATAAGTCCAACCACTTTTCGTAGTTCCTTCCTGCTCTACCTGAGAGCGGTGTTAGCACACAACGGTATCCTTAAGCATCTCCTTAGACTGAGCATTCCTTACCACTATGTTCCAGCGCTTTGGTGTTCATTCGACACTCAACTGGTGACAGCTGTCCTTACCATGTTGTATACATTCCAACATGCTAGTTCTGGCCCGATGCGAGCGAGTTCTGTGCCTTCCTTCCTTGTCATGCCTGTCGGCCCTCTCATTCCCATCTACTCCTATATGACTGGGTACCCAAGATTATGTTAACTTGTTGATCTTTGCCAGTAGGTATTATAGCTGTCCCAAGTATAATGGTTATTTTCCAAGGCTATCAGTGTCTCCCGCTGTCTGTGTTTACATAGATGGTCTTTTTACTTTATCCTTTATCTATGCATATTCTGCCAAACTCCATAATGGGCCTATACCGTGATCTCAAATCGATCAATTTATTTACTGCGGTGTTATTTTTGATGATACATAGGACCGTTTACTGTAAAAAGTCAGCAGAAAACTTGATCCAAATGAGAATAACACTAAAAAGAAAATTGTACTGTAATTTGAAATAGCCGATGATGACGTCACCTGTAGGGAACCAATGAGAAGCGCCTTTCGTGGTCCGATGACTACGAGCGGATGCTATTGTTTTGTACCAGTGAGCTCTTATTGGTGCCCTACAGGTGACGTCACAACCTGGGCAGGAAGTGTATGGATTCAAAGAATTCAATATTTAGAGCAATTTTTTTCGGTTATAAATACGATTCAAAAAATTATCTTCTTTGACAGATAAAATAGGTTATAATTAATATTTGATATATGTCAAAAATGCACTGAAATCTCTACGATCTCATAGCGTTTTCGACTTATTGCCCTATCACTGCACTCATAGGAACTGAGTGTCAAAGTTATGTCCGTCTTACATTTGAGTGCAAAACTAGTGTGGTTTTTTGTCTTCGACTTATCCGCTTAATTGCACTTGAGTGCAAATTACCGCCACGGACTCTCTTCAGTGCATTTTTGACGTCTATAAAATAGTAACTATAACCTATTTTATTTGTCAGAGAAAATAATTTTTTGAGTTAAGAACTGGGTAGTGGGGTAGTATACATAGTAGCATGAAAGGTGCGGAAAGTGTAGTTGGAAAAACTGCGAATATCGTCATCTTCGGATGATGAGGAAATTGAAGCATATCTAGTTAAATTGCAAACAACGGCTGCAGGTGTCCCAAAAATACGAATACTTATTGAAGATGCTGTTCATAAGCTGACGGAAGAATAGATACAACAAGATACACATAAGTACTGCATAAGTATTTACCGATATAGATAGATATTCATTTTTAGTGCAAAAGCCATATTGCACAAAATGCTGTTAGTATTTATGTCGATAAATAGAATAAATGATTGAAAAAGGCGGATTCAAACTATTCAGATTCCAAAATGACATCAAACTGTCATCAGTTGGCTGACAGAACAGTTAACTTGAATTGCACTGAAATTTGGTGTATGTTCGGCTTACCAGTTCAGATTTATTGCACTTCTGGGCACCAGACGAGTTTTCAATGCGCACTGTAGTGCAATCGTGGTTAAAATCAGTGCAGTAAGTCGAAAACGCTATCAGAGTCTGTCGATAATTTGCAATTAAGCGGATAAGTCGAAAGCAAAAAACTCTTATAAAAAACTAGACTAGTTTTTCACTCAATTGTAAAACGTCATAATAATTTTGACACTCAGTTCCTATTGGTGCAGTGATAGGGCAATAAGTCGAAAACGCTGTCAGTGTCCACGACTCTTGACGTTCTGTCTGGTGGCATCTCAACTCACACCGCAAGTTGTCAAGTATCGTGGTGTGTTTCATGTAACTATCAAGGGGTGGGATATTCTGTAGTAACTCCAATGTTGCAGTTGGTCTACTCTTCATGGCGCCCGCTATGCCCACATACGCAGCCCGCTGCACTTTTGTGACCGCTTAGGCTCAGTTTCACAATCAGTGGTCACTCTGACGGTTTGCTAACCTCGACCTGCGAGTTAACTCGAACAATCGAACACCTCTTTTTTCACAACCAAAAATGACGTAGGGTTAACTGACCATGAGTTGTATTTTATTTTCAGCGGTTGGTGATACTGTGTCCGTAATATTTAAAAATCTTCTTCTTCTTATTTCCTTTGTTAGGTATTTCGTGCTGGTATTTTGTGTTTTTCTGACAAGATTGTCAAAGGATGAGTTCGTTGAGTTGTCAGTTCAATGCGATTTCCAACCTCACTTTGGTTTTTTCTACTGACGTTTTTTCATTTCATTCGCATTATTTGGTGTTTGGCATAGATAAAAGATTTTTAGATTGGGTTGGTGTTTAGACTGTCGCACAGGGCATTGTAGTTGTTTCTGGAGCCTTTTTCAAACAATAGCCGTGCATGTACCCGTGTGTCAGCATGGAATAACCAAAAAGAGCGAACAACTTTTCAGAAGATGAAGAATATCTGTTCATTTCGTTAGTAGAAAAGCACAGGCATGTAATAGAATGTAAAACAAAAGGTGCAACAACATGGCGCGAAAAAGACAGCGATAGGGAAAGATAGGAGAAGAATTTAATTGCAAAGGTGCAAATAATAGCCGCAGATCTATAAAGGTGCTGGAAGAAAAATACAAAAATTTAAAAAGACCAAGGAGTCATCATATTCCTCAAAATAATTGACTCTAGGTCGAAATATTCTTGGTCTCATTGCTTCTTCATCACCGCTATACGCATTTACATCATAACCATCCATTTCAAATAAAAAGAACGATGGAAAGCGTTAAGGTAAACGATAAAATATCAAACGCTTAGCAAGTAGCAAAACCAAAGTGACGTAACCTAATGCGCATGCTTCATCGCAAACCTGGGGTTAACTCAAGACTTTCTTGGGGTCAAGTTAACTCAGAGTTAACATCAAGTAAAACCGAAAACCACCATTTGTGAAACCTGACATCTAGGGTTAATCTCCGGTCAACACACAACCATTGTGAAACCGGCCCTTAGATGCTGTACTTTAATGAACCTTAGGCCACCACACAAAAGCTCTGTAAAACATCGTGGGTCCTATTACCCTGGTGGGTCTTTGTTGCTACACTTGCCTTACCTATATTTTATAAATGGATGTTCGGTATTCGTTCACTTTCCTGCATCTGATCGTAGCTTATACATTTCCTTGATCCACCTGTCACTTACAGCGCATCACTGTACCTAATCACCAGCAATGATTTGCACACCTTTTGAGCGCATCCCTAAGGAAAGCCGCTGTCCTAATTGCGTCCCATCGTCCTGTGCGACAATCGAAAACAGTTACCACCGCCTGCCGAAGAAGAAATCCATTCGACGCGTCTGAAAAACTCCTTCTCACTCGATTTCCTTCCGCTCGAACTCCCGAAAATTTAAAGTTAATGACGTGTGTCCTCATCACGCAGAGGAGGGTGACAGTTTTCGGGATCTCGCCGCAGGGCCTGCTTGATAATATCTCTTCGCTCGTCGTTATTCAGATGTCACCGGCAGCAGCGCAACAGACTGCCAGCCGGGTGATTCAATTTTGGCAAAAACGAGCAATTTGCTTGATGACGTCATATTATGGAATTGAAGTGTTACAACAAGGGGGAGGGTATTCATGGTTGAACATACGATTTGGTGCGTAACCGATTCGTGAAATAAGGTTTACTAGCGCATTTTTTTAGTAGTGAAGGGGTTAGGGTTCAGTTCCCCTAATGGTTGCTGCTCGGCCTTAGGGCTTATAGTGCACTCCCGGTCAGGGATCAGACAGAGTCCCATCTTAAGTTCTTTTTCCACAAGAAAAGTGGGGTCAAGCCCGGTGAAAGCGTTGGCCAAGCGATTGTTCCACCGCGTCCAATCCACGGCGCATATCGTCCATTTAAATGGCTTCGTACACCAGACTTGATCCCACTTGATTTTTTCTTATGGGGTACAATGAAACAGAGAGTTTATTTCGACGTGTCAAATACACGCGAGGAGCTTATTAGTAAAATCATTAAGGTCGGAAATTAATTACGGAATGATAAAGCGATGATCTGTCGATCTACGCAACATGTGTCAGTAAGAGCAGCAGCATGTCTGCAACACTAAGGAGGACATTTCGAACAATGGTTGTAACATTTGCTTAAATGTCGTCACGACGAAGTATTTTGTTTTATTGCCCTCGCAACTGCTGGATGAGACAATAAAGGGTCATACTCAAACCATCATAGCTTCTAAACTACTTTACTTGTGGCGAAGATGTAGAGCTATTTTTTAGGAAAATCATCAAAAATGTAGGTTAACAGCTTAGATTTTTTGAACAAACTGAAATTGTAAAAAAACGCAAAAAATTACATTATGGGCCGGTTGTACAAATGCGGGTTTAACACGAGCTTTGTTAAGCTTGTAGTGAGCAACTGGTCACTGTCAAAACCGATACCAAATTTAGAAATAGCCAAAGTAATCAAGACGTCTAGTGGTGGAATTTAGAACCCAATGTTGTATGTGTGCCCGTGGTAACCAGATCCTTTTAGCATGCATGTGTACCAACTCAGAGAGAATGAAATCAAAACACAGAAATGTTATATGGTTTTTTTTATTATTTGTTTCTTAACATTTGTTTTGTATTTATTAATCATGAGTGCTGAGTGTTATGGTTTATTACTTGATTCTTGTATTTATCAAATCATGAGTGCTTTGTATTTCATATATTTTACTGGTGAAGTATTTATATTGATATGTTGAAATATACGATTCAAAAATGTCTTAATAGTAGTGGTAAACTGGCTCGTGTTATTGATATTGTATAATAAAGAAATGGTTATAAACATTCACATACCACATACTAATTAAGTTAAATCACGATTCTAAGGTACTCAACAATCTGTAAGTAACATTCTGGTTCAGCAACCTCTTTCCTCTCATCAGTGCATCGTCACTTCCAAAGGCGATGCCTTTGAACTTACAGTAACAGTATGATCAGTATTCAATAAATCACGAACAAGATAGAAATTTTAGTCGCGTGTCATCGTCCACCCGTTCCTGGCTCTGCTTAAACTTTTTGGCCCACCTCATAACTTGTACATAGAAAGCTGTCGTATCCTTGTAAGCTTACTTAAGCAGTGAGTGCGTTTGGGTAGTGATTTTTTTGAGATTTGAGCAAAATTTCAACGTCCAACGTTGTTCGAATCAACCGTCGCATCGTAACGAGGTTTCAAAACAAAGGTGCACTTTGATGCGGTAACCTAGGAGGGGTCTCATTGTATCTAGTGACTCAAACCGTTTTCAGTCGTAGCAATGGAGATCATCGCGGTTACGCCGTTCGCACGAATTTTGAGAATGGTCGTTCTTTCATAATCACTCTGCGAAAATTCCGACGCCACTTCAACATTCCACGCCATGATCCCGTTCCACACCGCAATGTTATCGCCAATTGGGTTCGTGCGTTGGAAGAAACTGGTTGAACAAAAAGGCCTAGAGGTACGGGAAGACCCAAAACAGTAAGAACTCCCGAAAATGTTACTGTAGTGAGAGCAGCTGTTGAACAATCACCAACACGCTCTACCCGGAAACATGCAACTGCATTAAACATGTCCCACCGCTCTGTAAGGAGGATCTTGCATAAAGATTTACTCTTCCATCCCTACAAGATATGGTGGTTCAAAAGTTGATGCCTCCAGACTTTGAGAACCACGTGCATTGCGCCCAAAAGATGTTAGACAGTAGACGCAACTGAAATTTTTTGAAGTCGCCTACATCAGTGCATCGCTGTCAGAGGACATCATCTTGCTGATGTGGTCTTTAAAACTTGAGTCAAAAAGTGGTGTGTAGTACTGACACGAGCAGAATAAATCACTTGTTCATAAGTTGTACCATTTTTTTTAATAGCTCTTCAAAACTGCACTGTTTGTTTTGCCGCATCCTGTATTTCATGACTTTTGGTATGTAAAATCCTGACCTATTTAGTTGGTGGTATGAGGTAAATCTTATTAACTCCTAAATGTCAAAATATGACTGTCATGACTTTCTCCAGCTTCCCCAACTCTCTTCATCACCTATGATGGATTACTAGATACGGAATATTTTTATTACTTTTTCTCTCTGTACATTTTATGTGCTGTCGCGGACTCGATTTTGTAAATGCGATTGCATGGTACAGTATAGTATAGTCGGAAAAGAGCTCCAACTTTTCATGGAAGTGCAAGACGCCACTGAATTTTCTGATTTTCCTTACAATAACCTTGTTCCGTAATTGATGATGTCTCAATGCTAATAATGCTACGTACTACAATTATTTCCCATAATACCAAGAAAATAAATTCTCGTTTACTGGAAGCTATAATTTCTATGTCTCTGAGTATACTCGCCTGTTATAAAAAAACCCGCATAAATCGATAGAGCTTCTGATTGGAGGAAACGTTGGTATTATTCGAAAAGCACCGACGACAAACAAGATACTTGAACGATTAGGAAGCTTTCAGTCGATCGAGAGAGTTTCCTTTTTCTTCCTACTCCAGGAAATGCTCTGAGTGCAGAACGACGTCGACCCAGTCGGTTGAACGACCATTTTTTCATGTCGACGAGACTGCTGTGTTTGTCTGCGTTACAGATTTCCAGGGCAGATTATATTATACGTTGTCGTAGGCCAGTCAACGAGGAAACGGGAAACTTCATTGGTACCAGCGATTAAAGCAGATTCAAAGATAAAATTGATAAAAATTGTAAATGCTCTTCTGTAGAAATCTGCATTGTGGAATCTTGGTGCAACAAGGCATATCTATCATCTAATGCATGTTTGCATCAATTTGGATGCAAATCCTCAAAGTAAGTTATTATATTTTTATATATCTGTGAAAACAGGCTTTACCAAGGAAGCCTTCATTTTGAAAGCGGTTTCACATTCTGAAGATTGGTAGTTGTAAAGCTTTCTTTCTTTTTTTTTGCGTCAGAAATGTTAAGGGTAATTAAATTTATTCCTCTAAGTTTTAATACCCGTTCTTTTATTAATGTCAAGACGTTCGCTAGAAGAAGGAAACTGGACGAATATATTGGGCCGGTCTTCTTTGGAACATCATACGAACTTTCCCAATCATCAGTAAAATATCGAAGCTAAGTTGGAGACCTGTAGAACATAAAATCAGTAAGGCACGTGTTTCGTTATGGGCATGTAGAAGGGTTGTGAGAATGAATTGGGGGTTGACTCCCAAGTCTATATTACAACCGCAAGGCCGTCCTTATTGTATGGATAACTAGTTTGGTGGTCATGGGTAAGGATGGAAATAATTAAAGCAAAGCTAAATAAAATTCGACGCTTGGCTTGAGTAAGTATAATAAGTGCAGTGCGCACGACTCCGTTGAGCACGCTACAAGCACTGCTGAATCTCAACCACTGGACTTGGTGGTTCAAGGGGAAGCAAGGGCGCCTGCGTTCCGATTTTGGAGTCAGTGCAGTTGGTTCTTTGTGAATCCTAGCAGGAAACACGATCATCCTCTTGGAACTGCAAAGGGATGACCCTATCCTGCATATGAGCAATAATTTCTCCTACATATTGCTTTGACTGCAAATTTATGGTGAAGTATCCTACAAGGAAAGAGTAAGGGCCAAGCGGCAGGCAGCCTTTTGAGGAAGGAGGGTCAGTGTAGTACATAAACGGTTCACTTATCGACGAAGGCTGAGGTCTGTTGGTCAAAAACAAAGCTTTTACTGGATACAACACCATATTGTAAGGGCAAATATATGGGATTTTAGGTTTTGTCGTTTGCATTCATGAAACTCAAGAGCCTAGGTGGTGCAGGCAGCATTAAAAGCATTGAAGCATTGAGTGCTTGTAGGTTTGGGTAAGGAGAGGTGTTTAAGGGACCGCTTGTAGGCCTGAACACTGGAGATTCTGGTCACCAGTAAGCCTTTCGTTCATTCATTCAGAAGTCCGAAACCAAATAGGAAACTGTTTTAAGCTCATTCGAATCTCTTCGTTTACGGAAAGTATTTATACATTTTGTGCTCGAAAAGAAATACCTTCTTACGCTATCACATATCGACGATTTCTTCGCGACCTTAGTCTTTGATTCAATCTGTGGTCTTCTTCAAGGTCAAACTGATTGTGTTTATACATCAGTGAATAAAACCATAATTTTTATGGCACTATGCAGTGCTGCCTACACTGCGATATGGACTGCGATATGGTTTGGCGGTTTTCACAAGATCTATTGAATATACAATATTGTATCTTTTGTGGCTATCACATCATTAAAACTCATGATTTTATTGTGAATTTTTACTAAGAAAATGTTTAATGATAATGCAGCGATGGAGAAGCATATCTCAAATAAGAAAAACTAGTTGTTGTTGCTCTGATAGTTGCAGCTTGTGTTGCTCATACAATAAGATGAGATGCCCTATCACAGCATATTCAATAGATAGTGGATATGTTCCTTGTTTCCTCACAGGTGAAAATGCAGCTCTAGAAACAAAATTAAGATTAGATTGCCTTAACGGACAAATAAAATATGGATGGATCTGCATTTCAAACAGTTCAAACTCAAAAACAAGATGTTTCTACTCACTCCTTGCATTGTTTCAGATTTTTTGAGATTTGTGCTAAGCATAGGTCGCAAAAACAATTAATGGGGTTTTATGATTTGTTTGTTGTGATTAGACGTTAGGCGACAGAATTCAACAACCACATAGGTGTGCATTTGTGTATGAAGCATGCATGATATGATGATGATTTTATGGTTGGCAATACCAAATGTGACGTCAAATTGACCAAAAATTAGAACAGGCATGAAGAAATCCTTGATGAAATCCGTGACCTTATTTGAAATGAAGTTTCTGTCATATATTTGTCAAATTTGACACTAACTGAATCAATGATTAAAAGCGTGGATTTTTTGTTGACATAAAACGGCTATATTGCATTTGACTGATCTATAGCCGCGATTTCCAGAGAAGATAATACATTGTGACGGTGTTCGTGTTTACCTCACCGTATTCTATTTGTTTTCGTGTTTATATATTCCCTACACATTTATCTTTTGAGGATAATCTTCGGTAGTTTTTCCGCTTGAATTGTCAGGATGTTGTTGGTAGACGGTTGTTTCACTTTGGGCATTTTTGTGGATCTCTGTGTAAGTTAACTTAACAGTTCGATATAATCAGTGGTTCGGAAAGAAAGTAAAACATAAACGCGGTGACCAGTTCTAGGTATATAAAGTCGGTTTCTCATGAACTGCCTGTGAGATACACAAAGTACAGAAAGAAAGGGACTTTACTTGAGATTTTTAGGAATGATTGTAAAATAAGGGGTCTAGCCATACAACTCGGCAACCACCTTCCAGCATAAATGAGTGAATGAAAGGATGATTGAGTCTTTCTGGTGACTGGAACCACCAGTATATAGGACTACAATCGGGCCCTTATGCACCTCTTCTTATCTTAATATCAGCAGGTTTCTATACCTGATACTTTTAAACGGGTCACATAAACAGTGCTCGGATACTCAAATTAAACGCTCAGGTACCGGCTTTGGTAGATCGATGGCGAACCAATACTTTTTCAAAGTACTGCTTCCCAATATCTATATGTTGCTGCTACTAGTACGAGTTTTGCCAGCTAGGCACTAACAGGCAACTTCATTTTTTCGTCTGAGACCTAAATTACACTGACGAGCTTTAATAAAAGCGAAACGACGTCGTCTGTGATTGGTTTCGGATGAATGAATGAAATTGCTACTCTTTAATTGAGTTACGTTGCTTTTTAGCATAAACCGAATGTCGGGAGTGTTAAATGAGTGTTCCACAAAAAAAAGTCTGTTTGTTGTCGTATCCGCAGGTTTCTGTACCTGATGCTTTTAAACAAGTCACATAAACAGTGCTCGGATACTCAAATTAAACGCTCAGTTACCGGCTTTGGTAGATAGATGGCGAACTAATACTTTTTCAAAGTACAATCCCAATATGTGTATGTTGCTCCTCTTCTTATCCTAGTTCTCAAATTCGGATCCCATCGCAAAGGTGAGGATGGCCTTGGGTCCTGCCCATCCTTAGCCATCTTATGCCTAGTATAGTCTACCTGAGATTCTCAAGGGCTTCTTAGCGACACAGAATGTGTGCCAAGGACTCTTCCTCCTTGTTACAGCGTGGACATGTCGGGTATGTTGATTAAGGGTACTGAGGTAGAGAAACGTTAGTAAGAAATTTATATTTCAACAGATGTAGTTTTAATTATGAACATACGAAGCAAGGCGCATCAGAGTGATAATAAAGGCACGACTTTTAGAAAGGCCCATGATAGATATTTGACAGTACATATAAAAATGTATTTTTTTTTTATTTTTAAGGCACCTTTGAACCGTCAACGTTTCCAAAACTTCGTATAGCTAGTATTAGCCTAAACAAATAATATTGTCACGACGCCCTGTTTTTCTTCACACTAGGAATCAAACAGGACGTAACTTTCACCGTTTTACTTTACAACTCAATACAGTATCTCTTAACCTTATCTCAGTTACAACTCAGCTCAACTGAACTACCACGCTACCCGCCTTATATACACTTCATCGAACCATCTAGAGAATTCGATGACATTCTAGAAAACTCTAGACGATTCAAAACATCTAACCTGACACTTTGAATTTACATCATACATGACAACCAACACACAATACACGAATACAATAATATACAGTATGTTACATTATTATCTTTTAAACTAGTTCTATAATTGCCTATCTAATATTCTATTAATCTCATATCGTATACATAGTAGAGAATTATAATTTTGGGGGTGTAAATTAGAGCAAATATTATATTGTGTCGCCCAATGAGGTATTTGTTTTTGGTCACGTGACGTCCGATTCAAAAATGATAATGGGACACCCTGTATACTTATGACTTTTTGTGTTGCTCCCGATAAAACAATTCCAACAAACTAGCATACTTAGGGTCTAAAGTGATTAATTCAAGAGCTACGGGTACTTGAAGGACTGTACCACTACCATTATAAAACACTACCAAAATAATTTAACTGTAGGGATACATGTTATAATCGATGGTAGTGGTACCATCCTTTAAGTACCTGTAGCTCTTGAATCAATCACTTTAGACCCCAAGTGTGCTAGTTTGTTGGAATTGCTTTATCGAGAGGAGCACAAAAGGTCACAACTATACAGGGTATCCCATTAAAAAATTGGACGGAATCGGACGTCGCGTAATCAAAAAGAAACATCTCATTGGCTGGTACAATAATAAGAAAAGATACTATATTTGCTCTAATTTACACCCCCAAAATTATAATTCGCTACTACTGCCCAGTTCCGATATATTGCTTGTCTTAATCGTCGTGGGACACCCTGTGTATTGTTAGTAGAGTATCGCTGTTTTCTTAGCTTCACTTGTTTTCCACTCTAGGTTATCCCCTAGAAACCCCCAACCATTTCCTTCAAAATATCTAATTTCTGAAACTGATCCTATGGATGTCTTTCTTATTTTACGCCCAATCATCAAAATCACATATAATGTACAAAAGTTTCCTTCAGGTTATACGGTATCCACTCTTAATATCAATTCCAAATGTGTAAATTAAAACAAACTCATCTAAACAGGCTCTTAACGTAACAGAGAGGAATACAAATAAACACCGAGCTCTGTTACATGGTGTTAATTAAGAGGTATTTATTTTTCGGAGCATTATATTCATCAAATTTCTCGTACTTCCTGTTTACAACTAATTTTTCTGATGTATTTTTGGCAGAATCGTTTACACTTTAGTTCAGTGAACTGAGAGGTCGGTTGAAACCTGCCAGATCTTACGAGTAAGAGGATCGGCTGAACGATATAGAGCTTTGGCACGTGCTTGGAGATGATTTGTTTTTGGATTGAAACTGAATACTCCCAATTTCTCGATCCTCGCTGTTTGATGTTTTGTTGTCATATTAGTATTATAGAAGAAACGTTGGAATATCTTTAATAAAACTGTATTAAGTTCTGTGAACTATTTTTTCATTTCATTTATTTGTAAAAGTGTATTACCAATACTGCCACCCTCGAAGGTTACCCTTTATATGTATTTGGAGTTGTTTGAGTATAAAATTACTCCCGCAATAGCTAAAGATTAAGGAAACAATCAGTTTGGGAAACTGTACGTCAATTTATAGGGGAAACCTCATTCTATAAAAAGTAGGAAAGAAGTTACTCGAGTAAATTCAAACGCCACTCTCACTGTGAAATGGGAAGCGATTCTGACAAAACTGGATTTTTCCGGAACTAGTTTTTTCATGCTGATTCCGAATCTGCATTTAGTTTTTCTCTAGGACCTGTAGTTTTGGCTATCTTTTGCATAAGGACAGACGGACGGATCGACAGACAGAGGCTCTGCATAAGCTCTCTTCAGTGAGAGCTAAAATTGTGAAAACCACAACTGAAATCACAAGGTATACAAACCTTTTCAAGGCCCCGTTTAAAGCACTAGAATCGATTGGCTATACACCCAGAGCAGTATCGAGTTCCAAGATGCTATTGATAACATAGGGAACAGAAACAACATCTACCTAGTATTTATTCTGGGTCATGCTAGACATAAAGGAAACAAAGCAGTTGATCTTTTACTTCCTACACCGATAGGTGAAGGGAGTATTGGGATCGCAACAATTTTCGATTTTGAGATAATACGCTTTTTGGGCGTTATATGATATCTACATAACGAAAATCTACGTCACTCATTTTCGTCGGTCTGCCTGGCTGTCTGTCAGTCGGGCTGTCTGTTGGTGTTTTTCTAGCCTCGTAATCTCAGTAACTGCTGCATGGATTGCGATGAAATTTGGACAGCAATATTCTGTGGGGTGGTAGTAAGTTAGGTTAGCCGCTATATAATTTTGAAAATCGCTGCATAGGCGGCAAAAAAGCAAACAAAACCAAATATTTCTCAAACTTCGTTTTTAGGCGTTTTAGAGGTCCTTGATAATCTTCTACTTTTTTGGGTGAGAGTATAATTGGGGTAATTGGGGGGTGGGAGGTTGTAGGTCTGAAAAATTTGTTGTATTCATAATAGGCTGTTCATTGATCTGTGAAATAAAGACCTAGCGGCATAATACAGTTTTTTAGGTCCATCGGAGCATTGCTTTATTTATTACAGAAACCAAGGGAGTTGGAATTTTCTAATGTATTGCTTTAGATTGTTCTTTATTGTATAACTTGGAAATTATTGAATTGATGTTCATTAAATTTTGACACAGTAATATTGAGTGGCGAGGATGGAAACACGTATTGTTTTTAGAAATCATGTCAGTGGCCTTACATAGTAGTCAAGAAATAAAAAATACAAAAACATCTCAAACTTCAAAGCATCTAAAAGTTGAGCCAGCTAGGAGTTCCTTTGTGTATCAGTAGTATCGCTGGAAAATAATAACCGATAATATTATGCTAAGGTATTCATAAGGGATCTAAATGAATGAAAAGGATTCACTGTTAAGGATGGGTAGGAAGAACCTTAAACCCTTAGTGAAACTGTACTCTGGCCACAGCAGAGGATGCCGAGTGAAGCCTGTACCTGGAGGATAAAGAAACGGCGGTATGTGTACTATAAATATGCCCAATCAATGGATTGAGTCAAGTATAAGTTGTTTAGTGACATACTGCTCTGGGCATATCATATGATCTGAAAGATACCCCAAAATAAACTTCTTTATGGAGGTGGACTTATTCTGCGGGAAATACGAATAAGCTTGAGCCACAATAGATCAAGGAATCGTGGTGGAGGGTTGTGTGGTTGCCAACTTACTTTAAACGTTCAACTGTACTTAGCTAACAATCTAAACTTATCTTTATGAGGTGATATTATATTTATTATAGAAATTAGTCAAAACAGAAATGTATAAATAGCTTATATGAACAAGAAAAACAAACTGTTGAAAATCTTGAAGACAGTAAAGTTTGGAGTATAACTGACTACAGTACGAATGAATAATAAATTACATTAATGTAATTACATTACACGACAATCGTTTTATTGTGGATTGCGTTGAAGATTTAATGACCAACCCTTCAAGAACCTCATTCAATTATTGGTTTTTATATAATCTGGTATTCATGAATTTATTGCTAATGCAAAATGCAAAATAGCGTTCGAGTCTAGAAATAGAACTTGTACTTGGGAACGTAAATTGATGAAAGAATCTAGGAATGTGGCAGGTACATAAAAACTATAGAAATCGTATGATACCTCTGCTTGCATCTTTGTAGAATTGTGAACGGTTAATAGTTTCCAGCAAATACCATTAGTTCAGCGTTCTACTAAAAAGTGATTAGATACGTATGGAAGCTGAAGTTACGTACATGCTACAAAGCAAAGTGAATAATCAAATAAGCCCCATTAAAGCAGCATGCAAACTACTACACTTCTAAATCCGAATAGAAGCTGTATAATTTGCATTCACTGCATGTACGTACAGGGTTTTCCATTAAATTGGCTGATATCGAGTGTGCATAACAAATCAAACATGTCAGATGCATTAGAGGCACAAAACTGGATACCCTTTTCCACATATGAACGAAATCTGAATCATAATCATTAATTTCATTGGTAGCATTAATGTCGATAGAGGATAAGCACACTCCGATTTTGCACCCGATCTTGGTCCAATCTAATCATAGCTATTATCAACAAAAACATACTTTATTTATCGTCACACAGTATACATATACAAGGTAGGGGTATAGATGAGCACATTTCAAAGACATTTTATTTATAGGCTTGTGCCCTAAACGTCCCTCATTTTTTTATAGCATTGCTCTTGTAATATTTTTAAGAATTTACAAAAATGGACATTTTCACCTGTGTACTTATTGAAATGTCTCTTAGTTTTCTTTTAATGTTTTTTTGATCTGTAGAGTATGCTGAAAATGGACATTTTCACCTATGTACTTATTGAAATGTATCTTAATTTTCTTTTAATGTTTTTTTGATCTGTAGAGTATGCTTTTTCACCTGACGTAATAACTAGTCTGAAATACTACCGAAATAATTAGTTGTGAGCTGACACTGTGATCAAATGCATTAAAAAAAAATGAGCGATGATATAATAATTTCAATTTCATGTAAAAAAATGTAAAAAAAGTTTTCCAAGTGCTTTTTAAAACTCCCCCATTTATTGTTTACAATGTATATGCGGCGTGTATCACCCAGCTATAATAACTTGTCAATAATAACGACATTAAGAATAAACGCAGTCAGGATTTATTCTTGAAATTCAGTGTTATAAATTTTGTTCAATGTGTGTACATCGTCGTCGGATTTCGACAATGGTGGTGCGGAGCTGCATCTGCTCTCTCATGGTCACAAAAGCTGCATCAATTGTGTGAACCAATTACTCCATGCCGTTAATCTCTAGTTCGTACACCACCATACATGGTGATCAAGTGGGGTCAAGTCAGGGAATCGTGGAGGCCATGCGTTGGGACCCAATCTTACAATCCCCGAGTGGGGGAATGTATTTTACAGAAACATATAAAAAATCAAGGTCATTTGGGGCATAGATCTGTTAATAGAATATCTTAGAACTGGGCTCATCTATACGCCCACAAAATTTGGCTAACCCTATGGCAAGCACTCTGTACACCGGGATTTGAACATGGGTTCCCCTTCATGCTAAGAAAATTCTGTAACCACTAAGCTAGATAATGCCTGATCAAGACATATTTAAAAAGGTAATAGAATCGAAATGTTTAGCGAGTTACTGGACTCTTCCTTTCAGTTCACAGGCATCATATTTCAACTTTTAATTACTACGTTTACACGTTTGCCCTAAAACACTCTTGTTAAAACCCATGTATAAACTCGGGTTAAAGCGATTTAAGGCGTTAAAACGGATTCACTCGATCCGTTTTAAAAATGGGGTTTAACGTGGCTTAAACTGGTTTGACATGCCGAATAAACAGAGAAAACGGTTTAACTTGTTCTAGATGCATGGTGCCAACGAACACTTACAAATTCAGAATACCTTTTGTGACATTCAAAGTAGATTTTTCTGACAATCTAACCGTTCACAACGACAACTTTAATAAAATACGATAAGAACGCCTCAAGAATCGAATTTTACACCACAAAACAGATACGGTTACTTACACTTTCACGCGGATACGCCTTTGCTAAAAAGTGAGGTTATTTTGACATTTTTGGCCTAACAAGTGATAGATTGGTAGCATTTTTATTCTGCTGATTTGAATCCCTTCGCAAAATTGCTGTATAAACCCTAAAGTAATGCGGTTTTAGTTGAATCGTTTCAAAATAAAAACGATTTAAGAAGCCGAGTAAAAGTAGTAATTGACCTATTCATTAACACGGTTTTATTATCTTGCAGTCTTCTAAAATCGGCAACATTTTTGTTGCCAACATCCGGATAGTTAACCAGAGAGTTAAAAGCTGCTTTCTGGAATTTTTATTAAACGATGTCACTTGTTTCAAATCAATATTTTTATCAAACACTTTGTACGTACTTTGATGAAGACTATTTAACAAGATGGACGGGTCAAGTGTGATGAATTATTACCATTTGTATACGCCTCTGGTTGAGATGTGATGATTAGTCATGTAGATCGAAATCGGTAATATGGGTCAAAATGCAGCTAAGTGTGTGTCAGCAGAACACGCAACAACCACACCAACGACGACCGTGTTTCGAGATGCAGAATGCATAATAATCATCAGTCTGTGTCTAAAAATGGTCAGATCTGAATCCCATTGGCGAAGAAAGGTCGATAAACTTGAATTTGTGTCGGTGCAGTTTCGACTCGAACGATATAGGCGTGACGCTAGAAGATTTTTTCTGTCTTTGCAGTGGTCATACATCCAGATTAAGTGTATATTCAGAGAAAAGAAAAACATTTTCAAATGCTGGAGAAAATGATTTCCACCTTACCCAATATGACAATCCTTGTTTGATAGTTTTCAGCAAATCACAGAAGTCACTAACAATTATAAAAATTCAACAAAGGATTTATTGCAGATTTCTATATTTTATTATTAATACAATTTTTTTTATTTCAGGTGAGTGCCTAGAAGCGTTTTCTAATTTTTTGAGGGTAAGTGTCCTTTTGTTTGACCCTATAGGAGCATATGAGATTCTAATCTTTTCTACATAAATGTGGTGGAGAGGCATGCCTATGTATAGAATATACAGGGTCCGGCACAAAATGATTCGTCAGTTTCTAGCATTTTATTACCAGTTGACATGTCCTGAATCTCATCAGTGGGTTGATTCTGTAACTTTCGCTATAGTAATGAAATCAGGCGAAAGCTAATCATTTACGAAAACGATTTTTGAAGGCATTCCATAACCAAAGTTTAACGCTTCGTTACGCTTTCGGCATGGAGCTCGATGACTCACGAGCATTCACGAGTTGGCTTAAATATCTCTGGATCAGACTCTGCAAGATCCAGCAATGTCGACCATTGCGAAGGATTAGTTTTTTCTCTTCGATTCACTGATTGTTAACTAAGTACACAAATAAATTTAAGCAAATTGTCACTTTGACATACAGCAATAATATGTCCGAGTCAGAGCGAAGACATTAATTTATGGAATACCGAAACGAGCGAGAGCGTTGGAAGAATGTCGCTATCGCTTCGCTTAGAGTTACAGAATTCACCCACAGGCACGATGTCCCCAGTGGACTGGGACATCGTGGACAACCGCGGTGCTTCGATCATTAGGATCTCATCAGGTAGACCCGGTAGTGCCAGGTATTAGGCTTACGAGAAAGCAGTGAAACAGCAGAAACAACTACTCCCAACGCAAATACACATACCGGCACTGAATTACACTATTGGCTCGAGTGCTTCATTTGGGGAACATAAAGAAAATGATATTCACTTTACCAAAGTGAGCTCAAAGATATCACAATTCTTGTTTGGAACATGTTTTGAATCGCATCAGGCACGATGTCCCTAGTCCAGAACTGCGGTGTTTCGATCTTTCGGATCTCATCAGGTGGACTTGGGTATTAGGCTGGTATGAAAGTAGTGAACTAACAGAAACAGCTACTCCTGGGCTTAAACTTTAGGCTATATTTTCCTTGAAGATTCGAGAGACATGTACGGTTGGAGAAGATCGGTAGCTACACCAAAAAATCCAGTACCGCAATATTTTGTACTATTGTGAGGTATCCGACTCATTAGAGACTGTTTATTTCAATGGGTATAATTTCACTTATGGGTCAATAAAACGCATGAATCAGACGCATAACCACTAGATAGGTTTTTGAAATTACATTAACCAAAGGTAGATCGTTTGATCACTGCAACGAATATAATCTGGAATATCTCTGATAGAAACATATATTAAAAACGTTAGAGATATTATACCCGGCAGTAATTTTATTATTTCCCTAAAAGTGAATCTCTCTTAATGGCCAGAAACATTTATTATACGACGCATAATGTCACATGTCGGATGTTGAGGACAGGACCATCCAGGGCCACAATGACATTGAAGAAGAAAACGAAACGTGGTTGATTTTTAATAGGTTTTAATTAATATTATAAAATGTACAATAAATGCCATTCAAATTTACATTCTAACAAAATATTAAGAAAAGAGATGAAAAGCTAAGGGAAATAAAAATAATTTAACACAAGTAAAAATCAGATTCATATGAGATTGTTCAGGTTGATAATAATTTCAGTCGTTCGTGTATTTAAAAACGACGACTCTACTTTTATTACATGTTTAACGCAGTTTGTGATATTTCTTTTTAAATTACTCCATATTAATTCCATCGGATTGAAAATACAAAAATAGGGTGGAAGTTTTAAAACTTCTCAACCACTACTTCGCGCCATTTCATCAACGATATCCTCTTTATCTAAGTTGTAACTTTTTACTAATTCCAATAACTGACTTTTTGTTTTAATTTCCGGTGAAATTGTGATATTTTGTTTTGCAAGAAATTCAATAATCTTAGCTTTCCTAAACGAAGTGTTAGGCATTTTTTTCAATATTGTCGAATTTCTACTTTTCTATTTTCCCTATTCTTTCTATTTCTTGAAGCACTGATTCCGTTTTCGGATTAATCATGATAATTTTCTACCTGAATCAAAGATAAGGCACTGTTTTAAGAAACTGACATTCCGTACAGCCCGACAATAGTATAAGTAAACATGTAAACATTTAGATAATTCGACATTGTATGGAAATGATAGCCTCTTATGTAGTGTAAGTTTTAGGGTTGTTTGATGTATACCCACGTATAGCTGTGCTTTTGGGAAATTAACTTTTGAGACATTAAAAGAGACGTTTACTATGCACATCAGATATGTATAAATTATTCATATACCAGCCGCTGGACTAAATTCGTTTGGGTTTCGCGGCACATAGTAGGCGACCCGTCGATTGTCTTTTGTTTAAACTTTTTTGTTGGTGCGCGTTTCTCTTAATGAGTATGAATGGGAGTCTGTACTCTCAAGAGGGAGACCGTTTCAGTCGAGATGGCGTAATTTGAGTTATTGCACTCGCCCGGGCTATTTTTGGAACGCTTACATGGCAACACGACACAGATGCTGCTGCGTGCACTTTTTGTGCACTATTGCGTGTATGGGAGTTTTAACAGCATAATTATGCACAGAGCGAGTTTTTAATATGGGCCTAATTTTCTGTATCGAAACGTGTAGGTGGATACGACGATACGTTTTTGAACAACGGAGTGGATAGGTTAATTTATTATTAAGGGTACTTCATTCAGCTGTAATGACGAGTTGCACTGTTACAAGTCGATCCTCTACTTTTTTTGAACCTTGAACGTATCCATTTTCTACGAGGTATATGGCGGTTCTTCTATCGTCTTAAGTGAAACTTGATAGAATGTTTTGGAAAAGTATAATGGAAACCTGCCTCTCATTTAAAAGTGTTTATGTTACTCTACATTTAGTAATAAAATCCTGGGGTACGGTCAAACGTCATATTTCGAAAAATATATAATTTCGAGTCGATGATTCGATGCTTAACTGTGTGTTAATCTTCAGGTAGTGACCGGTAACTACAATTAAAATTGAAATCATAAAGATCAAACTCCACTTCATAGAACTAATAAAACAATGTCAACATGGAAAACAAACAATATTCACAGTTTTACAAAACACATTTTTAAAATGAAAAAATAAAATGCACTGTATAAAGATAGATTGTGCAAATAGTAACTGTAGTAATTCAGATAAAAAATTGAAGCATAAACAAACAGAATAGCAGAGTTTCTTCTTATCAAGTTAGAATATTCAGTTTAACTCATAACGAAACAGACATTAACGACTAACTTCAAGAGAAAAAAGAATAGAGCCTGGAGCATTTTCGAGTGTTTTTTTTATAGTAAAGATAAGGATGGGCTGATGAGCTAAAATTGGTAGTGAAGATGACAGTTGAATTTATAAATACAAAAATCTAGAAATTTTTGCAATTGCGTAAAGACAAAAATAGATTTAAGGTTTTGCAGTTACCTGAAAAATTCATGGCGTCCTGTTTGTTTAATGCTTTATATAGAGGCAACTGCACTACCACATAATGAGTTTTATTCCTAGAATGGATAAAAACAATTATTCAAGAGCAAGTAGTCTTATACTATTGATCGAATAGTTGCTATATCCACCAACCTAGGTTAAACGAAACGCAGTATTGGCATATGAGAAACACTGTTGTATCTTCAATTGTCAATAATAGCACCTAATTTTGTTCACAGAAATTGATAGATGTTGCAATGATTCACAAAACAGTGTAATATGCTTATAATAACTGTAACCAATTCGAAGCAACTTTTTTACTATTACACTTTCTTAACTCAAAAGTATAGCTCATTGGCTTTGCAATTTTTGTAACCACTTTTATATTCACTTTCTTGTTTAAAAATGATAGCAAAGAATTATGTTACTCTGAATAATAGCTTTGAAGGCTAAAGCAGCAATTTAGATTCAGTATCCTGAGTATGCCACAAGTAATAGTGGGTGCTTATACAACATGCAAATATTTTGCATAAGCCTCAAGTTTAAATATCATGTAGGATATACTAGTGTGTTTGCCATTTTCTGACATTTGTTTATTACTCGTTATGTACAAATATGTTAATAAATTGATTTGTTTCCATTAAATGATAATATTAATTATACGTATTCCTTTAGACGTATGTAATCAGGGATATGGTAGTCGCTCAAAAGTATGTTATATTCCGCTTTGATCATTCATAATGTTCTAAATTGTCGGTGAGATGATTTCTTAGATTTTTTTAATCCACCTATTTTCATTTGTCTCATTTTTTTAATTACACTGAGAGAATGTCGCTCTTCGTAATAATTAACAAAGCTTCTTGTTAACTCTACTAATAAAAATGTATTGACATTTATTATAATATATCTCTTTTTAAGTTAGTGAACCTGTATAGAGGTGTTCTTCCTTAGTTCGATAGGAGAACCAACTATGAAAGACTCACTCAACATTAACAATCATGAAACTGGTTGAATAAGCGTCAAAAACTAAGTACCAATTAAGCTGACCAATTATTTCACGAAATTCTAAGTCCAAGGGATTTAAGAGTATCGTGGAGATATACTACTCGCAAGTGTAGTCCGACGAAGAAATATGGCAAGACTACAATAATAAACGAGCCAATTGGCCATAATTTTTGTATAAAAAATACAGAAGGTCAATAATGGGTGGAGTCTCCATGTTGACGAATGCACTCCTTTAGCCTACGCGGTATGCTCGTAATCCCGTTATTAGTAAACTCTAGAGGTACAATAATACAATAATAATAATACAATAATTTATTTTCCAGTTGACAAAATACATTGCGTTGGAATAGTCACAAAAAAAAGAGAAAAAGAGAAAAAATAATAACATAATATAGTACTAGGCGATGAAAATCAGCCTAAGAGAAACTCATCTAGCTTATAAATACATAGCTCTACTAGAAGCTTTTTTAAGTGTGTCTTAAATATCTTTGAATTAGTTGATTCTCTGACGTATGATGGTAGCTTATTATATAATCTTAATCCTAAGCAATCTGGAGAATTATATCCTACATTATATTTTCTATATGGCACGACCTCCCAAGCTGCTTAAATAGCATGTTCCAGTTCGACCAGCGTAGTCGGAGAATTGAATAAATAGCGAGGGTAGCTATATATAATTCGAGATATTTTGAAGGCCAAGGAAAGCACTCTAAGGTCAACTTCCTGTAGGAACCTTACCCACACCCTTACAATATATGGAAAGTGGTTCCACTACCTCACCCACATAACGTTGGGCCGTTATTGTTCTCATAGCACAAGTACAAGTAAAGGTGATTTGCTCTTAAATACAATGGCATCCCAAATCATCAAACCGATAGGACGGTGTCCATGGCGCTCAACAGCAAACTGGAGATTACGTCGTTTACCCCGTCGTCGTCTAACACGTTGTCGTCCATCGAATGCCCCCAGACAAAACCTGGACTCGTCAGAGACGGCCACTCATCATGCCATTGGCGGTATGCTTGGACCAATCTAACCATTGGCGACGATGATTTGCAGTGAGTGGAAGCAAAAGATGCGGATTATATGATCTTGAGCTCATCTCACGCAATATTTAGTACATGGTGCGGATTCGACGTGACCCCTCTATAGCTCCATATCAAGCGTCAGCAACAACTCGAGTGGATTGCCTTCTGTCTCGAAGGTAGATGAAGCACCTACCGGTCTGTAGTTCTCTTACGTGCTCCAGAAGCTCTAATTCGCTGCATTCGCCCTTCTTGATTCCATGCACGCCATGCTGCTAGAAGTGTAGCCTCGCTACGCCCCATGGGGCTGTCATCTTCTAGGAGGCATATTTGCACAACCAACTAGTCTCTCACCACATTTGCAACAGATACCATCGTCAAAAAGTCATGCTTAGTTTTACGCTTTCTGGAGGTGCTGTATTGATAAATAGCGTCTAAATGAACAACAAATACCTATGTACTAGAAGGGGTACTGCTGTTCACACATTTTTAATGCGAATATCCCTTCCTTTTTCTAGGTGTTCGAATTTCACGTCGATTAGTATATTTACATAAATGGTGGAAGTGCATATAACTTGTATACATATTATATAATATGGTGAATGCATGTACAGCTTGTTTTGCTAACTATACTAACACTGCTGTTAGTAATGCCAGCTACAGACGATCGCTTTAGCCGACAGTTTTCACTGAACATTATAAACTGTCAGTGAAAACTGACCTTCGTACTGTCTACATACGTTCAGTTTTAACTGCCGATGAATCAGTTTCCAAGATGTCAGATGATTCAGATGCCCTAGCTATATGTGGTCTTTTCTTAATTTTAAATAATGAGAAGAGGGAAAATAAACGTAAAGAATGTTGCAAAGACTGGTTAAGAAAAAGGGCTGCTTATTCGCATGTTAACTTATTAACAGAATTTAAAAGATTTCCAAAGGATTCCCACAACTATATCAGAATGAGTGAAGAATAAATACCTACATCGGCTATCTCTCGTAGCCCCCATTATTAATAATAACAAAATACGAGTAGAAGACCCCAGGTAACAGACCGTTGTCTCGGAACTTATGCAGATCACATACACACGTACAGTTTTGACTGAACAGTTCCTTCAGTTAAAATGATCGTTTCCGCAATATAACATCAGTTTTAACTGATGCTAAGAAAACTGTTAGTTTTTATAGAACACACGGTCAGTTTTCACTGACAGTTTATAGTGTTCAGTGAAAACTGTCAGTTAAAAGTGATCGTCTGTAGCCGGCATGCTTGGCGCCTGGATGTAGCCGTGGGAAATCATCAAAAGCCCCATGCCAGAAAAATAGCGGAAGGACTGCTTTCTTTGAAGAGAAATCAGTTTCGAGTCTCTGGTCTCCTTAGAGGACATTGTCGATTGAAGGAACACCTGAAGACAAAAGGGACATAAGCACCCTTCCATGTGGTTTGTGAGTGTAAAGCGCTAGGTCACAAGAGACAAGTCTTTGGAAAGTCTAGGCTAGAACCAATAGATTAATTTAACTTAGTACTAGAACCAGTAAATCTACTGCTAGAACTAAGACAGGGATCTATAGTGCTGGAATGGGTACCCTGCAAAATAGGAGTTATTATACAATAAGCCTAAGACTACAACATTAATGAGAAAAGTTTTTTGTCGGGCGACACCCAGAGAAAAATGTTTCGTTTGACCGAAAACGCCAAAAATAGGGGACCATTATAGGTAGTTTTTTTTATATCTTATATACCGAGGTTCTTTGTAACATTTGTTAGCTTCCTTGGAAGCTTTGAGGTAACGAATTGTTTTAATGCCGGGAGGATCAGTTGGCTTAAAAGCCATTTGATTGTTTTTTGAAGTTTGTAGACAATACGCTTCGAAAAGTCTCTTTCGGTCTTCCATTGTTTATACAATTTTTGAGTACAATGTTTCGATTGATCTACCACCTTCAGTTGACCTGAAGATGACTTTAGATAATAGATCAATCAAAGCATTGTACTTAAAAAATGTATAGACAATGGAAGTCCGCAACAGACCTTTTGAAAGTCTTTTGACGTCACTACTAAATACTTAGAGGGAAACTGCTTATAAGAAGTTACATGTCCGAAATAGAAAAATTGTAGTATTCACAAATTTTCACAGATAAATTATGTTGAGTAAGATTATTTACTGTGCTCATTACAAATACAGTCGTTGATAGCTCTATAGCATCATCAGTATTCGGGCAAAGTGGCTATATCAGGCTAACGATATCCATAAAATCCACCATTAATCGGCCACAGGTTCAATAAACGTCCTGGAACAGTCCGGGCTTAAAAAGATCGTAAAGTTTACCAAGTCCCCCGGGTTCGGATCTGAATTTAAAATTAGAATGCGATACACACGATGCGGACCCGATGAAAAAAGGCGATACGGGTATAATAAAAGGTCGCATTCTAATTTCAAAAGTATATATAGGATGGGGTGAAATTGGAAAAGTTTCCAAACTAGTCACTGGAAATAATGCGCATATACGAAGCAGCTGTTAAGACAAACATAAAAGGGAAGCTCTTGGGGTATTGTACAGAGTGCTGAAAAGTTCGTGTAACCTATTCTAAAAATTGTGTAAAAATATGGTGACTAGTGACTTGACTCGGTGTTTTACACATATTTTCAATAATAATAAATTTCACAAAAATAGCAACTCCCAAACAGTTGGATACAATGCCTCGTCGCTACGTCCACAAGCAAAGATAGTAAGACAGATAAACGTGAATAGATCTTAAAAGTTAAGACCAATTTCAACAGTAAAATAAAGCAAAATAAGATGGTATAACAACAAGGTTAACAAACAAAAAATACATAAACCTATTTAACATGCGCATACCATACCTATTGTCAGTGTTGCCTTAGATGTTTGATGGTGTCCGTCGTTTTAGATGCACTTATGCATCCATTCACGCGTGGATAAACCTGCCAGTTTGAGCATCTAGAGCAACACTGAAAAGAGGTATAGTATACGCGTGTGAGTTGGGTTTATGTATTTTATCTGTTAACTTTGTTGTTATACCACGTTATTTTGCTTTATTTTGCTGTTAACTAGCCTTAATTTTTAAGATCTATTTACATAGATTTTTTGTTACTATGTTTGCTTGTTGAGTTCATACAGGGTGTCCCACGACGAATAAGACAAGCAATATATCGGAACTTGTGCAGTAGTAGCGAATTATAATTTTGGGGGTGTAAATCAGAGCAAATGTAGTATCTGTTCCTATCACTGTGTCACCCAATGAGGTATTTGGATTTGATCACGTGACGTCCGATTCAAAATTTTGAATGGGATACTCTTTATATTTGTGACTTTTTGTGTTCCTCTCGATAAAACAATTCCAACAAACTAGCACACATGAGGTCTAAAGTGATTAATTTAAGAGCTACATGTACATACAGGATGGTAGCACTACCACTGATTATAAGATGTACCCCTACAGTTAAATCATTTTGGTAGTGTTTCATAATGGTATTGGTACAGTTCTTTAAGTACCTGTAGCTGTTGAATTAATCAGTTTAGACCCCAAGTGTGTAGTTTGTTGGGATTGTTTTATCGGGAAGAATACAAAAAGTCACAAATGTACAGGGTGTCCCATTAACATTTTTGAATCTGACGTCACGTGACCAAAAACAAATACCTCATTGGGTGACACAATAATAAGAAAGGAGACTATATTTGCTCTAATTTACACCACCAAAATTATAATTCGCTACTACTGCCGAGTTCCGTTATATTGCTCGTCTTAAGCGTCGTGGGACACCCTGTATAACACTTTATGATCAGCTCAAATTGACTTTTAATGATCATAAAAATAATAATCAGTTTTATACTGTAACTTATTTTTAATCGTTTCTTTTAAAAGTTCCATTATTATGAAAGTTAAATACAGCACTTTTTGGCGACTACTACGCCATCTGGTGGTTATTTTAGAAAGTCAAAATATGATTTCTAGTATTATTAGTATTATGAGTATTATCTATAGAATGATTACTAAAACGATGTGACGAAGGCTATATTCCTATAGGGCAGCAATTCTTTCTGAATCTCACAGCACACTTGTCATAATACTTGTTTTATTGATATCTCCAGTTTCAAAATAGATACGAAGTTGAATCCTGCACTGACTTTTCCTCCTCTATATATTTGTGTTAAAATATATATATCATACTATTTAAAATTTTCGTAATCATGCATAATAATTGTTATGATGTCAAATACCGCCCTGTGGCTACTAAGTCAAGATACACTTGGACAATTTTTATACAACAGATTATTAGGTAAGAATAGCTCTTTCAAAAGAGACCTAGCTTGCTTAATTCTGTCAACTTATACCAAAGTTATGGCCATTTTAAAAAAACTTTTTTGATGTTCCTCCGCTACTACATTTTACAAGATAGAGCAAAAAAAACTATTAACAAAAAAAAATCAGAAATTGTCCTGTCTACATGATGGTAGAGTTTATAATATACCTTTACTTGCATATTTTTTGATAAAAAGCCGTTTTTCTGATTTTTCGTAACAGTTGCGCCCCCTAGCTGCCACTTGCGGAATTTGAAAATAATTTCCAGCGATTTCTCCTAGCCGATTTACCTAATAATATTCACCCTGTACAGATCAGTAGGCGTTGTTCATGACTCACGCCTGGATGGTTTCTCGATGATAATCAATAACAAACTTATCCTCAGTTCTCTTTCCAATACAGCCAAATTAACCAAGGAACCTTGTCGAAGTTGTGCCAGAACGCTCGAAAGCCCTTCTTCCTTTTTTGTTCAATTAGGTTCAATTATAATATTTTAACAAGTTCCCAGAAACACTTTCTCGTTTTTTTTTCTTGCGAGTCTTAACAAAGTTTAATGCTGAAAACTTCGGATTAATTATATTTGCATAGAGAAGGCGAGTGTTTGAACGGACAGAAATTTAAAAGAATTAAATGGAGTAAGAGAGAACACTTGGTAAATTTGTTCTGTACTAAACGGCGCGGCGCCTTTTGAGGTATGTGTACTTTACATTACTTTCAGAAAAAGTGGCTCAAATGCAGAGCCAGTATTTTGATCAGTCTAATAAGAAACTCAATGGAGGTTGTGTGGAGGATCTCCCATACAATTACTAAGGTTTAATCTTTATTTTTTTTTATATAAAAGTGTAATTCCTGTATAAAAAAATACATATTTTTTATTTTTTAATAAAATTCTGAAAACTATAGGCTTTTATCTTTCATTAAATAGTTTTTACGACACCATCTTCTGGAACGAACAAAAAGTTCTTTACAGAACATGTTTGTAACTCGGTATACCAGTCTTAACCTGTTGCTAAGGCTAAACGCTAAGCTTCTACTAAAACTTCTGCCTATTCCTTGAAATAGGTAGAGAATTCTCTAAAATTCAGAGAAAAATTCATAACTCGGAAACTACAAAAAGTTGCATAACACATATGGGGGTGATTCAGATACTTCTAGGTGTGCTCTATCTCTGGACTTCCGCTTGACACTATTTTTTGGGACACCCTGTATAAAATTACAGAATTGCCCATTACATGAAATGAGCAACGCTTCTGCCTAATTCTGTCAAAAACTTGCCGAATACGTGAAATCGGAAATTACGCAGATCCGGCGTAACATATACAACGTTGTTTTGTTCTGAAGAGATACCGTAATATTCGATTTTTGTTGTAGTTATTAATGCTAGTTGTATTTTGGCTGTCTGAGTTCTCAATTACATGCAGTTTTATTATGATATTTTATGTATAGGATTAGCCCAATATTATTGGATAGTATATTACTATTAGTCTGCGTACATTACTGTGACACAAAATATTAGAATAGTATATTGCTCAACGAGCGGTAATCACAGCAATAACTCACACAGTTGAAGTTTATAGCGGGTTATTCACATTATTCGATAAGAAGCATTGTGGCTAAAGTATCTGAGGAGACAGATTAAAATAATTTCGAATGGATGGGCATCCATTAAGGCTACATTTTTAAAATATTTTCATGTTATGCAGGGTGTCCCCCAAAACACGAAACGAATCAAAGTTTTATGTTTTAAAATGGAACACCCTATATATGATTGCATATTAGGATTCCTTGGTCAATTCTAGTGTGACTTTATGTATCACACATGGGGCTTAAAGTGAAATGTTAGGTGTAAATCACCATTTTTTGTATAAGTAGATCTCGGAAGAAAATTGAATATCGCAGTGATTATTCAATTCAAAAGACTGTGACTTTACCGCATGACTAAGCATGAAATGTATCAGCTCAGATTGGACAGTGAAATTTGAATTACGTTTGTGCTTGGAGAAATCGGTTGTTTAATTGAGGAAACTTCAATCAGATGACTTGATTTTTGCAAATGGCCTAATTGTTTTCATATGATAATAATAATAATAATAATAATAATCGTCTTTATTGTTAAGTAATTACAGATAATACACCTTGTATATGTCAGGTGTCTAAATGACTGGCAGCAGAATGGCGAGATTTAGCTAAAAAGCTACTCTTACACCTAACCATTTGCCGCTGTCGATGGAAAACGAAAGAGCATTGGTATATATAAGAATGAAAAAAAAAATATATAGTCATAGATTCCAGAAACTATCGCTTATACATGTACACAAACAGACACAATTATAGGAAAATAAAAATAAAGACAAAGACAAAGATCGGAAGTACGAGTGAGAGCGAGAGAGAGAGAGGAGTTTAGAGCAGAAACATGATATGTTTAATATATTTCCTAAAATTAAAAAGTGACATATCTTTTGAAAAAGAATCAATACTATTATACAAAGAAACAGCATTATAGCTAAAGCTTCTTGTAAAGAGCGACGTTGTGTGTCGAGGCATTGTAAGGGTAGAAGCTTTACGAATTGCCCTATCATGCACATTAAACCGGAAAATCAATTTTTCTCTGAGGTATATGGGTATTCCAGATTTTATCAGTTTATGAATGAAAATTAGATAGTGGGATTTAACCAAGTATGGCATCCGAAGCCAGCGGATAATTTTATAGTAGTTTGATACATGGCCAAACTTCCTTAAATTGAAAATGAACCGGATACAGTGATTTTGAACAACTGATATTCTCTCTCTTGTAGCATAGTCCAAACAAGGGTAGTACACTATGTTGCAATATGCAAAGACTGATATGACAAGGGATTCGCACAGCTTCTTCCTTACCTTGAAGTTCAACAATGATTTATTCGCATACAGCAATCTTAACCGTACATAGCTTTTCTGTAAGAGACTAGAAACATGTCTGCGGAACCTTAGCTTATCATCTATGAATACCCCAAGGCACTTTATATTCTCAGAATAAGGTAATTGTTCGTTATTCACTTTAAGTGTCAAATTTTTTGTGATGGCCTGCCTATTGTTATCACTGCAGAACAACATTGCCGTAGATTTTTTGCTGTTTATGAGCAGGTTATGTCGCTTAGAATATGAGCATAAGCTTTCAATATCACCATTTATCTCTAGCGTAGCCTCATTTACGTTATCATGGTCAAAAAAGTAAAGAAGCTGCGTATCGTCAGCATAAGACTGAATCACCGAAAATTTGACAGTAGAGTTCATGTCGGCAACATAAATCAAAAATAATAGTGGGCCCAAAATAGAACCCTGAGGTACCCCTGAAATAATAGATAGTTTATTCGATGTCTTGTTCTCAATCGAAACACACTGGTATCTACCAAAAACATAAGACTGAAAAAAGCTAAGAGCGATGTTGTCCATGCCATAATATTTCAACTTAGTACATAACAGTCGATGGTCTATCCTATCAAAAGCCTTAGAGAAATCCAGTGAAACTAATATGACGCTCATTTTTTTATCTATAGCTCTAATGATGTCATCGGTCATGTTTAAAAGCGCCGTGGTGGTGCTGTGATATTTTCGGAAGCCAGATTGCGTGATAGGCAAAACTCCATTGTTATTTAAAAATTCACTAATTTGAATGTAAGCTGCTTTCTCCAAGACTTTAGACAGGACAGACAAAAGGCTAATTGGTCGCAAATCTGAGAATTCCAAAGGATTCTTGACTTTGGGAATAGGATTAATCATAGCCAGCTTCCAAGGCGTTGGAAAGTAGCCCTTTTCCAAACAAATATTAACGATATGCGTTAGAAATGGAGTTACTATTGGCAAACACAATATCAGCATGGATAATGTAATACCGTCAGCGCCTGCAGCATTTGATTTGAGAGATCTGACTACAGATTCTATCGTAAGTGACTCGACAGGATGAAATGTAAATTTGCTATTACTGAATGTATTGTTTTCGTAGAAATCATAATCAGATTCACTTAGAACTGACGACTCAAAAACAGATGCAAAGTAATCGTTCACCTCAGATGGCTTACATAGATGATCAGGCAGCTGCGATGACTTTTTTGTAGATGTAGTAACGCCTAAGTTTTTTAGTTCAAACCAAAGTTTTTTTGACAAATTTTGCTTCTGTAAGAAGGACAAATAGGCAGCCTTTTCGCGTCGAATAGAGGCAAGTGCAAAATTGCGCTTCATCTTGTATTCGGCCCAATTCTCCTGCGTCTTATCCGACTTGAATTTCCTAAGTGCCTCATCCCTTGTCTTGAATATCAATCTCAGAGGGTAGGTCAACCACGGTGCGCGCGGCTTACTTACCCTGACAGTTTTTATTGGAGCGTGACTGTTGAAAGTATTAATGATACTATCTGTGAAAAATTTCACTTTATTGTCGATGTCATGAATGTGTATAACTTTGTGCCAGTCAATTTTGGCAAGATCATGCTGAAAGGCAGCCTCATTAAAGCATTTAAAATCTCGAAACTTTACAAATTTTTGTAAGCTCTCCTTAGTAGGAATGGACAATTCGCAACACACAAGCTGATGATCCGTGATGCCATTGGCGTCAACTACTGAAATATCGGTAAAGAGTTCTACTGTATTTGTGATGACTACGTCCAATAAGGTGGAGGAACTCTCAGTTATTCTTGTTGGTTCCCTGACTAACTGAGTAAATCCATGACAGTCAAGACAAGAAGATAAAGCATGACCATTATTAAGAAAATTTATGTTAAAATCTCCCAAGATTATGATATTTTCAAAATTTACCAGACATCTTGGCAGTATATCATCAAAGATCGACACGAACTCACTCAAACTCTGAGCAGGCGGACGATATACGACTCCTATACAAAAAATAGTTTTATGTATGGTCACTTTTAGCCACAGGTCCTCCATAGCGCAGCTATCTACTCCAAAGTCAAGAAGTTCAACGTGGAATGCCGATTTGACATAAGCTCCTACTCCTCCCCCTCTTCCTTCACGATCTTTGCGATAAAAGTCGTAATTATTGATGCTGACATGATCAGAAGGCATACTACAGGACAGCCGCGTTTCCGTCACTGCGAGAAGGTCAAAACCTTCATCAAGAATATCGACAAAACTAGAAAAATTTGATAACAGAGAACGTACATTTAAATGCCCAAATTTAGCATTCTTGGGATTGCTACTCATTTTTCCTAAACTAACCATAATTAATATTTTGTTTCAATTTATCTAAATAATTTTTGTAAAGAGGACAGTCAAAAGAAGTTGCCTTGTGATCAGTAGGTACATTCTGTTTAAAAGACTTATTATAATTAGTACAGTTTGAGCATTTGATACAATCAGACTTGCACTCTTTTAGCTTATGATCACCACAACATTTGGGGCAACAAACTTGCGCTGTACAGTCTTTATCAAGGTGCCCCAGGCCGCAACACTTAAAACACCTTTTAACTCGGACGTAGTCTGTAATGTAACATTTTTTCCAACCAACATATAGAAATCCTCTTTGCATAAGTAAATTGTAAAGATATGGAGCAACTTCTATAACTACATCTGTATCTTGAAGGCGATTAAGTTTGGTAATGAATTTGATATCATCTTCTGACTTCAATACATTAGCTAAATCGTTCAGCAAAACGATGTTATTCACAAGAACTTCTGGACTATCACCACACTTTGAAGGCACATCTGATATCAAGAACCGCGGATTCAACTTCTGGGGTTCGTTGATAGAGTACTTCTTACCTAGGGACGCACTGAGGTTTGATTTGAGAACGTCAAAAGATTTTGTTTCGCAATGAATAGCGATGCCATTCTTTATTTTCCTAGTGGCACTGATGCATACATTGAGATCAGCTGGGTTTATGGATTGAATAACATCTTTCATCACATCGTCATTAGAGGTACGATCATTTTTTGACTTAACAAGCAAAACTGGTGTACTTTCACGTTTTTTAACTGACATTTGAGTAGCGGATTTAACTGCTTCATTATACTTCAAATGTTTGGTGTTTTCCAAAGAAGCTATTTTATCCTCTAACTGTTTTAATAAAGCTTTTTGAAGCTCATTTGTATATTGAACTTCTGAAAGTAGTTTGTCTGTAAGGGTTTTTTCTCTATTGACACATTCAATTTCCTTCTTCAAGATTTCAACGGCTGCTCGATTTTCATTACCTCCAACAGAAAAGCTATTCTTGCAGGGATCACACATCCAGAATATATTCTTGCAATCAGTTAACACTTTTTGCCAAGAATCTTTGAGGGATGCGCAACTTGTATGAAGTTTAACATTGCAAACTTTGCACTGTACGAATTTGCTGGAGACGACAAAGTTATCTGCACATTTCTTACAGACATCAACATCAGGTGCCATTATGTGTCTAGTATGCCTGGGCTATTTATTGTACGAAAGGAAAATATTGTGAATAAATCCTGTCTTGTTTTTTGCCGGTAGCAAACACTAATGAGATGTAGATTCACAGGAAAATCGACCTTAACTCACCCGAGCATAGGAAGAAAGGCCCATAGTTCATCCAAAAGTTGTCATATCACGAAACCCTTGTCCTTGCTGGTAACAAATGCACTACACTTTACGTTTTTCAGCAACTGAGTATTGTAACATGTATAAAACCCTTCCGAAAATGATATAATGCAGGACCGGCCAGGCGTCTGCCCACGTCCACGACCAGGTACCAAATTGATTTCAAATGTGAAATCTGATAACCTTTCTATTGATATAAGGTTGTGATCAACTTCCTGTAGTTTTCATTTAGATTCAAATTTTTGATCAAACCAGTGTTTTTAAATCTTCATAGTTATGAGCAACCTAGCAATTCACGGAATATAAACAAAAATGTGAATTTAGATAAGTGTAAGCACATATCTTAGCAAAAAATACAGACAAGCGAGAGTAAAGAGGCAACAATTGTAAAAAATCCTTGCAATTTCTTACAACTCTAACCTGAAGCAACAGAGGTAACATGTCTCAAGTGCAAAAAAAGCTGGAGTACGACAGAATGGGATATTTTTTTCACATCCTACTAGCTACTGCAATCTACTAGAGATTGCAAATCTCCAAAACCATGAAAAATGAAACTGCAAATTCTTCAGTACCTAACTACCTATTAGTAAAATCGTTGAAGATGAACAGTGCACTAAATCTGTTCAAATTACACAACACAGTTATTTAGCTGACAATATTAAAGTCTGATTCGTCAGTATCCCATTTTTGCGATCTTGCTAACAGATACTAAAAAATTTGGCATCAAATTTCTTTTTTATATTGGTCCCTTTGTTCAATGTACCTACTGTGGAAAAAAGGCTCTAGTTGGAGGTATCGATACTTTTCACCTTGAAGTTACTACTTTTTTATATCATTTCACGTGAATTTTGTGCTGAAGCAAAAATCGTTGGTGGTTTGGTGGTTTTCCTTTCATATCAGAGTTTTTAATTGTTTTAGAAGCTACATTGCAGGAGCCAGTAAGCAGTAAGAAATATCCATTTGTGCCATACTCCAGCTTCTCTTTGACCTTAGATATGTTACTTCCATTGTTTCTGGTTAAAGTTGATTTGTTGTAAGGAATTTTTATAATCTTGCCCCTTCAGGGTCTAGGGTATAGCGCGCGAAATTACGAATCCAAGAAAAAACGTGTTCCCGTGTTAGCGAGGAGGCGTGGCCACCTGTTCCCTTTCTCCAGTGTGTGTGTAAGATGAGGGCAGATAAGTCCAAAGATCCAAAGGTAAGGTCAAAAGGTCCAAAGGTCACTATACAAATGAATTTTGAATTTCCAAGCTCCTGAGGTTACCTTTAAACTTACAGTAATGACTCAAAAAGCAAATTGAAGAAGAAAGCTTGCGCTTGTGCAACTATTTAGCCTTTTTTTGATATCGTGTTTGGTTGTTATATTACAGACATTTATAGAATGTATGATTTTGCATTGCGAGTTTTTTTGCACATTAAAAAACTTTTTTGAGAAAGTCGAAAATAGCTGTCATTCATTAAGGTCCTAACTATCGCCTTCTTAAATATTATATATGTAGCTTGAAAATAGAGTGTGTTATGCGAGAAATTGTGAGTCCGTGTTTTACATGGCAAATACGTATGTATAAATGTGTGTATCCAGGCCCCTTCACTCTCACTCGTATGTATGTTTCTTTGGTTGGCACAATTGCATGATAATGATAACTGTCAGCTTCTCGGTCTAATCTGACATCCAGGAATGCATAACTAAGCAAATGTATGACTTGAATCTTTCTTAAGCACGGGAGTAACATACTTGAGAAGGTTTCCTTTCAATTCTGATGCCTCTGGATGCAAAAGATAAATTCATAAAGCTATTGCCAGTCACTCAGTCGTCTCGGACCGTTTAATGCAATTAATCCGTCCATGCTCTTGCAGATAAGGAGTGCGGTGGGGAGCACGAGGGGAAAGGAGGGGGAGGGCCATAAACAGCTCGAAAATGCCCGTTGTCGAATAGCAGTGCAGCCAGAACAGGTGTGACAGGAATAAAACGAACTGCTGTATTGCCGACTGTTAAAGTAAAAGCGCTTCCGAGGAATAAGTTCAAGGAAAATATACGCCTTCCCAGTGGCAGCGTCAAACTTTACTCCGCGAAGGGTTTGGGATAAATCTATGCTGTAGTGTCCGACCGAACACATTCGGTTTCGGTTTCGGCCTAGTTTCGGCCAAAAAACGGGTTTCGGTTTAGTTTCGGTTTCGGCTGCCATCCAGCCAAAACTACGGCCGAAAGCGAAACTACATTCGATGGATTTGGCGCTGCGATCGGACGCCCTCGGAACACTAATCTTCAAGCGAAGAAGTGTCATTTTGCTGGGTAGATAATGGTAATAACCTATTACAAGTTCACAAGCCTACTTACTACTTATCGGAGCCAAGCTTGCAAAGAAACGCAGATATTACTCTCACTAGAATTTCAGTCCATTTCTGTCTTTGAGAAACGTTCCCCTAAAAATCACGTCTGCCTTACCGACGACTGTTTCCACTGAACAACTACCTAATGCTACTAATCAAATTTATTCAGACTGAGGAAGCTATTTGCAAAGAAAGTTTATAAATTATTGTTTCTCGCTTACAATATTAGATTGTTCAGTTATGAATACTGATAGTCAACAATAGCTGTAACTCAAAGTAGCTCACAACAGTTTCTTAAATTCAGAGAAAACTCCTTACTTTCAAAAATACTTAGTAGTTATACTTAGCACGTAGGTACTTCAGAAATTTAGTTTTAAGGCAGCTAATTGATAACAGTGTCATAAAGATTGACCATAGTTCGGAATGGTATTTAGTAGATACAAAATATAATATAAATATAAAACAGTTGATATTTGGTTCAGATTAACCTCTTATTTCAAAAAGTATAATTTATTTGAAATAAGGTGTGATAATGCTGATGACACGTTATTCATTTTTATACCCACGAAAAAATTACTGACGTTACATTGATGTTTCGGTTTCGGTCTCGGTCGTAAAAAGCAGTTTCTGTCGGACACTACTATGCTGTCGGTATCGAAGCCTTTAGGGGATGAAATACGTCAATTTTTATCGACAAATCACCCCTCAAAAGTAGTTTTTCTCCCACCATAATACAATGGCAGCCATTTTGTTTTTTGTTTAATTGATGCACGAATGTTGTACTTATCTAGCCACAGCTACCTATTTTGAGGTTCTACAGACACAAAATAAGGCTCATTTGATAGCGAAACATTTCCAAATTTCATTTCATATCAGAGCAAAAAATTGTTAAAGGAAAATAATTATGTAATGTTTTCCGCTTTTTACAATGTTTTTCTTAAACATTTAAGTTAACAACCTATTTTTTTTTATTTCTAAGCGATCATCATCATAGTCACAATGTCTTACCAGACATGTGAACTCGTAAAATGCATTTACTCATTTTACGAGTTTCTCTTGGGATATCTTTGAGATCTTTAATAGTAGTAGTTTCCCATTTGCTCTCTGCATCCTCATGCCGTTGACCAGATGGTGTCTACTGGTCCATCCGCCTTTAGGGGCAATTTCTCACCCCAAGGACAAGAAGGTGTCCTGACTCTTCTCAACTCGTCCACCCGAAGCTGTTGGTTGAGAAGAAGTTACTGCTTATACCGACAGTAGCTCGGTTCTTTTAGTCGCCTTTTACGACGCGCAGGATATACGATGGGAGATATTTTAACCCGCCCCCACACAGGGATAGTACATCGGCCCAGCTTAGGGAGGGGAGTAATTCCTCTGGCTGGAGTCTATCAAATCCAAAGATCTCATAGCTGAGCCAGCCTCGTAACTCACATTCTGCAAGGAAGTGGTAAGCCGTTTCATCCACAGTCCATACATAGGGAGTCGTCTTCAATTCCTAATAGTGATACATGCCGTCTGAGCCTACGGTGCCCATCGGCCTTGGTTCCATAGCCATGCTGACCTAGATGTGTTCAGCCCGGCTATAAAATCCTTGGTTTGTTTGCATCCCTCACTTTACCTCCACTATTCATCTGGTTTCGTTTATCTACTTTTTGAGGGCTGACGTTACCTGCTGCCTACTTAATCCTATTATGGGCTCCGGGTCAACAAATAGTCTCCCGATGCCGAGTCTTGTCAATTTATCGGCTTTCTCATTACCATGAACGCCCGTGTGACCCGGTACCCATATCAAGGCAACTTCCTTCAGTCTTGTCAGCCCTTCCAGTCTCTCCGCGCACTCCTGGAGCAGGGCTGCCCTAGTTCTGGGCCCGCAGATGGCTTTCAGAGCCGCCTGACTGTCAGAGCAGATGTAAACCTTCTGCTCTGTGCCCTTCCTCATCATTGAATACAGCAGAGAGTGTTGCATACACTTCTGCTTCGACAATCGTGGTGTACGTACTTAAAGAGTAATGCCAGGTGGCGCCTGGATTAGGACCTTGCTCTCTATCAAAACAAAAAACCCCACCAGCACCACCACAACAGCTTAGCCCTAAGCATGGCCAACTCTACTCACTAGGCCGGAGCATTGAAATGTGGTAACACTGAATCGGGGGCCGAGCTTTTATTTGTTGTTAAGTCATTAGTGTAATCTTCCAGAGCAAAAAAGGAGATTGGAAGGTGATTCTTGATGTGTTTCTAATTATTTACCTGCACAAACGAAACTATAAGGATAAAAAGATGCCTGCAAAGTGTGTAGTACCGGGTTGCAATAGCAATTGTGCTTCCAATAAAGGACATATACAGAAGTGGGTGAACGGTATTCCTCGTAAGGGCTGGTTATATTTATAAGAGTAAAGACAATGATTTACAAACATTTCAAAGGATAAGACCTATTTTAAAGCACAATGTGGTACCTACAATGTTTTCTGGACCTTCCAAATATCACAGAAAAAGACAGTTAATAGAACTCATCTGGGTATGCATCTGGGTATGCATCTGGGCATACCTACGAAAAGATTTTATAGTGAAAGGGAATCAAGACCAGCAAGAATGGCTTCAAAGTGACCTAATAGTGAATTTTTCTATCTCAAGTGACAATTTACAAAGTAAATTGAGTGTTCATTTAAGGGGAAGTGGAAGTGGCAGCAGGAAACAGGTTGCGTTTATTTTTATTTTGTAGTATTTGACTACGATGAACCAGACATCAGATGTAAGTGGTATTAGTAGTAGTAGTTCTCAAAAGTATTTTTCTTAATTTATCAACCGAGATGAACTCTTAATACATATAAAATGTAATAATTGGTATTCTGAAACTATAAAACAATTTACGGTAACCGGACCCCTATTTGACAGCTAAGCTACGTTGCCATATCTAAGGCTCCGGCCTAGTGTAGAGTGTAGAGTAAGTAACCTAGTTTAGAAGCTATGGTGGTTCAAATATGACCCTCTGTTGTCTAATCCGGCAGTTGACAAGGTAATAAAATAAAATACTTAGTGGTTACGACATTTGTTTTGGAAAAAAAAGAATCAAATGTTACAAACATTGTTATAAATGTCCTCCTTGGTGCTGCAGACATGCTGTTGCTCTTATAGACACATTTTGCGTAGAGCGACTGATGATCGCTTTGTCATTTCGTAATTCATTTCGAATTTGAATAAACTTTCTGTTTCGTAATACTCCACAAGAAAAAATCAAGTGGGGCCAAGTCCGGTTAACACGGTGGTCAAGCTATTGTACCACCGCGTCCAATCCACGGCGAATTCATTTAAATGCTTCGTACAACGAGGCATCGGCCGGCCCTTCGACCTTGGGTGAACATGTATGAACAACAGATACTCGCCGTGTTTTGTTTTGGTTTGATCGTTACTTGTTGTGAAATCTAGGGTGGCGTAATCAGCTCTTGACGAGTTTACGAAGACAAAAGATAACCCCAAGGGTGGTAAGATGTTTTGGAGTTGCCTAGAGTGGCGTACGTCTAGGGTGGTGTTATGAGCTATTGGCAGCTTTATGAAAAGGATACCCTGGGTGGTACTATTCATCCTTAGCTGTCAAAGTAGTCCGGAAGGTGGGTATGATGTTCCAGAAACGTCTAAAAGGCGAAATGAGCTATTGACAGTTTTGTTGAGAGTAAAACTAAAGTATGTTAGTATGGTATTTTGAAAACGTCTAACGTGAAGTGATGTTTCGTTGAGCTCACCTTTTCATTATACTTCGGGTGACATAATTTAAGCTTAAACTGGTGACACATCTAATGACCTAATACTGTGGTATCGCTAGGTAAAGTCATAATATTGATATAGAAATAAAAATACATTTTTACTCATTGAAGACACAGGACTGAATGGTAACAGTGGCAACTAAGGATTGCTAGACTTTAGTAAAATTTTAGCGGAAACGTTACGCCGCTGATGCTCGTAAACCTTTTCCCGCGCTTTCTTTTAGTGTCTGCACGTCTAGGAGCTTTTGCGAGAGAACCTGGATTCGAAGTGCCGTATGCATTTATGACAGTCATATAATTTTTAAATCAAAATTTATTGACAATTTTCCCATAAAATTCCCAAATGAAATTTCAAATTTATTTGTGCGGTAGAAATTCATATGCTTTTAAACCCGAGGCAATCTTGGTAACGGGTTTTTTAATAGTTACATTGGCAGCGAAGTAATTAGTAAAAAAAATCCTCATGAATTTGATGTTTTCTTACGAGCATGTGAAAAATCATGTGTAAAATACCTGTAACTACAGGACAGAGTAAGTATAATAAAAGTTATGGTATTGAAAAGAGAAAAAACCTCATACCAATAAAATGGTACGTTGGCATTTGAAAAAATCAATTGTGTGTCATTACTTATTTATTTCATGAAACAAAAACAACTGAATACTGCCATATTATAGGAAATGCAATATTAACCAACTCCTATATAGAAGTTTTTCTGTACAATAATTATTTACCGAGATAAACATGGTGTCCCTGAATTTCCTCGACAGGTGTTATTCTCGTAACAAAATAAGCTCAAACGAAAGTTGAATGGAATTTTTGAAAGTACTAGTGTACTAGTGTCGTCACACCATGCTTCCAAAATATTTCTTTGTACTTCAGCCCTTAAAACTCAACCCCTCTTCTTTCAAATAGCTCCCTATGGATGTCCCTATTTTATTTAAAATCTTGTGGTACCTCTTATGTTGTAAGCAAACTAATTTTTTTCGTGAAATCGTAAATGTAATAAGAATTTTTTGACTCAAAAAAAAAACGAGAACAGAAAACTAGGTGGGTTTTTAAGGGTACTGAGTGCATGCTTACGAAAAAAATGTCTATGAAAATATTACGCCTCAAACAAATCCTTATTTTATTGATCTTAAGCTTATGAAATTACGAAAAAAATTGACGTGTGTATAAAATCGAAGGCGCTACAGGATTTTAAATAAAATAATAAGCTCACTAGTGCAGAAAAACTATGGGGTGCTGTTTAAAAAGAAAGTTGGGGGTAAGTTTTAGGAGTTGAGGTGCAATTTTTTTTTCGAAAGCATTGTGTAACAGGCATTCAGTACTCTTGAAAAGCTCAATTAGTTTTCTTTTTATCAGTTTTTGTTACGAAAATTCGACGCCTCAAACAACCGTATTTTATTTATCTTGTGCTTATGACTACAAAAAATAGGTTTGTGTATATGTTGTAGACCGATGCCGAATTTTGCCTCAGGCCGAAATAATTACACATTTCGCGATCTGTCCAAACTTTTGCCAGATGCCGAAACAATGATACGTATAGGCATATGACCAACGTATTTTGGCCATGTCGCGAAATGCGCATTTCTACATTACGCCGTTGCCAATAAAATCATAAACAAAACGACATAAACTCAATTTATTATTTTTATTTATTCCGACAAGAAATACTCGAGTGACATTATTACATTTTATCTTACTCATTACACATTTGCATTTTTTGTTACCACATTGTTTACTACAACAGTTGCATCGATTAAAACCTTGAGAAGAATCAGTTTCCTTTGCGGCAATTCTCCCCAAACTGAATTTTGTATTAACTGGAGGCCGCAGTAACAAAAATATTAAAAAAATATCCAACTGTATTATTGATATTGATTAATTTCTTGCATATAGTTTTTTTTAAACGCCAGTTGATGTACTAAGTTGGTACAAACCATCTTTTTCTGATAAAACATCTGCCAAAACATTATGAGGAGTTAAGCGTCCTCTGTCCACATCAGGCGTTAGGTTTATTATGCTTCGATCAGCAATAGCATAATGCACAAACGCGCATTTCGCGACGTAGCTAAATTGGGTTGGTCCGGTGCCGAATCGCTCACTGTTTCGGCATCGGGCAAATCTAGTTTGAACAGATCGCGAAATGTCTAATTATTCTCCTCGGGCCGAATTCGGCATCTGCCTCCAACATATACAATCAAAGGTACGACAATATTTTGAATAAAAAGGTTGAGGTGAGTTATAGGGGTTGAAGTACAAAAATATATTTTGAAAGCATGGTATGATAGACCCTATAGTACTTTCAAAAATTCCACTCAGTTTTCTTTTGAACTTCTTTTTTGGTAAGAGAATATCATATGTCAAGGAAATTTAGGTACACCCTGTATACCAGGTGTCCCAGAATTTCCTTGACACGTGATATTTTTCTAACGAAAAACGGTTCAAGCAAGAACTGAGTGGTACCTTTGAAGGTACTATAGGGTCTATCATACCATGCATTCAGAACATTTTTTTTTTGGTACGTCAACCCCTAAAACTCACCCCCAACTTCTTTTTTCAAATAGCACCCCATAGGTTTTCCTACATAAATGATATCCCCATTTTATTCAAAATCTTGTGGTACCTTTAATTTTATATGCAAACTTATTTTTGCCGTAAAATCATAAGCATAAGACAAATGAAATGATAATTTGTTTGACGCCTGATATTTTTGTAACAAAAACGGATAAAAAAGAAAAGTAAGTGGGTTTTTCAAGGGTAGTGAATGACCTATCATTCCTTGCTTATGAACCATTTTTTTCTTACTTAAACCCCTGGAATCCACCCCTAGCTTGTTCTTTCAAATTTCAATCCACAATTTTGCCTGGAAAAATAAATTCTTTACTTGAATTTAATTATCGTAGTCTTACTACGTACTTTTCATGCCCCTACTGCAATTTATCGTTAATTTTGGTGCCCGTGTGCGGGGCACACCCTGCACACGGGGTTGACGCGGCCCGATGTAGCCATAAAACTTTTTCACGTTTTGCACTTAGTTTTGTTGTCACATTTGTTTTATTAGTTGATTCATGATAATAAAAAAAATATTTTCCACACACGTGTTTTAATTAATTTATGCTGACGATTTCATGGATTAAACAAAAAAAATTAACGATAAATTGCGGTAGGGGCATAAAAAGTAAGGAACTACGATAATTAAATTCAAGCAAAGAATTTATTTTTACAGGCAAAATTGTGGATTGAAATTTGAAAGAACAAGCTAGGGGTGAGTTCCAGGGGTTTAAGTAAGAAAAAAATGGTTCATAAGCAAGGAATGATAGGTCATTCACTGAAAAACCCACTTACTTTTCTTTTTTATCCGTCTTTGTTACAAAAATATCAGGCGTCAAACAAATTATCATTTCATTTGTCTTATGCTTATTTTTTTTTTTTTTTTTATTTAGCTGCATCAACCTAGTGGGTTATTAGCAGCGGAGTTGGTTGGTTACAATTTGTTTACATAGCCAGATATTTTAAGAAACTTAATCAAATCTGTAACATTACATAATGGACCTAAGATATCTAATATGGTGTTTTTAATATTACAATTAATTCTGTAAGTCTCTAGCATAGGGCATTCCACGAGGATGTGCTTCACTGTTAGGGCGACATTGCAGATTTCACAGGAGGGTGCTGGTTCTTGAGCTAGGAGATATCCGTGGGTGGCTTTCGTGTGTCCAAGCCGAAGGCGTGTGATGATCACTTGGTTTCTTCTGTTGTTGGTCACGGTGTGCCATGGTCCCAGTTCTTGCTTCACTTCAAGTAGTTTTGAACATTTTTGTTTCCAATGGTTGTTCCACTTATCCATCGTTTTTTGTTTGTCGAATGCATACACGTCGGTGGCTGGTATATCGATGGTCTGTTCTACTTCCATGTGTGTAGCTTCTTTTGCGCAACAATCTGCTCTTTCATTTCCGGGTATCCCTATGTGGGATGGTACCCATAAAAATATAAGTTTCTTGAATGTCAGCATCTGGTGTAGTTCCTGCTTTATCCTGTTTGCCAACGGGTTTTTTACATACAGCGATGATAGGTATGTAAGTGCATTGAGTGAATCGGATATGATTATCCAGTTTTCTTTGTGATCTTCTTTAATATATCTGAGAGCCTCCAATATGGCATAGAGTTCCCCTGTGAGTACTGTAGCGGATTGTGGTAGCTTACGTTTTATGATTGTGTCTGGTGTCAGTACAGCTGCCCCTATACTGGCATTCAGTTTCGATGCGTCAGTAAATATTCTGTTGTAACTGCTGTGTTGATTTAGTATTGCTGAGAATGTTTGCATAATTAAAGCGTTGGGAGTTTCATTTTTGGTGAGCTTCGTTAGTTCGGTTATTACCTTGGGGAGCTTGGTAGTCCATGGAGGGATTATACTTTTATGGGTGAGTATGGATGGTAGACCAGGTATATGTATATTTTCTAAATACGAGTGTACTCTTTGATAGAAGGTTGTATTATGTAAATTTCTTGCGGCGTTTGCTTGTAGTAAGTGATTGCGTCCTGGTATAGTAGGGTTAGAAATAACTTTGTAGCATATTGCAGGCTGAGAATTTCTCTACGTTTCCATAGAGGAGCTTCTCCTGACTCGCAGCACAGGCTATCTATAGGAGTTGTTCTAAATGCGCCTAATATTAGACGTAAGGCGGTGTTATGAAGAATATCTAATGGTTTCAAGACTGCTGTTTTTGCGGAGGCGTATGCTACGCATCCATAATCTAGTTTCGATCTAATCAATGAGCGGTAGATATTGAGTAATGTTTTCCCGTCTGCTCCCCAGTGTCTATTGGCAAGGTATCTTAGCATGTTCATTCCTGATTGACATGATGTGATAAGATATGATATGTGGTTTTTCCACGTTAGTTTTTCGTCAAATATGACCCCAAGGAATTTAATCTCACTATATTTTTTCAAGGCTATATTAGATAAACGTAAGGTGACACTGTTCTCAACTGGTTTCTTAGAGAATACGATATATTGAGTTTTGTCTGGAGAGAAGGTAAATCCATACTGGTCAGACCAGCGTTCCAGTTTGTTCAGCTGTGACTGTAGTAGTGATATACTGGTTGTTAAGTTTTTGCCTTTGATATATAGAATCATATCATCAGCATACAATCGTGCTTGTGAGGGTTTTATAATATCTTCTAGGACATCGTTGATTGCGATGAGGAATAGAGTTGGGCTGATAATTGATCCTTGAGGTACTCCGTTAATCTGCTCTTTAACTTTAGATAATGTCCCGTTTGCTCGAACTTGGAAACTCCTGTTTTCGAGAAAGTTTTTAACGAAAGCGAGTAAATTGCCATTGTATCCCCAATTATGTAACTTCTGGATTATGTTGTATTTCCAGACAGAGTCGAATGCTTTTTTAATATCAAAGTAGATCGCCACACAGTGTTGTTGGTTAGCAAATGCATCATGTATGTAAGATTCCAGGTTGACTATGCTATCTAAGGTGGATCTGTTAGGTCTGAATCCGGCCTGTTCGCATGCTAGTTGGTTATTCTTTTCCAAGGACCACAATAATCTGCGATTAATTATTTTCTCCAGCAGCTTGCATTCTGCACACGTAAGAGAGATTGGTCTGTAAGATTCTGGCAGCAGAGTGGATGTGTTTGCTTTGAGTATCGGTATCATAATAGCATGTCTCCATAGATCTGGAAATTTTTGTTCCATCCATATGAGGTTATAGATGTCCAAGAGATGTTTTTTGGCAATGGGAGGCAGGTTTTTCAGAAAAATAGAAGGTATATCGTCAGGGCCTGGTGAGACATTTTTTAACTCATGTAGTGCTTCTGTCAATTCAGATTCAGTGATGGGATTGTTTATTGCATCTGTATTACTTTCAATTGGTATTGCTATTTTTTCTCTCGTAGTTTTGGACTCCAGAAACTTGGAGCTATAGTTATCATTGCTGGAGTTTTTGTAGTATGTCTTTGATAGAACATCGACTATTTCCTCGTTTTTCACATATGTTTTTGATCCTTCTTTCAGCATTCTGATAGAGCTGTATGTATTTGCTCCAGATATGCTTTTTATTTTCTTCCAAACCGAAGAGTATGATGTAGAACTGTTGATGCTAGATACAAAGCTTTCCCAAGATGCTTTTTGTGCTTTCTTTATTGTTAGTCGTGTTTGGGCACGTTTATGTTTGAATTCTGTGATGTTTTCTGTTGTTCTGTGTCTCTTTACTTTATTTAAAGCTTGTTTGCTTTCCTTCATTGCATTTTTGCATTCTTCGTTCCACCAGGGTACTGGTTTTTTATTTTTCAGTATTTTTGTTTTGCCAATGAATTGGTTTGCAGCTTCCTTCAGTATGTTATTAAATAAAGTTATGGTAGTATTGACGTCATCGGATACTTGTAAGTCAGCCATGTTGTCTTCGATATAGCAGGAGAAACTATTCCAGTCTGCCCTTTTGATATTCCATTTGGCACGAGGTTGTGTGCCGATATTATCTTCATTATTGTCTTTCAATAATAATGGGAAATGGTCGCTTCCATACAAGTCATCAGCGACACTCCATTGCAGCTGTGTTACTAGGTTAGGAGAGCATAGGCTTAGGTCAATAGCAGAGAAACGGCCCGATCCTGAGTCATACCTGGTGTCGCTTCCATTGTTTAATAGAATCATGTTAGAATTATCTATTGCCCTCTTCACTAACTTGCCTCTAGTATCATTTTTGTGTGATCCCCAAATGTAGTTGTGTGCGTTGAAGTCACCTAATATAAGTCTTGGAGGTGGAATTTGTTGGATTAGATTTTCGAGTTCCCCTTCCTCTAGGTGATAATTTGGAGGGATGTATACATTGCATAAATTAACCTTTGCATCCATCTCAACGCTGATTGCTACTGCTTCTAGGTTTGTATTTAAGGTTATAGGTTTGGCCATTAGTCCAGATTTGACAAAAATTGCGACACCTCCGCTAGCCGTACTGCTATTGCGATTTTTGAAAAAACCTTGGTATTGTTTAGGAGTGTGTGATTTGGCTTCATTGAAATGTGTCTCCTGTAAACAGATGAGATCTGGGGTGTGGTCAGCGATGACTTTCTTTAGCATATTTAAATGGATAAAGTATCCATTTAAGTTCCACTGAAGTATAGACTTGAATGTTAGATCTAAAATGTAGAGCCGATGGATGATGTGTCGCTGGCAGCATCGCTGGGATTATTTTCCAAATGCTTCTCTATTTTTTTACGTAATCTTGTACATCGGTTTTTCAAAGTTGTATCCGTTATGTGTGGATAGATGAGTAGTAACATTTCAATCAGTCCTTTTATATCTGATGTATGATCGTTGATTATACTCATGATGTCCTTCATACCATGCGTGTTTTCCAGTAGATTTTTCATTTGGTCGGAGTTTAGGACTAGGGGAGGTGTGTGGGATTCGATGAATGTTTTGACTGGTGAAAAAGCATCATCTGAAATGTGTGAAGCTGAGACGGCATTTGTTTTGTGTTTTTTTGTGGCTTTCTGTTTTGGTACTGCGAAACTAGGGTTAGCTGCGTTCTCTAGTGTAGGTTCATTGTCGGAGGTCGGTGTAATTGCTATTGAGAGACTGCGTTTATTGGTCGTGCGCGAGTTAATTGCTGAATCGTTTTTAGACTGTTCCTGCTGGGGTATTTCGTCTGGTGTATGTTGGGTGACGTTGGCGTTGGACGATATTGTATCTTGCATTGGGGAAGGGTTTAAAGTGTTTGATTCTTGTTGAATGAGTGTTGGTGATGTCTCGTTGTGATCAGTGCTACGTGGTTCTGAATTTACTACAGATGGTGACTGATTTGGCAGCATCGATGGACACTGGGAGGCATTGTGCCCTGTAAGTTTACATTTGAAGCACTTATGGCTATCTACTGACAGAAAAATGCGATATGTTAGATCTTCGTACGTTATTTCCATAGATTCTGGAAGAATATCTTGGCTAATAGGTGCGATATATACTTGCCTTCTGAAGCTCAGAATATGGCTATATTCTGGAACGGTAGCTCCTATTCTCAAAAATGAAATGGGCGAAACTAAATGTAGGCCAATTTGTTCTAGTTTGTCTTTCAGCGGTCTGTGTGGGATGGTGGGGCTGACGTTCGACATTACTAATCTGTCTGACGGTGTTATTAGTCTACGTGCTCTTAAAGATTCTCCGTTTATTACAATTTCACCTGAAGTCTCAAGAAATTGGTCTACTATTTGTTTGCTTGACAGGTAAACACAAACTCTGTTGTTCGATATTCTAGAACAGAACAAAATGTTTTTAGGGTTTACTATGGGCCCCAGATTCAAAAGATAATCCTGTATTTTCAGTCCATCGACGGAGGAGAAGACAATGGCTTGCTCTTTATTTGGGAATTTGTAGGTGTGTTGATTTAATGCAGCGGAATATGCCATGGTTGTGCTGGAATTTACGGATGTGGTTGGGTTAACTATAGTGGACATGTCCGCTAGTTAGGTTGTTATTGTGGGCGAGCGTTGAAACATCTCTCGATGCGGCCCTGTCTACGGGGCACACGTTGTTACGGTGCGCTGCGCTGTCTGAGTACGTTGTCGAAATTCAGTTGTTGCTAAGGAATTTCTTCTTGCTACCATGCAATAAATCCGATAATTCTAATATTGTACTCACAGTTTTGTTGGCACAGGATCTTACAGGTTGTATGGTACCTTGGTAGGTAATTTATAATAACTTGTATCACTGTTTAGCGAAAATTAAGTCAGAGCTCAAATCACTGGTTGTTCATCACAACATAAGCAGAGACGGACCCCCCTGTCTTATGCTTATGATTTTACGGAAAAAATAAGTTTGCATATAAAATTAAAGGTACCACAAGATTTTGAATAAAATGGGGATATCATTTATGTAGGAAAACCTATACCTAAACCTAAAAAAATGTTTTGAATGCATGGTATGATAGACCCTATAGTACCTTCAAAGGCACCACTCAGTTCTTGCTTGAACCTTTTTTCGTTAGAAAAATATCACGTGTCAAGGAAATTCTGGGACACCCTGTATATAATATTCGATCCCTGTCCAATTTAGCTAAGGAGTTGAACATTCCACGACTCGAAAAACTGCGCCTGATGTTGCCGTTCCGCTGAATGCGTCTGTTTAACCCCTATGTGGATTACGGTGAACTCCACAAAAGGTCGTCATCGATAAATCACGGCATTTTGCACCCTGAAGATCAGGGAACGTCGCCGTCGGCGTCGGTGTCCCGGGATTAAAATGAAAATGGCCGTTGTCCTTCCACGCCTTATCCTGTTTGACTTCGATAAATTGTATCGTTCGCGGACATCAATTTCTGCAGCTGTCAATAGAGACTGGCTGTTGGACTTATAGGACAGTCAGCATTGTGACGGAGGCTTACTGAGATAAAACATCTAACTTTTAGGCTGGTTTTTTCGCATTATTTGACGGAAAGTTTTGATTGACCGACCATTTTGGCTAATAAAACTTTTGAAACCTTTTCACGAGGGTAGAAAGTTTCGGATCAAAACTGATGGAGCTGAAATTCATCAGGATTCCACCCATATTTGATACATAACGTCCCTTAATACATGAGGGTCCCTTAAGTAAGGTTTTGTGTTTCGACAGCTACTTGAGAGTCCCTTACGTAAGGCTAACTTGAGTAATACTCAAGTAACAAAATGTCAACATAACATTTCGTTGCAGTCAAGGTGGTTGTGTAGGTTAATTTTGGAGTACGGTATTGTCAGTTTCTGTCACATTCGGAAAAATATCCGGCACAAAACACGAAATACTGGTACAAAACAAAAAGAGATAACAGAAAACGTCAAAATGCGTAGGCATAGGCATAATAAATTGACTTATATTTGAAATATGACAACGTCGCCAAACGAATGCCGCTGTATTGTAGATGTTGTCTAAGAAACAGATACACCAGGAAAGCTACACTTGAGGGTCCCTTAAGTATCCCTGAATGTTACTTAAGGAAACCTTAAGTATTACTCAAGGGACGACTATGAATATGGCCCTTACTTGCGTAGATACAAAATCTATCTCTTCGCTCACGACGCTGCTCTAAAAACTAAAGACCAAATTCAAGAGATACTCTCCATTGAGCGGATTTCAACAAGAAAACCAATGCGGGGAACCAAACTGTTCTGCATCTGAATCAGACTTCTAGTTTTAAGTATAATTGATTATGTGATTATGTGTATTTTTTAACATCAAGCCTAACTAAGTCAGAAATATAAACTAATTTGTTCAGAGTTATTGAAGATAAGATCACTGAACCTCATGTCTATAATACTATAACTCGCATTGAAAATTTGTGAGTTCTTTGTTTTCTAATTACGAAATCTAGTATAGAAGTCTTGTGTTCATATGTAGACATGATTCCGGTGAAAAAACTTAAACCCAGAGTGCTTCGAATACTAACCTAATCTAACTTGATTTCTTCAGCATTAGTTCTAGACTGATATACTGTAGATACATCATCGTGCAATTTCCCAGTGCGACTGTGGCAGATTTGCAGCTATGATATATGTTTTTTTTCAGCCACACCTCGAGCCTTTTCAAATTTGTCTTGCTTATCCATGGTCCATAGTTCTGAATGGGCAAAATACAGAATCTATCAATCTTAGCTTGGTTTCTATATTTGTTTTTGCGAACCAACCAATAATTAGATTAAATACAGCAGTAACAGCTTTCAATATTTTTTTTAGTGTGGCATCGACATGCACATTTCTGCACTGAAATGCTTGTCTAAGTTTACTCTTAGATATTTCACAGACCTCCAGATGAGATTTTGAGTATTATTTAAACTCAGGTGCTTTCTACAAAATCCAAAAATTGTAGATTCCATTTTATCGATATTGCAGTGAAGACCTCATGTTCAGTAATATGTCATGAGCTTCTCAACAGCCCAACCTGCGCTGATGATAGCCCTATCTGTGCTGCTCCATATGTTCAATATACACAGGTCATCTGTATGCAGGCTATAAACGTTCCAAAGACGTCTGCACTGCTAGATCTGCCATGTAGAGGTTCTAAATCAAAGGCCTTGAAATAGATCCTTGAGGAACTCCCAAATGAACTGACCATGCCCCTCAGCCGTTATATAACATTCCCCTGATTTTACGTCCATCAAGATAAGTTTTTCTGAGTTGTCTACAACTTTGATTCCAGTTAGAAGTCGTGTTCACCAACAATCTGCTATACACGACTTAGGAATCACTGAAGCAAGCCTTCCATGGCTAAGTTAAGGGGAATCCCGCTGAGCAATTCTAGGGCATCCTTGAGAGTATGGCCCCAATGGAACCTAAGAGCTATGATCTTGGCGGATTGGCTTTGTACCAATACAGAATAAAAAAACGTTAAAGAAATTTAGCGACTGTCCAGTCCGGAAAATGAAATTAAATTGAAAGTTTATAATCAAGATATACTGAACACATTTGTGCTTACTTCATAGAGAGAGTAAATAAATAATTGTACTGAGGAGCTCTAAGAGCCCTTAACATTAATTCATTTATTTGTAAAATTGTATTACAAATATTACCACCCTTGAAGGTTATGCCTTGTATGAGGGTATTAGCATATTTATGACATTCACATTAAATTTTGACAATTGGCGATTCCAATTACCGATGAGGGCGCTGGCATTTGTAAACAAATATGGAGGATAGCAGGTATCCTGCACGCTGTGACACGCTTTTGGAGGAAATGCGTGGCAATGAATGCTTTTATCATAGTCTTTTTGGAGTGGCAACCATAAACACTACAGTTTGTATTAAACTTGCTAGCCTTTCTTGATTTGAAGCCTGATGTAGATGCCATATTCTTGAAAATAGCGTATGAAGAAGGTCCGAAGAAATATTCTAACACACTATATATCAATTAACAAAGCACAAACTCGAAAACACGACTGAACGAAGAAACATAAACGGCATATAAACGGTTAATGGCATGTTAATTGTGTGCCGTCCGAAATTCGAGTACCTGCTTTGTCAGTGTAGATTTTTGCAGCTAGAGGTCTCATCGATTTTTGGAATTGCCAATATAACCCACTGACAATAGATCCACTGAAAGACTGTGTATGACAATTTGGCAAGGCATATTTTACTGACATCCGCGCCATCTATTCGGGTTGCGTGTGCACTGGGCAATGCATTCATAAATCGATTACAGGAAACTGTGGATATTCACGACCTAGGTCAACCCAAAAAATTTGGTGTAGGTGACCGACGATAGATGGGGCAGGTTATGGAAAGAGCGGGCTTTTTGAAATATTGTATAAGCTTAATCAGCTTCCAGACAACGTGGTAACTTGTCACAAGAATTTACCTTACGCATTCATTACCTGTTTTGAAAATGGACCTGATTAAAAAAAATTAAAGCATTAATAAAAAAAATGGAATTGATAAGTGGCGTAATAATAAATAAAACTAATATTGTCCACGACACGTACTCCATTTTTTTTAATTAGTGTTTTAACTTTTCTAATCGGTGCAATTTTCAAAACAGCTAATTAATGAGTTAGGTAAATTTTTGTGACAAGCTACCACGTTGTATAGGACATTCAACTGATTATGTAAGAATGGGAATATATTAGATATGCATTACTGTAATAAAGCAAAACAAACCCTTTTGTAATTTATTTCAATACGATAATTGCTTAAATAAAGTCAGCTACACAAGGTACAAAAACAATTCATATAAAAGTAAAGCATGATTTATTCACTAGGATCACTATTTCATGATAATTACAATCCTTTGATGGCATATAATTTGAAGAGTAAAGCGGTAATATTCCTTATGTATTCATATTGATTCAGGCAAGATGTTTGTATATTTGTAGGTTTGGGTTGCCAATCCGTTCTAACTAGCGTCCCTGTATACGCTGGTCAGATGGGATTTAATGTCAGAAATAAAAAAATGTATTTTTAGACCATCGGACCTCACCTTCAATGCAATGGTTTGCCAAAGAGAGGGAATGCTGCACACCTTTATGGCAGCGTATGTGATTGTGAACAGTAATACAAGTTATATAAGTATGAGTAGTAGTGTTTAGTAATTCATTCAAATGATATATGTATATTTCATGTAGAAATGATCAATCTTGTATTAATTTTGCATCAAAATTCACAATACAAAAATGAGGTGAGCGGTATAAATCAGCTGATCAATAATTATCACGCAACCCCGCTAGGTGTGCTAGGTGGCTAGCGCTAACGCCGCTACACAGGGTCCTCATTTGAGTTTCACACCCCTAATATAACCTATTAGTTCAGCTATTTGGCCATTCTTACTGTGGGCTCCGGTTATCATTCGTTCTTCTTTATCTTCCTTGATACACAACGAGGCTCCAGCAGCTGATAAAAGGTTTGTTTTCTAAATATTATACGAAGTTTTGACATGAGATGAATATGTTCCAGTGCTGGCTAGTCTAAATTGTTAGAATGAGGCTATTTTATTGTTGTTGGAACGCCACTTGCTATTGAGATTTGTTTCGGGGTGATGATATGCGAATTAATCCCTGAGCATTATTCAGAATAGAAAGATTGAAGGACACTTTCAAGTTCCCAACAGTTATTCTAGCTTCCTTTCTGCAGTCAATTACTTTCCCTTGGCCTCTGTATATTCGGAAGTGAAAAACTGCATCGACCTGACCATTAAGTGGCTCTCGGGGCTCAGATGTACGGAAACGTCTATTTATATTTGCACATGAAAGCAAATATCTCGGCAGCAGATCAAACGGGCCAGCAGCGTGTATGTGCTCCGGAGATTTTTTCTCTCCCCGGGGAGGCACCGGTGAAAGATACGACCGAGGACCGTCGACAGGGTCTGTGTGTATGTATCTCTGTATTTGGCGGTTGAAAGAGCAATGCGGTTTCGCTTGCTGCTTGCTGATCGATATGGCCAGTTATAATATCCTGCCCAGGAGATTTGAATGTTTGGGAAGTTTAGTTCACCGATGCAGTGCTTCTCTATCGATCCGTAGAAAAGGTTTATAAAGACACAGGATGGCTGAACCTTATCACTTAATATAATAATGTATATTATCATTCCGTAGACATCAGACAGTCAATCAAAACAGAATTAATCAACTCCTGCAGATTGATGTTATAAACTTATATGCCGCGACTGAGGAGGACCTTAAAGAATTACTCAGAACAACAGACGTCAGGATGCAATTCACAATGAGCAAATGCAATATGCCCCACATCAATAAAGGCGAACGGAAGAATTATCCTGAACAGGAAATCTTAACTGGCCAAACGCTGGACAACATGGACAAGAGCCAAGAGCGAAACGAACAAATACTTGGGCTTCAATCAGAACATTAAGATCAACCACAAGCAAGTCAAGGTTCAACTAATACAAGAGCTTGAAGACCGTCTCATTACACTACTAAAAACAAAATTGAATTCCAGAAATCTCACAAAAACCATTAACACATTTACGATAACGATCTTCGCATAATCCTTTGGCATCATCAAGTGGTCGCACACTGATCTTGAAAACATCAAAATACTGATACAAAGGGAAGTCATGAAACAAAGAGCCTCACATTCGAAAACGTGTAAGTAAAGTCTTGCTATAGACAGAAAACAAGGCGGCAGAGGCATAGACATTCATCTCACACAAGGCCAATAAAAACGCTCAGAGATTTTTTCCAAAGCAAACAGACGAGCTTACATAGGTCAGTAGTAAACGCAGACAAATAATATACACCACTCACAATAACCTGCCCAGACCATGCAACTGACGCATACAATCGCAACGAGAACAAATAAATACCTGGTCGCAGAAAGCATTCTATGCCAAACACAGCTACCATGCTACCCCATACACCTGGTTGTAAGATGGCCAATTCTTTCCAGAAACTGAGGGTTTATACTTGTTATCCAGGTCCAAGTAATTGCGATACGAAACTACATGAAATGCATAATCAAAAGTCCATCCATAACCAACAATATTTGCAGAAAATGTCAGCAACAGAAACAAACAATAGACCACATAACAAGCGCATGCAAAACTGTGGCTGGAGCCAAGTACATCGCAAGACATAGCCCTGCAGTCAAAGTCATACACCAAGCACTAGTCACAATAATCATTAGAATTAGCGTACTTGTCTAACTCCAGCTCAATTAATGAACCATCTTGGACAAAGTTGTGACAGTGAGGGACAATCACATGATTCCTAAGGAGCACAGCAGAGGTACCTAATGTATTAATCTAAACATCTCACCCTTTCCGACCATGGATTTATATCTTGGAAGACTTCCATGCAATAGGAAGCTACCGTTTCTCCTTGATGTGGGAGGTGGATCGCACTAATTCGCACTAATTCTGTATCACTTGTATGACATGTTCCCAGGTCAACGTTTTCATTGATTTATTGAGATACGTACCTAGATAGATCTATCGTTTAGCAGACCAGACTTGTGAGTCACATTCGTAGGTAAGGTGCCGTAAATCAATGTGGCGGGTGTGGTCAGTTGTGGAGCCAAGACACACTTTTGCCGTTCGTGTGGCACCTTTGGGTGTCATCCTCCTCTGTTGTGCGCATATAACAGACGAGTACCAAAGTGACGGTACTGAGGGACTGCGCCTTATATCTTTGAAAATACTGAGATAATCAGTATGGATACTGTATAGCACTTGATGCAGTCCAGAAACATCGTAGGCCTGGCAGCATTGATTGGTCGATAATATCAGTATCGTACCAGGCTAACATAACAGTAATATTGTGCATGTAATGTAGCTGTTGAATGTGGAAGGTACTCATAAGCATCTTCAAAATACAGGCCCAACTTCGACTGTTTCCGTCACCTCTTGTCCCGCAGATCTTTCCTATCCTGTCTTTTCACCAAATAAGTGGCCTCTTCAATATCCTGACTGTTAGAGGGTATTTTATAGTTCTTTCCGTATTATCCTCATAAACAAATTCTATGGCACGGGGTGTTATGTTGAATTTTCATTGTATAATTTATTCTATTCTATTCTATCATCGTATCATATAACTACGTTTCTACAGTTCTACACTTATGCCACTCAAACACAACTTTTTTTCAATGGGTAGGCAAATCGCACTGACATTTGTGTAATTAGTTGGAATCTTCACATAACGTCTATATTAATTTATCGATTAGAGGAACTGGCCATGAACAATTCCCAGCGTAATATAATTTTTTCTGAATTCGTTATTCATTCGGACATTTCCATTCTCTGGAGCGCCCTACACGTGAAAGTTTCTACAACTCCCAGTAGGGAAAGTAACTCATGTCCAATGAAAAAGTTAAACTGGTGGAAAAAGTAACAGTGGACTCCAGGTCATTAAATATTTCTACTCGGAAAGCTGCCTTGACCATTATTGTTTACCCCCTACCCCCATACGGGTGAGTTTTACGGCAGTTTTAATGACTTTGCGCAACGTTCATCTGGCCAAAAACAGGATGCTGACCGTATCATCTGCATACAGTCCAGGAAATGTATATATTACGTTCATGTTCTTTATTTTAAAAGTAAGCAAACATGTAAAAGGCGATGATTACAAGAACTGCTGGAAAAATTAAAAGACACTTTTTCCTTAGATTGTATAAAGTTAATCTTGACGCGCTGTCTCCAGCTTCTTTTTCATCCGCCTGATGTTGATGACCTTGCACTTTTTCTATCGGTATTACAGCGATGGCCCTCTGTCATCCGTGGAGATATCAATACAGCATGTATTATGACAAGTTATTGTGCTGTGAATTTTAGAAAAAATGGGTGCCCTATAGGGATATAGCCTCCGTCATAATATTTTACAGATAAAATCACTAGAAACTATATTTTGACTTTCTGAAATAACCACCAGATGGCGGAGTAGTCGTCAATAATAATTGCTGTATACAATTTTCATAATAATGGATCTTTTAAAAGATAAATTACAGTATAAATTTTATTATTTTTTTATTATTATACGTCATTTTGAATTGACTACAAAGTGCTATATAAACTCAATAAGCAAAGATAGTAAGAAAATATCAATGTTTATGTTATGGACCAAGTGATTAATGCCCGAGCATTATGAAGAAAGGCTAGCTATAATATCATTGTCTGGTCACCAAGAATATTGCAACCTGACCATTGGGCAATTTGATAATAAAGCTTAAATTGGTCATGCTGTGAGGGGAGAAACAAATGCGTGATAGGCGTTTATCAATACGAAAGCCTACAGATACCAAATGCTCATTGTTTCAGAGGTTCTATAAAAACAAGAATTGTTGTGAAATGCTTGTTTTTTATTATTCACATTTTCAATTTGACATTTATGTTATTTGCATTTTAAATTTAGGTTTAATGTCAAATGTTACTACATATTCTATAAGTTTTATTTTCAATTTTATCTTTTGTGTTACTTATATCTATATTATAAACGATACATGCAATCGAACACCTAAGGTCACTGATAATAGATATAGTATGCGCATTTGAATTAGGTTTATGTACTTTCTGTTTGTTGTCCTTGTTGTTATACCTCCTTAGTTTGCTTTATTTTGCTGTTAATTGACCTAAATTTCCTATTCCATTCTAAGATCTATTTATATTGATTTTTTCTTACTATCTTTGCTTGTTAGGTTTATAGGTATAGAGCTGATCAACTCAAATTGACGTTTAGTAATAATAAAATTTGATACCGTAGTTTATGGTTGTTTCTTTTAAAAGTTCCATTATTATGAAAATTGAATACAGCACTTATTGAAGCCTATTGCGCTACCTGGTAGTTATTTTAGAAAGTCAAAATATGATTTCTAAAGGCGGGTTCTCACGATTCAGTTTCGTTGAATCAGCTTGACTGATTCAGTGATACTGACAGCGATGTTTGTTCTCACTGTTCAGTTTTAATGAATTATTTCAACCTATTTAGCATTAATAAAAGTAACGTTTGTATTAATTTTTCATTACTGATTCAGTCAAAATGAATGAAAAGTAGGACTGGCTTTCACTTTGACTGAAAGCACAAACCCACTGATCAGTTTTACTGAAAAGATGTTCTCACGTTCATTATCTGTTCAGTATCACTGAATCAGTCAAACTGATTCAGCAAAACTGAACAGTGAGAACCCGCCTTGAGGGTTTTACTGCAGAATCATTACTAAATGTTGTGACGGAAGCTAAATCCATATAGGCACCAATTGTTTCTGAAACTCACGACAAACTTATTATACTATGTATGTTATTGATATGTCCTATTAAAAAAAAGGTAAAAAGTTGAATCTTGCGCTGACTTTTTAAGAATTTGGACCTGCATCTACCTGTGTCAGAATAGTTTTAGTAAACCATTCAAAATTTTCGTAATAATGCGTAATATTTGTTATGGTGTCAAATACTGCCTCATAGCTACTAAGTTAAGATCAACATCATCGGGTAAGAACATTCTATATGTATATAACATAATTACTATTCAAATAAAAGCATCTTCGATCTTCTCCCACCACTACATCTTACAAGGTAGAGCAAAAATGAAAAAATGAAAATTGTTCACTCTACATGATGGTAGAATTTATAACATGTAAATACCTTTTTTACATATGTTTTGAGAAAATGCCAATTTTCCGATTGACCGTAATATTTACGCCTCTTAGCGACTTGCGTAACTTGAAAATAATTTCTAGTGATTTCTGTTAGCCGATTTACCTAATATTTTTTGCTTGAAGTTATAGGATTAACGGTTACCGAGGTATTCCCAGCTTCGCGTGGGCCGTTCCTAGTAGGCCACCCGGTATATCTAAAATGCCTGCACTATATAACTGCTGTAATCTTATAGAAAACCTGTAGTGTGCTGAAAGGGAAAATCGACCAACGTTGGCGCTTTGACTTAAGGTTGTTCAGGTTTTTCTCAGAGATAACTCGCTATATTTACCGAGTTTGTTAGGAGACGAAGTTTAGATTTAAGCGACAAGTTAGGCAACGAGTGAAAGCAACAGTTTCGTCACCGATGTTCAAAACTTTCGCTGCAAATAAGTTGCCCGGGATTTGCTGGGAAACGTAGTTTATGCTCATTTTATCGACTTACTACGGTGTTATTTAATGGTAAGGATTTCCCCAATGCTTTTCCACGCGCTTTTTGTGTTCAGCTATAATGTATTGGAGAGAAAACTGGGATGGTGGGGAAACTTTGGTTATCTGAAATATAGTCTTCAGTTATAATCACAGTATTTTTACTTCCCACACCGATAGGTGAGGGGAGTATTGTGATCGCGAAAATTTTCGATTTTGAGATAATCCGCTTTTTGGTCCTTTTATGACATCTACGTAACGAATATCCACGTCACTAGTTTCTGTCGGTCGGACTGTCTGTCTGTATGTCTATCTGTCTGTCTGTCGGTCAGTCTCTCTGTCTGATCCCATTTTTCTAGCCTAGTAACATCAGTAACCGCTGCATACATTGTGATGCAATTGGGTAGCGATATTATGTGAGGTCGCAGTAGGTAATGCTGCTACAATTTTTAAAAAAGTGTGAATGAGTGGCGGAGTAATTAGCAAACAACCAAACATTTAAAATATTCCTCAAACTTCGTTTTTATGCATCTTAGGGGTTCCTGATCAAATTTTACTTTTTAGGTAGGGTGAATTTAATGATAATAAATAATAGTAATAAAACAAAAAAAAGTCCTGTAATTATAAAATACTTCACTGCTTTGAAAAATTGACTTTGGTGATATCGTTTACTTTTTAGACCTATCCCAATGTTGCCTTTGAATTTTATATCTGTGGAATAATTTGATAAACACATATTATAATCTAAACTATATTAATTTCCTCTGCAACTGCAACAAATCTGTATTCGGATACCAGCAGATCTATCTTGTGAAGCCTGCTGTAGAAACGCTTTTAAGGATATTAAAATCCTTATATTTCCTTGTATATTCATCCTAGAATGTCTGGGTTACACAAAAAATAACATGCAGATATATCTCAAACATTCAGAAAAGCGTAGCTATGGAACTAGGCATAGAGACAAATCATCTCAAAATCAATTGAGGCTGCATAAGTCAAGGAACTGCATCAAGTTTTATAATGTTTTGCCTGACATCCTAAAATCTCTTAACAATTTACATTTCAATCAAAAAAATAAAGGTTACGTCCGGTTAAAGCATTTCACTCTTTCGAAGAATATTTGGTAGGTAATTTTGAAGATGCTGTTCAATGAAAAACAAACAATCTAGTAACGTATGTCTCAATGAATTCAGCTTATATTATAGGTTAGCGAAATTTTTATTTTAATTTTTAGTGCGCCATTACCTCTACATAATATACCTGTTTGTACAGACGGTACTAAAAGATGAATAAAACAAAAATAAATAAAACACCTGTGACATGTAACATTCATTGTTTTATAATAATAACCTAAATACGTACTCATAATTATACATGTATTGTATTTGTTTATGATCTATGTGAGTGGTGGTCATCTTCTACAATTATTTTAGCCCATAGACAAATTGTAAATTCTATTGAGATACAGATATTTGGCTATTTTACAATAATATGACCAATTTGAATTTATTTCTGAGTATGTTCTTTTTTGTTTCAGGTAAGAACATTTCGCTTGCGCTGCGAAGTAATTCACGTAATATGAAGCTAGAAGGTCTACTTTGACTATAAGGAAAGTGGATACAGCAGTAAGTTAACTAAAAATTAGCCAATATTTTTAGTAAAAGACAGCAATTTTTTTTGAAGGTGTACTCTAGCACCAACATATTGTTTAACTCAGTACCAAGACCGATACAGAAGCTGCACAAACTAATGCAGGGATCTACACACGGAAAAATCTATCGTTTTGTCAAAGACTTACGCTTTGATTCAATGGGACGTTACACTCAGAATTCCTCAAATACAGCGATGTTTTATCCAATGGGAAGTGTATAGTTGGTAACGAATTATATCGTATTGTCGATTTAAGTACAAGATGGCATTGGATTCCAATGAGTGATTCAATCACAGCCTGTCGTTGAATCGAATGTATGTTTTATAACTAATTCTAAACTACTTTCTTTTCTTTGGACCAACACATTTTATTGCGAGGATAGCTGATTGTGTCGTTTGGATGTTTAATAATGGTGTGATTTTGTATGAGGTCATAAGGAGCATGGTATAAGAATTAGACAAAAGCCTGCACCAGTTGTTGTCTTTTGACCTGAAATATATATTAATTCAAATGTGGGTATTAGCTCTTCTAAGCCCCGATTTCTCAGTAGGTCCTCCATTTAATATATAACTGGATAAATTTAAATTACACAATTGCTGCTGCAATACGCGAAACCACGAGATGACACAATACGGCAAACAACGAATCAACACAACGAAACAACCCGTTACCGAACAACCTCGTCCATGTTGGCGCAGATAACGGACAACATTGAGATAATCCTCCTCTTTTTTCTTTTTACGTTCATTGAATCGGGACATCAGTCCCGCCGGATACTGATTATAGTTCAGCGAACAACAAGGGCCATTGAATTCGATATATGATGTTGTTGGTACGAATACTGCTTACCAATTTCTATAACAGCATAAACAGTGTTTGGAAAGCTTGGGTTATTGTTCATGTAATATCACCTTTTGAAACAAAATTAATTTTTATCAGATGAATTATCACGAGTAAGACAAAATCCGCGCCTCTAGTGGCAAAAAGCGAACGAGCCTTGTCGTTCCACCAAGGAGAGGTTACTGCTTCTAGTGGCGTTTCTCTCTTTGGTTGCCGTCACCTTCGGGTACTAGATGGCGCACCGGCAGAATTCCTTCTGTCTTACTCGTACATTGAATAGATTGTATGCTTTGCTTAAATGAAACATAGGGAAAATTTCGAAAACAAAAGGATGCTTTGATTGCATTAGATATCAATACTAGTATTAGAAGGAGTACAGATATTAGAACGAATATAAAACTATTTTGAACTTATTGGCGTACCTGTGATTACCTCGAGTATAAGGATTAAATTCTTCCAATGACATGGATTTGAACAACTGTAAATATATTTAAAGCGATGGAAAAGCATCCAAATACGAACAATCAATTGAAAAGGCAACAGTATTTTTTTCTGTGTAGACTGCTGGAATGAGTACTCTGGAAAGCAGGAGTTATAATACAATAAGGCTTAAAGCTTAAGGCAGTATTAACGGGGACAGTTTTATCGGACGGTTCGGAAGGAAAAAACCAAGTCTTTCTCTGTAGCCAGCTCTCAAGCTACTCTGATATCTCGCCTCTTACCAACCTCTCAATAATCACGGTACAAAATCAATTCATTTTGCGTGAAATATCGACAGCATGATCAGACCCTAAGGATTTCGGGTAAATACGCAGTCTGAGCGGCCTTATTGGGTTTTCCCTTATATCCTCAGCTGCCTATACAGGCGCCCCTAGCCGCAGCCGGTGTGAATTAAGGGATGAGATAAAGTGGCTGTGCCCGTTCTTAGCGAGAAACGGGTGTATTTTAGATAAGATCTTTTACGCCTGCCGTCATGCTGAGGGTTTATTATTTTATGGGGTGTAAAAGGCCTAGACGGACAAAAAACGGCTGAGGGATATATATTTGTTTCAGCTTAGATGGGGTATAAAAGGGGGAAATATATTGTTTTGTCGGTTAGTCAGAATTGCGATTCAAAATTTGTAATTTATTCCTTGCTACTACGTCGCAGGGTTACTGCATTGATTAAAAGTGCCATTTGGAGTACGGTAGGAAGTTGGAAGATACATAGCTTGGTCATATAATGAAGGTTTCTAAAGGGAAAGTGCGATGAGAGAATTATTTTGATATGATTGTCTATATAATATCAAAATATTGTAATTCCCCTAGCATAATAATATGCGTGCAAAAAATGTCAACGAAATAACATCAGCAGCCGACACATGTAAGAAAGAATTTTATTATTACTGTTCAAATAATGGTTTGAAGTTGATGCTCCAAAAACATATGTTACTCGCTACCTGCCACGAAACATTTGTCTAGATGATTCTGTACTCGTAATAATGAATGAAAATCGATAGAGTAAATTGACAGTATACAATTTTTGGGAATAACCATTGACAGTTAATTGACATGCTAGCCAGCATTACAAGCAGGCTGAGTTCTGTGAGACAACTGTATGGAACAGTAACAACAGATATATCAAAACTAGTTTATTTTGAACTCGAACAATATGTATTCAGTTCCATAAGTGAGCTCATGCCACAAGCCCATGCTTTTTTTTGGGATCCTTCTCGACCTTTGATGGAGCATTTGGTGCTCAAAAGGGAGTAATTGGATGCATGATGGGAAAATCTCCAATAGCTCACTGCAGAATATTATCAACTACCTCATCCTCAGCAACCTCTACTTCAAAATCTTAAATGAGACCTCCATACTTGTTATACATCATTTTGTTGGGACGCAAAATGGTTTGTGGATGCAAGCAATAGGTTATATAAATAATTATAACGAACAGCTAGAAATATTTAGGTGTGCGGTCAACACAACCAAAACAGGGGGCTTAATTGAAGGAGTACTCTTCGTTTAAATCAAGCTTTCGAAAAATTTTATTTTCTTCATCAGGATTCTACAAAATACAGAAAAACACCCAAAGTTAAGCCAATAGTACTATAAAATAAAGTTTTTAATACATACTGAACATGTGAGGTTTAACAAAGAGAGCATGCTCACTTTCTTGGAACGTGGTGATTTAGTCAGCTACAATGCAGTAGAATGGGTAACTATCCTTATTCTTAATTCTACATATCTTCCATCAGGTGAAAATAACATTTAAACACGGTCACATAGTTCTATAATTCATAAAACAAGACAATTAAATTATTTTAAAATGTTGTTCGTTGTAACTGTGTCGGTCACGACTCATACCTCCTTAAATAATTATAGTGACTGTATCTTCCTATAATATCTCATACAAGGCATTGCCTTCGAGGTGGAAATCTTTACCTGTAGTTCATTGTAAAAAGCTTGGGTACTTATTTAGAGTCAGAAAGTACTTTTCACCATGTAACCTCCCCACGCTGTATAAGCCCAGATAAGACCTGGCCTGGAGTATTGCTCTCATGTCTGGGGAGCTGCTGCCCCTACTACTTTATCTATACTAGATGCCGTCCAGAGAAGGGCAATTCAACTGATTAACGACCCCGCCTTAACGCGCCACCTCCAGCCACTTTCCCACCGGCGTGTTGTTGGTGACCTCTCACTCTTCTACCGATATTCAAACGGAATCTGCTCCTCTGAGCTATCCTCCATCGTTCCGCCACTCACCGCTCCTATCAGATGCACCCGCGCGACCGCGGCATCTCATCCTGAGGCGGTAGTTCTTCATACATCAAGAACCGAGCGGTACAACCGCACATTTATTCCCAGGGTGTCCAAGGCTTGGAATGGACTGCCAGGAGTTGTATTTATTGGGCCTGCGGGTATTGGTCCATTCAAATCCCGCGTTACCAAACTTCCCCTAACATAACCCTTTCCCCTAACATAACCTCTCCTACGATTTTTCCATGTATTTTATTCAAATATTTATAACAGGTAGAGGTTACTGGAGGTGAGAAGGTTGATGACACAACGATGACGTATTCGGTGGGAGAGTTCCCCTTCAAAATACAACTCGACGCGACGTGTCACGGCAATTTTTATTTTTTTTTTAACATTTCAGATGTGAAAAATTTTAACTGAGACACTCTGTATTATGTATTTTATATTGGTACTGTAGATTCTCACAGAAATAATGTGCAATTAGGCTGTTAACTATTTTGAATTATATTTTATGTACGAATGTAAGTATGCACACTTTGATATAGTACTCCTCAGACCTCCAATCTAGTATCTTTTGCAATCTCGTAATATTGGTGTGTATGGAATTTAAATCGTCTTCAATAAAATACTGTTGGAGAATACAATGAGGTCTAAAGATAATTGTCCATTACTAATAGAAAATGTTTAATTTCTGATATTGCTGTCTAATAAATGGTGAAAGCTTGGGCCAGGTTACTGAAATTAAGTATTTGGAAGTTGTTGTAGATGTGTATTTGCAATTTTCTAAACATGTTGAATACATAAATATTTAAAACAAATATAAAAAATTGGTTTTGCTCAAAGAATAATTAAAAATGTATCATTTGCTAAACATTTCATTTCATTTCATTTGTTTGTACGGTAATACAAATAGTGCCGCCTCAAAGGTAACCCTTGTGTGAGGTATTGGCATTGAAAAAGTCACATTAAAATTTATCTAACCTATCATCCTGCTCCACCAGCACTGTCCTATTTGTGTGGTCTTAAGGTTCCTTCCTTTTATTGATAACAGCAACGATCTTCTACAAATAACACTCCTGCCGCAAATCCATAAGTCATTTCTTCTCATTATATTTGATTATACAAAAATTTTATACTTGAAATTTTGACTCATGGTGTTGACGTTTTATGACATTATGATTAATAATACTTTCATCAGGCTTAACTTTGAACACGTAGGGTCTAGGGTATAGCGCGCGAAATTGAGAATCCAAGAAAAGATTATTCCCGTGTTAGCGAGGAGGCGTGGTCGCCTGTTCCCTTTCTCCAGTGTTTGTGTCTAAGATGAGGGGAGATAAGTCTAAAAATCCAAAGGTAAGGTCAAAAGGTCCAAAGGTAAGGCCCAAAGGTCACCATAGAAATGAATTTCGCATTTCCAGGCTCCTAACGTTACCGTTAAACCTACAGTAATGACTCAAAGAGCAAATTGATGAAGAAAGTTTGCGCTTGTGCAACTATTTAGCCTTTTTTTGATATCGGGTTTGGTTGTTAAATTACAAGCATTTATAAAATGTATGATTTTGCACTGCGAGTTTTTTGCACATTAAAAAACTTTTTTTGAGAAAATCGAAAATAGTTGTCATTCATTAAGGTCTTAACTATCGCCTTCTGAAATATTATATATGAAGTTTGATAATAGAGTGAGTTATGCGAGAAATTGTGAGTCCGTCTTGTACATGGCAAATACGTATGTATAAATGTGTGTATCCAGGCCCCTTAACGATACCGTTTATGTATGACAAAACTTACAGGGGATGTATGTCTTGTTACTACAATTGATGGCACCGACACTAGATGGAAGATTAGAGATTGTCACTCACAGCTCATGTGTACATGTAGTAAGTTTGTTAGAAGGACTAAGCAATCCGTTCTTATGCTAATATTGAATTCCTTTGCTACTATTGTAATAACAGGGTATAGTTGCTACATAACAAATGCATGAGGTTTATATTAATCTCAGTTACGGCTTGATTTAGATCGCTTCTTCTTTCACTTGTGCTTTCAAGCAAAAAATAATCCCGATCCCAACTTCATTCTCCTGAATTAAAAGATACATTCCCTTAATGAATGTTCCATTTTTGGAGATCGCGGCGTTTATTCAATTCTACCCTTCTGTGCCGCGAAACGAAAATTTGTTTTAACTGCCAAAGGCTTTTTGCCTACCGACCCTCTTTCATAACATTAGAGATGAATTCTTGCTTTCGCTAATGGTATTCTCAGGAAATGTTGTTTTTAAATACTTAGATGTTTCAGTATGATAGTGATATTTCGGGAGATTGTTTTCATCCTCCCTCGTTCATCAGTTAAGGGCTGTTTATGTTAGAAAGTTAACTTTGCCGAAATTCTGGGGCTGTTTTCATCAACGGATGAATTGGATTGGCCCTCCGGAAGGCAAAATAATATACTTCGTTCTGTGGTGTCTAATTGATTTTTGACCTGAAATCTTATTTTTGACATACTTATACAGGGTGTCCATTTAGTGCGCAATTCTTCGATATCTCGCAAGATATACCTGATAGAAGAAAATGTCAGATACAAAAGTTATTTGGTTACTTAAAAAGCATATCCTAAAAATATTTTGAAATATACAGAGTAAGTAGGATAGTGATCAACTTGATTTTTTTATATGGAACTATAACTTTTCTTAATCTTTCTAGTTTCCATCATCGATCTCTATTTAACCCTAAAATATTTTTAGGATCGGTTGCGACCTTGCCATGTTATAATTTATTTTCTATTAATTTCCGAATTTGCAAGTAATACGTCCAAATTCATATATTCCTTTAACTTTTCTCAATAATATTATACAGCGATTTACTTGAATATTATTTTGGATGTTACCAGCAATGTGCATCTACAGGGTGTTTTTGGCAGAATTTTAAATTACGGCAATTTGAAGGTCTTTTGCTTTGTTTTTTTTTGTGTAGCACCCTGTATGTTTTACTTTAAGCCGAAATATCTACTAATACCTTATCTCGCTTTGTAATATTTTTTTTGCGTTTGCAACGTTGTCAAGTTATAAAGTATTTTTCCAAATCTTCAAACAAATATCCCAGAGTTTTAGCATTAGAACACACTGTATATTTTATTCAACATAGAAGTACTCCCTAGTAATGATTTACGGCGTGAACCAGTTTTAACTGGTGTTCCTAAAATAATAAAACCGTTTTCCTGGCCCATACAATCTATTTCGAACACCTAGACCTATTTTTCAAATTGCCAAAAACACCCTGCGCATTGCTGGTAACATCCAAAATAATATTCACTTAATATTCAAGTAACTCGCTGTATAACATTATTGAGAAAAGTTAAAGGAATATATCAATTTGGACGTATTACTTGCGACCTTGCAAATCCGGAAATTAATAGAAAATAAATTATCATTTGGCAACGTCGCAACCGATCCCAAAAATATTTCAGGGTTAACTAGAGATGAATGACAAAAACTAGAAGAATTTAAAAAAAATGATAGTTCCATAACCAATTTGATCAGTATCCTACTTTCCCGCAACACCCTGTATATTTCAAAATATTTTAGTATATGTGTTTTAAGTAACCAAATAACTTTTGTATTTGATATTTTCTTCTATCTGGTATATCTTGCGAGATATCGACACACTAAATGGACACCCTGTATATTCTTGATCTCACAAAAAATTGAATAAATCAATGCAACTTTTGTGAATCGATCAAACATATGAAATATTATTATTAAATGTAAGAATATCCTAAATTTCGCCCAAATAAATTCGTTAAATAATAATAATAAAATAAGTACGGACTGGAATGAAAAAAAATTAAACATACCCCATAAAGTCAGCCCTCATACGTTTGCTGGCAGTCGTTTTCTGAACACACCACCAGTCAAAAGATGAACGCTACCATCAGTTTTTGCTATTTTTAAGTAAACGATAGTAGCTGTTTTAACCTATTCTCATATCGATTGGTCTAATGCAGTGATAACATATCAATAAGTAAGGTCTTATCGTTTTCCTGACAAATCCTTTATGTTTCCCTTTATATATCCAGTGAGATACAATTTTTTCAGGGCTGAAATATAAGAATGAGGGAAGCAAAGGAAATAGTCGTGTAAGTCTGAGGAAAATCCATTTCATAATAATTCTTCTCTGATGTCGGGGAAATTTCACCTTTGAAGGGATAACCGCAACAGTAGCGCAGATTTGGGACTTAATAGACAAGCTGATGGACTTTGTAACTGTCATTGTTTTATATGTTTAGTTGTATTGACCTGTTCAAAATGTCAGATAAAACTACCTGCATTGATTTAGTAGCTTCCACGCAATAATTTAAATTAATTTTCAAGCTGATAACTATTCTGAAAATCTTGAAAAGCAGGAAACAATAACGGTCGTCACAATAATGTACTTAGTAGCGTAAGTTAGGTGGGAGCTTGGGGGAGCTAAGCCCCCCCAAGAGTGATATTAGCCCCCCTAAAAATAATTCAAATTAGTAACGTTCTATTGAATCTATTTTATTTAGGGCGGGACTTAGGCCCTCCCAGATTCATGAACTTAACTACGCTTATGATGTACTTTCTGAAACTTAACCTGTGGTTGGTTTCCTCTAAATCATTATGCTTTACAAGCTCGTGTTTAAAAACCCATCGTTTAAAACAAGAAAATTTCTGTAGCTTTTATCAAACTAAAAGATGTTTGACAAAATTTAATTTGGATTTAATTACGCTGATTGACTGTTGCCTCAGGTAGCAGATTCTTTTTGAGGGCTAATTTCCTAAGTCCGTGATTCTGTGGTCTTAAAAAACCACGTCAAGTGTCTTGACTTAGCATTTCCCACACGTTATGGGTGCTAACAAAAATTTTGAGTTCCTCTATCCCTACATCATCGTCATCAAAACATTTTATATTTGTATACATCAGGAAATACAGAACGATCTAAAGCCATACCCGTAACAGAAAATTGTAAGTCTCTTGGTTTCCGTAATAAGCAAGGCACTGTTCGGATGGATCTAATAAAGTGTATTATTCTTCTAGGCCTTTCTTTCACATGTCAATGGACAGTCTATTATGAATAACACAAGTTTTTCAGTTTTATACTTGTACCCCGCAACCACCCTAATTTCCCCTCTTCTTACAAAAAATGATCAGGAAAATACCTATTGTTTTGTTTTTTGCTAATTACTCCACTACGTTTTCAAAATTGTAGCAATATTACGCTACCCAAATTTTTTCACAATCCATGCAGCGGTTACTGAAATCATGCGGCTATAAAAAACGCCAACAGACAGACAGATCGACGGAAATTAGTAACGTGGATTTTTGTTACGTAGATATCATAAAGCGTCCAAAAAGCGCATTATCTCAAAATCGAAAATTCTGTAACCACAATACTCCCGTCACCTATCGATGTGGAAAGCAAAACGTAAAACTGTGAATCTGCACTGTCGATAAATCCTAAATTAGAATCAATAAAATACGTCACTGTCCAATACTCACGTTTGTTTTAAGATGTCTAATATCGCTCTGTCGGCTACCAAAGTCATAACCACAGTTTTCTAGAATTCGGGTGGTGTTATCCATATCGGTTACTTTAAAAGAGGCAAAACGATCACCCGTGAATATTATTCACAGCTAATGGACAGATTTAACACTGTTTCAAACAAAGCTACCGCATCTAGCGAAGATAAAACTGCTGATTTATCAGGACACTGCACGGATGCATACGCATAAAGCCACCATGGCAAAGATTCAACAACTGGGTGGGTCATAGCTGGTCTAACGTGTGTTGGGCGAAGGGCTATCTCTCTCTGTTAGGATCAGTATCTTCTATAGCATTACCAAAACGAGAAGACTTCGCTTTCACTCATCCAGAAACAACTACAAAATGATAGGAGAGGTAAAAACTTCACACAACTTCGCTGATAAAATCCCGGGTCATCTAATAGCCATAATATGATAATGACGAGTCTGTTTTGTGGCACTATTAAGGCTAATAGTCCTGGGACGAAGTTAGTATCGGCAAGTGATGTGGGTGATCATATTATGGCTATTAGAGGATCTCGGATTTTATCAACGAAGTTGTGTGGAGCTTCTACGTCTCCTCTGATTTTGGCAATGAATTTGTATGGAGTTGAAGTTCCTACCGATTAATTATGTTTCTGCGTCTTCGCCAGTAGTTGTTTCTGGACCTGGTGCATCGACATAATTATGTGTATAACACTAGGACTGGCTTTCAAACAAGGGCTTCTAATAATGCTTTTGCCGTAATAAAATATGAAGGTATGGGAGATTTGGTGTTTTCTGGATGGGTGAAAGTGGAGCTGGCTCGTTTTGGTAATGCTATGAAAGTGACTGATCCTGATAGAGAGAGAGAGCCATTCGTCCAACGCACGTAGAACCATTGATCTATGCAAAGACGAGTGCTACTACTTAACGGTTCTGGTATCTGCTAGCCTATCCACCGGATACTCTAGATTCAGCTCTTTCGTGCCATCAACTGTTTCTTAACCACAAGAAATGGGGGAGGGAGTTAGGAGAATCAAGTCACGTGAAGAGGTAGAAATTAACACTTATTTACTTATTTTGAAAGCCTCCTACTATCAAGTAGGAAAATGTGTAGAGCTAAAAGAACATTATCCAGACAAATAAAACCATATTTTGCTGCAAAGTCACTGACTCTTCGACGAGCTTACCCTCATTATTATATCTCAAAGTTTGTTCTCTTGAGCGCGACCACATTTGAGTATGACTAACCTGAGTTCTTCTCGGTTCGAAAACCCGCCACTGGCTCAATAGTATTATCGCGGAGCTGTAGTAATAAGACGTGGATTGAATTCGGATATAGAAATACTTACGGACGGAAATTCCCTCTTCAGAGGTAGAAGCACGTTTGCCTTACATCGTAGCTATGGGACTAATTGGATGATGTGTAATGAAAAAACTGCGGTTTCTGACTTCGGTGTACTAAGACGACTTGGACATTTATAGGTCTAATGGAAGGGTACGCATAGGAGTATCCAATTCAGGATGTTTAATCCCACGAAAGGTTTATCACAATGAGTTATATTTGTTTTTTTTTCATATATTCGTTTATTTATTGTTCACTAATATACAATACGTGAAATGAGTATTTTTGCATAACTTAGAGCGTGAAATCTCCGCAAAACTAGTCGCTACTACTAAGGGAATAAGCCTGTTTAGCCTCATACCTGGAAATTTCTTACAAAGTGTACATCAAATAAGATCTGCAGGTATAGATAAAAATGAAGTCAAGTTGATCGACTCAGTACTTCCCACACATTACGCTGAAACCATTTTATTATTTTTCCCATAGCATGAAGCTATAATCTGAGATCCTCTTGCAATCATCGCCCGCTCCCTGCAAAAAAGTGTATTATCTAGTTAGGTCTTTCCTTATCAGGTACTGGGCCGCCAATAGCATACAACAATTTCTTCAGTTTTACAGCCTCCCACACCCATCCCTATCCAAATGAAAGTAGAAAATGATTCGGAACCTTTAAAACGTATAAAATCAAAGTTTGAGCTGTTTTTATATTTTCAGTTTTGTAATTAATGCAGCGCCGCCACTGACGCGATTTCTAAAAAGCATACGTGTTTTACATCTTTCCCAAGGCATTAATACTGTGTCGAAATTTCGTTAAAATCAATTCGATCATTTAAAGGTTACACAATACACGACGAGCTAAAGCAATACTCGTATGTCGATATACATCAGTCCCTTATTGGTTTCTATAATAGGCAAGGCAATGTTCGGAAGGACCTTAATAAGTGTATTATTCCACTACGTATGCAACAAATTTTTCAGTTTTATGACCCCCTCCCAACCCAAAAAAAAGTAGAAAAGGATCAGAAAAGTTTTCTGCTAATTACTACGCCGCCAATGCACCGATTTTCAAAATTGTTTCCTATACGACCCCACAGCACATCGCTGCCCAAATTTCACCACAATCCATTTAGTGGTTACTGAGATTACGACGTTAGAAGAACGCGAACAGACAGACAGACAAACAGACAGGCAGACCGACGGAAATAAGTGACGTGGATTTTCGTTATGTAGATATCATAAAACGCCCAAACCTATCGGTGTGGGAAGCAAAAGGAACATAAAAGTAAAATATACAAACGAAAGAATACTATGGGGCTATGGTAGCTATCTAGAAAAATGTGTAGTAAAAGAAGATCATCTGTCGAGTATTCTTGTAAAAATCGATTTCTGCAATACATTATTTTACTGAAATTTTGAATATTTCAAGTGTTTTAATCTGTCTTATTTTGTAAGATATCTGAGAGGAAAATTTAGGTCCGAAAAATCCATAAGACCCTCCTTGTTTTTTTTTGTTTGTTTTAATGGCACTGGTCGTAGACCAACTATCCAGTCGTTTTAATAAGGGATTGCAACATATGCATAAGGGAGATAAGGGTGGGTAGGTAAATATGATTATGTATATTTTCGATATGAGAATGGAACATAAGCACCGCTCAACTAGTCATGTAGAGGTTATTGTGTTAGTGCGTAATTATGTGTTTTCCATTGTTTTGTATTTTCTCTTTTTTATTTTTTATTTTTTTTATATTCTTATTTTTTTTCCTTTTTTTTACAGTTATATGCTAAATGTCTTTTAGTTTTTTAAACATCTATTAATGAAAACCTGGAGCTTTTGCTCATTGTCTTTTGTGCTTTTCCATGTTTCGCATCCATTCGATAACACCGATTCCACGTTACTATCGAAAATGCGCCATTTTGTTCTGATTGAGTACGTGGTAGATTGCCAAACTTTGTTAAGTGAGCCAAATGCTCTTCTTGCTTTTATTAGACGCTGTTGCATATCTTACCTGTCCCTCCTATGTTATCTCTTGTACTATGCTACTACGTTAACATTATAGTCACTCATCAGGTGCAGTCTCACATACTTCCTAGACGTGTAGGGGCGGATAGTAGCACTTACGTTACGACATTCAATAATAGAGTTATTCTCGACAACTACCTTCTATACAGGCTCCTGCTTTGCATTTCGAAAAACAATACATATCGTTGGAAACGCTCCAGAGAGTTTACAACTACAACCAAAGTGCATATTATAGCCGATTCTATCCGTATCTTGGAGGCCTGAAGCGAAACACAGCAAAGAAAGATGGTACATAACAGAAACAGATAGCATTAAAAGCAAAGTTGCGTCTACATCAGGATTATTTCTATTAGTTCGGTCGACAGGCACGGTAGGGGTTAGTTTCAATTATTTTATTTGTAGTTTTCGGTCACTTTCGATAAATAAAATCACTTTTTTCTCATACATTTGGATATTTATTAAAATATCATCCTCAGTGGAGTCTTAAAATATAAAATTGTACATTTAGAATGATGGTACGAATTGCAAATGGTAAAACAAAAAATAATTAATCACAAAATAGAAATACAATGTGGTATTACAATAATGTATAACATAAACATAACTTGAAAATGTGTATAATGAAATGGTTCCCATGGTGGGTGAAAACCAAGTGACTGTAAAAAATGGAGTCAAGTTGACTGACCCAGTACTTCCCACACTTAATGATGATATCATTTTATTATTTCCCATTGCATGAAGCTATAGTCTGAAATTCCCTTGCAAAAACAACATCCAACACAAAAACCCCCGTAAATAGTTTCTTGCGTCCCCCTCCTTAGAAATTAGGACGCCACAGTTTTTTCTGCATGCTTCAACAGGACGAAGCGAAACGATCAAGAGCCTTCAACACGGCTAAAGACGAAGTTTGAGCTGATTGTATGTTTTTAGTTTTTTTATTATTGCTGCGCCGCCAATGACACGGTTTTTCAAAAACAGAGTCGTTTTCCATTCTCGCCGCGGTAATAAATTCTTATTAAAATCAATTCAATAATTTTCGCTTTACGCAATATACATAGAACGAAATAAAGCAAAATTCGTATGTACAGATCACAAAATTGGTTTCCGTAATAGGCAAGTCAATGTTTGGGTGGACCTAAAAAAGTGTAATCTGCCGCTAGGTATTTCTTCTATAGATCAATGGACAGACTATTATGAGTACAACAGAGTTTTCAGTTTTACGACCCCCCACCCTCCAACCGCCCCGATTTCACCCCACCCAAAAAAAATTGAAAATGATCAGGAACCCGTAAAACGCCTAAAAACAAAGTATGAGCAGTTTTTATATTTTCATTTTTTTATTATTGCTGCGCCGCCACTGACACTATTTTTCCAAAACATATGCGTTTTCCATCCTCGCTACGGTAGTAATACTGTGTCAAAATTTTTTATGCAAAGATGCATAAACTCTTATTTTATGAGTTCATTGTATACTTTTCCCAATCCGTCCACGTCTGATCTGAAATTTTGTGAATTTGGGTGATTTTTAATATTAATCATTTCTTTAACATTCCTTTTAAAACAGTTGTTTTCACGGCAAATAATCTGTGTGTTGTTAAAATTGAACTTATGTCCCGTTTTTATGGCATGATTTGCAAGAGCAGAATGAATCGTTCCCAAAACCATGTCCAATTCCTAGGAGTTTATTAAAAATGCAAATCTCCAAACAAAATTTTATAGTCGGATTTTAGAATTTTTGGTATCAGTCTTTAAAAAATATATTTCTACGTCATCATCGACTGAAAGAAGGTGATCATGTGTCAAAGACTTTGCGAGATAGTACGAAAATCAGCATATGTTGAAAGGTGACTCCAAGCAACGTTACAAACAAATGAATTTATCTTAAAAAGTCACCAAACAACTAACTGTGCACATTACAGTAAAAACATGCCCATCTTTCTAGTTATCCATTGGTACTATAAACTTGTAAATGTAGTAAACATAGGCAGTAAGATTGCATTTAAGCAGTTTCAGCAGATCGACTGGTGAAAACTTGTCATCGGATTTCCTAATTTTTGTTATGGATACTTGAATAATGTGCTATTATATCATGATTACTCATAGAAAGTGATCGTTCAACCAAAACTTTGGTATAAAATACATTTCATCTCGGAAACTATTGGCAATTGGACATGGTATTATTATGATCAATTTTATAGCTTATCACCTTTACTATCGCCACCCCAAATATCTGTATCGAATTACCAATCACCCTGTATTTTAAATTCACGAATTGTAGTCTGCTCAATTCCCGAACGAGTAGGCACTATTGAGCTTTATGTTAGTTATAATGAATGTAGGAATCGTGTTGCGTAGCTATCAGACGAACGGCGTTTTAAAGAACATAATTCTGAATTTTTCGAAAATTTTTCCCCTAGCATTTCACTGAGCTACCCTGTTCATCTTTATATGTGCAGTGTTACAAAAGTAGACCTCCAAAAGGAAATGAGTTGAAAGCATCAGCCGTTTTTTGTAAAAACAACGATTCTTTTTGCTCGTTCAATGGCACTGGTCTGAGACCAATAGGCCAGACTATTTTTGTCTCACTAAAAGGAGGAAAAGTCTATGTGACAATTCGTTTAACCAATGTTCCGCTTATAGGAATTGAATTGTAAGTCTAGTTGTATGTATTTTTGTAACTATACCTATGTTAGTGAAAACTTAATCCTATTATTTTTCTGGATGCAGGTGTAGGTACGATTATTCATTATACAAAACATAAAAAAGTTGTCTCCCCGTGACAATGTTTGGAACATTGCCGTGACCAGGATTCGAACCTGGGTTACCACGGCCACAACGTGGGGTCCTAACCACTAGACGATCACGGCTGTCGGAGACTTGTTAATCGATGAAAGTATGTTGTTCATAAACGACTTCACGGTCCACTTATTAAAATGAAATGGAATGTGTAAATGTATATCATGAACCAGTCGTATACCAACTGGAATTTCAACCGTAAATGCAGCGATTAATTGAATAACTTTTTTATCGGTAGCTTGTTTATTTTTTATCACAGTATACAAATATCTTTTGGTTGTCAATGTTTTTTTTAATTGTGATGAGAGTTATTATCAGATCACTAATGATCACGATGCAATCATAACTTGTAGAACTCTGACGCTCTTATATCAAATGCTGTAATGACAGCTACATTAGAAAAGTTTCTTCATAAACATTTCAGCTGGCATTTTGTTAAAATAGTCTACTTTTCAAGAAAAATTAACCTGTATCAATCACGCGATAAAAAGTGTATACTTACGGAATGTCTTTGAGCGCTGAACACATTGATAAAAATTAATCATAATGTACCTTAAGGCGATAGGCGACAAAAAGGTCGAAATAATTGGTTCAGAATTACAAGGAATATACCTAATTAAATTAGTCAAAGAATCATTGTCTGCATAAGTTATTCAACCAACATTCAGCCACCATCCTCAATAAATGATGCTGATCATATTTATATTTTTATAGACAAAGAATTTGTGTAAAAATCGAGTGTCTCATATGTGATATGTGACACTCAACAAGCAAGGAGTTTTATGAAAGGTTGGGTAGGGTTTGACATTGGAAATGTGAGTCGCACTCTATACCGAATTATCACTTAATTGATACCTCCGAATCTGACTCTATAACAGGGCGTAGTTTCGCCTTAAAATATACCTACTTTGACCTCAAAGGAATTTTTTGGTCTAAAAAGGAAAAATTTGCATACGAGGTTGAAAATGCATCTCTACTTCGACATCATTATGGAAAACATGTGCTATTGGTTAGAAATGGTGACTAAAAACCCTGTAGGTCGGAATTCTAAAAGCAGATATGTTAATGTATTTTATTTAATCATGTATTAATTCCTATTTTTTCTAATAAGTTATATCAATCCTTTTGATAACAAATAAAACACATGAAAAAACTATGTTCTATATTGCTAACAACCACGTTAGAAAATACGTGTATATAATTTGAGGTTATATGGGTTTCAGTATACCTTATTGAAAAAATAATATTACTAGATTTTCAAAAAGGCTTATAATCAAGGTGCCTTAATTTTTTGTAACTGTTACCTCCACATTTTTAACGAAAAAGTTCATCTAGCATAGAATTTTTATTTTCACTTTACCAAAGAACCAAGTTTAAGATCAATCCATTATAGGTATCACCATTATATGGAAGCCATGTTTTCAACTATTTATGAAGACAGCACTACATAGAGGCAGATACAAATAATATTATAGATCGTAGTTCCATGTTCATGATAGAAAAGATCAGAAGTATCATTTTTTCTTTGTTGCTTTTGAATTTATGTCAGATTTTGGTTATTCTGTAGGGATAGCGTCGAAGATTTTACCTCAAAATCACCTAAATAGCTACAGAATTTCTACATAGTATGTTGGTTACAAATTTCTCGTCGTCCTCATATTGACTTCCAAATTACTATAGTTTTATTCCCCACTTTGGGGAAAATGTTGAATATTATTAGAAGTCTATAATCCTTGTTGAAATTAGACACGTAACATGTACAGTCGTCGATGTAAGGTAATTTTAACCTAGAATGCTTGTTGGGATTATTTTGTGATTTAAAAAAAGATGAGAAACATTATCAGAGAGCTGATAATGACAAAGTAACCATAATTCAAAGGACTCTGATGATTTTATAATAAGGACCTCATCTTCTCATTGGGTTCAGCAGAGAGTGTTGCATAAACTTATGCTTCGAAAAGCGTGAAATTTGTAATTTGAAGAACTCTCTTGATCTTAGTAATACGGGCTGCAGTGATAGCACTAGTAAACCTTACCTCCTATTGCATGCAGCAGAGCGTACTGCATCAACTTTTTCTTCGCAAATCGTGGTGTTTGTGCCCAGAGGGTAACTCTCCCGCACTACTCGATTTTTTATATAAAATTTAGTGATGTGGGGTGGAATATGGTCCTCAAACGTCAACCGAAGCTTATTTGCCCTATTAGTTGGTTAAGCCAATTCATGTGCCCTTGACCAGGTGCTTTTACCTAATGCTAGTCTCCTCGTTCCTAGTGGCTATCCATAGTGATATGTCTAGCAGTCTCTTGTGATTGATGCCTAAATCTACACTTCTTTTCTCTGCTGAAGATTCCAAGAGTGTATAGGTGTCATCTGAAGTAGCCATGTCCAGTAATAAGAACAGTAACCTACCTAATATCATCTTTCGAGTATACTTTCAGAATGGGCAAGGCACTATCGCCGCAGTGTAAATACTGTGTCGAGGAAGACAGTGTGTACCAGACACTGATAAAATGCACTCGCTTGAGAGATGAAAGCTAAAATAAGGATAAATGTTAGTGGGGATCTCAGTGTAGACAGCCACATGCAAAGTCTGTTAATGTCGGAAGGAATGTGTATAAATATCTCTAACCAGATAACAGCAATAATGAGCCGGTAAGAGTCTGGCACTACCTGTGGTACCTTCCTAGGTGTCCAATGTAGGATTTTCCTCCTTCAAACGAAAAAAAAAACATCATTTTACTTCCCACACCGACAGGTGAGGGGAGTATTATGATCGCGAAAATTTGCGATTTTGAGATAATATACTTTTTGGGCGTTTTATGATGCTTACATAACGAAAATCCACGTCACTCATTTCCGTCGGTCTGACTGTTGATCTGTCGGTCTGTCGGTCTGTCGGTCTGTCGGTCTGTCGGTCTGTCGGTCTGTCGGTCTGTCGGTCTGTCGGTCTGTCGGTCTGTCGGTCTGTCGGTCTGTCGGTCTGTCGGTCTGTCGGTCTGTCGGTCTATCGGTCTGTTTGTCTGTTGGCGTTTTTCTAGCCTCCCAATCTCAGTAACCGCTGCATGGATTTTATATGGAAGCCATGTTTTCAACTATTTATGAAGACAGCACTACATAGAGGCAGATACAAATAATATTATAGATCGTAGTTCCATGTTCATGATAGAAAAGATCAGAAGTATCATTTTTTCTTTGTTGCTTTTGAATTTATGTCAGATTTTGGTTATTCTGTAGGGATAGCGTCGAAGATTTTACCTCAAAATCACCTAAATAGCTACAGAATTTCTACATAGTATGTTGGTTACAAATTTCTCGTCGTCCTCATATTGACTTCCAAATTACTATAGTTTTATTCCCCACTTTGGGGAAAATGTTGAATATTATTAGAAGTCTATAATCCTTGTTGAAATTAGACACGTAACATGTACAGTCGTCGATGTAAGGTAATTTTAACCTAGAATGCTTGTTGGGATTATTTTGTGATTTAAAAAAAGATGAGAAACATTATCAGAGAGCTGATAATGACAAAGTAACCATAATTCAAAGGACTCTGATGATTTTATAATAAGGACCTCATCTTCTCATTGGGTTCAGCAGAGAGTGTTGCATAAACTTATGCTTCGAAAAGCGTGAAATTTGTAATTTGAAGAACTCTCTTGATCTTAGTAATACGGGCTGCAGTGATAGCACTAGTAAACCTTACCTCCTATTGCATGCAGCAGAGCGTACTGCATCAACTTTTTCTTCGCAAATCGTGGTGTTTGTGCCCAGAGGGTAACTCTCCCGCACTACTCGATTTTTTATATAAAATTTAGTGATGTGGGGTGGAATATGGTCCTCAAACGTCAACCGAAGCTTATTTGCCCTATTAGTTGGTTAAGCCAATTCATGTGCCCTTGACCAGGTGCTTTTACCTAATGCTAGTCTCCTCGTTCCTAGTGGCTATCCATAGTGATATGTCTAGCAGTCTCTTGTGATTGATGCCTAAATCTACACTTCTTTTCTCTGCTGAAGATTCCAAGAGTGTATAGGTGTCATCTGAAGTAGCCATGTCCAGTAATAAGAACAGTAACCTACCTAATATCATCTTTCGAGTATACTTTCAGAATGGGCAAGGCACTATCGCCGCAGTGTAAATACTGTGTCGAGGAAGACAGTGTGTACCAGACACTGATAAAATGCACTCGCTTGAGAGATGAAAGCTAAAATAAGGATAAATGTTAGTGGGGATCTCAGTGTAGACAGCCACATGCAAAGTCTGTTAATGTCGGAAGGAATGTGTATAAATATCTCTAACCAGATAACAGCAATAATGAGCCGGTAAGAGTCTGGCACTACCTGTGGTACCTTCCTAGGTGTCCAATGTAGGATTTTCCTCCTTCAAACGAAAAAAAAAACATCATTTTACTTCCCACACCGACAGGTGAGGGGAGTATTATGATCGCGAAAATTTGCGATTTTGAGATAATATACTTTTTGGGCGTTTTATGATGCTTACATAACGAAAATCCACGTCACTCATTTCCGTCGGTCTGACTGTTGATCTGTCGGTCTGTCGGTCTGTCGGTCTGTCGGTCTGTCGGTCTGTCGGTCTGTCGGTCTGTCGGTCTGTCGGTCTGTCGGTCTGTCGGTCTGTCGGTCTGTCGGTCTGTCGGTCTGTCGGTCTGTCGGTCTGTCGGTCTGTCGGTCTATCGGTCTGTTTGTCTGTTGGCGTTTTTCTAGCCTCCCAATCTCAGTAACCGCTGCATGGATTTTGATGAAATTTGGGTAGCGATATGGTGCGGGGTCATAGTAGGTAATGTTGCTACAATTTTGAAAACCGGTGCATGGATGCCGGAGTAATTTGCAAAAAACGAAAAATTTCAAATATTCATCAAATTTCGTTTTTAGGCGTTTTAGGGGTTCCTGATCATTTTCTACTTTTTTGGGGCAGGTGTGAAGTTGGGGTGGTTTGGGGGTGTGGGGTTGTAAAGCTGAAAAGTTTGTTGTAAACATAATAGGCTGTCCACTGACCTGAGAGGGAAAGACCTAGCGGTATAGTACACTTTTTTAGGTCCATCCGAAGATTGCCTTGTCTATTACAGGAACCAAGGGACTTAGAGAATTTTCCGATGTATATACATACGAGTATTGCTTTAGATCGTTCTGTATTTTATAGTGTGGAAACTACTGAATTGATGTTCATGAAATTTCGGCACAGTATTACAACTTTGGCGAGGATGGAAAATGCGTCTCATTTTTAGAAATCATCTCAGTGAAGGCGCAGCAATATTAAAAAAAACAGAAAAATATGAAAACAGCTCAAACTTCGTTTTTAGGCATTTATGGGGGTTCCTGATCATTTTCTACTTTTTTTTGGGTGGGGTTGAAGTTGGAGTGGTTTGGGGGTGGAGGGTTGTAAAACTCAAAAATTTGTTGTATTCATGATAGATTGTCCATTGACCTGTGAAAGAAGGACCTAGTAGAATAAAGCACTTTTTTGCGGTCGAGCGAGCGATGATTTGGTTGCAAGGGCATCTAGACTATAGCATCATGCTATGGGAAAATAATAAAACTGATATCACCATTGTGTGTGGGAAGTACTGAGTCAATCAACTTGTCTATATTTTTTCTTTCGCTCCTCTACTCAGTCAGTGAACCGGTCGTTTGGGCCCGTCAGCAGCTTTTTGTCTAGTGCTTGTCCAGAGTACGCTCGCCATCATTGGCGATGCTATTCGTTGGACCATTGGTCGATAGTCATTTATTAAAATTGGACCTACAATCATTATTGACGTATTCTATACCACCTATCGACCAGGCTATAACAAGCAAAGACGAAAACAGCATACACACTCACGTTCCTGAAAAGAAGGAAATGCTGTGCAGGGGAGGGTACAGGAATAAGGAAAAGGGCCTCGGAAGTGAGAACACACGGATGTTTGTCAGTATCTATTAAGTTTTCATGTGAAGAGTGGAAAAGAATGAGAGGACAAAACTGGTCATTTCTGATCCGTAGGGGGATAACAAACGATATCCTGTTTACTATGACATTTTTATTTGGGTCAATATAGCTCGGTGCCAGGATAATAATCTAATTGAAAACATTTACGAGGGGTAGTTTTTATATTTTCGGCTTCAGTATAGCTTTTAGTTGGAGCAAGAAGTTATATTAGGCTTTGTAATGAAAAATAGCAATTATACCAAGCATTATATGCTGGATAGTCAAATACAGTTGTTGGGAGAGGGTAAATATTTTGTAATACAGTAGAAAGTAATGTTCCTGTCCCAGTCTACTAAAAAGTAGAAAATATTTCTTCGGATTTTGTTTGCTGCAAGTGGTATTAATTCAAAGAGCCGAATTTTCGGTGTTGATTTTACGACTTCTTCAGGGCTATTATAACAGGCCCAAGGTGGAATTAAAAATTAAATTGTAGGGTTATTGATGTTGTTAGTACTATATCTTAGTTTTAAGAGGCGATTTGGCGACCGCAGAATCGGACGATAGGTGAAAGTGACAGGTGGATTTTCAATCGCGTCACTTGAAGCTGTCTAAAAAACAGATTTAGTTTTTTGGATGTCTGTATACCGTATAACGCGATTTTTCTGTATTTCTGATTGCAATATAAATCTTGTGCCACAGTCATTCGTTAACTCGTTATCTAACACAAGACTTCTACCCACCCTGATTGATAAGGAGAAAAGAGTCTAGGCTTTGCGAGTAGTAAGGCCATTTGCACTATAAAGCACACCCCTATATATAGCAACAAGGAATAACATCCCTTTAGGTCAAAAAATGAAAAACATTCCAGATGATGGATAAAAGTTAAAAAGTACCACAATTGACGTTTGTCAATAAACCCGATTTTTGTTATCTGCTGTTGTACACTGAAGCCAGTGCTAAACCCATTGCAGTAATTAATTCCAAAATGCAAAGAAATCTTTTCTATCAAATAGTTTGTCTATCTTAGTGGCTATTGCGTTTTCTTAGCATGAAGAAGTGCCCGGGACCAAAGGGATGATGCTAGAGTGTGGTTAACCTGGAATTCTCAAATCAAACGATGAGACCCGAGATGAGAGGCAAAAATGGCTGCATACAGAATGCAGTGAAATAGCAACTGGTTTTACCAGCCCGCCATACTTGACAACGTGCAGTGCGACATACTTAACATGCCATATGACAGAATGAATGCCAAGAGCTGTGGACACTGAGATCCCATACAAGGTCAACTTGAGTGAGAGGTAGGAATGGGCTTTAGGAGAACCTGGACATATGTTTAATCGTATCACCTGGTAACCCAAAAATTTGTCAGATACGTGAAGCATATACGGTAGTAAGCTTGGCACATACGTATCAACCTAGGTAAACTGACTACTGTTTTCCTAGCAGAAAGAGTCGCAATATAGGGTACTTGCGGTAGTCATAAATTTGGATTAAGAGCATGTTTAGAGGGAAGAAAAATGTATCCAAAGGCTGTATAGCTTAGAGCCAGAAAGTATTTCTCACCGTGTAACCTCCTCACGCTATATAAAGCCCAGATAAGACCTTGCCTGGAGTATTGCTCTCATGTCTGGGGAGCTGCTGCCCCTACTACCCTGCCTATACTAGATGCCGTCCAGAGAAGGGCAATTCGACTAATTGGCGATCCGGCCTTAACGCGCCACCTTCAGTCACTTTCTCACCGGCGTGTTGTTGGTGACCTCTCACTCTTCTACCGATATTCCAACGGCATCTGCTCCTCTGAGCTATCCTCTATCGTTCCGCCGCTCACTGCTCCTATCAGATGTACCCGTGCGACCGCTGCATCTCATCCTAAGACGGTCGTTCTTCATACTTCAAGAACTGAGCGGTACAACCGTACATTTATTCCCAGGGTGTCCAAGGCTTGGAATGGACTGCCAGAAGATGTACTTATTGGGCCTGCGGGTATTAGACCATTCAAATCTCGCGTTAACAAACTTCCCCTAACATAACCCTTTCACAGCAGCCGCGGTACTCTGCGCGGTCTGCTCGGTTATAAAAAAAAGAACAAAACTTCTACTCTTGCTGCTATTTATATGAAGGAATTTGTAATAATACTTTACGGTTTTTTCAAATTTTCCACGTGACTGACAACACAGTCCACCTCTACCTATAAATGACAACCCCACAGAGAGGTGAGGTTAGGTTGTGTTTACGTCAATCATCCATTTTGATTTGGACTTGTGGCACCGATCAATGCCAAAAATGCAAAAAAATTCCTAGCCTGAATGAAAAATATGACGTGAGTCAAGTCATCAAGCATCACAACCAAAATTATTTACCAAAAAGCATTTATGATGCCTCACATCCCATCCCTATAATGTCTAGTGACGTCATAGCTTGTACTCGCGCCGTTCTCACTAGTTCAAATTTATGTTTGGAATAAGTGTCATAGGCACCTTAAAAGATCAAAAACCTCTATTTTATGATGTATCTTTGGGTGCAAGGACCCTATTAAGGATTGCGGAAGAATATGCATACATAAAGGATACAGTAAAAAGACTATCTACGTAATCGCAGATAGTCAGGCGGCTCAGATGGCCTTGACAAATAACCACTATACTTCAAAAATAGTGTGAGACTGCTATAATGCCCTAAATATACTGTCGAAAACCAACAAGGTAACATTATCTTGGGTGCCTAGTCACATGGGAGTGGGCGGTAATGAGAGGGCCGACAGGTGTGCCAAGAAAGATACAAAATTCCCTCTCACCGGGCCAGAACCAGCATTTGGTATATACTGTACATACTACATGGTATGGACAGCTGTTACTAGTTGGTTGCACCAGAGTGCCGGGACAGAGTGGTGGGGAATCTTCAGTCTAGAAAAATACTGAGAAGACTATTGTGTACGAGTATAATATTATCTTCACAGATAATATTTCACCGGGCTCTTTGGGAAAGAGAAGAAGGTGTTAAGATAGGAGGGGAGGTAGTTAATAATATACGCTTCGCGGACGACACAGCAATCGTGGCTGAATATCTGGAAGACCTGCAATTACTGGTGGACAGGGTCAACAACGAAAGCATTCAAATGGGACTTACAATAAATACTGTAAACACTAAATTTATGGTAGTCTCAAAAAACCCAGTCAATCAAGGTCAGCTGCTGATACAAGGAGAAGCCGTAGAGCGCGTAGAGAAATATAAATATCTAGGAACCTACGTAACTTCAGAGCTAGATCAAGATCAAGAAATAAAAACCAGAATTGAAATTTCAGGACAGTCTTTCCTAAGATTTCGAACACTATTTAGCAACAAAACTATATGCGTTAAACTAAGATTAAAGTTTATTGAGTGCTACGTATGGTCACAACTACTGTACGGAGTATAAACTAGTACTCTTAAGACTCGGATCATCTAAAAACTGGAGGCTATTGAAATGTGGTTTTATCGGAGAACATTAAAAATACCCTGGACGGCTAGAATCACCAACGAGGAGGTCTTGAGACGAATAGGACAAGAGAGCAAACTGATAATAACAATCAAACGAAGAAAAACTACATACCTCGGCCATATTCTAAGGAATAACAAATACGAACTACTGCAGACTATCATGCAAGGACGAATAGATGGAAAAAAGGGCGTAGGAAGAAAAAAAGAAATCCTGGCTGGGAAACGTTAGAGAATGGACTGATATGAGTGTAGGATAACTGTTTCACATTGCAAAAGACAAAGATGCATTCAGAGAAGTGGTCGCCAACCTCCGCTAGGGGACGGCACTAGAAGAAGAAGAAGAAGAAGACTCTTGTGTGAACTTAGGATGGGACTCTGTCTGATTCCTTTGACCGAGAGCTCACAATAAGCCTCAGTGCTGAGCGTAACTCAACCCTAACCCACCCACAACAAAAGGACCAATACCAGTAGGAAAACTGTACAAACTAATGCAGGAATCTAGTCTACCGGAAAGAGTGCTCTATAAAATAGTTATCACAAGGGATAGTTTTGTCGGACGGTTCTTAGGGGAAAAAGTATTGTGTGCAAACTTCGTACCTTCATTAACTATGATGTTAAGATTTTCATTATCCATTTATGTTCAATGACGTGGGTGATGTTTGCCATTTTCTACAATTAGATCGATTTCTCTAGAAAACCTTATTTTAGTCGTAGTCGCATTACATTTGTTCCTCAATAAAAAACCCTAGGTAACATCCCGAAAACCTAGGGACCAACGTTATCCGATCTAAATGTGTTGTGTAAAGTGAAGGAGTGGGGTATATTTCAAATAAATTATCGCCTGGAAGCACTCCATACAATTACAGATTAAATCTCAAAAGCTCTCTGTATCATCGAAGTTGAGAAAGTAAGGAGTGTCTTTTATCAACGAAAATGCTCATTCGACATCTTTAGCGCAAACTTTTTGCCATTAGCTAATGTACTTTCTTCTGTGTGTAGCAGCCGATTGGAAGTTGTCGACGAAACTGCGACTGACGATCCACTTCTTCTTACTTTTAATCCCCACGAGGCGCTTTTGAACACAGTTTTAATCTTGTAGTTTTTATTTATGTGTTAGATTGAGTTACAGAGATATTTTGTATCTTTATTATTATGAGGCTGACAGTAGTCGTATAAACCATTCATTCATCATGGTACCTTTGTCGTTTGAAAAAATTCGAGACACACCCAATCTCAATGTGGGACCAATGTTTTGTATAAGAAAAAATGATGCTGCGTAGATACGTCAAATTTTTTCATAGGAGTAACGCTGATCATTTTAAAGGTCTTCGTTTGCTACGTAGAGTAAGTATGAAATTTATTTGGGACTTTATAAAAGTTTCAATATATATTAATAAACAATTATTTATAAATTATTTTCATATACCTCAGGACCAATCCCGAAAAAATAAATCGCACTTAGCTTTCTGAATATGAAGCCGATGTCAGAAGGAATTAATCTTAAATTAGCATTTGTTCCAGATAAATCAACGTTTGAAGTTTTGTTGTAAAGATAATTGAAACGTGTGTAGCCCACCTTGTACAGTTGTGTATTTACTGCCAAAAGGAGAAATGAGACCTTACTTTGTATTCTTTGTACGTGAACTTGTTGATGTTAAGTGCTTTGAATAACTATGGTAATGCGTTGTGTAATTGTATAGCATTATAGACAAAACTTCTCTGATACATGGCCTTATTTGAGAATGTCAGCGATTTTCCATGTTTAATCAGCCGACTTAATTTTATACGGTATATATTCAAATTTCCTGATTCCAAATATAAGCATATAACAGCTGCTCTATACTTTTTGTATCTGTGATTTATTAATTGTGTAAGTCAGGACCCATAGATGAAATCACAGTAGGTGGAGTGACTTAAGACTAAAGTTTCACAGAGAAGCTTCCTCACATTATACTTTAAAAAATGTTCATTACTCTAAATTAGCTCCAGTGCAGCTAATGCTTTGCTAATGAGATTCTGAACATGTTGGAGATGCGTAAGTCATTGTCAAATTTTGACGCAAATGTTATTTTTTAAGCAATTTCTTGATATGCTGTTGCCAAAAAAGGATAACCTTAGACTTATCTGAATGTAATGTAAGTCGAGATTATGCTATTTTTTTATGTTTTAATAATCGTCAACTGGGAATTTATTTATAGCTTCAACTGTTTTAAAATTGCTCATATGGAAATTGAGATATAATTGCATGTCGTCAGCGTAGGCTTATATCCTACATTGACTTATGGCTTTCAGAATATCAGTTGTATAAATTTTAAACAACAATGGTCCTAAAACTGAACTCTGTGGCATTCCGGATAATATATAATAGTTAAATATAATATAATTTTATATGAATGTTCATACTCATCATGAGCTAAACATTTATTTCTTAAATGTACATTTAGAGTTAAATTCGTGACTTTACGTGTATTGGACAATAGCGTCCTAGTTCTAATACGTTTGCATTTTATACTTGATATATGATACTGACAGAGATAACATAAGACCTAAAAAACCCTGTTTAATATTTTACTTATCCAGTTTGCTTCATAGTAACGTTCAATAGGTTTAAGATATTATCTACATCAAAATAATCGTCACAACAAATATTCTCCGGTGTCGTGTCAGGTAGATGTCAATTGTCATGTAACGTTGTATGTTCTGTGGGACTACAATATTAAACGTATGTTAAGTCGACTGAACTTCGAGTTCCAAGGGTAACACATTGTTGCCATATTGCTGTAATCTACGTGATAGGAAACAACGAATTTCATTGGCCCAGATCGTGTGGATTCAATTGTTTTTGTAGCATTACTCTCATTATATTCCAGTTTTACGCATTCTTTTTATATTAAACGGTAATATTGTTCATTTAAAGTAATACCATAGTAAACTAACTTTTATGAGATCACGGTATTGATCCGTTGACAACTAAAAGTGTTTCTTTTATAACTCCTCAACCAGAGGTAGAATCCTCCAGATTTCTTTTCGTATCACTATAAATGTATGGCCGAATGTCCTTAGTATTCCTTTCTCCACTGTATCGAAGCAACAGCTATATCCGTCCCAGCTTATCCGGCTATGAAAAGGCTGCAGCTTCCCTTCGTTGGCTATTTTATTTTGATGTGCAGTGTACCAAGAACTTCCAGTGCTTGGATGAGATTTCACGGGTACGTAAGTATTTCGACACGGACACGGGGATTTTCCGAAAATAAATACCTACCCTGGGATTAAATTAAGTAAATCATTTTTGAGCTCCTTAGGCCCTTCTTCAATTCTGGGGGTGCTGCTTTATTTAATTAAAAACAGCCGTCGGCCGATCATTAGTGCAGTCGTCCCATGACAGTCGAAGAGGAACAAGTTTGTAAGGAAATTAATAACAATAACCTCTTTCGTACAGTTTTTCTGAGCGACTCTTTGAACTGAAAATTACGTCAAGGCACCGTCGGTTCCAATTTCGCAAAACGCTTTCTTTAACAAGCAGAAAGCACTTTTTTAGTTCTTGTTTTAAAAAGGCCGTATTCATTTTGTTTACTATCACCTGAGAGTCCCTTAAATGTGGTTCACAGTCGTTCGAAAGCAACTTCAAGGTCTCTGAAGTGTAAGAGAACCTGATAGCTTACTTGAGCATTACCTTCTACGATCCCACATCATATCAGCAAATCACTACCCAAATTTCATCACAATCCAAGCAGCTGTTACTGTTAGAACGACAGACAGACCGATGGAAATGAGTGAGGTAGATATTCGTTATGTAGGTATGATAAAACGACCCCCCACCCCCCGAAATGTGTATTGTTCCAAGATCGAAAAATTTTCGTTATCGGTGTGGGAAATAAAATGTGGAAAACGACCCAGGAACCTTCAAATCGCCTAGGTACAAAAATTGAGCTATTTTTATATATTTAATTTCTTATTATTGCTGCTCTGTCACTAACACGATTCCTAAAAACCATGCGCGTTTTCCGCCCTCGCCACGGTAATAATACCGAGTCGAAACTTCATTAAAATCAATTTAATAATTTACTGGTTACGCAACAAAGGACGATCTAAACAGATACCCGTATGTATTCATCAGTTTTAAGGCCCTTGGTTTCTTCTTCTAGACAAGGTAACGTTCACAGGTCAATGGACAATATAACAAGTTTTTCAGTTCTACAACCCCTCACCCCCAGCCAAAAAAAGGTAGAAAATGATCAGGAACCCCTTAAACGCTAAAAAACGAAATTTGAAATTTTTTCGTTTTTTGGTAATTACTCTGCCGCCCATGCACGTATTTTCAAAACTATAGCAGCATTACCTAGCTGCGAAAAATTTACCTACCAAACACCCTATCGGTGTGGGAAGTAAAAAATATTAACACTCAAATACTTTATATACTGAGCTCCCAGAATTTCACAAAAAAAGTTCAAAGAAAACTAAGTGGTATTTTTGATAGTACAGTAGGGTCTGTCATACCATGCTTTCAAAACGTTTTTTTATCCTTTAAACTTTAAAACTCACCATCAACTTTTTTTTCAAATAACTCCCAAATCCCAATAGTTTTTACAGCACAAATTGAGTCTTCATTTCATTTAAAATCTTGTGGTACCTTTGGTTTTATACACAAACCATTTTCTTTTTTCGTAAAGTCATAAACATAAGATAAATAAAATAAGAACTTGTTTGAGGCATAGTATTTTCGTAATAAAAACAGATACAAGAGAAAACTAAAGGGCTTCTCAAGAGCTTTCGAAACATTCCTTTTGTACTTTACCCCTTAAACTCACCCCTATGTTTTTCAAATAACACCCCACAGTTTTTCCCACGTAAATGAAGTCATTATTTTATTTAAAATCTTGTAGTACCTTTGATGTTATTCGCATTTTTATTCGTAAAGTCATACGCATAAGACAAATGAAATAAGGATTTGTTGCAGGCGTAATATTTCCGTAACAAAAGGATAAAAGAAACACCTCTTTTTAAAGCGTAATATTATAGGTCATTCAGTACCATTAAAATACCACCCAATTTTCTATTTTTATTCATTTTTGCAATAACATTAGGCATCAAACAAACAAACAAAAATTCTTGTCTTACTTATATTATGCTTATGATTTTACGGAAAAAATAAGTTTGCGTATAACATCAAAAGTGCCACAGAATTAAAAAAAAATAGTGATGTCATCTGTGTAGAAAAACCTATGGGGTGCTATTTCAAAAGAAAAAGTTGGAGGCGAGTTTTCAGGGATGCCGTACCGTACAAAAAAATATTTGTGATGATGATAGACCCTATAGTGCCTTTAGAATTACAACTCAGTTCTTTCTTGAACCGATTTTCGTTGAAAAAGTAGCACGTATATCACAGAAAATTCTGAGGCATATGGTATAACTAGTACAACTAATCAATATTCCATCCAATTTTACATACCTATCAAATCAAAAGCGTTATTATCGATGACACTATAGGTACTGTTCATCAGGATATATAATTACTTCGATTTAGTAGAATATAGTAAAAAACCATCAGCCACGCTGCAGTTGCAAAATTTCGACCTAAAATCACTGGACTAAGTGGTTTCCGGTAGGTCCTAATAACACTTCTAAGGTGAATGAATTGTATATCAAGCACCAAGCATTTTCAAGGCTCGCATTCTAGGATTTACAAAAGTAAAACACTCAGATTTCCTTAAGCTACTACTGAAGGATTATATTTCACAGCATGCTTACCGCCACATTCCGAGGTATATTCCTTGAAGACGCAATACGAAACTCAAAGAGCCCCAAAGAAAATTAATTAACTCAGAACGATTATTACCTACAGTCGTTATCCTTAATTCAATGCGAGATAAATCAGGCAAATCATTCGCAAGCCTTTCTTACACATAAAGCTCGTTCTAGGCTGTTAAGCCTCTAATATCATAGAGAAAAAATATTCTCTTAACGTAGACATAAAAAATTAACGTTTACAGGACTCTGAAATAACCTTTTCATAGCTATGCAAAAAATCCATATCTGCTTCTCATAAACTCCTCCAATACAGGAAATACAATAATACCAGGGATCCGTACATCCATAAAATAGAGGCACTTAACAGAGATATAAACAGGGAGATAATTATTTCTTATTGCCCAATAAATTTCGCAAGTAGGTAATTATTCGGGGAGGTTGGTGCTTATAAAGAATAGCATCCACTATAAGAAGATTAAGTAAGAAGTTCGGAAGATTTAGGAGCTGTATTCATGGTAACGCAAATGGTCCTGCAGCATTAGAAGGATCAGCTAATTGTTCTTTTAAACAGCTAAGATGTATACTTGGAAGAATAAAGAAATCCTGAAGTTTTATTAATGATTTGTACTGTTAGTGTAAAGTCGTATAATGTTTTAAAAAAGTCTGCGTGTAACAGCATCAAACAGTTTTGATCTTGATGAATTCTGGGAAGTAATCTCATGCAAGTTTTAGAGCATTGATCACTTTTGGAAGTGTGAAGTGTTAAGAGAATTCATGCATTACCCCTAAAGAAAAATTTAATCATAAATGACTTTTTGCTTTGGTGGCATAGAGTACAAATACGTGGCATATATTATACAGCCTCTCGTTTAGATTCAAAGAACGAAACTGATTAGAGAACGAAAGTGATTCTCACCCTACCCAAAGTGACCTTACGGTATCACAACCTGGACCAATTATTTTCAGTAACCTTATAATGCATACTAGCATACTACATATTCCCCTGACAGGGACAGAAAAAACATATGGACACTCACCCCAGTGGCGACCGACTGATCATCAAAAGAGTAAAAATTGCTTAAACTTGGTTTTTGCTTTTTTGTGGTGCTTAATTATTAATTAAATAATGGGAAAATACGTTCAGAGGGAAATATTTGGGACAAGTATTTTCAAACTCTATGTTTTGCGCCTTTCTTTTGACAGTTTTGCATGTAGCTGAAAAATGGTGCTTTCCACAATTTCACATTTCCTCAGACATCGTCAACAGACTAAAAAAACAAACAAAAATCCATAAACTACCCATTCTTGATCCCTATCATAATAACCTTTCCAAGATATTGGGCGTTTTTTTAGATGCATTTTTTTGTGTGATGATTGGTCTTAAGGATTACCCCTAGCTTTTTAAGGTAATTAAGAAGCAGATAGTGGCCTCATTTACATGTCAATTTTGATCAGGTGAAGTTGATTGGATGAAACTTGATACCATTGAATATATATTTAACTCGAATGGAATGAACAGATCGAAGTATTGATCGGGCCCCTTGTATATCCTCCCAAGGAGCCCTGAGGATTGTGTGCTCAGCCATCCCAACCTATTGAGCAAGACGGTGATGCAGCACACTGGGTTCCCCCTTAACCTAACCAGGGTAGCTAAGAAGTACCTTGGCATTTGAGCACCCAGAAGTGTCATCAGACCCGGCCTTAAGGGGCATGTGGGTGCGCTCTCTCAACAATGTGAGACTTCTGGAGTATACTCCTCAGCTTGCTCCATTAATTTTCTTGTATTCTTCTTGAAGAAGATACTTAACCCTTTGCCAGTTGTGGAAAACCAACCTCACGTTTTAAAACTTTTTCGCAATTTCTAATTTTTTTCTGGGACTACGTATTAAGTAAAAAGCAGTATATGAAAAACAAACAACTTATGTTCACCTTGTTATAGTCATTTTTAGCTTCTCTATCCAACAAACTGTCGTCTAAGAGTTCTATCTCTCTACAAAAGTGCCCTGAAGGTGTATATCTTGACCAAAATACCACCCTAAACATATTCCGATGACCTAGTACTTCTAGCCGAAACAGAAGACAATCTAGTGAGAAAAGTTTACAAATTTTTTTCTGGGACTACGTATTAAGTAAAAAGCAGTATATGAAAAACAAACAACTTATGTTCACCTTGTTATAGTCATTTTTAGCTTCTCTATCCAACAAACTGTCGTCTAAGAGTTCTATCTCTCTACAAAAGTGCCCTGAAGGTGTATATCTTGACCAAAATACCACCCTAAACATATTCCGATGACCTAGTACTTCTAGCCGAAACAGAAGACAATCTAGTGAGAAAAGTTTACACCCTATAATAATTGTTAAAAATGCAACATGAAAATATCAACAAACAAAGCTAAAACCATGGATTTCTCCGGTAAATATCCAATTAGGACAAAGATTGTCGTAAACGATGAAGTACTGGAACAGGTAAAATACTTCTAATGCGCTGCGCTGCGATATATCTTATGACAGGATCAAATTCTCGAATTTGCGAAACTATCAGCAGAACATTAAAAAATAAGACAAGTAAATATACTGAAATGAAGTTTTACAAGACGACAGCTGTTCCAACTCTCTTATACGGTAATGAAACATGGACAATAACAAAAAAAGAAGAAGAAAATAGGATACAAACAAAGAAATGAGATTTCTAAGAAGAGTGAAATCTTCCACAAAATTAGACCGATTAAGAAACAGTGATACACGAGAGGAATTTAACATCTTCAATATAAACGAAACAATAAAGGAAAATAAAATTGAATGGAAAGAACATGTAGAACGAATGCTTGGTAATAGGATTCCAGCTAGAGCCAGATTTTATCATTGCTCTGGAATAAGAGACATAGGGCCGGTTGTACAAATGCGGGTTTAGCACGAGCTTTGTTAAGCGTAAGCTTAGCTAAGCTCAGGCTTAAAGTCGACACCCGTTGTACAATAGTCAGCTTAGTTAAACCTGGTTGATAATAAAATTCACTACAGTTGGTATCAATGAAGCAATACGTACTGACATAATCATCCGAAAAATGACCTTCTTTGGTTAGGCACTTATGACAGTTTGTGTCAAATTTCGGCAACGACCGTTTCTGTCTCTGTTCTTTCATTTGTTCTCTTTGTTAAATTAAACAGAAATCTTCCAAAAAATATGACCTAATAAAGTGACAAGCAATTTGAAGGTTCCTCCTTGATATATCATGTCACTTGTATCAGGTTAGGTTTAAACCTCAGCTAAGCTCGCGTTAAGCTTCGGCTTACGTAAGCTCGTCTTAAGCGTGGAGTGGGGGGCTAAGCCAGCATTGTACAACGGATGTTTTGCAACTGACGTGGTTTAACGTCGGCTTACCTTAAACCGAAGCTTAAGCTCGCATTGTACAGCCGGGCCATAGACCCACAATAAGATGGGTATCGTAACAGGCAAAGTGCCTAAAACCTTAAGTGAAGAGGAAGAATATCATCCGTCGTCCTTTACTTGCGGGTTGAGAACCTGGATTGTTCCATCGACTAGACCCATTGAATGAAATGTATGGTACTGATTTGGAGCCCACCCATCTGTAATTTGTAAGCAGACAATGCAACCTTTGTATCATTAGCAACCAACACTGTTGACATTGAAAAACAAAAGATGTGAGGATCGGGTATACCCTAGCGGGGTTAATCACCCTGTAATGCAGAGGGTTTCATTAGCAGCGGTGTGCATGCCAATGAACCCTATCCACGGTAATATTCCCAGGGATATTCGCCGGTAGGACGTCATATTATAGACCGAGCCGCTCGCGTCCTGACATTTAGAGGTAGAACGTTATCGTCCAGACGTGTGGAGCTCGTTCTATAACTTTGAGCCTGACGTACGTGTTCCACAAAGCAAATTTCATTTAATTGTCTCCACGCTGGCTGCCGTTGCGTTGGTGGAATAGCCTGGCGCGTTCAGACAAAATATATGTTCAACGAATAGGTGATATTGGATGAGGCGATTATACAGGTGTCTATCCTAGGAAGTTGGAAGGAATGAGAAGTAGAAGCAACTGGGTATGGAGACGATGCATCGATGTTTGTCAGAAAAACATATTGGTGTTAACAATCGATGAATAGGGCATCCTTGTACAGTTATATGTTTTACGCTGTAGACCAGTTGCCCATGTTACCGAATATGTATACAGACAACAAAGGGGAGTATCACCTGGCGTTGGTCCGTCCTTTTAAGTGAGTCCGATAGAAGCGAACCACTAGCAATTGCAGATCCATTTAGACAACACGCTTCATCTTCTTCAAGTTCCATTTTCTAGTGGAGGTTGGATTTTATGATGACAATCCTGAATTTGTTTGCAGCTGCTCCAAACAATAGATTTGACGTCATTTCAAACCAGTTGCTCAAGTTTTTCATCCAAGATGCTCTTCGTCTTCCTTGGCTTCTCTGTCCTTGATTTTCCTTTCCATAACGTTTTGTAGTAGTACAATTTGGGTTCCTTTATAACATGACCAAAGTAGTCTAATTTTTTCTTTTGAGGGTGTTATTTAGTTCTTCCTCTTTTTGTATCCACTGTCGTAGTTTCGCATTCCAGAACCTATCGGTCCAAGAGATCCTCAACATTTTTCGGTAATACCGTCTTTCGAAGGACTCTAATCCATCCATTCCGCCTTCTTAAGCCTCCAAGCTTCGGAGTCATACAGCAGAGTCGAAAAAACACAACACCTCAGAATTCGTACTCTTAAGTTTTAAATTTGTATCTCTGCTGTAAAAAACTTTCTTCAATTTTACAAATACAGGTCTCACACTCTCTATTCGAGCTCTTATTTCCTCTTTTTGTCTGAAGTCTGCTATGAAAAATAGCTGAAGCTAATAGATTCTGCTTCTAGAAGATTCAAGTGCAATCTCGTCCTTGTTTAGCATAATACATTTGTTACGAACAAATTTGGTAAATAATTGTGAAACATCTAATGAGTACGCTATTCAATTAAGTTTTTTTGCTGTTTAACAAACAGAAATAACTCTATTTTGTTTTGAATCCTCTCCGATACGTATTTTACTCAATAATCTGCTACTCCCAAACTTGTCCAATAGTGAATTAGTCGAATATACCTTGTTATCACAATTAATGACACCAATAGCATGCGAAGATTCAATTGGTTTGGGCACTAGATGGAGGACACTAATGCATACACTAATTACACTAATATCAATACAATTTGCCAACCTTTAGTAGATTTGTTAGAAACGCGCGTGTCAACATCAATTTTGCTCAGCTTGCATTTCTTTAGTACCATCAGTTTCTAAGCTGCAGTGGAGTATTATTCAGCTACCTACTCCTAATTGAGTTATTCAGCGGTTATCAAACTAGTTAGGTAATAGTACCTATTAAAAACGCTCTAGCCGTGAGTTATGAGCAACGCCTACTATTGTAGATACCAGTGGAAGTGAACACATGATTACACACACGCTATAGTAACTGCAAAGCTAGCTATGAAACGTCAAACGCTAAGTCAAACGGTGTGCAGTATTCATTTTAGTGACAGTGTTATTATTATGAAGGTATTTAAAACAACCATTTATTCCTACAGTCGTAGATACGGTAATGGTAATAACTTACTTGTTAAACTGCATGAGTTATTACCGTCATAGTAATGATGTCGAACGTCGAACAATATACCATTATTCTGTTGTTTTACAGCGAAGATAGAATTGACGCGTAACAGATATAGTTGATGAACCCAAACTCAAAATAGCAATTTTCTACACTTACAGTTTACGCTTGTGTGGTCATAATTATAACATACAAGTCGACGTCTCAGAGATATGTCATGTAATGTAACAAAAATTCCTGATGCCATTTAACTTCGACGATTTACGCATTGTTTGTGGAGGCTCTTAGAGGCTAGGACTGTTCGAGAAGCACTTATAATAATGCAGTAGATCACTTTAAGTGCTCGGGAATCAAGAGAGCATGGTGGGAGGAGGATCGGAAGATAGTGCGAGGGGCTGCAAGAGTTATGAACGGTCGCCTTGATGTTCACGGTGGATGTTTCTCTGATGATGCGGGGGTCGAAGAACAAGCACGGTTGTTTTTGTATGATTATACTCGCGGAAAATAACTTTCTGTTGTATTACCGCAGATAAGAGCAGGAGGTCGTGAGATATGGTATTTACTTTGCTTTCATACTGCGCTAACGGGGAAAATGTTGTCTAACTCATACTTTCCACAGATTCTCGATACTAAAAAATAATATTGATTACTAAATTAATCTAAGAATTTTTCTCTGTGATTCATCCGCAAATGTCCCAATTTTCAAAAATATTAGTGTAATCCCACATGTTTACCTCATATTTGGCATTGGGAGAAAAATAGTATGTAGTCAGGCACCCAAGACAATGTTACCTTGTTGGTATTCGTCAGTGTCTTTAGGGTATTGTGACAGTTCCACACTCTTTTTGAAGTATAGTGGTTACTTGCCAACGCCATCGAAGGCGCCCGAGTGTCTGTGTTTACATAATATAGTATTAATTTGCTGCATATTTTTATCCATGCATATTCTGTCGCATTTCAAAATCGCGGCTATATCTGCTTGGAGTTATACAATGTGTTCCACCAACATGTCGACAAACTTTGAGGTATTTTGGAAGAAAAGCCATATATATAAACACAGTCTAATGTTTATCAGGATGCTTCCTGTCTAACGACACGCAGTTTGTTTATGTAGCGCTAAAATCATCGACGAAATAGGCTTTTTTATTACGACTAATTTTGAAATAAACGAGAATTTGGTATGCACATTGTCTTTATTGGACTTCGGTACAGATTATTACTTAAATGCATTTTATATGAACAAATTTTATTATTTTTATTTTTAGTATTATTTATTTAGTATTCAGCCAAATGACTGAAAGGCAACTAATTGAAATGAGATATGTTGGAATCACTTGGAAATCAAAGAAAACAGACTGGAGCGTAGCTTAGCGTCGAGTATGCCAGAGCGTTAGTTTCAGAAGTCAAGCGTGCCTAAATAAAAATGGCGGACATTTTGAAAATTTTGTTGATTAATTTAAATACTAAATAATAACATTTGTTCATGTAAATTAAATTTAAGTAATAATCTGTACCGAAGTCCAATAAAGACAATGTGCATACCAAATTCTTGTTTGTTTCAAAATTGGTCGTCATAAAAAAGCCTATTTCGTCGATGGTTTTAGTGCTAGATAAACAAATTGCGTGTCGTTAGACAGGAAACATCCTGATAAACATTAAACTGTGTTTATAAATAGGCACTAATATGGATTTTTTCCAAATTATTTGCAAGTAACCAAAACAAGTGCATTACAAATTTTTTTTTAAGTTTGGTGGATTTCTTTGCCTTAGAAATTATCGGATATCATTTTTTTTCCTTAGTTGATATGCCCACTCATTCCCCTATAAAATGGGTCCAAACAGTCGTGAATCGCTTGATAGATAATCAAGATATGGCGTTACAACTACGCGAACACATGGCGCTGTGATAAAGAAGTCATAATACAAAATGGCCTATTTTGTCGAAAATTTTAGTGCTACGTACAAGAATTGCATGTGGTAGGACAGGACACATCCTGCTAAACATTAAAATGTCTTGATAAATAGGCACTAATACGGCTTTTTTTCAAATTATTTGTAAGTAACCCAAATAAGTGCATTACCAAATTTTTTTTTCAGTTTGGTGAATTTTTTTAGCCTTAGAAATTATCAGGTACTATCTTTTTTTGCTTTATTTGATATGCCCAGTCATTCTCCTATAAAATGAGTCCAAAATGTCGTGAATCGGTCGATAAATAATCAAGCTATGGCGCTTCAACTGCGCGAACCCATGGAGACGTGATACAGAAATTGAAAATGTAATAAAAAATGAATTAAAAGGTTGACCCCTTTTTTCGCATTTTTTCTCGATAACTTTAATTATACTTTCATACTTCAAAGTTTGTCGACATGATGGTGGAACACATTGTATATAACTTTTCTTTCATTTTTGAGCATACCAACCTATCTCTTACATCTGCGTGTGATTGTTCTAATTGGAACTTTAATTATATTGCAGTGTCAGATCTAGTTCACTGATTGAAGTATTATATAATTTATGTAAAAGTATCTAAAGATTCATCTTTTGTGGTATAAAATTTGAGTTAATGGTACCTTCATGAACTAATGTATTTTCAAGTGAGGTACAAGTAGTTGTAGTTGAAGTCTATCGTAAGCTAAATTCTAACCAAATTTGCTAGTAATAACTTATCGGATTTTTTCATGTGTAATGACGATTTTATAAATATAAAAACAGTGGAAGGATTCATTCTATACCTGAAACAATGAAAGCGATGTACGAGTATCCTTTAATATAAGAGCTTCTCTAGATTAACTTTTTGCCATTCTAAAACGTACCTATAAACGTTCACCACAAAGACCGACTATTTACTTGCACACCATCTTCCCAACTGCAGAGAAATCTAATTAAGAAGTTTAATTGTTTGAGAGCGACTTAAAAGAACTACAACAGTCGCAAAGTGCATAGTTGCATATTCCAGCGCACAGACCCACAAATAAAGGGACCATTACAACGGGGCGAAACTGAGATCCAATAAAGTTGAACCGAGGACACTTTCTTGATCGTTTTGGAGGTTTATGTTACGAGATGGCGTCGTTTGGAGCTTTTCCAAAATGCATATTCGGCATTAAACGAAGCAATTTCCACTTGAGATCATTAGCGTTACGTGTGGGTATGAAATGGTCGGGTATAGAAAATTATAGTGCTCTTGGTTTGCATAACAGTGAGGCGAAGGCAGTCTTAGAGCGACCGTACACGAGCCACATTTTGCAGTCAGCTAGTTACTTTTTTTGTAGTGAGGGAGTTAGGGTTCAGTTACCCTCAGCCTTAAGGCTTATTGTGCGCCCCCAGCCAAAGGGATCTAACGGGAGTCCCATCCCAAGTTCTTGGCGAACTTTGAGATGTATTGGACTTTGCTCTTTCTGATAGGCAGATTCTGGAGAGCAAAAGATCTTGCCTTTCCTGGGGCTTCAAATTTTATGATACTTATTCTGAAAATTACAAAAAAAAAGATGTCTCCAACTTAATGAAACCTTTCGACCAATCCCTATATCACTTAAAAAAATGCTAGTACTTGTTCGTTTCGTCCTTATCCGTCTTGTCGTCCAGTTTGGCTAGTTACCATTTCTTGTTCGGGATAGTTTTTAATTTGACCTTTATTGATGCGAAGCTCCTTGGATTTGCTGATCTGACGTCCAAACTTCTCTTATTTCAAGTTCTCTCAGCTGCACTTCAGTGGTGGCATATAGTTTTCTATCTTCATGTAGAAGATATGATTGGTTCTGTGTGAATTTATTTTCTGATGTCTCATGTTGAAACCATAGTTTGTGTTGTTAGTGAACTGAGAGAGTCACCCGTCCTGAGTCTTGAGAAGTATGTTGGTTCGCTATGTTATTTTATATATTTGAAGAGTTTTCATTAGCCATTTATGGGGTACATTATTATTATTACTTTTAACATGTATTGACAGGCTGTACCTAGTCAACACCTGACTTGATCTATCATTATTTTGAGTTCAGGAAGGACCGCACAATGCTACAGGTCTTGAGAATTATAGACTTGGACGTTTTTTTGTAGCCTTTCGTCTAGGCCCAACTGTTGCAGCTGTGGTCCAAATGTGTTTGCAATAAGACCAGAGACCGATATTAATCAGGGGACAGTAACACCTTTGTTTGTTTCTGGAGGCATTTTATTTCTATGGTGAGATCTGTGTACTTAGATATCTTCCCAGCGTAGGTGTTCTGAATCGCAATTTCTAACAAATAGGTCACTTTGTCTACCTTTGACTGAAAAACCATATCTGGTCTATTAGTTGGGATGGTTTTGTCTGTAGGTATTTCAATGTTTAGTATAGTTTGAATTGTTTGTTTTCGAGTACTGAGGTCGGTGTGTAATTATAACACGGATTTGCGTTTTGTATTAGTTTATTTACTGTGGCTAGCGCTTGGCTGCAAACGAGTCAGGCTTATGTCTGACTGTGTACTCGACTCCAGCGAGAGTTTTGCATGAGCTTGTTATGTGGTCTATTGTTTCTTTCTTTTGGTGGCACTTTCTGCAACCATCTTCGATTATGTAGTTCCGTGTCGCATTCACTTGGTCCTGTATAGCTAGCATAAAACCCTCAGTTTCTGGAAAATGTTGACCATTTCGCAGCCAGGTGTATGACTGCCTATCATTACTGAGCTCTTTTGTAATGTCTGCTGCGTGATCTGGGCAGAACAGACTGACTGGTGTATATTTTTTGTCTGCTTTTACTATTGACTTGTGTAAGTTTCTCTGTTTGCTTTGGAGAAAATCGCTGAGCTTTTTCATTAGTCTTGTGTGAAGTGACTGTATTATGTCTATAATTCCTCTGACCCCCTCTATTCTGTCTATGACAAGCCTTCCCTTGGAGGGATGTGACATTCTGTGTTTTGAGAGTTCCGTTCGTATGAGTATGTTGATGTTTTCAATGTCAGTGTGCGACCACTTGATGAGGCCAAAGACTATGTGAGTACCGGTACCCCAAATGTGGCTCTTGTAAGATTTCTGGAATTTGATTTTGTTTTTAGTAGTCTCATGAGGCGATCTCTAATCTCTTGTGATAGTTGAGACTTGACTTGTGTGTGGTCGATCTTAATGTTCTGATTGAAGCCCAGGTACTTGCATGTTTCGTTCTTGTCCATGTTGTCCAGCGTTTGCCCGTTCGAGATAGTCCTTCCGTTGACCTTTACCGATGTCGGTACATTATTATTACTGTATTATTAATTTTTGCACCAAATTATGACAGTAATGTACTCAAAAACCACCTAATTCTATTAAGGGCTATTCTTATATCATGACGCGCGTTGGAAATACCGAGAAAAAGATAACCAAGCCCTCAAAAGCTGGTATAAAAGGAAAATGATATGAAAGGCGACGGGAAGCTGCGACGCCTTTGATCACATCTCGAATCGAAACAGGCGAAGGATAATATCCGGTTAGGATTTAATAAGATGGCTGCCAAGGGCCGGACGCAATAACAGTGCTCAGCAAATAGGAGTTCATGCCCTTAGGGACGTGATAATGTCTTCGCTATGTGCTCACGGTTATGTTCTGCTTCGGATGATTGCACAATTTTCAACTTCGATATCGCGACATACTGGCGAAATGATTCGGTTATACAGCTGATGTCATTTTATATTTTGCTTCTCCTACCACAGCAGAAAATACGTAAGTGAGTATGTTTGGAAGTAGAATTTCTTGATGTCTACAGTTATATTCAATCTCTGTGAATTCATATGAAGCAGATAACATTGAAGTCAATAAATGTAAGTGAATAGAGGTAAAGTTCTTATTGCAACCAGCTTGCTACTTGCTTTAGTTTCTTAAAGATTAAATACAATACAAACATGTATTTATTCAATATAAGCATATAACAAATAATTCTTTTTTTTTTAAAGTCATAAATGCATTGGACAGCCACATAAGGATCACAGCCCTTGTTTGTGGGAAAAAAACATGACTGTGACAGAAAAAATAATAAATAAGAAAAAGTATAAATACTGATACGAACTAGTGCAGCACCACTGAACCCATATACACTATAAATTGTTATCAACTTTGTCTCTGACAAGTAAAAGGCGCTAAACCACCTTAGTTTGAAATAAAAGTATTTTAGATTCAATTGTAAAATATGGGTTCGATTCAATAAAAAGCTGTAATAGAATCACTCATTGAAGTTCAATGACATTTGTCGTTGGATCGACAATAAGATATAATCAGTTACCAAATGTACCCTTACCACTGGTTAAAATATTGCTTTAGTTTAGGACTACTGAGTGTAAGATCTTATTCAATCAAAGCTTGAGTATTCAACTAAACACAGATTTTTTTGTATGCAGACCTGATAGATGATGGACAGAGACAGCTGCAATCAGGAGCATAGATCCTACAAACCGCTCTGACAATCATTGGTGAATTGATATTATCTAAGTGCCTAAAAATGTGTATTTTGTTACAGACGGAAGATGAAGGTAACCATGGCAATGATGACACGCGGTGCTTCATTCTGTCAACCCTTGCATCCCAGGGACGGAATAAGGTCCACTGCGTTTTATGCGAAGAGCAATTGCTGGTGTTCGACAGGTATCCACTGGTTGATGGAACGTTCTTCCTTAGTCCCAGACAGCACGCTAAGAGCTGTATTGAGGTAAGGATCCGTTGGAATTATTAAACACAGTTTTAAAGAAAGAGAAATTTCTAGTGAAAATTGATTGAGCTTGGTGCATGTAAAACTGCTGTACTAAGGGGGAATATAGGATCGCGATGTCAGGCTATTTTGCTGCTTTATATTTATATAAGATGATGGCTTTTCAGGACTAGGATATCTTTTTTTTTAAACTTTTTGATATGTTCATTTACATTAGTGAGGAGAACACTATTATTTCTAAAACTTGTTTTTGTCTAGGATAAATCGCGCTTTAATAGCTCATCAGTAAAACTATACAGGGTGTGCCAATTACTAAAACATATGGCAAAAATCTGTCGCTTTATGGTGATAGAGAGCCTTGAGGGCTACTATGTTAAAATATGTTTACTTAAATGTTGACGTTTATACAGGGTCATTCATATCAAACCTACATTTTTTAAACAGAACCCCTGTATATTATTACATGTTTGGATTCCTTGCTGAATTCTAGTGTGAATTTATACATCTCACATGATACTTTAAACGATCAGCCTGAACTGATCGTTTAAAGTATCATGTGAGATGTATAGATCACCACTTTTGGTATAAGCAGATATCAGAAAAAACGTGAATATCGCGGCGATTATAAAACTTAGAAGGCTGTGACTGTACCGTGTAACTTCACTCATAGGTAACTTGACTTTTTCAAACTGAAATGCCTAATTTTCTTATACAATCAAATGTAAAATGTATTTTTGAGTTTTCACTTTATTTCAAAGTTTCAGTCAATTTGAGTCAAATCGTTGTTTTTCTTTTTTTCTACCTATAAGCAACCTAGCAGGCCATGAGAAATAAACAAAAACCTGTTCAGATGAAAGAAACCAAATAAGGAAACGAACTAGAGTAACGAGTCAAGATTAAAAAAAGAGAGATTATGAAATAATAATGAAAATAGCTGTTTTAAGCTGGTTAGCTAGAAATAACAATTATACGCCTTGCCTTTGGCCAAATGGTTGCCAAAAATATTTAATCAACCTAATTTTTTTTTCAGGTGAAAGTAGAGGGCCGTACACAATTTCTCAGCGTGGTATGCATGGGATGTCTCGAAGGTGTCCATGGACGCGCCATAGTCTGCAGGTTCTGCAAACAGAAATGGGACGGTTCTTCCTTGGTTTTGGGTACCATGTACTCTTATGATATTTTCGCTGCAATGCCATGTTGCACAGAAAGGATTAAGGTATGCATCCTTTTTTCCATAATGCAATATGATCTTCGCCTTTATTTATGTCAAAGTAAATGAAGACACAAACACAAATAAACTCATTTAAAAGACACAAACTCTTAAAAGCTTCCAGCTGAAGAATTTTTGAACCGAAGTGGTAATGTATGGCGAACATCATTGATTTTCACAAGCGATTATTGCGTTTCTTCGTCAAACTTGATTTTTTCTAAGAACCTTTAATATATTCAAGTTTAATGAATTTTTTCTAGTACAATTACACTTTGTATTCCATTCTTGCACACCTTCTTGGACCACTTCAAACTGGGGGTGGTTGAGCGATATCATAAAGTTATAGTTATGGAATCAATTGTCAATACTATAATATGATCAAAACAACACGTACATATTATAATCTTTTCTAAGTAATAGTAGTTTTTCATCAATTAAGTGGAATATGGGGGTGAATAAAAGAACAAGAGAGGATTACTGGTAGCCAAAACTATCATTGCAGAAGTCTACAAGCGGGCGCTTCTGCACCTTTCTTTGCCCTAGTTCTCAAGTTTCAAGTCAGGATTCTGGAACCTAGTATAGTATACTGGGACCCCCAATGGCTTCACAGCGACATAGAATGTGTGCAGAGGATTCTTCCTCCTCACCACAGCGTGCACACGTCGGGTCGCTTGCCACCCTCATCACATACAAGTGACGTCTGAAGGTATTATGGCCATCAGATAACAGGCCCACAAGTAACCTTAGCCGGCTTATGCCTAGTGAGAGCCAGAACCGGCCCACCTTGGCCAGAGGTCTTAAAATAAGTTCTCTAGCTTGATGGAGATGTCCAGAGATTCCTCTCCATCTCATAAGTTGTTGATTTTGTAACCACACTTTTATTTTCCTTCTAACGGTACCTGCAGCCAGCCCCAGAACCGACTCAGCATCCAGAAAATTATTCCTCGACCTTCGTCTTGCGTTATGGGGGTAGTTTTCACATCTATGAGATCTCTGCTTTCAATCATCGAATGTTATTGTCCACAATTTGCATAATACGACTCGTTAATAACGATTATTTTTTTTAACATCATTTTAACAGGTTATTTTAGCTGTTAAATCAGATCTTGAATGTCTACGAATTGACTATGTTATGGCTAACTAATTGGCCATTCGTGTGCTTTTCTATTGGTGGGGTTGTATTATATTAGATAATATTTGTGCTATAGTCACATTGAAAGTACACTTATTGATTTTTTCTGTTTTTTTTTTTCAGTGTAATTCCTGTTACAAGCCAGTTTTGCACCCCGCCCAGAGGCTAAACTTCTTCAGTGACTACAGCCATATGGTGCCGTGTCCACATTGCAGAACACTGGACACGCACTTTGTCAAGCCTCTTGCTTTCTGCTACGGCCGACAGGTAAGTCTCTCCACCTATTCAACCCGACGCGTCGGCTTAGTGAAGTGTAGTAAGTGTAGTGACATTGCCATGTAACAAAAATTTCTCTTCAACAACTAAAAATACATATATTAATGACATAAAACAGTAAAAACAAAAGACGACTGCACATGTTGAACTGTGATAATAATTGCCTATAGCTCTGATAACTATGTCACTTGAAAATGCACAGTTTGCAATTAAATGTTAACGCAATTTGTCTACCGTGGCACGAATTGAAAAAATGTGGTTAGGTTACCTACTACGACCCCACAGCATATGGTTACCCAAATTTCATCACAATCCCTGCTGCGGTTACTGAGATTACGAGGTCAGATAAATACCAACAGACAGACAGGCAAACCGACGGAAATTAGTGAAATTAGCACTCCCCTCCCCTACCGGCGTGGGAAGTAAAAGTAGTTGAGAGTTACTCTAGCGACGGCGACGTAATCAATAAACAAGTAAAACGAGAAATTGCTCCCCTGGGATAGTTACCTAATGACTGATCATCGCTTTCTGTTGCAGATGTCGAGGCCACCATTGCAGCTGTGGCCATAGCCCGCGGCCTCGGGCTCCGTCGCCAAGCCTGTCGCGCAGCCCCTGATCTGCACCAGCACTGCCACGACGGCGCAGCTGGCATTCCCAGTTGCGCAGCCGCAGCTGGCGCGACAACCTCAGCCTCCCGTCAACCCAGATCCGGATCCGCTCGATCTAGATCTGGGGCTGCTGTGGCGGGAACTGGCTGGGCTGCGGTTGGATGAATTCTGCAGGCTGCAGTTAACCAGGACACGGTAGAGCGTGCGGTAGCCATGGAGGAGAACGGGAGACAGTTGATGAGTTCGTTTAAAGGTGACTTTTAGGAGGTTTGGATGCCTGAGATGGCTTTCACTTAATACATCGTATTTTTCATGCTTCAACGTCAGGTAGTCAGTTTTTCATGACATATTTATCTTAGCAAGATTATCAAACACGAAGCAGTCGGTGTTTTGCTATGTTAGCATCTTAAGGAGAACATTTATGGTGGATTCTAAGTCCTGATGATTGCATTTTATACCCAACGTGTGCAACCGACCGTGACATGCTATACCTAAGAAGAGCTTATCAGTTCGAAGGACACGTTAAATAACCACTTAAGCTTCAAGAACTGGTCGCATATGAAAGTGTAGAAATAGCAAATCGACACTCCTGCTCCGATTGGCTATACACATTGGGCAGCAATCATTTTATCTAACCTTGAAAAACATTAATTTGGCGAGTCGTTAAACTGTGTAGTTTTTGTTAGACCAAAGAATCAAGTGACACTATTAGCACATTATGACCATTTGAACCAACAATTTTTATTTCGCGTGAATATATGCAAATATTTTTAAAACTTAGGAGAACTAACTCTCAAGTATGCTTCATATTCACAATGTATACAAGTGTTAAATAATATACGTACCACTTTCTTAGCGAGTCATAAGAAACATGTTTTGAATTTTTATCGCAAAACAAAGTAACTAACGACGAAAATCACAGTTGCTGTAGAATGAAGTTATACATCTAATACTCATACTGGAGTATTTTCAGTAATATCTATGACTACATAACGAAAAAATTAGTACAGGTGGTAGTAAGAACAAATGTTTGTAACAAATTTGACGTGTTGCTTAGGCTCAGTTACTCGAGGTCATCGGCCTCAATGACTTCCTTGCCCACCAAAATAATTAACTATTCTCTCAGACAACTACGGCTTCGATATACCGAAACAATTGTTTCTTCTTCTTAGGATGCCATACAGATTTTTTCGTTCCCTACTCCTTTCTCCCATCAAATGGTCCAATAGTACTAATATGTTGCAATCTCTTGTGATTGTTGGAAGTCGCTTATTCCTGTCCATTGACGGATGTTTCTCAGCCATAATAGCTCTTTCTTCCAATTCCTCTTCTCCCTCCTTCGATTTTTCCCTATACATTATATGTCTTACGTAAGCTATTATAACCTAAAAAAGTTCTGGTTCTGCAAAACCGGCTCTCTCAACATTCGTCGCAGAATCCACATTTCGAACGCTTCAATCTTATTTATGGCATATAATAGAGTAAACCATCCATAAAATATCATCCCGAAGTTCAAATTTTGGTTGGTAAGAAATTTTTAAAGTTTCAGGAAAATTGTCCTAAGTTGTTCACATCTGCATCTATTTCCTGATCTGGGTCCCATCTTCCGTTTATCGTATATCCCAAATATTTAAATTTGCTGACCCCTTCGATGCCCTCTCCATCCAAGTGTATTCGAGTGTTTGAGATATGGTTTCTGCTAACAGCCACGAACTTGGCTTTGTTGATGTTTATCTTTAGGCCCAGCCTTTGGCTCTCCTCATTAACGCGACTTAGAGTTTGGAGGTCATTCACATTATCTGCAAGTATGACAGTGTCATCCGAAATTGTTGAAGCGTCTTTAACCAAAAGAGAAGTAAATATTTGTTGGTTCACAAGCTCTACCTTCTATATTTATCATATCTTAGTATATGCAATAAATAGTTCAATCTGTTAGAAACGTTTGTTCACTAAGCAATTTGATTTTTTCTACAATGCAACTAAATGTAAATACAATTTCTAATCAGACTAAAATTGCTCAGGAATATATATAAAATCATTATATACATAACATATGCACAAAACACAGAACTGAAGTTTTACATTACAAACTATTCAGGGATGCCTTATCAACAATGCTCATTTATGCTCAATACATGTTTAGGGACTGATATAACCGATAAAACAAAGTGCCTATAACATCAGTCATCACAATAATATTCAAACATAACACATTGGTAAGTAAAAATGCTCTCTCAGGTATCTCCAAACTTCCTGAAACCATAACTTTTATTTTTACTGTCACGGTATCTGCCGATCTCCGAACTTAGTTTTCTTTGTTATGTTGTTGCATTTTTTATACGCATTTATTTTTGGGACGAGTCCTCTCTCATAAAACGCAGTATTTTTTGGCGTTGGCACTGCGTTCATTATATACAGGGTGGTCATACCAGTGACTGCAACTCTAAACCATATAAGGAACATAAACATTGAATTTTGATAACATCATTTTAGATGCCAGGACTTGGTACTGCCATTGCTTTTTGTAAGTAGGTTTTTTGCAGGTTGTCAACTGTCAGCTTTCCGTATACACCAAATCAACATCTTATTCTTTTTTATGTATCCGTAAATATGTCTAATAAAATGTGGACCACCCTGTGCCACCGTTCCCTTAGATATATGTACTATATAAAAAGAGGTTATGTTATTAGTTTATTGTAATTATATGTTTGTTAGTTTTTAGTGAATTTTTATTCGTATATTGGTGGGAGTCATCGCAATAATGTCGTAGTTATCTACAGTAGCCCATGTGCGTTTTGATAAAGATTGTATATATAGTGTGTACAGTTTCAATATTATTCTGAAAGCTCAATACTACAAGATGGATAAGATTTACATCTGTAAGGCATGTAATGAGCATTTTGATGATAGAAACAGTACAAATGTATCACCAAAAATAATTGTGTACATCTCACACATCGTTACATTAGATGTCTATGACAGATTGACGTCTTATTCTTGGTTGTCCGTCCGTCATTTTGGAGTGGAAATAGAACCAGTAGGGCAGTTTGCAAGATTCTTACAGTTTCTATAGTAAAGTATCATAATATTTGTAAATTCGAGCAAACGGAAAGATGAACAGTTTTTACAGAGACTTGAACTTAAGGGGAACGATATGACTGAGCTTGTGCGGACTGAAGTGGTCTTACATTCAAATATTCAAGTATGCACGTTCTTGACCTATTTGGCTACAAACCAGCTACCATATTAAAGTAGCCTGAAACGAAGTTCTACGTGATTTTTATTATTAACTATTAAAGTGTTTATTTCAGATATTGACTTATCGCAATATGTATCAAAACATTGAATGCTTGAGTCATTGATGACATAAGATATTATCTACAACTACTGCTGATATATGATAATATTTCATGCCAGTACAAGCACCAAGTAGAACTGTATACTTGACTTATGTGAAGACATCTTTTTCTGCATCATTCTTAGCATATTATTCCCATGTTAATATAGGTATTATAATTCAAATTTAATCTAGTTATAAAGTAAAACAAATTTACAGGGCGTTCAACCTGAATGAGATATTGACTTCACCAAATCCTCACCTAAAATTTTATAATGTGATTATACCGTTATGACTTTTTTAGTTAAAACTCGAATTTTGACGCAAAGGCAGGTCACAACGTCAATAAACTCTTGACTATAAATCTATATATATATAGAAATATATAAAGCAATCCTGTTTTTTGTGAGTGTCTTTTACTAGGTAGATTTTTTAAATGTTAGACATATATAACTATTATGCACCTGTGTTGGTTTTATATTACTATGGACCTTACTTAATTACCTTGTAAGTGAATATTATGAATAGTAATAATTATAATATGCTGTGTCCCAATAACTAGTGATATAATTATGCGTGGATGGATCCACCGTCGATCGAGCGAAACAAATGAATATATTACAAGAAAGTAGTTGACGATCGCGTGTGCGTGCTGCGAGTAGAAGGTGCGAAAGTATTCTGTTATCGTTATCAGTGTCGTTGTGATGGGTTTGAGGGCGCGGTGCAGTGACGTCATCACACGGCCACTTGAGTCCATGTAGAAACCCTACTCCACTGTCTACCCGAATCAGCAACGTGAGTTTTGCCACTCGAGTCAAACGATAATTACCTTTTCACAACTAAGCAGTCCATGAATGAATGGATAAAAGGAGAGACGTTTTCTGGTTAAAAAACCCACCGGTGAATAGGCCTACAAGCGGGCCCTTCTGCATCTCTCCTTACTCCTTGTTCCCTAGTCCAGCACTCATCCTAAAGGTGAGGATGGCCTTGGGGGCTGCCCATTCTATACTTTCAGGTTCAATAACAAGAACCTAGCATAAACAAAACTCCAGTTGGTTCTACTTTTGGTTCATTTTAGAGCACAATTATTAATACTAATAAGCTCAGAATATTTAAAACTGCTGGCAAAGATTTTTTTGGGATCTTATTTTGAGAAGTACTAATTTTTCTTATTCTAAATCGTGTGGTAGTTGGAAAGGGGCCTTTGTACATGAACTACTGTCCTAAATGACGTCACAATGCCTATGGTTCAGGGACAGTCGGTCTCCCTGCTCAAAATAGTATACTGCCACATCATCACCCCCTATACAGAATACGCTGGATTTTCAATAATTTATATTAACGCTTAGGGCTACATTATCCTGCTACAGTTCTTATAAAAAAATGATTAATGATAATATTAGATGAGGATTATAGGTTTTTCAGTCTACACTATACTTTTCATATAGAGAGTTCACGCAACTATATCTATATATAACGCTCATGGCACAGACTCCAGTACTTTAGTGGTTTATATCTATTCATAGTTATCATGAATATTCACAGTACACTACACATACCGAATTGAGTCACTGACCAATTCATTTTAAATAAGGTTCAGACGATGGAGCTATTAATTTCACTGGTTGTCTCAGCATAATTGTATTTTTTACAAAATCCGGCGTATTCTGGCACTACTGCAAGCAACACAAAATACTACACTGCTGCACCCAAAGCCTTCAAGGAACGTACGTACAAAAGTACTCAGCCGCTCAGTTGAATTTCCGCAATTACCTCAGAAGAAATGAAAAAGATGAAGAAATTTTTTAAAGTTGAAAGTTTCAAAATCTAAAAACGATTATTGTTTTTCAAGATGGATGTGGCGGATCTAGGAAAATATGCTTCAAGTACAAACAAGTTCGTTACTTTTGCAAATTTTATATAATAAATAATAATCATATTATTAATTGTTGAGGGTAAAGTAATTCCTATCCACTTTTAGCCAAAGCTTAAGTTTTTGTTTTATCGTCTGAGAATTTGTTTTACAGTGGTTGCGTTGAACTCAGGAACAACCTTCAAAAGCCATAATTTTGTCATTCAGATACTTTCACACAAGACAGTAATTTTTGTCTGACAAAGATAATTCCGTTATATTGTATGGAAATAAAGGAATGCGTAGAGGTGAATTGAACTATAGGCACAAATATGTGACCATGCATGACGCAACACCATATGTTGATACATCTGTCATATCACTACGGCCTGCACTTGCTGAATGAACATTTCCACGCAAAGCTTTTGAAAGTAAATTAATGGAGCAGAAACCATCTGGCATGGGTGCACATAAATTAATTCTGGAGGTTGTTGCTCAATCGACGTTCAACTGTTTCTATGAGCCTATACTTGACGTATCGACCGACTTGATACTGTTGCGCGTGTGAGAGCGAGCTTTAGAACAGTGTAAGCGTATAGCATTATCCCACTTAGTGTAACCCTTAGATGTAGTCGGTAGAGTGCTAATATGTGTTATGACTAAACAACATAGAAGAATTTACTAAACTAACACTAACAATGATAGCATTAATAATTTAATAACTGTGTGTGTATAGAGCTTACTGGAGTGAGCTTAAATGGCATTCATTCTTTCCACACTGATGTCAGGTATTTTCTTAGGACGTTCTTCCTTATAAATTCGTTATACTCTATCAAGTTGCAGAACAACCATGCCATTACTATTTTATGGCACACAGTTTATTAGCAGGTACGCAAAACATTATTTCTTAAAGTCATTTTAACAATTTTGTATGCAGACACCGACTCGTTACTTTAGTAAATTTATCTGTGGACATGTAATTTTTAGATATATTAAGTATAAGGCAATTTGAGCACTCTACTAACGCCAAAATGCATGCACCCTCCCAGCCCCCGCTTCGCTCTAATGGAACAAGGATTAAGAAACAAATGAATTTAGCGAGTAGTCAAACCACTTTCGCTTTTACTTAATATCGTTATCGAAGGCCTACTACACAATGACTCACGGTCTAAGTAATTAAGTATTTTTTCAATGTATGTCGGATGGAAATCAATCCTTGATGTCGTGTAAAATAAGGAACATTGTACATATTATATTTCGAAAACACTGTGAGGTTAAAAACATTTTTAATTGGTAATCTTAATATTTACATGAACGTCGTTTGGTTTCACTGCAACAATAAAAATCAGACTCGGACAATCTTAGAATATAGAACTTATATATTACATAATTTGTATTCCTTAGTACGTATATGTCTTCAAGTCATGAATTTATTATTGATTTCATATTCCACTTCCAGTTAGACGGTAATAATCTATACGGCTGAGCAACTTTCAAAAATATTAACATTTTTTTGTATGTCTTTTTATTAACAATCAGATTTAACATTCTATAAGCTAATTCAAACTGAAATTTATTTTTAGAAATTGGCTTTAGAATTTATAACAAAAATCTTCTGATTATCATTAAAAACAGTGATAAGCAAGCACTTCACTCCGTTTTGGTATAATCGACTAAGTTTTGACAACATTAATTTTACCAATTTAAATTTTATGAAATCATGTTCACCTTCAACCTTTAATTCTTAGGAAACGTTAAATCACGTGACAATTTAACGTTACGGTGTACGTGTATGAAAGCAAGGAGAGTAATTTGGATCGTAAAGTCCCCGTTAGTGAAACCATCCGATCGTTCGCATTCGAATTTAATAATCATAAGTCATAGCACGTAGAAGTTTTACAAAATCTAAAGCAAATCTTTGCATATACGAAGAAAAACAGTTGTTTTCGACGACAGAGGCGCATGGGCACCTAGCTGGTGCGAGGACCAATGGTGGCTCATTCGATCAAAGGAATCTGGTTTGTGTGGGTAAGATAGAGGGAGAACTGTAACATTCGACAGTAGTGTTTTGTCATAAAGTGTTGCACCCTCTATTTGGCATTAGCACAACTCGATCAATGAGAAAATCAGGAAAATATATAACAGAAAATACGTAAAAACAAGGAGCACGTGACTGTATACCCGGAAATCTCTAAGATATGTGCTTTGCGTTACATAATGTCTGTTACCTATTTAATCATGTTGCGCTGCTAGCGCATTTCATACTACTCTTCATTTGTTGGAATAGTCATGAACAGTAACTTTATTTTTCACATATACCAACAATTAAGTATTGCATTAACAAAACATATTTTAATCTAGTTTCTTGTTATTCTTGACGTAGATACGTCAAAAATATATAAATATAAATCTGTTTACATGCAAAATTAACTGAACTTACAAATTCAGACGGATTCTGTTTACTATAGATTCGTGTGGTTTTCCGTTGTATACTTCTATGAGCTCCAATTTTTATGCATTCTCAGATTATGTGATTTGTGATAATTCATTCAAGAAAAATTACCGTCATAGTATTTTTGATATTACTTTTGGTTCGTACTATCCACGTTTCCACATAAAAGCATTATTTCTCTTATAGTTTGTTTTATTCTTGAGAGTGAATTTGAGAGAAAGGAAGTCGGAATATGATCATGCCACACAGAAAAGTTAAAACTGCTTTCAAAGTCACAAGATCAAGACAAATAAATGTTTTTATAAAATTCTCTGTACAAAAAATTTACTCTAAGTAGTCTGCATGCAGTATTGTTATTATTACATACATATTTCAGAATATTTCCGATTTCTGGTTGTTGGCAAGAGTCAAAAGTGCTGATCAATATGGCATTGAAAGACTTAAACGTTGTGATAGGATTCGTGATTGAACACCTATATTCAATATTTTTGTAATTTGGATACTTTTAGATTACGAGATCGAGTTGTGTCAAAAAGGGAATACATTGATAAGGCTGTCGATGCACAATACTTTTAAATTACTGAAACAAGAGATGCAATCAGGGTAAGGGTCGTACAGTAGAGCACCACTAATTGTAAACTTAGAGTAGCTTTCGGTTGCGAAATAGTTATTCTCCAGGCAGCAAGTTTGGAAAAACTGCTTAATCAAGAATGACGAGGACTTTGACCTATCCATATCATGGTCTTAGAAATATCGCCGAAATAAATTATTATTTAAAGTTACAGTTCCATCCTTTCGTTTCCTTCCATTCCATTATAATAAGTATGATTTTTGTGTAAGAATTTAAGTTCATGATTGTCATGGTGATGAAAATTAATCCCAATGGTTAAGTGCTGTAGATACAATTGCTAAATGATATTTAAAGATCTATGAGATGGAGTAGACTTCCTCTGAATATTGAATTCTTGTGGCCTGGCATACTAATGATATGTAACTGTGTGTTGTTTATCGCTTTGACGCTAGATGTTTCTTAGAGTCAACCTTCCAATCAGGAGTCACGTAAAATTGGTCGCTCGAACCCACGAACTATGCTCATTTCATGGAAAACTGAACCAGGAGCACCTTGGTTGGGTTTTTCCTTAACTCAACATCCGACTGGATCACTGCCTCTAGCTAAATTGGCGGGTGTTCTTTTAAGCAATCATTCTTAGACTGACTATAACACTGCACTGATTCATGTATCGTATCATATGTATTTGTCTCGACCGTAGCCACAGGCCTAAGGCTAATATACCTTGTAACATAAATGTCTGCAAAACTCAGGTTAAAACAATAGTATTTTTTGGATATGAATACAGTTCCTGAAGCTATCAAATTTTGAAGACAATGTTGACATCGCACTATATGTATAGTTGAACAAAAGAATCGGTATCGTAATATATTGCATAAGTATTCCAATTAGTTGTATTTTATGAAGAAGCATTTGGCCAAATTGTGCTTAAAACAGATCTAACACGAAATTTTGTAGAAAAATTAAAGTATCTTTTATACACAACGAAAAAGTGAAAATTAATCTCAAGTTAATATCAAAATGATAACAATACAGTTGTGAAGTCTGCGAAGTGAAAAAGTATAGGAGGAACGATGTCAAGCAATATAATAAGAGTTGCATGGCTTTGCAAGGAACTGTATGTAATCGACTGCCAAATCTGTATAATGCAATAATAAATGTATCTAGATGACTGATTTTTCCAAAAGTTGTTAGTAAGTGCCTGTAAATAAATTTTTCGCGTACAAGCCTAGTTTGTGGGTCGACCAAGCGCGTTAAGTGATCAAAATCGTAGTTTTTAATATGTTGTCTTTACTTATAAGTACGAATTGGCAAAAATCGATATACCGTGAAAAAAGTAATAAGTGGACTATGCATTTTGTGATATATATTTTTATACCTACTTAGCTGTAGATTTAGGGACCGCGAAAGTTTCATTATTGTAAAAATAAAAATCATTAACCTTCATTTCGAATTGGCTCAAAAAGCAAAGTGAATAAAATTTAAACCCAGTGTGGTTCCGTCGAAAGTGTGATCCGTATAGGTAGGTACATTGGTGATAAATTTTTTATAAAAAAATCACTCGGACAAAAATCACAAAAAAAAGGAATGAAAGATAATTTTATACGGAAGAATTGTATAACGATTAACTTAGTTTAAGGAGCTTAGATATAAGTACGTAAGTGGTCGTGCTTCTTATTTTCACATCATTTAGAAATCAGCTCTTGATTGGGAGGATGAATTACTGCTTCCGCTGTTACGTGTGGTATTCAGAAACAGTAATTTTTTGAGCTCTGTATAATATTTGTAGATTACTTCTCTACTAAGTCTCACACCGCTATACAGAACCGTTGTTAGATTTATCACAGAAGCTATTAAGACAAGGTGACAGTCATATTTTTCATAATTTTGATTCAAGAAAGTGAAGTGACCTATTTTTTTCATATTTTTACGGTTGCTCTTTTTACTCGTGCATAATATATAGCTCTTTGACCTCAAATATATTACAGGCAACTCATTTCTGGATTCCACAGGTAGTTTTTCCTATTAAAGTACAAATTTTATTATTAACATCTATTACTATATAGTAATTATTATTAAAGATTAAAGTAATAACAGATTAATAATCATGTTTTTCGATGTCGTAGTGATGTGAGGTGCCGCCATTTTTGCGGTTTTCGTAGAATCTTAGCCGCTAGAATGCTCCCTCGCTGTTTTCAATTAAATCTAAAGAAAAATCATATATAACTAGGAATAAAGCTTGGTACCCTTGACTCAATGCATCAAAGCCATGGCGAGTATGTTTTGGTCACTGCTATTTCTCTGAACTGTTAGTTTCTTTCATGCTTCTACACTTACTTGAGATTGTTCTGGAAAAACCTGTTGCCTTCTTGACCTTTATTGGGATGATAATGTTCCAGCCAAATATTTAGAGATTTTTCAAGAAGCAAATTTTTGACAAAACGTCATTAGTAAAAAAAATGAAGTTTGAACTTAATAATTGATGTGAAGCGTCGCATAATGAACTTGACATATAGTTTTTTTTCTAATTTGCAAGTGGTACCAAGTCTCAGCCAAATACACGTAACACACACTTAACTATTTTATCATTACGAACTATTATTAAATATTGGCAAGTTGAGAATTGGAAAGGTAGTTTATGTATGTTTATAGTGTACTGTAGTAGCGGATCGTGAAGCCACGGCGCTTAGAGAGGGAGCGGGAAAGACCTGCCAGCGCTCTGCATTGCCGCACCTTGAGAGGACCGTATGTCGGTAAAAATCAAGGAAAATTAGCTATAAAATAGCCGCTTACGTTACAGTTGGACAGCTGTGCCACCACGAAACGCACTTGCCTCCAATATTACGTACGCTAGCTAGGCTAGGTATGTGCTGTAAGGGTGCTCTTTGTTACACGGTCTGTGGAGTGATCGTCTGAAGTGCCAGACACTACACGCGTCATCAAAAACCAAGGCGATCACGTGGTATGCCGGATCATGCCTGTTGGCTCATCACTCTGCGTGCCATGTGCCATGTGCGCCACTCCACATCATGTATATAACAATAGCTTTTATACAGTCCGTGACGAAATGTTTTCCAGTGGAGTCAAATTAGATGACAGAATGACAGTAGCGTTAGAATCAGGCCACTGGGTGTATGAGTATTATGTGGGTTATACATTATTATTCTAATGTGTCTACTGATTTGTCAATTTCATTAAGGAAACTACTAAAATAATGCTAACTCAAAATTAAACATAGCAGCGCCGGTACTCTGTGACATAAGAGATAGAAACGTGTTTCTATCACCATGACGACCATGACGATATGGTAGTTTCGGGTGCCTAAAGCCGCGTTCTCAGAGCTTCGAACTGTCACGGCTCACTTCCCCACTCTTTTCACATCCGTGTTGCGAAATTTGGAATGTGTCGCCAGCGACAACAGATGACAACGTGATGATTCTGTCCTTTGACGGATAGTGAAGTTGAAATTAGCCAACTACATAAGCTGTCGCTGGCGACACAGTGGTGAAGGAATAGGGGAAGTCTATACTGGACATACTATTGGTTACTAAAGTGTCGCTGGCGACACCACGCTGCTCTGAGAACGAGGCTTACCACACAGTGTCTACGACGCTGACATATTTACGAAGCCACCCGATCCTATAGTACATATTGCATAGGATCCTATGGTACATAATGCATAGAAGCGCGTTTCTAAGTTAGAGAGTACCGGCGCAGGTTACCTTTTCACTTATTTTAGGGGCTTTATACTAAAGGACAATACTCGAGGTAGTACTTACATCCTCACGTGGTCGAGCGGTCTGTTTTTGTAGTTATTTGCCAATTTGGATGAATTTCTCAAGATCTGTTCAAATAAGTCCTCTTTTATCTTTTAGTATGTAGGCGCGGCACTACTTTAGCAGAGCACAGGTATAGGTTGATTGTTGAATATTGACGATACACAGTGCTTAAGTGTCACAACACACTGCTCAGGGCAGCTAGAGACTCGGCACTTGACGTTAAACATCAACACTCAAATATCCTTGGACCAAATTGTCAGAACAAAATATGCGTTTTCGGCAAAAACTGTGAGCTCAGGCTAGCGATGGTCTGAAACATTTCAGAGAGTTTTTGTACCTTGTAGGTAGGTCACTTCATTTATAGAGGACTAGTGAAGTTTTTATCGTTATCGAAGAAGCATTATTAAGCTGCATTTTTGCCAGATTAAGTTTAAGAATATGCTAACTGAAGCACGATGCCAGGACTACTAGCAACTATTTTCAGGGATACTACACTGTGATTCGATAGTCAGTTCAGTCATGTCAGAAACACTATTAAAAATTACTTAAACTCAACTAAAAGTTAGTCTTAGGGACCTCCCAAATTTATTATTTGGCTCGTGTAACATTTAATTCAAATGCTTCACTGGATTTGGAGGTGTATTTGTCAAATCAGTGGTCTTAAGTCGCTTTTGAGATTATTGTCTTTTACACTATAGTAAACTTTGAAGAAAAGTATTATAATGCAAACAAGGTTTTATATATGGACCTCATACTTTGTTATTTTTTGTATTTATCTTCACTAATGAATTTGATCTGGCACACTTGCTCTTGAATCAAGTTAAGAACCTGAATTAAATTTTTAGTTTGTTGTAACCACATCGTAGTTAAAAACAATTATTGTAGTTTAATAGGTGCAAAAATGTTCGAATATGTCTGCGTGCTACGTAAAATTTTGATTATCAAATTACATTATCAAATTCCTTTTCATAACTTAACTAAGTACTTGGTTTATTAGTTTTAAATTTCTGCGTGCTGTATACAAAATAGCCTGAAGCGATTTTAATGAGTATGATATTTCAATTTGATGAATATTGCTAAACATGTTTATGTCAGTACAATAATTTTGATGTTTAATGTCGGTGCCGTTTCTGGAATGTTACAAATCATAAATGGTGATCTGAATGAGTACAAATGTCGCTCCCTCTTGACGTGGTGAATTTTTATTATCATTATTATGGAGTCAGAGTTTTTAACAATTGAGCAATATCTTCAGATGTGTATTTATATTGTTTTTTGTATTTTGTTTATAACGTCATGTAAGTAGAGTAGCAATGATTCAAAGAAAAATGCTTTTACAAAGCCATGATACATTATCACACATCGCTTTTACAGTGATATTTTAGTTCATTTTATAGTGACTCATCAGATGTGTACAAAGAAAAGCGGTATTCCACCCTAAAAGAATCGCTTCTCTTTGTTCTCTAATGAGCCACACAGCTCTTACTTAGGTTTACCTAAACTATGTTGTGGTTATGTGTATGTTTTATAATTAGGATTTATTTCTTTGTTGTGATTTTTTATTCTAGAACCAATTTTATAAATTTATTTTAAATAATTCCTACGTAGTATCTTAACAATTTATTACTAGTATTATTTTTGCATGTGAGATCACTTTTATGTTTAAGTTTAACCTTTAACACTTGGCTTTTCTACTAACACTCAGCTGTATGTAACAGACGATGGCAACATATCATTGACAAAAAATGTATACTTTGTTATAGATGCCAGACACAATAGACCATGCGTTTAGTACGTGTTTTAGCAAAATGTTTTGTGATCCCCTTATAGGCAAATTTTTTTTGAATTGTTGTTGTTCTCTTATCATGGATTTTATTTTTTCAACAAAGCTACCAGCGGAACTATAAATTTAAAGAGTGCCATATGTAAATAGTCTGGATATTATAGTCATATCTTCAATTTAAAATGGCGAAACTGCTATATCTTTAAAAAAAATGCGGTGAAGTGGGTTGAAATTGAAATCAGATAAGTTTTTGAGTTACTTTCCTGAGTTACTGATAATCTTTCGTCAGATCTGAGTTTGGATGTCAGTAACAAAAAGGTTCCTAATGTAGAACAAGAGCATTGAGCTTTATCTGATGCTGATGTTGAGTACATCTGGAAATCAATCTTTTTCTCATCAAAGACGGAGTTTCTGATTTTTGAAATCATGGCTATAATAGCTCGACTAGCTTCCAGTTCCGCGGTGTAGTTTTGAAGGTACGTTAAATTTCAAACATACAAAACAGTGTTATACTTCTATTTGCAACTACTAGAGTACCTATCATGCTGGAGAGTTGTTACTTGTCAGGTCCTTCAGTATACATTATAATAATATTTGTATAAAATTATCTATTTGTACACATTAGGCTAGAACCAATCGGAGCTTGGAGCTGTAGCGATGAGACGGTGTTTAAAAAGCTTTAGATTGTACAAAAGTTATTTATTTTTAATTTTAGAAAGTTGAAGAAATTTACGAGTTGTTTTAGTTTAAGAGGTTGAGATTTTCGGCTTTCGCTACAGCTTCTAGCTTCGATCCAGTGGACGTATTTGAGAATGTGGAAATGTTTTATATGCGTGAAAAATTTGATATCAATATAAATGACATAAAATGAACGAGCTTTTGACGGCTTTTTATATATGTAATACGATGGGATTACAGATTTTTAAGACATAATTAATATAATCATTGTCTAAAATTATTTGTTTTATTGATCCCCAAATAAAAAATGAATCCCAAATAAAATCCTAGCCTTAATGGTTGCGAGAAAGCTATATAAAAAGGTATAACGAGCGCTTCTAAGGATCTCCGCAAATGGGTCGATCGGCGATGTGGTCGATGCGTTTATATCCACACACGAGTCGATTGCTTTTCAGTATAAATATTGATTGGAAGGAGCCAGAAGAAGAAGAAGACAAAATAGATTATGAGTTTCTATTCGTGGCGATTTGATGCTGAAAAGAACTTGGTCAAAGAAGGTAAAGAATTATTGGCTACACTGCGAAAATATGAAATGCAATGCATAAAGGAGCTCACCTTCATTTTTGTTGGTGTTCGTTTCATTGAAGGTACTTTACTTATTATCGAACTCATTTTTGTTCAAAATATCTTGCATAACCAGGACTAAAAAGAGTAAGACATCCTGCGGTACCTCATTAATCAAGTGTGATTCGATTAATAATCTGTAAAATTAAGTTTACCATAGATCTTTCTCATTTGATGGTGACATATCGACCCCAGAAGTTTGTTCACATAGAATTACAAGATCAAGATTAATAAGACAGTATAACGTTAAAAATGTAACTAATCAGAAGTGAAAGGCACGAAGCATTCGAAATATTGCTTCAATAGAAGCAATGCTTGGCGTGGCATAGCAATGACATGCTATCGAAATCGAGAAAAAGTAAAACGGGGGTTTTGAGATGACCATCAAACGGCCCATTTGCGGTGTTCCAAGCCCGAGAAGAGTGGAAGTGCGACTGGATTTTCGTCGACCACGTCGCCGATCGACTCTTATGCGGCGGGCGAAATCTTCTTGTGTTGGACGACATCTAAACCTTTTCCAGCTGTAGTATCTAAAGCGTCAAGTGCTATTTCAAAATTGACAGATGTAATTTATACCCGTCAGTTTGAATTTACAATTGACGGGTTGGAAAATTAACTGTTTTTCATTTCTTTCCATTCATTCATTAGCACTTGACGCTTTAGAAACTACAGGTGGAAAAGCGGTAGATAACAGTGACGTACAACCTGTGAACCAAAGATCACGATTTCCGTCCGTGAATCAGTGGGTAGATTTTGTAACTTTCGCTATAGTAACGAAAGCAGGCGAAAGCGAAGCTAACCATTTTCGAAAACGATTTTTGACGGCATTCCATAACCAAAGTTTAACGCTTCGTTACGCTTTCGGCATGGAGCACGATGACTCACGAGCATTCACGAGTTGGCTTAAATATCTCTGGACGAGACTCTGCTGGATTTCAGCAATGCCGACCATTGCGAAGGATTAGTGTTTTCTCTTCGATTCATTGGTTGTTAGTTAAGTACACAAATAAATTAAGGCAAGTTGTCACTTTAACACACCGCAATAATAACGTCAAAACTTGACAAACGAGAGCCAAAATCTTTCGCTACCGCTTATACCGTTCGTTTGCGTTCGTTATGTCCGAGTCGGGGTATGGAATACCGAAACGAGCGAATGCGTTGGGAGAATGTCGCTATCGCTTCGCTTAGAGCTACAGAATTCACCCACAGTTCATCAATCAATCAAAACAGTTATTTTAATCATTAATTTGTTGCTGAAAAACCGGCGCGTAACAGTTGAAAGAAGGTGCAGTGAAAATAGTGAAAATGGTGGTGTGTCGACGATTACTAAGTAGTAGGGTAGGTATGCTTACAGTTTTCCCATCCTTTTGGCCTTTATCATAGTAAAAAATGGTTGACAAGAAAATAACTTGGATTAAGTGACAGTGTTTGGCAGCTGTGCTATACGATTCTTTTGCGAACTTATGTCCTAACTAAGCCGATTGTTCTGAAATCTTGAAGTACTGCATTTTCAATCCAATCCAAAAAATACTTCAAGTCTCTTATTGTCTGTTTCATCATCATAGTCATAATGTCTTAACAGACATGTTGTGAACTCGTAAAATGCATTTACTCATTTCACGAGTTTGTCTTGCGATATCTTCAAGATCTTTAATGCAGTAGTTTCCCATTTGCTTTCTGCATCCTCTGCATCCTCATGTAGATGGTATCTACTGGTTCATACGCCTTTAGGGGCAATTTCTTACCCCAAGGACAAGACGGTGTCCTGACTCTTCTCTACTCGTCCACCTAAAGCTGTTGGTTGAGAAGAGGTTACTGCTTATACCGACAGTAGTTCGGTTCCTTTTAGTCGCCTTTTACGACACGCAGGATATACGATGGGAGATATTCTAACCCGTCCCCACACGGGGATTGAGTAATAATTCGAGAATAGTGATACATCTCAAACTGGGTTATTTTTTAGTACAGCCATTTAAAAAATTTCTGTTTCGCTTAATGCTCATCAACGAAAGAGGTTTGATAAGCCAAATTGTTTATACTTAAAATTGTTTCATTTTTAGCTTTTTTAAGATAAATCTATCATGTTTTCAAAATGTTAGTTATCAGTATTAGGCCTAAAATTTGCAAAATTTTTCATGTAACTTTTTTCTAGACTTAACAGAAAAGGTTTTCTGGCCTTGGGAGTCGTCCGAAAATATTAAAGAGATCAATTTTCTAGACGCCGAAAATACAGAAGAGATCAATTTTCTAGACGCTAATGTATACTTATCACTCGACTAAAAAATTGAGTCAAGTTGATTGACTCAGTTCTCCCACACCTAACGGTGAGATCATTTATTTTCCCATTGCATGAAGCTATAGTCTGAGATCCCCTTGCAACCAAATCCATCGCCCACCTGACCGCAAAAAACATTGAACATAAAAACTCTCGTAAATGGTTTCTTTCATCTCTCTCCGTAGGAAGTAAGATGACACAGGTTTCATTCATAAGCTTCAACTGGAGGAAAGAAAATGACCAGGAATCCCCAAATTGCCTAAAAACGGAGTTTGAGCTGTTTTTATATTTATAGTTCTTTAAGTATTGCTGCGCCGACACTGTCACGATTTTTAAAAACCGTTTTCCATCATCGCTATGGTAACAATAATGTATCCAAGTTTCATTGAAATCAGTTTCAGGTTACACAATACAGAACGATCTAAAGCAATACTCGTATGTATACATCAGAAAATTCCCTTGGTTTCTGCAGGGCAATGTTCGGATGGACCTAAAAAAACTATCTTGCCGCTAGGTCTTTCTTTCACTGGTGAATGAATAGTCTATTATAAATTCAACAAATTTTTCAGTTTTACAACTCTCCACCCTCCAACCACCCCAATTTTACCCTCATCCAAAAAAAGTAGAAAAAGGTCAGGAACCCCTAAAATGCCTAAAAACAAAGTTTGAGGAATAATTGAAATTTTTCGTGTTTGCTAATTACTCCGTCGACCATACACCGATTTTGAAAACAATTACGGCACTTCCTACTAAGACCTCACAGCATATAGCCAACCCAAATTTCCTCAAGATCCGTGCAGTGGTAACTGATATTACGAGGTTAGAATAACGCCAACAGACGTCTGTCTGTCAGACCGACTGAGAGACAGATAGACGGAAATGAGTGACGTGGTTTTTCGTTATGTAGATATCATGAAGCGCACAAAGAGCGTATTAACTTTTGATTATATTTGTATGAGAAAATTTTGGCGATCACAATACTACCCTTATCTATCGGTGTGGGAAGTAAAAGAGTCACTTTCATGATGCATCAGAGCACCTTGAAATACCCGGCACATCTCAAACTGCGTCACTGTTCACGATAGCTTCATAAAATTACTGACTAATGGAAAAACGATACTAGTGCCATCTCTGAGTCAGTGTAAGAGACATCACTGAGACAACTTTGTTCAGTCAAAAACATGGACCTTTGAGTTGTGTTCACAGACCATGTTGTTATTTTTGTTGTGCACCAATGACACCTAAGCTGTAACTTGCAAAAACGCCTGTCACCCAAGATTTTGGTCTTCACAGCCCTTTTTGGCAAGCCGTCCGATAAAATATTGCCTTTGGACTGTGAATGGACTTTTACTTGGTATTGATTGCCTCTAAGGGCCGGTTTCTCAATGTCCAGTTAAAGTGTCAGATAGGTATCTGCCAGATAGCGTTGCTATGGATACAACTGTCAGATAAGGTTTACGTGACTTCGTAAGTTTAGCCTTCAATTGCAATTTATCTTAAAGGGGTGATACACGTACGAGCAAGTACGCGTACTTATGGCGCGACGACCTTTTTCGCCTGTGTCTCACCGTAAGTACGCGTACTTTAAAAACGTCGAGCAAAACGCCGGCGATCCAACTGGTTTGAAATCTTGCTCGTAGCTTGTCTCGGCTCGTACTGCGAGCAGCGAGCCTCCACTTTATTTTGGCAGGCCATCGATGCGCAACGCTTGTCCTGTTTAGGGTTTGTTAAAAGTTTTGTTTATTTACGAAAATTATCAAAAGGAGTGATTTCAGCTTCACGTGTGTCACCGCGTCGAGCCGAGTAAGTTCGCGAACTTAAAAACCGCGTACTTAAAGTTCGTACGTGTGTCACCCCTTTAACAGTTGCTGTTAGCTTGCAGATAAATATTTAACTGGACATTGAGAAACCGGCCCTCACTCTAGCACAGTTCGCCAGTTCTCAGTTTTCGTTGTTTAGATAATAAAAATTAAGTAGAATTTCCAAAATTACAGGCACTGTGCTATGTCATTTCTCAATACGATTTTAGACATTATCTCTATCTCACTAGCCTCTATCTCGCAGACAACAGATTTGAATTAAGATATTTTTTTGTATGTCGGTAACTCCAGCACCAGTATTACAGCCTACTAGTCGGCTATTTACATTTAAATTGCCAAAATTTACATAATACGACGTATAAATCATACGAGAGGCAAGCGCGCAGCTACTCAGCAATGGGTTAATATAGCTAGGTGTATCCTGTCATAAAGATTACGTAAGAAAACCTTGTGAGGCGGATAATGAACAATAATGTATTACCCTCACTGCTGCCTGGCTAGCTTGAGAGCGAAAATGATGGGGTTGTGTGATTTAATTATTGTAATTCAAATTAGACCTTCATAAAAATTGGAGAGCTCGGGATATCACTTCGCACATTTCGATACGTTCGGCGAAATATTATCAAAACACTTTGCTGCTAGAATACTTTATAAAATTTAAGTAATATAAGATTCTAGTCTCTAGCAACTAGAAACATGAGTACTGAGTACTGGATGGTAAAGACAGAGCCAAAGATGGGTAGACTTCTGGTATTTTAGCAAACTTCATGTTTGAACGAGGTATAGAGGATGTTCTATGATGAGTGGAAAATGCTTTAGAAGACTGTTAGAAACTATTTTCCAATAAAAAAAGGTCATATAAAGTAGGGTCCAATTTTCAGCCGTTTCAGAGAGAAATTGATTTTGATTTTCAATAAATGGAGACCTTCAATCGAAAAGCCCTACAAAGCAAAATGTTGTCGTATTTTGGATTTTTTCAGAAAATATGCTATCATCAGTCATTACAGACTAAAATAAAGTTATCATGTATAAAAAACTTCGCGAGATAGTGTCAAAATCAGGATGTGTTGAAAAGTGACTTCAAGGAACGTTACAAAAAATTAAATTATATTGAAAAATCACCAAGTAATTAACCTTCACGGTAAAAACATGCCCATCTTTTTAGTTATCTACTGGCCACACAAACTTGTTGTAAATGTGGTAAACATAGGCAATAAGCCTCCATTCAAACTCTAGAAGCTGCTTGGTTACCTAGAAACTTTCAATAGATTACCTAGCGACTTTTCAAGACGATTCCATCTTAAACTATATTATTTCTTTTAAAATTATACAATTTTAAGACCACCATACCAAAGCTTTGGTTAACCGATCACTATTTATGGGTAATTGTACATTATTCAAGTACCCTTAACAAAAATTAAAAATCCGATAAAAAGTTTTTGCCAAACGATCTATTGAAATTTTGTGCTCTCTGAGATTCGTTATACTTTTGTGGTACCAATGGATAACTAGAAAGGTGGGCGTATTTTTACTGTAAAGTGCACGGTTAGCTATTTGGTGATTTTTTGAGATAAATATTCATTTTTAACGTTTCTTGAAGTCACTTTTCAACACATGCCGATTTTGACATCTCGCGAAATGTTTGATACATGATCACCATCTTTTAGTCGATAATGACGTGATGGCATATTTTTTAAGGCCTAATACTAAAAATTCCAAAATCCGACAATAAAATTTTGTCTTTTTCTACTTCTGTGTCATCGGCATCGACTGCTCTGGCTATCAGCCTCGCGTTCTGTGTATACATTTTTCTGTTTCCCGGCGCTACTCCACTGTTAGTTAGAAGCCAACAGTGAAGGCTCAGGTATCTGTCTCATTACTGTTTTCGTTTGGAGGTCTGCATTTTAATGAAAATATGTAAAAATCAGTTTGTCTCTGAAACAGTTGAAAAGTCCGACGTGTCCCGGAATCCAAAAATATCGCAATTGATTTTGGCCTCCTGACTATTGAACCAGGAACAGACATTGTTAAGTCTGATGACAAGTTTAGAGACACTTTTAGTACCTCAGCGAGTACAAATACAGTTACGTATAATTTGGGTAAGTATGCGTCTTGCAATTTTTGATCAGTTCATACAAATCAGACATGCGTCTAGTCTAGCGTAAACAATACTGAATCTAGAATGCACCCTTGCGACTCACCCTTTGAAGCCGCGTTCTGTTAGAAAGACAAGAAAGACAGTCGAAAAACCAAATAGCTAATCTGATCGCTAATCGTGAAAATAGTTACTTGTGCAACCGATATATCATAGACGAAGAATGGAGTTTGCAGATCGAGATGAAGTCTACGGTCGAAATAAATATATTTTAGAATGCTTAAAATCCACAAGTTCCAGTAATAAAGTACTGAATCAAATATGTTTTGATGAAGAACTTTTTCGGCGCCATGGTAGCGCAACGGCAAAACGTATTTGATCAGGTACTTTATTACTGTGATCTAACTTCAAAGATTCTAAAACATATTTATTTCGATCGCAGTTTTCATTTAGAGCTGCGAACTGCGTTTATTTTGATGTACAATACTCTTTAGCGGTAGTTTTTAAGTATGAGGCTGTTTTGTATCAGCATTATGTTGTTACCACTCTCTTTTTATTGGGAGTGAAGCCGCAGCTCTCCAAAAGACCGCGGCGGTTTGCAGCCAAACGCGTCACAGTGGGACTCGGATTACATTTTGCGTACATTTTTCGCTTGCGGGCAACCGCTCAGCCAGCCGCAGTGCGGCTGACCGCGTAGTGCGTATGTGCCCTTAGGTCGTTCTGCATCGTATAACGTGAAAACTATTTGATTGCTTTTAATGAAACTTTCACACAGTATTACTACCGTGGCGAGGATGGAAAACGTTTATGGTTTTTAGAAATTGTGTCAGTGGCGGCGCAGCAATAATAAAAAACTAAAAATATAAAAACAGATCAAACTTCGTTTTTAAGCGTTGTATGGGTTCCTCATCGTTTTCTACTTTTTGTTGGCTGGGAGTGATATTGAGGTAGTTGGGGGGTGAGGGTCATAAAACTCAAAATTTTGTTATATTTTTAATAGATTTTCCATTGACCTGTGAAAGAAAGACCTAGCGGCAAACTACACTTTTTTTCGTCGAGCGGGTGATGATTTGGTTGCAAGGGGATCTCAGGCTATAGCTGCATGATATGGGAAAATAATAAACTGGTATCACCGTAATGTGTAGGAAGTTCTGAGTCAATTAGCTTGACTTCATTTACTGCAAATAAATATATTATTATATTTTTACTGACGACGGCGACGCTGTGGTTTGACCAACTATTTTCCTATTTTTTTCGAAGGGGCTATGGCTCTGATGACCCTCTCTCTAGAACCACCCTTGACTCAATCCATTTGCGACGGCACCATCAACCAACGTTGAGGTCCAGCGCACCCTTCGATTCGGTATTCCACACACACCGTGGACGCCAATCTGTCAAACGCGCCCACGCTCCTTCGATTTCGAATAAAGCTTTGTCTTAACTTTGCTCTTCGTATGGAAATTTCTCCATAGGTGAAGCGGAATATTGAGTAACGCAGTTAGTGCGGTACATGTATGGCTTTGCTTGGACGAAAATCTTAGCTTAAAAGTCGGCGGGTATAGTTTCGCAAATCTTAAGCCTCGTGTCCACTAGCAAACAAAATTGCTAGAGTTACTCTCACAAGTCACTTGCGTGTGCACGACGTCATTAGAGAAACATTGCAGCAAAATTACTTGCACATAAAGGACTTGCTGAGAGCTTGTAGTTGTACACGGTTACTCTCAGGAAATTAGTTTGCCACAAAAATTTCGAGCCTGTTTCGAAAGTCTTGCAGCAAGGTGTGTTGAAAATCAAATATGGAGATGTTCAACTGGACGAGAGAAGACACGTGTCTTTTAATTGAAAATTTTGAATTATAACCTGAATTATGGAGTGTACATACTCCAGAATTTAAGGACAGATTCAAAAAGCAAAATGCATTACAAAAATTGGCCGACTTATTTAATACTTCTACAGCGGAAATTCAAATGAAGCTACATAATTTGAGAACGCAAGTTAACCAAGAGTGGAGAGAAATTCAAAAAAAGTGGGCAAGGGACTAATGAAATATATAAGAGTACTTGGGAGCTCTTTGACTCATTAAAGTTCATGTATTCCTAGAGTAGTTCTACGCTGAATCCACGTTCTCACCCAACATTTTTTCCGCCTTTTACTATCTTTCTCTTGTTTTCTTTTTTTCTAATTAAATATATCACAACTACCGCAGGAGCTACAGATTTTGCATACGACATCTTATCTATAGTGTATACGGAATCAGAACAATCAAGCTCAAGTCAAATTGCAAAATCAATTTCCTAGATTAAATTTGCGAACAATTAAAAGATAGTGTAGACAAACAATCAAGTACTTGCTGCAAAAACTATCGCAAGTTACTTGCAAGTGGACACGAGGCTTTACATCCGTCTTGTCAGTTCCATGACAGTTGTTTAAGAGATTTCAGCATAGAACAGATTAAAAGCGAAAACCTTTGTAAAAAAAGCTTTTATTTAAATGCTCTAGAAAGAAAATAACACTTTCATCTAAAATTTTAATCATCAACTTATAACCTCATTATACAGGGTGGCCAATCGGGTGACTATAATAATTTTTTTTTAGATAGCCCGTACCGAGACCTATCCAAAACACCCCCATGTATGTGTACCGATTATTGATAGTTTTCGAGTTATGATTTTTTTTTTGAAAACTTGGAGATTTTCCAGTTTTTCCAAGAAATCGTCAAAAACAAAAACAAGAATGCTTTTTGGCTTTTATTTTTTTCAGCAATTATACTCAGTATTAAGCCTATTTTAATATCCAATAAAGAGAACCTGTACATCCGAACAATAATTAAGTAGATTTTGGGGCCAAAGTTTGAAATCTCTGTTTTTAGTCAGGAGACCAAAACCTTCAAAATAAAATTAAAAATACTTATGCCTGGTTCTGGAGCTCCAATCTAATCTTAGAAACTCTGCAAGACATTGCAATTTCGAAATAATAACGAAAAAATAGCACTTATGGGGGCATTTTGCGCCGTACGTGACTGTCAAAGGTAAAAAGGTGATAATTCATGAATTTCCAAAATTATTTAAAAAACTATTATTTTACTTTATTATGACAAATTTAAGAAAAAAAACTCATAGCAACTAATGAACAACATAATCATTGATGTTTTAATCACTTTTAATAAAAAAAAATTAATACCTGTGCTTTTTGCTGTGTACTATTGAACTTCTGCTGAATTAAGTTAACAAAGGAAAAGAATAATAAAACAACAATCTGACTTTTAATTCCATGGCGGAATTACCTGAAAAGCGTTATCGTAGCTTCCCACACCGACAGGTGAGGGGAGGATTGTGATCGTGAATATTTTCGATTTTGAGATAATAGGTTTTTTGGGCGTTTTATAATGTCTACATAACGAAAATCCGCGTCACTCATTTGGGGTGGAATTTAAGTGTTTGCGGGGTGGGGGGTTGAAAAATTGAAAAACTTGTTGTATTCATGATAGACTATCTACTGACCTGTCAAGGAAGACCTAGTAATATAAATCACCTTTTTAGGTCCATCCGAACATTGCCTTGCCTATTACCGAAAATTAATTAACACAACTGCGCTTCGCCGACATGAGCTCGCAAAAAGCTACTCTAAAAGAAAGGAATGGCATATGCTACGACATTGCTTCCCAGGTAATTCTGCCATGAAATTGGAAGTCAGACTATTGTTTATTATTCCTTTCCTTTGTTAACTTTCCATACAACTTAATTTAGCAGAAGTTCAATAGTACACAGCAAAAAGCACAGGTATTAATTTTTTTATTAAATTTTTTTATTAAAACATCAATGATTATCATGTTTATTAGTTGCTATGAGCTTTTTTTCTTTAATTTGTCATAATAAAGCAAAATAATAGTTTTTTAAGTCATTTTGGAAATTCGTGAATTATCACCTTTTTACCTTTAACACTCACGTACGGCGCAAAATGTCCCCATAAGTGCTGCTGTTTCATTATTATTTCAAAAGTGCAATGTCTTGCAAAGTTTTTAAGATTAGTTTGAAGCTCCAGAACCAGGGATAAGTATTTTTAATCTTATTTTGAAGGTTTTGGTCTCCTGACTAAAAACAGAGATTTCAAACTTTGGCCCCAAAATGTACTTAATTATTGTTCGGATGTACAGGTTCTCTTTATCGGATATTAAAATAGGCTCAATACTGAGTATAATTGCAGAAAAAAATAAAAGCCAAAAAGCATTCTGGTTTTTGTTTTTGACGATTTCTTGGAAAAACTGGAAAATATCTAAGTTTTCAAAAAAAAATCATAACTCGAAAACTATCAATAATCGGTACACATACATGGGGATGTTTTGGATAGGTCTCGGTACGGGCTATCTAAAAAAAAATTATTATCGTCACCCGATTGGCCACCCTGTATACAATTTAGTTACTTGTGTAATTAAATTAGTTATCTACTTAGTTGAATAACTTAATCCGCCAAGTTTATTCTTTTTAATTTCAGTTTAATTAAACACTTATAGGTACTTACGCAAACCTCCCGACAAGCTTTTATGATCATATAAATTGTGTACAATGAGGTTATAAGTTGGTAGTTTTAGAGGAAAATTTTATTTTCTTCTTTTTGGAACATTTAAATAAAAGCTTTTTTTTAAAAAGATTTTTTCTTTTAATTTATTTTTTTTACTTTTTAGTTATCGCTGGCTAGGTTTCTGAGTCGGTTCATCTTATTCAACGCATCATTGTTGCAAGATCGTGTGCCGTTTAATTTCGAAAAGTCTAGCCCTTCAATAAGGAAACCTTCTAATGGTTTTGCCCTACTTAAGGACATACGTGCTAGAGCAAGAGCAAAGAGCATCAAGCTTAAATAAACAATGGCGTGGTCGACTTTAAAAGTTCGCTATATGATGGATTAAGAGTGATGTCAAAATATCTTTCTAATAACTCTCAGCAAGCCTTTTCATTTGATACCCATATTACAGAAGTGCATGAAAAATAGCTATTCAGTCATCTTGGATGGCCCGCCATATTGGATTCAGAACGACGCGCATTGTTTTTCCAGTTACTCTCAACAAACCCTTTCATTTGATACCCATATCGTACAAGAGCCTAAAAAATAACTATTCCGCCATCCAGAATGTTCCGCCACATTGAATATAGAATGACGTCAAATTATTTTTCGATATACTCTCAACAAAGCCTTTCATTTGATACCCATGTTGCAGAAGTGTACAATAAATAACTATTACGCCACCTTGGGTGGTCCGCCATGTTTGAATATAAAATGACGTCACATTATTTTTCGAGTTACGCTCAACAAGCCCTTTCATTTTTTGATACCCATATTGTATTCCTTCATACAACAATTTGTCTAGATGACATGCTATCGCACCTTCCTATTCTATTTCTATTTCTTACAAATAACGCACCTTTACTTACGTATTACATTAAATTTCATTGTGATATATTGACAATTGACACTACTGACTGTAGACTAATGACATAAAGGAACATCTGCCTCAGGGTACGATGACGAGCTTCTAGGATATCAGTCACAACACCCATATTGTAGAAATGCATTGAAAATAACTATTGCGCCATCTTGGATGGTCCGCCGTATTTGATTTAGGATGACGCCATATAGCTCGTCGTGTTTGTCATTCAAACTAAATGTGCATACAAAATTTCAGCTCAATCGGTTAAAGACATCTGCTCCAAAATCCGGTAGCACGATTGCACCCGAACAAACATACATATATAAAGACGTTGCAAGTTAAATAAAGCTTTTAAGATGATGCACAGTTCAATGCCTCAATTCCTTCCATCGTGTTTGTAATAGCTCACGGTGATACCGTTCATTATTAAAATCTAAAACGATTTCACTTAAAACTGTTGTTACACCTTACTCAAGGGAGTAGATGTGGTAAAATACGATGGAACATGTTGACATGAAATAGAGAGTTTAATTTTTTAACTTTAAATGAGATAAATATGATAGTTCTACAGAAGATACTTGTTGAACAAGAGGAATATCCTAATGTGATTGATTCTTTATATCCAATTTGTGAAGGTAAAATCAAAAACGAATTATGCCTTAACATATACCGGGTGGTCCATTTAACTTGAGACAGACGAATATCGCGAGAACGGTTAGTTTTTGAATGAAAAAGGCTAAACAAAAGTTATTGGGTGCACTGGAAGAAAGGAAAAGATGACATTCGTTTTTGACATTGACAGAGATGACAAGGTTTTTTCAAGGTCAGCTATGTTTTTCAAATAGGAACATATATTTTTCATTGCAGAATAATGGTCTATGAGAAAAACTATAACTTTGGTTCACGAAATTTTTTTATCCGATTGCAACTTAAGCAGATGAAAAACAAAACACTTGTTCTGTTCTGCCTTTCAGTAAACATGTTTTTCTCCTAACAAAAAAGGTAGATTTCGCTATAAATGCCAATAATATTATTCAATTTTTTTTTGCAAAGGAAAATATTGCTGATAAGGCGTGTAGGTATTGGAAAATTTATGAAAAGAACAAATTTTGTACCTTGAACCTTAGACCTAAGATATCGTTTTGTAAAGGCATACGTGCACTTAGTTCTCTTGTATGGAGCAGAAACAAGGACATTAAAAGTGGATACCATGAACGGACTCGAGACATTTGAAATGTGCACCTTCCGTATATTAATGAAAATATCATGGATTCAACACATATCTAACGATGTAGTGCTTAGGCATGTGAGAAGGGAAAAAGAGTTACTGCAATAAAACGAAGAAAGACCGCTATCTGGGCCACACACAGGGTGGCCAATCGGGTGACGGTAATAATTTTTTTTTAGATAGCCCGTATCGAGACGTACTACTTCTATCTCTTTAAATAAAAAAGATAACAGGGGTGGCGAATTATGAAGAAACATCCGATACAACCTAGGATGAGGTAATGCGATGATCTTAATAGATGTTGAAACGTTATCCAATTCGACAGCGCTATTTGTTGGAAGAGTATAAGAGCGTGTATGATTTGTGGGATAAAAAGACAAGATCGACCGCCCATGCACTCACAAAGACGGTGAGATAATGCATTATACGTAAAATCCGATAAGCAAATGACACATGATCGATGAGGATATGGACGATTTTGGCTGGTGTGGAAAATGACGTAGATGAATTTGATCATAGCGAAAAGGTTTTGGCAAAAAGTAATAAAAAAGGAATTGATACGACGATACAGATGTACTGGACTAGCGTCATAAAAGTTGATTAGTTATTTTTCTGGCACATTTTATGAAATTCAACAGACGACGTACGTTAAGTGATGAAAAGCGTAGGTAGGTGAAGGAGGTGCAAGATGGGGTACTAACGTTTCGAGCGTCATCATCACCATAGTCACAGTGTCTTAACAGACATGTTGTGAACTCGTAAAATGCATTAAAAGTCGGAGCTAGAGTATTAACGACACAAATATTATCAATAGTTTTGAGAACCGAAGCTCGCCATCGTTCGCGATTTACTGTCAGTTTAGTGGCGCTTTTGATACTCATATCCAGCAACTGTTTCGTTGTATCCACCCAGCGTGTAGGGGGACGGCCACGGCGCCGGCCACTCGGGGCATGACCCTGAACTACAAGTTTCTCCATATTGTCGCTTCTGTGTATATGTTCGAAGAATGTAAGCATTCTCGTCGACACAATGGAGGATCGTCTCTTTGGATTACCGAGCTCATCCAGTATGGAAACGTTAGTTCGATGGGCGGTATAAGGAACTCTCAGCATTCTCCTCCATGTCCACATTTCAAAAGCATCTATGTGAGCTCGATCTGCCTTTTTAACAGTCCAAGTTTCCGAGCCATACAAAAATATGAAGAACACAAGAGACTGAACCAGCGACATTTTTGTAGCTTTAGTGATGCTGTGATCACGCTATACTTTAGTAAGCTTTGTTATGGCCACACGTGCCTGTTGAATCCGCCGTCGAATGTCATTTTCACAGCTACCTGAATTATCGATCAAAGAACCGCGGTACACAAAACTTTGAATTACTTCACAACGGCCTATTGACTTTATTTCTCGATGATTATCATGCTCTCCATCTACGATCATAACCTTGGTCTTATTGTAGTTAACACCAAGACCATACGCTGCACTATGTTGTTCTGAAATGTTTAATAGAGCTACTAGTACTTCCTGAGGAGCTGCAATAAGGGTTGTATCGTCACCAAATCTTAAGTTGGATATTTTGCTTCCGCCAATAGTTACACCGCCACTCCAGTTGTCTAATACCTGTCTCATCACAAATTCAGAGTAAATGTTAAACAACATCGATAGTACACATCCCTGACGAACTCCTTTTCTGGTTGCAGTTTGACTATACAGGTTACCATCAATTCTTACACGAGCCGAATTAGGCTCGTAGAGTTGCTGTATGAGAAACACTAGGTGACAAGGAACTCCCATAGAGATGAGGATTTCCCACAGTTTAGGTCACTTTACGATACCAAACGCCTTAGAATAGTCCACAAAGCAGATAAAACTGGAAAATAATGCTCTCTGGCTTTTTCAATAATTTGTCTTAAGTTTAAGACGTGTTCACGCGTACCGCATCCTTTCACTAAACCTGCCTGCGCCTGAGAAATTTGCTAGCGAATAAAACCCTCCAAACGAGATTGTAAAATATATAGTAGAACCTTACTTGCATGAGAGACTTCGAGCGTAATAAACCAGAAATTTTTAATTATTTTGGATATCTATTTACAATAATTATTCTTAAATAAATAAGGAATTCGAGAAACTTCATTCATTGATGAAAGAGATAGAAAGAGATAATAATTTCAATTTTTCCAGCAATGTCAAGAACCAGATCTTGATCTCCCCCCTCCTCCAGTGGGATCAGATGTGGGTAATAGACATTTTATTTTTTTCTCTCAAACTCGCAAACAAATTTTGCTTCGTCGTCTATCTCACCACAGCTAGAGTGTGCCCACTTCCCACAGAGAGATCATGCGACCCATCATTCATCGCAATCGACGTATTTTTCATATCAGTAAAAGCAAGCGGTATTATTATTCTCATCGTTGTCACTTGTTGGTGTTGAATTTAGATCATTGTTGGTTTTATTCTTGATATCTTGCTCTGCTAAATCGGTTGTACTTATTCTTCCCTCCTGCGAGATTCTTTCTGTTCATAGTTTCTTCTGCTCCTTCTTCTTCTTGCCATACGTGTAATTATGATAGTTGCAGGAGAATGCATCTCTTGTTGAGGACTGACAACAGAAACTACTGCTGGTGGGGGAGTAGTTGGCCTTTGGTTTATTTTTTTACATATTAAGCTCGATTAAGTTACAGAAAAAGAAATAATTGTAATTTTTCCTGCGGGGCAAGAGGGGGTACTAAGTTACGAAATAAAATGTTCTATGTCAGTACTACGGTCAACCAGCTAAATCGCCTTTTTCTTCAAAAATATGCGAATAATTTCTTAGGTCCAAAACTATTTAACTTTTTAACGACTGAATATAAAAATTCACTTCCTTATAATGTATGTAAGACTGAAATAAAATAATGGATTTTGTCTCTACCTCGTGATTATATACATAGATTAGTTGATCAGAAATGCATCTGCTGAAAAACATATTTTGAGGCTACGAAAAAAGAAAAAAAAATATAATTATTTAAAATTCAATTATTGATGAATTAAATTCTAGAGATTCAAAAAAGTATAAAAAAGGATGTTATTTTGTAGTGCCTGTTATTTCCGTTTACTTTGTTTGTTTGTTACTTTTTAAAAATGTATATGCTGCCTTCTATTTATATATCTAGATTTTTTGATGTTTGATGTTTTTGGTGTGTGAATGTTGTGATTTATGTTGTTATGTTTACGTTATGTTAAGCTTGCCCACAGAGGTAATCATTCTACATGGATTAGTTGATAGAAATGTATCTATTGAAAAAATATATTCTCAGGCTTGAAAAAAAAAACTTAATATTTGTTTTAAATTGAGTGATGTGAAGTGGTGATCAAAACTCTAGACATTGAAAAAAAATTAAAAAGAGCAGTTTTGTAGTGCCTGTTTCTTGCGTTCCCTTTGTTTGCCGGTTATTTTATTTAAATGTATGTGCTGCCTTCTATTTATATACGTAGATACTTGTGATGTCTTAAAATTACTATAAGTGTGAATGTTGTGATGTATGTTAAGCCCGCGCACAGGAGCAATCCTTCTGCGGGCTGTTCTGTTTTGTTTGTTTGCCACTGCCTAATTTTTTCTCAATCTTGTACTTATATTATGCAAATAAACATTATTATAGGGTATACCATAAATTCTACCATCATGTAGACTGCACAATTTTCTATTTTCTTTGTTAATAGTTTTTGCTCTATCGTGTAAGATGTAGTGGTGGGGAGGCGTCCAAATAAGTTTTTATTTATGTGGCAATAACTTTGGTATAAGTTAACGGAATTAAATAAACTACTCGTTTGAAAGAACTATTCTTACTTAATAATCTGTTACATAAAAAATATTTTATTTGTCTTGATTTAGTAGCTCCATGGCGATATTTGAAATCATAAAAAATATTACGGATTATTACGAAAATTTTAAATGATATGCTATATCTCTTTGAATATAGAAAGGTAGAGGACGAAATTCTTAAAAAGTTTACGCAAGATTCCACTTTCTAGCTATTTTCAAACCAGATGTATCAATAAAACAAGTATTAGACAAGTGTGCTATGAGCTTCAGAAACAATTAGTGCCTTATAGGGATATAGCCTCCGACACAACTGATCACTGCAGCTTAGCTAGCTGGCGAGGCGCGTCTGAATGCTGACGTCGCGTGGTCTGGTCTCCCGCACAGATATGTTTTCTAGCCTCGCATCTATCCTTGACACCTTAAAATGTTCACAGCGGCCGTAAATATTAATATTTTGACCTCCATTTTTTTGGTAATTATTTAATAACAATATTTTTTTATTCCAGTGAAAATAAAAAAATGTTGAAACATTTACTTCTGGTCTTAATCTACGGCAAGATTTAGTAAATTGCCACGGCAATTTACCAATTTTCATATTTGACCACATTCAAATTGGTTGGAACTCCTTCAGGAGTACCGTGCCAATTCAAAGTCCAACCCTTGGAGGCTCTCTCTCAACCGATACTATTTTCATAAATCTAATTACGATTCCTATCTTGCCCTCGTCCCTGGGAATAAACATTAATTTAAATAGCGTGCGTGAGGGGGGCGAGGGGAGCAACAAGGGGGAACCAGACCCAACAGTTAGAAAATTGGAATGCGCGCAGCGTATTTTGCGGACGATAGGATGTGCCGGGCCGAATTCGGGAATGACGGGGATGCGGTGGCGGTGGCGGTTTTTTCTGGAATTCTCCTAGGAGAACGGCCCTGGTGATTTGCGGCCTTTCTGGCTGTTTCTACCACTTTCTGCACATCATGCTGATATGTAGTCCGGTATGGCTTGGAAACAGTCTAATCACTGTGGGTAACGCTGCAAAACTAATCCATACACTTATGCGCTTGATTTAGCTGCACGTGACAAGGATGATATTCATATATACATATATACGTGAGTTTTTTTTACGGCTGTCGCCGCCTCGCGCTTCCCAATTTCCATCTGCTGCGGTCGTTCCAGTCTCCTTCATTGAGACCTCTCGCCGCCATTGAGTCCATTACATCATCTTTCCAGCATCTTGGAGGTCTGCCACGCTTTCTTCTTTGATTTGGAGTCCATTGCCATATTCGTTTTGGCCATCTTGTATACTTGGCATACGCTGTAAATGACCAAACCAGAGCAGACGCTTCCTTTCTATGGTGTCGAGGATTGTACTTTCAACATTCATGATTTCTCTAATTCTGTCATTTCGGACATGATCCAGCTTTCAAATACCACAACTCCTCCTCCAGAAATCCATTTCCACGGCCAATAATCGGTCTTTTTGTCTTTTAGTGAGTTCCCACAGCTCTGCACCATAAGTCGTGATACTTTCAATAATGGAGTGATATATGTTTTGTTCTGCGAGATATGTTGCCGTTCCACAAGACGCTGTTCGGTTGTTTTATGACTCTTTTGCCTTGTCCGATTTTATTATTTATGTCCTCCATACTCCTGCCTTTCGACGAAAGAGTCACTCCCAGGTATTTAAAACTGTGGCAGCCTTTCACAGTATCACCATCTATTTGCATGTCACCAACAGTATTATCTCCTGTTTTCAGATATTCTGTTTTAGACATATTTATCGTAAGCCCCCATTTTCCATATTCTTCCTTTAATTTACGAAGCATGTAATGAGCATCTGCCTCATCACCAGCTATGATTACTTGGTCGTCGGCGAAAAATAAGGTAAACAACGTCTCATTGTCTATGGGGATACCCATCCCTTTGCATTTACCTTTCCAAGATTTCAGCGCTTCTTCCAAGTAAATCTTAAATAATGTAGGCGATAGTGTACATCCCTGTCGTAAACCTTTAGTAACCTCAAATTCTTCAGATAACTTATCTCCGTTCTTAACAATTGCTGTACATCCTCTGTAAAATGATTGAACTGCTTTTACGTAGTTTAATGACACACCATTATCGACCAGACTTGTCCACAACTTGTTCTGTGGAACTGTGTCATAAGCTTTCTGAAGATCTACAAACACAAGGTGCGTAGCAAGTCCTCTTGAGGTTGTTTTCTCTATCAAATTTTTTAAAATGAACACTCCATCAGTGCAGGATCGGCCAGGTCTGAAACCATTTTGTTCTTCTGATTCGGTTACTTCTGCTTCTATTCTGTTTTTTATGATCCGACCATATATTCTCGCCACGGAGGGCATTACACTAATACCACGATAGTTAGCACAATCTCTTCTATTTCCTTTTTTGGATATCGACGTAATAATGGCCTTTTTCCATTCCTTTGGAACTGCGTCACCTTTAAGGCATTTGTCAAAAATTACCGCCTATATCTCGAAAAGTTTTGAAGGTACCGCCTTAATCAATTCTATATGGATTGAACCTGGTCCAGATGCTTTACCATTTTTCATGGTATTAGTTGCATAATGCACTTCCTCAGGGGTTACAGATGGGATACTATCATTCTCAATTTCGATCTCTGGTGGGTGTACAGAGAAAGTAGGTCTGCCCTCTGTTAATAAAAATTTATATTGTTCTACCCATTCCTGCATACTAATGAGATTAATGCCTGCCTGATCTTTATTCTGTGTTCTCATTGTTTTTAATACTTTCCAGGCTTTATTTGCTCGTGTATTTCCCATGCTTTTTTCTATATCTTCCCCAGTTCTTTGCCATGCTTCGTTCTTGGCCCTTATCACTGTTCTTTGTGCACCCTTCCTTCTTTCTCTGTATTCTTGCCAATCTTTGCTTGATTTTGTGTTCAGCCATTTGTTATAAGCTGTTTTCTTATTTTCTACTTTCTCTTGCACCATATCGTTCCACCATTCTTCTTGTTTTCCGTTTCTTTTTTGGATGTGTTTTTCACCTAATGCTTCGTATGCTGCTTTGTGGATAGCTTCTTTAACATTTTCATACTTTTTCATGATATTCATTCTTCGTTAAACAATTTTCACCGCTCTTTGACCAATGTCCAAATCGCGACTAATTCCTGCTGTAGTGCTTTGCGGATCTTCAACTACAGTTTCGATAACGCCAAACTTATTATCTTTATTAACTACATGTTCCATTTGCTTATGTTTTTCGTACTTGACTTTTCTGGTCCTTCCAAATCTATCCATCACTTATTCAAAAGATCTTGGATCTGGATGCCTTCTATCAGGAAATCTCTCTTTGTACACTTTCGTTGCGAGCAAACTATTTTTCAAATATTCTTCAAGGATATAAATCATGTCAACCATTTTTTATAACCCTTTATAACGTCCGTCTCAAGGAATCTGACATAAATAATTTTCTGTGAGTTAGTAATCGTTTCATCATTCACGCCACCTAAGTTTTTTTCAATTCCTACGCGCCTTGGACTAATTACAAAATCGTAAATATCTTGAACACCATCAAGGATAGAGCCACATGTGCCTAAATAAAAGTGGAAGATAATTAAATTTCGCATCCACTGATGTGAAACTTATCATAGCATCCCCTTTGAAAAAAGAAGTTTTGTATTGTTTTATACTTTTCAAATTAGAAAATGTCTAGTGAAATGTGCTGTCGAAATAAGAATCATACTGAAACACAAGTACGTTTCTTGCTCATTTCAAAACCGCATCTTTATGTCGTGCTTAGTTTCAGAGATATTAAAATTTTTGCAAAGTACTACAAACATCAAATTTTCTGAAGATTTCTGATTAACTCCGAAAATAAGTTATAGTTAACAAACTGGACCTAAAAATCGATCCTGAATTCAGAAACGTAATAATATACAGGGGGTCCTATTTAAAATAAGGAAGTTGATGCTTACTTCCGGTGTATCCGGATGTTCGCATCTTGGAAATTATTTCATACAAGTAGACCATTCTAAAAAAAAACGTTCTTTATCCAAAATATTTGCTTCTTATTTAAATGGTAAGGCGGCTAGAGAGCACCGTGGGTTTGTTGGACCGCCCTGTATGTTCAAGAAATGATATTAGACTCAAAACTGCTCCCTGTGGTACTAGAAAAGTTTAGCAATATGACTCAACAATGAATTGCAGGAGGCTGTCTGTTGTTGTATGTTGAGGCACACAATATTGCAAAGCACGTACTTGCGATGGCATCGTGGCGTGATCACAAAATGAGATAAGGGTAGTTTTGTGTTATAATTTCGTGCGTCATTTTAATAATAATAGATTTTAAACAACAAATACTTTATTTTTGAAATAACATAAACGCAGGCTGGAAATGCACATATCCATGAACGGTTGAAACCAGGAAAAGCAATAATTTCTGAAAGTCTCATTTGTTTGAATACTAAATCATACTGACATAACCAGAACGATATAGCAGACCGTGCAGCCAAACTAGTAACAACATGAGACTAATGACATAATCCCACTGTCAACCGGGTGACTTGAATAAACTCATCAAAACTATTATATACTATCATTTGCTGAAAACATGGAATTCTACAAGTGCTACCTTGAGGTTTCTAAAGGGTTGAGGTTTGAGGTTTCTTCGATATATGCTTCACCCCTCCTCCAAAGGCTCTCCTCACACAAAAGTGACACATGCCCATCTGCTTGCTGGAGAAGAGGAACCTCAATGCCCATATACAGGGTGTAACTTTTAAGGATGTCCACACCTATACCACCATGTAGATCTCGCTGAGCTGATCATTTTTTGATAAGCAACATAGGTCCAAAAACGAACCGTTACGAAGATAACGCTACCGAAAGTTATCCTTGCTGACGCTTGAAGTTGGGCAATTCATTCAACGCCTCGTAATTGGCAGAGGAGAGAGGGGGTTACGGATCAGCTGCTAAGACAGATTCGGCTTGTCAACATTTAATCGTCATGGCCAAAATGTCAAAAGTAAACCAAACAAACAAAACAAAAAAAACATTGCAAAAAAACAAAAACAAAAAACAGCGAGATCAGTCAAAAATCAGTGAAGGAGAGGCTCCACGTGGCCATCGCCTTCTTGCTCGCACAATCTAGCTCGATGGATGACCGATGCAGTGGCAGCGTTGATTACCTATGGCTGCTCCCTGACGTCTCCAGCTGCTGCAATGATGCGTGCAATCAGCTCTTCTGCTGTGTGCGGTGCACCCCCTTGGTAGAAAAGTGCTTCCAGGTGACCCCACAGGAAAAAATCCAGGGGATTGAGATCCGGAGACCGCGCCGGCCACGCTACTGGCCGCAGGGGTCGAATTAATTGCCTAACTTCAAGCGTCAGAAAGGACTACTTTCGGTAGCGCTATCTCCGAAAAGGTTCGTTTCCGGACCCATGTTGCTTATTGAAAAATGATCAGCTCAGCAAGATCTACACGGTAATATAGGTGTGGACATCCTTATAAGTTACACCCTGTATATGTGACAACCACCGTTTATCATATTCCTGTTAAAAATGAGTACCAAACAATACAGTGTAATGTATAACGCATTTTATTGGCTCCTTTTCAATATACGTCAAACTCTAAACTGTTTTTGTTGATTTTGCGAATCAATAAACTCAATACATCTATCTGTTACTTTAGTTACTAATCATATTCACTGATTTAGTCAAAAGGCGAGAAGACATCGGTAGCATCTGAATCAAATTCTAGTAAGTACCCTCATGTACTTTTATCCTTTCTGATGACCGTGGCCCTCTTGTTTGTATAAAATGTCTCGACAGGCCTCTAGGCGAGAAGATTTTGTGACCTTGTTTATATATCTCTTTCCCCTTTTCATTTAGCTTAGATTATCTAATAATCATTTTTATTAAGATAATTCATGACACGTTTTTAGACATATTATTTCTGGCTGGTGGGAAACTTACTAGTGGCACAAAAAAAATTATAGCAAAATAAGATTGTGAGAGTAAGCGACAGAAAAGGTCTGCCTGTGCGCCATCTGGTAACAGGAAGTCACTGCTAAAAAGCAGCAAACTTCTTGGCGGAACGCAAATGTGCATTCACTTCACCTAACCAGATAAGCGCGATTCTATGCCAACTGCATATGAGAGTCGATATAGAGCAACCCTCGTAAAATAAGATTGGTTTGGAGGAAAAAAGGATTGGTATGTCGGACCGATTATTGAGGATACAGTGTAATGTTTCTTTTTAACAGGCACAGACCCAAGTCCGTCTTTACCTTCCTAGCAAACATCTAAATCATTTAAAGCGGATGTTGTTCTAACATAGGGGCGAGATGGAATTTCAGCGGTACGTCACCGTCCTGCTCACTATTTGCCTTCTTCCTTTACTTCCTAAGAAATTCTAAACACAAACTCTCGACATCTGGCCTCGTCAAAGCATTAGCGAAAAGTCCAAAGTCTCTCGCAGTCATCTTGTCGTCTTATTTACCTTTCTCCTTCCGCTGAATAAGCTATCCAATAAACAGCCTCAGTAGCGCAGCACAGAAAAACTGAATAACTAGTGAATATAAAAGCAGTTATTTTAGACCAATGCCGCACAGTTTAAATTATATCCGTCAAATCTGCTGAGCAAACTCGAGTGCGGTTAGAATATGCCTTTCCACGTGATATTCTCGTAACAAGAAAATTTCAAACGAAAACTGAGTGGAATTTTCGAAAGTACTATAGGACCTATCATATCGTGCTTACAGAATATTCTTTTTGTAGTTGGTAATGATTTTACGACCCTTCTTATAGATTTCTTACTGCCTTTTTTTTATTGGATTATAGGGTCCAAAATAAACACAACTTTAGCTCAAATTTGCCAACGTTTTGAAAAATATATTTTCATCTTCAGGGCTCTAGAATACAGAAAGAAGGCAATTATATACATTTTTTTAAACATTACTGGTTGTTGTTGTTAATTAAAAGCATGAATGAAAATTAAAAGTAAAGATTTCCCACCATATAATCTAATTAACTGCATAAATGACCAATAATTAGATTATATGGTGAGGAATCTTTACTTTTAATTTATTGTAATAGTTTTTGACTATTCTTCTTTTTAATTCTGTGTTGTTTAACTTTTAAAACTTTTTTTGTTTTTACATTTTAGCAATACTTTTAATATTTCGTTGTATATGTATAATGTGATTGTTTACATTCAGGCTTTTAATTAACAACAACAACCAATAATGTTTAAAAAAATGTATATAATTGCCTTTTTTTGTATTCTAGAGCCCTGAAGATGAAAATATATTTTTCGAAACGTTGGCAAATTTGAGCTAAAGTTGTGTTTATTTTGGACCCTATCATCCAATAAAAAAAAGGCAGTAAGAATTCTTTTTGTACTTCAACCCTTATAAACCACCCCAACTTATTTGAAATCTTGAAGTACCATTGATTTTATGCATAAACCTATTTTTTCGTAAAGTCATAAGTATAAGGTAAATAAAAGGTAAAGATTTATTTGAGGCGTAATATTTTCCTAAGAAAAACAGCTAAAAAGAAAACTAAGTGGTATTTTCAAGGGTACTGAATGGCCTATCGTTTGCTTTCGAAACATTTTTTTTTGTACTTTTCCTTTTTCTACATAAATAAGATCATTATTTTATTTAAAATCTTTTAGTGCCTTTGATTTCACCGACAAACCAATTTTTTTCGCAATTTCATAAGCATAAGACCAGTGAAATAATGATTTTTTGAGGCATACTATTTTCGTAATAAAAAATGGGGTCAAGTTGATTGACTCAGTACTTCCCACACATAACAATGATATCATTTTACCTTTGCAAAAAACTATAGTCTGAGATCCCCTTGCAACCAAATCATCGCCCACCTGCCCTCAATAAACATACAACACAAAAACTCCAGTAAATAGTTTCTTAACCCTCTCCGTAGGATAAAGGATGACACAATTTTTATTCTACGAGCTTCAACTGGATGAAACGACGCGATCAAGAACCCGCATATTGCCTAAAAACGAAGTTTGACCTATTTTTATAGTTCTAGTTTTAAAAACTATACGTATTTTTCATCCTCGCTACGATAATAATACTGTATCAAAATTTCATTAAAATCAATTCCAGGTTACAGAATACAGAACGATGTAAAGCAATACTCGTATGTAGTATAGAAAAAAATCCTTAGTTTCTGTAATAAGCAAGGCAATCTTCCGATGGGCCTAAAAAAGTGTATTATGCCGCTAGGTCCTTTTTCGCAGGTCAATGGAGAGCCTATTGTACATACAAAAACTTTTTCAGTTTTGCAAACGTCTACCCCCCAACCACCCCAATTTCACCCCTACCCAAAAAAACAGAAAATGATCAGGAACCCCTAAAACGCCTAAAAACGAAGTTTGAGCAATTACTGAGATTACGACGTTAGAAAAACGCCAACAGATATACAGACAGACCGACAGACAGACAGACCGATAAACAGACCGACGGAAATGAGTGACGTGGATTTTCGTAATGTAGACATCATGAAACGCACAAAAGGGGTATTATCTCGAAATCGAGAATTTTCGCAATCACAATACTCCCCTCACCTATCGGTGTAAGAATTAAAAAGGACATTTGTTTTCGAAAATATGTATCAAATACCCTTCAAAACGCACCTAGTTTTCTTTTTTATCCGTTTTTTGCGTCAAAAAAATTCTCATTTTATTTATATTATGCTTTCACGCAAAAAAAATTACATACAACATCAAGGGTATCACAAGATTTGCGCCTGCTTAGATATAAAGAAACTTTACCACTTTGCTACCTATAAGAAGTGAAAGCGTCTTTGCCAAAGTGCACTGTGATGTCCGCCAATGCATCCCTACTATAAGATTCAGGATGTGTTCTGACCTATCTGCATACGTTCCGACACTCGTTTGTCTTTTTGGGCGAAAAGCAGCCGCCAATCTGCATAAGGGACCCGCAAACATCTTCGAGGGTTCTGTCCAGCTTATCGCACTGGCCATGACAGCGGATAGTCCAAAGACTGCAATGAAAACTAGAGTTCAGGGATACAAAAGTCGACGCTTGCACTGTGATCAAAATCAAATCGTGCCATTTTGAAAACAACTGAACTTGTTTTTAAATATCCCGCCCCCCCAAATTGGATAGATCTAAAGTGTCGACGTACTTCCTCCTTGCTACTATTTTTCCTCCTTTTTTCCGGTTCTTTCCTTACTTCTTCCAGAGTTTTTCTGATCCCAGGGTAACTAGGGCCGACAGACTGAACGACCGATATCGACCGCAGTCATTTATTTGTTATGTTTGAAACCCTATAACTCCGAAACAGTTCAGTTAGACATTCTACGTTTTCACTTAAAATTTAAGGGAGAATAGAATAGTTTATGACGTGTAAGGTATCCACTACAAAAATTATTACGTTCGATACGCGACGACATTATGACCAATTCTGTATAATTAAAATTTTCATGGCACAGTAGAGACTCAAAAATCCCTAAACTCTTGTTTAAAGAAGTTTTTTAAACCTTTACTATTTTATTTGGCAATATACATTTCCCAAACTTTTCTAAGAATCTGTATACAGGGTGAGTCAAGCTCAACGCCTCGGACTCTTGTGACCAAACAATTTATCTTTTCTGGAAAATAATTATGCAAGCGTATGTACGTCAAGCTGGACTACATTTCAAAAATAAGGACTTTTATACAGGACGGCTAATAAAAGCGTGACATATCAAAGTTGTTTTTTTTTTTGAGTAGCCTGTATGTTATTGCACATTCAGATTTCTTGGTCAATTCTACAGTGACTTTAGAATCACATATGGGACAACGAACCGTTAAGTGTCAAACATCTTTTTGCTATAGGTAGATATCAAAAAAATGAATATCGCAGCGATTTTAAAACCTAGAAGGCTGTGACTTGCCAAATGACTAAGCATAAAATTTGAATTGTTTTTGAAGTTGCCTATTTTTTTATACGATAAATTTAAAAAAAATGATAGCCGTTGTAGTGATATAAGGTTGGGAATATAAATCTCTAGTAATTTTCACCCACTTTCAAATTTTCTATAAAATCTGTGTTTTTCCTACCTATAAGCAACCTAGCAGTCCATAAAATCTAAACAGAAACGTATTCAGATGGAAGAAAACATCTAAATTAGCAGAAATATACAGAGGAACATAGAGTAAAGGGACAAGAATATGAAAATTCCTTACAACAAATTAACTGTAACTAGAAACAGCGGCGCTAACATAGCTATGATCAAATAGAAGCTAGAGTATGACAGAAGTGATACCTTTCACAGCGTACCAGCTATTGCAATGTACTAGAGATTGCAATTTTTCGAAACTATTAAAGTTTGAAATGAAAGGAATACTATCAGCAATTGTTACTGGCAGTCTAATATCTTCAGCAAGCAAGTTCACATTTTAGTCAAAGTCAAAAGCAACGATACCTTTGACTGGAGCCCTCCGATTTCAATACCTATTAGCAAGATCGCAAAAAAAGGAATACTGAAAAATTTTAATTTTCTGCCAGATAGATCATGTTTTATGGTTTGAAAATATTTTAGTATATTCTTCATTTTCTGCGATCTTGCTTATGGGTACTGAAGAACTTGTAGAACTTTCGTCAGAGGTATCGTAATTTTGACTGGACAGAAATGAATACTTTGTTGCATCAATAAATACGAAATTCTATTCTCGAAATACTAAACCGCCAGCAACATTCGCTGTTGGTTTTCCTTTCATTTCAAAATTTTTAATGGTTTTGGAAATTGCATTCCCATTTGAAAAAATCAATCAATCAATCTCTGATTGAAGTCTTCTTAATTAACCTAGTGACTTCTCTAAGAACAAAAACAATTCAAATTTGACCGTCTAACTTAAGCTGACATATTTTATGTTTAGTCATACAGCAAAGTCACAGCCTTCTAAGGTTTATAATCGATGCGAGTTTTTTGAATGATCTCTACCTCTACCAAAAATATTCTTTGCACCTAAACCGTTTGTTCATGTGATACATAAAATCACACTAGGATCGACCAAGCAATCTGAATATGTAATAATATACAGGTTTTTCATTTAATAAAACACTTATTTCATATATTAGCTTAAAAGTCATTGTTTTTAGAATCTAGTCCAACTCGTCATACGTATTTTCCTAAAGAGATGTATCCTTTGATCGCAAGAGTCTGAGGCGTTGAGCTTGACTGACCAGAGAGTGCATCACAGTAACAACGGTAATTAAAAAGTTAAAAAAAGTTACTGACCCGTTTCACCCAGCAGATCTACTAGAGACTAGTGATTAGTGATTTAGATTTCTCTCTATACATTTAGATAGTATATGCTTACCCCCAGTGTAACTGTTTCTCTGCTAGTCACAAGGCACCTGTAAAAAGAGGAAAATTAATATCATTAGATTTAAAAAATATCTAAATCTAAATCTACTCTCGTCAAGTAGAAATTCTAGTTTGCTAGTATCACTGCATTACAAGAGACTTTCGTGTTTTAAAAAATATGTGATAGATGAGGTTTTATGATAATTTTTGGTTTATTTTTTTTTCGTATAAAGTTTTCCAATCAGTATAGTATGTAGCAAAGAGCGTAAACATTTTATAAAACACCAGTTTTGGATATTTCTTTCGAGTCTGTCAGCAGGGGTATTAGTAACATTTGTATTCCTCCTATGCATATTTTCTGGTAGAAACTCAACTTTCTTTGGTGCTGTCCTTTCGTTCCTTTTTTCAGCAAAGATGCAAGCTTGTGAACGTGCCCAGCATTTTCTGGGGTAAAACGCGACGCATAGGATGGAAATTGTGTAATTTAGGAAGTCGGGGGTTAGTCACCGACTATCGACAAGAATTGCTAGGGTGGACAAGCTGCCGTCTCGGGTAAACGAAATGACGTTTTGAATTTTTAATGGATTACAGGAATAACGGTACGGATTCGTTCAAAGGACCGACGACCTTTTGGTTGGAAGTAGCTATTCCCATGTTAGGGTTACATTCAATTAGATTTTCCGTAGTCGTGTTTTATTATACACCAGAAACAATTGTAAACAATAAAAAAATAAGATCATTTGGGGCTATAGCCTTATACACGTTTAATAAAGTAGTAGTAAGAAAATAATGAAATACTTGGACAATAGTTAATAGTAAGTAAGTAAGTTTACTATATCACTTTCAGCAGTAGTTTCAAAAGGATCAAATTAAAATTTCTAAAGCTTAAATTATTGTAAATGTAATTTGATGCTTTTGAAACTACAGCTGGAAATGGTATAGTACTAATTTATCATAAAATGGTTGGGCCTCACTCATTCCCGTCGGTCTGTCTCTCTGTCAGTCTGCCTGTCGGCCTGTCTGTCGGTCTGTCTGTCGGTCTGTCTGTCGGTCTGTCTGTCGGTCTGTCTGTCGGTCTGTCTGTCGGTCTGTCTGTTCGCGTCTTTCTACCCTCGTAATCTCAGTACACGCTGCATGGATTGTGATGAAATTTGGGTACCGATATGCTGTGGGGTCCTAGTAGGTAATGTTCTTATAATTTTGGAAATCATTGTACGGGAGCGGAAAACAAAAAATTTCAAATTTTGCTCAAACTTCGTTTTTAGCCGTTTTAGTGATCCCTGATCATTTTCTACTTTTTTTTGGGTGGGGGTGAATTTGAGGTGGTTGGGGGATGGGGGGTTGTAAATCACAAAAATGCGTTGTATTCATAATAGGCTATCCATTGACCTGTAAAAGAAAGACCTAGAGGCATAATACCCTTTCTCATTTCCGTCGGTCTGTCTCTTTGTCAGTCTGCCTGTCGGCCTGTCTGTTCGCGTCTTTCTACCCTCGTAATCTCAGCAACTGCTGCATGGATTGTGATGAAATTTGGGAACCGATAGTCTGTGAGGTCCTAGTAGGTAATGCTGCTATAATTTAGAAAATCGGTGCAGGGGCGGCGGAGTAATTAGCAAAAAATAAAAAAAAATAAATATTCCTCACACTTCGTTTTTAGGCGCTTTAGGTTCGTGACCATTTTCTAGTTTTTTTTTGGGTAGGGGTGAAACTGGGGTGGTTAGGGGGTGAGGAGTTGTAGAACTCAAAAATTTTTTGTATTCATAATAGGCTGTCCATTGACTTGTGAAAGAAAGACCTAGCGGCATGTAATACCCTTTTTAGGTCCATCCGAACACTGCAATGCCTATCAAATGGAATTTTCTGATGATTACATCGTAAAACTGAAAAAGTGAGTTTTTGTGTACATAATAGGCTCTCCATTGACGTATAATATAAAAATAGCTGAACCTTCCTTTTAGACGATTTGCTGGGGGTTTCCAACTGTTTCGTTTCATCCAGTTGAAGCTTGCAGAATAAAAACTGTGTCATCCTAGTTCTTACATAGAGAGATGCAAGAAACTACATAGGTACGAGAGTTTTTGTGTTGATGATTTTTTGAGGATGGGCAAGCGATGATTAGCTTCACGCAATGGGTAAATAGCAAAATGATATCATCGTTCTGAATGAAGTCAATTAACTTGACTCCATGGTTATACTGGCCTGATTAAAATAACAAGCAGGTTAGTAGTTGTCGTAACTAACCAAATAAACTTGAATGGATTACACGCCAAATAAGTCTTTAAACACCTAATAAGTAGATGAAATAAATTTGCAGTATAACTTTGTTTATATTATTCTTATTGGGTTTAAGTGTTCTGTATTATTTTTAGTAAATGGTGCTATTCATCATCAAAGTAATACCATGGTACATACATTATTTCTTTGGCATCACGGTATTGGACCATTATTGAAATGTGAATGTTTTGCGTACCCATCGAGAAAATGAATGTGTTCTGTTGGTCAAAACGTTTGAAAGGATTAAAAGTGGATATCCACATGGTAGTTCATCACAATGTAGTGTCTTTAAGCGACATAAGAAGTTTAAAGATGTTGCGAATTAGTTGAAAATACACCTCATCCCGGTAGACCACAAACTGTGCCAACTGCCACAAAAAATGCAGAGACTAACAACTTGCTACAAAGCTATCATCGGATTAGCATAAAAGGAATTTCTGAGTAAATTAGGTTGTCTTGAAGTTCCAACCAAAAGTTTTTTTTATGAAATTTGCAGTACTTGAGGGTTGCAGCAAAATGAATTCCAAAAGCGAATCGAGTGACAATTTGCCAGCGGTGGAAAAGGCAACTGCAAGTAATGCATACAAATAATTTTGTTATGAAATTTGTGTTTATCATTATGGTCCTGAGCTAAAGTCTCAAATTAGGCAATGGAAGCATAAAGGTAACCCAAGACCGCAGAACACCAAAACTGTTGAAGGCCATGGTAAAGTGATACATCTGTTTTTAACTTCCCCGACAGAGGACGAGTAGGTTATTAGCATCGGCCCATTTTCGCAAATTTTATCAAAATCAATGAGCGAGGTGTCATTTCCAGGGTAAAATCACCTCCTGCCTCATTTTCTGAAAATAAAATGCTATGTTATATTGTTACCAGTATTTTTCCCAGTAACCTCCACCACCGCCACCATTAAGCCATAGATTTGCCCCAAAGTTGGACCAATAGATAGAAAATAATTACCTCTTTTCCTCTTTATCACAGTAAAGTGACAGTTACGACATAAAAAACATGTTCGAAAATTGGAAAACTGATTTTTTGATGTCATTCTGTCCGTTTGCACGTCCGCGATTCCGCGATGACTCAAAAACGCCTGAAACGATTGCTCCCAAATTTGGCCAACTTGAATTAGTAAAGGCTCTTTCGAGTTGAAAAGGTTTTGGTGCCGATCAGACAGTGGGGGTGGAAAAGGGCGGGGTACACAAAGAAATGCAATGCAACGTAGGTGTACATTTGAAATCACCAGTTGAAAGAGAATGTGTCTTCATGTCTAAAACGATATATCACATGTTACTATTTTTTGAAAACGGCGCTCAAAAAATAAATAAATTGAAATACTTAAATTTATCAACAACTTAATTAAAGAGTAGCAATTTCATTCATTAATCCGAAACCAATCACAGACGACGTCGTTTCGCTTTTATTAAAGCTCGTCAGTGTGATTTAGGTCTCAGATGAATAAATGAAATTGCCTGTTAGTGCCTAGCTGGCAAAACTCGTACTAGTAGTAGCAACATATAGATATTTTATCAACAACAACCACTTAAGTCGGGGAAGTTCCTAGAACGAGGTCTACCTCATTAACGTCCACATTTTTTTATAAATGTGGAGTTATTTCCGATGGAATTGTACATACTGTATTTGTGGAGTACTATTTTAATCTTCTTCGAGGACTTTAGAAGGCAAAACTACCGTTCTAGAGCAGACAATAAAACAGATAACATCTATATAAACTAGATCAAGATATTTTACATAAACTTACCCCTTCCGCTTGAAGAAGGAATGTATTAACCTTAAAGCAGTTGCGTCCCTAACATCTGTCTTATAAATACCCCTCTCTTTTCTCACCCTTAACATGGATCCAAATTAATTTGGCGGTGGTGACCACAACTTGATATCCCACAAATTAAACTCATTGTTCTCCTCAAAATATTGTATGTCACATTCAATTATTTACTTCCACTTAGACAATTTCAAAAAAATGTGTCTTATTTATACAGGGTTATTCACGTTATTCGACACGGAGCAGTATGGCTAAAGTATTTGATGAAAAAGAAAATAATAATTTGGGATAGATAGAGACCCATAAAGGCTACATTTTAAAAGTATTTTCATGTTACACAGGGTGTCCCAAAAGCACGAAATGTATCAAAGTTATGTTTTTTTAAATGGAACACCCTGTATATTATTGCATATTCAGATTCCTTGATGAATTCTATTGTGACTTTATGTATCATACATGGGACTTAAAGCGAACCGTTTAGGTGTAAATCACCATTTTCGGTATAAGTAGATATCAGGAAAACATTGAATATCGCAGAGATTATAAAATTTAGAAGGCTGTGACTTTGCGGTATTACTAAGCATAAAATGCGTCAGCTTTGATGAGACTGTCAAATTTAAATTACGTTTATGCTTGGAAAAATCGATCGATGAATTAAGGAAACTTCGGTCAGCGATAACTTGATTTTTTCAAATGGAAATGCCTAATTTTTTTTATACGGTTAAAAGTAGAATTTGATAACCTTTCTAATGATATAAGGTTGTGCATATCAATCTCTGGAAGTTTTCATTTAATTTTAAATTTTCAAACAAATCGGCGTTTTTCAATTTGCCTACCTATAACCAACGTAGCAGGCCATGAAATATAAACAAAAACCTGTTCAGGTAGAAGAAAACAACTAACTTAGCTGAAAAATACACACGAACTAGACTAAAGGGACAAGATTATAAAAATTACTCACAACAAACAAAATCTAACCAGAAACAACGGCCGTAACATATCTTTGGTCAAAGAGAAGCTGGAGTATGGCAGAAATGGATTTTTTACGGCCTACCAGCTACTGCAATGTACTAGAGATTGACAATTTCCAAAACGATTAAAAATTTTGAAATAAAGTAAAAACTACTAGAGAATGTTGTAAGCAGTTTATTATTTTCATAATAAAATTTCACATTTAATGATATAAAAAAGTATGCAATTCTGTCAAAACTCAAGTCAAAAGTACATCTGACTGGAGTTCTGAAAATTCTTCAGTACCTATTAGCGAGGTCGCAGAAAATGAAGAATGAATTAAAATTTGTTCAAATTATAAAACCTAAATGTCAGAAAATTTAAATCTGATTTGTCAGTATTCCTTTTTTACAATATTGCTAATAGATATTGAAAAATAGAAGGGCTCCAGTCAGAGGTGTCGACTTCGACGCAAATTAGTACTTTTTTACACCATTACATATGATTGATAGTTGCGTGCTGGAGCAACAGTCTGTTTCGTATGAGGGTTTTTGATTGCCTTGGAAATTTTTAACCTGTAGTAAATTGCGGTAGCCAGTAGACAGTAAAAATATCTATTACTGCCATACTCCAGCTTCCGTTTGACCTTAGAGATAATATCGCAGTTGTTTCTGGGAGAGTTGATTTGTTGTAAGGAATTTTTATAATCTTGTCCCTTTAGTCTAGTTAGTGTATATTTTTCAGCTAGGTTAGTTGTTTTCTTCTAACTGAACAGATTTTTGTTTATATTTCATGGCCTGCTGCGTTGCTTATAGGTAAGAAAATTGAAAATCGCCGATTTGTTTGAAAATTTAAAATTAGATGAAAACTACGAGAGATTGATATTCACAACCTTATATCATTAAAAAACTTATCAAATTCTACGTTTAACTGTATAAAAAAAATTAGGCATTCCCATTTGAAAAAATCAAGTTATCGCTGATCGAAGTTTCCTTAATTGATCGACCGATTTCTCCAAGCGTAAACGTAATTTAAATTTGACAGTCTCATCAAAGCTGATGCATTTTATGCTTAGTAATACGGCAAGGTCACAGCCTTCCATATTTTGTAGTCTCTGCGATATTCAATTTTTTCCTCATATCTACTTATACCGAAAATGGTGATTTACACCTTAACGGTTCGCTTTTGGTACCATGTATGATACATAAAGTCACACTAGAATTCACCAAGGAATCTGAATATGCAATAATATATGGGGTTTTCCATTCAAAAAAACATAACTTTAATACATTTCGTGTTTTTGGGACACCCTGTATAACATGAAAATATTTTTAGAATGTAGCCTTTATAGGTCTCTATCCATCCCAGGTTATAATTTTCTTTTTTATCAAATACTTTAGCCATAATGCTCCGTGTCGAATAACGTGAATAACCCTGTATAGCGGTAAATACTAGTAATACCTACGTTTTACCTCTAAATTACTTTATCTTTATTCTCCACTTGGTAAAAAATACCGTGGAAAATAGGTAACTAAGACTTGTTCTCACAAATTTGCGTCTAGTTTGTAAGTAAGTATAGGTATTTTCAACTTTAAATGTTTGTTGGGTAGACATCGTAAGGCTTAAGAGCTTAAGATGTTCCACAAAACCTTGCCACAAGAAATTGATTAATTTGATAGCAGTTGCGTCTGTTCCCTAACATCTGTCTTACAAACACTCCTCCCTTTTCTCACCCTTAACATGGATGCAAATTAATTTGGCGGTGGTGACCACAACTTGATATCCCACAAATTAAACTCATTGTTCTCCCCAAAATATTGTATGTCACAAAGATGAAGGTCCTCCGTCCACCTATTACCGTCGCCCGTTCTAATTGTTTATTATTCATGGCGGAGTGGCGTGAAGCGCGAAAAGCGATCTTGCGACAGGACGCGCTTGGTTATCCTAATGACGAACGCCCGCCGCTCGGATGACACTTGCCCGTTCCCACTGGACATCGCGTCAGAAGGGAAGCGGATTTAAAAAAGACGAGGGTGCAAGGAATAGGGAAAGAGTGCGGTGCTCCTCAATTTGGTGTAGTGCAGTGCAATCCCCTTCCTCCTTATGCAGTGTTTTCAATTTGCCGTCGATTTTAGCTCTCACTGAAGAAAGCTAATTCAAAGCCTCTGACCGTCTGCGTCTGTCCATATACAAAAATAGCAAACACTAAAGGTGCTAGGGAAAAACTGAATACAGATTCGGAATCAGCATGAAAGAACTAGTCCGGGAAACATCCGGCTTTGTCAATATCGCCTCCGGTTCCACAGTAAGAGCGCCGTTTGAATTTACTCAAGTATATTCTTTCCTACTTTCTAGCTCTCACTGAAGAGAGCTTCTGCAGATCCTCTGTCTGTCCGTCTGTCCGTATACAAAAGATAGCCAAACTACAGGTGCTAAAAAAATGACCACTCCACTTTCATTACATGTTTAATGCGATTTTGTATTTTTATTGAGTTATTAAATGTAGTTGATCTCTAACAAGATTTGTAACTGCTAATGAGTTTTTGGGGTGATTATTGAACTAGCTGACATTTCTTTTTAGATTGCTCCACATTAATTCACTGGAATTAAAAATACAAAAATAGTGTAGGAATCTTAAAATTTCACCCACAACGTTTTGCGTCATTTTATCAACGGCATACTATTTATCAAAGTTGTGTCCTTTTACTTACTCCAATAGCTGACGTTTTGTTTTAGTTTCTGGTAAAATTGTGATATTTTGTTTTGTAAGAAATTCAATAACTTCAGCTTCAGCTAATCTGAATGTAAGGTATTCTTCCAATAATCTCGAATTTATATTTTTCTATTTTTTCCATTCTTTTTAGCTCTCACTTACTCACTGCAGTCACTGAAGAGAGCTTATGCAGAACCTCTGTCCGTCCGTCCGTCCGTCCGTATACAAAAGATAGCGAAAACTACAGGTGCTAAAGAAAAACTAAATACAGATTCGGAGTCAGCATGAAAAAACTAGTCCGGGAAAAATCCCGTTTAATCAATATCTCTTACGGTTCAAAAAACTTCCGGAACTCCACAGTGAGAGCGCTGTTTGAATTTACTCAAGTAAATGCTTTCCTGTCCATATACAAAAGATAGGCAAAACTACAGATGTTAGAAAAAGACTAAATACAGATTCAGAATCAGCATGAAAAGACTAATTCGGGAAAAATCCGGTTCTGTGAATATCGCCTCCGGTCCTACAGTGAGAGCGCCGGCGTTTGAATTTACTGAAGTAAATTCTTTCCTAATTTTTTATATCCGCAATGTGAGGAGGAGAAGGAAACATAGCATCTCCACTAGATTTTCAACCACTTCCAAATTGCTTCACTATATCAGATCCGTTACGGATCAAATTTCTTTAGCTTCAGAAGATGTTTATAAAATACGATGCTCTTGTGGAAAAGGCTCAATTGGTGAGGTAGGTACTAATCTACTTAACTAACCATGAAAGAAATACTAGACCTAGAAAGATCTGCTCTTGCGGAGCATGTATTGACATTCCTATTCGAGGATACAAATACTTTTGCAATAGCCCCATATGCTTGTCAAAGTATAGTGCTGGAAGGCATTAGGATTCTGAAGAATTCAAATAATTTTAATCGGGATTGTGGTGTCCACCTTCATTATACCTGGACATCCACGTCGTCTACATCGATACCCATTGAATATATGTTTTGTTTTCTATTATTTCCTGTTGTTTTCTGTTGTTTACCCTTGTTTTTTGATGTATTCGGTTGCTTTCTGTTGTATTCTGTTGTTTCTTGTTGTTTTCTGTTGGTCTCTGTGGTTTTCTGTTATTTTCAGTAGTTTTCTACTGTTTTGTGTTATTGTCTGTTCTATTTTGTGGTTTTCTGCTGTTTTAATTTGTTCTCTGTTGTATTCTATTGTTCTCTGTGGATTTATGTTATTTTCAGTTGTTTTCTATAGTTTTCTGTTGTTGTCTGTTGTCTTCTGTGGTTTTATGTTGCTTTCTCCTTTTTTTTTTCTCTTTCCATCGCCGAGGGTGAATATTGTGAGTATTAATCTTTATTTTTGCTTACGTCATAATTTCTGTATGGAGGCTAAAAAAATTAAATAAACTGAAATACTCATATGTTATTAACTGCCCTATTTGTGCACTGAATTGTGTGATATTAGCCGGAAATAACTTAAAGATATCTACCTTAATATAATATTACTATTTGGTTGATCTCTTTAGAAAAAATCCATAGATCTTCTCGGGTTTCTAGGCCGTCGTCTGTTGGAACTTCTTCCTAACGTTTCGCCAGCACGAGTGGCTAGCATCTTCAAAGATCAGTGTTTTCGGATCGAAATCTACCTTACAACTGTGAGTTGTCAGTCGTTTTCTATTGTTTCCCGCTGTTACCTGCTTGCTTTCTGTCGTTTTGAGATAGTTTTGACTCTATTCGGTTGTATTTGGTCATTTTCTACCGTTTACAGTTGTTACCTGCTTACTTTCTGTTGTTTTTAGCTGTTCTTTGTTCTTTTCTGTCGTATTTGGCTGTGTTTAGCCGTTTTATATCGTTTCCCGCTGTTATCTGCTTGCTTTCTGTTGTTTTCAGCTGTTTTCTGTTATTTTCTGTTATATTCGGCTGTGTTTAATCGTTTTCTATTGTTTAGCGCTGTTATTTGCTTGCTTTCTGTTGTTATGAGCTGTTTGCTGTTCTATTCGGTTGTATTTCGTCCTCTTCTATTGTTTATCGCTGATATCTGCTTGATTTATGTGGTTTTTTGCTGCTTTCTGTTCTTTTTTGTTGTATTCGTCTGTTTAGCCGTTTTCTGTTGTTTACCGCTGTTATCTGCACGCTTTCTGCCGTTTTGAGCTAGTTTTGACTCTACTCGGTTGTACTTGGTCGTTTTCTACCGTTTACAGCTGTTATCTGCCTGCTTTCTGTTGTTTTGAGCTAGTTTTGAATCTACTGGGTTGTATTTACTCGTTTTCTGTCGTTTACAGTTGTTATGTGCTCGATTTCTATAGTTTTGAGTCGCTTTCTGTTCTTTTCTGTCGCATTCGGCTGTGTTTAGTCGTTTTCTATTGTTTAGCGCTGTTATCTGTTTGCTTTCTGTTGTTATGGGCTGTTTTCTGTTCTATTCGGTTGTATTTGGTCGTTTTCGATCTATGGATTTTTCAGTCGACGACGGCCGCGAAAGCCTCAACACTTGCATTAGACCTCTTTAGGGTTAAAGAGAGTGGGAGTTGCACAAAACAAGGACAGAAATGAACAAAAACCACTTGTCGAGGAAGTTCCTAGAACGAAGTCTAATTTGTTAAACGTCCACATTTTTTATTTATGAGTATACGAAATATCAGCACCACACAGACAAGTAAACAAAATCCACATGAAAACGGTTAGTCGACAGCCAAAACAAACAGCTTGCGTCTAAATGACAAATTCCTTCAGGTCTATTTCACAGTCCTAGTAAAAAAAATCATGTTCGGTGACACAATCTGGAAAGGTACAATAAATTCGTTTAGGAGTGTTATTCATTAACATTTCAGACAAATTGGTGCGATTTATTAGTCTGGCCTGTGTAAAGCTTAATCGCTGGAGGTGGAGCAGAATGCGTGGGAATGTTAATTAAGCTGCCCTTTACAAAGGCACACGTTCACAGGCTGAATTCATACTACTAATGGCGTACTACTAGACGAGTAGGTATTTATTAATATACAGGGTGGGTCAACCTCAACGCCTCGGACTTTTGTGACCAAACCATACCACTATTAAAAAAAACACTTTGCAAGTGTATGTAGGTCGGGTTGGGCTACATTTTAAAAATAATGACTTTTATACAGGGTGTTTAATAAGAACGTGCCATATCAAAGTTATGTTTTTTCAATGGAACAAACGCCCTGTATATTATTGCATATTTAGATTCCTGGGTCAATCTTAGTGTGACTTTATGTATCACACATAGGAAGGACTTTATCAAACCGTTTAGGTCAAAATCACAAATTTTGATGTAAGTAGTAAAAAATTGAACATCGCCGTGTCACTGAGCATAAAATGCATGAGCTTATGTTAGATGGTCGAGTTTGTACATTTGTACTTGGAGATATCGGTAGATCAATTAAGGAAACTTCAATCAGGGATAACTTGATTTTTTCAAATGGAAATGCCTAATTTTTTTACACAATCAAGTGTAAAATTTGACAGCCATCAAATGTTGCTGGCAGTTTAATAGTTTCAGAATAAAATTTCACTTTTAATGATTTAAAAAAGCTGTAACCAACTAGAGTTCTACAAGTTCTTTAGTACCCATAAGCAACATCACCGAAAATGAAGAATGAATTGACAATCTGCTCAAATTATTAAACACAATTTACCCGGCATAAAATTGAAGATTTGTCAGTATTCATTTTTTTGCGATCTTGCTAATAGATACTGAAAAATTTAAAGAACTACAGTCAGACAGTCAGGGGTATTGTTACTTTTGAGTTTGACGGAAATGACTACACTGTTTTATACCATTGAATGTGAAATTGCGTTCTGAAGGTCTTAGACTGAAGGCAACAATCACTGAAAGTTCTGCTTTTATTTCAAAGTTTTTAGTCATTTTGGAAATTTTTAGTTTCTAGTACATTGCAGTAGCTAGTAGGCTGTAAAAATTATCCATTTCTGTAGTACTCCAGGTTCGCTCTGACCTTAGACGTGTTACCGCCGTTGTTTCTGGTTAGAGTTGATTTGTTGTAGGGAATTTTTATAATCTTGTTCTTCTACTCCAATTCTTCTGAATTTTTTTGGTAAGTTAGTTGTTTTCTTTCATCTGAATACGTTTTTGTTTATATTTCCTGGCCTGCTAGTTTGTTTATAGGTAGGGATATTGAAAAACACCGATTTGATTGAAACTTCGAAATTATATGAAAACTACCAGAGATTGATATTCACAACCTGATATCATTCGAAAGCCTATCAAATTCTACATTTGATTGTATAAACAATTAGGCATTCCCATTTGAAAAAATCAAGTTACCACTGATTGACGTTTCCTTAATTAGTCTACCGATTTCTCCAAGTACAAATGTAATTCAAACTTGACCGCCTAACCTAAGCTGACGCATTCCATGCTTAGTGACAAGGGAAAGTCAGAGCCCTCTATGTTTTATAATCGCTGCGATATTCGATTTTTTCTGACATCTACTTTTACCAAAAATTGTGATTTGCACCTAAAGGGTTCGCTTAAACTCCTATGTGTGGTACATAAGATCCACTAAAATTTACCCGGGAATCTAAATAAGCAATAATATACAGGGTGTTTCATTTAAAAAAACATAACTTTGATATGTCACGCTTTCATTAGACAATAATAGTCATTATTTTTAAAATGTAGTTCAACTCGACCTACATACACCCGCAAAGTTGGTTTTTCCAAAAGTGGTATCGTTTGGCCACAAGAGTCCGAGGCGTTGAGCTCGACTCAAAAAATAGGCTGTGATTGTAATGGCGTATTTGTGACCCAAATTCGAGTAAAAAGAAACATACACGGTGTTCATTTGAAAACTTCCCGCCACGGATCAAAAACCACCTATCAAAAAAAAACGCCGAGACACGTCAAAGGATTTGTCAAGGGAGACAACTGTTTAACCAAAAAGATAGATAGATTTTGCATGGCCCCATAAAAAAAATCTGATGGGGTCAAATCAGAAGATCTAGCAGGCCATTCTGAAGGCCCTCTTCGCCCTATCATTTATCTGAAACGCATAGTTTAGCCATTGCCGAACCGGAAAAACAGTGAGGGGGAGTGCCGCCTTTCTGGAAATAGATTTCAGCCTCATCCTCTTCGATTTTATTTTTAATGACTTGAGTGACACGCGGATTGCCTTTAATAAAAAAGACCCAATCACTTTGCTTCTTAAAATGCCTGCCCATACATCAATTTTGAGGGGGTACTGGGTATGTCTTTCTACAAAAGCATGAGGATTTTCACTGCTCCGATATATGTAGTTATACTTATTAACAAATTCAGTTTGATAAAATATGCATGCATCAGGGAGACAGGTATTCTTTACGAGAATGGTTACCATTAATGGCTGTAGTCATTTGTTCACAAAACTCAACTCGCTGATGGAAATCATCTTCGGTTAACTCTTGCACTATTTTCATTTTAAATGGATAAAATTTATAGAGTTTAGTAACTGTGTGAATAGAGCAAAATGAAACGTCAGCCGGATCCGCAATTTTGCTTGAAGTATTAGGATTTATGCCAAGATGACCCAAAACTTCAACTTAAGAGGCTTTATCCAGAACTTACTGTTTTTTACTTGCAAGAAATCCAGTTTGGCTAAATTTCGTAACAAGGTTAAAAACATTGCCGGATATCTGACGTTAAACGGAACGGCAGTTCTGCTCATTGCCGAGCCCATTGATTTTGGGCACCATAAATTCGAATCATTTTACTGTTTTTGCGCTGTCCGTCAGAAATTTGGACATCGCCTATCGTTTGGGCGATAACATGCAACATTTTGAACACTTATTGCAATAAAAAGTGATATTTTCATGTTTTTGTCTTCTGTTTGAATAAATTAAGATACTTACAGATTTTTCTAAATTTCTCGAAAACAAATCGACCGATTTAAAAAAATCGAATGTCTAAAAAAGGACTTTGATTGATACCTTTTTTGCTACTTTAATGGCTTTGGTCAGAGACCAACAGGCCAGATCATTTTGCCCCATCCTTTTATAAGGAGGCAAAAACATTAGACTGTCGTAGATATGGGATATAAATCATAGCTAAAAAATAGTAGTTAGTATTTTAATTTCTAAAATATTCGTTGTTTTTCATGAAGCAAGATATTACTCGATATTCCTTGTCATTTAAAATTTTTAATAGGATGACTTTTGGGGGCAGAGGGTGCAGGGGGTAAAGTAGTTTTTGGTGAAAAAGTTGTCCCCACGAGTGTCTCGGCGTTTTTTCTTTCAATCAGTGGTTTCCAATAAATCCGTCGTGGGAAGCGTTCAAATGAACACCCTATATGTAGAACATAAGGACACTACAAAAAGTAATCAGACATATGAGGGCACGTTTATGTAGAGGAAATCCTCCGACTCTTCTTCTAATAATCCCCTACTCGTCGCTGTGTACGGCAAAAGTCCTTCCCATACGACATATTAAAAATCCCCTTTCTGTCTGTCGTCTTACATTTGCGTCTCCGAATTAAAAGGTACACATGCCTTTTTGAAGTTGCGGGGCTCTAAAGCAAATGTAATATCGGCCACAAAGCGATCTTAATCAAATACCCGAGACCGAGGAAAGTTAATTTGGCCCTTAGGGCATCTACAACCAGTGGCGGAGCTAGTCAACCTTCAATGGAGTAGCTCAGTCGCTTTCATTAATAGATTTTCAGGAATTTTTATTTCAGTAACGTAAACGCAGACAGTCGAGCGGCTCTGTTGGCCTTGGCAACTAACCACTATACTTCAAAAGTAGTGTGGGACTGCCAAAATACCCTGGAGGCCAGAACAAGCATGTGGTATACAGTAGAAGTTCAATCCTCTCCCAATTTATTAATACTATTTCGTAGAAAAGGTTCTTCGGATTTTGGGATAAAAATACCGCAGAGGCTTTTTACTCAAAAAGTCCACGTTTCGACGTTTATTTTACGCCTTCTTCAGGACTAAAACACCATTGGCCCACCCATACAGGGTGGGCCAATGTTGCGTGGACGGAAGATGTGGGCTTACTAAAATATATTTTAGAAACCTGTAACTTGATCATGGTAGGGAAAGACAATTTCACTTAAATTTGGACGTTTATACCAGGTGATTAATATCAAACCTACATTTTTTTGAATTGAACCCCCTATATATTATTGCATATTTGGATTCCTTGATCAATTCTAGTGTGACTTTATGTATCATACATGGAACTTTAAACCAAACTTTTAGGCGCAAATCACCATTTTTGGTATAACTAGGTATCAGAAAAAAATTGAATATCGCAGCGACTATAAAGCTTAGAAGGCCGTGACTTTGCGGTACGACTAAGCATGAAATGCGTCACCTTAGGTTAGACGGCATAATTTGAATTCTTTTTGTACTTGTAGTAATCAGTAGATTAATTAAGGAAACTTCAATCGCATATAACTTCATTTTTTTAAATGGGAATGCCTATTTTGGTTTATAGAATCAAATGTAAAATTTGATTAACTTTCTAACGATATAGGATTCTCGATATCAATCTTTTTTTATTTTCATGTTATTTCAAATTTTCAGTCAAATCGGTGTTCTCCAATTTTCCTGCATGCAAGCAACCTAGCAGGCCATGAAAAATAAACAAAAGCCCGTTAATATGGAAGAAGCGAACTAACTTCGTAGAAAGATGCAAACAAACTACAGTAGCGAGGCAAGATCATGAAAATTCCTTACAACACATCAGCTCTAACCGGATGCAACGGCGGCAAGATATCTAATGTCAATGAGACGCTGGAGTATGACAGAAGTGTTTGTTTTTCACAGCCTACTAGCTATTGAGGTCTACTAGAGCTTGACAATTTTCCAAAATGATAAAAAATTTTGAATAAAAGGAAAACTACCAGGGATTTTCGCTTACAGTCTAACATCTTTAGAATAAAATTTCACATTTAATGGGATGAAAAAATTAGTCATTTCCGTTTAGTTAAGTCAAAAGTGAAGATATCTCCAACTGGAGCATTCTGAACATCTATTGACATGACTGCTAAAATTTTTTAATTACGCTATGTTGTAATTGTGTTTATTTCTTGTAGTTTTCTACAAATTAAATTATGTTTTACATTTCGAACAGACCGCAATTCAAGTTTCATTTTCCGCGATTCTGCTAATAAGTAGAAGTATCTACTGAAGAATTTGGAAGAAGGGTTCCAGTCAGAGGTATCATTACTTTTGACTTACGGAAATCGCTACCTTTTTATGGCATTAAATCTGAAAATTTACTCAGAAGACGTAGATATTCTACTGCTAGCAACAATCACTAGTAGTTTTCCTTTGATTATTTTGATATATTGATTTTGGAAATTGGCTAATGGCTAGTAGGCTGTGAAAAATGAGCGTTCTTGTTACCGCTACTGTTTCTGGTTAGAACTTATATATTGTAAGGAATTTTCATAATCTTGCCTCGTTACTCTAGTTAGTTTGCATCTTTCTACTAAGTTAGTTGGTTTCTTCCATATTAACGGGCTTTTGTTTATTTTTCATGGCCTGCTAAGTTGCTTGCACGCAGGAAAATTGAAAAACACCGATTTGACCGAAAATTTGAAATAAAATGAAAACCAAAAAGATTGATATCAAGAATGCTATATCGTTAGAAAGGTAATCAAATTTTACATTTGATTCTTTAAACTAAAATAAGCATTCCCATTTGAAAAAGTCAAGTTATCTGTGATTGAAGTTTCATTTACTAATCTACTGATTACTCCAAGTACAGAAAGAATTCAAACTATGCCATCTGACTTAAGATGACGCATTTCATGTTTAGTTGTATCGCAAAGTCACGTCGTTGCGATATTTAATTTTTTTCTGATACCTGCTTATACCAAAAATGGTGATTTTCGCCTAAACGGTTCGTTTAAAGTTCCATGTATGATACATAATGTCACACTAGAATTTACCAAGGAATCCAAATATGTAATAATATATAGTGAGTTCCATTAAAGAGATCTAAGTTTTATATGAATTACCCTGCTTAAACAACAAAATTTAAGTGAAAATGTTTTTACGTTATAGCCCTCAAGGGTCCCTACCATGATAAAGTGTAGTAAAGTATTTTTTAGTAAGCCCACAATCTTCCGTCCACGCACTATTGGCCCACTCTGTATAGTAAAAAATAAATTGAAAAACTAACATATCTGTTTAAAGTGAAATTTTATTCTCTACAACTTTTATTTTATGTATTTTTTGATGGGAATATCTCTTTTCAAGATATGCGGTCTTGCAAAGCCGCAAGACGTGAGTTTACACTGACATACGATTTTTTTTGTCATATTTAGTATTAGATTTCCTGATCTAAATTAAACGTTTTATATACCATTTGACGTAGAATTTTGTTCTCTTTATTATTGGAATGAAATTTTCCATCCCATGCACCATTTTCCAGCTAAAACCTAAAAAAGGGGCAAAAATTTGACAGTTTTTGAGCCGTCAAAAGTTAAGCTCACCACCTGGAATGGTGCAAACTCATACGACCAAACAGAAATATTAAAACGATTTCCAGCCCGCTGATGGGAGTTAATTCCAGAAAATATCTTAATTTGATTGGCGTACGTGCATATTTTATTTTTTTTGCCGAGTGTATCCTCTCACTCTTGATGATACGATCAGGCTGACGGGGAAGCTTGATTTATTCGAAGCTTGGCCCGTTGCACATGATTGCACCCCTTTGAGTCGCCACTGAGCAAAGGCACACGAAAATCCTGCTGAAAGACGAAATTGGGGGGGAGGGTGACTTCTTACTTACATTTCGCCCTAAGTGTATACCTGCGTGGTAGCTTATTTCGGTTTGAAGGTAATTAGGTGGTCCTTAAAAGTCTGCAAGCTGCCTACTGGCAGCATTTAATGAGATGTCTGAGGATGCGGGAGAGCGAGCTTCAGGGGTGCCTATGAAAGCTTACATAAAGTATGTTGTTTTTGAGGATATATACGAGGTATCTGGGTTTGTAACAACAAAAATGAGTCAGAGTTCGGGCTAAGCCACACCGCAGGTGGCAATCTTATGGCGGTATTGCACGCCAGGCGAAGAGATCATATACTGGGATAGAATCATAATAATGATGATAATAATAAATCAAAACAAATAAATATGGCAACGATGAATCAGACAAAGCGGCATCAAGAGCAGCAACAGAGCTGTCTTCGCCGGCAAATAATACAACCCGTGAGGACCTAAAACTATTGATCAAGGACCATATTAACAGTTTATGTTAAGAAAAATGGAACCAAAGCCTTAGGCAGTTACATATCATTGTTCCAAAAGTCAATACCAAATTAACCGTACCCAAAACTAGAGAGGATCAAGTCATCATATCCCGTCTAAGAATAGGATACACCTTCGCAACTCATAAATTTCTGTTTGACAATACTGAAGCACCACTCTGCGCTGCTTGCAGCGAACCAGTGACCGTAATCCATATTCTACAAGATTGCCGACACCTTCCAAGATGCCAGAACAGCCAATGGTATACCAAAAGATGCCAGCGAAGCCCTTCTCCACCATTTCAATAGAGTATTAAAATTCATCAGAGACACAAACTTTATTTTATAACATTTAAATACCGTATTGTATATTTTATGTCATATGTTACTGTATTATGTCACTAATAACCCTATGCGGTTGATGTGGCCTTTTTTTGTCTGAATAAATACTGAAAACAAATAAATAATAACAAAGCCAAATTTGCAAGGAACAACTCATAATTGATAGTGAGGTCATGGAGCAAACTAGAAAAGAGCACAGGGATATTCATACGTATTTCATCGATTATAAAAGAGCTTTTGACTTTGTATCCCATAGCTGGCTAACGAAATATATAAAATTAACCCGGGCCTTCGCCAGTACATCTTAAAACTCAGGACGGCCATATTCAACCGCAGGAGCTACACATACGATGCAGTATCTTCCAGGGTAATTTTTTTCAATTGGCCGTGGCTCTGCCTTTGTCAAAATTTGCTCTCCAATGCGCTCAACAAAAAAATGTGTGGTTTCGACATCAGACACCAGAAGTTGATCAACACAGATCAATCATCTCCTCCATATGGATGATATAAAGCTCCATGCCGCCACTGAAGTACAACTGGGAGAATTACTCATAATATCAGAAGTTTGTACACCAGACATCAGAATGGGGTTCGGAATGACGAAATGCAAAGCGTTCCATATCACATTAAGATCGACCACACACAAGTCATGGCTCAACTAACATAACAGCTTAGAGACCGCCTCATTAGACTAAAAATAACATTGAGTTTCAGGAATATTACAAACGCTATAACAGATTTGCGATACCATACCCCTTTAGCATCATCAAGTGGTCGCATACTGACATTGAAAACATCCATATAGTCATATGAATAGAACTCACAAAACAGAATGTCACATCCGAAAGCGTACAAGGAAAGGCTTGCCATATACAGAAGACAAGGGACCAGAGGAATTATAGAAATACAGTTACTTCACAAAAGATATATAAAACACTCAGACATGCTTTTCAAAGCAAACAAACTTACATAGGTCAGTAGTCTTATGCCATATGCTCCGGAGGATATAGTCCTTTATGGAGAATGAGAAACGCCGATTTATTGGAACTACTCGTTCCCCACGCTCGAGCTTGTACAGCCAAACAAGCCCTCCTCGACCACCGACAGAATATGATATTCATTATAGAGTTTTCGGCACCTGCTGATGTGAATATCTTTTCTAACGAGGAGGAAAAGCGGACCAAATTTCAGGAGTTGCTCGGACAACTTTGCAGTCTGACCAGATTACACTGTAAGTCTGCTATTAATGGACATTGGATCCCTAGGTGGAATGAGGAATACGGTGCTCTCTGCAGCAATGAAACCTTAGCCGTCAGAATGCAGAATGCAGTTATCTTTAGGTCCCTTTGTCTACTTAGGGCGCACGATTCATGGACCCAGTTTATACTCACCTCATGGTGTGAGGAATAGTCTCTGGATAATGGCACAGCAGTTCGGTGTGCAGGAGACCGTGCCGCACCTTTTTGTTTGTGATAGATCAGCAACGTTGTAGTGGGTACACAAAAATAGTTTTTCGGAAGTGGACAAAACGATGGGATAAGTGGACCGAACAGAATGGGGATTTTTAAATAATATTTGATTGTTATTCTATAGCATCGATATAGTTATTCTCTGATACATTCTCCTAACGTCATGAGCTCGCACATGTAAATCTTAGATTTAGAATTTGCTTTACAAAATTATACCCGCAATAAGTACACCAGATAAGGTATATGTTACAGCTAACGACCTACCAGATCCAACTTTCCTTTCCCGATCGATTGGCTCAGAATCCAGAAGCTCTTACCACGATTTGAATAATAATCTAATCATATTATGTCAGATATGTGATCTGCGAAGCGTATCCTTCTGAATAATCGTGCGTTCGAGGGCTATAATACGGAAAGCAATTTTTGTTTCTGAAATATTCAACATTACGCATACCGACATATATACATGGAGGAACTTCGCATATTCCCAATGTTTTTACTGGTACAGCAGACTAGGGATGTTCAATACCATATGACGTTACATTGTATCGATCACAGGCGTTTATCTTAAATGTTCAAGGTCAAACACAGTTTTGTTCATCACAATACAGGTTAGAACAGCTTCAGCTATCTGCATACCGACTTTAGGTTAAAAGTTTAAGGACAGCAATAAAACAGGCAAAAGGATCTTGCCATCCCGACGATATTCGTAAGGCAACGAATCTTGTCCATGAAGTGAGAAACGCATTTCACAAATTTTTAAACGAGCAGTTGAGAGTCTTTCTGGGAATGCTTGACTCAAGTGTTCCTCTAATAGCAAAATCACTCAAAAATGACAAAAGGGAACAACTTGACTCCAATGACGTAAATTTACCGACCAAGTGTAATACTTCTACTCATCATTCTACTCATTGCAGACTGTCGCTCAAATCATAGCAATTTCATCGCATACGTTTATGGCGTGTTAACTTTTCACCTGTGGTGCATCAATGTCAAAACAACAACATAAAACTATTCGTCAATTCTTGTCAGAGCGTTCCGGTGGACCTTTGCTCTTAGTTACGATCATGTCGGTCAACCAGTCTATCAGGTCTGGCTACCTAGAGTCCAGACAAAAAATGGAGAAGTAAAGGAAGAAAAAGGAAGGAAGTAGAAGAGCAAAGAGGAAGAAGTTCGTTTGAGTTCGGTATTTTTTGGGTTTAACCAAAAGGGTTAATTTTGAGGTTTAATATCTGAAAGCGCAGTTGTTCCAAAAATTGTTCGATTTGATTTTGATCACAGTGCGAACTGCGGCCTTACACGCTTGTGAATTTGCTCGACTGTATAGTCCATTAATTCGCGCAACAGAGGCTATAACGTCATTGCGCCTGTTGTTCAATGTAATTCCCGCGATTGTGCGCTCTACAGAACCTTTGAATTGACTTCTGTTGTTCATCAGAGTAGGCCAATGGCCTTTTGCCCAAAAATTACTGATGTTTTCACTGGCAGAAGAGCGAGTCCCCTTAATGTTGGAGCCTGCATTTAAAAGAGTATTTTTAAATCGTTCCTTTGATGACGACAATGACCAGGAGACAAAAAACCTAAAATACTCAAACTCTATTTTTTGTTAGTTCAGACAGTTTTAATAATGTTACTGTGAATGCTTGATAGTTGATTCTTTAGAAACTACAGCTGGAAAATGTGTAGAGATGCTCAACCTACACACAGAAAAATCTGTCGTTTTGTCAAAGACTTAAGGCCCGGTCAAACAGAGGGCGTTATAGAACGCGGCGTTCCGGCGTTCTCTAACAATACAATGGAACGCTGTAACGCGGCGTTCCAGAACGCGGCGTTACGGCGTTCTAGAATGCCCTCTGTTGGACCGACCCTTGAGCTCATCTATGTTTGAACCACTAGATATCTTGACAAAAATTGGTGTAACGCTTTCGCTCAACCCATCAAACAGACCTGTTTGGTACAGACAACAGAATGCGGTAACGCGGCCTTAAAGAACGCCGGACCGCCGCGTTCTAGAACGCCTTTTGTTTGACCAGGCCTTTACGCTTGGATTCAATGAGACGTTACACTCAACATTCCTCAAATACAGCGATGTTTTATCCAATGGGAAGTGTATAGTTGGTAACGAATTGTATCGTATTGTTGATTCAACTACAAGATGTCATTGGATTCCAAAGAATGATTTAATCGCAGCCTGTCGTTGAATCGAATCTGTGTTTGGTAATTGATTCTAAACTACTTTCTTTTCCTTGGACCAACACATTTTATTGCAAGGACAGCTGATCGATTCGTTGGGATGTTCAATGGTGTGATTTTGTATGAAGTTATAAGGATCATGATACAAGAATTAGACATAAGCCTGCACCAGTTGTTAGTTGTTGCATTTTTACCTGAAATATAACAGTCTGACTAATCTAAATACCTATATTCAAATGTGGGTGTTAGCTCTTCTAAGACCCAATTCCAGGATTATTAGCGACTCGATCGATGAAGAGGACCGGACTTAGTCAAATTGTTTAGGCAATTGCTACCGTTATTTATAGCAACGCCAATCTGCTTTTACTTTTGTGCGTTACTTTTCTGTCTGAATCGGACGTTTTTTTCGGAAGTGTGACAGCTAGAGTATGTTTCGGCCTTGGGAAGATAATGGGATTTCACGGCGATGTGAATTACCCTGCAGCAGTGAAGCTACGTCCGCGGTTTGTCATTACGGTGGTGAAAGTAGTGACTATAGTACGGACACTGATAATGAATTTGAACAGAGGGAGGTGGAGGTAGACCAATTAAAACCTCACAAAAGGTCACATCTTAGCACAGATGCAAAACAAATAGTACTAAATGATAATGAACTAAGGAAGGATCCGAGAATGAAAATAAGGGGAGTATGATCAAAAAGACGTCAATTCTAACACACGATCCATATCCAACAGTATGTGAAATTTTGAGAAAGGGGCCACAAAAGAGGAAGCGTAGGTTTGATGCTGGTGTTTCAAAAGAACTAGATCCTACGATCACAAAATTATTGAGGAATATTGTGTACGAAAAGTATAAAATTAATGAACTACCCACAATCGAATCCGTTCAAAGACAATTGGCTAGAATGGGGAAACAGTATCCAAGGAGTACATTGCAGCGATGGATTAGGAAAATTGGGTTTAGGTGGTTTGGGATGGACCGACGGTATAAAGAAGTGTGAGCTAAAAGGCGTTCCACCAAATTAAGGATCCCGTATAGTTATCTTACACTGCGGATCATCTGACGGCTAGGTCGAAAACGCACTCAAATTATGCGGAAAGAAAATTGAAGACTGCAATATAGACTACCATAGACTCGGGAATATTGGAGCAATGGTTTGAGTATACCCTTATTCCCAATTTAAAGCCATTTAGCGTCATCGTAATGGACAACGCAAGCTATCACTCCAGACAAAGGTACAAAATTCCGAATTCAACGTCATCGAAGGCGGAACTACAAGATTTTCTCATAAAATAGGATTTGTACTTTGAAGAAACTTACAAAAAAAACTGAATTATTGGAAGTCCTCCACACTGAACAGTCTGAGAAACAATATAAACAATATGTCATAGAAAGCATAGCTAAAAAGTATGGTCATGATGTCTTAAGGTTACCTCTCTATTTTTGCATTTTTAGTCCTATAGTATTAATTTGTGGACAACTAAAACAACGAATCCGGAGGAAAAAACTTTGAACCAAAATTTGACAAAAAAGTTATAGACTTGATCAAATCTGAGATTGACATGATGAATAATGAAGACTGGTTTAGCAACATCAACAAGGTAAGGGTTATTGAGGACGAATATAGACAAATTGGTCGATTTTTAGTTAATCATGGAAGCGAATTTATAATAAATCTTGATGACTCTACCGATGAGGATGACGTCTAACATATGTTTCTTGGATACTCATCTAAAGCATTTCTACTCAGCCCATGAGAAAGTGAAATTTATAATGGATTCGAGAAATATTGCTCTCTTCTTTTCCTTGACGCTCTAGCTTCTCCATACCCAGGTTACTCCTTATACAGGAAAGATACACATACAGACAGACATCTCAATGGTTTGTTCCACCATCGGTTGATGTCTACAAAAGAATGCATTTGTGTGGTAGGGTTGACATCGATCAAACAGATGAAACAGTTACAACCCATTTAAAAGTATATGAAGATACCGTAATCCAACAGGATCTGCCCTCGCAGAAGATAACATCGCTAAAGGCGACAAAATCAATTTTCAAGACACCAAAATAATCTCAGGAGTCTCCTATACATCTTCAAGGTATGTTCTAGAAGTCATAAAAATTTTCAAATACTAAAATAACCTAAGACATGACAAGAGATGACATCTCCCAATATGGAAATATTTTTGTCGCTAACGATAATCCACGTCAACAACCCCACCAATGAGAATATAATTTGTCTCAATACTCTGAGAATGTCCCGAGCAACCGTGGACACGAAAGCAAAATTGGAAGAGGAGGCATTTGTTTGTACCAAAGAAGTACGGAAAGGATCAAAAACTGAGGAAGAATTAATTTAAAACTTTTTCACCCAAAAAATCTCGCACAGTTACCTACTCCAAGCACAGTGCCTCCAATCTTAAGTGGCATCCAACTGGCTCCCAATTGTTTTTGTGTCATGTCCCTAAAGCAAAATCAATAGAATATTTTAATGCCTGTAACCTTGAGAGCTTAGATTTTTTTGATTCTATATAGCCTGGATACTACCAGCTGGATTGTGATGGAATTTTGATATAACTTCCATTTTTCAACATTAGTTGCCTCTCTTTATTACCGTTAAAACTGAGTGTAGTAAGGAATAATTTACCATATGGTTTATACGATTATATTGAAATGTCTCTGCCATATATTTATCAACAGATAATAAAGTTTCAAACATCTTGTTCAACCAACTGATGTATGAGTACTTTATTGGATGGAATGAACATTTTCGTTGTTGCCCAGTCCAACGAATTCGAATGCCCAGTCCGACCCCCCTTTCTCTGTCGGCACTTTTTGCGGAGATCCTCACTTTGTAAACAAATGGTATATCTCTGGGCTTTACTATACCTTTTGAAACAAAATTAACTTTTATCAGATGAATTATCACGAACTGCTGTTGCTGTAATAATTTTTGTACATCGGATAGATTGTACGCTTCGCTTAAATGAAACAGGGTAAATTTCGAAAACAAAAGGATGTTTTGATTGCGCTATATGTCAATACTGGTATTAGAAGGATTATACATATCGTAAGAACGAATATTAAATTATTTTGCATTTATTGGCGTACCTGTGATTACTTCTAATATAAGGACTGAATTCTTTCAATGACATGCACTTGAAACAACTATGAGTATGAGCGATGGTAAAAAATCCAACTACTAACAATTAATTGGAAACGCAACAGTATTTTTTTCTGCGTGGGCACGCAGTTTTTTAACGTGCGATACAATTTGATACGTAATATCGATACGTTGTTAGAGTCAGTACATCCCTTATGTACACGAAAGCAATCCAGCAGCACCACATATTCGCAATATTTATCCATTACTGGAAAATGGTAGGCAGACGTCAGGAATTCTGCGAGATTCAGCGATTCGGCGATCTGGGCATACGTGATTGAGCGAATTCCCCAAAGCAATGAATTTAAAACGTGTTTGGAATCGGCTTATGAAATTAGAATTATGGAGATGTATCAAATAAAAATTCCCTGTCGAATACAAACGAGCTGAAGACTTGTTGGCACAGAGTTACACTATCGCTACAAAAAAATCGCTCAGATATTATTCCACCAGAGATTCCACCTAACTCCTCAATGTTCACCGTTACGCTGTAAGTCCAAAAGTGGGACTTCCAGAAAATCGATCAATGTTACACTATTAATGATAAGTAATACTTACTCAAAATGAATTTTTACTTTATCATATACCGCCTAAATGTTATTTCAAATGTCGTGTTGAAAAAATGTACGGCTCAGCCCCAGCCCTCGTCAGTAAATTATTCCAATTTTCAAAAATGGTGAGAGAGCTGACGTTGAAAGCTATCGTATCCTTTGCTATTCCAAAAAAAAAAATGTTTGTGAAAAACTTAATTGGGAGTGTAAGCAATTGATGATACCTGAACAATATGGTTTTACTCAAGGTAGTTCCACACAACTAGCGAGTCTATGAGAACTATTTATTGAAATCCTTCTAAAATGGACAGTGAGTTGACAACATTTATACTGATTTTTTAAGGCTTTCGATAAAGTCAATCGTCAGTTATTAGAAAGGGGCGGGGCTACCAACGTTACCTGGTTGGGCCACGTCACCGCTAACAGGTGCAGACCCACCAGTCGTCAGTGTTTTGGAAGCTGTCGAAGTGAAACAGCTTCTGAAAATGCCATCCACTTGTGGCGGCGAAACGTCAAGCCTTAACACTAAACGACGCCGGACTAAAAATCCAAGAATCACAAATTCATGTCTAGCTGTGTACACGATTTTAGAGTTTTGCATGCGGCTATGGATATGTCTTTAATTAAGTATTTCATGTAATTTCGTGTCGCAATCACTGGATAGCAAGCATAAAGCCCTCAGTTTCTGAAAAAAGTTGGTCATGCTGCAGCCTGGTGTGTATGACTGTCTTTCATGAAATGATCTTGTGCGCCACCGTATCTGGGTTTGCCACTAAATGCTTTCAGTGACCAGGTGTTTACTTTGGGGTAAGGGTAGGGGTATATAAGCGGTGTGTAGTATTGGTCTGCTTTTACTATTGCCCTATGTAAGTTTGTTTGTTTGCGCTGGAAAACATTTTTGATTTTTTTGTCTTGCGTGAAATGATTGTATGTGCATAATTCATCTGACACACTTATAGTGTGTGTATGACCTTTCCTTGCTTACGTCGGATGTGACATTTCTATGATAGTGTGCGACCAATATGGTACTTGCAGAAAAAAATATTATGTCGTTTACGCGTTCCTTAGAGCCTAGTAAACATGACAAAATCACTTGTTTGGTTTTTTGGAATCGGCTGTGCGAGATATTCCAAAAATTATTTCAAATGCCGCGCAAACAACCTCTGACGTCAGTGATATCCTATAGTGATGGGATGTAAAGTATTGATATTCGATATCGACAGCCAGTGCTAACTTAACATTTTGACATTGATCATTATAACCACAAAATACAGGTACCCACAAAAGTACAAAAGTAAAAAGAATAAAGGTTAGGCTAGATTACTAATTCACTTTGTAGGGATGGGACTGAATTAGGTTCTATCTTTGGACTCATTCATAATAGGATGCGCCGAAATAAAATGATGGATTCGATTAGTTGCGAATCTCGGTCACAAACAGGATGAACTGTGATAACTATCAGATATAAAAATGTATTGCAACGAAAATGCTAGTGGGTTAATTGCCTCTTTCAAATAACTTTAAGTATCAATAAATTGAGTTGCATTGTTAAAGAATTCAGATCATCTCTAGTTTGCAGTTGAATCTCACTGACCTGCGCTGTAGCAGTATCGATTGTCGATATCGATAAGATAGCTGTAACGTCAGCCCTTGATTTAAGTCACGTGGAAAAATTTGAATATATCCTTATTTTATTTTGCATACCTATATCTTTTTTTGGTCGTCAGTAAAATCATGTTTTTTGTTTCCTACTGCTTCTTGATATGGTTTTCTTTACGCTAGGTATACTCCCGAGACGATTTCACGACCTCTGCAAGTGCCCTATTGATGAAGCCAACTGCTATTAATTTATTATTAACGACAACAGCAGGAGAAATGTGGGAAGCTGAATATTACTACACCTTTTCCAGCTGTAGTTTCTAAAGCGTCAAGTGGCAGGCATAAATTAAACCTGACAGTTTGAAATTACATGTGAGAAGGAGTAGAAGGATAGTATATTCCTGCTCTTTAAGGCAAAACATGTATTTAGATCTAGGGTAAAATAGGCGTTTCCGACTGAATTTATTTTCAAATTCAAAAACTAATTTAGGGCTACCTTCGGAATCGATTCTTTTATTCCCGTAAAATCTTGTCAGAAATCTGTTTACAAAAGACAATGCCTCAAAAACACCGATAGATCTTTAAGCTTGAACATTTAAAGCATGCTTTCTGAAAATATGGAACATTTCCTATTGTGGGCTCACTTTTGAGTTTGAGTGTATACAGGAATAGCCTTTTTCATGTCTTGGTACTGGCTGAAATTCGACGCTACGTCCTAATCATGATTCATGGTTTATCGATGAAATATGTATGGTAGTTTGCGAATGGGAATTGCAGTATTTGCTTTATGGAGACAAAGAGCTTGTATTGTACTTGGTGCAGTTTTAATTGGTAGATTGCAGTGTTGTGGTTCATAATTCAGATTATTATCGGTCGAGTTAAGGAATGTCTCTTGAATTGCTAACAGGAATTATGCGGTAGTTAACAGCTATACAGTTACATGTCGACTTCATCGAATTTATGGGAGTACCAACTGATAACGTTCCACATCTATGAGGGCACTGCGACTTAATTCCTTTTGCGTAGCAAGAAATGTTTTTACTATGACCACAGCATAGTAAACAACCAGCAAAATATCTCAGTTGGCGGTAATTACACGCGCATCCCGACTATTGGATGATGTTTTGTAGGGATGCTAACGATACTTTGATACTTCTGCACCAATATCGAGGATTTTTGTCATCGATATTTTTTGAGGCATTCCAAGCTGGTATCGATACTTTTGTATCGGTATCGAAAATAATTATATAATTATTGAGGGGTGTAATCAATTGCACAAAATGCTCTGCACGGAACAAACGCGCCGATTTGGCTAAAACATTCACTTCACTTCACATCCGTAAAATCATCCCAAGGTCAAACTCTGTGGGAACCATTTTTATATAGGAAATCCTCAGAGATATTATGCCGGTTGTTTACTATGCTGTGCTATGACGTCAGACGTCGTAAGCCTGTATATTGGCAGGAATATCTCTAGTTATAAAAATAAGGCCTGGATATTGCTTTCGTTTGTTAAAACAGACGGTCAAAGAACTTGTATTAAATTTTGCATAAAAAATTAGACATATAACATTCTAAATGCTACACCCTAATGGAGGCATTCCGACCAATAAGCTTAACATCGCCTTTTCTCAGGGCAAAATAGAAATGAAACAGAATGCTGAACCAAATGCGACAAATGCAATCTGTATGTACGCAGATGTCTCCAAAACAAGGAAGGCACTGGATGTGGTGTGTACTCCAGGTCTGTAAATCTAAGAATAAAGTGTTGTTGAATTTTAGCAGGCGCGTGATGGTAACTGCAGCACAATGCCTTCTGTTACGCCGTCTGTTGTCTTAAACTGTATATAGCTATCAAGCTGGCTTTGTGTTATAGCCACCTACAACTGACGGTGTGGATTATTGGCGCCATCTTTCGCCTGAGTTGGGATTTGCATTTAACAGAACAAACTGCTCTGCTCTGTTCTCAATTCTGGTCACTTGGACAGTGGCAATAGAACTACGAGTACCAAAATCAACAATTTTGCAGAATTTGTATAGGTCAAGTTCAATAAAAATATACAAAGAAAAGTTAAAAATAAAGTTGCAAATAGCCGAATCACAAAAACTACAGAAATTAACCACATGCAGGATAGGCTTGAATACCGGACAATTATTTCATCAGGTAACGGTCATGCCACATGTCACACTGAAAACGTCGACTCTGGTCGATCGCCGAAGCTAAGCAGCGTCGGGCGCAGTTAGTACTTGATTGGGTGACTGTGACCGCTTGTAAACACCGCGTTGTAATATTATTATTTTTTAATAGCGGTTGGTTTTTATAATCCTAAGTGCATCTTAATTATATTTTAAATTAACAAGTTGTTGATCGGGAATTGTTTTACATAACGTCTGGCAGATAGAGCTACGATCAGGACGACGCTACAAGATTAATGAAATAAATTAATACACAAAAAATTAAAAAAAGGTTAAATGATTAAAAAACTTGAAAACCCGCTTTTAAAGAACATCGAACTAAAAAGTTAAAAATAATTTTAAAATAAGCTTAAAACAACCGTGATCGAAAAATACTAGTATGCTTGTGAAAAAGCATCAGATGCTTGATTTACGAATAATATGGCACAAGGTTCTAATCTGCAAAAGACTTGAATGCATGACAAATATTAAATTAATCAAGTTTACTATATCTTTTATACAGGGTGGCTAATCGGATGACGATAATATTTTTTTTTTAGATAGCCCGTACCGAGACCTATCCAAAACACCCCCATGTATGTGTACCGATTATTGATAGTTTTCGAGTTATGATTTTTTTTAAACTTTCCAGTTTTTCCAAGAAATCGTTAAAAACAAAAACAAGAATGCTTTTTGGCTTTTATTTTTTTCTGCAATTATACTCAGTATTAAGCCTATTTTAAATATCCAATAAAGAGAACCTGTACATCCGAACAATAATTAAGTACATTTTGTGGCCAAAGTTTGAAATCTTTGTTTTTAGTTAGGAGACCAAAACATTCAAAATAAGATTAAAAATACTTATGCCTGGATCTGGAGCTCCAAGCTAATCTTAAGAACATTTCAAGATATTGCACTTTCGAAATAATAATGAAAAAGTAGCACTTATGGGGACATTTTGCGCCGTACGTGAGTGTTAAAGGTAAAAAGGTGATAATTCACGAATTTCCAAAATGATTTAGAAAACTGTTATTTTGCTTTATTTTCCAACAATTTCTCTTAGCCTATTTTCGGTGACCGAGATATTTCCGGCGCCCATTCTTAGTCGGCCGCCCGGTACCTACATCCATTTAAATCCAATTCACAACCAGTATATCTAAGCAAAGAAGCAGCCTATGTATTTTTTTCTGTATCTCCATAGAACTGCTAGAAAATCGTAGGAAGCACATCGCGGAGCCCGTGAATAGTGCGATTTATGGAAATCATTGATCCGCGACCAAGCACGCATAAAATCTTCTGCGTGTGCAGTTCCGATAACGAACCGGATCCGAACGGTGGCAATTCGGTTTAATTACGCTCAGTCGACGATTCTCTGAGACATTTAATATAAATTAGTGATGAGTCGTCGGTATTCGCATAAAGCATCGCGGGATTGATGAAAGTAGGTCTTTGAAATGCGGCAATGGGGTGGTTTCTTTCAATCACTCGACCTATATATTGACGTAGTTTTCCTTTGGCCAAAGAATGTATCTAAAAGGACATTACTGGCAAAAATGTCAGAATCTGCACAGAGAGCAGACAAGAGCTACTGGCTCTCAAGTGCTTCAACCCTTCGCTACTAACCCACGGTTTCTGAGACCGACACCAAGAAAAATCTTCGAAGACTACTGATCTGTTCCGATCCTAAGATCTACCACGTTATAGTGACCTCAGGATAGCAATGGAATCGATAGCGTGTGTACATTTTGCTTGCTAGGACCAAACTTGGTCCCTTGGACCAAGATAAGTAAGCCTGCGGCTCCCTTTTGTAACGATGTTTTTATTGCTCCTCTCTATATTTTTTCAATTTTTGATTAAATGAAAAAATATTGTTAAGCATACTTATCAAGGCGAAGGGGGATTCTTTGGAAACGAAGGAGTTGGAAGACCAAGCACAAATTGCCGCTGATGATACAAAGTCTTGCCACTGACGAGTCAGAGGCTCAAAATTAGGGTGACCATTCGCCCGAAAAATATCGGACATGCCCGGAACTTTAGATCTCAATTTGATGTCCGGGCGGAATCACAAAAATCGGTTAAATGTCCGGAATCTGAGCGCTGATCGAAAATAGTTGGCACAATATACAGCAAAATGAACTCCAACAATTAATAGACATCCAAAACATATGCACTGTCGCCAAAAAAGAAAGCACTGCCACACTGATGTAATCTCTCTCTCTCTCCCTCTCCCTCTCCCTCTCCCTCTCCCTCTCCCTCTCCCTCTCCCTCTCCCTCTCCCTCTCCCTCTCCCTCTCCCTCTCCCTCTCTCTCTCTCTTTCTCTCTCTCTCTCTCTCTCTCTCTCTCTCTCTCAGAGCCCCCTCCCCCTCCCGGTGCGCCAATCGTCCGGAATTTCAACTGAATTTAAATTGTATTGAAATTACAGTTTATATGTAATTTTTAACCAATAACCAATACCAATAACCAATTTTTAAACCTATTTGAAACAAAAAATACAATCTAATTTTTCAAATTTTTTCTTGTTCACCAATTTTTATGTTTTTTACATACTACCCTTATAGGCTATAAAACAAAGTAATAACGCAGTGTTTAATTTCTCCCTAAAAAGTAATAAATTGCAATATATTTATGTTTAAATAAAGTTTCGGTCTCAGAGGCCTAGGTAGTAACGATGAGATTTTCAATCAAGTTAGTACAGGACGGTTAAGGTAACGACGAACTCAGATTGGATTGCTACCAAGCACTCGTGAATGCATATTTTATGGACAGGACAAATCCATACAAAAGAAATCGCGCTTAGGTTTCGGAATATGAAGGCGATATCAAACGGAACTATTCTGAAATTCGCATTTGTTACAGACAAATCAACGTTTGAAGTTTGGCTGTATGTGCTAACTGTGTGTGTCCCACTTTCACTTTCGGGAATTCCTTGCAAAAACGTAGAAAGTCGGATTACGCTAACGGGTATTTTGAATGTATTTGTCGATTGTTCATAGTAAATATCATGTGCCTACAGTATATTCAATCCCAAGATAGACTCCAAATAAATAGTCGCATGCAACATTCGCGTGGTTACTGTTCGCTAACGTCTGCGAACGCGCCAGCTATAGTCCAGTGCAATTATGAAATTTTGTATGACTATTTAAAAGAGTTGCCCTATGAGCCCATTGCAACTCAAAAGTAGCCAGTTGCCAGTTTAAAATGATCATTAGGCAATGAACACTTGACATTGCATATTTGGATCTACTTTCCAGTCAGCCTTGGAGATTTTGACTTGCCAGATTATAACACACAATTTACACATAATGTACTGGACTATTAGGGACCCCAACGACACGAGCCGATCACGCACGCGGGCTTGTTTTCATTTTTGGTCTAGCTTGGGTGTGAATACAGTATAGTTTTATTACTTTTACCGTACGAATATGATAAAGGGGCCCACACATTGATCATTTCTCGATCTAATTGAGGAAATTTCCACTTTTTTGCTATTAAGACATATTAAAAACAAACAACAAAACATATAATTCAACCATATTATACCTTAGGTCGGTTCCAGAAATCATCTCTTGAAGTTTTCGGGATTCGTCTTGGGACACGATGTATAGTAGTTAGTAGGGTAGGAGAGCACACAGTGTGAAAAAGGCAATGTTTTGGCGGACCAGTTGGCCCAAAGGGCTGCCGAAATCAAAATCTTGCGGCCCGAGCCTCTTTGTGTATTACCCTTTGGGGCTATGACAAGACTGTTAAGAGAGTGCATCCACAAAGATTTTAGGGCCGCGTGGGATCACACTTCTGGATGCTCAGCTGCCAAGGAACTTCTTAGCTACCCTAGTGAGGAGGTAGCTAACATTACCTGTCCATGCCCAAATAACACCTCTGAGTTGCGATTGGTACTGCTACTTGACACTATGAGATAAGGAAATATCTATAAAATATGAGACTAGGTGACACTCCCCTGTGCAGGGTATGTGATCACGAAGCTCAGACTGTTAAGCACCTACCGTGCGATTGTCCACTGTCTTATGAATGCGAGAATACATTTTGAAGAAACGTTGACCTTCCATGGCCACCTCAAGGGGAATCTCACTGAGCTGCATCATCAGCTACCTCAATAAGTTGGGATGACAGAACACTCAGTTATGAAGCAGGATGTACAAAGGGCCCAATAGGGACTAAGTGTTGTGTTCTCGGCGAATCACCCTCCTTCCAATAGAGGATAGAGAATAGCCACGCGTGTTTGAGCTTGGATTTGGTTCAGTATACAACGGGCGTCAGATGTAATGTAATGATCAATTAGTCAAATGTATTTTTAATCCCATTAATAAAATTAACACGCCGACAAAGCAAAGTGACAGCTGAGACCAACAAAACGATTAATGGAGTGATCGACCGTAGCTTGATTATATTACATTATGGTTGAAGGTAACGATATTGAGATATTTATTTTTTATTATAACTGAGCGGACCAGAAAGTCCGAGCTTTAAGGGTCTAGATTATAGCCGCGAAATTGAGATTCCAAGAAAAGGCGTATTTTCGTGTTAGCGAGGATGCGTGGCCGCCTGTTCCCTTTCTCCAGTATGTGTGTCTAAGATGAGGGGAGGTAAGTCCAAAAGTCCAAAGGAAAGATCAAAAGGTCCAAAGGTCGCCATAAAAATGAATTTCGCATTTCGAAGCTCCTGATGTGACCTTTGAACTTACAGTAATGATTCAAAAAGTAAATTGAAGAAGAAAGCTTGCTCTATGTCACTTTGGTGGCCATGTTTTGATATCGGTTTTGGTTGTTGAATAATTACAGACATTTGAAGAATGTACGATTTTTCATTGCATACTAAAAAACTTTTTTTAAAAATTGCTCATAGATGTCTTTATTAAGGTCTGAACTATCATCTTCTGAAATCCGTGTTTTAACAAGGCAAATATGTACATATATATAAATGTGTGTACCCAGGCCCCTTAATACCGCGGTAAGTATGGAAATATTATGTTAGAGGAAGTTGCACTTGAATATGCCAATACTCGCAGGCCGTTTGAGGCAGAACGTTTCAAGCCCTTAGAGGAACAGACTGCGTTTATTATAGCGTGTTTGTAATCTTATGCATTTCCAGGAGATCAGTATTGGTATCTAGTAGTCGTTGTTCATAACTCACTGCTGGAGCGTGAAGTGACATCATTCTTCTTTGTTTTTGGAAGACATGTAACATGCTATGCGTTTCTCAAGGATTATCGCTGGTAATATTCGGGAAGAATGTTCAAGATATCGCCCATAAGTAGCTTCAAGCTTCAATGCGCGATGCAAAGTCAATACAACAAAACGCTCTCTAAGCCATGCTGTTGTGCCTGATGACTATTCAGAAGAGTCTTTCTTGTGATGGTTCTGCTTTCTGAGCCTGTAGTTTCTGATTCAGACTCGATTCAGAATAAACGAAACTATTTTACAAGCTGTGCTCAGTTTCTGGGTCACTAGAAACTTCCGCACTACACATTCCTCAGTCTCACCATCCTCCTCTAATTGGAATTTTTTTCTCCAGTTTTAATTGTGATCCTATTAGGGGTCTTACATCTTCCCATATCTTCGCCATAACTTATTTAATTTACATCAAAAATCGTAAAAGCAATAATACAAGCGCCTAAAAAATATCAGTCAAATTTTACGAATGCTTAGTATTCTAGGGTTAACAATTATGGAACGAAAATGACAAAAGCCACAACATACAAACTCAAAGACATCTGCCAGTTCTGACATCTAAAACTACTGTTGACAAAAATGATCTTGATGCGCAAATTCCTGAACTATCTCTTGAACAACAAATTGTGTATATATAATACAGGTAAAATGCTGTATCAAATTGTTTTTCATTCTAATTCTTGTTCAACGAATAAGGTGCTGTAACGTAATAACGCTCTACGTAATTTGGAAAAATTTTATTATTTGACGTTGAGGGGATGGTCTATTATCTAAAGAAAATTTGCGGCCCATTCACGTTTTGAAAAGAAACTGTTAACACTAAACTTGTTATTTTCACCCTATTTTTTAATAGTCTTGCACAGAGCAAGACAATCTTTAAATCGAGAGCCCACCTTATAGACGCCTGAAGTGGACGGAATGCGGTGTTGCCAGTGGTGGCCAAATAGTATGAAAAGGAAACCAAAAAAAGTTATGTATCATAATCCAATTTTTAATGCTAAGCTTTTGGTGAAATATATTAGATATCTAAACTCAGATTATTTTAGGTTGAATTATATTTGTGCCAGGTGGTTACAGGGAAGATTGGACAAGCGCAGCGCCCCTCCCCCCCAACGTCACTGCTTTCAAATGTTTCGAAAATTCTAAGCAACAGATCCCCTCAGGTAAGGTTGTCACCTGTTCGTTTTTTTCATAACATGTTCGGGGTAGGCCCCAGAAGATCTTTTTCGGCTTGATTTCGTACTGAGAATCAAAATAACGTCTACGATATATACAATTCGAGTCAGGATACCAATATGAGTCGATTTAAACCTCTCTTTATCTGAACCGATTTGGTTGGGCACTGAAAAGTATTGAAATTTCCAAGCCTCTAAGTAGCGTAGATTTTCACTGAAATGATTCCTCGGTCTGGAACTAGTCGAGTTTGACTCAGGACGTCACGTAGTGTCGATTAATGTTTTTTTTTTCAACAACTCAACCGTAAGGTTAGGTAATGGGCATTCGAAATGCCTTAGTACTTCACCAGATTGTTTCTTCGGTCTGGGAATGGTCTAGTTCGACTCAGGATAAGTGACGACACGGTGAGTATTATTTCATCCATAGCATGGTATTTTTTCTGTGCTATTTTTCTCATCAGTGTATTTCTCTACAATGCTACATATTGACCACATGTTGGCAACACCTCCACCATCTCCACCGCACCTGTATCGCCTTTCAAATGGGTTCTTGATTATAAAATCGCCTTGTTCGGTGCGGGTGTATTATGACAATGTGGCGAAAATGAAACGGAAGCTTTAACATTTTTTTCCAAAAAACGTGCTTCGACCACAAATTCAGTTTTTTTTAAATCACTTCCCCTTTACGTTAAAAATGAAATTTTCTCAAGTTACTTGGGTCACCATTGTGTACTTGACATAGAAATTGAACCAAATCTTGTACGAGAAACAGTATCTGAAGCAGCGTTAACAATTGAAACGCACAGCACAAACACTAAAAATGCGATACCGTAAACTCGAAGCTTTGAGAGCCGGTGCTGTAAATATTTTACGTAGGCTTAGCTATACTTAACCCTCATAACCTTCCTGTACGCACAGAGGCTTGAAATATTCATCATCGCCTGAGGTCTTTCTGACCCCCAGATGGCATCAGCAATCACCATCACCTTCCGTGACGTTACATACAAATTGTCCACGCATGATCGCCCCACATCTCCAGCTCAACGCAATTATGACGCATTATCTTAATTTTCCTACCAGCTCAGCACCCTTTTCTGTCGCCCTCTCGCTCACTCCAATTACGCAGTAGTGTCTGCCGAAGCGGAAGTCATTATCTTAAAACAGCCATAAACTAGGAATTATAACGGTCGCACCCGGAGCAAGAGTTGCCGGAGCCGAAGCACGACTCCGCGTCCATTGTACTCCGGCGATATTTCAATATTTCCACCTCCCTGACAACCATATATAATAATTAAGTCGCCTACGATGATTACATTCAACGGTTCGCTAGGCGCAACTGCGACACTACTTTGTTTGGCGGATTAATTTTATTATCGGAATGAAGACTGGATGATGCACTGGCAGATCTTAGAGCAGCCGTACACGAGCTAATCTTGTTGCAAGGGGCAATTTTTTTATGGTCAGCCTCTCGCAAAAGCTAAAAGCCTATGGCGCTGTAGAAGCGCTGCGAGAGGATAAGTGTCGATGCACGCTGGATTTGAAACGTTGCAGGTTGTAGCCATCGGGAAACAAATATCCCGGCAGCTGATTCCACAGCGTGGAGGTTTTCCATAAGAAGGAATGCTGGAGGAGACAGGTTTGGGGAGTAGGAACCTCGACCTGATAAGGATGAGCTCATAGAGCCTGTCTACTGTTCCTCGTTGGGACGGCCTTTGATATTATTATCTGGGAGAGCTTACTCGAACATCGTCTGTAATAGAATCAGTAAAACAGTGACAGGTCAGCCACCTTTTTTCGATGTTCCAGGCTGTGGTGATCCTTTGTGAGGTTAGGCTTATCGATTAGTCTAATTGCTCTCTTCTATATAGTGTCCAGAAGCTTTAGCGAGTGCTTGGAGCGTATCCCCACGCAAGAGAGCAATGCTCCAGCGATGGTCGGATCTGTGCCTTGTAGAGCAGCAGCAGTTGTTCTGGTGTATACAGCTTCTTACAGCGGAACAGAACTCCAAGCTTCTGAGATGTGGTCGTGGACATGTTGTTGTTGATGTTGATCCCCAAAAGCTTAACGGAAAGTGACTCGGCTATATTGGGTGACCCTCCATTTACTTTGTAAGTGTTGCTGCCTAAGTTTCCTGTACGTTGAACTGCACTTTATTTAATAACCCCACTCGACAAATGTTTTGTTATCCATGTTGTTCCGTGAGGCATTCTGATGTCGCCGACAGCAGCGCGTTGATGTACAGCAGAAACAATGTAGGGGATAGGACAGATCCCTGAGGAACACCGCCGCTCATTGAAAATACGTCTGATGAACAGCCTTAGACTACAACAAACAGAGATCGGTCGTTCAAAAAAGCTATCCAGCCACTGACGCAGTCCAAGTGATAGTCCATAAGCAGCAAGCTCATGCCACACTCTGTCGAAGGCTTTCGATATGTCAAGTGCGACAACACGCCATGATTTTTAATTGCTTTGTTCCACATGTGAGTGACGTAGGCCAGGAGGTCACCCGTAGATCCATGCTCACGGAAGCCATACTGTTGTTGTCCAGGTATTTCTGGAGCTGTGTGTTAATGACAGTCTCCAGAACCTTAGACATGATTCTGAAAAGAGCCACAGAGTATGCTTTTTACATCTCGATGTCGAAATTTGACCTCTGCGATTGTAGAGTTCATGTTTATGGTGATGGTCTGGTGGAGGTCTACAGTAGAATTGGCTGCGAAAAGCCTCTCTAAGATTTCTGCTTTTTCTTTAGGAGTAAAAGCGAAGACCAGAATGTTGTGGACGAACTAGGACATGTTTAGTTAGACCGACCGCAAAAAGAAATTCTCAATTCGAGAGTTCTGATAATTTGCTTGATGACAAACTTATGGTTAATTGGAATGAGGAAAAATGTATTTGGAATTTCAATACTCATTCTAACAGTATCCGCTCAGACCAAAAATATAATTTTCTTCACATCTAAGATTTCATTAATCGTCGATCAAGAATTTCATAGATCTTTAGTAAGGATGTTATATTTTCCAACTGAACTCCTTTTACTTTGATCAAGAATACAAACAGTTTGAGAACTGTACCAGTGTACCATTGAGAATATGATCATCTTGGTTCATGTACATTTACATAGCCCCAAAGGCCTAATAGTTTTTGTAAGTAATTCATAGTTTTACCTATGTTAGTGTGTTATGTGTTGTTAATCTCTCATAAAAGGTTTCTTGCGCTGTTGTGGTTAGGGCAACTTCAATGCAGATGTTCGTATGTACTCGTACATAATATGTACCAAGTATGTGATATGCAATATATTTATATAAGTACATATTTGTGAATGGAATATAAACATTGGCGGACCATAGGCGTAACTTACCCTGTTAGTTCAAAAATACAAGTACATGTTTACTATACTTTCTGATAATCTGCATTCTTTAACACGAATTTGGAAAAGTACTATACAGTGTAAAGTTGCCGAATGATAATACAGATGCCCTTAGATGCTTGTGCCAAGAAGACCAAAATCTTCAGCTGTTTGCGCCAATATTATGAAATGCGTTAGTCAATATATAGTATTCTTATGAATAATATATTCATTATTCTGTTTCATTGGTTATTATATTATTGCAAAAAACAATACAATTAAAATACTCTTCAAACTTAATTTTTAGGCGTTTTAGGGGTTCCTAATCATTTTATATTTCTTTCAGTGGGGGTGAAATTGGGGTGATTGAGGGAGTGAAGGGTTGAAAACTGAAAAAGCTTTTGTGTTCATAATAGGCTCTCCATCGACCTATGAAAGTAGGATCTAGCGGCATAATATACTTGTTTAGGAACATTGTCTTGCTTATTACAAAAATCAGAATTTTGTGATGTGTACATACGAGTATTGCTTTAGATCATTTTGAGTTGTGTAACCCAAAATTGATTTTAATGAAACTTCGACACATTACTAACGCGGCAGGAATGAAAAGTGCGTATGGTTTTTACAAATCGGGTCAGTGGCGGCGCATCAATAATAAAAAAAACTGAAAATATAAAAATAGTTCAGACTTCGTTTTTATTCGATTTGGGGGTTTCTGATCGTTTCGTTTCATCCACTTGAAGCTTGCTGAATAAAAACTATCAAACAAGTCATTTAGTCGCCCTTATACCCTACAACCCATTACCGATATATAAGGCAAGTCTCATTTTACAAAAGGAAACTTGGAACTTACCCAATTCTCGATCAGGGTTGAAATAGTTATTGTAAACTATGTAAGCAGTTCAGCGAAGGGCAAGACTAAGAGCCTTGAAATATTTCTCTGTGAAGGTTATACGTCTTGGGACTTTCTAAACTAATCCAAGCTGCTTTCATCTGAGATCCGAACTGCCTCATCCCACTATTTCGGCTAATAGGTCCTCACATTTGTTTCGCTTATAGCCTTACTAATTACTGTTCCCAACTTTGACCGCCCTTAATTATGAAGACTTGATGGATCTGATATTTTGCTTTGGATTTTAGTATTAATTGGAATATACAGGGTGTTCCCTAATTAATGGTACATAGCTAAACCGCAGATTCTATGGGTAAAAGTACTTACCTAAAACATACTCTCGGCTGTCACACGTAACGAAGAGTGACAGTGACATATAATCCATAAAAGTTGTAACATAAGTATATGAGTGTAATCATTCGATGAAGTTCAGATAAGTAATGTATTTCACTATTACTACATCATATATTGTTCAGATAATTTGTTATTTGTCAGATCATGAGTGACTTTTCATAGAACAAACAATTCCACATATTTCATTCTGTTCATTTCATGAATCTAAGCTAAAGATACGGTTCTGTGATGCCTTTGTTTTCTTTTTCACTTGGAGACTCGTTGTCATAGTTTTGTTTATTGATTACGAGAGGAGGTTGTTTTAGAAGAGCTTACAAAAGTAACAAGCTAGGGATCCAAATTTCAACAAAGGGTTTTTTGAGTCTTTTTCACTAATATTTGCAGGTGTGTTGTCTTTTAACTTTGTATTATTAACTAATGTGGCCTGGCTACAATATTTAATGTATATTTCATAATCTGTACTATAAATCCGGCTGTTAAGACGATATTATATGGCGTTGGATCTCTGATTTAGGTCTACTCTAGGTATTAGGTCCTGAGGGATTGAAGGCTGGTGGTGGTATTTCAACCCTTACTGATTCTCTTTATTTATATACGATATTTATTTTATGGTTGTGGAGACCGTGGCCAGTTTGCCGGGAAGTTTTAGTCATTTAGGACACCTAAGTTTGGCTAGTCACGGTGATAAGTTATACGGTTTCCCCCAATCAGCCCTTTTCTATGTTTTTTATTGTTTATATTCATTTATTGATATATTTATATGCCATGCTTGCTGTGCTGTATTATGATATGCTTACATTTTCGATATCCTATTCCAATTATCTCCTTTATTTACTCCTTTATGTGGTGGTTATATTTATTTATATATGTTTATATTTTACATTTTTGTATATCCTATCCACATTTCTCTCCCTGATGTTGAACAGAGACCTAGCCCATCATATATTATTATTATTATTTATTATTTAGACGGCGAATGTTTATAACCATTACTTTATTATACAAATATCAACAATAAGAGCCAGTTGACCTCTATTATTAAGGCATTTTTGAATGACATATTGCAACATATAAATATAAATTCTTTAAAACTAAAATATATTATGTACAAAGCACTCATGATTAATAAATACAATACCAATATTAAGAAACAAGTAATAAAAGCAATATCATAACATTTCTCTGTTTTGATTTGAATCTCTCTGAGTTGGTACACATGCATGCTAAAAGAATCTGGTTATCACGGGCACACACACAACATTGAGTTCTAAATTTCACCACTAGAACATCTTGATTACGTTGGCTATTTCAAAATTTGGTAATCGATTTTGGAACAGTGACCACTTGTAGGGTCCAATGCAAGAAGTGTCTAAGTCACAATTTCATTAATTATAGACTATCAGTGTCATCTATGCGAATTTTTTGTTAGCTTTCTGATCGTATTGTTATAAAATGCATCTAAGTGATTATATTATGAGCATAGGTGTGAGTGTGGGTATGAGTTTTTTTTTAAAACAGTTCTCAGTTCAGTGCAACATGTGCTTAAGTGCAGCCAAACATTAGATAAAATACCTTCAGTGGAAGATGAGCCTAAGTGCATGGCCTGTTAGTCACTATGAATGACCACTTCAACGCAAAAATTGCCACCAACATACTATTTATGATTAGTTTATGGTTTATCATTCGTTTTTATATTCACTGATAGAAGCATGTTCCTAGTGACTTATTATTTCACTCAATTTTTCCAATCGTTTATAGTCGAAAAACTATGGAGAAATAGTTCAAGAAACACAGGTAAGTGAGTTTTTTTAATATTGTCGGCAATATTGAGTTTGTCTGCTGACCAAAAAATGTTATCATATAAAGCAAAACTGTCTATTTTATCGCACTTCTCTCTTATAGTTATAGCATATCTGATCTACAGATGATAATATATCTGATATGCGTCCTGGCTGAGAAAACAAAATTCTTGATGAATTACTAACAAAAATTAAAATATACACAAATCATTTTAAATAGCAGTTGAAAAAAATCACAATATTCTTTTCGGTAAGTCTAATGCTGTCTAAATACCGAGATTGTCGGAAACGGCGCTATACGTTTCATTGTTACTAATTTTTTAAAACTTCTAACATTTTTAGCGTGTTCTAACTCTCTGAGGCCATTGTTTAGATTTTTAGTCTAACCAACAGTATAATATTAGCCTGATATGTAGTGCAGCTTTCTAACAAATTTATGTTTTATTCCACAGTCCTCACATTTGCCTTAAAGTTCAAAATATGTTAGCACTAAGTGAGTGGCAACTGACTTTCGCCAATTTAATTATAAGAAATCTGTTTCACATCGATGGCTTCATACCATGCTGAAATCAGAAAATTTGGAGCACTTTATTATAAGGTTATCTGAAAATCTAGTAGAATATATCAATCACCTGCGAAATCTTTTAAATATTCATACCGGCTGTAAAGAGTATTCCTGTCATCTAAAACCATACCTTTTCTATTAGAAAGTTAATATTGACAAGTCGCTCATTTAGATTTATGTTTAAATGATCGTCAAAATAACGGATTTCGACATTCCTCTGAAACAAGCTGTTGGATGATCATCATCATAGTCACAATGTCTTAACGACATGTTGTGAACTCACAAAATGCATTAAGTCGGAGCTAGAGTATTGCCGATACGAATATTATCAATAGTTCTGAGAACTGTAGCTCGCCATCAGTCGCGACTTACTGTCAGTTCAGTGATACTCATATCCAGCAACTGTTTCGTCCTATCCACCCAGCGTGTAGGGGAACGGCCACGGCGCCGCCCACTCGGAGCATGACCCTGAACTACAAGTTTCTCCATACTATCGCATCTGTATATATGTACAAAGAAAGTAAGCATCCTCGTCGACACAATGGAGGAGTCTCTTTGAATTACCGAGCTCATCCAGTATGGAAACGTTAGTTTGATCGGCGGTATAAGGAACTCTCAGTATTCTCCTCCACGTCCACATCTTAAAAGCATCTATGCGAGCTCGACCTGCCTTTTTAACAGTCCAAGTTTCCGAGGCATACAAAAATATGGAGAACACAACATGGTCATGCCATATTTTAGTAAGCTTTGTCATGGCCACACGTGTTGAATGCGCCGTCGAATCTCATTTTCACAGCTACCCGAATTGTCGATCAAAGTACCGAGGTACACAAAACTTTGAACTACTTCACAACGGCCTACTGACTTTATTGCTCGATGATTATCATGCTCTCTATCTACGATCATAACCTTAACCTTGTTGTAGTTAATACCAAGACCATACGCTGCACTGTGTTGTTCTAAGATGTTTAAGCTACTAGTTCTTCCTCAGAAGCAGCAATAAGGGTTGTATCGTCAGCAAATCTTAAGTTGGATATTATGCTTCCGCCAATAGTTATACCACCATTCCAGTTGTCCAACACCTGTCTCATCACAAATTCAGAGTAAATGTTAAATAACATCAGAGATAAAACACATCCCTAACGAACTTCTTTTCTGGTTGTAGTTTGACCAGACAGGTTACACGAGACGAATTAGGCTCGTAGAGTTGCTGTATGAGAAACACTAGGTGATAAGGAACTCCCATAGAGATGAGGATTTCCCACAGGTTAGGCCACTTTACGTTATCAAACGTCTTAGAATAGTTCACAAAGCAGATAGAAACTGGAAAATAATGCTCTCTGGCTTTTTCAATGATTTGGATGTTGGTTGATACCCCTTGTCACTTAAACTTTTTAAAGGGATAACACTGGGTAGAAGAGAGTATTGTGGGGAAATAGTTTTTGGTTAAATAGTTGTCCCCGTTGATGTGTCTCGGCGTTTTTCCTCTTAGAGCCCGTCCAGATAAAGCGATTTACGCGCGAGTGGACTCGCGCGTAGTCAATTTATATTGCGTCCAGATGTCGCGTTTCACTTGCGTTTCTACGCTGGGAGAGATTTCCTTCCACATGGAGTTGGATACAGCGGTTGTGCTGAGGCGTGCATACCAGCGATGGAATCTTCGTAAACAAAGAGAAAGGCGACGATTCAACGTGCATCCAATTCTACATGACAGAATGACGCACAGTATGTTTATAACATTATACCCAAAGCTGAGAGAACACAGTGAAAAGTGTTTCAACTATATCTTCCCAGTTCCTACGTTTTATGAGTCTATTGGAATAATCGGATGATTCCATATCCCACGTGGCTACTCTTTTTTCGACTGCGTGAATGAAAAGTTCTGTATCGAAGTTATCACGCTCCATTTTGAAAAACAAATACGTCCACACGCCACGGGCTCGCGCGGTGTACTGGACGCAACAATGTCGCCCAAGTATCTCGACTCGCGCGGCGCTCGCGCGTACAACGGGCGAGTCGAGAGTCCCGCGCGTTACAAGCGTTTTACGCGCGAGTAAAACAACGCGCGAGAGCATCTGGACGGGATGTATGTAACTCTTGTATCTCGGGAACGCGCGAGTGACTACGCGCGAGTCCACTCGCGCGTAAATCGCTTTATCTGGACGGACTCTTAATCAGCGGTTTTTGATAAATTCGTGGTGGGCAGTTTTCAAATGAACACCCTGCATGCGTTTATAATATAGTGGCATCAACTGAATAGTGACACATACCCGTAAACAATACTCTCGATTCCAATGGATTTCATTGTTTTGTGATAACACTGAACGCCCATATTACATGATGGTGTGCGGTCTGTAGAATATGCACTTGATGTGTATGAAGCGGGACTGGCATAGCGGCCATTGAAAGGATATCATAAAGGGAATAAAATTGAATTTAGCCACCGCCTAGCTGATATTAGCTAATTTGAATTCATGTGAGTGTGCTCGGAGCGCTAATGTCCATATTTAGGCGATAAGTCTGCATAATGAATGTAATTTGCGAACAGCCCTATTGTAGAGGGATTATAAAATATTACTGTTTCCATTATCATCGTGGTATAGAGGAAAAGCTTGAAATACAATTCATAAAAATAATTAATAGGCATGTTTCAGTATATAAAACTGAATTCCATTGTTAGAGGCTTACTAAAATCATAATAAACCAGAACATAGCGGACGAGTGAGGTATATGTATGTATACATCGATTTGAAATTTCAATACATTTGTATTCATTTCGAATAGTACTGCATTTGTTGATTTTTAACCTATAGCTACACGCGCTTCATTTTAAAACTTAACTACATGCGTTGTGTATTCTGTACACACCTACATATATATTATATATTGCGTGCTTAGCCAGCTATGTTAAAATTTCTTTCTTGGTTTGATAACCCTTATCACGCACTAAATGTTTCTTTTTATATATATTATATCTTAGTAAAATTAGTATTAACACCACTAATTATTTTATTACAAAAAAAAACATTCATACCTTATCCCTGAAAAAGGAATTAACGTAGTGAATATTATATATCGGACTAAAAGTCTTTCTGTTTCACGAGTACACGTGTGGTGTATTTGTGCACCAGACGAAGCAGCATTAGCTAAAATATTGTCATGATTCATTCATATAGCTTCTTTATTAAAATAGACTGTAGGTATTAAAAAGCATATTTATAAAAAACCCAAAACAACTGAATAACTTTGTTAAATAACAATAACAGTATACTTTTTCCACAATTACAAGTGCGGTGTATTCTAGGCACCAGACGTATGAGCGATCAAACTTTCCTTGCTCGGCAAAGTTTGCAAGACAACTGACGGCGAAGCAAGGTTTTAAGTAAATACCATCTTTGAGTGTTAGGTAGAATGGCAGTGGCGACACCTTACATCTTTCGGGAAATTCGATTACTTAAATCCGATGGTGTACACAATAACACCAGCGCGTGTAGCTAAAGGTTAAAAATGTCGCCCCACAGAGCCTCGATAAACCCAAAATTTCCGAGTCCTAATCGAAAATGTAAAGCTGCACCCTCCAATCGACGTACTTCCTCCTCTTTACTCATTTCCTTCCTTTTACTTCCCACATCGATAGGTGAAAAATTTATTGTATGCATAATATACTGTCAATTGACCTGAAAAAGAAAGATCATCCGAAAATTGCCTTGCCTATTGAAGAAACCAAAGACTTTTCTGATGTATGTGTGTACATACGCGTATTGCCTTAGATCGTGCTGTATTGTATAATTTGGAAACTATTAAATTGATTTTAATGAAATTTTGACATAGTATTATAACTGCGGATGGAAAACAAAACGCGTATGGGTTTTAGAAATTGCGTCAAAAGCGGCGCAGCAATAATATAAAACCAGCTCAAACTTCATTTGCAGCCGAGGATCCTGATCGTTTTCCATATTTTTTAGAGGGGTAAAATTGGGGTACTTTGGAGGTGGGGAGTTGTATAATTGAAAAATTTGTTGTATTTCATTGTCCTGTATAAGATGGACATAATATACTTTTCAGCTTTATCTGAATACTGCCCTACCTTAGGCAAAAATAATTCAAATTATATTGATGTCGATATAATTCTGTAATGCATGTAGCTCATCATTAAACTGATAGCAATGACATTTTTAAGCCGTAACGTGGGTCGTGGGTTTTTTGGGTACCCTAGGGATCACTGGACATTTTCAACTTTTTTCTTTTTTTGAGTCCTTAAAATGAGCCGAGGTAGGATGGCGTCTCGGATAGGGTGGTTGGGAAACCCCGAAAAACTTTTTTCCAATGTCCTGAATTGATTCTGATAATATAATATATTTTAAGATACCGGAAAATCGGCATGCATGCTATGTGAGTAGGATATCAGATGAAGCTATTTGCAATTTAAAAGCAATAAAATGATGTGACCGTTATTTTTGGGAAGTGTTGACTATCTTTTTTTAGTTCTATAGTACTAAGTCCAGAAAAAAAACATTAGCAAAATACTCATTTTTCATCCATTCCTCCTGCTAATTATTTTCAAAAACTGTAAATATTATTGATAACTTACAGTATGACTAAGTAGAACATCCTAAAAGCTTTGAGATGTGATCACATGCATTTGTTACTTTTAGAAACAACCTCCACTGCTGTCTGCTACAAATCAGTCATTAAGGAAGTAAAAGGCACACATTTTTAAAATGCAAAGAATGCTAAACTGAATACGGCTTTTCATGTACCATATGTCGAAGAGCTTATCAAAGAAAGAGAAAGACTTCAGTAAACTTGAAGTAGGTGCACCCAAATCCGGTGATGGATAAACTATTAGATGCAGCAGGCGACCGAAGGTTTAAGAAACATTGGCCAATGGAGATGCAAACGTTAACTTAGGTGTCATGTGCAATCGTTGGATTAAAATCATTCTGCAAGTTTTGAATAATTTTTCGGATAAGTCAGCTCGTCAGCTCATAGATAAAATGTTTAATTTCATTGCCAATAAAAGGCATAAATGTGTAAAAATGTGTTGCGTAGCTGCACATGAGGCACAGCGTTCTTGTAGTGACGACAAAGTTGCAAATTTGATCTTGCCCTTGATGCCGTTGATGATAAGAATTAAAAACAAACGCCACACAATCTAACCACTCCCCAAAGCATTTTTTAAATGATACTTGCTTTACCATGTCACCACCTTTAGGTCAAGATTTAGATGAACTTCTAATTGCTAGCTGGTTCTTAACGCTATTCGTGTATTATCTCATTGCAGTGAATAACACTGCTAGTTACAAAAACAAACGGTTCACTGATCTTTGAGAAAATAATATAAATATTTTTTTGCAAACTATATGGAAGCCTGCATCTTGAAAACCAGACTCTTTAGGAAACGTGAACACGTGTTTATATTTATTATGAACTTTTCTAATTGAATTTGTGTCAGAAATACGTACCTGCATTTGAGGTTTTGTATTAAAAAAAAATCGTTTTTTATGGTAAATAGAAAGAACATAAACGTATAAGATTTATAACAAAACAATTTTTTGCAATAATTCAAAAATTGTATCAAAATAATAATCAATTTTTGAATCCAGTTCCGAAGGCACCCAGACAGCTCAAGAAAAATGTTATATTTTCACTAACGACGTCCTACTCTGATACCTGTTACCATAATTTCTTCTAGATTCCCAGTTACCTGATCGTGAAAACAGTTACTTGTGTAAGATTTGTTACACGATAGAGGATGTATGAAGTTTCAGCTCGAGACGAAGTAATAAAGTACCTAATTAAATATTTTGTAGACAAAATTTTTCGCCGCTATGGTAACTCAACGGCTAAGTACTCAGACTATCATCCTACAATGTCCGAGTTCGAGCCCCGGGCTTGACAATTTTTTTTAATTCTTTTTACCAAAAAATGTATTGATATGCTGTTTGCGCATGTTAAACACATTTTTGCTACAATCAAATACGTTTTTCAAACAAATTTTATTAGACAACAAAAATAATAATTTTACTTTTTTAGACTAAGTTCAATTTTCATATTACATTCAAGCCATTGGCGATTAATATTGATGGGCATACTTCATTTTCACTAATACTTTGAATTCTAGTGTCTCTGTGCTGCGCCCCCGGTACTTGCTCTTTGCACTAGTGCAAATAAAGTGTATAATAAAACTTGATTCAAAAGCATCTTTATTTAGATTGTATAAACAAAAGTGTGTAACATGTGCCAAAAGCATATCAAGTGTTTGGGAAACAAAACTTTAAAAAAAAGTTGCCAAGCCCTGGGATCGAACCCAAAAGACTGAGTGATTAGCCGCTGTCCTACCATGGCGCCGAAAAAATTATTTCACCATATTTCATTAGGTAGTATGTTACTGGAATTTGTAATATAATTTCTGACATTAAAAAGCATATTTATTTCGATTAGTGGCTTCATCTCGAGCTGCAGACTACATTAACTGTCTATCGTGCAACAAATATAGGCTAGTTACACAAGTAACTATTTTCACGATTAGCTGGGAATCCAGAAAAAGTAATGTTAATACATATTGGAGTAGAACGTCTTTGGTCTTTGGGGTTTTGATGTTTTCTTCGGCGCTTTATTTTGATATAGCCTTCAAATTACTGCTAAAAAAAGGAAAAAATAATTTCCTTGTAATATACTATGATCTCTCTATTTACCACCAAATATAATTTTTGTATTCATAACCTTAATTACAAGGGCGCATTTCTAACCTAAATTTAAGCAGAAAAGTTAAAAATGAATTTTGTTTCAATTGAAAACCCCCAATTACGACCTATAATAAAGTAGCACCCTGTATGTATAAGTCTCTAACTCTTGCTTAATATATAGGTGACAAAAAAAACTAATCTCACTTTAATGAATGAATTAATGAATAATTTCAGAGCAATTTGTTCAAAATAATTTATAGTGTGCAAAAAAACTCGCAATGCAAAATCATACATTCTTCAAATGTCTGTTATTTAGCAACCAAACACGATATCAAAACAACGCCAACAAAGTGACAAAGCGCAAGTTTTCTTCTTCAATTTGCTTTCAGAATCATTACTCTAAGTTTAAAGATACCGTCAGGAGCTCTTCGAAATGCGAAATTAATTTTTATGGCAACCTTTGGACCTTTTGACCTCACCTTTGGACTTTTGGACTTATTTCCCTTCATGTTAGATACTGGAGAACGGGAATAGGCGGCCACGCCTCCTCGCTAACACGTGAATGCGTATTTTCTTGGATTATCAATTTCGCGTACTATATACCCTAGACCCTTAACGATTCACAGTGAATCCAGGCAGCCACATCATCCTGACATACCCATGCACCAAAGCATGTTTATATTTTCTTAATACCCACCTAGTACGATACAAAATAAACTTGAAAAGGCATAATATCCCAGAAGTTTTTTTCTGCAGACACAAGTTATTCACGACCGTCCTAAAACATCAACAGCCATAATTTCACCTCGACGTAGGCGTTGCCAGTCGAAACGAAACTCTCGTATCTCCCCATAAAAAAAGTCGAAGGGGATGAACGCAAACCGCAAAATATTGGAGTGGAGAAAGGGGTTGCCTCTTTCCAATCTGCATACGTTCTCGATAAATCCATTGCGTCTAATTGAGAGCTAGTGTCCCCCAATGACGCAGGATGTTTGGTCCTGAAATATTGCTCAGATTAGATGGAGTATATTTGTATGCGGAAATATGGGTCACTTGTTTTCGGAAATTTTGTGAACTTGACATGAATGGCTGCATCGCGGCAGAGGAAATTTGATTTGCTTTGTTTTGAAAAGCGAAAGAATTGATTAATGAATAATAGAACTGTTCGTTTTGTTACCATGAGCGAATCAGTCAATAATAGTTAACGCCCATTCTTTGACCTGGGCAAAAGTTTTATAGAATTTTGTTGAAACTCAAATGTACGCGGGAGATACCTACAAAAGAAACATTCCAGCAGCCAATTGGCATTTTGGTAAGAGTTGTGTTTTATAACAGCATTGTGTATGGCCAAATGCACTAACTACTACATCAAAATATGCTATCAACAGGTTAGAACAAGTAACCGTAAAACTAGTTCATAAAGCTAGTCACCAATTTAAACAGTAAAGTTTTAAGGAAACTTTATTTTCAAAAAAGCCTAGTGGTTTGAAGAAGTTGAAGAAAAGTACTCGATATTATCGCCCTAAAATTACATATTGTCCGAGTCAAATGGGCACTATGTTCAATCTCCCGCAAAGGCTGAAAGCCTATGGCGCTGCGAGAGGATAAGTCGGAAAATAAATTCCCCGGCATCATTATCTGTGAAAGCTTACTTGAACATGTTCCGTGGTAGTATCTGTAGAACAGGGACAGGTAACCCCCCCTTCTTCGATTTTCCAGGCTGTGGAGGTCCTTTGTGAGGTTAGGAGTATTGATTGATCTATTTGCTCTCTTCTATATAGTATCCAGAAGCTTAAGAGAGTGCTTAGGAGCGCATCCACACACATGTGAGCAATATTTCAATAAGAATCGGATCTGTGCCTTGTAGAGCAGCAGTAGTTGCTCTGGTGTATACGGCTTCCATATAGAGGAACAAAACTCCAAACTCCTGAGATGCCATTTTTGCAATACCTAACCCTCCATTTCTACAGTGGGTAAGCCAACGTGAGACTTTGTCAGTGTTGTTGCCTGAGTTTTCCAGACGTTAAACTGTACTTTATTTACTAATCCTATCCCTAGCATGTACATAGACTAAATATATATCCAACTGTCCATGTATTATGAAACTAAACTAATATATATTTGCCACTTTAAACTTTAATCAAAAAATTTAAAAATCTTTTGTTCAAGATTTGTCAGAATTGTGATTTATTTGGAAGGTACTCATTTTTGTAGGACTATCTTGGGACGTTTTATCAATAAGCAGTGACTGAGAGTGATTGAGAATGGAGAATGTCCGGTAGGAACCTTTTGTGATCTTACCAAGGCATTTGATTGCGTTAATCATAAGATATTATTAGATAAATTAACTAGGTATGGTATCCGTGGTAACGCCCTAAAATGGATAAGTTTCTTTTTAGAAGATCGACAACAATTTGTTTCAATTAATGGTGTCTCCTCAGAATATAAAATCACTATGGGTGTTGCTCAAGGATCAATACTAGGCCCTTTTCTATTCTTAATTTATATTAACGATTTAGATAAACTGTCAGTACCTGCTGTATATTCAGTGTATGCGGATGACACGTCTATTCTGATCTCAGACAAACAGCAGCCTGTGATTGCTGAAAAATGTCAGTATACAATAAACTGCTCTTATGATTGGTTTAACAGGAATGGCCTGCAACTGAATGCAAGTAAAACTGTAGCTTTAAGATTCCATAATAGACAAAAAGAGTGCGATAATCTTACATTGAAGGTTGGAGAATCGACAATTATAACAAACACACTTGAATGTGTTAAATTCCTTGGTATGTACCTAGATCCATGCTTAAGTTGGAAATTTCACTGTCAATCACAAATAAGTAAGTTGCATTCTACAGCATTTCTTATGAATAACTTGAGGTCTGTGTTGCGACATGATCACTTGTTGATGGTTTATCATGCCTATGTAGGCAGCAGATTGCGATATGGAGGGTGTTTTTGGGGTATGAGTACGTTGTCAGATGATATATTCGTGGCTCAGAAAAGGGTACTAAGATGTATGATAGGTTTATCTCGAAGCCAGTCTTGCAGAAATGCATTTAAAACTTTTTCTATTTTACCGTTGCCTTGTCTATTAATTTTAGAAATGTGTGTGTATGTGTTTAAAAACATAGGAAATTATAAGTCAATAAGTGATATACATAATCGAAATACGCGACAAAGAAACAATATATATGTGCCATCGAAAATACAGAATAGGAAGTAATGCACCTGATTGTTTAGGGCTAAAATGATATAATGCATTACCTGAAAATTGCAAATCTAGTCGTAATTTGAATTTGTTTGTGAAATCTGTAAAAACTTTTTTATTAGAACATGTCACGCAATGAGTAATTTTGAATTACCGCACTGCGGACAACCCCGTAGGTGGCGCTCGTGAAGTGAGCAACACCTACGGATATCGCGGGTTCTATCTGTTGAATGGGCTTTGTTCTGCGAAAGAATTGATTTGTGTTGTTTGCGAGGTTCCTATGTTGTAGTCCTGTGTCACTTGCCAAGAAAGTAAGGTTAGCGGGTGTCCGAAACAAAATAATATGCTATATTACCGGAATTTAGGCGAGATGAGAATGATTATGAATTATATGATTTGTTATCATCGAGGGTTCACACCTACTTATCTAGTAAAGATCACTACAGTTCGTTCCTGGTCTCTAATCCTTATAAAGGCTTATCATAAACATATCAACACCAAAGCCCTTACTGAAGAGCGTTTACAGCGCATTACCACTAAAACATCCAGAGTGGACTACGATACTAGAGATGGGGCCCATCTAACGCAGGGAACAACCTAAATATTGCTAACTACCAGGTAAATGAAACGCTTAAATAATTCTTATACTTAAATCTTAACTATATGTATGTTTCAGATAGTCCTGAGGGCGAGTAGTCTGATCAATAGAACTTATGGACTAATGTCATCTGGATTCCACTAGTACTACTTGGAGTCCATCCGGCTTAGAACGGTGAGTGATGGTTGGTGCAAAGCATGCACTAGGGTGCGAAGCATGAACTAGGGTGTGAGGGGTTTCATGCAAGCTGGGGGATGTATGGCATGCAATATGGTAGTAAGCAGGGTATGATGCTGGTGTAGCCTCTAGATGGCAAGCTCTGCGATGAGGTAAGAAGCCATACAGCGTATCAAGCAGAGGTAGAATTAAGTGTATGAAATAAAAAGGCCTGCAGACGATAAACATGTATAAGCCGCCAGAATATTAGTAAAAGCGTGTATAGAGAAGAATAAAGGGCATTAAGCCTGTTATAAAGCATGGTGTATAGAGGTTATATACTGACTTTGGATGTGAGGTGGCCTTAAAGAATTTCCTTTGTGTAAAGAACTCAGCAGATTTCAGAATCCCAAAATTTGGTTGCCAACAGGCTAATAACCTACAAGTTCTTACACAATTGGTTAATTTGTCCAGAAATAAATCCGCAAAATGCGTTAAACCAGCTTCCAGAAAAATTCCAATAAGGAGAAAAAAAACACCTCCTTTTTCTCAAATTGGCGGAAAATCCATCAGTGATCAGTCATAATTGACTGCTGTCAACACTGTCGAACAAGACAAATCGACAGGTGTCTGCCAAGGTAAATCCAACCTTACTTTCAACCAGGTTGAAAATGTAAACAAAACATATCATCTAAGGTATGATATAAATAAGGGGATGCCATGTAAAATATGATGTAAATCTACCATCATTAAGACCAAGACAACTTCTAATGAACTTTTCTGTTTCAGGGAATGCAGGAAGGGCTCTGCGACTACAGCGAAGATGTTCTACAGGTGTCACCGAAACATACTTATAACTTATTCCTAAGAACTATTTTATAGATGGTAACCTATTACATATGAGTTACAGATTTACAGACTACTAAATCATATTGTCCTTGTGAACGATGAAGACCCTAAATTTCATTCAGAGCTATAATATCTGGAATCATAAGGTCAGTAACCTAATATTACATACCCAATATCATTTCTAAACATACTGTAAGTGTGAACCTTCGAGAGTGTAACAAACATTGCTTTTATACTATTGAGGATTTTTTAGACCGGTGACATTTAAGTACTCCATATTACTAATTTTATTGTGTTGTTTGTTTTATTGTTTCATTGTTTATTCCACTTTATTTATGACCACTCTGATACGATTTGTGAAAATTGTCTTTTGGAGAATAAATATTATTATTATTATCTAATATTATTATTACTCGTTTTATATTTTTCGTAATCGAGAAAATTTTGAACTAATGATCATAAAATAGTAATACTGAGCATAATATTCAGTTTAATAAAGGTAACTTTATTATATGGATATTTTTCATTTAACAAGAAGTCGCATCAACCACGCAGGGTTATTAGCGACGAAGACGGTAGAATTCGTATATAGAAAATAGGTATTCATTCTGATTAAATTTTAAAAAACAGTTTCATGTCCTTGATAAATTTCAATACAGTTTTGGATTGTAGCAGAAGTACTTTTTTGATGTCGCTATATAGGTAGTTGGACATTCTCTCGTTCAAATAAAATGTGCATTCCATAAGGATGTGAGTCACTGTAACTCTCTTGTTACACGCTGGGAAGACTGGACCTTTCGTTTTTCAAATATGTATTTATGGTAGTTAGAGTGTGTCCTATTCGTAGTCGTGATATAATTATTTTTTCGCATCTATTCTCAGGAGGGCTAACTTGGTGGTGACATTCAGGAGATTCACATGTAATTTACTAGGACTGTTGTTCCATCCTTCTTGCCACTGATTTCTTACATGATCTTTTACCAATTGCTTTAGGTCTACATAGGGCGTACAAGCTGCTGTTATTTGTTTTGATGTAACTGCTAATGTTTCTGCTCTGTTCGCCTTTTCGTTGCCAGGTATGCCGGCATGTGATGGTACCCAAAGAAATTTTATATGTTTGCCCCTCTTGACCAACTGGTGTAGACTTTCTTGGATTTCCTGAGTATGCAGTTGCGAGGATACAACTGTCTTATGCCTTCCATCGATCATATCCTGCAACTTCGGAATTAGTTGTTTTTATCAAATTTAACCCACAACTTTTTCAGCCTGCTTTGTACGATATTAAATATCTAACGGACATTATTTTTCTCATTCATTTTTACTTGGGCATCGACCTCATAGCTTACATCCACATAACGGTAGGTATCTCATTCATCCAACTGACGGTATCAATGTAATACAGCTTGGCCATGTTGGGGAGCATTACTATGTATTCGTCTTTTTTTACTTCAATAAAATAACTCTCTATCTGGTTGGAATTAAAACAACTTCCCAGAGAGATCAATTAGTTTTAAAACTTCTAAGGGCTATTTGCTAATTACGAATCAACTCTAGCTTTTCAAGTAATATTTATTTTGCGACATTGGGGCGTTTCTGGATCACCAGAAATAAGGTATCTTATGCCCAACAACGATAATGAGGGTGGATCAATTTTACTTACCTGCTCTCACTGCTTGAAGAGTCAATATGGTCGAGCAGCCAATTGTAAAGCAACTGGTAATAGTTTTTCATAAAGTGTGGTGATCCGGAACGCGCTCCTGGCCATCATACGTTAGAAGAACGCACTCTCGGCTGTCACGCGACCGAAGATTGACGTTGACGTATGATAGAAAAGAAAAGCGATAAAAAATTGTTAATAGTTATAACATAAGTGTATGAGTGTAATCATTCGATGAAGTTCAGTTAAGTAATTTATTTGATTATTACTATATCGTATAATTTTCCGATATTTTGTTATTGGTAAAATCATGAGTGATTTTTCATAAAGTAAACAATTTCTTAATAGTTCATCTTTGGCACATATTTCATTCCGTTCATTCCATGACTCTAAGCTAAAGGGGTTGTTCTGTAATGGGTCTCTGTTTTTGTCACTTGGATACTCGTTGTCCTGGATTTGTTTATTCATTACGAGAGTGTTTTTTTTTAAAAACGTAACAAGCCAGTAACCAAAATTTCAACAAAGGGTATTTTGAGTGTTTTTCACGAATATTTGCAGGTACTCGTATGTTGTCTTTTAACTTTGTATTTTTAACTAATGTGGTCTGGCTACAATATTTAATATATGATTCATAATCTCTGTGATAAATCTGTCTATCAAATTAAGACGATATTATATGGCGTTGGGTCTCTGATTCACGTCTACTCTAGGTATTAGGTCCTGCGATATCGCAGGCTGGTGGTGAGCAGAGACACCTTTGTAGTGTTTAGGTGTATCTATTTCAACCCTTACTGCTTCTCTTTATTTATATACGATATTTATTTCATGGTTGTGGAAACTGTGGCAAGTTTTACAGAAAGCTCAAACATTTAGGGCGCCTAAGTGTTCTTGCAAAAAATGTCTATTATTACTCGCCCACCGCATAGCATACATCCACATAACGGTAGGTATCTCATTCATCCAACTGACGGTATCAATATAATCCAGGTTGGCCGTGTTGGGGAGCTGTAGTTCGCAACAATGCCGCCGTCATTGGAAAGCTAATAATCCCTGAGATACCTCGGCCAAAGTCCGGTCTGCGGTTTTGTCATACCCAGACACTGCTATTGCCTCTTCGAGCGTGGCGGGTTTTCATATCGGGAATGGAAATCTACGTCCGTTGATAAAATCTGCACCGTCTGGCACCGATATGCCGATAGCCCATTCTGCTGATGTTCAATTAATAATTAGACGGGAAGGTTTTTAACGGGATCTCTACTGTATCCTACAATTTACGAATTCAATTATTTCGATGCTCAGTATACGCTTTTTGCTAACTTCGTAGGATTTTAAGGACGATTGAGTTGGCCGATACTTGATGGAGATCCATATTAATACACAAAGTATTTCTGATAAATAATCACTACTTTTATTTAAAACTTGTGACTATTGCTTCGACACACAGTGTCTTTATCAAATAATGATTCTAAACTTACAGTACTACGCTATTTATACAAGATATACACTGTTAATGGGATAACTATTATGGCTAATCGTTTGTTCTCCGAAAACCATCGGAACCGTTATATCATTAAGGAGATTACCTGCGAACTTGAGCTTGAGCTAAAAATTTTAAATTGCGTCTCTTTTGTTCTATGTGTAATATTTTAAAATCTTCGTTGAAATGATGGTTTTCGAAGATCAGATGTTTGGCGTAATTTGAATTACAAGGATAGTTTACAAATGACTTTTTATGTTCGTTGATGCGGTTTTTGAAAGCTCTCCCACTTTGTCCAATATAAACTTTAGGGCAATCCACACATTCTAATTTGTAGACACCAGACTTTTCGTTTTTATTTAATTTCGTTTTATTGTTTTTGATAAAGTTGCCTAGTGTCTAATTTATTGAGTTTATGTGCAACGTTTTCTTATAGCTGTCCTGTGTATGTAAGTATGTGTTATTCGCGACTGTCGGTAATCTGAGGGTATACCAATTTAACTGCTCTACTTCACTTTACGAGTACTGTAAGTTTAGAATCATTGTTTGATAAAAACACTGTGTATCGAAACGATCCTCGCAAGTTTTAAATAAAAGTGGTGATTATTTATCAGAAATACTTTGTGGATTTTAAGGACGTTCGTTCGCTACCCTAGAATCAAATGAGTATACCAACTTTCCATGGAATTTATTCGGGACTTTAGAAAATTTCCAAAGTATAACAATAATCTTGCAATTATTCATAAGTTATTTTTATATGCAGAGTGAGTGGCAATTCGATAGATTAATTTGGGGAGGTGATAGTAGAGGTGGTAAGCTAAAAAACTGATCATATCCAGTTCCTACTAGTTTTCGAGATTATATATATATAAATTGAAATTTAGAGACCTCCACACAAAAACCCTAATAAAATAAATTTTTATCGTCGGACTTTAGAATTTTTATTCCTTAGAAAATATGCTAGCATCGACTAGAAAGTGATCCTGTATCAAACAATTGGCAAGATACGAGCAATGTCAGAATCAGCATGTGTTGAACAGTGAATTCAAGAAACGTTAAAAAAATTAATTTATCTTGAAAGGTAAAAACATGCCAAATTTTATAGTTATTCATTGGAACCATAAACTGTGATAAATGTGGTAAACACGGGCAATAAGTTTGCATTTAATTGCTAAGAGCGGAGTCCGTCTCTGCTTATGTTGTGATGAACAACCAGTGATTTGAGCTCTGACTTAATTTTCGCTAAACAGTGATACAAGTTATTATAAATTACCTACCAAGGTACCATACAACCTGTAAGATCCTGTGCCAACAAAACTGTGAGTACAATATTAGAATTATCGGATTTATTGCATGGTAGCAAGAAGAAATTCCTTAGCAACAACTGAATTTCGACAACGTACTCAGACAGCGCAGCGCACCGTAACAACGTGTGCCCCGTAGACAGGGCCGCATCGAGAGATGTTTCAACGCTCGCCCACAATAACAACCTAACTAGCGGACATGTCCACTATAGTTAACCCAACCACATCCGTAAATTCCAGCGCAACCATGGCATATTCCGCTGCACTAAATCAACACACCTACAAATTCCCAAATAAAGAGCAAGCCATTGTCTTCTCCTCCGTCGATGGACTGAAAATACAGGATTATCTTTTGAATCTGGGGCCCATAGTAAACCCTAAAAACATTTTGTTCTGTTCTAGAATATCGAACAACAGAGTTTGTGTTTACCTGTCAAGCAAACAAATAGTAGACCAATTTCTGGAGACTTCAGGTGAAATTGTAATAAACGGAGAATCTCTAAGAGCACGTAGACTAATAACACCGTCAGACAGATTAGTAATGTCGAACGTCAGCCCCACCATCCCACACAGACTGCTGAAAGACAAACTAGAACAAATTGGCCTACATTTAGTTTCGCCCATTTCATTTTTGAGAATAGGAGCTACCGTTCCAGAATATAGCCATATTCTGAGCTTCAGAAGGCAAGTATATATCTCACCTATTAGCCAAGATATTCTTCCAGAATCTATGGAAATAACGTACGAAGATCTAACATATCGCATTTTTCTGTCAGTAGATAACCATAAGTGCTTCAAATGTAAACTTACAGGGCACAATGCCTCCCAGTGTCCATCGATGCTGCCAAATCAGTCACCATCTGTAGTAAATTCAGAACCACGTAGCGCTGATAACAACGAGACATCACCAACACTCATTCAACAAGAATCAAACACTTTAAACCCTTCTCCAATGCAAGATACAATATCGTCCAACGCCAACGTCACCCAACATACACCAGACGAAATACCCCAGCAGGAACAGTCTAAAAACGATTCAGCAATCAACTCGCACACGACCAATAAACGCCGTCTCTCAATAGCAATTACACCGACCTCCGACAATGAACCTATATTAGAGAACGCAGCTAACCCTAGTTTCGCAGTACCAAACCGAAGGCCACAAAAAAACACAAAACAAATGCCGTCTCAGCTTCACACATTTCAGATGATGCTTTTTCACCAGTCAAAACATTCATCGAATCCCACACACCTCCCCTAGTCCTAAATTCCGACCAAATGAAAAATCTACTGGAAAACACGCATGGTTTGAAGGACATCATGAGTATAATCAACGATCATACATCAGATATAAAAGGACTGATTGAAATGTTACTACTCATCTATCCACACATAACGGATACAACTTTGAAAAACCGATGTACAAGATTACGTAAAAAAATAGAGAAGCATTTGGAAAATAATCCCAGCGATGTTGCCAGCGACACATCATCCATCGGCTCTACATTTTAGATCTAAAATTCAAGTCTATACTTCAGTGGAACTTAAATGGATACTTTATCCATTTAAATATGCTAAAGAAAGTCATCGCTGACCACACCCCAGATCTCATCTGTTTACAGGAGACACATTTCAATGAAGCCAAATCACACACTCCCAAACAATACCAAGGTTTTTTCAAAAATCGCAATAGCAGTACGGCTAGCGGAGGTGTCGCAATTTTTGTCAAATCTGTAGCAATCAGCGTTGAGATGGATGCAAAGGTTAATTTATGCAATATATACATCCCTCCAAAGTATCACCTAGAGGAAGGGGAACTCGAAAATCTAATCCAACAAATTCCACCTCCAAGACTTATATTAGGTGACTTCAACGCACACAACTACATTTGGGGATCACACAAAAATGATACTAGAGGCAAGTTAGTGAAGAGGGCAATAGATAATTCTAACATGATTTTATTAAACAATGGAAGCGACACCAGGTATGACTCAGGATCGGGCCGTTTCTCTGCTATTGACCTAAGTCTATGCTCTCCTAACCTAGTAACACAGCTGCAATGGAGTGTTGCTGATGACTTGTATGGAAGCGACCATTTCCCATTATTATTGAAAGACAATAATGAAGATAATATCGGCACACAACCTCGTGCCAAATGGAATATCAAAAGGGCAGACTGGAATAGTTTCTCCTGCTATATCGAAGACAATATGGCTGACTTACAAGTATCCGATGACGTCAATACTACCATAACTTTATTTAATAACATACCGAAGGAAGCTGCAAACCAATTCATTGGCAAAACAAAAATACTGAAAAATAAAAAACCAGTACCCTGGTGGAACGAAGAATGCAAACATGCAATGAAGGAAAGCAAACAAGCTTTAAATAAAGTAAAAAGACACAGAACAACAGAAAACATCACAGAATTCAAACATAAACGTGCCCAAACACGACTAACAATAAAGAAAGCACAAAAAGCATCTTGGGAAAGCTTTGTATCTAGCATCAACAGTTCTACATCATACTCTTCGGTTTGGAAGAAAATAAAAAGCATATCTGGAGCAAATACATACAGCTCTATCAGAATGCTGAAGGAAGGACCAAAAACATATGTGAAAAACGAGGAAATAGTCGATGTTCTATCAAAGACATACTACAAAAACTCCAGCAATGATAACTATGGCTCCAAGTTTCTGAAGTCCAAAACTACGAGAGAAAAAATAGCAATACCAATTGAAAGTAATACAGATGCAATAAACAATCCCATCACTGAATCTGAATTGACAGAAGCACTACATGAGTTAAAAAATGTCTCACCAGGCCCTGACGACATACCTTCCATTTTTCTGAAAAACCTGCCTCCCATTGCCAAAAAACATCTCTTGGACATCTATAACCTCATATGGATGGAACAAAAATTTCCAGATCTATGGAGACATGCTATTATGATACCGATACTCAAAGCAAACACATCCACTCTGCTGCCAGAATCTTACAGACCAATCTCTCTTACGTGTGCAGAATGCAAGCTGCTGGAGAAAATCATTAATCGCAGATTATTGTGGTCCTTGGAAAAGAATAACCAACTAGCATGCGAACAGGCCGGATTCAGACCTAACAGATCCACCTTAGATAGCATAGTCAACCTGGAATCTTACATAAATGATGCATTTGCTAGCCAACAACACTGTGTGGCGATCTACTTTGATATTAAAAAAGCATTCGACTCTGTCTGGAAATACAACATAATCCAGAAGTTACATAATTGGGGATACAATGGCAATTTACTCGCTTTCGTTAAAAACTTTCTCGAAAACAGGAGTTTCCAAGTTCGACCAAACGGGACATTATCTAAAGTTAAAGAGCAGATTAACGGAGTACCTCAAGGATCAATTATCAGCCCAACTCTATTCCTCATCGCAATCAACGATGTCCTAGAAGATATTATAAAACCCTCACAAGCACGATTGTATGCTGATGATATGATTCTATATATCAAAGGCAAAAACTTAACAACCAGTAAGTATATCACTGCTACAGTCACAGCTGAACAAACTGGAACGCTGGTCTGACCAGTATGGATTTACCTTCTCTCCAGACAAAACTCAATATATCGTATTCTCTAAGAAACCAGTTGAGAACAGTGTCACCTTACGTTTATCTAATATAGCCTTGAAAAAATATAGTGAGATTAAATTCCTTGGGGTCATATTTGACGAAAAACTAACGTGGAAAAACCACATATCATATCTTATCAAATCATGTCAATCAGGAATGAACATGCTAAGATACCTTGCCAATAGACACTGGGGAGCAGACGGGAAAACATTACTCAATATCTACCGCTCATTGATTAGATCGAAACTAGATTATGGGTGCGTAGCATACGCCTCCGCAAAAACAGCAGCCTTGAAACCATTAGATATTCTTCATAACACCGCCTTACGTCTAATATTAGGCGCATTTAGAACAACTCCTATCGATAGCCTGTGCTGCGAGTCAGGAGAAGCTCCTCTGTGGAAACGTAGAGAAATTCTCAGCCTGCAATATGCTACAAAAGTTATTTCTAACCCTACTATACCAGGACGCAATCACTTACTACAAGCAAACGCCGCAAGAAATTTACATAATACAACCTTCTATCAAAGAGTACACTCGTATTTAGAAAATATAGATATACCTGGTCTACCATCCATACTCACCCATAAGAGTATAATCCCTCCATGGACTACCCACCTCCCCAAGGTAATAACCGAACTAACGAAGTTCACCAAAAATGAAACTCCCAACGCTTTAATTATGCAAACATTCTCAGAAATACTAAATCAACACAGCAGTTACAACAGAATATTTACTGACGCATCGAAACTGAATTCCAGTATAGGGACAGCTGTACTGACACCAGACACAATCATAAAACGTAAGCTGCCACCATCCGCTACAGTACTCACAGGGGAACTGTATGCCATATTGGAGGCTCTTAGATATATTAAAGAAGATCACAAAGAAAACTGGATAATCATATCCGATTCACTCAATGCACTTACATACCTATCATCGCTGTATGTAAAAAACCCGTTGGCAAACAGGATAAAGCAGGAACTACACCAGATGCTGACATTCAAGAAACTGATATTTTTATGGGTACCATTCCACATAGGGATACCCGGAAATGAAAGAGCAGATTGTTACGCAAAAGAAGCTACACACATGGAAGTAGAACAGACTATCGATATACCAGCCACCGACGTGTATGCATTCATCAAACAAAAAACGATGGATAAGTGGAACAACCATTGGAAACAAAAACGTTCAAAACTACTTGAAGTGAAGCAAGAACTGGAACCATGGCACACCGTGACCAACAACAGAAGAAACCAAGTGATCATCACACGCCTTCGGCTTGGACACACGAAAGCCACCCACGGACATCTCCTAGCTCAAGAACCAGCACCCTCCTGTGAAATCTGCAATGTCGCCCTAACAGTGAAGCACATCCTCGTTGAATGCCCTATGCTAGAGACTTACAGAATTAATTGTAATATTAAAAACACCATATTAGATATATTAGGTCCATTATGTAATGTTAAAGATTTGATTAAGTTTCTTAAAATATCTGGCTATGTAAACAAATTGTAACCAACCAACTCCGCTGCTAATAACCCACTAGGTTGATGCAGCTAAATAAAAAAAAAAATTGCTAAGAGCTTAATGGATATACGAGAGTACAAAGTTTCAATATATCGTTTGCCAAATACTAGTAATAGGGCTCCTTATTTTTGTTATGGGTACCTAAATAATGTGCCTACTACATCATGATTAGTCATGAAAAGTGATCGGATAACCAAAACTTCGATATAGGGTCTCAAAATTGTATGATTTTTAAAGAAAACATCAATTTGTATTTTAAAATGGATTCATTTTGAAAAGTTGCTAGGTAATCAAGCAGAGCATGCAAGCTACGTTATAAATTATCTCGTATCGGTAGATTTTAGTTATATATTGCCTCGTCAGTCCAGAGAATTATACTTAAAAAAGTCCACATGAAGCATAAGTCGACAAAAATCCATTCTTCTGACAGGTTCGCCTTCCTGTAAAACGTGTGCTGGCATGTAATGGTACGGATACAGACCAGTTGTGTGCGCAGTGAACCACACCTTCCATTGCGAATTACCGAATTAGGATTAGTGTCAAAAAATCTTGGAGCCTTTTTGCCATATTTCTCGTATCGAGCTACCCACGCTTTTTCTCACTATAATACTAGCATTTTTCATCTTTTAATGCTATAAAAGCCAGTTTTTCAGATTTTATGAACTATATTTATTTTTCAGGATAATAAGACAATCTTAGTAAATTATTATTGTCACCAGCTCATAACAAGTGTACAAAGTTTGAATTAAACCTGCTCGTTTAAATCGTTACCGTGCCCTTACGAAGATTGTCGATATTAGCGGTAAAACTCCTTTTCTCGTCATTTAAAAAATATCCTACATCATAACGTAGATTTTTAACTTCACCTTCACCATCATATCGCATCTTCACACAAGGTTCTCCCTTAAATTATTCAATTCTGACGATTATGACCGGGATCATAAGAAAAACTTATTGAGTTATTATATTGTCCACGATTCTTAATAGGTGTGCAAAGTTTAAAATGAATCTATTCGTTTAAAGTGGGTCAAAATTGAGAGAGTCGGTTACAAACAAAAACACAAGCTTACAAGTGAAGCTAATAAAAAGAAGAGTGCGGAACTGGTTGAATAAGCAACCATCTTGATATTTTGAAGATTTTATGTTTGCGCCAAAATATTGAGATTGCGAGGAGAAATACTGCATGTTAATAGAAGGAAATGCAATATTTTGGGGTGTGTGGGTTGTTTTCTGGGAGATTGGCGGACATGGACAGTTCAAAAGTTTGTAGGTAGGGAGGGCGGTGTGGTTGGCAGTCCAAATATTGGGTGCTGTCCATTTTATGTCTTCAGATTCAAGGACTCTTCAACCTAGTATGGTCTGCGATATAGTGATACCCAAGGGCTTCATAGCGACATAGAATGTCTGCCGAGGACTCTTCCTCATTGTCACAGCGTGCACACGTTGGGTCGATTGCCACCCCCATCGCATACAAGTGCCGTCTGAAGGTGTAACGCCCAGACAGAAGGCCCACACGTAACCTTAGTCGGCTTCTGTCCAGAGAGAGACAGAACCGCCCCACCTTGGCTAGAGGTCCTAAAATAAGTTCTCTAGCTTCCTTTCCATTCCTCTCAATATCATAAGACGTTGATTTTGCAAACTCTGTTTTCTTTCTAATGGTACCTAGTGCCAGCTCCACAGACGGCTCAGGACTCGAAAAATTATTCTTCGACCATCGCCTTCGCCTTGCGAGCGCGTCCGCCATTTCATTACCGCAAGCTCCAGCATGTCTCGGCACTCACGTATGTCACACCTGATGTCTTACCGAAATGTCATCCAAGAGCCTTCCACATTGAAGAACGAGCCTTGATGTAAACCTACACTCAATGCTTTTAGTGCTACCTGGCTGTCAGAGGAGATAGTGATTCGCCTTCTAGGTCCCCTGCCTGATATACACATTCTTCTTTAGTGGTTGATGGGACGGTCACATATATTTCCATTACTTTCAACATAGAGTTCAACGACACATTTATTTCCAATCTTTTCACGTATGCTTGTATAAAGCCCGACACAATCTTTGTAAGAAATATTGAATTTAAGTCGGAAAATACGGTACACAGCAAGGGAACATAAACTGATTTCCAAAATACACTCTTTACATTCAGCGGCCTCCCCTTAGAAAAATCTTTCTGTCGAGATGTGGGAAACTTTGAGGAATTGAATTGAAACAAGGCGCCTACCCAGTCTACTTTGATCCTTCAGTGTAATCGAGTGAGCCTGGACAGCACTAACAGTCGACAGTCGCTACTCCTTATTCCGATTGAATTTGTCACTTTCGTATGCGTCTTGACGTCTCCCTTTTAACCTTAATTTTTAGGTATCGGAGATATTTCTCTTTTAACTCGGAATATACAGGGTGGGCCAATAGTGCGTGGACGGAGGATTGAGGGCTTACTGAAAAATATTTAAAAAATCTGTCACTTGATCATGGTAGGGACCCTTGAGGGCTATAACGTAAAAATATTTTCACTTAAATTTTGACGTTTATACAGGGTGATTCATATCAAAGTTACATTTTTTTGAATGGAACCCCCTATGTATTATTGCATATTTGGATTCCTTGGTCAATTCTAGTGTGACCTTATGTATCACACATGGAACTTTAAATGAACCGTTTAGACGCAAATCACCATTTTTAGTATAAGTAGGTATCAGAAAAAAATTGAATATCGCAGCGATTATAAAACTTAGAAGGCCGTGACTTTGCGGTACGACTAAGCATGAAATGCGTCATCTTAGGTCAGAGGAATACATTTGAATTCTTTTTGCACTTGGAGAAATCAGTAGATTAATTAAGGAAACTTCAATCACAGATAACCCAAGAAGCATTTATCCGACTTCCACCTAAATGTAGCCCTAAAGCGACGTCCAGTTAAGTGCAAATAGAGGTCGTAACTTGTTGAGGCGACGAACGACGTCGCTGTTATATCAAAATCGACGTTGCTTGATGTTAGTCGGTATATACGACGAACCGCCGACGTCAAAAGCCGCTACGTAGCTTTCTGCTGATTTGCCGATGTCGTATGCACGTTAGTTTATCCGACCTAAACTGACGTTTCGTTTCATTGACCTAATTTACGTTGCGGATTAATAAGTCACTACCAACGTCAGCCAAATCGACTACGAGCTGTGAATCCTATACCTTACCGTTTGCAAACCTAACCTATAAATTGGTTAGCGGATTGGCGACGTCGGGTAACGCAACCTAACGGTTATGAATCGTGTGCATCTACGACCACACATAACCTACCAAAAGTGTTTTCGCTCTAGAGTTGAGTTTGTTTTAAGTGATACTAATATATTCAGACCACGCCTAACACTAGCAGGAATTATCATTTAGATATATTCTCACTATATGTAGAATTAAAACATATATAATAAACCAGTGCAAGGCTTTAGATTTCCACCAAAAAAGCACCACAGACAACGTCGGATTCAATCCCGTACCCAAGACGTCGCCCGAACGTTGTCACATTTGTCATATGGAGATAACATTACAAATTTACCCACTGCGCAAGACGTTGGAATTTGATACGTCCGTCGGCCGTCGTATCTGGTACTTTGGTCGCCCCTTACGACCAAATTTGGAGACCCGGTCCGAATTGGTTCATTTTTCGTTCATGTTACGTAAAACAGTATATTCTGCCATCTTTAACAGCTTTTCAGATGACGGCCGTTGTAAAAACATTATCAAATTTTCGATTTTGCCTGAATATAAAGACTTCTGAGTGAAGAAATTAGTAATATGTAATTAAAGAACAATAACAGAGCATATCTAAATCAAAAGCAATTATATATCAAAAACAAATTTTTGGTTTCACTTAACACTAGTAAATAATTTATAATAACGTTTTCTTTTGAAATATTGGTAGTGAGTCATTTTTTTCGGGGTATCTCACCTACATTTCTCAGTAAACTAGCTTTCGTTGATAAATTTATATTCGTCTTTCGTGCTTCGGAGTGCATGTGGTTGTATAATGTCTGTATTATAATATAGAGCATCATCCATTTTGTTCAACGTAGAATATAAGGCAAAAGACATTGACTATTATTATGTATAACTTAGGTCAATCGGTGTAGAAAAACGAACCACAGAATAACGTCCGTATGTAGCAACTAAATTTAGGTGTAGAATACCCAACGTATAGACGACGTAGGCAACATTCCCTATCAAGTCGTATCCCGACGTCGTAGCGACCCAAATCTGTATTCCCCATTTAGGTACAAATACAGGTCGCCATGACGTCGAAATGACGTCGGGTCCAACGTTGAGTCTGCCTAATGCGACGTATGCGCAACGTAATGACAACGTTGTAATGCTACTTGGGAACTTGATTTTTTCAAATAGGAATGCCTATTTTGGTTTAAAGAATCAATTGTAAAATTTGATTACCTTTCTAACGATATAGCATTCTCGATATCAATCTTTTTTAGTTTTCATTTTATTTCAAATTTTCAGTCAAATCGGTGTTTTTCAATTTTGCTGCATGCAAGCAACCTAGCAGGCCATGAAAAATAAACAGAAGCTCGTTAATATGGAAGAAACCAACTAACTTAGTAGAAAGATGCAAACTAACCAGAGCAACGAGACAAGATTATGAAAATTCCTTACAACATATTAGCTCTAACCAGAAACAATAGCGGTAACAAGAACGCTCATTTTTCACAGCCTACTAGCTATTAGCCAATTTCCAAAGTCAGGAAAAAAATATTTAATCAAAGGAAAACTACTACTGATTGTTGCTGGCAGTAGAATATCTACGTCTCTTGAATAAATTTTCACATTTAATGCTATAAAAAAGTAGCCATTTCCGTAAGTCAAAAGTAATGATACCTCTGACTGGAACCCTTCAAATTCTTCAGTAGGTACTTCTACTTGTTAGTAAGCACGCGGAAAGTGAAACTTGATTTGCAGTCTGTTTGAAGTGTAAAATATAATTTAGTTCGCAGAAAACTACATGAAAAAAACACAATTACAACATAGCGTAATTAAAAAATTCTAGCATTATTTCAATAGATGTTCAGAATGCTCCAGTTGGAGATATCTTCACTTTTGACTTAATTGAACGGAAATGACTAATTTTTTTATCCCATTAAATGTGAAAGATCATTCTAAAGATGTTAGACTGTAAGCAAAAATCGCTGGTAGTTTTCCTTTTGTTTCAAAATGTTTAATCATTTTGGAAGGTTGTCAAGCTCTTGTAGACATCAATAGCTAGTATGCTGTGAAAAACAAACACTTCTGCCATACCCCAGCTACTCATTGGCATTAGATATCTTGCGGCTGTTGTATCCGGTTAGAGGTAATATGTTGTAAGGAATTTGCATAATCTTGCCTCGTTGCTCTAGTTAGTTGGTTTCTTCCATATTAACGAGCTTTTGTTTATTTTTCATGGCCTGCTGGGTTGCTTGCACGCAGGAAAATTGAAACACGCCGATTTGACAGAAAATTTGAAATAAAATGAAAACCAAAAAAGATTGATATCGAGAATGCTATATCGTTAGAAAGGTAATTAAATTTTACATTTGATTTTTTAAACCAAAATAGGCATTCCCATTTGAAAAAATCAAGTTATCTATGATTGAAGTTTCCTTAATTAATGTATTGATTTCTCCAAGTGCAAAAAGAATTCAAATTTAGCCCTCGGACCTAAGGTGACGCATTCCATGCTTAGTTGTACCGCAAAGTCACGGCCTTCTAAGTTTTATAATCGCTGCGATATTCAACTTTTTTCTGATACCTACTTATACCAAAAATGGTGATTTGCGCCTAAACGGTTCGTCTAAAGTTCCATGTGTGATACATAAAGTCACACTAGAATTAACCAAGGAATCCAAATATGCAATAATGTATAGGGGGTTCCATTAAAAAAATGTAAGTTTGATATGAATCACCCTGTATGAACGTCAAAATTTGAGTGAAAATATTTTTACATTATAGCCCTTAAGGGTCCCTACCATGATCAAGTGACAGATTTTTGAAATATATTTTAGCAAGCCCACAATCCTCCGTCCACGCACTATTGGCCCACCCTGTATAGAGCGACGTGCTATTAAGTGTGGTTTTCAATGAAGGAAAAGAGGTTAATGTGCTACTAAATACAGAGTCAATTGCAAGACCCTGTATATTTTCTAGTGTTTATTATATCCAAATCTGTTTATGTCTGTACATCTTTACAAGTGGATAGACATAGAATAGTTTCATATGCAGACCTTTAAGAAATTGGGCAAACGTTTCTGCTGTTTGTTTATATTAGCAAAGGGCTGAGAAGGCTCTTCACGGATGAGTATGCCAGATAGGCGATGCTGAAACCTTAACTGGGAAACAATGTGGTTGATTTATGTTATGGTCACACTTGCACTATCGAGACCGCGTCAAATAAGGCGTCTTTAACATTTTTACAGTCAGTTCGGTTTTGATCCCTTTAGAAACAGTGTGTGGGTTTTGTGTAGTGTCGAAGTACAAGAAAGGGTGAGTTTTGTCACGAGCTATACTTGTTACTGCGTACGTGGTATTATTATCATTTTCACTGTTAATGATATTTGAGATAACCTGGTTTGAGAAATAATTTAAAAATGATTATTGACTGTTGCAAGTTGCAATTATTATTGATTGTTGCGTTGTCAGCCTGAGGTTTATTGGCATGTTTTGTGTTTCTTGTGGCTATACCTCGAGCCGGTCCGGGACCATTGCACAGCTTATAGGGTATTACGCAAGGCTCAATGTCGTGGGGGGACACCTCGCGTTTTGGTGTCCATTGCACTCCTCAGCATTGGAGCGTTTACTGCCAAGTGGTCTAGACCAGAGAAATAGAGAAAAGGAGATTGTTGTCAATCTCGGTAGCGTTGTCGCTACTGTATTGAGTGAGTACTGTATTACTCATTGCACAACTCGATACGTTTGTTCATTCAGGCACCATTGGCAGTACAGTGCTCGGAACGAAAAGCCTTGCACATACTTCCATGGTCAGTGCGTTGTCGTCACTGGGACAACATAACAATCTAGCAAGAATATTCTGGTTAGTTACTGGCATAATGATCATTGACAATTCTTGATGTGCTTGCTTTGTCAGGTTTGTAGAGGAAGTGACTTTATTTTAATTTCAGGTGCGCTACAGAACATCCTGACATGAGATTCGCCCAATGCCCATGTGCCCATAAAAGGTTTTGTTATTTTACGATTGTTTTACCCATTCTATTAATTTTTTATATATTGTTAGTACAGTTAATTACCTCATATTAAATTTGGCCATATTACATCCATGATATTTTATTAATTATGTGTTATTATGGCACGATATCCATTTGAGTTTGTCACCGATGCCTTACACAATTGGTTAAAGAAATTGTCTCTGGGTACGATGATATTTTGATATGTCCAAAATCATACTTTTTCTTGCCAAAAAATCGATTTATTCTCCTATATGAACCCCGTTTAGCCTAATCCATTTAGTACAAAGCAACTTTAATCGTTTTTTCTAAATAATACAATTTTTCAAGTAATTTTGAAATATACATCCCCATCCAGCCAAACACAGTCAGAGAGCAAGAGTTACCTCAGGATTACCAAACTAGACTGGTTTGGTGCATGGGAATGTGCCGAGGCAATAATTTTAATTTTGTTTGACACTATTTACAAACACTAGCTAACTGAGTATTTCTGGCAACTGTGAATACTATAAAAAAATCTATCCGTCATCTAAGGTAAGATTGTAGAGCAGACACAATTTCATAAATCAATGTGGTGTCATATATTTAAAATTTAAAGAAAAAAATGAATGCAAAACAAAATTTTATACAAAATTTCATACGTTAAATTGACTAAGGGCCCGTATCTCAATGTCCAGTTAAATATTTATGTGGAAGTTAAGGCGTAACTGTTAGATAAATTGTTTAAACAACTGAAGGTTAGATTCACGTAAATCTTATTTGACAGTTGTATCCATAGAAACGCTAACTGGCAGCTACCTATGTAACCCTTTTAACACACTTTGGACATTGAGTAACCCGCCATTAATGATTTACACAAAAGTACTATGATTTGATACACAATGTTTGATATAAAGGAGAAACTGCTTAATAGCTTTTAAAAAAATGTCTTGTTATTTAAACAAAGTTAAAGCTGAAATAGTTTAAAAGATGAACCTACCTATCTAGTTTTGGGGACATCCAACCCCCAATCAGCGACCTGCCGTGATTCTAGGCACTCCACATAGCTCGTACCTCATGGCTCATGACCAGAGGTTCCCTATTGTTTCCAATGAACAACATTATTTTTGCGTTTCCAATTTTAGAATTGAATCTTCCCTCCACCACGATGAGGTTGAAACACTGAATCTCTCACCATGAGCCATGAGGGACGAATTATATGGAGTGCCTGGAGGTAACTCTTGCTGTCCGACTGTGTTTATCTAGATGGGGATGGAACCTTCAAAGTTACGGACGTTATACTATTTTCGGCGCCCCACGTTGGGCGCCAGATGGGATTAGGACCTGGAGAATACGGAGGTGAGGTGGCAGTTCATAGTCCAAGTCTTGTGCATTGTCCTAATGTAACAATACCCTCTTCTTTGATAAATGTCGTCGTTTTACTTCCCACACCTATAGGGCGGAGTATTGTCATCGCGAAAATTTTCGATTTTGAGATAATATGCTTGGGAGCACTCTGATATCTACATAACGTAAATCCACATCACTCATTTCCATCGGTCTGTCTGTCTGGTTGTCTACCTGTTGGAGTTTTCCTAGCCTCGTAATCTCAGTAACGGCTGCATGGATTGTGGTGCAATTTGGGTGGCAAAATTCTGTGGGTCGTAGTAATAATTTGGAAATCGGTGAATGGATGGCAGAGTAGTTACCAAAAAACGAAAAATTTCAGATATTCCTCAAACTTCGTTGTTAGACATTTTAGGGTTTCCTGATTATTGTCTACTTCTTTTTCAGTGGGAGTGAAACTGGGGCGTCTTTAAAACTGAAAAATTTGTTGTATTTGTAATAGGCTTTATGCTGACCGGTGTAAAAAGACCTAGCGGCACAATACACTTTTCTTAGGTCCATCCGAACATGAACATTGTCTTGCCTATTAAAAAAACCAAGGGATTTAGAATTTTTTGATATATACATACGAGTGCTTTAGTTCGTTCTGTATTGTGTACTCTGGAAAATATTAAATTGACCTTAATGAGACTCTAACACAATATCATTGCTGTGGCAAGGATGGAAAAGCCGTAATATTTTTAGAAATAGTGTCCGAGGCGGCGCAGATATAATCAAAAAACTTTATTTGGAAGCTGCTGATCGTTTTCCACGTTTTATTTCCCACACCGATAGAGAACAGCGGGCTATTGTGATCGCTAAAATTTTCTGTTTTCAGAAAATATGCTTTTCGGGCGTTTTATGATATTTACATAACGAAAATGCACGTCACTTACTTCCGTGAGTCTGTCTGTCTATTTTTGGGGTTTTTATAGCCGCGTAATTTCAGTAACCACTGCTTGAATTGTGATGAAACTTGGGTATGTGTGGGGTTGTAGTGAATAAGCCTTCTTCATAGTTTAACATGATGATGCTTTGAAAATAAAAGGTGAAAGCGCAACAAAACTCACATTTTCATTGTAAAACTTAAATTCACATAATCACTGATCAATCAGTAAGTCAAAAGGCATGTTTAAAATTGAACTTTATCTGTTTTGTTAAGCAAAAACTCTCCGTGACGTTCCGAGCATAAAGCAAATCTCATATATGAGCGAGTGAAGCGTGTCCAAATAATGAAGCTGACTGAAAAGGGACCGTGCAACCCTTTAATAACATGACGCAACTCCAATACAAACTTCATCATGCTCCGCATACCCCTAGGGGTGCCGCGAGAGCCGGTACCTCGTGCCCTACAAATTTTTCCCGTCCTCTTGACCGTGATTTACTTTACGGCATTTGCGCACCGCATCTATATGTGTATACATAGGGCGCACGGAAGGGTTGAAGGGCGGAGAAGCAGCCCGAGGTGCATCTGCTACAAGTACCTTCCGGTCTCGCTCGTTACTACAGTTAATCTCGAACGGCTGGACTTACAACATCTATTCCTGTTGTAGTTTTGATTAGTACAGGACTGTACTGGATACTTAATATTTGGCACAAGTACAAGACAAGTTATGATAATGAACACAACCACTTCCAAGGAAGTACTCCGGCCACCACCATAATCGTAAACTCGAGAATGGTAGAGGTCAAATTTCAACATCCTGATATATAAAGCATCCTCCAAAAACTAAACCCGAAGAAAGCTACTGACCAACTCCAGCCCTCTTCCTTAAATGCTGTGCCGCTGAGCTTGCACATATTCTTTGCAAGCTCTTCAAACTATCGTATCAGCCAGGCGTGTTTCCCATTGCATGGAAGATTGGCTGCGTACAAACCATTCCTAATAAGGGCAAAAAACCGATCCCACCAACTATAGACCTGTGGCTCTTATCAGCATCATGTCTAAGGTTACAGAGACTGTCATTAACTTGGTCCTTTTGGAAAAAGCATCATCAAACCCATTTCACTTATGATATGTGATACAGCTAAAATGCGTTTTTTGATATATTAACCAAAAACTGCAATATATTTTTCAAAAAAATCAAATGCAAGGATGACAGGAATCTAGAGAAGTGATACCTGAATAGGCTAGCAAGAAGTCGATATCTTATGCCTAACGTGAAATATCAAAGAAAGAATATTGTGACGTATCCTGGGGGTGACGTCTTGTTTATATATTTATATAGCTAAGTCAGACACAAGACTGTGGGTATCTTGTTGTTGATTTGAGTAATATTTAAAACCCGATAATAATTCTGAAGCTAGGGAGGGCGCCAGCCGAAATAATCGACAGGAAAGGTGAAACAGACAAGTTGGTTACTAAGTACTAAAAAATATAATTTTTGCTAAGTACTAAAAAAATATAATTAGGTATCAGGTTTCCAAAAGGCAAATTAACTAGTTACTATGATGGCTATCAATCACTAACGACTAAGTGACCCGCATCAACAGTACTGTTAAGTCGGTTTACATGGACGTAGATAATATTAACATATTTTAAATTGTAACGAGTAAAATGAGGAATTAAATTTTGAAAATTATTAAACACTAGACTAGCCAAAAAAACTTCAATGGCCAGGAAGGGGATCGGTTTAGTCTTCAAAGGTGTCCATAACGTCCAACTCGACGTCAACGATAAAAGGATGACTTCATAGAAGACTTTCGTTGAACAAAAAAAGTATAAAGGGTGAATACGACCTTCAAATGCACACGCCGGCTCTGCTGGTTGGCTTAGGTTCTCATCCCCTAGGTGATAACTGACACCTCCAAATTAACGGGACTCAGACGAAACTGTCCTTGGACTACACAGTCGAGCAAGTTCGCAAGCACACAAGGCCGCGGCTCGCACTGTGATCAAAATCAAATCGTGCAAATTTGGAAACAACTAAATTTTTGCCCTTTTAGATACCGAACCTCAAAATTAACCCTTTTGGTTAAACTCAAAAATTATCGAACTCAAATAGTCTATGTCAAGCTATACCCTCCAACCGACACACTTCCTCCTCTTTGCTCTTCTCCTTCCTTCCTCTCTTTTTCTTCCCTTACTTCTCCATGACTTTGTCTGGTCTCTGGGTAACCAGACCTGATAGACCGATCGACCGACACGACTGCAACCAAGAGCATAGGTCCTCCGGACCGCTCTGACTAACAATGACGAATAGTACGAAGCTGTCCTGAGATCGAGGTCTATATACTGTCTGGAACATGGATGGCTGAAGACCTCAATCGGGCTTCGAACCTAACTTTTGGACTCAATTACTGCACGAACACGTGCCTTGTGCCGGTGTAAAAAGAACCCTACAATTTGAATTTCTTGAGAAATTGTAGGAACGAATGAATAATTGATTTGAGATGAAATACATTCTTTATAATAGATTACCTTAGGTGTTATGAGGCTTCACACACACACACACACCATCACACACACACAAAATTACGCCTGACGACAAATCTTACATTTCCGCCATCTCCTAAATTCCTCACTTTTTTGTCCTCTAACGTTTTTTTTGTTAAATACTAATACCGGAGGTCCCAAAATCGAAGAAAATATATAGATATCGAACCGTTACAATATGTACTGTATATATTTATCATAAAGGCGCTATTACAATGGCATTTAGTTTTACTTATTACTGTCTCTTCAGGACAAAATTTCATAATTTAATAATTCTTAAAAATAATAATAAAAAGTATTCTCAGTTCAATAAATTACAGGTTAGAATAAAGACATCGACATACAGTCTTCACTAACCTATTGAGGTATAATTTGGCAAGATTTTTATTGAAAAAAGTCGCACCATTGCATCTGCTTTTTAGACAATTTTACAGTTTTCGGATATCATATCAAAAAACTCGTTCTAGCTGTGAAACTAGAGATTACACATATCATAGGTGAAACGGTGTTAATGGAATAATGAATGATTTTTCCAGGAAGATCAAGTCTGTGAAATCCGTTCAGTCGTTTAGGTGATATAGCTGTTCATTAAAAAACATTGAATCACCCCCACCCCTTCATCTTAATAGATACCTACATCAAAAAGACTTGAAAAGAAATTACTTCAGTAAATCCTAGCTTTAAAAGGCTCATATTTTTTGGTAAGATTAACAAGGTGAATTTCGGTGAAAAATCACTTTAAATGCTCAAGATGGCTATCTTGAGAATCTGAAGATATTTTTCAGTCTTCCTTTAGCCACTTTATTTATATTTTTTTCTCGCCGTAGGTTTCTATGGCGAATAGTTTCTTTCTTCTATAAATTCTTATCTGACCACACCGTAAAAGGAAGTCACATGATAAAAAACATCAAATAACCTCAAACCCAACTTCTCAATTTAAAAAAGTTTTCTGTCTGGGATATAGGTTGAATTCTGGCCAATTTGGTAGCTTCTGCACCTAAACGATTCCTCAGCTTACTCTGCGGCACGCTAAATATTGAGAACGATAATGAAGTAAAATTGATACGATTGAAATTAAATAATTTAAAATTTTTGTTTTGCTACACCTTATCATGCGAAATTTATTTAGATTAATAGGGGTCTAATCCTGACCTGATCCCCTCTCGAAGCTATTTGAGTGGACACCGGCAGCGGTAGCGACTTCTGATAAGACTTCGATGCAAATTGTAAAACAGCCCAAGGCATTAACAGGCCCTATGTCCCTATGCGGCGGGCAAATTAGGTGATGAAAATCGCGTTACTGCTAACGAACTTCCAGTTGGCTTGTCCCAGAAGTTTCCTTCACCCAGTATTATACATTTGTGACTAAGATGGAACAAACTCAGAATGGTAATGGTCACAGGCATTGAGCATAATCGCTTACACTATAACGACAAGTTCTGAGTGGTCAGTAATATAAGTAGAGACGAATATTTTGATATCTTCTTCTAATTGAGGTAATCAAATTGACACTTAACCAGTTTAACCATGTGACGCTGTCTCAAGTTTCTCGAAACTGGACAGGTGGTATCAGCTCATGAGGATGCCGATCACTCATGATGTTGATGAAACGTCAAGCAGCGAAGCGCGCCGACGCCAAGGCGGCGGAGCGTGTCGACGCCGGCCGAACAACCCAAGAACCAACAGTTCATCGGATCATGGCCGCGAAAGTCTTACACAATAAATTAGTCGCCTCTATGAGGAGGAGGTCACTTTTCTATGCCGATAATTGGAACACCTGCGAAAGAAGAAAGCTCTTTCTTTAGCTTCTTTCTCTAGCTTTCCTCTCAAGATGTAGCGACGAAAGGGTTATGCCTAAGTTCATACATGTGAGACCCAACATAAAATTTGACCAAACCAGACGAATCTTTGGACGTACAGAAAAAGCACTACTCAGGGAAAGGATTCAAAACACCCGATCGTCTTCGGACGTGTTTGATATGAAGTTGCTGAAGTTTCACTATGAACTAAGCGCAAGGCTACACAACACCGTCTGGGATAAAATACACTCCAACATATTCAGAGTCATAGAAAATGAGCGAGAAAGCCATACAAATACGCAGAAGAAGAAGTTTCAAAGACTTACCAAGACAGTGGTACGACACCAGTACTAGACACAAACAGGACCGAGGTGGACATCAGTAATAATTATCAACTGCCTTCGTATGAAATTAGTGTTTTAGATGTTCAGTAATATGAGTAGAGACGAATATTTTGATATCTACTTCTAATTGAGGCAAATAAATTGATACTCGACCAGTCAACCCTGTGACGCATTCTCAGTTTCTCGGAACACACCGAGCAGGTAATATCAACTTCTGGGGATGCCGACCACTCGTGTTGACGACACATCAAGCTACGAAGCGCGTCCACGCCGGACGAACAACCCAAAAGCCAACAGTTCATCGGATCATGGCCGCGAAAGTCTTACATCCGCCATCTACGGGGAGGAGATCACTAAACTTCTTTATAGCTTCTCCAGCTTTCCTATCAAGATGTAGGAATGAACGAGTTCTGCCTAAGTTCTTACACGTGAGACTCACCATGAAATCTAACCAAGCTTGGCGAATCTTCGCACAGACAGAAAAAGCACTACTCATAACACCACATCGTTTTTGGACATGATCGATAAGACGTTGTTGAAGATTCACTACAAACTAAGCGCAAGGCTACACAACACCAACTGGGAGAAAATAGACTCCATCATATTTTAGAGTCGTGGAAAATAAGTGAAAAAGACATACAAATACACAGAAGAAGAAGTTTCAATGGCCTACCAACAACAGTAGTACAACACCAGGACTAAACACAAACAGGGCTGTGGTGGTGGATGAAATTAGAATTTTGTCCCAAGGAGGAAATTTTGCTATAACAGCGGAATACCAACTGCAGACATCATAGCAAACCTCGAATCGGAAACTGAAGGCTTTGAGAGATATCAATAAGGACAAAAGTATCCTAGTTCTGCCTGCGGACAAGGGAAATATCATAGTAGTGTTGGATACAGATGATTACAAAAGAAAAATAAGTGAGCTTCTAGATCCGGGCACCTATCGCACGTTGAAAAAGGACCCAACAAAGACCATATTAATGAAAAGGAAAGTAATGGTGAAAGATCCTAGTCTCGATGAGGAAACAAAGAAGAGGGTCTGTAAAAGCGAGGCGTTGGCACCCAGGTTCTATGCATTGCCAAAAATTCACAAGCCCAATACTCCACTACGTTCAATTGCGCACCTACCTATGAGCTAGCGAAACACCTAACCATACTACTGAACCCGTTCCTAGACTAGCAACTAGACAAACAGATATCTTTTGGTGCAGTCGTGCTCACATTAGTTTACTATCCAGGGCATCCTTAAATTTTATGTCCAGAAGTGCAAATTTAATTTCTGTGGTATGCGATATACATATTTCACTGTAGCTTAGTTGGATTGAAGGATATATCTCGTACCCATCTTTAAGTAAGCTGTAAATATTCTTATGAATTCTAAATATTTTTTCTTACTGATTTTGTTTCATATTAGGCGTTGTAGACTAAGTTACTCTTATTGTTTAAATTACTCTGTAAATGGCTTTGCTGTTGGGCAATAAATGCTATTTATTATTATTTATTATTTTTTCTCGCATAGTTTGTGGTAGTAACAAGTATTGACAGGCTGTGTCCAGTCAAGCCTTAACCTGTTAGGTATTATTCTAAATTCAGGAAGGACCGTACGGTGGTACAGGTCTTGAGGATTACAGATTTTTGGAAGGTTTTGTGGAACTGTTTGTCCAGGCCCAACTGTTGCAGTGGTAGTGTATATATGTTTTTTATTATAATTATGTATTTCTTATTTTTTTCTCACATGGTTGCGGTAGTAACAAGTATTGACGGGCTGTGCCAAGTCAACACCTGACCTATTATTATTCTGAATTCAGGAAGGACCGTACAATGCTGCAGGTCATGAGGATTACGGACTTTTGGATGGTCTTATGTCGTTTTATTTCTATGGCGAGATTTGTGTATTTAGATGTCTTCCCAGCGTAGGTGTTTTGGACGTTCATATCATTGGGAACCGCAATATCTATTAAATAGTTCACTTTGTCTTTGACTGGAAAACTATATCGGGTCTATTTGCTGGGCTGGTTGTATTTCAAAGTCTCAGTATAGTTTGAATTGATTGTTCTCGAGTACTCAGGTCTGTGTGACTTTGGCCGCAGAGTTATGCCTGGCTGTATACCTCGTTTCCAGCGAGAGTTTTGCATGCACTTGTTATGTGTTCTATTGTTTCCTTCTGTTGGTACCATTTTCTGAAATTATTGTCAGTGATGGGCGGATCTTTAATTATGTACTTCTTGTAATTTCGTGTCGCAATCACTTGGACCTGGATAGCAAGCATAAAACCCTCCATTTTTAGAAAGAGCTGGCTATCCTGCAGCTAGGTGTATGACTGCTTTTCATTAATGTGGTCTTGTCTGGTTTTGTGTAACACGGTATCTATGCTTGCCATGGAGTGCCTTCTGCGACCAGGTGTTGATTTTTTATTATTGTGTTTGTATGTGGTTGTGTGCGTCCGCTGGGTGGTCTGGATAAGAAAGGGCGAGTAGTGTACAGTTTTTGTCTGCTTTTACTATTGTCTTATGCAAGTTCATTTTTTTGTTGTTAAAAACATGTCTGAGTGATTTTATTTGTTTTGTACGAAGTGACTGTAGATCTATAATTCCTCTGCCTCCTTGTTTTCTGTCTGTAGTGAGCCTTTAATTGCATGCGAGGGATGTGACATTCTGTGTTTCGTGAGTTCTGTTTGTTCGGTTGAGTATAGGTCTGGATGTTTTCGATGTCAGTTTGGGACCACTTGATGATGTCAAATGAATTCGTGAGAACTGGTATAGCAAATATGTTGTTCGTTATTTTATAAATATTATTACTTAATTTACTTTGGACTTTTGTTTATCAGTTGAATTACTACCTTATTGAATTATTTATAAGACAATTGCACCCATAATGATCATCTCTCGTCTTTTTATCCCCTACATAGATTTACTGAGCTTACAAATTATGATGAAATCGATCCCCACGTTCCACCCCTTCCAATGTATATGTTACAGACCATATATGAAATCAGACCGTAAGTATGATGCCTAGGCCTTATATATACTGCCCAAATTGCTCAGACCGTATGTAAAAAACATTGTATTTCATATACGGACTAGTCCCTTTACATACGGACTATTGCCATTCAAACCGTATGTTCGACCGCGAGTGGATAGTTTACTACGTTTTTAGTGTTTTTACAAGAAAGTAGCATCAGATAGCACCCATCCAAAACCGAAAATCGGATCAACTGTAAGAATATGTGCGTCGATTGAAGTAGAGGAGATGCTCGTTCTGTTTTAGCTGTAGTATAGGCGTAGTTAAATCCCTGAATCTGGGGGGGCTTAAGCCCCTGGATCTGGGGGAGCTTAAGTCCCTGCCCTAGATACAATAAACTTAACAGAACGAATTATTTTTGGACTTTTGGGGGGCTCATTTCATTATTGGGGGTGCTAAGCCCCCCCGAGCCCCCACCTAACTACGCCTATGCTGTAGTGCTAGAAGCAACAGAAGAGGGGTTTTACCGCTTGGGGACAAATCAAGGAGTCATTTCAAAATACTATAGCCGTTCCGAATTTAGTACGTGCCCTGCTAACATTTAAAAAATCAAAGAAGTTATCCAAGACAGGGAAATCTCTCTTAGATCGGTGGCTACATCTCAGCCGCCAGGGCGTGGGCAAGTTTTCAAAAAATGTAATTGCAAGATTAAATGTCAATCAAAAAAATGTCCTCGAAAAGAATGTAATTCTAAATGGCAGAATAGCCTAACTTGTACAAACAAATAACAAAAAAAGGATGTACTTATTTATATGTTTACCTATGCGTACATGTTTTCATGTACTGACGTGAACATACAATAAATAAGTTAACAAAATTCTTGTTTTAATATATATTGCGTAGGTGCAGGTCGGCCGTATATAAATAGACTAGACATTTTACAAACGGACTAGACAGTTTGTTCCACGGCCAGATTTTACCTCAGTCATTTTATACAGGGTGAGTTTTTAGTACCGGATCGGTCGATAACTCCACTACTGTAAGAGATACCAAAAAAATTGTATATAAAAGTTGTAGCTAAGGATATGCTCCTTGCTCAGAAAATATTTTTATTTATGCAGGGTGATCCATAAATCCGTGGTGATACAAACATATATCTCATCATTCTACATCATCCTGTATATGAGTATGTGTCGTCGACTTTCTTACAGCCGATTTTAAAACTAGAGGACATTTTTAATGTGTGTAAACGTAAAAAAAATAATTTGCGATTCAGTACTTTTTGATATACAGTACGTTCATTTGACAGTGATTTGGATATAGAAATGGTAATAACTTTTGAAATACCCTGTATAATGTTACAATGCCTTATATTGTAAGAAGGGGGATTATTAGTAGAATCTAAATGTGGGATAATATATAGAATGTCTCGTTTAAAAAAATATATGTTTGTGTCACCACGTATTTAGGGATCACCCTGTATAAACAAAAATATTTTCTGAGCAAGGATCATATCCATAGTTTTATATACAACTTTTCTTGCTCTTTTCTTTTACAATAGTGGAGTTATCGAACGATCCGGCACTAAAAACTCACCCTGTATATGGTCTGTTTTTCATAAACGGTCTGCAACATATATATTCCAGATCATGAGGAGTATGCAAATTTGAAGATACATGACCTTGCTCCCACTTTTACGTCGACATGGCAACACCGCTTGACTGGACCCTCCGGCTTTTAATAAGAATACGGCCCGGCACACAAAGGGTGAGTTTATGTTTCGTACGGTCGCCGTCGATACCGCTATTCCATATTAAAATCACAATTAAGACAGTAAAGTGTGCCTGCGGAATGGACCTCCAGGTTATTTGGGGAGTACTGATCCGAGCGCCGGATCCGTGCATACCGTAAACCCACGTAGTTTTAATGGAAATTAGAGGCATAGATAAACACCAAGGTTTAACGTCGGTAATCGTTATTAGGTATAACAGCATGGCCCACCCTCGCATAACATCACTGTTAGACTGCTCATCAGACAAAGGGCTGTCATTTTGCGCTTATCAGTTCATGGTAAAGGACGAGATATGGCGATGGAATTGTCTTCATCATAAAGGTCCGTTTCGCATAAAACAATTTGTTAGAAAAGACCTTAATTAGCTATTTATGGTGCCGTGCACGTACCTGTACGTAGCCAAAAAATACTTTAAATGATAAATAATCTGTATCTCACCCCCACCTGTATGTTTCATATCTCTGTCCTATGAAAACTTTCAACATGAGCGCTTCTTCATGAATTTTTTGTCAAAATTCTTCAAGAGTTGATTTATCCTTGAATTGTAAGAGGATTCTTGTACATGTAGGGAATAAAAGGAATAAGACATTCTGGGTGATAGTCTTAAATAGTTCTAATAAGTCGTTATTGGATCTATAAACAAATGACCAAGATATATTAAGTAAGACGTATTAATGTTCGGCATCGAAACCTATATTCCACATGTCGTCAAGCGTCCCTTCAAAAACAAGCCATAGCTTGATCAGCGCTGTAGAGAGGCAATTACCTATAAAAATGAACAATACAAGGAATACAGTTTTATCGACGCGACTCCAGAAATTACTGTAAACTCATGATTGACAGCAGCAAGGAGAAACACAACCGAAAAAAGAAGAACAAGCTCCACTCATATCCTAGATCCTCCAGAACATTCTGGTCTGTAGCTAAGGCTGCTAGTCAAAAGTTTTCCTAATCATCAATACCACCCTTGATCAGAGAAGACAAGTCCATCGATTCTACACTTAAAAAAACCATCTTAGGGAGGCTTTTCGCAGCCAATTCTACTGTAGACTTCCAAGGAAGTACTCGGACAACCACCATAAACATGAACTCGAGAATGGCAGAGGTCAAATTTCAATATCGAGATGTAAAAAGCATCCTCCAAAAACTAAACACGAAGAAAGCTACTGGTCCTGACCAAATTCCAGCCATTGTCCTTGAACGCTGTACCGCTGAGCGTGCACCAGTTCTTTGCAAGCTCTTCAAAGTATCGTATCAGCGAGGCGTGTTCACCACTGCATGCAAGATTGGCTGCGTACAAATCATTCATTCAATCATAGACCTGTGGCTTTTTCGGCATCATGTCTCAGGTTATGGGAACTGTTATTAACACACAGTTCCTGAAATACCTAGACAACAATAACATCACATGAGAGCAGGCGACAGAAAAGATCTGCCTGTGCGCCATCTGGTACCCGAAGGTCATGGCAAACCAAAAAAAATCGCTGCTAAACAGCAGCAGACTACTTAGTGGAACGCCACGGCGCGTTCGCTTGGCGAACCAGAAAAGCGCGGTTCTATATGCTGCTAAATATGAGAGAGCGACCCTCGAATAACATCATAAATGATCGCCAGTATGGCTTCCGTAAGCATAGGTCTACGGGTGACCTCCTGGCCTACGTCACCCACTTGTGAAACAGAGCAATTGAAAATCATGGCGAATCCCTAATTGTTTGCATTTAACATATTGAAAGCTTTCGATGGAGTGTGGCATGAGGCACTTCTGGTCAAGCTTGCTGCTTATGGGCTGCCACTTAGTCTGCGCCAGGGGCTGAATAGCCTTTAGAATGACCGATCTCTGTTGTGCTGTTCATCAGACGTATTTTCAATAAACGCCGGTGTTTCGAAGGGATCTGTCCTATCCCCTACACTATTTCTTACATCAACGAGCTGTTGGAAATAATTTCCACTCCAATCTGCAGCTTCTCAGACGACAGTACATTAATATCGTGCATGGAACCAGGCAAATCACTATCATTCCACGAGACGGTACGTCGGCGACAGCAACACGGCTCATAGATCAACGTAAATATCAAAACAATTGTCAAGTGGGGATTAGTAAATAAAGTACAGTTTAACGTAAAGAAAACTCAGGCAACGACACTGACAAAGAGGTCTCACGTTGGCTTACCGACTGTGGAAATGGAGGGTCACCCAATAGTCGAGTCACCTTCCGTCAAGCTTTTGGGGTAACATCAACAATGAGCTATTACACTCGAATGAGTTCTTATCACACCTCTCTAATCAGCCGCCCCTCCAAGGATCATTGAATGGAGTAGGAGTGATCTGCGCATTCTGGTTGGTCTGTTGACATGAGATTGTCGTCTGAGAAACCACTTGCGGAAGATAGGTCTGGAACAGATCACGGACTGTGGTTTCTGCTATGTTGAGGATGAAACAGCTTCTGTCCAGTACTGGAAAGAGCGAGGTTTCACCCATCTGAAACCTACTGACCTCAAGGAAGTTTGACCCAACACGACCATCGCCTTCGTCAAGAGGTTTGGATTGTACTGTGAAGTCTTTTATAGATAGGTGTGAGCCATAATACACATAATAGGGTCACAGTTGCAGGAGGCATAATCGTCCGCTCACTTTCAATCAACCTAACCTAACCTATAAGTGTAATTGATTTGTGTTGTAGTTAAGACGGCTGGAGCGTGAGTTATGAAAAATAATTCACGATGTTCCTTTATACGTTGCTAGTATTCTCTGTTAAAAGGTAGTTTAGTCATTTCTGTATAACTTAATGGAAGTAAATAAAGTCTTTTTTATCCCAATTACAAAGCCCCCTCTCTTAATTACGACAATCCTTTTCGCTGAAAAGGCATTATACACCCAGGATTAATCCCAAAAGCTTCACGGAATGATTGCTAGCACCGACTTATGTTCTAATATGGTTAAATTATATGTTGATCCATAATATAGCTAAAAAGTTGAGACGTCCTCAATTATATCGCAAAATACTAGAGGCTGGCCACGATGTATATGTATACACATCTGATAGTTAAGGTAAACAATCGACAAAAATCATTAAAAGGACCTAAAGGGTATAACCGCACTAAATGACCTTCTTTTTTTGATTTAAAGTCGAAAGTGAATTTCACTCTGTTTAAGGTCTCAAATATGATGCAAAAGACTTCAAAGTTTGATTTCTCGTCCTGAGACCTATACATGTAGTTGTTATATGTAAAATATTAATTGTAACTTGATATTTCAATGCCTTAATGTTACAGCAATATACAGCAAGCTCAATAACATAGCCAGTCAACTGACGGCATGGAACTCTTTAGAGAAAACAGGCCTCATTAAAGGAAGCCTTATTTCGGACTTTCAGTAAAACTCGCTTTCCACATCGGCTTCTTTCGTTAGGCATCCATTAAAGCTAAGTTAATTATTAACTTAAGGCTAATTGAGCGATGACTGGGAACTTTAGGACTTTCTAGCTAAATTTTATTTTTGATTCTATTAGCCAGCAAAATAATGTTGATTGCGGTATGGAGGCTTGTATTCTAGGCAAAAAATGTATAATTAGAGTGGACATTCCTTTTTAACAGATAATGTTGCACTCAGAGGGTTAGTTTTGCTTTTTAATGTTGCTAGTGTATTTGATTGTAATTGACACATATTTTGAGGAGGTTGATAAATTAATGTGAAATAGACAAATTCTGAATCTAGCTTTTCAGGTTGTCCATTTCTAGGTATGCTTAATAGTCTCCTATTTTCAGTACAATATAACACATTTGTATTTGTAGCATTTGTTTCTGGAACTTAAATGATAACGCCGACTTGGTGGGACAATATTCAGACTTGAGAAGTAGAAGCTCTCAGAAAGGATTATCTGGCACAACAATAAACTTAGTAACAGACCAGCAAATATAGAGGTAAAAATTCATATTGAGGATAGCATGTTCACACAAAACCCACAAGTACCTACTAATCACTTGAGACAGAACATTATACTTCAGACAGCAACTGCTATTGTATTTAAAACTGAAAAATACACACGAACTAGACTAAAAGGACAAGATTATAAAAATTACTCACAACAAACAAAGTCTAACCAGAAACAACGGCGGTAACATATCTTTGGTCAAAAAGAAGCTGGAGTATGGCAGAAATGGATTTTTTCACCGCCTACTAGCTACTGCAATGTACTAGAGATTGGCAATTTCCAAAACCATTAAAAATTTTGAAATAAAGTAAAAACTACTAGAGAATGTTGTAAGCAGTTTATTATTTTCATAATAAAATTTCACATTTAATGATATAAAAAGTATGCAATTCTGTCAAAACTCAAGTCAAAAGTACCTCTGACTGGAGTTCTGAAAATTCTTCAGTACTTATTAGCAAGGTCGCAGAAAATGAAGAATGAACTAAAATTTGTTCAATTATAAAACATAACTTAAATGGCAGAAAATTTAAATCTAATTTGTCAGTATTCCTTTTTTGCAATATTTCTAATAGATATTGAAAAATAGAAGGGCTCCAGTCAGAGGTATTGACTTCGACGCAAATTAGTACTTTTTTACACCATTACATATGATTGATAGTTGCGTGCTGGAGCAACAGTCGGTGGTTGTTTCTGTTTCATATGAGGGTTTTTGATTGCCTTGGAAATTCTTAACCACTAGTAAATTGCGGTAGCCAGTAGACAGTAAAAATATCTATTACTGCCATACTCCAGCTTCTCTTTGACCTCAGAGATGTTATCGCAGTTGTTTCTGGGAGAGTTGATTTGTTGTAAGGAATTTTTATAATCTTGCCCCTTTAGTTTAGTTAGTGTGTATTTTTCAGCTAAGTCAGTTGTTTTCTTCTAGCTGATCAGATTTTTGTTTATATTTCATGGCCTGCTACGTTGTCTATAGGTAGGAAAATTGAAAATCGCCGATTTGTTTGAAAATCTAAAATTAAATGAAAACTACGAGAGATTGATATTCACAACCTTATATCATTAGAAAGCTTATCAAAGTACCTACTAATCACTTGAGACAGAACATTATACTTCAGACAGCAACTGCTGTTGTATTTAAAACCAGAAATATAATTCAGAATCTTTGCGGTACAACGTGGGGCGTTTTGACTGCCACTCTGCAATGTTCAGCTCTAGGATACTATGTTGCTGAACAATGCTTCGAAAAACAGTTCTCAAAAACCAAAAGAGAACAGGAGTATGGACGCGACATATCATTTTGGACTGCGAAGTACTCAGAACGACTTTGTTTGGTGTGACACAGCCAGATGACGAAAGTGACTATAGTATTTCCTTGTCCAAGGGCACAGAAATTGACCTGCACGAAGAATAGTTACGAGCAACACAATGACTTTCGGTTGACGTGTGACGACTAAAGTACACCCCTAACTACTAAATCTAATCCAAATAACCAAATAATGAGGAACCCTAATGTCTACTCCAACAAACTAGCTACCAGCACCAAACATGCATCCGCCACAACTGCGCAGGTTGAGCTCGCTAATAAACGAAAACGGAAAGTTGCTGGAAATTTCGACCTCCATATCCACGATGATGTCACCGGCCAAAACAACAGTACACGCCGTTCTAGACATCCATTTGGCTAGACGCACAAAACTGGCTTTAGCAGTAGCAGCATAGCAGATATCTATGTGGGGTCAGATAACAGTCTCTTCAATAATCAAACTATCCATCACATCACAAGAGAGTATGCTACTAACCTTAGCTCAGTAGGTTAAATACTTCATATTCATGGAGTTTGGAGATAGACTGACTTAGAAACATGTCCATCATCAGTCTCACCATGTTATCTGCCATCAGATCTTCCAGTAGATTTTCATAGGCTTCGAACCTGTATGTGTGCCACCTTTCATTCTCAAAGAAAGTACGTTCCGATAAGTCTAGCTATCCGCAATGGAGACATTGGTCATCGGTAGCTGTTCCTATCCTCTTCCGATATACACGTAATGGGCCATGAGCCGTTAGATTCTACGTCCGAAAATAGCAGGTAGTCCTGTACTCGTAGTTCATTCATCCTTCTTCTGCTGGTATCAGTCTTTTTGTCCACTGCACAACATCCATTGTTCGGGACGATATCTGCTGCCACTCCTCTATGGTCCGTTGTCTGTAGTATTTCCGCCTCATCTCTCTATCCCCTTGTGAGACGTATATGAATGACTTTTCTCTCTCTAGCCAGCAGATGCAAGGGCAACGTCTCTGTCACACTTGCAAGGCTCTACCAAATACTTTGCGGTAGGCACTGGCTACCTTCAGCAGAGACTTCCTTTGCAGCCTATCCAGCTCTTGCTGATGTTTCTTCCTTTTGAGTGCTTTATGCCATACTGGCGCTCTCTAAAAGGATAATCAACTGGACGATTCCGTTCAGGAGTGCTCTTTTCCTACTGCCTCGAATCCAAATATTCTGCATCAATCTAGAGAGTATTGCTATTCAAGCTTCGGCTTCTGAATTGACTTCTTGATGTGGTCTGAGAAGTACCCTGCGTTGTCTTCATAGACGCTCAAGCACCTCACGCATTTACTGGGTCTAGCCTTCTGTCTCGAAGCTGAAAGCTCACCTCCTTCCCTTTTATCCTATATCCTCGTAGTATTCCTGCTTCAGTCTTTTCTGGTACTGAATCTAGGTGATGGTCTCTGATCCAGTCTTCAGTTTTCTGGATGACCCGGCCTAGCACGTCCTGTTCGCTGGAAAACTGCAAAAGTTTGCCCAATATTTAAGAATGGTGACAAGATGTGCGTAGAAAACTACAGGCTTATTTCCATTCTATGTATCTTTTCAAAAGTCTTCGAAATAGCACTGTACAGTAGGATCTATTTTTTGGTCAGTCAGCAAATATCTGAATATCAACATGGATTTGTAATCAAGCGTTCAACAGTTACAAATCTACTCATTATAACACAGTTTATTTCAGAAGCTCTGGATAGTGGTGGGCAAGTTGATATCATTTATACTGATTTTGCGAAAGCCTTTGACCGAATAGATCATGGTATTCTTCTTAATAAACTGACTGCTTTTGGTTTTTCACGAAGTGCTTTACTATTTTTTAAATCATATTTGTCTGATAGAACTCAGTTTGTTTCATATAATGGTTATAGGTCCGAAGTATACACGACACCGTCTGGGGTGCCTCAGGGGTCCAATTTAGGTCCGGTGCTTTCTCTATTATTTATTAACGATATATGTGAGATTATCAACCGCTGCAGGCTATACTTTGCTGATGATTTTAAATTATACTCAAGAGTCAACAATCTCAACGATTGTCTCGAACTGCAATTACAATTAGAATTAGTTAACGAGTGGTGTAATGCTAATAAGTTAAGGCTCAATGTGGACAAGTGTAAATTTGTTCGGTTCACTAGGAAAATGAGTATATGCCTATTCTATAAATGGTCGAGATTTAGAACGATGTACGAAAATCAAGGACTTAGGGGTGATTTTCGATGACAAGCTTAGATTTAGCGAACATGTTACTAACAAAGCTGCAGATGCCCTTAAAAGCTATGAATTTATTGTTAGAAACTGTAGAAGCTTTCACAGCATACATGCCATCACATTGTTATATTTTACACTTGGCCGCTCTAAGCTAGAGTACGCAAGCATTATATGGAGTCCTCTTTATGATGTTTACAGTAAATGTATAGAGAGGGTACAGAGGAAGCTCTTAAAGTTTTTAATTTCTAAAACTGATGGTACCTATCCAGAAAGGGGAATCAGAAATGATGAATTATGTGCTCGTTTGGATTTTAATCCTTTAGAACATCGTAGAAAACTTGCATCATTGATATTTTTGTTTAAAGTGCTTAATAATTCAATTGACTGTTTTGATATTCCAGCACGACTTAGCCTTTATGTACCACCTTTCGCATCTAGATCTCACGTTACTTTTAAAACGCCTAGAGCTAAGACTAATATGTTACTCAAATCTCCAATATATGTCATGTGTAAATGCTATAATGAAATTAATTCCTATTGTGATATATTTAATACATCGTTAACGCTGTTCGTTAATCAAGCTAATAGGAATTTGCAATAATTTGGCAACATTTACCGTGTTTCTTTTTATATTATATATTTTTTCTGTTGTTAGTTTCTACTATTCACATTATTGATCTTCGCTACAAATTGTCCTATAAATGGTGTGAACTTGGACAATAAAAAATATTATTATTACTGTTTTATCTTGTATGAGAGAAATATGTCGACTTTAACTGTCATTACTAAGCCTAAGTCATCTGCGAAGCCTCCTAGGTAGATGTGATGTGTATTGTAACGGTAGGGTTCAGATATTCATCCTACAGGAACCATTATACTTAGTAAACTAGTTGAACATACTGACCGTCACCATGTGAAGTCTGGTAGGTTCTGTAGAGTCGACAAAAAAGGTTAAAGGTGGGCGACTTGTTTCGCTTTACCTCCACGTCACTACTGCTTCTAGGAAGTCTACGCTAGAGGTCAGTGCGCAAGCTACAGCTCCATCGATTATGTAAGAAAATTGAAAATTTGTTTGTGGTTGTGTTGGTGCCTACTAATACACGATCTTAAAAAAATAAATAAAAGCGAATACAAAAAGTAAAAAATATAGGCACAGGTATACTGAGCGAATTTTATGCGGTAAGTGAAATAAAAAAATATAAAATAACTTGAAACATTCTCCAAATGCCCAGTACGGTTCAGGCAGTATAATGTCTGTACATTTCGCAGCGCTGCTGACCGCAACCAATACCAGGATTGGGGACAATGGGTTGGACTTTATTTTAAAGGGTGGCAGATTTATGTTAAGGGCATGTCAACGGTACTCTGATTTAGTGGATGCGTTTCAGATGCGCACATGTTTATCTCTGTGTTAGATATTAGATTAAAAAAATAGCAGGGGGTCGAACAACTGGAGCGTTACGGACCCTGTGCAAGTACGTTGGTCGATAATTACTGTGGGGCTACGTATTTGTACACCGCACAAAGACTAATTAAGGCTTTCGTGAGATAGATGTTGATCTCGTTATTATTTTGCTGTAGTTTTGACTAAGTATTCTTAGGTTGATCAAAGCATTTCTGTTGATAAAAAGTAAAAGTTATATGTTGGCGTTAAGTAATTTTTATGTTAAAGGGCATCAATATACCGTAGTGATTGCAGAACGAATAAGAGATCATCCCAACTAGCAAGATATCTTTCTATTAGAACAGAAACACTGTATAGGGAGCATTTTGACTAACGAGTCAAATTGTTATATATATTGTAAAAACGACTATACAACGAATGTTAAACAACAAATGTTAGTCAGATATATACAGGTTGCAATAACGTCATGTAAGCGCTTTCCTAAACTTTTTTATAACAGTACTGAAGGATGCGTACAAGAGCTGTATAGAGTATCTAGTAATTACTTATCCAACCACTTAAGTAGTTTTTTACATATTTAGTAGAACGTTGTATAGTATACCATAAAACCACGAAATATAAGTGGTACATTATACCTGAAGCATACAATGTTTTGAAGAACAGCTAATAACTATTATATGAAGTGATTAGAATGTTCCATACTGCAAGCGTTATAGAACTGTTGTAAGATTGGAAAAGGATATTTTAAGAAGTAAATTAAAGAATATGTGAATGCAGAAGAGAATCTAATGTATCCGTAATTGGGGTAAGGGCATCATGTAGCAATGGTAGCAGGTAGCAGTATTTAAGCACCATAATCTACAATTTTTGGGAACTGCAGACGCCGTTGGTATTTGTTTTCATAATCGTTTTCAGAAAGCGTCAGTTGTAATTCAGAAAGCATCATATATAAATCAGAACGTATCAAATGTAAATCAGAACAGTCAATTGAAAATCAGAATGCGTCGTATGTAAATCAGAATAATTAATTGAAAATCAGAACGTATTAAAATGATTTAAATATGGCGCAATCTGATTTACAGATGATGCTTTCTGAATTACGACTGATGCTTTTCGATTGACAGCTGGAATAGGTGTAGTGCTTCCACACACTGCAAATCATGGTCGTCAACGGTTAGATTGGTGCTAAGAACACCGACAATATCATGCTGAGTGGTATGCGAAGGCCTTCTCCGACGAGTTCAGGTTTTGTCTGGGGGCACATGACGGACGCCAACGCGTTAGATAACAACAGAGTGATTGGCGTGACCAGTTTGTTGTTGAGCACCATGTACAGTGCCACTGCATTTGACAGCAAGTCACCTATACTTGTGATTCGTGAGGGTTTCTTCCAGCAAGATAGTACGCGTTGCAAGGGTATCGATGACGTTTCTATAGGTAGCTGGCAGTGCAGCACGCTGACCTCCACGGTGACCCGATTTATCGCCAATTGAAAATATATGGGATTGGATGGGTCGCTATATTCGCGATTTACCCAATCGTAAGACCACACTGGATGAACTGAAACTTGCTTTGAGCGTATCTTGAGAGGCTGTATGACTACGGTTCATTAACAACCAGATTACGAGCATTTCGTGTAGGCTAGAGAAGTGCACCCATCATTGATCTATTGTATTTTTCATAAACTAATTATGGCAAATGGATTCATTTGTTATTGTTTTTAGTCCTGCAGCATTCGATAAACCGCATGCTCTTTTTTCTCAATGTTCGGATTTCAGTTACGAGTAGTATACAAATCAGTTTCCGCCTTCCCCGAGAAGATTACCCATACCCAGATCTGAAACGCTGAACAAACAAAAAGATCAAGATAAAACCCTTTTTTATTCAAACTCACATGCAGGTTCCAAAGTACACATATATATGCATAGATGAGAAAGCCAACTTTCCCCCTTTCTTAATTACAAGATAATACGTCCACCCCTTTCATTTGCGAAAAACAACGGACGCTCCCCATACCGCTTCCCAAAACATTCTTTCACACAAATTCACTTTGAAAATGCCCTAAATTCAGAGGCGACAGTTAATTCCCACAAAGTACCATGTATTTTTACGAGACTTTTTTTAATTATGCACAGAAAGGTGGTGGAACCGCAAAAACATTGCTTAAAGTCAGGACAGGACTTCAAGTTAGAAGTTGATCTGCCATGGACTTTGTTTGCTGAAACGAAAATAGGCTGGTTGAGATACTATTTTGATACATTGGTTGATATTAAAAGTTTTTTCATTATTAAATGATATTTCAAATCAAACTTTGTTAAGGCAGTACGAAAACGAACGGATTGCGATACTCACAGAGAGTCAGGGTAGCCTAAGGGCATTAGAGAACCCCAAAAGTGACATCTGAATCAATCTGGGAATAGCAAGTGACAGAAGGTTCTGCCGGTACAATCTGGGAATGTCAACAACAGAGTAGGCTGGCAGAATACAAAAAGTAACAATAGACTGGGTTCCAGGGTCTGCCTGTCTGTTGGCGTTCTTCCATCCCAGTAATTTCAGTAACCGCTGCATGGATTTTTTTACTTCTGTGTCATTGGCATCGACTGCTTTGGCCATTAGCCTCGTGCTCTGTGCAGGTTTTGTAACAGTTTCCCGGCGCCACTCTAGGAACAGCAGCACTGTTAATTAGAAGCCAACAGTGAAGGCGCGGGTGGGGATTCTTCGTTGAGCTTTTTTTCATGGATATTTATTTTTGGTTGAAAAAAATCAGTAACAAATTTTCGCCCCAAACAAGAAGCGAACCCGGGACCTTCCGGTCACACAGCCCTCGACCCTAACCACTGGGCCAACCCCCTCTCCCTCCCTTGCATGGATTGTGAAGAAATTTCGGTAACGACATGCTATTGTAGTAGGTAGTGTAAGAAACAAAAAAAATACGGTGTTAACTGCCAAGTTTTGGACAACGTTTATTGCTATTTTCAGGGCTTTATTTATTGAGTACAATTTTCTATAAGATTAGGAAAAGTCCTTCTTGTCTACAAGTTATGCCACCCACAGCATTTTCTTGCTGAAAGAATGGGTCAGATTCAACAACAAAATACGGCATTGAGAAATGGACGAATTTTTTGTCAACCTGTAGAAAAGAAGCACTTTTTTTCCTAATCATATAGAAAATTGTACTCAAAATAAAGCTTTGAAGATGACAATAAACGTTGTCGAAAACTTGAAAGTTGACATCAGTGTCCTTTATGTAGTGACCCGTGCTTTCTTTCAAAATTTTTGGCCACAACCCCAATATTTTCTGATTTAATCTAATTTCTTGGTCATAATCCTGCTTTGGTTAAAATAAATGTATACGTATAACTATTTCGTAATAGTACCAACCCTGTTAATTTTTTTTGTTCCAGGAATAGTTGGTTAATGAACCCAAGTGTCAACTTCACTTCAAAATTCAAGTCCTTTTGACAAAGAGTTTACATAGAAACATATTCTAGAAAAAATAAAGCCATACGATTTTCATTGTAAATTTGCTGTAGACACCACAAAATTTTTTCCGATCAATAAAGTAATAGTCTGCTTTGAAACTCAGGACTTACAGAAATATGTTGCTATTAACCATGTTATATTTGAAGTTACAAATCATATTCAAAAGGTAATTAATTCTATGTCACAACTGTATACGTTATGGACACTTAGGCAGACAATGCAAAACCAAACCAAAGTGTGGAAAATGTCACGGAGAACACGTTTCTATAGCTCACGTCAAGTGGATGAATGTATTCCAATATGTTTTCATAGTGGAGGAAGCCACTTTACGTTTGACATGGGAAAGTGTAATGAATTTAGAAGACAAAACGATATTAAAAAAACATATGTCGATCACGAACTCATCTTATAGAGATGAGAAGACAACACAGGGAACCGAAACGTTGTTAACCTAATATTATAGTAGCAACATATAGATATTGGGAAGTACTTTGAAAAGGTATTGGTTCGCCATCTATCTACCAAAGCCGGTACCTGAGCGTTTAATTTGAGTATCCGAGCACTGTTTATGGGACCCGTTTAAAAGCATCAGGTATAGAAACCTGCGAATACGACAACAGACAGACTCTTTTTTGTGGAACACTTATTTCACACTCCCGACATTCGGTTTATGCTAAAAAGCAACTTAACTCAATTAAAGAGTAGCATTCATTCATCCGAAACTGATCACAGACGGCGTCGTTTCGCTTTTATTAAAGCTCGTCAGTGTGATTTAGGTCTCAGACGAATAAATAAAATTGCAAGATAGTGCCTAGCTGGCAAAACTCGTACTAGTAGTAGCAACATACAGATATCGGGAAGCAGTACTTTGAAAAAGAATTGGTTCGCCATCTAGCTACCAAAGCCGAAACCTGAGCATTTAATATGTGACTCGTTCAAAAGCATCAGGTATAGAAACCTGTGGATAGTCTTTTTTTCTTTACTGTTCAGTCGTATCATCTTCCCTAGTAGCCAGCTCTCGAAATATTATTCCGTTAAATAAACGAAGAATCTCCATCAACAGAGCAACGTAAAGTCATCTAGTGTTGCTTGCTGCCAGCATGACGGCCAGTCAAGTTAAATTAAAATTAAAATTAATTCGCCGTTTCGTTTTATTTGAGTCGGCAGCTTTCGCGTGTGCTGAATGTAGAAGTGGAAGTGTGTATGCTTTCCATTGTATAAAGCGTATATAATCGTTTAAATTAAAAGCTGTGTCAAAGGAGATTTGGGGTGAAGGCAGGGGGTCCGGCCTCCCCGTTTTTACAAAAGCGCTTTCGCTCCCGCCAACCGTGTGTTTTTGCGGAAGTAGCTTTTTAATTAATTTTATTTAAGATAATACGGACGCTGGAATGCAATACTAGAGATGCGAAGATTTTATTTTGATTAATTATAATCTCATTTGCATTTCTCGTGCACCACTCAGGAGAGTACTCAGGCTGGATTCATGATCCTACGATCCCACATCAGTCTGGTTTTTTTACTGTGACGTGAATATATCACCTCTAATTTAAATTTGTTCGACGGTATTGTGTATATGTATAAGGGCCTGTCCACATCTCCACATCACGACGTCGTCAACGTGGAACGGTGCGGTATCTTCTGACGGTGCGTTGTCATAACGGACCAATTTACGTTACCGTATCCTAAAAATGCACGTCACGACACCTCATTATTCACGTCACCGTGCCTTGTAAAATTTCGATACATTCTTCACTAACGTACGTGAAAAATAGCAGTCTCGTTATAGATATGGACCGCACAATACGTATTCTGCTTCTGCTACTGTTAAAAAGACGGAGTTAGTTTGGATGACAATGCAGGATAAGCTGTATGACGTCGTTCTAAATCCAATAGTGGAATAGTTATTTAATGCATTTTTACAATATGGGTATCCATACTGATATAAGAGCGCCAAGTGGATGGTAAGGGGAATGACAATCTAATGGAGAGGAATGTCATCACTGACAATAGATCCATTACTGATGTCATTTTTAGTCAAACGATGAATTTTGTTGTGAGAGTTTGGGGAAAATATACTATTCAAAGCTGGCAAGTTGTTTTATCACTGCATGAACCTGCCGACCTGAGAGAAGAGAGTTTTTGCATTTGGCGCTCAACTAGAGGCTTGCGGTGTAAGCAAGAATCTGGCAGCAGTCACAGGAGATTCTGGATCAAATTGTACGAGTTCCGTTATTCAACATACACAATGGTCATCACCAGGTTATATCGACGACGGTGACGACATCGATATAAGTTAGGGGGTACCTAACGAACCGCTGCGCTGGTGCACCGAGCAACCACGAAGGGTGGACCGGACTGCCAGTGTGTATGATGTGACGCGACGTAAGTGGTAAATAAGATCCGGGGTAAGGATTTTCCAATAATAAGTTGTAAAGAAACATTTGGGGTGCTGGACTGACTTTGGGGAAGTAATAGGAATAAACTCGTGTTATTAGTGCACTCTTATCAACAACACAACAACGTCCCACGTAATTTGGTAAAATTTCATATTTGAATTAAAGGGGATGGTCTATTATGTACTTTTAAAGAAGAAAATTGGTGAAAGAAGCAGTTTTTGAAAAAAAAAATAGTCAAAACTCGGTATTTCCACCACACTTTCAAAACGTACCCGAACAGTACAAGACAATTTTAGAATCGATAACCCGCATGACAGACTTCAATAGTGTCACAAAGATGCAGTGTTGCCAGCGAGCAGCAGTTATCAGTTAATGTACTTCACGAAATTGCGCAATTGCAATTTTTTTAGGTTACTGAAAAGCATGGAAAATTCATTCAATGTGTTTTGGAAAAGATAAAAATATATCATTTTGGGACTTTCATATTACACAGATGTTCAAAAGGGATTAAGTTTGACCTGATTTTGTTTTAGCAGAAACTGAAATGGCGAAGGTTGAAGTTGGTGTCGTTATTCTTACTAGGCGTGCCGTTATTCTTACTAGGTTGGGTGAAATATAAAAGATATTTAAATTTAGGCTATTTTAGGTTTAATTAGGTTTGTACCAGGTGGTTACGGGAGGACCTGGGGGGCCCCCAGGGGTTACTGACATCAAATATGATGAAAAATCTAACCAACCTTACCTCAGGTAAGATTGTCACCTGTTCGGCTTTTAGTGGCGACGGTCCAACGTCAGTCGCACGTTTCAATGATTTATTGGAGCTGATATCGACCAAATATAACAATAAAGCTTAATCAGCTTAAAAAAGCTAATATACAAACTAAATAAAACAAACAATAATATATAATACCTACTTCATAAACATCAGCTAGAAACAAAGGAGCATTTAAAATAAGATATGTTTAAATTTAGATAGTTAAAGATGTAGAACGATTCACGATTTTTTGTTATCCTTGCGCAGGAGCCATGCTAATCTTCTTTGTAACGTTTCAATCTTAGTATATATACGGTCGAAGCGATGTTAAATATCGAGCAAATGGCTATTATCATCTGTCAAGCAGTACCTCACTTCTAAAATTGTATAGTTCTGTGTGCATGCCTTACTGAAATGTGTTGAAAATACTCATTTCAATTTTTTTCCAAAAAACGTGCCTCTTTCGCAAATTTTATTTTTTTAAATCACATAACAGACCGTCCTCTTTACACTGATAACAAAATTTTCTCAAATCGCGTGGGGCGCCGTTGCGCAATAGACACCCAACATAGTTTTAAGGTTATGTTTAGAGTAGGTCTATATTTTTAGTTTAAGGTTTTCATGATGCCTAATAAAAGGATATCTACGAAAATGAGTGGATATCAGGATAGTGCAAATTCTAAGTTAGAAACTGTCGTTCAAATGATAGCAAATAATATGTATTTTTTTGATATAATGCGATGTGTTTTGTTGCAAGAGTTTGGGGAAAATATACTATTCAAAGTCGGTGAGTTGTTTTATCACTGCATGAACCTTGTTTACGACCTGAGAGAAGAGAGTCTTTGCACAGTGAAAGAGCTTGTTGAGAGTGACTCGAAAAATAATGTGACGCCATTCTAAATCAAATATGGCGGAACATCCAAGATGGCGAAATAGTTATTTTTAATACACTTCTGCAATATGGGTATCAAATAAAAGGGCTTGCCGAGAATAAATATTTTTTTATATAAATCCAAGTTAATAACTAAAAAGTAAAAAATAGATTAAAACAAAAGAACTTTTTAAAAAAAGCTTTTATTTAAATGTTCTAAAAAAAGAAAATAAAATGTTCCTTTAAAGTGTTATCTATCAACTTATAGTCTCATTATGCACAATTTATATGATCATAAAAGCTTGTCGCGCGATTTACTTGTATAAATTAACCTACTCAATTAACTAACTTGGTCTGCTAAGTTTAATTGCGTTAAAATTTCAGTTTAATTGAATGCCTATAGGTACTTACGTAAACCTCGCGACAAGCTTTTATGATCATATAAATTGTGTATAATGGGGCTATAAGTTGATAGTTAACACTTTAAAGGAACATTTTCTTTTCTTCTTTTTTCGAACATTTAAATAAAAGCTTTTTTAAAAAAGTTCTTTTATTTTAATTTATTTAACTCACTATCCCAAATATCTGTATGAAACTACCAATTACCCTGTATACATATTTTAAAATTGAAGCCCGTCAGCTTTCTCGCACTGCTCTCATTGATCGGCAACACTGCAAGAGTCGCATGTTTACCTAGCCCTAAGTCGTATCCATCGTATCCATTATTAGCACCCCTACATCATGATATTAGAGTGATACGCAGCAGTAACCGCTATAGGGATCGCTAATCCTTAGATCGGAGCAATAAACGTTTCGGTAGCAGTTAAATATCGCTGTGTGTTTTTAGTTGCCTTGAAGTGCTGGGTAAACAAGAAAGGGTAGAGAACTTATAGAGACACTTAGAAGTCGGCAACCGCAATCCCCAGCCCAACTTCTAGTTATGCTTAGAGACTGCTTTGGAAACCAGTGGTATCTGCTGCTTATGTGTAATATGATAAATATGGATGATGATGATGACAAAATAAGAATTAGGAGGTTTGAGAAGTTGGCATGGCCTTTCACTTTCAAGAATAAGGCCTCGATGAAGTTATTTGTCTTATTTCTGACCCGATTTGCTTTTTGACTTTTACATCTGCCATATGTTACTCTATAGATTTGTTTCTGAAGTACATGAATGCAATCCTTCCTCTTTTGGCTTTTGAAAATGCGCTTCAGCCATCAAAATGTCAGAACATTCAAGATCGACGCCTCAAAAACAGTTCGTGAAGTCCTGTGAAGTCCTTTCATATACCTGCTAATATTAACAATGACCAATTCAGAGAAGGCCACGTTCACTTCCACTGTTATTCTCAGAGATGTTTTTTCTTGGATGCATCTGGCCAACTTTGGGTAAATCAACTTCTTCTTGAGGTCACTACTTTTTCTAGGAATTAACAAGACTATCATGCCTTGATAAAGAACCACTCCTCTTCCCTACTTCTGGGCAGGGGTCCCAAGAACCTTTTGCATGGAGGCTTCTTCGGGGCCAAACTCCCATCGAGGACTCCCCGAAGATAAGTTTTTTGTTGAAAACATCATAATGTATTGAAATTCATATAACTATATATCACAAATAAATATTGCTTAAATCGTGGTTATCTTGTGTTTTTACTTCCCACACCACACTAATTTCCGTTGGTCTGTCTGACTGTCGGTCTGTCGGTCGGTCTGTCGGTCGGTCTGGCTGTTGGCGTTTTTATAACGTCGTAATCTCAGTAACCACTACATGGATTGTGATGAAATTGGGGTAGCGATTTGTTGTGGGGTCGTAGTAGGTAATGTTCCTATAATTTTCGAAATCGTTGTACAGGGGACGGAGTAATTAGCAACAAACAAAAATTTTGAAATATTCCTCAAACTTCGTTTTTAAGCGTTTTAGGGGTTCCTGATCATTTTCTACTTTTTTTGGGTGGGGGTGAATTTGGGGTGGTTCAGGGGTGGGGGGCTGTAAAACTGAAAAATTCGTTGTATTCACAATGGGCTGTCTATTGACCTGAGAATGAAAAACCTAGCGGCATAACATACTTTATTAGGTCCATACGAACATTGCCTTGCTTATTATAGAAACCAAGTGACCTAGAAATTGTGATCTAGGTATACATACGAGTATTATTTTAGATCGTTATATATTGCGTAACCCGAAAATGGTTGAATTGATTTTAATGAAGTTTTGTCACAGTATTACTACCGCGGCGAAGACGGAAAGCGCGTATACATTATTAGAAAAACCATGTCAGTGGCGGTGCAGAAATAATAAAAAAAATTAAAACATAAAAACAGCTCAAACTTTGTTTTTAGGCATTTCAGGGGTTCCTGATCATTTTCTACCTTCTTTGGGTGGGGGTGGTATTGGGGCGGTTGGGGGGTGGGGGGTTGTAAAACTGAAAGATTTGTTGTATTCATAATACTTTGTCCATTGACCTGTGGAAGAAATACCTAGCGTGTTATTGCACTTTTGTCAGTCCATCTGAACATTGGCTTGCCTATTACAGAAACCAATTTTGTGATGTATACATACGAGTTTTGCTTTATTTTGTTCTATGTATATTGCGTAAAGTGAAAAATATTGAATTGATTTTGATGAAATGTTGACACAGAATTTACTGCCTAGGTGAAAATGGAAAAAACATCTGTTTCTGAAAAATCGTGTTAGTGGCGGCGCAGCAATAATAAAAAAAACTAAAAATATAAAAACAGCTCAAACTTCGTTTTTAGACGTTTTGAGGGCTCCTGATCGTTTCGCATCGCTCAAGCCGGCGCCACATATGCGGGTATTTGCCGAGTATCAATACTCGCCGTTTTTCAACCTTGCTCGCCGAATAGCGAGCACGTATCGCCCTACATGTGCGTAGTTGGCTATGTTTAGTTTCGAGAAGAAAGGAATGGGAAAGCCCGAATATTCGTAGCAAATTGAAACTTATTTATTATTAAAATTTATTGACAGTAGAATCAACGTCATCATCAATGGAAAACAATAATGATATAGTCGTGGCAGCAAGTGCCGTTTTTGTTATGTGTGATGCTTATATGTTAATAAGGAAAAGAAAAAATCAACCAAGAAGGAGGCGATGGTGGATGGTCTCATTAAATAGAAGCCGAGAGAGGTAATAAAATAATTAGCAATAACATCAAACCACAATGTTAAACACATTTTCAGGTATGGCGGACCACACCTAGTTGCCGATTTATTAAAAGAACTGTCTGAATTTTTTGAAAATTTTTGCAGAATGTCTTCCGAAGATTTTGAATATCCACCCAGCAATGTGCAGGGTGTTATTGGTAGAATTTTAAATTACGGTAATTTGAAGGTCATTTTACTTTGTTTTTTCTAAATGTAACACCCTGTACGTTTTATTTTAAATCGAAATATCTACTAATACCCTATCTCGCCTTGTAATTTTTTTCGCGTTTGCGACATTGCCAAGTTATAAATTATTTTTCTAAATTTACAAACAAGTATTCCCGATTTTTATTAATAGAACACACTGCATATTTTATTTAATATAGAAGTATTCCCTAATAATGGTTTACAGCATGAACCAGTTTCAACTGGTGTTCCTCACCGCCTTCTCAGTAAACAGTACCGGAAGGCTTAAATATTTCCAAAACTGCCACAGCTGGGGCAGTGAAATTCAATACTTGGGGGTTTTTGAACACACAGAATGCAAAAAGGCTAACATGCTAACAAATAAACAATGCGAATAAAGTTTTTAATTCTCTAGTCCGGCCCTGTTTCTGTGTCAGTATTCGGGTACTTATTTGTGTTCGGCAAATTCCGACCATTCGCACAAACTGTTCCAGCTACACTAGTAGGCGTTTGTCGAATTGCGAATATTCGCTGTTCGTTGTTCCCTAAATGCCGCATGTGTAGCGCCGGCTACGGCGCCGGCTGAATGCTCGGTGCTCGGCATATGGCGAGTATTCGGGTAAAATCCTGCAGCCACATAGCCGAATAGCAATTAATCGGGGTTCGTTGCTCGCCGATTACCGCATATATGGCGCCGGCTTCAGATGAAGCATGCAGAAGAAACTGTGGCATCCTAGTTCCTAAAGGGGACACGCAAGAAACTATTTACGAGAGTTTTTGCGATGGATGTTTTTTTGCTGGCAGGTGGGCGATGATTTGGTTGCAAGGGAATTTCAAACTATAGCTTCAGTCAATGGATAAATAATAAAATGGTATGATCATTATGTGTGGGAAGTACTGAGTCAATCAAATTGACTCCATTTTTTATTTATGGACAGGAAAACTACTGGACACAAATACGCGCTCACATGCCCTGGTTACATGCAATCCTTCTGATCAGCTGGTTTATATGGACAATATATTGGTTAGTGGCTAAGTGATCCTCCTTAGTGCCCTAAGGATTAGCGATCTGCTTTAAATAGCTGTCCTGCAAAATGGAATACTTTAAGCACTGTCACTTTTTTTGTGTACGATGTTAATATTTTGCAGTAACTGTCAAATGCTGGAATGTGTGTTTCTTATCATGGCCAGATGCAAATATTTATTAATATTTAAAGATTTGTATCTTCCCAATCAGACCAAACCATACATTTCTCTCCTACCGAAACTGATTCCAACCCTTTCGTTTGTTAATTTGTTTCTTTGTCAGCCGTGCCACTCTAAATGACTCACTCCCTCTTGAAGTTTTTTTAAGCTAACTTTTATAAGAAGAATCCATCACGTCAAACAGCCCCTTTCTCTTGCTAATTTGTGTCTTTGTTATTCCTACCCCTTAACCGGTTTGCTTACTTTATGGGGCTTTCTCCAGAATAAGTAAGTTGAAGTTCTTTACCAGTTACGGAGTAGCGCTCAAACGTCATGCATTAAACAAAGGATAACAGATCCTCGAAGCGTTTAAAGTTTTCTGTTTTCCTGGTAACGTTCATAAATTATAAGCAGTGGGTACCATAGTTTTTTAGGAAATCGCATGTACTTTCTCTTTGTGATAGAGACATGGTGAACATACATACACCTTCAAACTCAGGATAACTATATCCAAACGGATGAGCTACACATACAACACGGTACTTTCACAGTAACTCTCTCGGTTCACCATGATTCTGCCTCTGTCTAAATCCGCTCTCCAACACAGTTAACAGCACAATCTGTGGTTTCACTATTAGACACCAGAAACAAAATCACAAAATCAATCATCTCCTCTACATAATAGGACAATAGTAAAAGCAGACAAAAACTACTAACTAACTTTGATTACACGATATCCACAAAATCATCCGCTACCATCACTAGACTAAAATGCAATCATGGGAGGTTCCCAGCACATTTGGCTAAGATACAAATTATCCCCTCAGGAGTTTGTACTTGCGATAGTTCTTCTTTATGTGACATAAATCACATACTTTTTTATTGTAAAAATCATCCAGCAGAAATTGAAGCATTGTATGGGAAATTAGCAGAATTAAATATACAATTTCCCGTTCACATCACATACTTACTTTCATTAAACAACAAAAGAATTTATGAAATAATATGCAATTCCTTATATTCAGTTGGATACGCAATTTAAATAAATTATAACCTCCAAATATCTGTGGCTGATGGACTCGCATCCAAGCCAATCTCTTCTCACACACACACACACACACCCACACACATACCCGCACTACACTACTGACCCTTTCTTGTCCAGACCACGCAGCAGACGCGCACAATTACATACAATCATAACAAGAAAAAATAAATACCTGGTCACAGAAGGCACTTCATCACAAACGTAGATTCCGCGTTACACAAGGCCACATTAAAAGAAGCATTCATACATCTGGCTGCAGTAAGGCCAGCTCATTTCAGAAACGTAAGGCTTTGTGCTTTCTATCTAGAACCACGTGATTGCGACACGAAACTACAAGAAGTATACTAATAGGGATCCATCCATCACCGACGATACTTGCAGAAAATGCGACCAACTGCAGGAAATATTAGAACGCATAACAATATATGCAAAATTGTCGCCGGAACCGAGTACATAGCGAGACATAACTCTGCAGCCAAAGTCATACATCAAGCACTAGTCACAACAAACTAATACAAACCACATACAGACAAAATCATCCCAGCGAATAGATCAAATATACATAATCTTCAGTCAAAGGCAGACAAAGTGGACCATTTGGTAGATATTGCGATTCCCAATGATATGAATATCCAAAACACCTACGCTGGAAAGATATCTAAGTATACAGATCTTGCCATAGAAATAAAATGACTCTGGAAACAAAACACAGTTGACATTGTTCCCTCATTATGTCGGCCTGAAGCCTTACTCGCAACAGTTGGGCCTGGACGAAAAGTTACACAAATCCTTCCAAAATTCTGTAATCCTCAAGACTGTAGCATCCTTTCTGAATTCAGTATAAAATAGTACGTCAGGTGTTGACTTGGCACAGCCCATTAATACTTGTTACTGCCGCAACCATGCGTGAAAAAATGAGAAATACATAATAATAACAAAAATCATAGTCCCAACAGATAGCCAATTACAGGGACAGTTGAAAATAAAGTACAAACTACAACTTACGTAGAAAGTTGAAAAGATCCTTATGGGATTTTGATACGCCTTTATTGTTAATCAGACAAGCCCCGTTAGTTTTATGTCGTGTAAACACGGCAGTTTCTTCCTTTCGGCAGAAGAACTTGTAAGTTACCTAATGTGCCCAAGTAGGGATCTTTCTAGATCGTGATTTCAGATGGTAGATTATGCCAGGATCAGCTAATGGGCAAACTCAGATTGGGAACACGTCTTTATGGGGGAACAGGTCTGGATATACAGGTCATTTAGCCTTTTACTCGATTAATCCCTCCTAACGTCTGATCTGCTTGATAAAATTAGTATTTATTTGTTATTTAGCCACCTAGGTAGAAAAAATAATTTTCGCAGTCGAATCAGAGAAGCTGAAATAGATATGAAGGGTTCTTAGTGAAAACCGCATTTATCAAAAAGGTATTTTGCAGAAGAGACAAAAGCTAGATATCTTTGTTGATATATTATTTTTTTGAAAAAACATGACTTCAAGTGAGGTTAGAGTTCGATACTGCTATTGCCTAGGCAACCTATGTCTGCAGGTTCTGCATTATTTGAAGGATCATATTGTAGGAATTTATAAAAATGCACATTTTCTTGGCTTGTTAGTAACGTCTGCATTTTTGGAGGATTAATGGAAATATAGAAAATTTAATTCCTGGATTCGATAAGTAAATTATCACCATGGTCAATATTTTTTCAATTACACACTAAAAAACTGAAAAAACGTGGGTATTTTTACAAAACAATTACAAGCACTATTGCAGCGATGTCACATTGTAAAGCCCCAGTAAAGTTTAACGAACATAGTACAATTTTGTAAATTTACTGTATTTTGTAAAAGTGCTTTAGCAGCTTACGGAAAAATACGATTATTTTATTTTTTCATAAAATATTTGCAAAATTACCAAGCTGTGACGCATTTTTATAACACAAAATTACAAGGTAATTGTCATTTTACAAAACGTTTTTTTGTTACAGTATTCCTTTGTAAATTTATAATAAGTATTTTAGAAAAACGCTTCATAAATAATGGTAGAGAATAATTGCTATCTTCAGTAACTATTAATGATAATTTGACTAAAAGTCTTGAATGGCCATTTTGCCGTTGGCAACGCCGATGAAAGGTAGGACCTTTGGTAGGATTGGCGGGCAACAAAAATCAGCTTATGTGAATAGAGAAACAGCGGACAGGTCATTATTTCATCAATTTTGTTTTGAAAATGCCGATGTATGCAATGCTGCCATTTTTGTTTAAAGTTCGAAGTTTCACTGCATGAAATTATGAAATAAAATCAAGGTACATTTAAACAGGGTAGGCACGTACTATTATATTAAGAATTGTATAATTTATTTAAATAACAATCAGGATTACCTGTGAGTTTTGTGGTTTTCAAATCCAGACTGTTAGGCAATATGACTGTCATCAATAATTTCATAGAAATGTTGTTGGCTGAAGCTTTTTGCTCTAATTTATACTATTTAGACTTTATGCCATGTCAAAGTTGAAAATGGTCATGCAATTTTTAACTGTTAATATCTTGAAGACAGATAAACTTAGATATAGGAAGTGCTATATGAAATATATCTAGAATTTTCTCAAACAATCCAGAAATCTGTTTGGTGTTCTATTTAAAATTAGAAAGTCATTTACTATAGGTATAACGGGAAATGCCGCCATCTTGAAAATATGTTAGCCTGATTGCCCACATCGACTTTAGTAAAGTATTAGATTGAAGAAAAAATATGAAATCTATTTCCCTAGAAATTGATCACAGTGATCCATCGTGGGATATCCATATTTATTTAGGGAGGCATTCATTTTATTTTTTCTGGATATGATGTGATCAATTAGTAGAAACAGTTTCAAGTAATAATAATTTACTTCAAAATACAATATTTTGTTTAATTTCAGATGAAGATAAAAAGAAAATTTCCATTTAGAAAAAATTTTGCTCATCAACCCAAGTTCCTTTGAAGAAGCAATGAAAGTACTATTTGCCAATATATTTTAATTTTACCTAATGTCTCCAAAAAAGGCTTCAGCAGCTTGAGAAATAATTCGACGATATTCTATTAAAGTGCATCCCGACTCTGGGACTGAATCAAGTCATACTCCAACTAGGAAAAGAATTTCTTTTATTAAAAACTGGCACGTCAACTAGTTGTTTGCCTGACCAATAGTTTGCTTTCGTTGTTTTTCAGGTCAATATTTTTATTTTTTGTTTCAACCGACAAGACTGAAACAGTTGATTTCTTTGTTTTACATTTATATAGAATTTTAATGTTGTTTTTCCTTATTTTCATACATGAAATAAAAATATGTTTATAATGACAGGCTATTCTTAAACCCTATTGTAATACGTTTTTTTGTAAGGCTACAAAGTAATTTTATGGAATGAGGCAAAATTACAAAATGAATTATTAAAGTTTTTGTAAAAATACTATAATGGTTTTACAATATATCTATAACATAATTTTAGAAAATATATCTTTAAAAAACCAACGTCATGTCTTTAAGATTGTGTAAAAACGCAATATAATTTTCATGTTATATCACAGATAAATGCTGTGATATTACAAAAATGTGTCTTTTGCGAATTTACAATATTATAAGATAGCCAAATAAAATTACAAATCTGATTTGTAATATTACTAAAACAATCTGTGGCATTAAATAGCCAACGATTTTGTTAGTCATTTTACAAATTAATTTTTAGAGTGTATCTTTATTTTCACTTATCGCTTACCAGAATTTTTTATCAAGGGATAAATGACTTCTCTATTGTAAATCGTTAGCGTTGCTGGTTCATAATTTAATTTTGTTTGCTTTGTTAAACATATCGGGGAAATGTAAGACACCTGAAACTAAACTCAATAAATCTTGCCATTGCTCCTCAGAGTAGAAGTCTGCACGTTGCACGTGTCTAGACGAGTGCAAAAAAAATCGAGAATTGTTCAGTCTACATGACGGTAGAATTTATAATATACCTTTATTTACATATTTTTTGAGAAAATGCCGTTTTTCTGATTGACCGTAACAGTTACGCCCCCTAGCGGCTACTTGCGGAACTTGAAAATAATTTCCAGCGATTTCTCTTAGCCGATTTACCTAATAATATTTTTTGCTCAAAGTTATACGATTAACGGTTACCGAGATATTGCCGGCGTTCATTCTTATTAGGTCACCCTGTACAACTATCCAGCCGTTTGTGAGGATGATTCATTACAGTCTTAAAAATTCGCAGTATAGTAGACCTTTCCACCAGTATATTAATTAGAAAATTAATTAAATGTTTAACTATGTAACTTCTATGATGTTCAATAAAACTGCTTCTAAGTCCTATACACTGTATCAAAAGATATATTCAGCTGATCCCTTTTCCCCCGCAAAGCCGGATTCAGTAACTGTTTTTTAATTAATAGCGGCTTGGGAGTAGTTAAAAGGAAAAAGATATAAAAATGAATCATGCTAATCGTATTTTCCCTTTAATGGTTGCGCAGGAAAACAAAAGATGTTTTTAGGAAATGGACCATTAAGGGTAGGGGAAAACGCATTGATACATGGCACTGGGGGTCATAAATATCAGCAAAGTAATTGAGATTGATTGCTTGGGAGGATTGTTTTTGCAAGTAGGATGTTAGCCTGTTGTCACTCTGAACCCACCTCAATCATCAATCTCTGGTAGTTTTCGTTCAATTTAAAGTTTTCAATCAAGTTGGTGTTTTTCAGCTTTCCTACCTAGATTAGAAAGGCTGCCTAATTTTACATTTAATGGTATAAAAAAATTATGAATTCCCATTGGAGAACATCAAATTATCTCAGATTGAAGTTTCCTTAATCGATCGATTTTTCCAAGCACAAATGTATATGGAGTTTGACCGTCTAACCCTAAGGTCTAACCTAAGCTGACGCATTTCAAGGTAAAATCACAGCTTTCTAAATTTTATAATCTATGCGATATTAAACGTTTTTCTGATATCCACTGATACCGAAAATGGTGATTTGCACCTAAGGGATTCACTTCAAGTCCCATGTGTGATACAAAAGGTCACACTAGAATTCCCAAGGAACCAGAATATGCAATAATAAATGTGGTGTTTTATTTAAAAAAATATAACTTTGATACGTTTTGTGTAACATGAGAATATTTTTAAAATTTAGCCTTAATAGGTCCCTATGCCTCCAGAATTATTATTTTCTTTTTCATCAAATGCTTTAGCCACAATACTCCGTGACGGATAACGTTAATAACCCGGTATAATTTTGGCAACCTTAGTAATAAAAAGGAATACTCAAATAGAAACCAAAGTGCTTAAAATATCGAGCTCGATGTTCGATAGGTAATGATATATATACTTAACATTTTATTGCTACATATTTTAGGATTTTAATAATATGATATAAACATTGTTTATATTTTTATGCAACTGGTTAGTAGTTCAATGTACAATCTCAATAATTTTGATTGTTTTATAGAGTTGCACTTTGTAAAAAATAGTTCAAATCCTTTAAATGTAAATTGAGAATTTTATGTGCAAAAACTTTAAATGTTAAGGTTATTATTCAACGTCTCCAATTTATATTTTCACTTATATATTTTTCTTTTTCATATGAATTTTAGCCCTGTAACCGCCGAAATGTCAAGTATTACCTTTTACTGTAAAAACCCTTACGCATTCAGTTTTCCAATTGCAATACTTGTTTTCAAGTTATATTGCACATCGTGTAACTACCTGATAAAAAAGAGAAACGCATTGCGTATGTATTATTCTTTATAACACTTTGAATCAGATTTTTGTGAACATCAGGTTTATTTTCATTTTTCCTGAATTTAAAATGAAAATAAACCTTTTATAATGTACGATTTTCAGCGTCCTAGGTTAAAACAAAGTTTTCATGTAAGCATGGTTGATTTCAATTTTTTGGGAGTGTTGCTCAAAATACTTTTTTCGCCTACAAACACATTTTATAATACACCAAACCAATAAGACAATTTTACAGCACATCTACACCTAGTTTTACGCAATATATATTTATTTTCTAGGAACCTACTGAAACAGTATATATTTACTTTTGCAAAAGCTCCTCAATTTTGATTTTCAACTCAAACATGATTGAGCATTAAATGGGTTCGAACCCAGAAGATTTACCTTAAAAATAAAACGTGAAACTCATCACAGAAGCGGTAGTTTTATTGTATAGCTAATGTTTGGAGACTATTCAATTGCAACTCATAAGTTATTTTAGCTAAACAGATGACAAGTAAAATTTTTTAGCAGCTATTTTGAGTCATTCGGCCACACCTTCCTTCCTAAATACGTAAAACTGATTATTTTCGTAATAATTCTTTTTAATGCACATTAAGTCTTTTATGGGCTATTACCGGACGCTCGTTACTATTGAGGACGTATTTGGGTTTACTTTTAGTACGGTAGTTAATATTTTGGGAACTGCGCCCTTCCTGTTGAACAAATAGGCGGCAAATGTGGACAGTGACGTAACAACTTTTATTCCAGAGTAAAACATTTTGATTAACTTGACGAGCATGTAAGTGCATAACTACGTAATAGAATCATAAGAAAATATCGCCCTCACTTTCAAACTTGTGCCATGGTCGAGTAACAATTTAAGTTTTTCAGAACTATCTTTGGCCACAGCAGTGGTTGTTGCCTCTGAACAAAGAAAAAATGCACTGTGCTCCATATAAGCCCGAATAACTCACAGGTAAAATATTTTTGGATGGAGTCGAGATCCAAGCAGTTCATGCAATAACATCCAGTCCAATCTACAGCTTTGCAGACGACTGTTCATTAATATCGTGCATGGAACCAGGCAAGCCACTCAATCAATTGTCGAGAGGGGATTAGTAAATAAAGTATAATTTAACGTACAGAAAACTCAGGCTTCCCAACTGTGGAAACGGTCACCCCATAGTCGAATCACCTTCCATCAGGCTTTTGGGCATCAACGTCAACAATACGTTGTCAGTATTACTAAACCGGCATCCCAGAAGCTTGGAGTTTTGTTTCGTTGCAGGAAGCTGTTTGAGTGACCTCTCCCAGATAATAACACCAAACGCCGTCCGAACGAGGAACACTACAGAGGCTCTGCGAGCTAATGCTTATGAGTTCTAGGTTCCTACTCCTCGTGCCAGTCTCCTACAGCATTCCTTATTTTAGAGAACAACGACGCTGTAGAATGAGCTGGCTACAAGCTGCAGCATTTGAAGTCCTACGTGCACAGATACTGATCCTCCCGCAATGCTTCTACAGCGCCATAGGCTTTCAGCTTTTGTGGGAGACTGACCATAAAAAAATGCTCATTAGCACCTTGGATTTATAATAAACAGTGACTTGATGTGGGAAACTCATATCAATACCATAGTAACGAAGGCAAATAGTTTAGCTTACCCCACACGATTACTCGAAAGAAATCACAAAATAACCTCCCCTTTTATTTAAATAACGTAGAGTATTCTGAGAGACTTTAAAGGCTTCAACTTACTAGACTCTGGGAGGGAAAAGTTGGTAGTGATCTGATTGATAGTTTTAAGTGGGCACTATCTTGTGAGGGCGGGTTAGAATATCTTCCATCGTATATCCTGCGTGTCGTAAAAGTCAACTAAAAGGAACCGAACTTCTGTCGGTATAAACAGTAACCTCTTCTCAACCTCCTTGCCCTTGGGGTGAGAAATTGCCCCTAAAGGCGGATGAACCAGTAGATACATCTGATCAACAGCATGAGGATGCAGAAAGCAAATGGGAAACTACTGCATTAAAGATCTTAAAGATATCCCAAGGGAAACTCGTGAAATGACTAAATGCAATTTACGAGTTCACAACATGTCTGTTAAGACATTGTGATATGATAATGATGATCTTGTGACGACATTTTTGAGATTATTGCAACTCGACCGCTGAGGGTTCATCTGTACTACCCGCAAATGAAATCCGAATACTGACAAAATAAGGGATGCGATTCATGGAATGCGGCAGGACTAAAAACAATAATAAACAAGACAAATACAATAGGTAAATAATCGGTGGGCCCTCCGTGTTGACGAATGTATTCCTCTAACCTCTAGATATGTTCGTAATCTGGTTATTAATAAACTCTAGAGCCCCCCATGCTGTCCCCACAGCATGTTCCAGTTCATCCAGCGTGCTCGGACGATATACATAGGATAAATCGCGAATGTAGATACTCGGCAAATCCCATACTTTTTCAATTGGCGACAAATCGGGTGATCGTGGAGATCAGGAGGGCAGATGGCGCTCAACAGCAAATTGAAGTAGTAGTAGTCACTAATGTGTTGGTGTCCGTCTTGTGCCTCCAGACAAAACCTGAACTCGTTGAAGAAGGCTGCCTGATGCCAGTTTGCCAGTTATCGTGCCATTGTTCTTATTGTCACCAATCTAACCGTTGGCGAAGATGATTTGCAGTGATTCGAATCACTAGATGCGTACGATATGATCTTACGTTCATTTCACGCAATCTGTGGTACACCGTGCGGATTAGATGGGGTCTCTCTATAGCTGCAGTGCATACCAAGAGTCAGCAACAGCTCGAGTGAATCGTATTCTGTCTCGAAGGACTATCTTGCCGTGCTTCAAAACTTCTAGCTCCCTGCATTTGCCTTCCTCCGATATATGCGAACAATGCTACTATTACCACTGTTTCCACGCTATGCCAAATAGTTACAGAAATTGCTCTGAAAGAAGCACCACGTTCTCGCTGGCTTACAATCCGACGCCGTTGAAAGCGGCTTAAATGCGAAAACTGTGGCTGTCGTCTTTTAGGGGGCATCTTTATACAACCAACCGGTTTATGGCCACATTTGCAACGAATATCATAATTTTTGAATGGACAGAAAGCCATGCTTTGTTTTTACACGTATACAGTCGTTTGGAGGTGTCGCTTAATAACGGTAAATAACGCTTAAATGAACTAGTGTTCAATGTGTACCAGAGTGGGTACTACAGAGCTGTGCACAATTTTTCTATGCGAATATCTTTTTTTTTCTCGATGTTCAGATTCCACTTGCGAGTAGTATATATATTCTTATTTTTAAAATGATAATGATGAATTATAACATTCATAAAAAATATGCCCAACAATATATGGCTGATTCGCTCCTATTCCTTCTTAGTATGAGCGAGTCAATATCGCACACTTTCATTAACACGACAAAGAAAGCATGATATCGTCTGCCCACATACATTATAAATAAATTCCATCTTTGCTCAAATGTAAACATACATTTTTCTAAAATTTCTGAAGCATTGAAATTTTATAAAACTCACTAGGAGTTAGAGTAAGTGTCTGCAAATAAATTTGGAAAAAAAATGTATGTTTCAAGATTAAAAATGGCAGACAACCTGCGATCACATTTAGGAGTGTATTTTGACATTTTTAAAAGCTTTTATCACAATGTATGTATGTTCGCGTGGAATCTTGCTGTTCAATTTTGAAGTAGATATTTTCAACCGATTGAGCTGAAATTTTGTACAAACGTTCAGTTTGGATGACAATACACGATAAGCTGTATGACGTCGTTCTAGGTCCAATAGTGGAATAGTTATTTAATGCATTTCTACAATATGGGTATGCAATTAATATGAGGACGCCCACTCAATGAGAGGGATGTCATCACTGACAGTAGATCCACTGATGCCATTTTTAGTTAAACGATGAATATTGTCGTAAGAGTTGTGGGAAAATATACTATTCAAAGTCGGGGAGTTGTTTTATCACTGCATGAACCTTACGACCTGAGAGAAGATAGTCTTTGAATTTGGTGTCCAACTAGAGGCTTGCGGTCTAAACAAGAATCTGGCGGCAGTGACGGGGTTCTGGATCGAATTGTACGAGTTCCTTTATACAACCCACGCAGTCGCTAGGTTGTATCGATGACGGCGACATCTACGTAAGGTTAGGGGGTAGCTAAGGAACACCTGGTGCAGCGAGCAGCCATAGAGGGTGAACCGGACAGCCGAGCCGGTGTGCAGGGGGTACATGAATGACTGTACCGAATACTGGCGAAGAAGCGGTAGACTGTGACGCGGCGTAAGTGATAAAGAAGATCCGCGGTAAGGATTTTCCAATAAGAAGTTGTAAAGGGACATTTGGGGTACTGTACTGACTTTGGGATTACTTTCCCAAGGATAAACGCGTGTTGTTAGTGGACCAACACAGTTTTAAGGTTATGTCTAGACTAGGTCGACATTTTTAGTTTAGTTTAAGGTTTTTGTGATGTCTAATAATAACAGGAAATCTGCGAAAATGAGTGGAAATGGCGATAGCGCAAATTCTGAATTACAAACTATCGTTCAAGTGATAGCAAATAATATGTAATTTTAGATACAGTACGATGTATTTTATTGTAAGAATTTGGGGAAACTATACTGTTCAAAGTCGAAGAGTTGTTTTATCAGCAGCATAAGCATGAACCTTACTTACGACCTGAGAGAAGAAGGTCTGAACAATGAAATGCTTGTTGAGAGTAGCTCGAAAAATAATGTGACGTTATTCTAAAGCCAATATGGCGTACCATCCAAGATGGCGAAATAGTTATTTTTAGTGCATTTCTACAATATGGGTATCAAATAAAAGGGTCTGCCCAGAATAAGTAAAAAAAACATGACATAAATGCAAGTTAATAGAAGTGAAAAATAAATTAAAACAAAAAAACTTTAAAAAAAGCTTTTGTTTAAATGTTCTAAAAAGAAGAAAATAAAATGTTCCTTTAAAATGTTAACTATCAACTTATAGCCTCATTATACACAATTTATATGATCTTAAAAGCTTGTCACGCGATTTACTTGTGTAAATGACTAGTACCTATTTAATTGACTAACTTGGTCTGCTAAGTTTAAGTAATTGTGTTAAAATTTCAGTTTAATTAAATACTTCTAGGTACTTACGTAAACATTTTTGACTTCCAGACAAAGGAACCATAGCCGGAATCAGAGTGAATCCCCATTTCACATACGGAGGTGTAACAGATAAGAAATATCGCGGTTATACCATGTTCATGTTTGAAGAAAACATCCCAAGTGGTATCCAGTAGTCGGTGGATTTTACAATAGTATTTTTTTAAAAGAAGAGGCCAGGCTAGAAGTCTGTTATTCCCAGGCACAAATGAATATACACCTTTCATAGTGCAAAAAGCTGAAAAGGCAAAGCCCATCCGCCATGTCGCTGCCCATCCTCTGTGACTACGTTCGTGTATCACTATTTGTTATACTGGCTTGTACAGTCGTAAAAAAAACCGGCGGGCGCTCGTAAACATGTATTATGGCTGCGGTCGTAAATCATTACAACCTAAAATATGTATCATTTTATGCCGTTTTGGCGAGAGGAAATAGGCGATAAGAGTTTTCGAGGCGGTCCGAAAATAGCTCCGGGGGACAGATACGACTTCCAGCGGGATCCGCCAGGAGGGTGAACACAGAATGGAGCCAGACCACGTGCTGTGATTGTTATGAATGAATGAGTTATGGCCCGGTTTTTTCGTAGTTAAAGGAAAAACAAAGGATATTGAACGTATGCTTTAAGGAGATAAAAAAGTTAGCTCCAGATAGATGCCACAGAAAATTCTGCTCAGTGCTTTCCGAAATCTGGTTTGCCTTAATTTGTCTGGCATGGGAATTCTTCTATGCTAGTAGTAACTCTGGCAGTTGAAGTGTGCGTCAAGAGGTGAGTTATTGCCATTATTGCGAGTAATTAATGTGAGATAAGTTGGGCGTCTCATCAAATTGAAGCTATATACAAAAAGTTAGCCTGATATATGAGGGTTGCTCTATATCTCCGTCAATCCACCAGTACGCAGACAGCTGTTTCACGCTTATTAGCGATCATCAGTGCGCCATAGGTCGATTGACGGGAATAGAGAGCATCAGGTCTTTCATGTCTACCAGACATGTGAAGCATGTGATAGCAATCGACAGAAAGGTAGAGCAACCATCGTATATCGGCATTCATATACAGCAGCATATAAAACCCGCGCTCTCTGGTGGCCAAGCGGACGCGCCGTGGCGTCCTACCAAGAAGTCTGCGGCTGTTTTGCAGCGATTTTCTTTGGTTTGCCGTTACCTTCGGGTACCAGATGGCGCACCGGCAGACCCTTTCTGTCGACTGCTATCACATGCTTCACATGTCTGGCAGACATGAAAGACCTGATGCTCTCTATTTCCGTCAATCGACGTATGGCGCACTGATGATCGCTAATAAGCGTGAAACAGCTGTCTGCATACTGGTGGATTGACGGAGATATAGAGCAACCCTCGTAAATCGGCATTCATATGCAGCAGCATATAGAACCCGCGCTCTCTGGTGGCCAAGCGGACGCGCCGTGTCGTCCCACCAAGAAGTCTGCGGCTGGTTAGCAGCGATTTTCTATGGTTTGCCGTTACCTTCGGGTACCAGATGGCGCGCCGGCAGAACCTTTCTGTCGACTGCTATCGTTAGCTTGATAGTAGAGAAGAAGGTCCTAAAATGGGCTTCGTTTTATATTTTTTGAATAAGTCGGAAACATATATCTGTACTAATGGCAAAATTGGCAGGCATGCACCTCAAAGGTTCGTTGTCGATGTCTCATAAGGCATTTAAGAATATTTGTCAAATTGTGAATTTTTCAATCTAGGACAGGGTGCATGGAATATGGACCATGAAAGAAAATACCTAATATCATTCATGAAATGCAAAATCAAAACTTTATTTCTAAAAGAAATACAGGCAGAGTAAAATATAAGTAAATCAAAAAATATTATCGACAAAAATTGCAAAGATATGTATCCTTCTCTGCTTCAGAACATTCTTCATTGCCCACATGCTGCACATCAGACACTGAACCCATAATTGTCCCTTTGTATCACCCTTGAAGTGACACACTTATCAATCTATTCCGACCCCAAGCCTTCCTAGCATTTTTGAAGTATATTTTGGTTTTGTTCTAAGCATTGCGACTGTCAAAGGAAAAATTGTAATTAGTGTGGGCCATGGTTCATACTCAGACCCAGAAGTGTCCCATAATTCAAACAGTCAACGTATAACAATACTGCAGATTTAGAATTTTATGGGCTTAAATACATACTTTTCACAATGCTTACCTTTACTAATGATATACGTACTACACAAAGAACATAGGTACATTGAAATACAGAAAGGAAAAATTTCCATCAAATCAGGCAATTTTCAATAACTATGTAAAACATTTTTACTATCACAGAAATTGAATTCCAACGGTAAGTCAACCGTCAACCGAGATTTTGGGGATAGCGCGCGTAGGAAGTACACTGTAAGTCGGTAAGAGAAATTTAAGATAGATTCAAAGACTGGCGCCACTCAGATTATAAAAATATCTAGGTGTCCCATATTAACAGCAGGGCCCATATTAGGACCTTCTCCTCTAATAAATGCTAATAATGGGTATGTACTGGGATCGTGGACTATAAAGTTTGGTAGGACTCCCTCCACAATACAGCATACGTGCTGTGATTGTTATGAATGAATGAGTTATGGCCCGGTTTTTTGGTAGTTAAAGGAAAAACAAAGGATATTGAACGTATGCTTTAAGAAGATAAAAAGTTGGCCCCAGATAGATGCCACAGGAAATTCTGCTCAGTGCTTTCCGAAATCTGGTTTGCTTTAATTTGTTTGACATGGGAGGATTATTCAGTGAGCGGTCGTAGTAGTAGTAAGTCGCGAAGTTCAAGTTTGCATCAAGAAGTATTACCATTACCGCGATTTAAATACTATATTTTATCTACGACCTTAGCAATTAATATTTGGGTTTAAATACATATTCATTATATAACTAATGGGATCTGCCAGGAGGGTGAACGCAGAATGGAGCCAGACCACGTGCTGTGATTGTTATGAGTAAAAGAGTTATAGCCGAGTTTTTTGGAGGTTAAAGGAAGAACAAAGGATATTGAACGTATGCTTCAAGGAGATAAAATGTTAGCCCCAGATAGATGCTACAGAAAGTTCAGTTATTTTGGAAACGTGTTTGCTTTAATTTGGTTCTCATGGGAAAATAGTATATTGATGAACGGTTGTGCTAGTAGTAACTCTAGCAGTTCAAGTTTGTGTCAATAAGTGAGTTATTCCCATTACCGCGAGTAATTGATGTGATAGATAAGTTGAGCTTCTCATCAGAACGAATCTACCTACAAAAGGTAGCTTGATAGTAAGAAATGAATATGTACTGGGACTCTGGGATAACGTTTGGTAGGATTCCCTCCACAATACAAAATAATGCACACGTGCTGTGATGGTTATGAATGAATGAGTTATGGCCCGGTTTTTTCGTAGTTAAAGGAAAAACAAAGGATATTGAACGTATGCCTTAAGGAGATAAAAAAGTTAGCCCCAGATAGATGCCACAGAAAATTCTGCTCAGTGCTTTCCGTAATCTGGTTTGCTTTAATTTGTCTGGCATGGGAATTCTCCTGTGCTAGTAGTAACTCTAGCAGTTGAAGTTTGCATCAAGAGGTAAGTTATTGCCATTATCGCGAGTAATTGACGTGATAGATAAGTCTCATCAAAATGAAGCTAAGTACAAAAAGTTAGCTTGATGCTAATAATGAGTATGTACTGGGATCCTGGATTATAACGTTTGGTAGGACTCCCTCCACAATACAAAATAATGCACACGTGCTGTGATTATTCTGAATGAACGAGTTATGGCCGAGTTTTTGTAATTAAAGGAAAAACAAAGGATATTGAATGAATGTTTTAAGGAGATAAAAAAGTTAACTCCAGATAGATGCCACAGAAAATTCTGCTCAGTGCTTTCGGAAATATGATTTGCTTCAATTTGTCTGACATGGGAATTCTCCTATGCCAGTAGTTAACTCTAGCAGTTGAAGTTTCCCTCAAGAAGTGAGTTATTGCTATTATCGCGAGTAATTGATGTGATAGATAAGTCTCATCAAAATGAAGCTAAGTACAAAAAGTTAGCTTGATGCTAATAAATGAGTATGTACTGGGATCCTGGACTATAAAGTTTGGTAGGACTCTCTCCACAATACAAAATAATGCACACATGCTGTGATTGTTATGAATGAATGAGTTATGGTCCAATTTTTTGGTAGTTAAAGGAAAAACAAGGATATTGAACTGCTTTAAGGAGATAAAAAAGTTAGCCCCAGATAGATGCCACAGAAAATTCTGCTCAGTGCTTTCCGTAATCTGGTTTGCTTTAATTTGTCTGGCATGGGAATTCTCCTGTACTAGTAGTAACTCTGAAGTTTGCATCAAGAGGTATGTTATTGCCATTATCGCGAGTAATTGATGTGACAGATAAGTTGGGCGTCTCATCAAAATGAAGCTACATACAAAAAGTTAGCTTGATAGTAGCGAAGAAGGTCCTAATATGGGCCCCGTTTTATATTTTTTTGAATAAGTCGGAAACATATATCTGTATTAATGGCACAATTGGCAGGCATGCACCTCAAAGGTTCGTTGTCGATGTCTCATAAGGCATTTAAGAATATTTGTCAAATTGTGAATTTTTCAATCTAGGACAGGGTGCATGGAATATGGACCATGAAAGAAAATACCTAATATCATTCATGAAAGCAAAATCAAAACTTTGTTTCTAAAAGAAACACATGCAGAGTAAAATATAAGTAAATCAAAAAATATTATCGACAAGAATTGCAAAGATATGTATCCTTCTCTGCTTCAGAACATTGTGCATTGCCCACATGCTGCACATCATACATTGAACCCATAATTCTCTCTTTGTATCACCCTTGAAGTGACACACTCATCAATCTATTCCGACCCCAAGCCTTCCTAGCGTTTTTGAAGTATATTTTGGTTTTGTTCTAAGCATTGCGACTGTCAAGGGAAAAAATGTAATTAGTGTGGGCCATGGTTCATATTCAGACCCAGAAGTGTCCCATAATTCAATCAGTCATGTCCAACAATAGTGCACATTTAAAATTTAAATACATACTTCGCACAATGCTTACCTTTATTAATGATATATGTACTACACAAAGATAATAAATTGAAATACAAAAAGGAAACATTTCCATCAAATCAGGCAATTCTCAGTAACTATGTAAAACATTTCTACTATCACAGAAATTGAATTCCAACGGTAAGTCAACCGTCAAACGAGATTTTGGGGACAGCGCGCTTAGGAAGTATACTTAAGTCGGTAGGGGAAATTTAAGATAGATTCAAAAACTAGCGCCACTCGGATGATAAAAATATCTAGGTGTCTCATATTAACAGCAGGGCCCATAAATACGACCTTCTTTCCTAATAAATGCTAATAATGTGTATGTACTGGGATCCTGGACTATAAAGTTTGGTAGGACTCCCTTCACAATCACAGCACACGTGCTTATTTCGAGCAAGGCGCGTATGCCCATGCTACGGAGTAGCATTGCACATTAATAGCATGCTTTTTAATCATGCTCTAAATTAGCATGCTACTGCCACTGACACATTTCCATTTAATCGCATGACCTCCGGTTCTTTAGCATGCTCGTAATTAGCATGCTTATTTCGAGCAAGGTGCGTATGCCCATGCTAAGAAGTAGCATTGGTCATTAATAGCATGCTTTTTAATCATGCTCTAAATTAGCATGCTACTGTTTCTGACGCATTTCCATTTAATCGCATGACCTGCGGTTCTTTAGCATGCTCGTAATTAGCATGCTTATTTCGGGCAAGGCGCGTATGCCCATGCTAAGAAGTAGCATTGCTCATTAGTAGCATGCTTATTAAATATGTGTATCGGTACCTTTATGAAAGAATGAGTTATGGCCCACTTTTCTTTGTAGTTAAAGGAAAAACAAAGGATATTGAACGTATGCTTTAAGGAGATAAAAAAGTTAGCCCCAGATAGATGCTACAGAAAAATCTGCTCAGTGCTTCTGGTTTGCTTTAATTTGTCTGGCATGGGAATTCTCCTATGCTAGTAGTAACTCTAGCAGTTGAAGTTTGCGTCAAGGAGTGAGTTACTGCCATTATCGCGAGTAATTGATATGATATATACGTTGGGCGTCTCATCAAAACACTAGGTACCTACAAAAAATTAGCTTGATAGTAATAAATACTGATAATGGGTATGTACTGGGATTCTGGAATGACGTTTGATAGGACTCCCTCCACATTACAATATAATGAATGAATGAAAGAATGAATGAATGAATGAATGAATTAATGAATGAATGAATGATAAATGAATGAATATTGATGAATGGATTACTATCATAAATGCTAATAATGGGTATGTACTGGGATCCTGGACTATAAAGTTTGGTAGGACTCCCTCCACAATACAAAATAATGCACACATGCTGTGGTTGTTATGAATGAATTAGTTATTGTGCAGTTTTTTGGTAGTTAAAGGAAAAACAAAGGATATTGAACGTATGCTTTAAGGAGATAAAAAAGTTAGCCCCAGATAGATGCTACAGAAAAATCTGTGCAGTGCTTTCGGAAATCTGGTTTGCTTCAATTTTTCTGACATGTGAGAATAATACCTATAATGCTCAGTCAACGATTATGCTAATAATAACTCTAACAGTTGAAGTTTACGTCAAGAGGTTAGTTATTGCCATTATCGCGAGTAATTGATATGATAGATAAGTTGGGCGTAATGTACCTACCTACAAGAAGTTAGCTTGATAGTAATAAATGCTCATAATAGGTATGTACTGGGATCCTGGACTATAAAGTTCGGTGGACTCCCTTCACAATACAAGATAATCTACACGTGCTGTGATTATTCTGAATGATTGAGCTACGGCGGTGTTTTTGATAATTAAATGAAAAGCAAAGGACATTGAACGTATGCTTTATGGAGATAAAAAAATAAGCTGTAGATAGACGCCACAGAAAATTCTGCTCAGTGCTTTTCAGCACAAGATCCCGGTGCTTGATCCTGCAGGTATCTCTTTTTTAGATAAAATTAATTTTAAATGAGTCCTGAGAAAGTATAGAATTGATTAACCATAGATTTCCTTAAAAAAAACTAGCCGCAGTTACCTGTAATTAACTTTAGTGTAATTAATTCGCTAATATAACACACAAGTATATGTTTATCACATATTACGGTGATGCCAGTTAATTTTTTCCCATAGCATGAGGCTATAGTCTGAGGCGCCTTGCAACCAAATCATCACCCGCCCGACCAAAAAAAGTGCGTTATGTTGCTAGGTCTATCGTTCACAGGTCAATGGATAGCCTATTATGAATACAAAATATTTTTGAGTTCCATGACCCCCCACCCTCCAACTACTCTAATTACACTTCCACCAAAAAAAAGTAGAACACGATCAGGATTTTCTAAAACACCTAAAAACGAAGTTTGAGCTGTTTTTATGTTTTTAGTTTGTTTATTATTGCTACGCCGCCACTGACAAGATCGATAAAAATCATAAACTTTTTCCATTCTCGCCCCCCGTAATAATACTGTGTAAAATTTCATTACAATCAATCCAATAGTTTCCACGATACATAATACAGAACGATCAGAAGCAGTACTCGTATGTAAACAGCAGAAAATCCCTTGGTTTCGGCAATAGGCAAGGCAATGTTCGGATGGACCTAAAACAGTGTATTATGATGCTAAGTCTTTCTTTCACAGGTTAATGGACAGCCTATTATGAGTACAACAAACTTTTCAGTTTTACAACCCCCCCACCCCCAAACTCGTCAATTTCACCCCCACTCAAGTTATAAGAACATTACCTACTACGATCCTACAGCACATCGCTGCCTAAATCACAATCCATGCAGCGGTTACTGAGTCCCTTGGTTTTTGTAATAGGCAAGACAATATTCGGATAAACCTAAAAGAGTCTATTATGCTAGAGAGCTCTTTCTATCACAGGTCAATAGATAGTCTATTTAAATACAACAAATTTTTGAGTTCTACGATCCTCCACCCCCCATCCACCCCAATTTCACCCCCATCAAAAAAAAAGTAGGAAATGATCAGGTACCCCTAAAACGCCTAAAAACGAAGTTTGAGCTGTTTTTCTATTTTTAGTTCTTTCATTATTGCTGCGCCGCCACTGGTACGATTTCTAGAAATCATAAACGCTTTCCATCCTCACCACGGTAACAATGCTGTGTAGAAATTTCATTACAATCATTCCAATACTTTCCACGTTGCCAATACAGAACGATTGAAAGCAATACCCGCATGTATACATCAGAAAATTCTAAGTCCCTTGGTTTCTGCAATAGGCAAGGCAATGTTCGGATGGAACTGAAATAGTGTATTATAACGCTAGGTCTTTCTTTCATAGTTTAATAGACAGCCTATTATGAATACAACAAAATCTTCAGTTTTACAGCCCCCCACCCTCAACCACCTCAATTTCCTCCCCACCCAAGGTATAAGAACATTACCTACTACGACCTCACAGCATATCGCTGCCCAAACTGCATCACATCCATGCAGCGGTTACTGAGATTAATAGGCTAGAAAAAACGCGACAGACAGACAGACAGACCGCCGGAAATGAGTGACGTGGATCTGCGTTATGTAGGCATCATAAAACGCCCAAAAAGCATATTATCTCAAAATCGAAAATTTTTGCGATCACAATACTCCCCTCACCTATCGGTGTGGGAAGCGAAAGTCAAATTATTAGTAGTTTTTGTTGTGCTTGTAAAATGTCTAATAAAATTTGATTCAAAAATACCTTTAAAAGAAATTACATCACGAGACTCGTTACACACTGATATATCTTCGTATATTAAAACCCCGTGTGTCATGTTCCCTAAACTTTGGCGACCGGACGCCGATATAGATCTAAGTCGCTAATATTTAATGCCCCAACAAGAACTTTCGTGTGGTTGTGCTGGTAGTGTCGTGATAATAATCCCGGCTGACACGGAAGTGCATTTTTATTCGGGTGCAGGCTAAGGAAGGGTACGAGTATTTTCGTGGAGTTTCAGCCAGACAGAAAGTCGCGACGACTGGTCTGAGGAATTTATTATTTATGCGACAACTGCAGGATCCCATCTATTCGGAATTAATTAACGAAGATGATGGTTTAGTGGCTCAAGACCATTTCACAGAAAAACGTCTTATACGTTGAATTAATGAATCGTCGTCTTCAAGTTTTGAAAACTAATTCTACGGATCGGAGACCATTACAATGATACTAGTCATAGATCCATGACGCTACAGATTGTAAGAGCAAAAGGGTCAATATTAAGATATGGAATGTATACAACGTATGCTGCATGCTGGCGCCTACCATATTCCTCCAAATTTATATTTGATCGGCCCTATACGATTTTCATACAGTGCGTACATTTTCCTGTCCTGTATATGCAAGGCTACCCGCGTGGGTGCGGGTTAGGATATCTCCCATCGCATATCCTGCGTGTCGTAAAAGGCGACTGAAAGGAATCGAACTACACTGTCGGTATAAGCAGTAACCTCTTATCAACCAACAGCTTTGGGCGCAAGAGTTGACAAGAGTCAGGACACCTTCTTGTCCTTGGGGTGAGAAATTGTCCCTAAAGGCGGATGAACCAGTAGATACATTTGGTTACGAGTTCACAACATGTCTGTTAAGACATTGTGACCACAGCATAGTAAACAACCAGCATAATGTCTCTGAGGATTTCCTATATAAAAATTGTTCCCACAGAATTTGACCTTCGAGGGTTTTACGGATGTGAAGTTTGGGTAGAGATGCGAAAATGAAAATATCAATACCTGTACCAACTCGATATTTTTTAGCCAAATAGGTGCGTTTGGTTCGTACAGAGCATTTTGTGCAACTGATTACACCCCTCAATAATTACACATATAATTATTTTCAGATACCGATACAAACGTATCGATGCCAGCTTCATCCCTACAAAAAATCATCCAAAAGTGGGGATGCGCGTGCAATTTCCGCCAACTTGAGTTATTGTGCTGGTTGTTTACTATGCTGTGTTGTGACTATGATGATGATGATACGATTTTCACAACCACTGAAAGTCGGACCGCGGAAGGTGTCTTATTAACGTCTTCACAGACGGATTCAAGAAAATTAATGGAGCAGGCTACGGAGTATACTCAGGAAGTCTCCACATAAACATCAAGTGGATCATTGACAAATATTCCAACCTCATTCAGCTCAAGCTGGCCAGTATAACTATGCGCCCTATTCATATAGTCGCCTCTTGAGTAATACATAAGATTCCCTTAAGTAATACTGCCTTAGTGTCTATTAGATGAAATTCATTTTTTCATTTTGATAAGTTTAATAACGCAGGTATCTACCTTAAAAAAATCTAGTCGTGTTACTGATCATTTCAGAAAGTTATTAACGATTAAAAATCAGAATTTTAACATCGGCTCTTATGAGTTAGCAGCTAATTTTTGTTTTCAAAGGTAGAATAAACATACTTTAAGATTAGACAAAAAAATAACATTTATAAATATTCTTTAGGATATGTAGTTTATATTATTGCATTAAGAAAATGGGGTTGACGACCGTTTGAATTAGTTATCAATTATTTTGGCCATGTTAGTTAAAACTGTTTCTTACCATATTGCAATCTGGTACAAAAAACATAGCGACAGTGTCATATAACGTCGGTTAGGTTAGGTTACTTTGTTGACTACAGTTTGTGTGTTATATTCAGAGAGCTGACGTGCAATTTCGCGGGACCATTACACTGAGGCTGGTGTTTTAGTATACTGTTTCGTGATGTTGATGATAAAAAAGGTCTACGTTAGCTGGTCCTGATTCCTGATTTTGAGAGTGTGCATATCTCGCAGAACAAAATTCGGGGTATTTTATTGAAGTTAAAAGTCTGCAGAGAAATAGTTGGCATATTCATCAAAAAAATATGTAAGCAGCAAAATCTGTGCCACAATATGTTTAGCTGCGAACATGATCATGTATGAGAAATTGGAAAAAACAAACAATTTACTGAGGCTCAAATACATCTATATGACAATTAATGGTATGACAACTATAAAAGTCATTGTTAGCTGATACGCGGGTGTGAGCAAATCCGTTAGTTGCGCTTTAAATAAAAACGGATGCTGTCACAGGGCGAAACACAGATAAAGCACAGATAAAACTATTAGGCCTTCTCGAAAAATATTCAGGCTCATCTCTAATGTTAAAACCGCCGCGAGATCAATTTTGCGAGAAGATAGCAAACATATTTAATTTTGGGATGTCTGAGAGTTGTCCAGGGACGAAAGAATGGATATTCAAGATTTTTTCTATTTGATGCAATATATGTAATTAAGTTTGATTCTATAGTCATCCGTAACCGTGAAGAAAATATGCAGTCTTCATTTTTGGTATATCATTCCGAAATCTCATATTTAATGAGATTTTAGTTCTAACAAAGTTTGAAAAATCAGCTTACAAATCTTTTTCCCTTTAAACACAAATGTCACAAACTGACATGTGAATAAAATAATTATAGGTTAAGTGATAATTGAGCCAAAGAAGTCTTCGAGTTACCTTTTTGGCATTTAAGCTCAAGTTATACTCGTATAGATAAATAACAGCGCTGCAATTATTCTTTTTTATAAGGTTTCCAACCGCTTTTTATACAAACGTTAGCAGTGTCTTCTAATAGCTTGCTAATGTGAAGTCGTATGTGATCTAAATTTTATCCTGTTTATTCTGATCCAAAAAAAGTTAACCATTAGAATTATTCAGTGAAATAATAGTAGTAGTAGTGGTGGGGAGGCGAAGCCAGGCAAGTAAGCCACCTTTGACCCTTTTTGCCGACCCCACATAACACACATACTCATTTCCCTCTTTTTGGCCATCATAAGCCTGGTGTATTTGTGTTCTGTGTAGGCTTTGTTACTGTTTCCCAGCGCCACTTTAGGAACAGCACTGTTAATTAGAACCCAACAGTGAATGGTCAGGTGGGGAATCTCGCCGAGGTTTATGGAAATTTACTTCTGATTGAAAAATCAGAAAATAAATTTCTGCTCCTGGCGAGATTCGAACCCGGGACCTTGCGGTCACAGGTCCTAGGCTCTACCCACTGAGCCACCCACCGGTTTTATTCAGTGAAATAACTTTGGTATAGTACAAAAGTGTATTGGTGATACGAAAAATCAATTATGTGACTCAATAATATATTATTGCCAAAAATACTGGAAGCGAATCCGATGTTCCAACGAAATTGTTAGATTTTGAGATCTACCGCCAGAGTACAGACAATCTGGATCCACATCAATCGATCAATTATTTTTATAGTTTTCACTGATTACTACTCATTCCATGTTTAGCAGACAAAATACTTCCTAGCTTAGAGATAAAAATATCTACCCTGAGCACTTTGTGTTGTAAAAAGTCGTGAATACAGAGTGAAAAGTTGGGTAGACTTTATTTCTCGACATTAACGTTTCAGCACAATTTGTCCTTGACAGCAAAGCGGGCTCATAGAGGCGAGCGTCACCGCAACTTTATTGCACATGCAACATTAGCAACCACGAAATTTAATTACAATAAATCTCCTCTCCTCTCCCTCCATCCCCTCCCCACCTCGATCCCCTGGATTCCGCCCACATCTCTCTCGGACATACGTAGTCCGCGCGAATTCATCAATTATTTATAATCCCCTACCATCCTCTCACCCCTTCCATCGTAATAATAATGAAGTTATGGCCGTAAACCCTTCCATAATTTCCAGATAGAATATAACATTTTATGTGGGGCAAAGTAGTAGACAAAGGGGCGATAATGGGACTCATTCCTCTTGTTCAGGCATATAACGCAACCGCGCAAAAAACGCTATGCTCTTAACGTTTTTGGGCTCGTTTTCTATTTTTTAAGATTGGAAGAGCGATTACAATAGGCTCGTTCAGCATATATTTTTATTGCATATTCTAAAAGAGCGTGTTGAGTTTAGTAGCTGTACAAAATTTCATAATTTTCTGAGCTCGATTTCATATTCTAATGAATTATCTAAGTGCTGCAAATTGAAAACGCGCGGAACTTGCGCGACGGTGACGTCACTGTACCTCTCCGACCGGCGCGGCGCGGCATCTTGGCCACACATCGTACGAGTATTCGGCAAATAATAACGCTGCGGCGCATGCTACTTGCTATGCAAGCTTTGTGAACTGCATACGCGTCTATTGGGTAATTTATTTAATTGCTTCATCGACACTGAATACTTACCAACCTATTCGAATTCGTTGATACTGAGTATAATAATGGAAGGAGGACAGAGGAAGAAAAATTATAAATATTGTATAGTTCCTCAATGTGAAAATACGACAGTGACCACTCCTGATTAATTTTTTATTAGTTATATAAATATAAATTGTGACAGAGAGCTATGCATAGGAATGAATTTGTGAGAGATAAGTCAACAAAGTATTGCTGTGAGGACAATTTTAATATAAGTATTTTTATAACTACGTGAATTGTATTACTATCAAGAAACCGTCCGGAAAGGATGTATATTGTGGGATCACGTCTGAAATAAAAAAAAGTTTTCAAGCATTTGTGAATGCCCTTCTAAAGGTATATTGATGTCAGTAACTGACACAACTGTTGTTAACAGATTTTGCTGATACTGGTACACTAAAAGATAAAAGAGATACAAGTAGATTTTTTTAATCCAAATACTAACCTAATAATATAACAATTATAAAAGCATTGGAAAAATCTATTCTCATTGATATGTGGAACACGTGAAAGGCTGTTTTGAGTCCTTTGATGACCCAAAATTCATATGTATTTTAATTATGTAAAAAAATTATTTTATATTATATAGTTCTTGTGTCTCACTTTTCTGTATTTTGGGTAGAAAATCGTGGATATAGCTTATAAAATGTCCCTACTTGAAATGTGTATCTCAGTTTTGTACATTTTGTTTAAGTTTGAAAAAGATATTGAAAATTACGTGTGTTACAAACTATTGAAAAATGTAAAACTTAAGATGATACCGGAAGTAGTGCCGCACTTTTTTTATTGTCAAAAAGACCGACAAGCCTTACATGCTAGAGATCTTCGGAACGTCTTCCTTAAGACAACGAAAATGAGATTTAGATGAACCTAGTACCAGCACAAAAAGAACTCGATGTTCGTTACCAAGCAGCGAATCTAGCACCAATGTTTCGCAAGTAGAACTAGAATGTACTAAAGACAACGAGAGAGGGAACGTTGGAAAACAGATAAGTGTATCGAAGTCAATATAAAGGCCAAAGTTAGATCAAAATATGTAGAGTGCAATATACTAAAGGCAGCCACTAAGGTAAAGCAGAAACAAATGCCATTAAAACATATCCCAAAAAAATTATTACTCCCCAACTAGTGGTTCGAGTTCGGACCATTGCAAGGAACTTGTAGAAAAGCGGACTGCTTTTCTTATAGAAAATAATCAGAAAATGGATATTGGGATACCCGGTCACACATTATTTATAATTAATATGCTTGCTTGCTACAAAGTGCCAGTTAACAAAAGTCGAAATATTTGTAACTTTGAAAAAATTAAACCTAATCTTCCATATAAAATTATAGCAGACGATTTCTCTATATCGGCTGCAATAGTTTGCTCAATGTTTAAAAAAACCGTTCCAAAACTATTCGAACGTTTAAAATCATTTACTCTATCGTGTATAATCGATTGTTTCGAAATGTCCATCCAAAAACCAAGAAACCCAATCCTGCAGTCATTCTCCTGGTCAGAATATAAAAAAGCAATACTATCAAATACCTTATAGCTTGTACTCCTGATGAGCTCATTTCCTACATATGTAGAGGTTTTGATGGCAGAACTGCCGATAAAATAATTTTGGAAAAAACTGGTTTTTTGAATTTGTTAGAAGAAGCCACCCGATCAAACACAAGATAGCGTCAACCAAAGCACTAAACTTATAGTTGTACGTATTACAAACGTATGCTTGCCGCTGTCGTTGTACAGCCGCCAGCCGGTCTGGGCTCGCCGCCCGACGCGGTGACGTCGCACCGATGAATTTTGAGTGCATGAAATATTTTAATCTTTGAAGGCGTGAAACTTTTTCAATTCTTATTCAGTTAAGTTGAAATTTTTTTGTATGTTATATATGTAAGTAATACTTCATGAAAATGCGCATAAATATGGTGAATGGAATTTCACTGAACGACCCTATTGAACCTCGTTATGCAAGGAGGAACCAACCCACAATAATGCAGTTTTGAGAAAACTTGAGAAAAAACGTATTGGATGCTACATTAATGCACTCAGTTAATAAGAAACACTTCTTTCAGATAAAACCAAAACATTTATTCTCATCATCTATAAGACAAATAATCTAACCTAAAAATTAAAATCATAATATTGTACCTGGTCAGAGAAAAAACCCTTAGCTCCTTATTGCTTATATATCATGTGAACTTAATTTTTTTAATTTCTTAAAATTACCGAGGAATTAGATTAATTGATATCGCCTATAAAATGTATGCCAGAATACTGAACATTAGACTGAAACTCATAACAGAACAACCAATAGAAGAAGAACAAATGGGTTTCAGAAGAGTCAGATCGACAATAGCCGGAATATTCAGAATACAACAAATTATAGAAAAACAGAGAATATAACAGAAACGCGTATGAGCTTCGTAAACTTTGAGAAAGTTTTTGATAATAATAACAGAAATAAATTATGGAATATTATGAAACAACAGCGGTATCCAAAACACTTAATAAGAGCAATACAAAGTTTATACACAGACAACAAAACTGCTATAGATATGGAGGAAAGGGGGGAGTTAACTCGAGTGGATAAAGGTGTTAAACAAGGCTAGTCTTTCACCTACATTACTTAACATATGTATATGTATATAGACGCCATTTTAAAAGAGTGGAAAACAAAATGTCCTGAAGGTATAAATCTAAACCAAAATACTATCCTGAATACTATTTTATATGCCGATGACCTAGTACTTTTAGCCGAAACAGAAGACGACCTACAGAGAAAAATATACATCCAATAAACAATACGTCAAAAATATGACATGAAAATATCAACAAGCAAAACTAAAGCCATGGCTTTCTTAGGTAAATATCCAGTTGGCACGAAAATTGTCATAAACGATGGAGTACTGGAACAGGTAAAATATTTCAAATACTTAGGCTGCGATATATCTTATGACAGAAGTAAAGATATAGAAGAAAAACAACTTCACAAATATTTATCAGTAGAACATTAAAAAATAAAACAAGAAAATATACTCAAATCAAATTTTATAAGACGATAGCTGTTCCATCCCTCTCATATGGTAGTGAAACATGAACAACAACGAAAACAGAAGATACGATACAAACACAAAAAATGAAGTTTCTAAGAAAAGTGAAAGGTTGCACAAAATTAGACAGACTAAGAAACACAGATATGAGAGCCGAAACATATTCAATATAAACGAAAAAACAAGAAAATCGAACTAAATGGAAAGAACATGTTGATCGAATGCACGAAAGTAGGATTCCATCCAGAGCCAGATTTTATCAATGCTCTGGAAGAAGAGATATCGGAAGGCCGAGAAAAAGATAGTTATCGTAACAGGCAGAGTGCCTAAAACCTGAAGAAGAAGATCATTTGCCCTTCGTCTTCTGGTTCGAAATCTAACTAATTGTTTTACCAAGAAAAATGATATTCATCCTGACTTGAGGGTATCTAACCAAGTAATAGAGAGAATATATAGATACAAAAAATATCTCGGAATAATTATCAACTGTAATAATGACTCATATGTAGAAATAAAAACAAGGATAGACATCGCCCGGAATGCCTTCATAAAAATGAAACAGTTTTTCTGTAATAAGTCTCTGAGCAAGGAACTCAAGATTCGTATGCTAAGATGCTATGTGTTCTCTATCATGTTATATTATGGTATAGAGGCAGCCACACTAACAGAAACCATGATGAAACGAATAGAAGCTTTTGAAATGTGGCTTTATAGGCGAATATTGGGAATATCGTACATAGATCATGTTACCAACGAGGAAGTTTTAAGACAGCTCTCCAAGACGAAAGAACTGGTCATAGAAATTAAAATAAGAAAATTACAATACCTGGGCCATATAATGAGAGGTGACAGATATCAAATTCTCCATGTCATTATGCAAGGAACAATTGATGGCAAACGCAATGTAGGAAGAAGACGCACCTCGTGGCTTCGTAACTTGAAGGAGTGGTATAACTGCTCCACAACACAATTATTCAGAGCCGCAGTTAATAAAGTGAAAATTGTCATGATGGTCGCCAACCTTCGTAAGAAGAAGAAGTTGTAGCCATCCATCTACATCTTCTTGTATGCTTTCGTCACGAGCTAAGTTGGTATAAAACCCATGAGCAACTGGTATTGAGTGAAGATAGCTCTTAATATCATTTCGCTGAAGTTCGGATGTTGGTTTTGTATTTAGCCATAGCTGGTCCAAAAGTAAGTTACAGGTTTTCGCCCCTTTTCCCTTTTTAATTTCTACCTCCTTGTGTTCTTCATTTTCATTGTCTTTTGAACTCTTTGGGATATCACTGCACTAACTCAAAAGCTTGAAAACACTGATAGCCTACGTGTTTCGGGTCAAACATGCATTGAAATACGCAATATGGAACTAGCATGGCAAATTCAGCTGCTTGAAGAAGGCAATAAACATCGTCGAAAGCTTGGTATTTAATACGAGGGTCTGGTGGTTTTTTTCAATTTTTTTTGCCACAACCCCAAGGTTTTCTCTTCTCGAATGAAATTATATTATATTATTCGTCCAAGAATTTATTTTCATGTGTGCACACCCCATAAAAGAATATCTTTGTGGTACGCGCATGAAAGGAAGGTTCCGTTTACGCGCGTTTTGGAAGGATTTCAATCCAACCAGCGAGGAAATAATCGCACAATTAAAAGGGATAATGGGCCGCGAAAGGGCCCCCAGGGATGATTGCCTATAGATGACGTCCTTTTTGCACTCCGTAATGATAACGCTGTGCCGCGCGAATATAAATAATAAAATTATACGTTCGCTGTGCAAAGGGTGGGCAGATATATATGCGGAAAGTTTTCCTGGAAACCGTTGGAGCGCCCGGTATGATCGCTATGTGATAAATTCATTATAACCCAGTCAAAGTAGACTGTACACAGAAAAGTGTTGTTGTGTATTTAATTAATTGTTAGTATTCACAATTTACTCCTAAGATTGGAAGCAATTGCCGGTAAACTCATAAGTTCAATATAAGTTATAGTCGTTCAAATGAAATGTACTATCAAACCAATGCTAAGAGGGAGGGTATTTTTTTTTTTGTTTGGTTACTGGCACTAGGAACTAGTCCCACTAGCCAGAAACAATATGTTTATATTTTGTTTTTCCTGTTAATGAAATGCTTCAAGGCGAAAATTCACCTCCCCTACACAGACAACAGGCTGTGCGTTTTTTTTAAATACTAAATTTATATTCATCTACGCACACGCAAAAATATTCCTGCAGCTAATAGAACCGTCCTCATTCATAATACCTATCGAGTAGTGAGTAGCCTATAGAGGACAACCATATAGAACCCTAAATAGGAGGGATGTGTGATAGGATTAAACGCGGTCACAAGTTCTTCTCGCCAGGGAGGGTATAATGCAATCAAAGTATTCTTGTGTTTGAGCAAACCGTATAATTGTATACAAAATTGTTCTTACAAAAACAGTTCCTTGATAGCTATACCATTTCCAGTAATAGTTTCAAAAGGACCAAATTATAATTGACGCTTTATAAATGTAATTTGTTCCTTTTGAAACCACTGCTGGGAAAAGTATAGTTCGATGAAAATTTATTTTGTCTAGAAGGCAGCCATAACAGACGCAATAAATCATGCCTCTAGGACATTGTCTATGCTATTTGTGACATTAGTCAGCAGAATTCAATTCAATGATCCTTGTCGTTGGCTCAACTGCTTTGTACTCGGTTGGATTGGTATCAAGGAGTGTAAAAAGAAGAGGGAGGGGAGTGGTTGTTAGTATCGCGTCGTCGGCGCAGCTTGCGTATTGCATCAGCCATATTTGCATGTCTATCCGTATTTTGTGGTCTATCCGAGACTTATGTGTGAGTTGTATGTATAGTTTATATTTTATGCCATAATTGTATAATCTATAACATATTTTCAAATGTGGTGACAACCATATTGCAATAAGGCATTACCATTTTGGCATTTTCATCAATCTTAGACAATTTTCAATGTTAATTACAATTAACCAATTTACAAGGTAATTTGGTTAATCTGATATCGCACAATCGAAATTTTGGTATTTTTAAATATTTCTTTCCAAATTTCCAAATAATTGATCGGAGAATTGATTAGTCTAAGAAATATAGAAGTTACTGATACGGTAATGTCTCTATTTCTTTTGTGGTGACTAAAACATTTCGATTACGTTAATATAGCATATGCACAACAACTGCCTATTATCTTGACCATCATATATTACGGTTAATTTGAGCGCACATGATATCACTGCAGTTACAAAAGCAGAATACGTTTAAGTACCGGGTGTTTCCTCATACTTTCGTATGAAAATAGTTTTTTCCTGACATTCAGAATTTGACAAGAAAAAAACCAAAAAATAATAAAAAAATATGTTTTTAAATGAGACACCCTATATATTATATCACGGAATATTTTTTTTTCTTGTTTTTAAAAATATAGGGTTCACCTTCCTTATTTTGAAAGATTTTTCAAATATTTAGCTTCAACGTTTCTAAAATGTGGAAGTAAACCTCCATCCATTATAGCCTAGGCGGCCGAAAAACAATTGAATGCGGTAATGTTTTGTGTCATTCTGATATTTTGCCGAGGTAAAACGCATCGCTTTGTCTATAAGTGCAACAGCCTCCAATTCTATTACAAAAAATACCGTTAAGATATAATTAAATCCAAAACTTATACGTTTATTTTACAAAATAATAACAACATCTGGCAATCAACAAGAGGGTACAGGGCACTATTTGGTGAACCTGTGCCGTCAAGTAGTACGTTCAGATAAACAGAAAACAACTTCCAGTCTTATTTTCAATATAATAATATAACGGCATATTTACAAGAAAACTGGAAGATATTTGCACTTGTAAACAAAGCGATGCTTTTTACCTTAGAAAAATGTAAGAATGACACAAAACATTAACACACTTTTGTTTTTCGAACGCCATGGCTATAGTGGATTGCGGTTTACTTCCACATTTTAGAAACTTTGAAGTTAAATATTTTAAAACCCTTTCAAAATAAGGTGAACGAACCCTATATTTCTGAAAACAAAAATATAATCTATTTTTTCTGTGACAATATAATAATATATTTAATGGGGTGGCCCATTAAAAAAAACAACTTGATACGAAAAACAGAATTAATTATTATTATTTTTTTGTTCGTATCGAATTCCAAATGACAAGAGAAAATTATAAGATGTAAAACCTTTTTTTGTCTCTTCAAGATAGGAGGGGCGGCGAAGTATGAAGAAACGCCCGGTACATAAGGCACCCAAAACAACTCGATATTCTGCCCTAAAAGGACAATATGTTCCTTCATGGAAATGAAAGTATTTTAGAATCAATTATAGAATATGGGTTAGATTCAATGATAGTTTATAATTGAAGAATTAATTGAAAATCAACAATACCGTGTCGCTGGACCGACAGCGGGATATAGTTGGTTACCAAATATATCCTTCCCATTGTATAACACATCGTTGTATTTGAGGAACACTGAATGTAAGATTTCATTGAATCATAGCATGAGTAACTGATGAAACGACACAACATACCACTACCCAAAATTCATCACAATCCAGCTGTTACTGAGATTACGAGGCTAGAAACACAGACAGGCAGTCATTCAGACAAACCGACAGACAGACAGATCGACGAAAATGAATGACGTTGATTTAAGTTATCATAAAGTGCCCAAAAAGCGTATTATTTCAAAATATAAAATTTTCACGATCACAATTAATAGTCCTCTTATCTATCGGTGTGAGAGGTAAAAGCAAGTATGTTTGCAACTCTATGCAACTAAATGAATATTTATCAAAATTTCTTCGCCGCACGACTTACTTAATATTATGACTGGGCTACTACGCACGAAAACAATAGAATATTAAATTTAATGGAAATTCTTCCCTTTAAAGGAAACGTACCGTAGAACGAGTGGACCGTAAATGATGGCCACAAATCATGAAAAACACAAAGCATCCCCAAATGTTTCAGAAGTAGGTCAAACGCTTGAATATAGGGTTAGTATTTTGAACTTCCGATATAATGTTAGAAGTGCTATAAAGTTATTTTTATTGCATCATAAAAATTTACGGATAATAACGCCTGACATAATATGTGTCTTCGATATCTTTTCACACCAATAATCATCGCAGTGTTGTAAGGAAAGGGTCCTCGCTTTTCAAAACATTTCTACAGATAACAAACATGTAAATGTATATATATCTAACACAGCAGGAGGCTTATCGGTTACAAAAAGTTCAAAGCACCTGTGCACGTTCTTTTCTGCTGGTTTTGTTTTTTTAATGATTTTAAAAAAAATTCAATTTTTTCCCTCAAATGAAAATATATTTTAATAATTCCATTTATATCCTAGTAAAGTGAAAATTGATATTAAGAACCGTCTTCTACAAATGTCTCACTCAAAAAATGTGTACAAGCCACTCAAGGCAGGTGTAGGTACGAGAAAATGGAGGAGAGGGGACCGCCAGATGTTACTTAGATCATCCATGGGTCATGCGAATATGACTTGTTACAATGCGCTTGAAGAAGGAACAAAAATGATGAACCAAACTGATAATCAAACCATGAAACAACTCAAATTATCATATAAAAATATAAAGTTAACTCTTTACTGATGAAAAACATATGGTTTAACATCCCACTGCTCGATCCTGCAGGTATCTGTTTTCTTGATAAAATAAACTTTAAATGAATTTTGAGAAAGTATAGAATGGATTAACGACAGTTTGCCTTTTAATGATTAGCCGCAATTACCTGTAGTTCATTTTAATGTAATCAATTCGCTAATATAACTTGCAATTATACGTTTTTACTTCTCACGCTGGTAGGCGAGGGGAGTATTGTGATCGCGAAAATTTTCGATTCTAAGATAATACGCTTTTTCGGCGTTTTATGATGCCTACATAACGAAAATCCAAATCAAAGTTCCGTCTGTCTGTCTGTCTGTCTGTCGGTCTGATGCCTGTCGCGTTCTTCTAACCCCGTTATCTCAGTAACCGCTACATGTATTGTGATAAAATTTGAGCAGCAATATACTGTGAGGTCATAGTAGGTAACGCTGCTATAATTTTGAAAATCGGTGCATGGGGGGCGGAGTAATTAGCAAAAAACGAAAAAATCAAATATCCTTCAAACTTCGTTTTTAGGCATTTTACATGGTCCTAACCATTTTCTACCTTTTTTGGGTAGGGGTGTAATTTGGGATGGTTGAGGGGTGGGGGGGTTGTAAAATTGAAAAATTTGTATTGCATTCATAATAGACTATCCACCGACCTGTAGAGGAAGACCTAGCGACATAAACTTTTCAGGTCCATCCGAAAAATGACTTACCTTTATTACATAAACCAAGGGACTTTCTAGTACAAACATACGAGTATTAGCTTTGAATCGTTCTGTATTGTTTAACAAGGAAACTATTGAATTGGTTTTAATGAAATTTTGACACAGTATTACCACCGTGGTGAGGATGGAAAATGTGTATGGTTTTTATAAAAACAGCTCACACCTTGTTTTTAAGCGTTTTATAGGTTCCTGATCATTTTCTACCTTTATGTCAAGAGGGGCGTGGATGGAACAATTACCACCACCCACCCTGATTTATTATTTATACATGTATATGTTTGCATATACATTTCTAAAACTAGCAATAATAAACTCCCACTCATAGAAAAGCTGAGAAATAAGTTAGCGAATAATACACAACAATAATATAAGTTATCAAATAATGCACAGTGCAGTGGCAGTAGCTGCTCAAATTGTTTTCCACCGAACGAACAGTCGAGTTTATGTTTTGTTTGTGTTTTCTGGAACCTGAAAAACTAAAACAAACTTAAAACTGTTGCTTCCATCAAGCGGGCTTTGCTCGAATTTCGTTTTAGCTTTTTCACTTTCCCCTTGGTCAGGAGCACATATTTTTCAATAATCATCAAGCTGTGTTTCGATATAATTTTCTTTTCTTGGGTTTTGGATGATTTTTGCTGCGTTCCTTGGAAAAGCGTACTATTATTTTAGAAGACGACGCCACCACAGATATTGGGTTCAATCTTTGTTATCAAGACGAGTGAATAATAAATAACTGACGAATGATTTCCAAAATAACGACATGAGACAAGAAGAGCTACGTTCCGCATTTTATAATTTTTTGAGAATGTCTACCTCTCACTTTGAAAATCTACTGAAAACATAAAAAAGGTTGCAAAAAACGCAAATTTTAAAGATTCAATTTCGTAAAAGATCGATTAGCAGTCATATTGACGTTCATTGCCATTGCCGATGTGACAGTTATCAAAACTTACTTGACTTATGCAAAACGAAATATAAACCGGAAACTTCCAAGGAACAGAACACAACCACTTCCATCACAAATACAAGTTTCAAAACATGTTGAAACCTCTTGATGTACCGCTTCCGAGCGGGATCCGAAATACAAAACTCGAACTATTGCAAAACACGAAAGTCTTCAAAAAGTTTGCGAAATGTTGCAGTTTTGTTTTCCTTGACAGGAGTTTTTCTTTTGTTATAGCTTTGCCGTTTGATGGAAACTGGCATAAGGCGGATGTATACAGTTGCGACCTTCTGGCTAAGTAAATCTTGTTATACTTATTTGGCGTTGTACTATGACTACTCTGTGCAAATAGGGGAAACACCCTTAGTATTTTTAAATGACTACAATGTAGATACGTTTTTCATTCTTTGCATATACATAAAAGATATTCTTATGTATCTGATTCCCCAAAAAGCAGTATTTCGTGAAAATGGCAGTTACGCCCATTAACACTGGACGGTAGTATGGTTCGCCAAACATCAAATACCTCCAAATCCGTCCAGACTGAACGGAATGGATCTGTCTGCATGTCGCTTTATTAGACGCCGAATCGATACATCCAATTCCCAGCTGATAAAAAATTAAAGAGTCGAAGACATAACATACACAGAATTTGAATGAAAAGGGTAAACACAGACGGGACGAATACGAACGGGTTCCACAAGTTCAAACTCGAGGACTTTATCGACGTTTGCCTTTACGTCACGTCTGGATATTTGTTAATTACGCTTTGTGGTGGGAAATTTAATATAGTGGTACACGTTCGATGAACTTTTGCTTCATCATCATAGTCTCAATGTCTTAACAGACATGTAGTGAACTCGTAAAATGCATTAAGTCGGAGCTAGAGTCCTGTCGACACGAATATTATCAACAGTTTTGAGAACTGTAGCTCGTCATCTTTCGCGATTTACTGTCAGTTCAGTGGCGCTCTTCATACTCGTATCCAGCAACTGTTTCATCGTATCCACCCAGCGTGTAGGGGAACGGCCACGGCGCCGCCCACTCGAGGCGTGACCCTGAACTACAAGTTTCTCCATATTATCGCTTCTGTGTATATGTCCGAAGAATGTAAGAATTCTCGTCGACCCAATGGAGGATAGTCTCTTTGGATGAACTTTTGTTTGACTGCTAATTATTATGACGCTAAAGATAGATAATAGATATATAACAGCGTCATGGTCCAACAGAACAAATAACGTCATAAATGTTCGTCAGTATGGCTTTCGTAAGCATAAGTCTACGCATGACCTCCTGGCCTATGTCACTCACTTGTGGAATAGAGCAATTGAAAATAATGGCAAATCCCGTGTTGTTCCACTTGACAGAACGAAAGCCTTCGCATGAGGGACTTCTGGTCAAGCTTCCTACTTATGGCCTACCACCTGGCCTGCGCCAGTGGCTGAATAGCCTTTTGATCGACCGATCTCTGTTGTACTCGAAGGCTGTTCAATAGACGTATTTTCAATACGTGCGGTGTTCTGCTGTACATCAACGAGCTGGTGGAAATAACATCCAATCTAATTGAACAGGCTTGCCTCGCAGACGTCAGTGGATTAATATCGTGCATGAAATGAGGCAAGCTACTATCATCCAAGGAGACGGTACGTCGGCGACAGCAACTTGCCACACAAATCAACTTATACATATATCAAAATAATTGTCGAGTGGGGATTAGTAAATTAAGTACAGTCTAACGTACAGAAAACTAAGGCAAAAACACTGACAACGAAGTCTCAGATTGGCTCAGCGACTGTGGAAATGGAGGGTTACCCAACAGTTGAGAGACCTTCCGTCAAACCTTAGGGGATCAACATCAATAATAACATGTCCTGGCATGACCACGTCATCAGTAGTGCTGAAACTGTATCCCAGAAGCTTGAAGTTTTGTTCCGCTGTAGGAAGCTGTATACACCGAAGCAATTACTGCGGCTCTACAAGGAACAGATCCGACCATTGTTAGAGTATTGCTCCCATGTGTGCGGATGCTCTCCGAAGCACTCTCTAAAGCTTCTGGACACTATCCAGAAGAGAGTAACTCGCTTAATCGATACGCCTAACCCCACAAATGACTTCCATAGCCTGGAACATCGAAGAAGACTGGCCAGTCCCTGTTTTACAGATTCCATCACGGAAAATGTTCGAGTGAGCTATCGCATACAACACCAAAGGACGACCGAACGAGGAGTACTAGAGAGGCTGTGCGAGCTCTTCCTTTCCCGGTCGAGGTCCCTACTCCCCGAAGCAGTCTCCACCAGCATTCCTTCTTTTGATGAACTTCGACGCTGTGGAATGAGCTGCCGGGGATTTTGTTTGCCGACGGCTACAACCTGCAGCATTTCAAGTCTAACGTGCACCGATACTTATCCTCTCGCAGCGCTTTTACAGCGCCATAGGTTTTTAGCCTTTGCGGGAGGCTGACCATAAAAAAACAGTCAACCGATTAAGAGGACAATATTATAAATAAATCGTAAAAGAAATAACAAGTTACCATAATAAAAAAAAATATAAAAATACATCATATCAGAAATACATAATTACAAAACAACCCCTATTTTGCTAGTGTATTTGCTGGCCTGACAACCTTGCTCAAAGGAACACAACTATATCGCAGTAATTACCAGCGCTGTTGAAACGTCTGAACATATTGCTAAATGGTGGGCTCATTTAAAATATTTGTTCTGGCTTTTGCGGTCCGGAAAGTCAAGTAACTACGTGATGGGAAACCCGCTACGCTTATGTTGATGTGACTAAATAGTTTTGGGATATCAATTGAATTATGTACGAGTTTATACAAAAAAAACTAGTGACGCATATATTTGACGTTGCCCAAGGATTATGAGGTCAACGTGACTATAGAAAGCTGTGCTGCTAGCACCCCTCTCAGGATAACGGCCACCAATGTTATAAATTGAATTTTTACAAAATCATTCTTGTACTTTTTCAATGGTACCTATGTGACAGACATAAAAGGGGTCCCAAACAATACAAGCGTACTCAAGCTTAGATTTTACAAAAGCAATGTGTAATATCAACATTGCTTTGAAATTATAAAAACTTCTACAATTTCGGACTGTTAGCCAATATAACTTAAAAGAACTTGAAATTATGTGACCAACGTCTAAACGTTAGCTTATAATTCGACATTACACCTAAATCCTTAATCCTCGCTTAAATTACACCTGACCTGCAGGATGTGGTGCTACTCCATTCATGCGAGAGAAACTAACAGATCTAAATCTATGGTAAGCAGGTGTGCTCAATCACGATGTTTAGTTAAAGCTACTCTCACATTTAACCAATGAGTGCATACAAATTTTGTTGTTTAATAAGAGTAACAACTGAATTAAGAGAGAAACAACAAAAACCGTTAATTATGCAGTATACCAAAAATATAAAACATACACACAAGTAATAATCAAACGTTCCCATTAAAGGCTGTCTATCTCTAAAGCTTACTAGCTGAAGCTATAATTTAACGTTAGAGTACTCAAAACCTTAGTAAGAATTCGAGCCCAAAATAAAAGCGTTTTCAAGTACCGAAGCTTTCCTCCTCACTCTCCTTAGTTACTTCGTTATAATGGAGTATAAAAACTTAATGCATAAAACGAAAAGCTATACCTAAGAGCCACATCCACCGAAAGAGAAATACTTCTTTTTTGGTTTCCACATAAAGCAATTTAGTGTCTCACCCATACTGTCCGTTTATATCTACCGAATTATCTTAATACGCCCTTCTTAAGGTCCAAGTAGACGAGAAGGATTAGCTGGGATACATTAGCCAAAGAAGTGTTTCACGACTAGAGTGGTTTAACACCCATAATTTTAATTATTTATTCTAAATATCTACACGTTACAGGTAGTTACAAGTAACGGCAAGGCAGAGACATAAAACTATTGAGACTCACACAAAATAAAAACAACAGAAAAAAGCGCTCGTGTTAAAACAGTAACTGTTGTTGTCAACTATTGACCCACCAACATAGAAAGGCGATTATTAAAATTATCAAATTGGTTTTGTCTATTGTTAGAAACAAAATAATGAATACCCTGAGCATCGATTTTAATACGTCAAAAACTGAGAAAGACAACCCCGATCGCCCACGGTCGGCACGCTGTGATCGATCTAGGTCATTCTGTGCGTACCGCTCGAGTACTACGGAGCTGTTGTGGTTGTTTATGTGATTCTGTGTTAAAAATCTAACACTATGGACAATATTACATTGCTCCAACATTCTATTCAATTTAGTTGTCTTTTTAATGAAAGAATTACCTGATTTACCTTATATTTGTGTATTTCGGAAGGTTTATAGAAATTTTCAAAAATTATTGCTACAAAATCAGACTGAATCTTACTCTGTATATTCCACGACGTATGTGGAAAAAATTCTGTGTCGTCTGCAAAACATCTTATTTGTCCTTGTATTTTTAAATTAAACAGTTCGTTATTACAGTGAAGTAGTACCAGGCCAAGGACATTTGACAATCTTCCATTAATTTCAACTTGTGTCCTGTCAGTTAAATAGCTCACCATTAATAAAGATATATAATTATAAATAAAGTACACTTAAATATGCAGAAAGAGTTTTGTTTGCCTAACCTAAAGCAAAAAGGACAGGAGAAACAAGAAATACAGGCAAAGGAAACCAGAAGTATGGAGCACTGAAAAATCATATGAAATCCAAATATGTATCCAGAAAGACCAAAGAGAGAATTTATACAACTGTTATAAGACCAACAGCGATATATGCTTGTGAGACGTAGACAAAGAGGAGGAAGAAAACATTATAACATGGGAAAGAAAAATATTGAGAGCTATTTATGGAGGCGTAAGGACAAACGAGGGGTGGAGGAGAAGAACAAACCAGGAACTGGAAGACATGTATGAGAACCCCAATATTATAGCAGTCATCAAAGCGCAAAGAATAAAGTGGCTGGGACATGTGGAGAGGTTGAATGGGACGAGAATGGCAAAACTAGTTCTCAATCGGAGACCAATAGGAAAAAATGGAGTCAAGTTGATTGACGCAGTACTTCCCACACATTACGGTGATACCAGTTTATTACTGTCCCATAGCATAAAGATTTAGTTTGAGATCCCCTTGCAACAAAATCATCGCCAGTACCCCCCCCCCCCCAAATTGTCATATGCCGCTAGGTCTTTCCTGCACAAGTTAGTGAACAGCCTATTATCAATAATACAAACTTTTCAGTTTTACAACCCCTCGCCCCCCCCCCCCAACCACCCCAATTTCACCCCCATCCAAAAAAGGTACAAAACGGTCAGGAACCCCTAAAACATCTAAAAACGAAGTTTGAGCTGTCTTCATATTTTTAGTTTTTTGATTATTGCTACGCTGCCACTGACACGATTTATAACAAGCATACGCGTTTTCCATCCTCACCACAGTAGTAATAATGTGTAAAAATTTCATTAGAATCAATTCAATAGTTTCCACGTTACAAAATACAAAACGGTCTAAAGCAATACGTACTCGTATGTATACAGAAAATTCTAAGTCCCTTAGTTTCGGTAACAGGCAAGGCAATGTTCAGATGGACCTAAAAAAGTGATTTATGTCGCTAGGTCTTCCTTCACAGGTCAACGGACAGCCTATTATTAATACAGCAAATTTTTCAGTTTTTCAACCCCCACCCCCCAACCACCCGAATTTCACCCCCACCCAAAAAAACTCGGTAAATGATGAGGAACCTCTAAAACACTTAAAAACGAAGTTTGAGCTGTTTTTATATTTTTAGTTTTTTTATTGTTTCTGCGCCGCCACTGGCACGATTTATAAAATCCATACGCATTTTCCATCCTCGCCACGGTAGTAACACTGTGTCAAAATTTCATTAAAATCAATTGAACAGTTTCTTCGTTACATAATATAGAACGATCTAAAGCAATACTCATATGTATACATCGGAAAAAATTCTAAGTCCTTTAGTTTCTGTAATAGGCATAAGGCAATGTTTGGATAGACCTAAAAAAGTTATTTATGTCGCTAGGTCTTCCTTCACAGGTCAGTGGGTAGTCTATTATGAATACAACAAATTTTTCAATTTTACAACCCCCCCAACCCCCAACCACCCCAATTTCCACCCCCACCCAAAAAAAATAGAAAATGATCAGGAACACCTAAAACGCCTAAAAACGAAGTTTGGGCAATATTTGAAATTTTTCGTTTTTTGCTAGTTACTCCGCCGCCAATGCACCGATTTTCAAAATTATAGCAGCATTACCTACTACGACCCCACAGCATATCGCTGCTCAAATTTCATCACAATCCATGCAGCGGTTTCTGAGATCACGAGGACAGAAAAACGCGTACAGACAGACCGACAGACAGACCGACAGACAGACAGACAGACCGACAGACAGACAGACAGACCGACGGAAATGAGTGACGTGGATTTTCGTTATGTAGACACCATGAAACGCCCAAAAAGTGTATTATCTCAAAATCGAAAATTTTCGCGATTACAATACTCCCCTCACCTATCGGTGTGGGAAGTAAAAAGGAAGGGTAGACCAAGGGAGAGATGGCTGATGAAGGCAGAAGATGATTTAAAGAAAATTAATATCAAACACTGGAAAGAGAAGACGACAGAGAGAAATAGGTGGCGTGGAATAGTCCAGGATATACTCAGAAATAGATGGTGAAAGTATCCAAAGACAATTCTAAGTTATATAAATTTTAGCGGTATATGAACAGACTGTACTCATTTCTGCCCTTAGGCCTTCATGGCCTGGTGTGCAAACTAATAAAAATAATAATAATAACCTAAAGATAAATTTTTCATCAAAATTGGTTATCGATAAAACATATTCTGTCTACTTTTAATTATCAATCAGATAAAGAACTATTTTGGTTCAGGAAGGCGGTATATATATTTTCGATGTCACGCACTTCTTGCTCCTTTAATTTAATTTGTAATCGAATTTAGCAGTTTATTAGATTCATCAACTATCACGAAAATGTCATTAGCGACCTACAAACACAGTTCCGCATTCATTTTCATAATTTGCTTTCAATATTAGGGATCCAAAAGATATTAATGTATTGTTAATTTCTACAGAGTATCCCAGTCCGAGGAGTGGCGAACCCACATCGAAGATGTATGTAAAAAAATAAAGAAATGCTATTATGTCATGCTACAGCTAAGAAACTGTTTGGACACTCCTCAGTTAATTGATATATGTACAATGTATCCACTCATTCGTGTCGGAGCCTTAGGGGGATAAAATATGTTAATTTCTATCGACAAATCACCCCTCAATAGTAGTTTTTCTCACACTATAATAAAATGGCAGCCAATTGCTTTTTGTTAAATTGATACAAGAGTGTTTCACTAATTTAGCCATAGCTACCTATTTGGAGGTTCTACAAACACAAAATAAGTCTCATTTGATAGCGAAACATGTCGATCATAAGCTAATGATAAACATTTTTCAAATTTCATTTCGTTTCAGTGCAAAAAACATTGTTAAAAGAAAATAATTTTTGGCGGTTTTTGTATAATTTTAGTTTTTTCGAAGTTATCAGATCCCAAGTTCTTTGAGGTGCATTGTACTATATTCTCCTGTCTTCCCTTCTGGCCTTCTGGACATTCGGATAGGAGTTACAGCTCTCACTCAAGTGTGTTTGTTTCCTATGCCTCACCGCACTTCCTGCATAATGCGGCTTTGTTAGTTCCTCAGATTTTGCAGGTGTGCACTGAACGTCCAATGGCCAGTTATAAATCCAACCATCTTTCGTAGTGCCTTCCTGCTCAATCTGAGAGCGTCTGCGGTTTTGGAATGAGCACACTTTGGAGACCTCTCATGGCACAGGAATGAGCGCTGTGGCCAGGCTTAGTCTGAAAAGACGCAAAAGCTTTGGGGCGGTTATATCGGCGCTTTGCTGAAGCATGGCCGGCAAAATTCCGTCATCCCCAGGTGCCTTAAGTAAATATAGTCTTTATTGCACAAAAGCAAGTCATAAGACTCATATTTCGCTTAAAATATAATGAATCATTTCGTCCATATTTCATAAAATAACATTTTAATGTTAATCATCAATATATACGGTGCTTTTCTTTAACGCCCCCCTACCCCTAATCTTTGAACGAGTCAACTAAAAAAATTGAAACTTGGGATAATGAGATTAATGCATGAGTACTATATTTTAGAGTAAAATTGACAGATGAAACTTTTAAGATGACGGCTCGGCACCATCTTAAAAAAAATCAAATTAAAAGGGGGATCCTGCGACACATCTTTTTGAAGGTCCTGATGAATCCTTCACAGCCCTAAAATATGAAATAGGTCACCACACTTAAATAAATAAATAAATAAATATAAGTTTATTGTGCAAATACACAAAAGACTAAGGTTAGCACAAATGCTTTCTTCCACCTCGCCTAGACATACATATACAGTGTGAAAAATGCAATTTTTTCTCAAGATGGCACCGAGCCGCCATCTTGCAAGTCTTATCTGTCAATTTTACTCTGAAATAGAATACTTGTGTATCAATTTCATTAACTCAGAATTCAATTTTTTGAGTTGATCCGTTCAAAATGTAAAAGACAAGTATCGATATTAACGTGCCTGTCTCAGGAAATTATTAAGTGTTCCACCATTTTGGAGGAGATGAAGATATTGACTTCATATTCTAGGGTTGTGAAGTACTCGTCAGGAGCACAATACATCCTTCCAGCGAGTTGTTTAATCGGTGATCGGTCACTAGCGCGCGCGGTTTGATTTTTACCTGTTTACAAAAAGGGTGCCTTTATCGGCACCGGTCACTACTTGCGCGCCGAAAGAAAATTAAGCTTGGATATTCCTAATGACAAAATCCCTTTTATTCTTGCGAACTTTTATCTGTCTTTTTACGGCTTGCGGTAGCTTACAGTTCTGTAGGTATATAAAAATACCCTTAATGAAAATATTTCAGTAGTTTGCAATCCTTAGTTGCTGTTTGTGAGTATTCTTTGTGTTCTACTTTTTCATCATGGAGACTATGTTGAGTGTGAAAGGGAAGAAATTAATAGTCCTTGAAGAGTATACGTTCCGAAAGGATAAAAAAACCACCCGTGGTGTATAGCCTACATATACTCTAGAAGAGGATGCTTAGCATCTTTGCTGATGGATCAATCGGAAGAGATCGTTCTTAAAAGAAATAATGGACACAACCACGATGCTCCCAAAAAACAAGCTGTGAAGGTACATTTCTCGGACTTTTTTTACACCGTCAAGAACACGTTCTGATTTTCACTTAATTCTAAATGAATCTTATCAGTATTCGACAAGTTAGAAAAGAACGACGTGATGCAAATAAACCTGACAGAAGGTAGCTAAGTGCTAATCTATATTACGCATTACAATTTATTTCAGTCGATAATATTACGACATAAGTAAACGAGAACCTCCCCGCGCGCTTGTATCCACATACCTGCTTATTATCCAAAATATTTTGGGGGCTTCTGATCGGTGGGATTAGGACAAATCTGACCGCGGCGCGCTAGTGTCCTATGGCCGTTTCCTCAGATCATCGTCCATCTTACCAATCTTAGGAAGGTGGACAAGTCACTAGTTGTAGCCTGAGTGGGAGTACTCATCCTCCCTACTCACAAATACAGATACAGATGACTCTTCTTCGATGACATCTAGGTAGGCTACACCGTCTTTGTGAGTATCATCGGTATAAGTTACTCCATGCAGTAGCGCAAGACGGGCGGCGTAGCTCTTCTTTATTTTTTCTCATTTTCATTTACTGGGAGCGCCTCGCCTTGCCAGCTTGATGCCAGCGGAGGAAAGACGACATAAAAGTTAGCGTCTTCTGTTCCAGCCATGGCCACCTGTGTCGAATTAGCGGAAGACGAAGCACTCCCTCAAGAAAAACCATCCTTTTGTTCGCTGAAAATAATTTATTTTTCTCCGCCAACTTATATTGTGCATGCAATTTTTGAAACGCAGAATAGAACGGGAGAATTTCTTTTTGTAGGTGACTGAGCACGTACGCTGGGGAAATAGATATGCTACAGTGCTTTAGATATTACTTTACAGACAAAGGCAAACCTTTATGGTAAGATGGAGAGCTTTTGAATCTTGGTTAATGACATGGTATGAACTCAAGTGGAAGTAGAGGTGTAAAAAACAGTTTTTATCACCAGAAAAGAGAAACGCGAAACGACTCTTGTATGCTAATCGTTCAATACTTAGTCAAAATATCAGAAAAACATTATGTGAACCTTTAATATTACCAAAACTATCATACTGCAATCTCATTTATTTTTCATGCCTCGACGCGGTAACCAAATATAGACTGCAAAAGATACAAAATTCATGCTGTCGATACATAAACAATTTTCGTAAGTACGATCATGTAACAGCTGCGATATCATCAGTGAGATGGTTAAAAATCCCACAGTCCTATGAGTATTCTCTGATAACCTTTGTAATGAATGTGTTGAAGACATCTACTCCAGTGTATCTCAAGGAAAGGCTATTATAGTTACAAGGCGTGTGATTCATGATTTAAACACTCGATGTAACTGTCACCTCCACATGCCGATGCATTCACATACAATGCTGTGAAGTTTATTAATATGTTAAGCCCTAATATGAGAGACAATTTCACAAAAAAATCATTAAGGAAACTGTATGTTAATTAATAAAAGGTGTTATTTAATTATTACTGTTATAAGTTAGTGTTAGGTTAGGTTAGTTTTTCTTTTCTTTTAAATGACCTGGTTGAGTATGAATCGCCTTAGGTCAGACTTCGCCATTTGTATTTTTACAATAAAATCGTTATTATTCTTATTATTAAACATGTTTTTTTAAGAAACTAACCATGTCACTTTTTGCTTCTCGCACAGATGGGTGAGGGGACTTTTGCGATCGCGAACATTTTCGATTTTGATAAAAAATGCTTTTAGAATAATCTGAGTTACCGCTGTATGGATTGTGATGAAATTTCGGTAGCGTGGGGTCGGAGTAGGTAATTTGGAAAATCGGTGCATGAGTGCTGAAGTAATTAGCCAAAAATCAAATACTCGGCAAACTTCGTTTTAAGCGTTTTAGGGGTTACTGGCAATTTCTACTCCTTTTCAATGTGGGGTTAAAATTGGGGCGGTTGGTGGTGGTGGGTTGTAAAACTTTTATTCATAAAAGACCTGTGAAAGAAAGACCTATCGGCATAATACACTTCCCCACACACCCATCCCAGCGTTGACTTGCCTATTACAGAAACCAATGCATATCACTATTGCTTCAGCGTGTTCTGTATTGTGTAACCTAGAAATTATTGAATTGATTATGATGAACTTTTGACAGCATTACTAACGTAACGAAGATGGAAAACGCGTACGGTTTTTAAATCGTGTCAGTGGCAGCGCAACAATAATCAGAAAATTAAAAATATAAAGAAAAGATTCTTGATTGCTTTCCACACATTTTAGAGAATCCAAAACTGCGGTAGTTTTGGGGTAGGGGATTATGAAACTGTAAAGTTTGTTCTATTTATTGCCCTTTAAAGGACGACATAACTGTACCCGAATGCTGCACTACCTTAGAAAAAGAAATTGAAATTACATTGTTGTAGATAATTCTGTAATGTGTACACATCATCACTAAATTGATAGCAATGCAATTTATCAACTGCAATGTGGGCTATGGTAGAGATCGCAAAGGCTATGGTTTTCGAAAATTGCGTTAGTGGCGGTGAAACTAAATTAAAAAAGAAACACTACAAATACAAACCGTTCAAACTCATTTTTGGGTACTCTAGGGATCTCTCATCATTTTGTACCTTTTTTTGAGTGGTCATAATTATTGCTGAGGTAGAATTGCATCTCAAGTGGATATTGAAGAAAACTGTGTCGTCCTAGTTCCTAAGAAGGGGGTGCAAGAAACTTTTTACGAGAATTTTTGTGTTAGACGTTTTTGCTGGCGAGTGGGCGATGACTTGGTTGCAAAGGGATCTCAGACTACAGCTACATGCAATGAGAAAATAGCCAATAAAATGGTCACCGAAATTTTTGGGTAGAACTGAATCAATCAAGTTTTTTTCGTAAAACCTAGAGGTATTGTTACGTTCTGCTAAAAAACGACATATGCTTATTTTAACCGCTTAGGCGCTTGTTATTGACCATAAGAGTCAAATCAAACAAGAGAGATTGATCGTCCACCTCTACTTAGTTGCTTTTGTTTATTCCCGAGCAGGACGTTTATAGTTCTGTCAATCTAAACATTCAAAGATACATACATTTACAAGATGAAAATAAGTAAATTTTTTCAAAAAATAATTAGAAACAACATTTTAAAAATCCTCGGTTCCAGTACATGGAAATAAAGGTTATTAGAGATCAAACGTCAAAAAATGGGGTTTTCGCGATTTTTATCATAAAATCACCTTAGACAAAAATTGTACTTATGTATTTCAATAGTTTAATACAATCTACCATTCAGCATATATTTTTGGGTTCAAAATGCGAGATCCATGGAATAGGCTAATCTCAGGATCACTTCAATAGAAACTGATACACAGAAATTTAAATGATTTTCTTACCCTATCCAATCGACCGATCACCACCAAGTCCATTCTCGTAGTTCTGAAAACAAACATGAAATTAGTCAACTACTACCCAAAATCCATACTTCTGAAAGTTCCTTAAATACTTGTTGCTAGAAGGAGGCCAATTGAACTCTAATGATCTATTTTTATTTAGGATGAAAAACATCCAAAGATGCAGTGTGCGTGACAGAAAGTAACTTGCCAGTTTTCTGAAGGTTCCTCTGAACTTTGTTGAAGACTTACAGGTGATATGCAATTATCGCATCTAATTAGTCAGAGAACTGTTGGATTTTTGTCTCAAAGTTTGAGGTTGTCTGACAACTGGTATTCCTTCTTTCAACCGTTTTATCTCTACCATAACGCTTAAATACAGGCAATCAATTACTGGAACACTGTCACTGCCTCGTCGGTTGTAGGATAACAATAATAGTGTTGTGTCAGGTCCCCGTCAAAAAAGTCGACAATAAATACCACCTTTGAAACATCTAAACACGAAATTTAAGCGATTTTGAAAGTTTTCGTTTTTTGTTGGTTTCTCCTGCGCCACTGCAACAACGATACATTATAGCCATTTCCTACATGGCAGTGACACGGTGTCACAATCTCATCACAAACAAGTTCGTAGTTACACGTTATAGTATTATAATACTTCTGTATCTCTCAAATTGTAGGTAGGTTAAAAATTCAAAGGCAATATTCGGATAGATTTAAAGAGCACACGTTATCACCAAAATCAACTTTTTTAATGCAATCTAGAATATTTTATGAATATAACAAATTTTTGAGTTTTCAAAGCCCCCACCATTCCAATTTTGCGCCTAAAAATGAAGTTCGGAAGCGCTCTAATAATTTTTGGAATCCTACGAATTTCTCCAAAATTATAGCAGCGTTACCTACTATGACCCCACACCATATCACACAATCTAAGCAGCGACTACTGAGATTACGCGGCTAGAAAAATGCTAACAGACGAACCAACAGACAGACCGGAGAAAATCAGTGACCTGGATGTTCGATATGTAAATAGCATAAAACGCCCAAAAAGCGTATTATAAAAAATTCAAACATTTTTGCGATCACAATACTCCCCTCACATACCGGCGTGGGATGTAAAAAGAGCGGTAACCTCGATGAAGAAATGTTTTTAACAAAAGATATATAAAATTCAATTTCGCCAGAAAACCCCCTTGATTTTTTTGGAACAATTTTAAATCATCCTCACATCCAGGCCCCTTACGCGTGGTTATATTATACTACGACTCGTATACACCAAGTACTGCAAATAGGTACAAACATTTTATTGGCCAGAAAACACAATACAGTTGGCAATCTACCATTTACCTTAATTGAGAAACTTTGTCATATTTGTTTTGAAGCAATAAAAGCGCCGTTTAAACAAAATCCCTGCTTGTCGCCAGCTGAGTACACATAGAGTCTGCAGACCCTTGAGCGTCTCAGCCCGAAAAATCTATTTTAAAGCCTCGGACATTTGTTTTGTTTTATCACGTCCGGCATTTGAAGTGGAAATATCCCCTTCACTTCATTCCTCCTTTTCTCTTCATCATTCTCGCCGTCCGCCGCCTTTTTTGTCCAATTCGAACCTCCTCAGACGCTTTGTTAGCAAAGCTTGGACCTCTGCACGGAATTCAAATTTTGCCGGGCAATGAACAGTGAAGTGTACCGTTGAAAACTGATTGCGCTAGGTAGACTCTGAGGAAAAACTGCGAGGACTATTTCTGATTGTCTCGAGTGTTATAATACAAAGAGTACTACGAAAATTCTGCAATAATGACGCAATAATGAATCGCAGAAGGCTGCGCCTATTAAGATATTAGGCGCGTTCGTTTTGCAACTGAAGTGAGATATTTCGAACTAAAGCGAGATTGCAAATCAGTAAATATCGGTTCTATCAAAATCTCAAAAAGAACAGATGAGCACAGTAGTGATGTAATGAATATTCGCATTTGCAGATATTCGCATATTTTTACATATTCGCATTCGCGAAATTACTGCGAATGTTTTGCCAATAATTTTACTTCCAACACCGAAAGGTGAGGGGAGTATTATTATCGCGAAAATTTTCGATTTTGATTTAATAGATTAATAAAGACATTTATTATTATTATTATATAGGCACACCGAATAGCGCCTACTGACGTTAGGGGTTATCATCCCTAACGTAATGCAGTACCTTCCCACTAAATGCCACTTATCGGAAACATTTTAACGTTACGTTAAAGCAAATTTCTTTCCTTGACATGTAATAATTGTTTTGGTTTACTCATTTATTGGTTAGCTTCTCTTATCTATTTTCACGTCTTGTATATAAATATATTTACGGTAAATATCTTTAAGGTAAGTGCTTGAACTGTTTACATAAATAGGACGAATATGCCTTATTTCAGTTTGAAGTTAAATGGTGCAGTTTAATAGAAAGTTGATGTAGATATCTTTAATTTTTCCGCATCCGTCAAGGGGTTCACATTGCAAATCTGTCATCAGCTGTAAACCTTAATCTTTTCACCCCTTTACCACTAATGTTGATATTATCAGATATTTCAAGAAAAACTAATAAATACTCCTACATTATCATCAATTTACCAGGTCCGATCTCAAAAGCACAGAACATATCCCATCCTTAAGAAACTTGTACGTAGTGCGCATGTCTGTTCACGTAATTTGGCGAATAGCGCTTTACCTTACTCATCCGCAAATTACGTAATGCGGTAACGTTATTTACGGGCATGGCGCTAAAAATCGACTCGCGCATATCGTAACTGTCAAATTAACGTAGGCGCAAATAGCGCATTACAGTATTTGTACTCCGATATCCCTCTAATATACTTTTTGGGCGTTTTATGATGCCTACATAACGAAAATCCACGTCACTCATTCCCGTCGGTTTGTCTGTCTGTTGGTCTGTCGGTCTGTCCGTCTGTTGGCGTACTTCTAGCCTCCTAATCTTAGTAACCGCTACATAGATTCTGATAAAATTTAGGTAGCGATATGGTGTGTGGTCGTAGTAGGTAATGTTGCTACAACCTTGAAAATCGGTGCATTAGCAAAAAACGAAAAATTTTAAATATTCCTGACACTTCTTTTTAGGCGTTTTAGGGGTCCCTAGTCATTTTCTACTTTTTTTGGATGGGGATGAAATTGGAGTGGTTGGGGGGTGGGGGTGGTAAAGCTGAAAAATTTATTGTATCGTGATTGATTATCAATTGACCTGGGAAAGAAGTACCTAGTAGAATAACACACTTTTTTTGGTCAGGCGGGCGATGATTTGGTTGCAAGGCGATCTTGGACAATAGGTTCATGCTATGGGAAATAATAAAACTGAAATCATCGGAACGTGGGGAAAGTACTGCTTCAATCGAACAGGATCCATTACGACAACGCTCCAGCTCCTGCACCGAATAGTTGATCACAACAAGATTGAAACTTCTTGCGCACCCCTCCTACAGCCCAACCATTGCTCTCTGACTTTGTACAGTTTCCGCATGTGAAAATGAATGAAAAAAGATGAAAGCGAAGCGGTTTTCTACTGATGAGGGCCTTTTACGGTCTTGAGACCACGAGTATGCTTTAGTTCCTTAGCAACACTCGGCAGAACCGGTTTAAACAGTGGTTTCAGAGAATGGAGATGTGCACTGAATGAAGGCGGAAACTACTTTGAAAAAATGTATTGCATAAACCCGAAAGGCGTCACTTATGCCGGTTTTCCATTAAACGGACAAATCAATAACGAAACACAAACTCCTGACGAGTAAAACAAAACTGCGACACAAACTTTTTGAAGACTGTCATATATTGCGACAGTTCGGGCTTTGTTTTTCGGGTCCCGCTCGGAAGCGGTACATCAAAAGGTCTCGACATGTTTTGAAACTCGAGTCGTTGTGTTGTGTTTCTTGACACTTCATTCGACTATATTTCGTTTTGCTGCCCAGATTTGTACCAAATAGTTTACGCAAGTCTAGTTTAATATTAACAATTAATTAAGGTGCCGTTTCTTCAGGCAGAGCAAATTTTCATTACAGATAAATCCGTCACATACGCAATTTTCTGAGTCAGCTGTGTCGCATAATTCGTGATATTGAAGTGAGAGATTTTGCTTAAGCTCTGATAACTGCCCCTACTGGCAAGAAACCTTAATTGCTATTCGATCTTTCACAGAAATTGAATCTCTGAGGTTTGTATTTTTTCTTTGCAACTTTTTGCCAATTAATAATATTAGCTCTTCAAAGTCGGAGTTCATGACAGACATTCTCAAAAAATTATAAAAGGAGGAACGTAGCTCTTCATGCAATCCCATGTCATCATCATTTTGGAAATCATTCATCAGCTGTGCCGCGTCATCATTTATTCGTCTAGATAAAAACGATCGCACCCCAATATCTGCGTTGCCGTCGTCCTCTAAAATAATATGACCTTTATATAATAAATCGCTGGTACATTCTAAAATACACAAGTTACTTACTTTTTTCCCATAGACCGGAACACAAACCAGCCTAAATCAAGAAAAAGAAAATCATCTTCCCGAAACATTGCTTGATGATTATTGAAAAGTATGTGGTCCTGACCAATTGAAAAGGATGGAAAATAAAACCGAAACTCGACCATAATTTAGTCGGCTTCATGGAAACAAATTTCTAAGTTTGTTTCAGTTTTGTTTTTGTTTTTTAAGTTCCAGGAAACAGAAAAAAACATAAACTCAACTGTCCGTTTAGTGGAAAACCGGCATTACACTTCACAGCAACAAACTCAGGTTACGAGTAAGACAGAAGGAATTCTGCCGGTGCGCCATCTAGTACCCGAAGGTGACGGCAACCAAGGAGAGAAACGCCACTAGAAGCAGTTTACCTCTCCTTGGTGGAACGACAAGGCTCGCTCGCTTTTTGCCACTAGAGGCGCGGATTTTGACGCACGCAGCGTGAAGCCGATATACGAGGGTTGCTCTATACCTCCGTCAATCCACCAGTACGCAGACAGCTGTTTCACGCTTATTAGCGATCATCAGTGCGCCATAGGTCGATTGACGAAAGTAGAGAGCATCAATTTTTCCATGTTTAATAAACATGTGAAAGATGTACGAGTAAGACAGAAGGAATTCTGCCGGTGCGCCATCTAGTACCCGAAGGTGACGGCAACCAAAGAGAGAAACGCCACTAGAAGCAGTTTACCTCTCCTTGGTGGAACGACAAGGCTCGCTCGCTTTTTGCCACTAGAGGCGCGGATTTTGACGCACGCAGCGTGAAGCCGATATACGAGGGTTGCTCTATACCTCCGTCAATCCACCAGTACGCAGACAGCTGTTTCACGCTTATTAGCGATCATCAGTGCGCCATAGGTCGATTGACGAAAGTAGAGAGCATCAATTTTTCCATGTTTAATAAACATGTGAAAGATGTACGAGTAAGACAGAAGGAATTCTGCCGGTGCGCCATCTAGTACCCGAAGGTGACGGCAACCAAAGAGAGAAACGCCACTAGAAGCAGTTTACCTCTCCTTGGTGGAACGACAAGGCTCGCTCGCTTTTTGCCACTAGAGGCGCGGATTTTGACGCACGCAGCGTGAAGCCGATATACGAGGGTTGCTCTATACCTCCGTCAATCCACCAGTACGCAGACAGCTGTTTCACGCTTATTAGCGATCATCAGTGCGCCATAGGTCGATTGACGAAAGTAGAGAGCATCAATTTTTCCATGTTTAATAAACATGTTCTAGTGGCGTTTCTCTCCTTGGTTGCCGTCACCTTCGGGTACTAGATGGCGCACCGGCAGAATTCCTTCTGTCTTACTCGTACATCTTTCACATGTTTATTAAACATGGAAAAATTGATGCTCTCTACTTTCGTCAATCGACCTATGGCGCACTGATGATCGCTAATAAGCGTGAAACAGCTGTCTGCGTACTGGTGGATTGACGGAGGTATAGAGCAACCCTCGTATATCGGCTTCACGCTGCGTGCGTCAAAATCCGCGCCTCTAGTGGCAAAAAGCGAGCGAGCCTTGTCGTTCCACCAAGGAGAGGTAAACTGCTTCTAGTGGCGTTTCTCTCCTTGGTTGCCGTCACCTTCGGGTACTAGATGGCGCACCGGCAGAATTCCTTCTGTCTTACTCGTACATCTTTCACACGTTTATTAAACATGGAAAAATTGATGCTCTCTACTTTCGTCAATCGACCTATGGCGCACTGATGATCGCTAATAAGCGTGAAACAGCTGTCTGCGTACTGGTGGATTGACGGAGGTATAGAGCAACCCTCGTAAACTCAGGTTAATCCGGACAAAGCTTCTGCTAGCCAACAATGGTAACATATTCATATTTGTGCCATATATTCTTATCTTGAGTGATCTATGTCTGTTCGTTAACGTTCCCTTACCTTACCAAACATATGAGAGAGTTATGCTGAATGAAAACTCCGATACACTATTATATATCCCTTTAAATGCATAAACGCTAAAGTTAAACTACAAGCTATATTTCAACTGAGGTCCCAAACATCTATAAATAACGACCGTTCCGAGAAAATCTTTATCTCCACCAATGGAAATTCAAATGTTTTGTCTTAAGCTACCCCATTCCCGAACTTTCCGAATATGCCATGTATCGCCTTAGTTCCGGTTGAAAACTCGACGATAAAGGATCCCTCAAAAGAAGAACTTTGGTATTAAGAATTTCAATGAGCTTCAGAACTATTGTATAAGATTTGTGGGTACGTTGGCCTTCTACTACATTCAAAATACGATTTGCTGAGTTTTACGTATGGTTTATCCTGTAATAAGAGATACCTTACATTAATATTCGTTTGTTCGTTTTAGAATCAGCTATGCGAAGATTTACCATAGTCTTACAGCCGGTTTCTCAATGTCCGGTTAAATATTTATCTGGAAGTTAACGTTTAACTGTTAGATATATTGTTTAAACAATTGAAGGTTAAACTTACGAATTCACGTAAATCTTATTTGACAGTTGCATCCATAGAAACGCTAACTAGCAGCTACCTATCTGACACTTTTAACTGAACATTGAGAAACCGGCCCTTATAAAGAAAATGAAATAGGAATTATTTGTAAATCTAACCTTTATGGAAACAGCAATCGATCACTCCGGACAACAATGTGTTTTTTGACATAATGAACAGACGTAGCAAGAGGAGAAGCCATTTACTTCAAGCTTACCAGCAGCTAAGTTTAACGAAAAGTGCGTAGAACGGAGGCTTGTTTAGGAGAGCCGCATCTGATCAAATGCCTTTGAAATATCGAAATCAATGACGTAGACCTCTCCAAATAAAAGGATAAGTTTGCTCTACTCATGTGCGACGTGAGCTATATTAATAATAATAACATCGTCTTTGTGAGAGCAGGCGACAGAAAAAATCTGCCTGTACGACATCTGGTACCTGGAGGTAACGGTAAACCAAAGAAAATCGCTGCTAAATAGCAGCAGACTTCTTGGTGGAACGCCACGGCGCGTCCGCTTGGCCGACCAGAACAGCAAGGTCTATATGCCGCTGCATATATAGAGCAACCCTCGAACATCGTCTTTATTTCAAAAAACCAAGAGAGACATGAGCAACGAAGTTTATCTTGTCTACCCTTACACTTAACTGCACATCGATTAGAAGATGTTCAATGCAATATACACAAAAATAAGTGTAAATAAATACACAAAATCTCAATACGGTGACATATGAAGTTTTGTTAGGAAGCTTACCTAACTAAGAAAAAGAAAAAAGTTTATTAATTTGGTAAAAATATGGGTACTAAAAGGAAGCTGTGATAACAAGCTAAATATTCAACATAAAGCTAGACAAAAGTCTAGCTTTAGTTAATCAGTCTCTAGCAAGTAGCATGTTTTTAACAGATGTGTCGAAATATGACAGGTCTGTTATTTTAAAGAATATTATTTAATCGATTTTAATAAAAGTGGCTGAATTGTATGAAGACCTTCTGCGGAATAAAGTGTGTGGTATGTGGAAGAAGTCTGATGGTGAAACGATTTATAACAGTTCTGTTATGACCTATCACTCAAAATAAGTGTTTGTCTTAGGTATTCCGGTTTTAATGAAGAGAAGATTTTGCGAATTAAAACTAAATACTTGCATTGTACAATATTGCCCAACCTAAAAGCCGCTTCAAGTCTTAATATTTCTGATTGAAATGTTCATATTTCCTTAGCCGAAATATGAATAGAACCATTGATTAAATTATTTAGGGGAAGATGAAAAACCACACAGTAAAATCGCGCGCTCGCAGTTTATCTCACTCACTCTAGTCTATCTCACTCACTCTCATAGAAACCACCGAAACCGTCACCTGGCGCCCTCTGGGCCAATCTCAGAAGCTTAAAAAATTCCTGAATCCTTTATAATAAATATGCCCAATAGATGGAGCAAAGGAGCATCCAGCTATAAAAATACGACCTTGAAGTGCCAATGACCTAACCACCGACCGACCTAACATTCGAAATATGTTTTGTGTTCGGAACTTCGGATTTCGGATGATCAGCGTCAGCGATCAGCTGGCAGCGGTTGTTGACCTTGTTGTCCGTATTTTATTTGTTTTTTACAATTTCTTGGACATTTTCACCATAATTGTTGTTGTGATGTGTTTTTTAAGGAACCTTTTTTGTCAGGTAAGCACATCTGTCAATTAAAATGATGTAATTCATGAGATAATGCATGATGAAAACTTGAATGCATATTGAAAACAGCAAAGAAAAAAAAACGTTTATTCGCCAATTACAGTTATCCCATGAGTTATCACATTCACTAGAGCGATAGTTGTTATAGTCATACTGCATTTTTGTCACTTGATACTCCAAAATAATGCATTTCTTACTTGAAATTTTATCTGTGAAGTATATAGAAGTAATGAAGTTGTAGTGGCCAACCTTTGGTGGATTATGTTAAAGTAGCAAAAACATCCATCCGTAGGTAATAATTGCTAGTTGTATACCTATGTACATATGGGCAAGTTCAAAAAATGGATCATTTAATACATTCATCTTTTGACATAACCTAAAAGTTGAGTTTCTGGATTAAGAATATTAATTATGTAAATATGCAGCAAAAAAATAGGTACATTATGACTATTCACTTCTCTATTCGAATAATTTGCGCACTATTTCAAAATGCTTCCTTTTTGTCATTATAGGTGTGGAAAAAATTCTCCAGCTTCCCAAGCATTCGAGACAGAAGAGGCAGACCGATACCAGGAGGCGAAGAGTGTGCTGACTTTATTCCACATACTGTGTATACTAACAGCACCAATAAATGCTCATGTTATCTATCCATATATTTTTTAATAAATGGTGGAGTTAAAATGAATTATTTATTATTATAGGGTATGCTTCTCACATAATCAAAATGAAAATATTTCATATCATTAGCTTATACCCACATTCATACTTTTTTTCCAAATATGTAACATGAAATGGTGTCTAGCTACAGAGAGGTGAAAATATGTATTTCAAATGGCACTTTGCTTAACATAGTGTGATTAATTTGTATCTTATCAAACAGGGTGACTATCTCAAAAACACTCATTGGATGATTGTTAAGTTGCACCATTGATTGTTGCACACACCAGAAGCTAAAGGATTATTGAATGAAAAACTATTAGTTATATTTTCCTATGTATTTATTATATATATATTTCTTCGATGTATTAAGGCTTGTTCCGAACAGTACATAATTCAGTGTATCGAAGGGCAATGAGTGAAACACCATTCAGTGATGTCAAAATCCCTATATAATTTACATAAGAGTAATTGTCTGTGCACATATTATAGTTATGTTTATTCAAAACAAATTTCATGTCTGATGTTGCTAACAAATTTGATTTTAAATGATGTTCTTAATAATCACATTACTTCATAATTTTAAACGTTATTATTATAATTAACCATAAACGTATCGATGAGGTAATGAAACAGGATACATTTCAAAAATTTTATTATTCTAAATGATAAACAGTTGCATCTTTCTTTACAATTTTTGTTTCATTTTTAACAACCACAGATAATACATCTCGGGACTGACATGCTGAGTTCAACATTTGCTTTAAAAGCTGTCTTAGACCAGTGCCGAAGCCTTCAAAAATAATAAAAAGTGAAAAAAAAATTACAGTAGGATGAAACTCATTAGAAAAGGAGGAGAATATGATAAGAATAAAAGGAAAAATAAATTACGGTCGATTCGAGATCGGGAAGTGGGAGGGGGTGAGCTTTTAAGGGTAGAAAATGGTTTATCTTGATTTCTGGCAAAACTACAAGTCCTATGGAAAAAAGTTGAATGGCAAAGATGTAGGTAATAAAAAGATCTACAACTCTTGTATTATCAATTTTTTCACATAACCTCAAAATTTTGGTGAAAAATTCAAAAAACCCAAGTTTTTGGTCCTTTATTTTTATCTTTTTCAAAAAAAATATTTTTTTTACGAAATTTGGTGAATACTTACCTTATTATGTCCCAAATATACTGTAATTTATTTGATTTAAAATATTTATTTTTTCGCCTTATTGGACCTTAAGATCAAAAATGCACCCCATTTTTCAATCAAAAATTATCGCGTCAAAATATCAGCTTTTTTCAAAAAGTTTGGGAGCCTTTCGTTCGTTGAAATCTCTATTTTCTGATGGTGTAAAAAAAATATACATTACTATAGAAAATCTTCTCAGAAAATGCAAAAAACTGAAAAAAAACTCAAATTCGAAAAATTTGTTTACTCACCATGTACAATTTTGAGCTATTTATTAAAATTTACACTTATTTACTTAAAAAACGTGAGATTTCATGTTACATTGATAAACTAAAAAATTGCAAATTGGAATATCCTACTATAATTAACAAATAAATAAGTTAATATTTAATAAGACATCCACAATATTTTGAAAAAGTTGTAGAATCTTCTTTAAATAATATTTGTACCTGAGTGACATACGGTGAATGTTAGCCCATTGTAAGGTATTTCATGGAGAAGTGGGGGAATTACATTTTCGATGGTTATGGTGGAAGGACAAGTGACAAGCATCTAACAGAAAATTGTGGCTTTTTAAATTTAATTATACCTGGTGACATAATATTAGCAGATAGAGGTTTTTTAATTAGAGACTCAGTTGAAGTTCTAGGAGGTCACTTACTTATTCCAGCATTTACAAAAGGTAAGACGCAACTTCACCCAGTAGAGATAGAAACCACTTGTAGTATTGCTAGAGTTAGTCCATCTCAAATTCCACTTGATTAGTCTCAATATTTTTTACACAACTGTACATCATATTCAAATGCATTTATATTGTTCACATAAGTTTATACTAGACATATGTAAATTATATCCTCACAATTACTAGGAATTCTGTGAAACTAACAATGCCTAAACAAAAAATGCAGTTTTTGATAGATGATTCTCATATAATGTAGCTAAATCATACAATAGCGTCCCTAATTATATTAGAAGTAGCTATAAACTATAACAATGTTTTTAATGTCTCAGAAATTCTTGTCATTTTGTTATGTATAACAATATGATACTTCAACTCTGTGTATGTCAACTTTTTTTTTAGAATATGTATATATAGCTTTCTTGTTGGCCGACACCTTTAGGACGTGCTTTAAGGAAGAAAAGAACTGCTGCTATGTGGCTGCAAACTTCACTTAATCCTGCCATACAAGTGCAATGAGCACATGATATAGCACCATCTGACAGTACGATAATCCATACCTGTAGTGGTTTATCATTTCTTCTTTGTGAGTGCATAACCTGTAACAAAATAAGGGCTGTTTTAGTAGGTATAGTTTGCTTTTATGGGCGAAAACAGGATGGATGGTTCTTTCTAATCTCTAAAACTATTTTTTTTTTGATAGATTGTTCTCGCTTCACATAACAACATGGAAAAATTGACTTGATGTAACAAGGATATTCTACATTACACATGCTTGTTCTTTTGTATTAATTTTACATAAAATAAAATTATAAAAAAATGTTCAGGCCAATTATTTGTATCACCCAGTAAAACTTTGAGTGAAATAAAGAAGTAGACATGTTTTTTACTTTTTCTGACAAGAAAAAAAAGGAAGGTGTATTCACTAGTGATTCAGCCACTTGAAATTAAGAATACAACAAGCATTTTTTTCTGCATTTTTCTCACCAACTTTTTTTAAACTGAAATTTAGTGAGACCATATGGTTTGTCATCATGATACTACGACTTTAGAAGGTATGCTCACGCGCATGATGTCTTCCGTCTCGCTTCCACCTGTGACGTCAGCGTGTGACAAACGGGGTTTGTTTCCTTGTTTAGTTACAGGTTATAGCCGAACATTTTCAGTTTATTTTCTTGAGTTTACTCGTTTACTGTAGTAAAGTTTGATAAAACATTAATTATTTGCGATTCTGGAGTTTAACACATATTTGAAAAATGGTTTATTGTGCGGTTGTGGGTTGTTCGAACAATAATAATAAAAAAAGTAAAAACTATTCGTCGCACTACCGCTACTTGGGATGGTTTGGAAAATTTGGCAGGTTTCATTGCATTTATATTGAAAAATAAGGAGAAACTGGGTTATATCCCAGATTGAACAGATACTTCTCTCACTTGGGTCAACCATTTAACAGAAGGTGGACTATAAAAACATACAGATGAGTTCTTGGCGAAATGTAATGAGCTCGGCCATATATTTTCCAACTATAATGGAAACGCTTTGAAAATTGAAAAAACTATCTTGCGAATTTAAACAAATTATCAGTGAATGTAGATGTGACTGATGAAGCAAAGATGAGCTTGTTTTTTAGATGTAAAATGTATTTCAGAATACGAATTCTTTATAGGGGAGTTAGAGAGACCTCGAATATTAGAAAACGGAAATTCACCAAGATTGTAAAATAGTATAAAGTAATACGTATACAGGATCCTGCGACGGTGCATCCAGCTTTCCTAGCGCCTTTCCTATTTGGAATAAAAAAATGCTACATAAAATAAAAATGCGCTAAAAGATGGTTGGATATTTACCGTTTGCAGAATTTATTTTGATATTTCATTTTCAGTTCATATAGAGAAAGGCTAGTTCTATATGTTCTTATTCACGCCTTTTTTAGTTCTTATTGTCTGTCCAAAACATATTTCCCTATAGACTCATATTTACAGAATCAATACCTAACTACAACACAAGACCACAGGCCCAGGCAATCAGAAATCATCACTACAAGAGCTGCAAACTTTTTAATTCAAACATATTATTAAACAGATACATGGTATGAAAACATTTTGAAAAAAAATTGAGGAAAAACCTGTTATTACTAGGAATCTTTAGTATACGAGAATTCACCTGTACTAGTTAAATACAATGCCCAGAAAGATATTATATTGTTGTATTGTGATATGTTTTTATTTTATGTTTAACATATACGTATAGTGCGGTTGTGACATATATTTGAATAAATAAAAAATAAGAAAATTTGATAATGTATTTTTCTTATCCCATAATTTCAAAAATTCCAACGCTACCAATCATTAGCAGAAAAAAGTCAATATTCATTCGCCATAAACATAATGCCATTATGCTTGTTCATGATTTTTAAAAACCTCTAATGACAATATCATGTTATTTATTTCTTGTCTACCTTTTATTAAGAGAATTATACAGTAAATACATATGCAAATTGGCTTGAAGAGCTGGGGACGCAACATCATCATCTATACATAAAAAATAAGAACGGTAATAAAAGGAATGGAGTATATAAAAATTCCACCCCTTACCCGAGAAATTTTCCCACAAAAAGATGGTTTTACTAGGCACTCCAATCGACCTCTTATATGAAATTTCAGAAAAATACGTCCAGACCGCCCTGGCTCTGTTCTTTTTCCACAATGTACATTTTTTTGAGTACATCATTCAATTTTTTGTATCTGAAATTCAGTACGTTCGGAACTACTGCAAACGGGTCAGGCGTCGAGTAATATCAATTCTCTGTATAACTATTTCACCAATTTTTTATTCAGATATAGAGCAATATGTATCGTTTATATTATTCTGTGCATGAGCTATTTTCATTTTGTATGAATATTAAATATCTAAGACAGATATAACAAGAAACGAAATAAAACTTTCAAAAATCAATGCTTTGGCGCCATGTGCTTGTACACTTTTGTCACACGGTGACGTCATGCGCAGACCGGTTCGAAATCTGTCCGCCAAGTGATCATATCTGTCAGAGTCGTAGTATCATGGTTTGTCATGTTCTAAATAGCTGTAATTGCAAGCATCTAGTTTAGTGATCATTGGAATGCTCCATTGATACCTTGGACTGTCAACAAAACAAAACGAAATACCAGAAGTATGGCAGATTTATGCTGTTACCCACACTAATAAACCCACACATTAGCTTGAGCGTTAATACCTTAATCAATGCTTGAGCATAGTATACCTAAAGTGACCATTAATCAGCCACTCGTACATCTTTATAATGATTATGCCATGCCTTGGAACCACTCTTGTCTGTTTGTTGCCAAATTCTTGGGATCAGTAATTCTCAAAAGAAATTCATTTTGCTGCTGTTTGCCATAATATTTAGCAAGCTTAAATTGTGACATGAAATTGGAGTTACTGCATTGAGAAATGTTACTGGCATTGGTTTATTGAAAAGTGTTCACAAAGTTTTTGTTTTATTTATTGAAAAATACCTAGTTATTTTGATGTAGTTGGTCAGCTGGTGCTGATTTTGAGTAGGAATAACATTTTTAGAAGGTGTTTTCAATATCCATTTTAGGTATCAACATCGTCCTAATAACCAGAATGAATCACTGGGTTTTTTGAGGCATTCAACATTAGACCATTGAAGAAAAGACTCTTTCTGCTGATGCATTTGTGCTGGGCAGTATATAAGTTCATTCAAGATACAAAAGCGTTATGTTTGAAATTGTTGTGGTGGAATGCCCCATAGGCTTAAGAAAATGGCAGAGTATGGTAAATTTGCGTATTGCTTCAAGTTTTTAGTGATGTAGATGAGTAATAGAAGGCAATAGTTTGGTTTCAATGGTATAGGTACTTACCTGAATTATACTCATACGGTACTGCGTGTCTGACCAAGAATTTCTTTGTATCTGATCTCTGGATATAGTTCTGTTTGAAGTGTTGTTCGCAGACACCTAATTGTTTTGGCAGTGGGTCAGACTTTCCAACATATTGGAACAAATTCACATTGCCACTATTCTTGATCCAAATATCACGTATAGCTGTTGCTTTTGGGAAAGCAAAGAACATCTCTGGATTACGAGTTTTGTTGTTTGGACAGTTATAGTAATAACATCTGTAAACCATTTTGCTTCCCGAAATCGCGAAAAATTCAATACAAACGATGATAAATCGAAATCAATATGTCAGATGTCAAAGTGCCAATTTCCAGCGACACCTCGTGGAGATAATAGTAAGTAGCGTTGATAGATGGTTGGAAGTAGGGTACTTTATTCGTATCAAAGTCGATGGTTATTATACTGTCAAAGTTGTATCAGTAGAGGTACATTTGTGCTCATATAGGTGGCGACAGTCCAGGAGAAACAAAAATTAGGCGCGAGATCTTAGCATCTGGTGGCCCATCTTCCCGTCAATACCTTAATCAATGATAGAACACAGTTGTTTTGGAGGGGTTGAATTCTGTTTCACATCAGTTGATCCAATCACAGGTAGTAAACAACATCACAGTAACTGAATACACACAACACCAAAGATTCGCAAGGTTTTTTCTTACTTTAAAGTTCAATAAACGATGGTCATAATAGAAAGCTCTGATGCGGAGATACCTTTTTGTCTTTTTCATTAAACTATCTATGTGGTCTTGAAGCTTAGTTTATAATCAATTTCTTCTCCTAAGATCTTTGCTATTTGAGTATGATTTAACACCACCGTATCAAGTGTTGTATGAAAGGAATCCTCTAGATTTCTTGTTTAATTGCCCGAACACAACAACAATACTTGTAATGAAAGGTGCTTGCTTACTCCGCAAGAGGGAGGTAATTCATTCGGTAAACCAAGACAACCAAGACTTGTGATTTGTCGGAGATAATGGCTAAATTATGATTCAGAAAAAATTGGTGTACTTCTTCTAGGTCAAGTTTGAAAGTTGGGGTAGCGTTTTGTATTTTCTTGTGGTCAGCCTCCCGCAAAGGCTGAAAGCCTATGTCATTGTAGAAGCACTGCGAGAGGATGAGTGTCGGTGCACGTTGTATTTGAAACGCTGCAGGATATAGCCATCAGGAAAAAAATTCCCAGACAGATCATTGAACAGCGTCAAAGTTCTCCAAAAGAAAGAATGATGGAGGAGACTCGTTCGGGGAGTAGGGACTTCAACCTGGTATGGATGAGCTCGCAGAACCTCTCTAGTATTCCTCGTTGGGATAGCCTCTGGTGTAATTATCTGGGAGGGCTCACTCGAAGATCTTCCATGATAGAATCTGTAAAACACGGGCAGGTCAGCCACACTTCTTCGATGTTCCAGGCAGTAAAGGTCTTTTGTGAGGTTAGGCATATCGATTAGTCTAATTTCTCCTTTCTAGATAATGTCCAGAAGCTTTAGGGGGTGCTTCGGAGCGCATCCCCACACATCATGGGAGAGATACTCTAACGATGGTCGGATCTGTGCTTGTAAATCAGGAACATGAGAATGATAAATAATTTGCATACCATCAAAGAATGTCTATATTTCAGAATTTTTCATAGCTTTATATGAGTCAGAGCTGTAGACTAGAAATAACACCAGTCCCAAAATTAAGCCCTGCGGGACACCTGATGGAATTAAGATTATTTCAGATATTTGGTTATCACTGGTGGCACATTGTAAGCAACCCAAAATGATAACTAATTTGCGTATCATCAGCGAATGTCTGTATTTCAGAATTTTCAGCTTTAAATGAGTGTATGTTAAAAATAACACCGGGCCCAAAATTAAGCCCTGCGGAACACCTGATGGAATTAAGTTTTTTCAGATTTTTGGTTATAAATGGTGACACGTTGTGAGCGACCCATCAAATAATTCCGGCAAAATCTAACAGCTGTATCATCAAAATCTGATATGTAGCCCAAGCAATGAAGTTCAAGGTATTCGGAATTAGAGTAAACCATCCACAAATTTCCACTGCTTTTACTGGGGACATCCTGTGTAGCACGTCTACCGTGAATTTCTGTTATAAGCCAATCAAAATCACGCGACAGAATATATTTGTTGCGCAATTTTTCTGCATATTCATACAATAGAGTAAGTAAATTTATTTAATAAATCACCCCTAAATTTTCCAATTCATCCGAAAAATCGACATCATAGGCTGCCTGGCGGCCAATTATACTCCGGATGCCAGCCGATCCAATTATAAATCAGATTAAAATCAGAATTTATTTTAGCAAAAACGAGCGGCCTCTCTCGAACATACTGCCTACCAATATACAGGGTGCTTACAGTTTCAATACAATAATTTGAGAGAACGATAGATCCTGTTGTTTGTAATTGAACTCACTATAATGTTCCTATTTGAGACACAATGTGGTAAATTATTGATTGAATGTAAAGCTGCATCCACAGCATCCACTCTGCTCTGCATATGAGATTTTTCAAATAAATCCGGGACTCTTGAGGAAAACATAGTTTTTCTAGTACAGGGTGTTCTGAATGTTGGGTCCTCTTTAGAAGCAACGGCCCTTGAAACGGCAAAGCTAATGCAGGGTGAACCAGCACCAAAACAATAGGAAAATTTTTAAGCAAGTACTCACTATTTAGTTGCTACGAAGTTGTAAGTGCGATCCTGTCGCAGGCGTCTTACAGGTAAAAGTACGATTTACGATGTCTTCTTCAATTTGGACCTTACGAGGTTGTCTAGGTCTTCCAGCGTGTCCACCACAATGTGGATTCAGACGTCCTGTGTCTCTAACTCTTTGCACGAGCGAGACAAATCGACGAAGTGCAGGGTGAGTATGGTTAGGGAAACGATCGGCATACACTCGCGAAGCCGCAGCGATATTTTGACCACACTCACCGTACATTAAAATCATGTCCACCAGTTCATTATTGTTATAAGCGTGCGCCATTGTTGTTGTTTGCCACAGCAACGCGACGTATGACGAACTGCCTGTTTTTGTGTTTTACTTCCCACACCGATAGGTTAGGGGAGTATTGTGATCGCGAAAATTTTTGATTTTGAGATAATACGCTTTTTGGGCGTTTTATGATGTGTACATAACGAAAATCCACGCCACTCATATCCGTCGGTCTCTCTGTCGGTCTGTCTGTCGCGTTTTTCTACCCTCTTAATCTCAGTAACCGCTGCATGGATTGTGATGAAATTTGGGCAGCGTTATGCTGTGGAGTCGTAGTAGGTAATGTTCCTATAATTTTGAAAATCTTTATACGGGAGGCGGAGTAATTAGCAAAAAACGAAAAATTTCAAATATGCCTCAAACTTCGTTTTTAGGCGTTTTAGGGGCTCCTGATCATTTTCTACTTTTTCTTGGGTGGGGGTGAATTTGGGGTGGTTCGGGGGTGGGGGGTTGTAATACTGAAAAATTTGTTGTATTCGTAATGCGCTGTCCATTGATATGTGAATGAAAAACCTAGCGGCATGATACATTTTTTTAGGTCCATCCGAACGTTGCATGCTTATTATAAAACCACGGGACAATAATGTATAAATACGAGTATTGTTTTAGACCGTTCGATATCGCGTAACGCGAAAATTGTTCAATTGATTTAAATGAAATTTTGACACAGTATTACTACCGCAGCGAGGATGGAAAACGCATATGTTTTGGAAAGATATTGTCAGTGGCGGCGGCGGCGGAGCAATAACAAAAACTAAAAATATGAAAACAGCTCAAACTTTGTTTTTAGGCGTTTTACGGGTTCCTGATCATTTTCATTTTTTTTTTTTGGGGTGGGGTGAAATGGGGGTGGTTGGGGGGGTGAGGGGTTGTAAAACTGAAAAATTTGTTGTATTCATAATACTTCGTCTATTGACCTGTAGAACAAATACCTAGCGGCATATTACACTTTTTATGTCCATCCGAACATTGGCTTGCCTATTACACAAACCAATTTTGTGATCTGTACATACGAGTTTCGCTTTATTTCGTTCTATGTATATTGCGTAAAGCGAAAATTATTGAATTGATGTTAATAAAATTTTGAAACAGAATTTATTACCGCTGGGAAAATGGAAAACGACTCTGTTTTTGAAAAACCGTGTCAGTGGCGGTGCAGCAATAATCAAAAAACCAAAAACATAAAATCAGCACAAACTTCGTTTTTAGATGGGTTGGAGGCTCTTGATCGTTTCGCATTGTCCAGTTCAAGCATGCAGAAAAAAACTGTGGCGCTCTAGTTCCTAAGGAGGGAGACGCAAGAAACTATTTACGAGGTTTTTTGTGTTGGATGTTGTTTTTGCGGGCGGATGGGCGATTATTTTGGTTGCAAGGGGATTTTAGACTATAGCTTCATGCAATGGGAAATAATAAAATGGTATCGTCATTATGTGTGGGAAGTACTGAGTCAATCAACTTGACTCCATTTTTTTCACCGGCATCGGCACCGCTAGCGCTGCATTGTTTGTTGTGATATTATGACATGGTGAGCCATTGCCCAGGGACGGACTTGAATTGAGGATTTCTTTAATGGTCAGTATCTTGTTTTCTCTAAATATTTCGTTTGTATGTTTTGGCGAGTACTATTCCCTGTATGAAAAAAAGTCCCAACTTATGAAACACCCCGTATATTGAAATTATCTTGAGAAATTTTTTTTCACTTCTGTGTCATCGGCATCGACTGCTCTGATCATTAGCCTCGTGTTCTGTGTAAGCTTTGTTACTGTTTCCCGGCACCACTCTAGGAACAGCACTGTTCATTAGAAGCCAACAGTGGGACCGCGACCTTCCGGTCACGAGCCCTCGACCCTAACCATTGGGTCAACCCACCCCCCTTAAGAAATTTATTACTACAAATCACAAAGAATAAGGTTTTGACTTGAATACAATACGGGTCCCAGGACCAATCTCTAAAAAATTAATCGTACTCAGTTTACGGAATGTGAAGTCAATATCAAAAGGAATTATTATTCTTAAATTCGCATTTGTTACTAAAAAATCAACGTTTGAAGTTTTGTTGTAAAGTTAAGTGAAACATGTCTGGCCCACCTTACTGATTGTGAGTTTATTATGTACATCATACCAAAATTTGAATACCGTCATTCAGTGGCGTTATCCTCAAAGACCTTTTTAATGTTTTTCGATTGTTTACTTCAACTATCAAAAATGCATTACGTACAAAAATGATACCTCCATCGTTAAACATAACGTCAATTTCACGATCTAATCAAGGAAATTTCAACTTGTTATGGATAAAAGTATAATTTGAACCTATTATAACATAAGTCGGTGTCAGAAATCATTTCTTAAAGTTTTCGGGATTTCTCCTGAAACACAGTGTATTTTCAAAAGACATGCATAATTATAATATAGTACAGCAGCAATGAATGCCAGACTACGTTTGAACTGTGTTGTACAAATACCTTGGAATTTTGATTAATTATATTATACAGGGTGTCCAGTTAGTGCGTAATTCTTTGATATCTCGCAAGGTATACCTAATAGAAGAAAATGTCAAATACAAAAGTTATTTGGTTACTTAAGACGCATATTCTAAAAATATTTTGAAATATACAGGATGTTGCGGGAAAGTAGGATAGTGATCAACTTGATTTTTTTATATGGAACTATGACTTTTTCTTACATTCTTCTAGTTTCCATCATTGATCTCTATTCAACCCTTAAATATTTCTGGGATCGATTGCGGCGTTGCCAAGTTATAGTTTATTTTATATTAATTTCCGGATTTGCAAGGTCGCAAGTAATACATCCAAATTGATATATTCCTTTAACTTTTCTCAATAATATTATACAGCGAGTTACTTGAATATTAAGTGGATATTATTTTGGATGTTACCAGAAATTTGTATCTACAGGGTGTTTTTGGCAGAATTTTAAATTACGGCAACTTGAAGGTCATTTTACTTTGTTTTTTTTTTTAAATGTAACACCCTGTATTTTTTATTTTATATCGAAATATCTACTAATTCCCTATCTCGCCTTGTAATATTTTTTTCGAGTTTACGACGTTGCCAAGTTATAAATTATTGGTATAGGTATACCTTGCGAGATATCGAAGAATTACACACTAACTGGACACCCTGTATTGTATTTATTTTTGTATTTGGATTTATTCATTTGTATAAACCTCATAAATATTACCTACAATTAAAGGTTTGGTTCCTCATTTCCCTGTCGTGAATATCATTACTAAAAATGATTCTTCTCTCAGCACCTCGTAGTTTCTAGCTCCCAACGATTAAACATTACCAGCGACTTAACTTTCGCTAGGCCGTTGTGAAGTAGTTCAAAGTTTTGTGTACCTCGGTTCTTTGATCGACAATTTGGGTAGCTGTGAAAATAAGATTCGACGGCACGTGTGGCCATGACAAAGCTTACTAAAATATATCGTGACCATAACATCACTAAAGCTACCAAAATGTCGCTGGTTCTGTCTCTTGTGTTCTCCATATTTTTGTATGCCTCGGAAACTTGGATGCTTCTGAAATGTGAACGGAAAAGAATGCTGAGAATCCCTTATACCGCCCATCGAACTAACGTTTCCATACTGGATGAGCTCGGCAATCCAAAGAGACTATCCTCCATTGTGTCGACGAGAATGCTTACATTCCTCGGACATATTCACAGAAGCGATAATATGGAGAAACTTGTAATTCAGGGTCATGCCCCGAGTGGGCGGCGCCGTGGCCGTTTCCCTACACGCTGGGCGGATACGACGAAACAGTTGCTGGATATGAGTAACAAGAGCGCCACTGAACTGACAGTAAATCACGAAAGATGGCGAGCTACAGTTCTCAAAACTATTAATATTTATGTTAGCGATACTCTAGCTCCGACTTGATGCATTTTACGATTACGAACATGTCTGTTAAGACACTGTGACTATGATGGTGAACTTTCGCTAAGAAACTTACTTTTTGGGTTGGTTTCTTTCTGCAAAAAGCCACCCATTTTTAATATGCCTTTTGTATGATTATCCAAACATTAATGATGATTTTCATTAACAACATAGTAAATAATAATGATGACCCTAAGTTATTTAAAAGCATTACTGTAGATGATAGTATAATATGTCTTTGAATTTAAATTCGAACCAGAAAATGCAGTTGTTTTTATTTTCACAATTCAACACCCCCGTACGCAGAGGTATCTGTGCTAGCCCGGAAGAGTGACACCTAGATCGCACGCGGCCGGAGATCAATACCGACCCATCAGATCACTTGATGTCATAGAAGATGGCGCGAGAGTATCGTCAGCGGGCGGGCCCATTTGCGCGTAGTTCTATACGACGCTTTCGAAGCTGAGTTATCAGGGCGACCGTAGCTCAACTGGTGAGAGCACCGGAGTACCAATCTGGAGGTCTTGGGTTCGAATCCCGCCGGGCGATTTTTTCCGACATTTTTTGGTATGAACTTAAATTGAGAAATCCACATGCGGATGTAAGCACGAAAATAAAAGCAACGTCTTTGAATGTTGCTAAGTGTTGCTCGATGACCTATAGATGTAAAAATGAACCAATACGTATTGACTTTGAGATTGGAGACCAGCTTCAACGAGTAAACACATACAGAGATTTGGGAAGCATATTTGACTCTAAACTGGCATTTGAAAATCACATAAATATGATTACAGCTAAAGCATACAAAAACTTTGGTTTCGTCATCAGAACTGGAGACAATTCAATGATCCAAAAATTCTAATTTCGCTACACTTGTCTTGTCCGACAAATGCTTAAGCTCGGGAAAAGCTTTTGGCTCCATTTCTTGACCTACCCTGTATTGTACCCCAGTACTTATCACTGATAATTGTAGAATTTATGCCAGCGGAACGCGAGTTGAGCAATTTTGACCGTTATGCGCCAAATATATGCAAACAGTTATCGCTTGCCTGCTGGTTACAACACACGAAATTGCCCTACCAAAGCTTAAAAGGGGCTTGGTTGAACAGGGGTTGTTGTTTTTAATCCTTGACTGAATCTCACAATATCGCAAGGGCGAAAGAATAGCATACTGTTGTTGTGAATCAACAAGTAAGTTATTACCATTATAACGAGTTGAATACCATGCTTTATCTACGACAGTCATCATCATCATAGTCACAATGTCTTAACAAAAATATTGTGAAATCGTAAAATGCATTAAGTCGGAGTTAGAGTTTTGCCGACACGAATATTGTCAATACTTTTGAGAACTGTGCTCGCCATCGTTCGCGATTTACTGTCAGTTCAATGGCGCTCTTGATACTAATATCCAGCAACTGTTTCGTCGTATCCACCCAGCGTGTAGGCGAACGGCCACGGCGCCGCCCACTCGGGGCGTGACCCTGAACTACAAGTTTCTCCATATTATCGCTTCTGTGAATATGTCCGAAGAATGTAAGCATTTTCGTCGACACAATGGAGGATAGTCTTTTTGGATTATCGAGCTCATCCAGTATGGAAACATTAGTTAGATGGGCGGTATAAGGAACTCTCAGCATTCTCTTCCACGTCCACATTTTAAAAGCATCTATGCAAGCTCGACCTGCCTTTTCAACAGTCCGAGTTTCCGAGGCATACCTACAAAAATATGGAGAACGAAAGAGACTGAACCAGCGACATTTTGGTAGCTTTAGTGATGTTATGGTCTCGCCATATTTTAGTAAGCTTTGTTATGGCCACCCGTGCCTGTTGAGTTCTCCGTCGAATCTCATTTTTACAGCTACCCGAATTGTCGATCAAAGAACCGAGGTACACAAAACATCATAACTTTGGTGTTATTGTAGTTAATACTAAGACTATATTTATGCTGCACTGTGTTGTTCTAAGATGTTTAATAGAGCTACTAGTTCTTCCTGAGAAGCGGCATTAAGGGTTGTATCGTCAGCAAATCTTAAGTTGGATATTTTGGTTCCGCCAATAGTTATACCTCCAGTCCAGTTGTCCAATACCGGCCTCTACAACAGTAGCAATAAATATATACATGATTATTACAAACTAATGACAATTTAACCATACTTCTGTCACCAAAAGAAATTCCTTATGTAATTGTCGAGTCATAGTGGAGTTTGTGGTAATAAAAAGGGGAGGATCGAGAAATAATTTCCTGGGTCCTGAACAAGCAGGAAGTATCATTGGAACAAAAACAGAGGTGTGGTTGCCAAATCAACATCTCCGTCAAGCTAGAGAGCTAATTATAGGACCTCTGGCCAAGGTGGTTCGGTTCTGTCTCTCGCTACACAGAAGTCGGGTAATATTTGTGGGCCTGCTATATTGCCATAACACTTTCATGTCATTACTTGTGTATGATGAGGGTGGCAAGGAACCCACCGTGTGCACGCTGTGGTGAGGAGGAGAAATCTTCATTTTATGTCATTGTGATGTTCTTGGTATCACAGGCAGACTATACTAGGTGTTAAATTCGAAGATATAACATAGGCAGGACGCAAGGCAATCCTCACTTTTGCGATGAGGGTTGGACTTGGGGACAAATGTGAGGAGAGGCAAAAAGGCCCACTTGTAGGCCCATACACCAGCAATCCTCTGTCATTTCATCCGTAGGGGGTTTCTATAGGCAAATGATGTCATAATATCACCTATGATGTTGTTTTTATGTAGTTTGGTGTCAACGGCATCGACTGCTGTGGTCATTAGCCTAGTGTCCTGTGCCGGATTTGTTAGTGTTTACCAGCACCCTAGAAACAGCCTCTCATTAGAACCCAACAGTGACTGTTCAGGTGGTGATTCTTGCTGAGCTTTTTTTATAGAAATTCATTTCTAATTGAAAAAACCATAGATGAATGTCCGCCACGGGAATCTACCCGGGACCTTCCGGTCATGAACCTTTGGCTCTACCTACTGAGCCAACCCATCTCCCATGAGTATGCCTCGGAAACTTGGACTGTTAAAAAGGCAGATCGAGCTCGCATAGATGCTTTTGAAATGTGGACGTGGAGGAGGATGCTGAGAGTTCCTTATACGCCCATCGAACTAATATTTCCATACTAGATGAGCTCGGTAATCCAGAGACTATCCTCCATTGTGTCGACGAGAATGCTTAGATTCTTCGGACATATTCACAGAAGCGATAATATGGAGAAAATTGTAGTTCATGGTCACGCCCCGAATGGGCGGCGCCGTGGCCGTTCCCTTATACGCTGGGTGGATACGACGAAACAGTTGCTGGATATGAGTATCAAGAGAGCCACTGAACTAACAGTAAATCGCGAACGATGGCGAGCTTCAGTTCTCAAAACCATTTATAATATTCGTAACGGAAATACTCTAGCTCCGACTTAATGCATTTTACGAGTTCACAACATTGTGACTGATGATGAAGACTGAGCCAACCCACCTCCCATGATATAGTCTATTTTATACTTTATCCGCGTACCTGTACCACTGGGCAGAACGATACGTACGAGTGTGGGCATCAAGAGCACTTTGGGGCTCCAGGATGGGTTCGACGTTAAACATTGAGAGAAAATTATGCAAGAGGCTATATCTGAATAATCAGTGAGAATAAAGGTAGACTGTGAGATAATAAACAACATCCGCTTTGTTGGTGATACCTTGGTAATAGTCCAAAGTCGCACGGAATATCTACAAACCAAACGTATATGCCATACGTCTAACGGCAACCCTAATCTGCATCCCTCCCGGTAACGAAATTTTGTTTTCCTGATCAAGTATCATTCAAGCAAAATTTAAAGGTCCCAACCCTAATCTCTGGACCACCCCCGAAACTAAATCCTGGAAATGTGCCTGCAGAAGGACACTCCCGAGAAATGAGATCTACAATAGGCCAAGCTAGAGCTACATTTCACAAATACGCGGAGAGTATTCAAACTTAAGATCAGATTGGCCAAATGTTACGTTTTCTCGATCCTTCTCTATGAGATGGAGTCGTGGACAACGAGCAACGTTGATCTGAAAAAACTTGAGGCTTTCGAGATGTGGGTATATAGACACATACCCAGAGTTTTTTGCTCAGAAAAGGTCACAAATGTTGTTGACTTTCCTACCTGGGTCATGTTATACGTGGAGAAAGATACCACATTATACATCTAATAATACAAGGAAAAAGAAGTGCGGGGAAGAAGACTTCTTAGAGGAGGCGTCACATAAAGAAAGAGATGCAAACCATGGGTTATCGTAGTCTTTCTGTTTTGCATCCTTTGCGTCCTAGACTACTCGACTATTCTTCGTTGATTGTCTGGGCGATCTGAAGGACCTTTGCATTTATGCCATAGTTAGGAAGAGCAAAGAGAGAGGTGCAACTGCTGAAATAGACTTTTGTTATTTTTTTAAGGTCAACCACCCGCAGAGGCTGAAAGCCTATGGCGCTGTAGAAGCGATGCGAGAGGATAAGTGTCGGTGCACGTTAGATTTGAAACGCTGCAGATTGTAGCCGTCGGGAAACAAATTTCCCGGCAGCTCATTCCACAGCATCGAAGTTCTCCAAAGGAAGGGATGCTGGAGGAGACTGGTTCGGGGAGTAGGAAACTCGGTCAAGGATGAGCTGGCAGAGTGTCTAGTGTTTCTGGTTCGGACGGCCTTTGGTGTTATTATCTGAGAGAGCTCACTCGAACATCTTCCGTGATAGAATCTGTAAAACAGGGATAGGTCAGCCACCCTTCTTCGATGTTCCAAGCTGTGGAGGTTATTTGTGAAGTTAGGCGTATCGATTAATCTAATTGCTCTCTTCTGGATAGAGTCCAAAAGCTTTAGACAGTGCTTCGGACTGCATCCCCACACATGGGAGCAATAGTAGTTGCTCTGGAATATACAGATTTCTACAGCGGAACAAAACAACAGGCTTTTGGGATGCTGTTTTGGCAATACTGACGACGTGGTCGTTCCAGGACATGTTATTGTTGATGTTGATCCCCAAAAGCTTGACGGAAGGTGCCTCGACTATGGGGTGACCCTCCATTTCCATTTCCATTGTTAAAATAACTATAGTAATTTTGATGTTTTAAATGCAATTCTGGTGGGATTAGATTCTGCTAAAAAGTGGATTTATGCGATCGGAAATTTCACGGCTTTGTTTGGTCACAGGGCGAGCCGCGGGCTGGGATATTTGGGCAGATTGCTACCTAGGCGATGAGAGCAACTGAGCCGCGCCCCTAACAAATGGGATTGCATGTGAATGCATACGGACAATGCAAAGGGTTGATATGGCCGGCCGGTCGGCAACGATGGCGGGCGACCTGCCCCCTTGATGGGGGGGGGACGGGGGGTGGCATTGGCATGCCAAACGACAGGGAAAGTGCTCGACTGCTCGCAGTAGCAGCGGCAGTGGCCGTGTATTGATTCGATATATTGCATCGATCCGGGGTGAAGGGGTTGCAAGGGGCAGAGGGAGGTATGCGCGGCGATTTGATGGCATTACACCTACTAGGTTACGTGAATATCTGATGGATTGGGGGATTACGCTACGTACGGTGTACGTGTGCTGTAGCGATACCCCAGGTATTTACTCTTACTCGTAAGATTAACCTAGAGCCTAAAGGGTCTATATTCGGTGCCTTGTTTGCTTCATTTTTTATTTTTTAAGAGAAATTAGGGTTTGTATTTCGTAGTAATAATCATGTCGTTTTGTAGATCTTCCCAGCAAACACGGTTTAGTGGAGGTAAATATTAAAAATAGACATAATCCATGAGTCTGATGAAGCATTTTTTATTTCTTTGACCCGATGAAAGTAGGTTGGTGGGAAAGGTGGTCTCAAAAATATTTTATCGTTATTCCCTGTTTAAAAACGAAAACGAAAATCGCTCATTGTTTCCCACTAAAGCGGCGGCCACACACAGCGAACATGTTTCTAAGAGGAAAGAACGTCAAAGGACAGAACGGCAGGAATGATTGCTTGGTGTATGGGTACCTATTACCTTCTAAGATATACCCGTGCATTTTTGACTAGATATACTCGATAATCCTATAACAAGAGGTACCTACTTATTTGAGAAGTTAGTTCACAAAAAACCAAAGTTGTTTACTAGCACAGCTGTAGAACAATGTAACTTATTACAAATTAATGTTTTGTCAATTTTTGTACTTTGATAAAGGCGACACAGCATAGGTGGTTTCTGAAAGCTGTAGATCTCTCTATATAGGCTTTTTAAAAGGCAAAACATAAACATTATTTACTGATAAAACGAAGTTATCAGACATCGAGGTCAATTCAACCTCCTGATTCCTGATAAGTGTTGGAATTTCAAAGTAAAGTGATCCTCGTGCGTAATTTTGTATATTGTTCATTTTTAAATAAGAAATAGATTTTGTTGTGGTTCAGCGTGATGATCATGAAATAGTTAAGGATACTCTATAACCATGATACGGAATTTGTGATATACAACAACAAATTCATAAGGAGGCCTTTACTGTAACTACGATCAGGTTAACTCGATCACAAGGATTACTCATCTTGGCGTTCGGACGGGCCTTAGGATCAGTTTATCTGTTTTTTGTTCTTAACCCGATTTTTAACTTGTTCGATGATCGTTTAATCTATGGTACCTATCATAAATCCCACTATTTGAAACTGATTTTCCATAGGTGTTAAATACTTGTATACTAAAAAGTGAATTTTATGAGTTATAGGTATTTTTTTATGGTCAGCACTGCGAGAAGATAAGTGTCTCTGCACGTTGGATGTAAAACGCTGCAGGTTGAAGCCGTCGAGAAACAAATTCCCCGGCAGCTCATCCCACAGCGTCGAAGTTCTCCAGAAGAAGGAATGCTAGAGAGGACTGGTTCGGGGACTAGGGACCTGGACCTGGTAAGGATGAGCTCGCAGAGCCTTGTTCGGTGGCCTTCGGTGTTATTATCTTGGAGAGATCACTCGAACATCTTCCGTGATAAAATTTATAAAACAAGGACTGGTCAGTCACCCTTCTTTGATGATTCAGGGTATGGAGGTCTTATGTAAGGTTAGGCGTATTGATTAGTCTAATTACTCTCTTCTGGGTAGTGTCCAGAAGCTTTAGAGAGTGCTTCAGAGAGCATCCCCACACATGGGAGTAATACTCCAACGATGGTCGCACCTGTGCAGTAGTTGATCTGGTGTATTCAGCTTCCTACAGTGGTAAACTCAAAAAGTTTCTGGGATGCCGTTTTAGAAATACTGACGACGTCGTCATGCCAGGACATGTTGTTGTTGATGTTGACTCCCAATAGCTTGACGGCTGATAACTCGACTATTGGGTGACCCTCTATTCCCACAGTTGATAAGCCAGCGTAAGGCTTCTTTGTTAGTGTCGTTGCCTGAGTTTTCTGTACGTTACCTGTACTTTATTTACTAATTCCCACTCCACAATTGTTTTGTTATCTACGTTGATCTGTGAGGCCCGTTACAATCGCCAATGTAGTGTCTCTTGGGATGATGGTGGCTTCCCTTGTTCCATGCACGATATTAATATACTGTCATCTGCGAAGCTGAAGATTAGATTGAATGTTGTTATCTCCAGCAGCTCGTTGATGTAGGGGATAGGACAGATCCCTGCGAAACACCAGCGTTTATTGAAAATACCTCTGGTGAACAGCCTTCGACTACAACAAACAGAGATCGGTCATTCAAAAAGCTATTCAGCCACTGGCACAGGCCAGGTAGTAGTCCATAAGCAACAAGTTTGATCAGAAGTCCCTCATGACACACGCTATCGGAGTCCTTTTAAGTGCAATAACACGTATATGTATCTGTTGAATGTGCTGTCACTTGTCAGTGATCAACTGATCCATCCTCCGCCCGGAAATAAAACAAGATCCGACTAGATGGTTTACTAATCCTTGAACAGCTGATACTGATCGAACTGGTCTTAGATCACCGTTTCCGTAAATATCTAATCGGCCCTAAATATTTAAAAAATGTCAACTGATTCAAAGCTACGGAAAAAAACTGTGGTAACTAATATCGTCTATCTAACTGGTCTTAGCTCACTATTCACTCATCACCAAAATCGGCCCTAAAAATGTCAACATATTCAAAATTACGACAAAGTTAAACTGTGTTAACGATGTCATTTATCTGAACAACATGTAACTATGTACTACATCCACATCTCAATTGCCCCAGTCCTCGAAACGTTCCAGGACTTCCAGTGAATGAGTACCTAAAGCGCGTAGAACACTTTTCAGGCATGACACGTCAAATACAAAGAACTTATTTAGGTAAACGTTAACTCAACGTACGAAAAATTACGTTTCCACTTGAAACTTAAATGTACGCCTTCTCGCCAGGCTGTCTGTCACAGTCCCATTACCATACATATACATCGGAAATCCCCTCCTGATTTTGAGGAGGGGGCAGCCATACGTGCACACTGTCAAGCCAGCCTGTCACCTCGATAAACGATGTATGTAAATGCGCGCATTGAAAATTTCACTACATGATTTATCATTCCCGGATATACTCAACAGCTTGATATAGAAAGATTAACGTGTTAGGAATTCATATCCCACGAGGAATCAAGAGAAAGCGTCGAAGCTATTATTCTTTTTTGACGTCCTGCCACACAGATACATTAATGATACAATCTAATCATTCGCCAAACCGATTCACATCCGATACCTGTTTCGCTATAATGTGACTATTGTTAGCATCTTCACGACAAGACTAGAAACTGTAGCTCCTAATTATTGCCTTATACACATATCCAAAGTTGTACAACGGACGTTAAGGGTCTTGAGTTAATGAAAGAAGTCCGGCGACTCTTCATCTGGGCTAAAGAATCTGGCGACTGGGACACCTATCGCACGGCTCTAACGGAGAACAATACGGCCATCATTAGAATTTACAAGATTCTCGCCAGAGACCCGGGTGGAAATTCAGTTCAGACTTACACTAAGGTACGTCTCAGCTAAGTCTTAAGCATGCCATTCATTGGCGGATCGGTTTGCCGGATCGGTCCGTCCTGACTGGTTCGCCGACTGATCCGTCAATGAATGGTATCGAAAAACAACGCACTCATCGGTCGGGTTCGGGTCGTGAGTTCGCCAGTCCGACAACCGAACCCACGACACGACCGCGACCGGTCCAGCAGTTTAGTCTGATGTATGGGCGTCTGTGGATTTGTCCAGGTTACACATGGTGTTTTAAAAATGTTTGAAGACAATAAAATTTTTTGGCAGGAATTTATCCTTTTATATCAGGAAAATCCATGCCTTTGGGATGTCAAGAGTAAAGATTACCGTAACAAATAGAAAAGAAATACAGCGTATGAAATGTTAGTTGAGGGTTGCAAAGAAATCAATAGCTCTTGAAATGTCTCGTAGTCCATTCGGAGATAATTGATAATATCAACCGGCTCGCAGGATTGGATATTTTTTCAATAAATGTAAATGTGTAAATTTTTTTTTGTAACCGTTTTTTCGCCTACATCCTTTTTTTATTTCTATCTTCATCTATTACCAGAAGGCCACCAACCACCAAAGCAAGTTTTGTCTGTTTAGACAATATGGGAGCTGTTCAGACTTTATAACGATTAACCTTTCCACTAGTAATGACAGAAATGTGCGATAGTGGCGCTTGTGGCGAAAAAGAGAACAAACGACTTTCGATTGTCATGGCCGCACCGGCTACCATTCTATGATCTGTACTTTACCTGTTTTGTGTCCTAAATTCTATATTTTTATGTTCTGTATTTTTTAATTCTATTCTGTGCACTCGACCATCTTTTTGACATTGTACAACTTACATCCTACATTTTTGTAAAAGTTCGTTTCAAGTATAAGGATGTTAAAATAGATTATTTGAAGGAAATACCTGTGTATTTAAAACCCCAAAAGCTTAATTAAACAATATGGTCCTTCGAACAAGCCGGATTACCGAACTGTGAGCAGATTAATCAAGATATCGTCGGTGAAAGGGGGCAAGATTTCTGCCGGACATCTCTTGTGGGCTGCGAGCACGTTGCAGCAAACTAAGCAAACCTGGACGAATAATACAAGCTTGCTGCAAAAGACTAACTCATACACCTAGAAACCTAATAATGATGATAATTATTTGAAACCACGTTGGAACTGGAACATTCTGTTGAAGATTGAAAGTATAACCTGAAAAAGTCTTTGGTAACACGTAAGTCACCGTATCCTTTTGACCGCTTCCTTTGGTACGTACTACACTATATTGCCTTGGTTTGACTTGATACTTATTTATATACGTAGTAATTGGGGAAGTAACTATCGTCGGTGATTAGGGTTCATACTACTTACCACTATCTATAATATTGCACAACACATTGCTCATTACAGAGATATATCTACTCGTGTATCAAACACATTTTGAAATGACTGAGCAACAGTTAAAATTAAAACGTGCTGCCTTGAAAGGGCAACTGACAAGGTTTGCAAACTTTCTGAATGAAATCACTGAAAGTACAGAGGTTAACGAATTAGTAACAAGAGTAGAAAAGATTGAACTTATTTTAGAAACTTTTGATAAGGTACAAACTGAAATAGAATCGATTTGTGGAGAAATTCAGGATGCAGAAAGAAGTGCCTTTGAAGACCTGTACTTTCAGACGATTTCGAAAGCAAAGAGTGCAATATCTGAACAGAATGGTGAGCGCTCTGTGTCAAATGCACCAGACAACAGTCTAAGTGATATTTTAGACGTACATAGTAAGGTAAAGTTACCACCTATAAAATTACCAGAGTTTTTTGGCTCATATGAACAGTGGATGACATTTGCAGATATATTTACATCCCTAGTACATGAAAACCAATCGCTAAACAATGCACAGAAGTTTGTTTATTTGCGAAACTGTGTTCGGGGCGAAGCTGCCCAACTTATAAATTCCTTAGAAATGACCAATGCCAACTATCCAATAGCTTGGAGTATTTTACAAGATAGATATGCAAATAAAAAACTAATTGTGCATTGTCACATAAAAAACATATTTGAATTAGTACCAATAAAATTTGAAAGTTACACTCACCTAAGGTCCCTACTAGACACATTTAATAAGAACTTGAGAACTTTAGCTGCTTTAGAGCAACCAACTGAACAGTGGGATACCTTGTTAGTATACATTGTTTCATCTAAATTAGATACTACCACTAAAAAGGAATGGGAAAAAACTACAGCTGAAACTGACTTTCCTACAGTGAATCAGCTTACAGACTTTCTAAGTAAACGATGCAACTTACTTGAAACTATTGATAATCGAAATAAACAGACAAAACCAAATAATAAAGAAAAGGTTTTAACCCACGTTAGTACTACTACATCTTGTGCCTTTTGTAAAGGTAATCATTTAAATTTTGATTGTGACAAAATAAAAACCATGGCTCGCTCAGAACTTCATATGGAAGTTAAAAAACATAGGTTATGCTTGAATTGTTTGAGACCCTTTCATAGTCATGATAAGTGCAAAACTGCAGGCTGTAAACATTGTGGCAGGAAGCATAATACTCTTCTACATATACCAAAAAATGATACAGTAGCTGAACCAAATAAGACATCAGTAGTAGATATACCTAATACTATGAGCACAGATAAAGAAAACTCAGGACAAGCTATAAATCTACATTGTTCAAGTAAAACAACACAAGTGTTATTAGCTACAGTTCAGTTAGACATTTTTAATAATAATGGGGTGCCAGTGAGGGCACGAGCCATTTTAGACAGTGGCTCTCAAACATCATTTATGACAAAAAAATTGGCAAATAAACTTAATTTACCTCTTACAGAAACCAATACCCCTGTTGCTTCTATTAATAGCACATTCAACAAAATAAACACGAAGGTCAATACTAATATTCAGTCATTACAAGAAAACTATCACAAAAATGAAACCTTTCTTGTTATCGATCACATTACTGAGCGTCTACCACAAATTACCTTTGACATATCTGAATTGAATATTCCAGCTAATATACAACTAGCTGATAATGATTGTTATTTGACAAATCCTGTAGATATTCTGTTAGGTGCAGGCATCTTTTTTGAAATTCTATGTGTAGGCCAGATTACACTAGGTCAAGATAAACCTATCTTACAAAAAACTAAATTTGGCTGGATACTTTCTGGTACATTGATCGTTAGTAATGAGAGTCCAACCCTTCTTTGTAATTTTGTTACTTCAGACAGTAGTTTAAATATGCAATTAGAACAATTTTGGAAACTTGAAGAAGCTACAAGAAGTATTGTTTACAGTAATGAAGAACAAGAATGCGAGGAACACTTTGTGAGAAATTTTAAGCGCAATGAGCAAGGCAGATTGCAAGTAGCTCTACCATTAAAGGATAACTATATTAAGCTAGGTGAATCTAAAACACAAGCAATATCTCGCTTTCATAAACTTGAAAAAAGATTTAGTCAACATGCTGATTTTAAATCAGAATACTGTAAATTTATGTCCGAGTATGAACAACTAGGGCATATGACTCGTATTGAATCTGATATACTTGAACAAGATTGCTTAAATTACTATCTTCCACACCATGGGGTAATAAAGGAAAGTAGTACTACTACTAAATTAAGGGTGGTTTTTGATGCCTCTGCTAAAACCACTTCAGGTATGTCATTAAATGATGTTTTAAAAACTGGACCACTCATACAAAGAGATCTATTCTCTATTGTTTTAAAATTCAGAAAGCACAACATTGTATTCATAGGTGATATTGAAAAAATGTACAGACAGGTTGAAATTGTTCCATCAAATAGGGATTTGCAGAGAATAGTATGGCGTGATTCACCTGAAAAGGAACTATCTCATTATCGACTTAACACAGTTACTTACGGCACTGCTCCAGCTTCCTTTCTGGCCACACGCTGCTTACATCAAACAGCATTCGATAATTTTGATTCATTTCCTGAGGCTAGTGATGCAATAGTTAATGATTTTTACATGGATGATATCCTTAGTGGACATGATACGGTTGAAGATGCAATTAGACTAAAGGGCGAAATTACTAATATTTTAAATCAATCAGGTTTTGTACTTAGAAAATTCCGTTCTAATCATCAGGCAGTTATAGAAAGTGACATAAAAACTATGGAAGATGAATATCAGATATCTAAGGATGAAAACTGTAAAACTTTAGGGTTATTATGGAATACAAACTTAGACATTTTTTGTTATTCGGTTCACTTATCAGAGTTAAAGGTTGTCACAAAAAGAACAATTTTGTCTACGATTGCAAGGATATTTGACCCTTTAGGTCTCATTGCACCAATTACCATAGTGGCTAAACTTATATTACAGCAACTATGGCAATCCAAATCAGATTGGGATAAATCAGTGTCTATGGAACTATATACTACTTGGAACAAATTCTTTAAAAACCTACCTATGATAAACAATATAAAAATTCCAAGACAAGTTACAGTAACTGATTGTATTAAGACTGAATTACATGGGTTTTGTGATAGCTCACAAATGGCATATGGATGCTGTATATACATTGTATCAGTTGATAGTTTCAATAACCGCGTAGCTAAATTACTTTGTGCTAAGTCTCGAGTTGCACCATTAAAAACGGTGACCTTACCTCGGCTCGAGCTTTGTGGTGCCTTACTACTGGCCCAACTCTCGCGAAAATGTGAACAAGCTTTGAATATGGACATACATGAAAAAACATATTGGTGTGACTCTACTATTACACTGAATTGGATAGCAGGACAACCAAACACTTGGAAAACCTTTGTCTCTAATAGGGTTGCCGAAATACATGAATTAACAGAACAAACTCAATGGCGACACATTAGTTCAGAACAAAACCCTGCTGACTTGATCACTAGAGGTGCCACTCCGCAGTGTTTAGAATTAGCTAAATTGTGGTGGCAGGGCCCCGATTTTCTGATTGAAGGTAAGGAAACTTGGTCAAACAATATTATCTTAGATCCTGGAAGTACCAGTTTGGAAAAACGTAAACTTGTACCTCTTTCATTCGTAAATGTCATGGGACAGGATCAAGATATATTTGAACGTTTCTCGTCATTGAATAAACTGATTAGAGTTACTGCATTAGTTTTAAAGTTTCTTGCTCGTTTGAAGCTAAAGAAGTGTCATAAATCACACCAGCTTAATGAAACATCTGATTTAGATAAGGCCACTTACATTTTAATAGGTATGGTACAAGCTGTTGCATTTTCTCAAGAAATAAGGGAATTACGGTATAACGGCCAAGTTAATAAAAACAGTAAACTTTTTTCCTTATATCCATTTTTAGACCAAACTGGCATTATACGTGTCGGAGGTCGACTAAGCAATTCTTGGTTTGCCAATGATAAAAAACACCCTGTTGTATTACCCCCTAACCATACTTTTACAAAATTGTTAATTGAACAAGAACATCTCAATCTGTTTCATGCTGGCATTCAAGCAACTTTATCATCCCTACGTAGCAAATACTGGATAATCAATGGTAAAAATGCTGTAAAACGAACATTACACAAATGCATCGTCTGTTTTAAGGCAAACCCTCATAGCTACACACCTCTTATGGGAGATTTGCCGGAATCAAGAGTAACACCTGCTAGGCCATTTCTTAAGACAGGTTGTGACTTTGCAGGACCCGTAATGGTAAAGGATGGTAGATTAAGAACCCGAAGTTTGGTTAAATCTTACATTTGTATTTTTGTCTGCTTTGTCACTCGCGCTGTTCATATAGAGTTGGCAGGTGATTTGACTACCGAGTGCTTTCTAAATTGTCTGAAACGATTTGTCAGTCGTAGAGGTTTATGTCAGAAGTTGTATACGGACAATGGTAAGAACTTTGTGGGAGCAGAAAGAGAATTAAAAGGGCATTATAAGATTTTGCAAAATGATGTTTCTATAAAAAATTATTTGTCTGACCGTAAAATAGAATGGAAATTTATACCACCTGGCTCTCCTCACTTTGGCGGACTTTGGGAGGCAGCTGTAAAATCCGCCAAATATCACTTAACTAGAGTTTTAAGGGAGGCTTATCTTAATTATGAACAACTATATACAGTGTTGAGTCAAATTGAAGCTATATTGAATTCCAGACCTCTAACATCCTTATCCTCAGACCCAAGAGATCTTTTACCTCTAACCCCTGGCCACTTCCTTATTGGTGACTTATTGATGGCTGTACCTGAGGCCAGCATACCTGAAACGCCATTCAATCGACTACGACTATACCAACGTATGCAGCAGTTGGTGTCTCATTTTTGGAAACGGTGGTCCGAGGAATACATTACTTCTCTACAGGGACGAACAAAGTGGAAATCTGATTCTCCAAACCCGATCAAGGTGGGTTCCCTAGTACTATTGAAGGAGCCTACATTACCTCAGCATTGGCGACTGGGACGCGTCGTCGAACTTCATCCTGGGAAGGACAACATAAGTCGTGTGGTGAGCGTCTATACTAGAAGTGGAATCGTGAAACGGAGTGTACTGAAGCTATGCTGTTTACCGTTGGAAACGTGAAGAAGGGACATCTCTGTGTTTGAAACACCAATGTTTCAAAAGTGGCCGGAATGTTCAGACTTTATAACGATTAACCTTTCCACTAGTAATGACAGAAATGTGCGATAGTGGCGCTTGTGGCGAAAAAGAGAACAAACGACTTTCGATTGTCATGGCCGCACCGGCTACCATTCTATGATCTGTACTTTACCTGTTTTGTGTCCTAAATTCTATATTTTTATGTTCTGTATTTTTTAATTCTATTCTGTGCACTCGACCATCTTTTTGACATTGTACAACTTACATCCTACATTTTTGTAAAAGTTCGTTTCAAGTATAAGGATGTTAAAATAGATTATTTGAAGGAAATACCTGTGTATTTAAAACCCCAAAAGCTTAATTAAACAGGAGCCATTACGCTGTTTGTCTAGGGCTCACCACATTCAATGTACAAGTGAACTCCCTTGCAAGGTTCGTGTAATGTGTGCGGGGGCACGGATGGGTTGCGTGTCGGGTCGCGGTTCGGAGTCGGGTCCGGGTTCGAATAGTGGATGGCGGGCTTTAGATTTAGGTGTAAGCGGTGTCCTTAAGGGTCTAGGGTATAACGCGCGAAATTGAGAATCCAAGAAAAGACGTATTCCTGTGTTTGCGAGGAGGCATGGCCGCCTGTTCCCTTTCTCCAGTTGTGTATCTAAAGTTTTAAAGGTAAGGTCAAAAAGTCCAAAGGTCCAAAGGTCATCATAAAAATGAATTTCGCATTTCCAAGCTCCTGGCGTTACCTTTAAACTTACAGTAATAATTTAAAAAGCAAGTTGAAGAAGAAAGCTTGCGGTTTTGTCACCTATTTTTTTTTGATATCCTGTTTTTTTGTTAAATTACAGACATTGGAGGAATGTATGACTTTGCACTGCGAGTTTTTTTGCCCACTAAAAAACTTTTTTGAGAAAATCCCAAATAGTTATCATTCACTAAGGTCTTAACTATCACCTTCTAAAATACTGTGTATACATGTAGTTTGAAAAACAAGTGTTCTGTTCGAAATGGGAATCCGTGTTTTAACATGGCAAATACATATATGTATAACTGTGTATACCCAGGCCCCTTAACGTGCTCTGTGAGCGTCTACTACCTGTCAAAGGCACACGTCCGATAACCATGTAATTCAGCAATTCTCAACCAGAAAGGACAAAAAGTATATTAAATTCCAACAGCAATTCGCCACATCAACTATAACAGAACAGTTAAAAGCCCTTGTGCTACATTTTCCAAAAAAAAAATTACTGCCCTTATGACCTATGCAATTATTTGATAGAACAATTCAATACACTCAGTTACGAAACGAAAACCAATATGTAAATTATGAATGATCATTTAAACATTAAAGATCCCTTATCTTAGTTACATTTTTTTCAATAGAACCCCCTATATATTATTGCATATTGGGAATCTCTTGTTGATTCTGGTGTGACTTTATGTATCACACATAATGCTTAAGATGTACCGTTAAGGCGCAAATCACTATTTCTGATATAAGTACGTGTTAGAACATTGCAACATCTATGAAACTTAGAAGGCCGTGACTATGCGGTGTAACTAAGCATAAAATGTGTCAGCTCAGGTAGTACTATCAAACTGAAATTCTTCTTGTATTTGGTGAAATCGCTAAATTAATTAAGGAAACTTCAATCACAGGAAACTTGAATTTTTAAAAGGGAATGCCTAATTTTTTTATAGGTTTAAATGTAAAATTTGATGACCTTTCCAACAATATAAGATTGTTGATAATAATTTCTTGTAGTTTCCTTTTTATTACAAAACTTTAGTCAAATTGGAATTTACAAATGTTTTTACCTGTAAGCAACCCAGCAGGTCGGGAAAAATAGACAAAATGTTGTTCAGATGGAAGAAAACAGCTGACTTGCGATGCGAGATGCGAACGAAATTAGTTAATGAGACAATATTATAAAAATACTTTACAACATATGAGCTATAATCAGAAAGAACAGAGGCAGCATATCTAATATCAATGAGAAGCTGGAGTATGACAGAAATGGCTATTTTTTGGTGCCTAGCTACGAGATGTACTGGAGATTTAGAAGTATTGAGAATTATTACAAATTTTGAAATGAAAGGAAAAATACCAGCGATTCTTGCTGGCAGTATAGTACCTTCAGAACGAAATTTTACATTTAATGGTATAAATAAACTATATTGTTAGAAAGGCCATCAAATTTTACATTTAACCGTATAAAAATGATTTTAAGAATTAATCTACCGATTTCACGAAGTACAGAAATAATTCAAATTTGACAGTACTACTTAAGCTGGCACATTTCATGCTTAGTCACGACGCAAATTCACAGCCTCTTAAGTTTTATAGACGCTGCGATATTCAATTTTTTTCTAACATCTACTTATATCAAAAATGGTGCCTTGCGCCTGAACGGTTCGTTTTAAGTTTCATGTATGATACGTAAACTCACACTAAAATCGACCAAGGAATCCAAATATGCAATAATATACGGGGCCTTCTGTTTACATAAATATACCTTTGATACATTACACATTTATTGGACAATGATAAATATTTTTGGAACATAGACTTTGTTGCACTCTACATTTTTTATTTGAAACATTTTTTTTCAATCTCAAATAGGGAAGCAGTTATCGTCCACCCATACATCGTTGATACACCTTGCAGAGGAGGTTCAATTAAAACCAATGAACTTTGTTATAAATCACCCTACATAAACACGAAAAATTAATCAAACAAAGGTTGTAGCCTTCAAGGCTCTCTTCTATTACCAAATGACATACATACAAAATATGTTTTAGCAAGTCCTCTATCTTCCACCCATGCTTTGTTGGTCCACCCTATACTTCCAATTCGCTAGATCATACGCGAAAGGAAGCTTCTTTTCTAGAAGTTCTCGTCGGTGCTATCTTCATCATACTACGTGCATCCCAATCGCATGCCATCATTTTTTAGAAGCTCGATATCACCCCAAGTCTCTCCTTTAAATATTCATATCGACTTAATTGACTTGGTCGGTAATGCAGTTATCCTGATTACCGAAGTAGACCTTTAAAAATTTCAACGACGTCGAATAAAACTTTTTAATCAAATCTGGCAAGTAGAAGATGTGCTGCTTACAAGAGGGGGAGGACGAAAATTAAGAGGGTAGCTAACATTGTTATCCTTTTGTGCGGTAAACAAGTAAAAAAATCCAATTTGACATCGAGATTTTTCTTATTGTGCGGAAGGAAGTCATTAACGTGAACCTTCGTTATCATGCAAATGAGATATTGAGAAGCTGAAAAGCGGAACCTCATTTAGATCAAGACTTAAAAATACAGCGGCTACAGGCTTTCTGTCTTTATGCCTTATACATAACGTTTGTGAAAATTCCACATTACACAGTACCATTACACGAAAAAGAATAAATTTCTATATAGGTAGAATGTTTTTGTGTTCCATGAGACTTAGATACTCCAAATACAGTGTGTCCCAGCTGAAATTTGCCACCCACCTTATCTCTGAAAAGATAAAAAAAATTTATTCGGTCCACCGAATGCCTCATCATTGTGCCCCCTCACCAACTGCAGCCACTAATTCAAAATCTTAAATGAGACTACCATACTTGTGATATATCATTTCACATTTCTCAACATCTCCGGAGTTACTGTGGATATCGTCTAAAGGACTGGGCTGCGTCGAAGACATTTTTAATATCGTCCGTGCATCTGTATGGAACAAAATAGCTCCAATTTGGAACCTTTCTTACGATAATATTTCAGGTACTGAAAATAATACTTAATTTTTGTTAATCCCCATATTTTTATTAACTTTTATAATAATGAATCAATCTGCAATCCGATTACAGTGTTGTATTTGTCAATGGATTTCCTTCAAAATGATGTATCACAAGTATGGTGGTGGTCTCATTTAAGATTTTGAAGTAGAGGTTGCTGGGGGTGAGAAGGTTGATAGCACAATGATGACGTATTCGATGGAAGACTTCTCAGTTGAAATTCAAATAGACATGTCACGGCGATTTTTATTTTTTTAATCTTTCCACACATAAGGTGGGTGGCAAATATTAAGCTGGGACACACTGTATAGTCTTGAAGGAGTGAAAATGGCACGAAAACGACGCCTGACGTCACTATATAAAAATTTTCAAAAAAATCTCGGATCGCACTGATACATAATGTACCTGAAGTCCACAAAATTTTGAATCAAAGCCCCAAAACTATCTGAAATATTTCTAATATATTGGCTGTGTCAATCAACTACCTAATGATGCCAAACTCTCTATTTGTATAAAAAAAGTTCAGTACCGAGGAAATGCACCTAGTGTTAACATTAGAGGAAATCGTTTGCTTGCCATCCAACACCACAAGGTTGATAGAGCTTAGTAATTTCCAAAATATCGTCTATTTTTAAAGATTCTGATTTTCATCACATTCTTTTAGCTTCAAATTACCGTTTAGATACCAACCACAATTCTCAGGGGTCAACTTTACACAATTGGGATCAGTTGCATCTAGCCCCATTGAATTAACATAAATAATATTCGAGTCAAATCCAAATCATGTCTCAATAGTTTACTAGTTTTTACTCTGTCACACATCTAGCTCGCCACAATTTTTGAACTTTAAACATGAATTGTTAATTGACAAACTAACTAACTAAACTAACTAACTAAACTAACTAAATGAATAAATGCCTCGAAACTCTTATTTACAAACAGATTTTCAGAGGCAAAATAATTCTTTTTTACAATTTTAATTAATCATAGTTATGAACATGTTAAGTTTAGGAACATATTTTAATTTATTTTATTCATATATATATATATTTATATTTAATTTAATTTTATTATTTAAGTGTTCGGAATTCGTATTAATGGCAAATTCTAATACCCCTAGAGTGAAATAAGGTTTTCCAATGTTTGGGCTCTTTTGTATGTAGTGGTCATCTTAACATTTTGGTCCGATTTTCCGTTCAAGAGAAGTTTGTGTGCAATATGATAAAATATAATTTATATCCTGTGAACAAAAGAGTGCAGGTCAACCTTACTTGACATCCTCTACTATTACGTCAAGGGTATTTCTAAGAACCTCAATCAATTTTGAGGTACCGCAACTTACCCTCAGCCTGTTTCATGTGGTCCAAGCAGTTATCGTAGCATTTTCAAGGTTTTAGGTTTGAGGAGCGCAGTAAGATTTTATAATTTTGTGCTTAACAACTTGAGAACTTTGAAAGAGGTCATAAAGATTAGCGCTTAAGTCTTTTGCGAAAAACTCCAGCCAGAAGCTCTGGTCCGATCGTATCTCATGGAAATTGGATATTTTATATTATTCAACTCACATCAGAAGTGGCGTATGGGCATAATGGCTGCGGCGGCGTTCGGTATTCCACCCTTCCCCTGTTGCTTTTTGACGGTGCTCTTTTCCTAACAAGCCCTTTTCCAAACTAATACGTGCTAAAACACTCTCGCCCTTTTCTAAATGCCGGCTATCGCCAACAAAGCGGAACACCAGGCAACCGACCGCCATATGTCCGATGTAAATTTCAAACGAACCTAATTATTTCCCTTTATACGCCTTTCTGACATGACATCAAAAGGCGTTGAATATACTCAGAGCTACTTTATTTTAGCCTCCAGCTACTGTATGCTCGAGGAAATTCGTGGTAAAGCTCACGAATTCGATTCTTGATTAAAATGTAAGTATAAGTGGGGAACGTTACCATGTACCCGTGGAGGTGTGTACATCTGAACAACAAAGAAATTAGTACAAACTAAAATTTAAGAACACAATCACAATCAAATTGCCGATTAGGTCAGACAGAAAAATCTGCAATAGCTAAGCATGTACAGTGTGGGAAAATCTAAAGTTCGCGTCTTCGGTTACCTGCCTCTCTTTAATAGCAACGCTGCGCCGAGCAGCATTAGCATAAGGGTTTGGTCGACAGGTCATAAATTATTATAATTCCAAAGCGGATAATTGTGCAGTATTGAACTACTTGTATTTTGGATGTGAACCATAGCTGCAGTGGCGGCTCAGGTATAAGCAAAATTATATCATATTAAAATTTTTATTTCGCAGTATATCTATCAAACAATTTAAGTCTTTTAGATATTGGCAGCAGATATCGTCAAGTTTCTAAAAGTGAGGTCTATACGAGGGCAGGACGGTTAAGTTAATTTTTCATGAAGCTACGAATAGGCTGTGGTAATTTAATATAAATGAACCGAAAAAATTATTTCGTAGCTGCAGGATTTGTAAGCCAATATGTTAGTGAATAAGGTGGATATGTAGCACAAATCAGATAATTGAATAACCTATATTAGTCAGCCCTTTTGCTATTTATGCGGATTTTTTTCCATTGGAAGTAAAACTCAATTAGAGTGTGTATTATATGCCATAGCCCAAAAATATGATGGAATGCATCAGAAATGCTTGTGGAGCAGTCAATACAGAAACTCTCGTTGGGTGCCATAAAAAGTTTATAAGAACTAATAAAAGTTGATTGACTCTGTACTACCCACACATAACGGTGATATCATTTTATTGTTTTCCCATTGCATAAAACTATAGTATGGGATCCCCTTGCAAACCAAATCATCGCACGCCCGCACTCAAGAAAATGAAGTCAAGATGATTGACTCTGTACTACCCACACATAACGGTGATACCATTTTATTATTTTCCCATTGCATGAAACTATAGTATGGGATCCCCTTGCAACCAAATCTTCGCACGCCCGCACTCAAGAAAATGAAGTCAAGAAGATTGACTCTGTACTACCCACACATAACGGTGATATCATTTTATTATTTTCCCATTGCATGAAACTATAGTATGGGATCCCCTTGCAAAACAAATCATCGCACGTCCGCACTCAAGCAAATGAAGTCAAGATGATTGACTCTGTACTACCCACACATAACGGTGATATCATTTTATTATTTTCCCATTGCATGAAACTATAGTATGGGATCCCCTTGCAAACCAAATCATCGCACGCCCGCACTCAAGAAAATGAAGTCAAGATGGTTGACTCTGTACTACCCACACATAACGGTGATATCATTTTATTATTTTCCCATTGCATGAAACTATAGTATGGGATCCCCTTGCAACCCAAATCATCGCACGCCCGCACTCAAGAAAATGAAGTCAAGATGATTGACTCTGTACTACCCACACATAACGGTGATATCATTTTATTATTTTCCCATTGCATGAAACTATAGTATGGGATCCCCTTGCAAAACAAATCATCGCACGTCCGCACTCAAGCAAATGAAGTCAAGATGATTGACTCTGTACTACCCACACATAACGGTGATATCATTTTATTATTTTCCCATTGCATGAAACTATAGTATGGGATCCCCTTGCAAACCAAATCATCGCACGCCCGCACTCAAGAAAATGAAGTCAAGATGGTTGACTCTGTACTACCCACACATAACGGTGATATCATTTTATTATTTTCCCATTGCATGAAACTATAGTATGGGATCCCCTTGCAAACCAAATCATCGCACGCCCGCACTCAAGAAAATGAAGTCAAGATGATTGACTCTGTACTACCCACACATAACGGTGATATCATTTTATTATTTTCCCATTGCATGAAACTATAGTATGGGATCCCCTTGCAAAACAAATCATCGCACGTCCGCACTCAAGCAAATGAAGTCAAGACGATTGACTATGTACTACCCACACATAACGGTGATATCATTTTATTATTTTCCCATTGCATGAAACTATAGTATGGGATCCCCTTGCAAAACAAATCATCGCACGTCCGCACTCAAGCAAATGAAGTCAAGATGATTGACTCTGTACTACCCACACATAACGGTGATATCATTTTATTATTTTCCCATTGCATGAAACTATAGTATGGGATCCCCTTGCAAACCAAATCATCGCACGCCCGCACTCAAGAAAATGAAGTCAAGATGGTTGACTCTGTACTACCCACACATAACGGTGATATCATTTTATTATTTTCCCATTGCATGAAACTATAGTATGGGATCCCCTTGCAAACCAAATCATCGCACGCCCGCACTCAAGAAAATGAAGTCAAGATGATTGACTCTGTACTACCCACACATAACGGTGATATCATTTTATTATTTTCCCATTGCATGAAACTATAGTATGGGATCCCCTTGCAAAACAAATCATCGCACGTCCGCACTCAAGCAAATGAAGTCAAGACGATTGACTATGTACTACCCACACATAACGGTGATATCATTTTATTATTTTCCCATTGCATGAAACTATAGTATGGGATCCCCTTGCAAACCAAATCATCGCACGCCCGCACTCAAGAAAATGAAGTCAAGATGGTTGACTCTGTACTACCCACACATAACGGTGATATAATTTTATTATTTTCCCATTGCATGAAACTATAGTATGGGATCCCCTTGCAAACCAAATCATCGCACGCCCGCACTCAAGAAAATGAAGTCAATATGATTGACTCTGTACTACCCACACATAACGGTGATATCATTTTATTATTTTCCCATCGCATGAAACTATAGTATGGGATCCCCTTGCAACCAAATCATCGCACACCTGCACTCAAGAAAATGAAGTCAAGAAGATTGACTCTGTACTACCCACACATAACGGTGATATCATTTTATTATTTTCCCATTGCATGAAACTATAGTATGGGATCCCCTTGCAACCAAATCATCGCACGCCCGTATTCAAGAAAATGAAGTCAAGATGATTGACTTTGTACTCTACCCACACATAGCTCTGCAGTGGATACTCCCCTTTCGTGTGCATTTACAAGCATACGCCTCTCTTCGCAAGGTTGTTTGAAACATGTTTTCTGCGACAAAACTACCACATAAACACATAAAAACTGGTTGAAAATGGAAACTAAAATAAGCATATATAACAAAACCAGAGATTATTCCTACCTGCAAAAGGCTTACACGATTTTTGATGAAGCCGGACGTCGAAATAGCATACGCGTATAATTGATTTCATTACTAATGTCATATAATATTACTTTCAGAGCACAATAGGTGAGCTAAATTTATTGCCTGGATAACGTGGCTAATATAATACAATCGGCGCGCGTTCAAATATCCATTAATTGCGGAAGTGCTCCAGGTAAACGCATTTCTCTTAAATCTGTTACCGAGATGCATCCTGCACGGCTTCGTAAATGTCGGTGGTATTTTGAGGCGAACTAAATTGCTTAACAATTAAAAGTCAGCTGACGGCTTGATCTCATTATATGCCTCTGGGAGTAAATGTTCGAAAGAAGGAGGGCCCTAAGGCCGGTTTTGAACCAATTCATTTTTCAAATAATCTAATCTACTAAAACGAATGCACTTGCCTTATCCCTTGACCCACCCATCGAAGAAAAAACCACTACCCAATGGAAGCATATTTAAAGAGGCGCAGTATTTCTGAAACACGTAATTTCTACAAAACTTCTGTGTGTAAGAGCTTTCGGGACAGAATAATCAAATTAAATGCACATAACGGCATTTTAGGACACTAAAGAAAACCTAAATTTAGAATAACAAAAGCTCGAGTATATCTCTCAATCATGCACGAATTTAAGTTTTGATTTTTTTGAGTCGTGCACTATAAACTAAAGGAAGGACCACATAACTCAGGATGTCGTATCTAATATGTATCAATGCAAATGGAAATAAATATATTTAGTTCAAATCATATACAGGGTGTTCTGTGATGAGTGGAAGGTATTTTGGGAGAAGACTGTACAGCTCATTTACAACAAAAAAAGTCATATGACGTAGAGTCCGATTTGCAGCTGTTCCAGAGATATTTAATTTTTATCTATTTTACTATTATTATTATTTATTTTATTTAAACTACCAGAAGCAGCTATTCGTCACTTCAAACAAAACATTGGGCGGTCGTAAATTTACCAACCGATGTGCGAAATACACATTTTAACAAGGCATAAAATTTGCTATCAATTTCATTTGTCATACCACAGAAGCGTCATCTGAGAACCATATTACAAGAGTTTGACGTGATGAATAACTGCTTTTGGTGGTTAAAATAAAATAATAGAATAAATAAAAATTAAATATCTCTAAAACAGTTGAAAATCGGACCCTACCTTATATGGATTTTTCTGTTGGAAATACAGTCTTCTCCTAAAGTTTCTTCCACTCGACACCCTGTATAATAATAATCATTATATTATTATCATCTGAAGTTAAATGCTCAAATTCTAAATAAAGCACACTGCAAAAAGCGTTTTTTTTTTGTTTATTGAGAGCGTCCTTTTGAATTGAATATTACTGATAATAAATTTGTATCCAACAACGAAAAACTTTATACACTACATATACACTCTATACAAAAACATCTACTTATTTTAACTGCTGGTTCTTGGGCTGTGTATATTTTATTACCGGTACTTTGTTTTATTCATATTAATTTCACATAATTTGTTCTGTTTATTTTTTATTACTTTATTTTGTAAAATTGATATTTATTTTAATTTGTAAATAAACATTTTATATTATATATTATATTTATTTTTGTCATTTCATTTAAATTTTTAGCTATGATTTTAGTTTGAACACACCGAATTACCAGACGTGTACTCATGATCGAAAACTTTGAGTAACGTCTGTGAGTTGATCAGCCAATTAAATCACATAAAACCAAAGCTTTACAAGTCAGGATAAAATGTGTCATAGCAAAAGTAGGTAATTATATTACATGGCAATGATTGGGTGGCGATAGTGGATAAAATCCACACTCTCCTCCCCAACATTGAAGTTTATGGATGTATTCGTATATATGGCAAATTGTGTTTCTTAGAGATGGATTTATAAAATATTAATATGAACGTGTGGCATGCAAAAAACTATTAGCAAAAAACTATTAACAAAAAAAATCAGAAATTCTCCTGTCTACATAATGGTAAAATTTATAATAAACCTTTACTTGCATATTTTTTTAGAAAAACCCGTTTTCTGATTGACCACAACAGTTGCGCCCCCTAGCGGCCACTTGCGGAATGTGAAAATAATTTCCAGCGATTTCTCTTAGCCAATTTACCTAATAATATTTTTTGCTCAAAGTTATATGACTATCGGTTACCGAGATATTGCCGGTGTCCATTCTTATTAGGTCACCCTGTACATCTCTCGCCTACGGCTCTTGTTGGAAACTTCCTGCGTGAGTTATTACCGCCATTACTGTACATTGCACAATATATACAATTATTTTCGTCAACCAACACTTAGCCATAAAACTAGCTGTTATTACCTTATTGACTTCAATGTCCCTGTAGTTGCATTGCGGTCGTTTGATTCCTTCCGGATAAAGAGGTCTGAACTCTCCCATAAATTTTTCTACAAAAAATTTTAATTGCATTTTTGGTAGGTGTGATATATACACGCAGACCTATTTAGTTCTATTTTAGTAGCCCTCACTGATTCATATCACCAAATATATTGATTTTCTCTAGTGTACAATCTGAATTTTTGCTTAACAAGTGAATATTGCTGATTTATTTTTTTATTTTGAATGTATGAGTAATAAATTAGTGCTTTTTGGTTTCCTATTTTATGTATGTTGATGGGACTTGTTACTTTTATGTACCATGCATAATTTGAATTTTGTAGTAAGGCTTTTAAGCCATTTTTTGTTTTTTTCTTTTTGTTGATTGTTCTTTTATGAATACTTTTTCCTGTAATTGGAACTTTGTTCTGTTGGGAAATAAGCTATTTACTATTTACTTATTAGCGTTATAAGCCTGACTAAAGTCGTGAAGGGACCGGTGACCTAAGAGATGCATCAAGCTGCGATTTTGCATATTATAACAGCGCATATTGTGGTGCATTACGGTGCGGTGATCCTGTTCCCAAGGCAAACATTAAACATCGTTCCCTACGTCCACTGCTATCTAGTGTGCGGCGGAGCTTCCGTCTTTATGGCAGCCATTTGGCCGCCAGACACTGGCCGATGGCCATTGGCCGATCGTTATTTGAATATTATCTGGATCTGCAGGCGACAGGATATTGGACAAGTCTGCCGGTATTATTAAGCTGTTCGTTGTCGTTTTAAAGAAGTTTTACGTCACACGTCAATGAGCAAGCTTGTACATATATCAATCGTAAAATAAGGATGGTGAGAAGATGAAATCATGACTTAATACGAGCCAAACTTCAATCATATACAGGGTGTCCTACGACGATTAAGACAAGCAATATATCGTAACTGGGCAGTAGTAGTGAATTATAATTTTGGGGGTGTAAATAAGAGCACATATAGTATCTTTGTTTATTATTTTGTCACCCAATGAGGTATTTGTTTTTGGCCACGTGACGTCCGATTCAAAATTTTTAATGGGACATCCTGTATATTTGTGACTTTTTGTGATCCTCCCGACAAAACAATCCCAACGAACTAGCACACTTGGGGTCTAAAGTGATTAATTCAAGAGCTACAGGTACTTAAAGGATTGTACCATTACCATTATGAAAAACTACCAAAGTAATTTAACTGTAGGGGTACATGTTATAATCAGTGGTAGTGGTACCGTTCTTTAAGTACCCGTAGCTCTTGAATTAATCACTTTAGACCCCAAGTGTGCGTTTGTTTGTTGGAATTGTTTGATTGGGAGGAACACAAAAAGTCACAAACATACAGGGTGTCCCATTAAAAATTTTGTATCGGACCTCACGTGATCAAAAACAAATACCTCATTGGGTGACACAGTAATAAGAAAAGATACTATATTTGCTCTAATTTAAGCCCCCAAACTTATAATTCGCTACTACTGCCCAGTTCCGATATATTGCTTGTCTTAATCGTCGTGGGACACCCTGTATATGACATAGGGCTGGTTTATCAATGTGCCGTTAAGGCAAGTCAGCTACAAGTTATCTGATAACTGTCAGTTAATGTGTCTATCAATGTTTGTTTATTATATGCAAACCATAGTGTGGTTCGACCACGTTAAATGGTCAAGGTCGAACAAAGTTTTGGTACGAACTCCAACCGCTAAGAGGGCGCTGTCGATCATCACGCTACCAGCGTTCTGACATTGGCGACGTTGCTGTCAACTTTGTGGTTGTTGTGTTTGACATTTGACACTTAGCAAAATTTGGAAGCGTCTGCTGTAGTGTCAAAAATGGTGTTTAGTCTTGCTGTGTTCCTGGGTATGGTACCAGAAATAAAGTTATGCATCGATCGTTTGTCTATAGAGGATGAAAAGGTAAATTTAGGTTATAAAAAACCATTGTAAGGTAAATAATAAAAACATATTATTATGGGTCTGCGGAATCTGGCCGTAAACAAACGGAAACTAAAGTGGCTTATTTTGTAAATTTTTATTCTCAGTTAAACGATGGCATAATATTTTGGGCTCAGTCGCTATTGAAATTTTAAAATCATTAGACTTTTTACTAATCGATTACTCAGGTACTTATATGTGATATTAAACTATATGCCACAGGGGAATTTGTTTTTGAATTAAGTAAGAACTGTTGCTTGTGGTGCAGTGTACTTTATGTAAGATTACTAGCTAGATACTCTTCCTTCTCTGACTTGTTTTTCGACTATAATTCTTAATAAATGAATACACTTTTAGCATCTATTGATTTTTATTTCAATCATTCTTCTTCTCTTCTTCCCAGCCCTCGCTTGCCTTCGATCTTTCCTTTTACGATGAGTTGTGCGTATCGATATTTATCATTTCTCAGGATGTGGCCCAGGTATGCTGTTTTACGGATTTTCACGAGATTAAGTAGTTCTCGTTCTGTTCCCAGCCTGCGCAAAACTTCTTCGTTCGTAGTACACGATGTCCATTGTATTTTGAGTTTTTATTGATGGTTTGTGCTTTGAATGTCCATGTTTCGACTCCGTACAAGATAGTAGACCATACATAGCATTTTGAAAGTCTTAAACGTAGGTCAAGGCTCAGGCGTGAATCGCAGAGGAGCTTTCTAAGACGCACAAAACAGCTTCTGGATTGTTCTATTCTTGATCTTATTTCTGTGTCTGGATTTAGTTTGCTGTCCACCCAGCAACCTAGGTATTGAAACCTATCCACTGGTTCAAGAGTCTTTCCATTTATTTGGATTGGTTGTGGCACATTCTTTGATTTTTTAACCACCATTACCTTGGTTTGCTTGATGTTTATTTTCATACCGAACTCCTCGCAGGCATTGTGAACGCTGTTGAGGAGTCGTTGTAAACCCACCAATCATTAACGCACAGATAAAATTGACTTTGACATACTTTCACAGCGTATTTCATTGTTAAATGTCGTTTTATATAGAGATCATAAACAAACTTCCACACTTTCGGCGGATTCTTGGAACGAACTGAATTACACATCCCTGATATTAAGCTACTGCCTAAATTTTAGTGGTGAATTCAACCGTAAAGGGGACGCAGAAATCGGTCCAGGGGTTTAAACACTAGAGTTGAATGTCTATATTAATTTGTCGAGAAGGCCTAACTACGAGTTTTGTCTATGATGCAATCTAACAGTGAGAGCGGAAGTTAAAGTAACTGACAGCCGAATGTACTGGTTAACCTTCTTGTCTGTCAGTCCCGGTTAGGGCACAGTACAGAACAATGGTTTTTGGGCCAGTTTTCTGAAGATGAGGTGAACCTTATCTGTCTGTCGTCTGCTGAGGTGCTTGTTTGTTTCACAGGTTTGTTTGGTTTCTCTAACGGTTCCTCGTAATGTTTTACTTAATTGAATAATGCATATTCTGGATTATTTAATGGATGGTAATGAAGAATTGTTACAATTTATGCAATATCATTCACCAGGGGTCCTCAAACGGTCGATCGTTGGTGCTTTTTGAGTCGATCTTTAGATAGAAAAAGATGTCCGACATAAAAAACTATTGACATATTTTGTTCTATTAAAAATGGTATTGTATCAGATATACATCTCAAAAGCCACAGCATCTGCTGTTTTATATCTGAAGATAAATATTCTTTTAGAATCGTTTTAATGTGAATGTAATTTATTTTGTGTACCTTTATCTAAATTTTCCTTATTGATAAGTATTACTTATATTTATAAAATTTTGACGAGACCTTGATATATCGTAATTTCAAGTAAACAAAAAAACAAATAAAATCTGAAGCCTTTCTTATCAAATGTAAATTATAAACTAATCAGATAATCCAGCTACATCTATGTACATTATTATGTTGGGTAAGCAACAGTCCACTTTTGGTGTTAAGAAAGCTTTCTTACCATCTCTTCAGTAACCGTTCCAAACGTTATTTCAAGGAGCACAAAATAAATAACTGTTAGTATTTATATTAAATTGGTTTGAACCTTTACCGTACCAAACATTTATGTTCAGCTATATTTCTTTGTTGGCAGCGCAATATCTTTGCCTTTCTTTAAAACGCAAATCACATACCGACAAATATATGAAAATGCTCCGCATGAACATACAATACTTTATGCAAAGTATAATAAGTGCTCCATATAAGGTTCTGGTAACGCTTGCGAATTCAAGGACCATAAAATACACAAAACAGTTTACGAGCAAAAGGTGTATTTTACTACGCGATTTTGGTAAACACCAGGCCTGTATCTTTTATCATATCGCCATCGTATATTTTACATTTATGCGTGTTCCTGGGGAACAGCTTTATGTGCGAAATATGTCCAGATATTCGAAAATCTCCCATGAGCGTGCATGTGGAGGTTCCTATGGGCATTTAGTTTTTTATAACTGAGCAAACCAGAATACCGCGGCTACTATGAAAAGGTTATGTTAGGCTCATAGGCTCATAAAATGCATCGCCTGGCAGTCTATCCCAAGTCCTGGAGTCTCTGGGAGCAAAGATGGGGTCGTACCGCTCGGTTCCTGCTGTCAAGAATGCGAAGCTTTTTTCGAGCGTCTATTCCGATATATCTGGTGCAAATCAGATTTGTTATACGAGCCAAAATCTACAAAATCGACTTTTGTCCGACTTTTTAGTACAAATACCGTATGAGTACCGGGATGAGGTGCTTCTGTGTTCGAGCTCGACGTCAGAGATTGGCCTATGCTCATGATGCCCGCATGCAAAGTACTATCATCCGCAAGGCGGTGGATTGGGCTTATAGTGCTGAAGAGTAGATCGTTGATGAGCAGAAACAATGTCGGAGGCAATACCGATCCCTTAGGCATCCAGCGTTAATGTTATCGAAGGAAGAAGATGAGCTATCTACCACGGCAATAAAGTCAAGATATACGGAATCTCCTTGTAACTGAGATGTCATACAAAATCCGAAAAGGACAGCAAAAATTATAATTTTTGTAGGTGTTGATTTTATAATTCTAATCCTTGCTAAACTGACTAGGTACCGTAATTGTTAACTTACAATGGGGAATAGAATTTGATAATTTAGGTTTCATTTGATTCAAAGTACTCTGGATGTTAGAAAAGATAATGCTTTTTTTTATGGTCAGCCTCCCGCAAAGGCTGAAAGCATATGGCGCTGTAGAAGCGCTTCGAGAGTATAAGTGTCGGTTCATGTTAGATTTGAAACGCTGCAGGTTGTAGCCGTCTGGAAACAATTCCCCCGGCAGGTGATTCCACAGCGTCGCAGTTCTCCAAAAGAAGGAATGCTGGAGGAGACTGGTTCGGGGAGTAAGGACGTCGACCTGTTAAGGATGAGCTCGCAGAGCTTCTCTAGTGTTCCTGGTTCGGACGGGCTTTGGTGTTATTATTATTTATTGTTTACTGTTTACCTTTATTACGAAAATCTTTCTAAAACGCCTACTTCAATAATTGTAAACAGTTTCGTCTCATTATTTTTGTATTTTGTGTGAGTACTTTTATGTTATTTTAGACGACTGTCGAAGAACCTTTTTTTTCCAGAAACAAATACTATCACAACGCAGTGAAAAATAGTAGTAAGTTAGCTACTTTCTCGGCTACTTCAACCATAGTTCAGTGCAATTTTTGTTTAACTGCAACGCGACTTTCTTGGAATTTTTCAATATAGAGTGTTTGTTAATTAGCTTAGTATATCCTGCTGGTGTATATTTTTATTTTTGAACAAACTAGTGTTGTTTCGTAGAATACTACTACTGATAGTGGTAATAAAAATATTAGCTTATTACGCCTGGATTTGGACATCAGGAGAATCATGCGCCAAGGCACTAGATTGCGTTCCAGACATTTTGGACCTAATTATCATCCAGTTATCATTAGCAAAACACTGTACAGGGTCACCCTGTACTTATTACCTAAGTTTAAACGCAATTAGTGGAAACTAACATAACTGCATAACTAAAATAAAAAATATTGTGATCTAAATAGTAATACTAGGTTATAATTTAATATCGAGCCTGAAATTTCATTCTACGGCTCATGGCTTGGCTTGAAGGAAGTCCATGCCTTACAGTTTGGCGTTCCGCTCCACAGTCGCATCGTGGAGATTCGCGTTTGTTTCATTTAAACAACGAATCAGCACACACTCCATGCGACCTGCGAATTCTGTTTAGGGTCGACCATTTCTTTCAGTAGAGTCCAAAACCAGGAGGTTGTGGAACAACAATTAAATTAGTGTTTAGGTCGACCAAATTTCTGCCGATTCAACTGTAGGGTTAAAGCCATCAGATTCAACTTGGAGAACTATTGTAGTTGGTAATTTTATGAACCGTAATCTGCGCAAGGAGAGATCAGGTATACCTTCGTAGATTGGCAGCGAGGGATTTGTTTTGATTTTGTTATGTAATGCCAGCCAGAAAGGCATTTTCTGAATGGATGAGTGGTGGAGCAATTTGACCAAGTGTTGGTAGCCAGTGGGTTGGGGTTGATTTGATGCATCTCGTAATAGTTCTCATAGTGTTCAACTGAACATCTATTTAACCACATTGGCAAGCAAAATTCAGCCGCAGAGAAACAGAGGCTCAGGGTCGAAGTATGGAGCGTAAACGCGGAGGTGCCCCAAGAGATTCCAGATAATGTTTTCAGGACGTTATTTCTGCTGTTTACTTTGTCTGCGATGGACTGAATACGTTTTTCAAACGACAGTGGTCTATTCAGCGTGACATTTAGGTATTTGGGTGTGGGATTTTAGGGTAGCTAGTGCCGTTAACGTAGATCTTCAGCTCTTCAGCCATTTTATTGTTAAGATTAAAACACGATGTTATTGTTTTGCTGATACTTGCCTTCAGCTTCAACCTGCAGAAGAAGTTTTGTTATAAAGCTTGATCTTTACAATTATCACAAAAAAGTTTTTTTTCAAAAACCCAATGAAGTGCGATAAATCAGAGAGGCAACCACAGGATGAGTTTCACAAATTACATAAACCACCCTGTTTCGGCCCCCGATAGGCACAACAGTGCCCCTATATTCGACAGTTGTCTCAAGCGGTGGTGCGCGATGGAGCGATGGCGCGAAGACGAATATGCGGAAATACATTTCGGCACGGTTTTTACGACTGTCATTTGCATATTTACGAAATTTCCGATATTTATGGGACGCTGCGATGTTTTATTCCGCGCCCTCCTCCACGGGGGGATCCGCTCCCTACGGGCGATAACTGGAAACACATCAATGGGTATTTTTCAGCACAACGGGTGCAAGCAATCCAGATCCGTATCACCGATTTTTTACTTTATGGATATAAGTATGCACAAGTGTTGTGAAATTCTATTTTGCATAACCATACTCCAAACGGCTCTCGTTGAGTAAATTCACTTATTGCCAAATCCAGTGGTGGGTCAAAGACATTTTAACATCATTTTAGGCATTGTACTCGCAGGCAGTGGAGAGTGGAGTATCCTGCAGAGGTCTCCACATCATAAGCACCAAATATGGCCAGCGGACATTTATTTCTATATTTAACGTATCTCTGTAAATATCCAAATAAACAATAAAATATATAGCATATATAACAGGTATTTTTTTGTTTTTACTTCCCACACCGATAGGTGAGGGAGTATTTTGAAGATATAATGTATTCATACATACACTAAATATGTCATAGTCACAATCGCAGGACCAAGTTATTATTGTAGTTCAATGCACTTTAAGTCGTAGTCAGAAAATCAGTCATCTCACTAGTTCAGCAACTTTGTGGTCACTTTCCCACGAAGTGTCCCACAGTTTGTTTGTCGCCGCCAAAGTCTCATAGTGGGGATTGATTGTTCCCGCATCTAAACAGAGAGTCTCTGCATACTTCATGATTTGTCCGGATTCTGTTTAATGAGCTCCAGGTTTTCCGTGGCAGTTCGAACCCAGGTGGTTTCTCTGTTATTCATCATGGTTCAATCCGGGTTGTAGAGATGCAGTTACATCTAAACACCAACATCACAAAGAATGGAGGAAAAATCCAAATGCCCAGAACCACCGCAGTTTTATCAACGCTAGAAATCACTGTAAACGCGTGACTGACAGCAGCAAGGAGGAACACAACCAAAAAATTAAGAACAAACACCACTCATGTCCTAGTTCGTCCAGAACATTCTGGTCTGTAGCTAAGGCTGTTAGTCAGAACTTTTCCTATTTGTTAATACCACTCTTGACCAGAGAGGACAAGTTCATCGCTTCTTCTCCTAAAGAATAACCAGACATCTTGGGGAAGCTCTTCGTAGCCAATTCTACTGTAGACTTTCAAAGAGGTACTCCGACCAGGAATTTTCAATAAATGCCGGTGAACAAGATTATGAAAAAGAAACACCACGGCGAGACCCGGCAACATTGTCCTTCCCACCATCAACGTGAGCGTAAACCCAGACGTCGTCCCATTTCTACGCAGCGAGTCGCCATAGAAGCATCATCGGCAAGACTTTCAACAAATTGTCTGTATACCGTTGAATCCACATGTAAAAATTCAATAAAGTGAAATTGAAGAAGTATACAGTCCACCTTACGCATTTACAGCCGGTGTTCCTCAGGGATCTGTCCTATCCCCTACATTGTTTCTGATGTACATCAACGAGCTGCTGGAAATAACATCCAATCCAATCTACAGCTTCGCAGATGACAGTACATTAGTGTCGTGCATGAAACCAGGCAAGCCGCTATCATCCCAGGAGACGGTATGTCGGCGACAGCAGCATACCTCACGGATCAACGCAGACATCAAAACAGTTGTCGAGTGGGGATTAGCAAATAAAGTATAGTTCAACGTATCAACGTACAAAAAACTCAGGCAGCAACACTTACAAAGAAGTCTCACGATGGCTTACCAACCGTGGAAATGGTCACCCGATAGTCGAATCACCTTCCATCAAGCTTTTGGGGATCAACGGCAACAATAACATGTCCTGGCATGGCCACGTCGTCAGTATTGCTAAAACGGCATCCCAGAAGCTTGAAGTTTTGTTCCGCTGTAGGAAGCTGTATACACCAGGGCAACTGCTGCTGCTCTACAAGGCACAGATCCGACCATCGCTGGAGTATTGCTCCCATGTGTGGGGATGCGTTCCAAAGCACTCTCTAAAGCTTCTGGACACTATCCAGAAAAGGCAATTAGATTAATCGATACGCCTAGCCTCACAAAGGACCTCCACAGCCTGGAACATCGAAGGAGGATGGCTGACCTATCCCTGCTTTACAGATTCCATCACGGAAGATGTTCGAGTGAGCTTTCGCAGATAATAACACCAAAGGCCGTCCGAACCAGGAACACTAGAGAAGCTCTGCGAGCTCATCCTTACCAGGTTGAGGTCCTTGCTTCCCGAACCAGTCTTCTCCAGCATTCCTTCTTTTGGAGAACTTCGACGCTGTGGAATCAGCTGCCGGGGAATTTGTTTCCCGACGGCTACAACCTGACGCGTTTCAATCCTAACGTGAACCGACACTACTTATCCTCTTGCAGCGCTTCTACAGCACCATAGGCCTTCAGCCTTTGCGACAGGCTGACCATAAAAAAAAGTGCCCTGGGCGTTATTAACTCACTTTTCAGTCCAAGCCTCGGTGGGGTTGAAACTCTCACTGTTTAGAGATTTAGCTTCTCTAGATCGCAGCCTGCTAATGTTCTGATGGTTCAAGTCCATATTAACAAGAAGGATTGTGGATTATTTTTTTTATATTCCCTTATGAGCACTTCCTGTTTACGGATTTCCGGGAGCAGTGTATGACTAAGAACACGAAGCCAGCTGACTGGGGTAGAATTGATAGACAGGCGTTTCGCTAGACTAAATAAATAAGAAAGGAAGGAGTATTAGTAGTAGTAGCTATGAGGCAACCAAACCTGGCAAGTAGGCTCCAATAGGTCCTTTTTCCATCCCCGAAGGCCAGTATGTCGGCTTATCTCAGGGGGGTAGTTCCTCTGGATGGAGTCTATCGGATCCAAAGATCCCGTATGTCAGCCCGCCTAGCGATTCACATTCCACAAGGAAGTGATAGGCCGTTTCATCGGCCCCTCCACAGCCCATACATAGATAGTCTTCTTCAATTCCTATCATCAATAGATGCCGCCTCAGCCTGTAGTGCCCCGTCAGAGTACCCACGAGCTTTCTAACTGCCCATCAGCCTTGGTTCTGTAGCCATGCTGATCTAGATGTATTCGGCCCTGCTATAACATCCTTAGCTTGTTTGCATCACTGTTCACCAATGATATCGTACACCCATTTTTTGAGGTCTTAAGTTACTTACTGCTTACTTAATACATACGGCCAACAAACTGTTCACCGGTGTCTGCCCAACCTATCGGCTTCTTTATTACCAGACACCCCCGTATGACCCGGGATCTACATCAAGGTAACTTGCTTCAGCCTCGCCAGTTCTTCCAGTCTCTCTGCGCACTCCTGAACCAGGGTCAGGGATGCACTTTCAGTGCAACAGATGGCTTTCAGTGCCGCCTAACTGTCAAAGCAGATGTAAACCTTCTGCTTCTTTACCTCCTCATTGAATGCGGCAGAGAGTATTGCATAAACTTCTGCTTCGAAAATCGTGGTGCTCATGCCTAGAGAGTAACTTTTCCGCACTACTCGATTTTCCACATACATCCCTACTCCTGAGGCCTATCAACTAGCTAGACTGGATCCGTTTGTGTAGCATACCAATGCGTCCTCGTAGACTGAATCTCCCCTCTTTTCCACTCCTCGATACTGGGAATGGTCAGAGTGAAAGATTTATCCCATTGACAGATGGTTTGCCCCTACAACCCTGTCGGCAGAAATAGGCAATGCTTTCTCCGCCAACTGGGCTATTTTGTCTTTCCCCTTATCTACCAATGGACTAGTATCATGAATTTATCTGGTTGCATATGATAGAGTACGTCATAAAAAGCATCTTATTTTTTCTCCGATTTTTTTGGGCACAAGAAAGCCGTGAAAATAAGGAAAATATTTGAATTCTCCTAGGGCAGTGATGTCACTGCCCTAAAGGCGAACAGCCAATCGAAAGACAGACATGTGTGCTGTGTTGCCGCATTCTGATGGCGCGCGAAATGCCGGAGCTGTACGCGGGCTGGCTCATCTATCTTGTCTTCTGTTACCGTCTGCGAGTCGGAGCTTTTCTTGGCAACAGTGCACTGCTGATGCTTCGTGCGGTTGGCACTGATTGGCTGAATTTGAATGCCTTTCTTTAAACTTTAGAATGGGATTACTAAAAAACAAGATGATGTAGAAAGTCACGAAATGCAGCAGTACGTTTATTTTTGTATGCACTAAGCGGTTATAACAATTAAATCATTGTTCTTAACCTCGTGATACTAGTCCATTACCCGAGTCCCGCATTCTCAGATGTGCTACCATCGATGTCATCCTAATCCAAGATGCCACCCAAGCAGGACCTTCAGTGCTGCAGTTGGGGTCATCCTCATTGCTGCGGAGACGCCCGTGCAGGCAAGCCTTTGTGTTCATCCTAGAATTCGGCCCTCTGTGGATTTCTGCAGACAGGGTCACCAGACCTCCGACCCGTATTGGATTCGGGGTTTTATGATGGCAGTGTATATCCACTGCAGGATTTTTTATCTTCCTACTACTACTAGAAAGTAGCTGTCGATATTGACACGAGTCTGTCAATATGGGACCTCCACGTCTGCTGACCCTTCTTCTTCTTTTCAGTCAAAATGTTCAGAGCTTTTTCGGGATGCCTCTATAATACATATGTCAGATTCAAATGATATGTGGCTATCATTCAAAAATGTGCTTTTACATGGTGGCCAGATAAGCCAACCAAAGAGTAGCACTCAACCAAAACGACAATGGATTAGTAGCCACACACTGTCCGTTATTGAGGCACGTAGAAGCCTTTAAGATTTCAGGTCTGGATCCATATACAGAGCAAAACACAAATAGACAGCTCTCACGTGAGATTCAAAGATTATGCCGAAAAGATAAGAACTCTTATCTATAGCAATTGTGCAGGGAAATGGAGATGCATGCCAATACTAATCATCCGAAAGAGATGTTTTTCAAGGTCAAATGCCTCAGTCGGGATTTTAAACCCAAATCTTGGGTTGTTAAAAATCCTGAAGGAGAGCTAATTACCAACTTGCATGAGGTTATTGAGGTATGGCGAAATTGTTGCGAAAATCTGTACTATGAGGATAGCCTTCACGCCCTTTCATTGGATTTTGAACACGCACCAGATATTGTTGTCTGAAGTGGAACATGCCTTCAACAAGTTAAAAATTAATAAAGCTACAGGCATTGATGCTATATCTGCTGAAACGTTAAAATGCTTGGGTGACGACAGCATCTCTCTTTTATACATTGTTACTGGTAACTCGACCACTTTCCTGCAAGAGGTGATAGAGGGACTCAAATGTAATAGATTTAACCCCCCGTATGTAATTCAGAAAACCGACAGTTTTCGAGATAATTAACATTTAATGTTTTTCAAATGTCCAAATTTCCACACTAGATCCTAAACTAAGAAAAAAACCTGTTGTTGATTCTGATAATTTTTATTTTAGTATTTAACTAACACATACACAAAGCTAACTTAGTATTAAAATGTTTCAAAATACTAAACAATTCCAAACTAAATACAAATATTTAAAAAATAATCAACAAAATTTTTACGTTCACCGTGAAAGAAAAATATCTAGCTCAAAAAAAATTATACAAACGGTTGAACAAATCGCTAAAAAAACTTTCCTACCTAATAACCTCTTCAGAAAGATAATAAACAGCAATGAATAAAAATCACCTATTCAAAAAGAACGAATGACAGTACAATCATTATTGATAACTCAGTTACATACTAGAATGTTTGCAAATGCGGTCGGTGATTTTATCCAAGTAAAACAAATTAAACCCACTCAAAGTTTCTAGAGATCTTGCTCAATGTGTTGCTCTTGATTTCGGATACAAGTACGGATCCGCTTCCTCACTTCGGTTTTTGTAACTCGTGTTGAAAAAGTTCGTTTCATCTCCTCCGCCGCATTGATAATTTTTTGCCTTAGTTCGTCAGCAGTATTAACTGGAGTCTCGTAAACCAATGCCTTCATCTGACCCTAGACGTAAAAATCAAGAGGTGTTAGATCTGGGCTCCGCGTAGGCCATGGGATGGGTTCACTCCTCCCTATCCATTTGTTCGGGTATGTGTTGTCCAACAACTGCCGAATTGTGATACGGTAATGTGCTGGAAAACCATCATGCTGGAATATCATGTTGTTGATGATTCTGTATTATGTCGATAAATTTTGTTAAATAGTTACTTGTGGTTGTATCGTTATTCTTTTCCTTGGAATAGGCCATCAGATAAGGAAGTTTTTGAAATAATTTGTTTGACTGATTGTTTTTTTTTAAGCTAGACAATATTCTTTCGCGGTGAATGTAATAATTTTGTTCTTTATTTTTTAATAAATGTATGTAGTTTGAAACTGTTTAGTATTTTTACACACCTAAATACTAAATTAGATTTGCGTATGTGTCAGTAAAAGAACTAAATTGGAAATTACTAAAATCGACAGCAGGGTTTTTTCTAAATTTGGGATGTAGTGTGGAAATTTGGACATATCGTTGAAAAACATTAAATGTTAATTATCTCGAAAACTATCGGTTTTCGGAATTACATATGGGGGGTTAAATCTATTGCATTTGAGTCCCTCTATCACTTCCTGCAGGAAAGTGGTCGAGTTACCAGTAACCCAGTATAATATTTGTAAAAGTGTCTGGTCCTCCGGTGTTTGGCCAGATGAATGGTGCACATCAATTTTTGTTCCACTTCATGAAAAAGGATCTCCAACAAATCCAGACAATTATCGTCTACTTTCGTTAATCCCTCATACAAGTAAGGTTCTACTATATATTTTACAATCTTGTTTGGAGGGTTTTATTGGCTGGCAAATTTCTCAGGCGCAGACAGGTTTCGTGAAAGTACGCGGTACACACACACACAGAAAGCATTATTTTCCAGTTTTTATCTGCTTTGTGGACTATTCTAAGGCGTTTGATAACGTAAAGTGGCCTAAACTGTGGGAAATCCTCATCTCTATGGGAGTTCCTTATCACCTAGTGTTTCTCACACAGCAACTCTACGAGTCTAATTCGGCTCGTGTAAGAATTGATGGTAACTGGTCTAGTCAAACTGCAACCAGAAAAGGAGTTCGTCAGGGATGTATGTTGTCTCAGATGTTGTTTAACATTTACTCTGAATTTGTGATGAGACAGCTATTAGACAAATGGAACGGCGGACGGAAGCAAAATATCCAATTTCAGATTTGCTGACGATACAACCCTTATTGCAGCTTCTCAGGAAGTAGCTCTATTAAACATCTTAGAACAATATAGTGCAGCGTATGGTCTTGGTATTAACTACAACAAGACCAAGGTTATGATCGTAGATAGAGAGCATGATAATTATCGAGAAATAAAGTCAATAGGCCATTGTGAAGTAGATCAAACCTTTGTATACCTCGGTTCTTTGATCGACAATTCGGGTACTAAAACATGGCGTAACCATAACATCACTAAAGCTACAAAAATGTCGCTGGTTCAGTCTCTTGTGTTCTCCATATTTTTGTATGCCTCGGAAACTTGGACTGGTAAAAAGGCAGATCGAGCTCGCATAGATGGTTTTGAAGTGTGGACATAGAGGAGAATGCTGAGAGTTCCTTATACCGCCCATCGAACTAACGTTTCCATACTGGATGAGCTCGGTAATCCAAAGAGACTATCCTCCACTGTGTCGACGAGAATGCTTGCATTCTTCGGACATATACACAGAAGCGATAATATGGAGAAACTTGTAGTTCAGGGTCATACCCCAAGTATGCACGCTGTACACGTTGGGTGGATACGACGAAACAGTTGCTGGATACGAGTATCAAGAGCGCCACTAAACTGACAGGAAATCGCGAATGATTGCGAGATACAGTTCTCAAAACTATTGATAATATTCGTGTCGGCAATACTCTGGCTCTGACTTAATGCATTTTACGAGTTCACAACAAGTCTGTTAAGACATTGTGACTATGATGATGACGTCAGCTTTGAGTCAAGAATCACCCCCAAGCATTTGACTTCCCGACATACTTCCATACATTGTAGGCGCTCTAAAACCTTCCTCCGTTTACAGTACTAGTACAAATACTAGTTTTGGTTGGATTTACAAAGGGTCCTGTCTCCATAGACTATCCTTGAATTATTATACAGGTCATCTGAATTCTATCACAGACCGTGCTTAGGAATCATCCAGAGACGACAACCATACCGTCGTCCGCGTAAGAAAGGAAAGAAGAACAATATTTGGCCAATCCGTACCTGCCTGCATTCCAAAATATGCCGTATGGTAAAGAATCGTGGCGCTCCCCCAATATTTCAATTTCGCCGCAGAATAAAGATGTATGTGGGCCGAGTTTTTATTTTATTGGTCCCTAGAACCGGTGCGATGGTCATTTGGACAGCGCTCTTGCGTTCGATTACAATTTCTGTTATTCGACAGTAAAGGATGTGCGTTTTTATGTGGGTAGGTGGATGGGGGACATTATAAGGACACAGGACATAAAACGTGTGCTGTTGCTGGACCCAACCCAATTTTTACGATCGACGGTTTGCGTGGACAAGATGGCCTGCGAGTGAACTCATCTACTCGTGTTGAGCTATAAATGGGTCTTTAAATATTCATAACTGAATAAGGTTAGTCGTAACACGTCTCCGCTACTTATACTTAAGAATCGTTTCGGGGTGAAATACATCGGATCTCTTCAAAGCTGCCATTGCGGCCAACTTGCGATTTTCACTGCTACTTATAGAGAAGCATTGTTCGCGAGGGGACGTGCTAAGACAATAAAATTCAAAAATATGTATAATTAGGCTTTAAAACCGATTTCACTTAAAAGTTTAAACAAAATACCTGCTTTATATGCATGAATATTTGCCTTTAAACTATAAAATACGGTTTTTTATTTCATTAAAATCTTTCGTCGGATGTTTTCCGAATATCTCATAGTATCTATATAGCACAGGATGTCCAACGAATACCTTAAATTACCAATCTCAGAACTGATTGAAAGTTAAGCTTCCCAAACATGTTTAGAAGAGATATGTACAATTTTAATTTCAATAACCTTTATGAATAATTGTTCTCCGACAAACTTTTTCCGTTTTTGTTTAATAGTCGTCTTTATTTAACAAATATTATAGAAAATCTCATTGAAGAAGTTTAGCTAGCGCTATTCTTACATTTATTCAATGAGGCTAGCAACAGGTTTTAAAAATTACAAACAATGTTAAGTTGAGCAGTTACAAAGAACTTAAATAAAATACAAATTTTACAAGGTATCAAAAGGTATAAAATGATTAAAACAAATATAATATAATTTGTACAATATGCCTATGATGTACCTGTTAGACGATAAATTAAATATAAGACATTTGAATTTTTGTCGAAATACTGGATAATGAATATTGTTTGTTAGAATTATAAATAATATCAACGATATATTAAAAACTTCATTTACATAATGTCGTAGTATATCGTGGTATTATATATAATATTGTCTTCATTAAAAAGACAGGATAGGTGGACAGGCACAAATTAGGACAGACTTACAACCCAGTAACAATCTTTATGTATCCTTCTGTAAGTGCATTCGTTCGGCTTGTTGGTACACATACATATATTTTGGGCCATTTCTTTAGTTTTTGCTTTTATTTTAATATTTGTGTGAATCATCAGCATAAAACTCTAACCACAATCTTTTTATCTCATGATATCTGGTGCCTGGTGTAAGTACGGACGTATTGTTCTGATAACTTGTAAGAAGGGAAATTCTTCCTGAATAAGCCTATGCCTCCTATGCTTTGGTGACTAGTGAGTGTGGCTACGACCACTCTTAGCTTTGTTGCCTAATTACTGTTTTAGAGGTAAAATGATGTATAAATAAGGTTTTGGTAATGAGAAAGGTTTAAGGTCTTTATGGAAACCTTTCTAACTGTTTTGAATTTTGAAGGATTGAGAAATACTATTACATATCTTTGTCTTTATATATGAATTTTATTGTCCTGCAATGTAACCTACTCGTATATTCATTAGGTACTTTAAATTCAATTTCTGTTGTTTCTTGCAAAAATAGAGGTCTACTTTTGTGAGATACCTAACTGTGCATGTAGTGACAAATATGCATAATATCTGCATAATATTTTATGTAGGTACACTATTGGATGAATCATAGATTCCATACCGACGCCCAATTGTACAATATTTGATTGTCCATGGGACAGCCTATGTGTCCAAAGGCGGATATCCATTGTACCTTCAATGGCTCAATCTGTGCTGTCTGGGTATATGTGAAAAAATGTTTGTGTACATTATCTGTTCATGATCTGATACTAAAACTCGAGAAGCCTTGAAAAACGCCCAATTTTTGGTTTTGGACCGGAAACGGCTAACTAGTAAATGTAATTTATTCTGACTCCCTTTCGTCACACGTACTTTAGGAAAGGCCCTCGTACATTTTACTTTTCTCTTAGTTAGTATAGTACAGACACAGCATAGTAAGCAACCAGCACAATATCTCTGAGGATTTCCTATATAAAAATAGAAAATGAAAATATCGATACTGGTACCAATCCGATATTTTTTAGCCAAATATACAGGTGTACACTCCAATGGAGGCGCGTTTGGTTCGTAATTATTTTCAATACCTATACCGCTACAAAAGTAGCGATACCAGCTTGGAATCGCTCAAAAAGTATCTAAGATAAACATACTCGATATTAGTGGAGAAGTATCGATACATTTCAAGTATCGAAGTATCGTTAGCATCCCTACAAATAATCATCCAAAAGGGGGGGATGCGCGTGTAATTGCCGCCAACCTGAGATAGTAGGTAGTCGTTGTTCTTAATTAATCTTACCACTTCGGTTAACAAATACGTAGTCAGAACCGCTACTTGACAGATAAATAAATAGTTTTCGGAGCAAGGCACCACTGTAAGATGCCCCCTAACCTTATTTTGAGCTACAACTTTGACAACATAACGTCAAAGTAGCAGATGAGTATTGTAAATGTTGTTGTTTGAAAGAAAACCATAATTCAATAGTGTTCGCTGTAGTTTGCCCTAAAATGATGGACGAGTTGATTTTATTGGACTCCAGAGACGACTCAGATTTTGAAGATGCGATCTTCTTGGAAGTATTTGACAACAACAACATCGAATACAGAGCCGACCTTTACGGGAGATTCAACTTAGATATGCTCTCGGAACAGGAGTGTAAAGTGAATTTCCGCTTCAAAAGACGGCATACTCCGAGATCGGTACAAGCACTCAGAATTCCAAATGAGCTTAATACAGACAACCAACATAAGGTTTCTGGGCAAGTAGCGCTTTGTATTTTGCTCAGGAAATTGAGCTACCCCAACAGGTTAGCTGACCTAGAGCCATTCCTTGGACGATCATTGGCCGCCCTCAAAAAACCAAGAGGCTTATTATTCGGGCCACAAGAGGTACCATTGTGTTAAGTACCAGGTCACATGTCCTGATGGTATCATTGTCAGCCTAAAAGGGGGGTATGAACAACACTGCGCATGCGTGTCGCTTCGTTAATCGCTATGGCTATCGTCCGTACAATACCGGCATTGAGCGGTTACGATATACGTAAGATGAAATGCAAATGTCAAAGTTGTCAAATAGCGTTAAACGTAACATCACTTTGTAAGTAACGAAAACTGCCTATTGTGCTGATTGTTTACGATATGCTGTGGTACAGACGCCACCCACCTGGCATAGAAGTGCTAATCAGTTGCCTATGATATCTATGATTTTTTTACCTATGCTGACGGCTCGCCTGCTCCACTGACAAGTGACAGCACTCAATTCACCTAACAATAGTGGGCCTTTACGGAAACAGAGATCTGGATCCGGATCAAGTAGTATCAGCTGTCAGTAGGGAATTTATTATTCCGTGGATTAAACGAACACCAATAATGAAAAGAACCTAAACCAGATAGTTAAGAAAAAATGCCACCTATTGATCTGAATAACTCGATGAGGTCACTTACCGTACAAGAGTGAACTGGCCCTATTTCTTACTAATCCTAGATCACTTTCCAAACTCAGGATCAGTGAAGGCGTAAAGGCGTCTTATAGAGTTTGAAACAACGAAATGTCAACTCGCACACCCGAAAGTATGAGAGAGTCTGCCTCCTCGATGCTGAACCAGCTTGAGTCCTCTGATATCATGTCAAACGGACGCAAACGCGTCCATCCGACATGTCACCACGGCCCGACCGGCTAAAACCCGTTCCTTCCTTTCTTATCTCTGCTCGATCTCAATCTGCACCGGCCATCATCATGAACGATATTCTTCGCAATTCAAGATGAGTTAAGTAAGTTCTTATTCTCATTCTGCATGTTGCGTACTATGTACTATCTTCCAGCGTTGTTCGCTCGACATCATAATAGGCACTGGTTTGTTTTCTGGGGTTAGATCCTCAGGCAGGTTTGCTCTCGCTTTTTTCTTGTAATACGACCATCTGTCGCACTCAAACAGGGTGTGATCTACTGCGCCGCTCTGGCCGCAATGTCGACAACAATCGTCCGTCGTTCGCCCTATTTTGTTTCTATATACTCAGGCCCGACAACGCCTGCTTTAGGTAGTAACAGGTTGTTATGTGTAATATTGTTAATCCACTAGGCCCAAGTGATGTGATCTTGGTTTATCACCCTCCTTCCAATACAGGCTTTTAATGAATTGAAGCTCCCATTCGGCGGCAAGACCGCAAATAATATCGCAGCAGTTTACTTTTCTTAGAGCATGACCGTTCACTTCTCGGTCCGATAATCCCGGCGGGTTAATAAAGAGAGTCCCGAAAATTCGCCAGCCTCGGCGTCGGCGCGTCGGCGTCAGTACGGTCGAGCTGCATTTCCGTCCGCGGCAGCTGCAATTCGGCAATTTGGCCATTTCGACACGCCGCCGCCGCCGCCCGATGGAGGTGAATGTACTTTTACTTCCTTCCACTGTCTCGTTAATAACTGCCGCACGCAATGAGGAAGATTCGATGTAGTGATGTAGATTACTCCTCGGAGTAACAGGCAAACGGTTCTGATGTGGGTTAAAGCGCATAACAACAACACAGGCAACCGTATAGCAGGCGTTCTAGCCAGGAAGGCAGCTGGCCAAAGAATTTTGGGACCATGTAGCCCTTCTAAAATGTCGACAAACCCAATTGCGGAAAAGCCCAAAAAACACTTTTATACCCAAATGGTAAAACGATGGGAAGAACCGCAAGAATGCCGATTTGCTAAGGGAAGGTTTTGGCATGGCAATATCTTGACAATGACCAGGTCAAATGTACGTCTGATAGTCTGACTGGCCATTCTCAAATGTGGAAACACCTCTACATTATGGGGTTAAGTGACACACCGATATGTAGAAAGTGTGAAAGCGAAGACGAAACTGTAGAACATGTCATATGCGAGTGCCCAGAGTTATTTTCTAACAGAGAATGTGCGTTCGGCGAGTCTTGGCCTACATCTGCCCATACAAGGGAGATATCTCCTACCGACTTGTCCACTTTTCTAAAATTGGCAGGATGGACCATGACCTGAGGTAACAACTTCCTGGGGGCATGCACAATGGGCCTGTTGTGGCCTAAGTGCCCCTCCCCACTCAACAGGTACAGAGGGAAAAATCAAAGTGCTTCAATGTGAAATGCTGATATCAAAACATAAATGACTTGCGACACTTAGCGCGGGTTATACAAGGCAACCTTAAGCTTGAATTTAACGTAATGGTGACTTAGCATCTCATTTCAATCATAAACGAGCTTACCGTACGCCGATGAACCGTGAAGCTTAACCGGAGCTTAACTGTGGCTTAAATGCACATGACATCCAAGTTCATAGCAATTAAGATCTACTACAAGCTAACAGGCAATTTGAAAGTACTGATTCACAGCGCAAAAAGCTACTGTTGAGTAAAGCTTACTATATATAGTCTTAACAAAATATTATTTGTATGCACAGTACAAAATAAATAAACAAAAATAAATAAAAAATCAAATATTAAATCTAATATTTTTGGTCTGTTAGATATTTCGAGTGTATCATTCTTTGTTCTTTGTTCTTTATTATTTTTATTATTTATCTTTATTACTACATTTTTATGTAATCATGTAGAATTTAACATATCTCTTGTTGTATTTGTATACAGAGAAGCTATACATTATGAATATATAAGTAAAGGTTAATGTGGTTAGATATTAGATAAATGTCTCGGTCAACTTATATCTTATGATGCTTAATGCATTACGATGAATGCTTAAATGCAATATTTTTTGAGTTGAAGCACCCACCTGATGCATTACCATCGCCAAGGAAATGCCCTCGTTATGCGAATATCGGTAACGAGCAGGAAAATGGCGATATATATCTGCGATGTCATTAATCGCCGAGAAAAGTTCATTTTTCCGAATAATCATTAACAAAGGAAAGTTCAAACTAGGAAGAGGAGGAACAGGAACGTAGTACAATTATTATTCACGGCAATTAAATAAGTAGGTATCCCACCAACCTTTATTATCATATTACACGGCACTGTATTTCGATGAATTTCTTTATAATGCGCCCAAGCAAATTGACAGTGACAGCGCTCAATGTGCTTTCCGGAAAGATAATCTAGGTTCAAAAAATAAGCAAAATTGTCCAATCTTCGTCATATTAAAAACATAAATGTAAATGTAGTAGTAGTAAATGTAACAACTGTAATAGAGTTTTTGGTATTTTTGTTCAAGTTTTGGTGCCAGTACTCCTTTAAAATTCGTCGTTTCTCGTATGATGATGACCAAAATTTAAAATAATTATTCACAGATAGGGTTAACTAAAATTATCCTTAAACTGGGCAGTACAAAACAATTTCGCAAATAAAGAGGTTAATGGGCTGCCCATTATTAGACCTTCTTCAGATTTATACATTTTATTGTACATTATTCTTTATCAGTATTTTAGTTAAATTTTTTTAGGTTAATTTCTCATAACCAAGATAGATGAGGAAAGTAGATAGTGTATCCACTAAGCCCGATTCAGTTGACGTAGATATGGTGAACCGATTACGTATATAAATAATATTCAGTTCTTTAATACAGAGATGAAAAACGTTAAAGCTTAGTAAGATTAAAAATATTTAAATAACATTTGGGGTAATAAATAACGTATAATTATACCTTTGCAATATTAATATCCATATCCTTTAGGAAAGTAATCTTCTTTTCCAATTGTAGATAACGACAATTTACCCAATGAAAATGTGTAAACTTTTCAATTTCTCGGAATCAATCATTCACTGCACAATAACTAAAGACACAAAACACTTCGATTCGAGACTGGAAATGTATCAAATTATAAGATTAGGTTTAATTTCACTTGATAAGCAATTGAACATTTCACCACACAAAGCTTCCTCTCACAGAACCTTTCTTCATGTGACACAGCAAGAGACGAAACCCACAGGGTATTGCCTTGACGGCAGACAAATCACAAAATAGTAATTTGTTTCGTAAAGATTGGGTCGGTACCGCGACTTGGCAGCAATGCACTGCTGATGTATGGCGCGCCTCCCACTGATTGGCTAACTTTTAATTCCTTTTTTTAAATTTTTCAACCTCCTATCGAGCCCGTCTCACACCAGCTCGATCGGAGACAAATCTGGTGATTGATTAAACTTTAAAATTGAGTCTCTAGTAAACAAAATGATGCAGAGAGTAACGAAATGCATCAGTAAAATCATTTTTGTATGTTACGCTCAGCCATAGCCGAATTCGGGCTAGGCCCGAAAAGAATCGCAGAACTAGTTTTGAGCAGAGAATATTTCCCAAACCCGAAATATTAATTTTATACGGCTATTGAGCATTACCAAATAGGCAGAAATAGCTTTGCGCATCTTAAAATACACAGAACTAGTTTTGCGCAACTTGAAATGCACAGAACTAGTTCTGTGGTACTGAATGGCCAGCAGCGGTTATATTAAAAAAAAGTGAGGTTATGTTTATGTTGTTGCCTTGAATATTTTTTGTTTCTGCTTGTGAAAAGAATGCAAGCTAAATTCGCATCCGAATTAGTTCGGCTACTTGAAGCTTCAAGTACACAAAAACATAATCTCATGACAAAAGATCATTACCTCACTGTATTGAATGAACCTAACCTAACCTTCATCTCTGGTCATTGGTCATTCAGAAAATATACAGAACCAGTCCTGTGCATTTCAAGTTGCGGAAAACTAGTTCTGTGCATTTTAAGATGCGCAAAACTAGTTCTGCCTATTTGGTAATGCTCAATAGCCGTAGAAAATTAATATTTCGGGTTTGGGAAGTATTCCTTGCTCAAAACTAGTCCTGCGTATTTGTTTCGGGCATTGCCCGATTTCGGGTATTGAGCGTGACATATACACTGAGAGGTTATAATGTATTATTCATTGTTTTCAAACACATGATACCAGTTACCAGTACACTATTATTAACAGCTGACAGGCTTATTTTGCATCCCCATGACGACTGCCACTGTCGTGACATGGGCGTGTTATTAAATCGGATGAAAATAAGAATAGCGATATTCAATTGTTCGTTCCGTTGGCTCGTACACGGCCAACTGCATATCGCAGCGAAGGGCCTTCATTATTTCGTCACGGACTCGACTCCATTGTTGAGTCGCTGGATGGATGGATGATTTTTTACGCCGAAAATTCGCAAGTTCATCGTGGCTTAAAGTCAGAGTCGGAATTCAACTCGGTGGAAGTGTAAATCATAGATATAGCTCACGTTTGATATTTTATTTGGCAGATTTGGAGTATGGCTACTCAATGAAGTTACCAGTATATATTCATTTATTTGTATCTATGATTATTACACGTTAACATATATTTTGCCCTATTACAGACAAACAGAAACTCTCAGTTCAAGAATTCTGATTATCTATCAAAGGTATACTTGCGACAAGAACACAGTATATCCAATTATACAGTAGCGCAACTCTCCAGAATTTTGGTGGTTCGCGCATAGCATCCCGCCCAACGTGCGGAGGATGTTTAGTACGGCGATCGCCTGAGTCGTGTTCAGTCTATGAGAGTGAAGGTAGTGTCTTTCACAGAACCGGATTAAGCAATTTGGTGATACGCTGATATAGATATCGGAACTCGTGGAGTCAAATGTTGCGCCGCTGTAGGCTGTATTAACAATTCCAAAAACTGTGACTATAGTTTTTTTAGGTTTCCTCAAGATGCTGCCAGGTAAGCGATTCCTATAATGTTTAATATGCTCCTTTATTACCTAATAATATTAAAGTGTGATAGCATAGCTCCATCTGTCTAACGAAGTGTGTCGGGTATTAGGGTAGCTGTGTGTTTTTTTTCAGTTTTTAGAAGAGTTGGACGTTACGGAAAGTCGTTCTTTAATTATGAGCCTAAAGTCAGAATAATAATTTCTCACTGTTTCCTCACAGCACCACAACGCTCAAAAGATCTTTCACGACATATAAAAAAATGAATGTGATTATGCATTCCAACATTATGAAATTTTAAGCAGGAAGTGAAGTCCATTTTAGTGGATGCTCAAATAGAAAGTTCACAATAAAAAAATCAACATGCTAGTTTCAAAGATATAGTATCATTTTCCTCTATAAACATGGATTCTTTTCTTCAATATGCCTATTCACATGTAATATACAAATACAGAAGGAAAGGTAGTCTTGGTAAACTAGATAAAAAACAGTTTTGCAATTTTTTTATGAATAACGACCAGTTTAGTATAATTTATCGTTGTTATAAACATATTGATCATTATTTTTTATGTACACCTAACAAATTTTTATCGGTTTTGCTGTTTGCCATGTTTTCGTACCTCAAACGTTTTTCTATGATGATTGATGAAGATAAATTTACAGGTTGTAGGATAACTAGACATAAATGTTATTTTGGACGCTACGTCGTTACATATACCCATATTTGAAGGTCAAGTAAGATAAAATAAAATAAAGTTGAAATACATCTCGCATTTTTGTAACTTACTTAGAATAATTTACAAATAATAAAGCCACCTATTTTCTCGGAGTTAACAATTTTCTTTCATACACCGACTTATTCTTGTTTTGCTTCTAGAAAAATATTTGCGCTCCAATTATATGCAAAGAATCCACGATGAATTAGAAGAATCAGTACAAAACATTTTCACGTACAAAAAATGCGAATGCATGGACATAACTTACAAATTGTAATTCAGAATTCCAAAGACAATTGCCTAACCTCGATGAAGAATATCACGTTACCACACTGCTCTCAAAATTTACTCTATTTACGAGATATATCGCGTCCATTGAACTTATTGCAACACAATAATTACGCTTCTTCACTCGATTATTGCTAAGCCGACCCTGTGCTCAAAACGTAAACGGCAATAGTTGCGGCTCGTGCTGAGGAGCCGACGTGGGGTTATGAGAGGCCAGTTTTTCGGAGACAAATTGTCTGCATGACTTCTAGGGAGTTGCGCTACTGTATAATTGGATATACTGTGACAAGAACATCGGTCCTCGCGTTAAGAAAATTACTTGATAAGGAAATTATGGCTAATGTTAACCAAAAACAAAACGGGATGTTAACATTTTTGAAACAAAACATGCTTTTGTTGTATCTATGACAACACACATCATTAGGGTGAATTATGGAAATACTTCAATACAGATAGTTTGACCATAATTTTATAATGACTACATGCAACTGAATTTAGGAAGCATAAAAATGCTAGTGGTCTATCACTTTTTTTTTCAAATAATATGCAATGCAAGTCTCAAAGGGACGTCACTGGTACAAATTATTAAAACTTTGTATACCACAATATGTTTTTTAATCCACATAGGAATACAGGATGCCTACCAAGCTACACAATTATACCTGAAATATCATTCCAGAAATCGTAGAAAAGCTTTTCGTTTATGAAAAGTTTCAATCCCGTTCAACTGTAGTTAGATTTTATATTTGAAAGTGCACAAGTACGGTTGCTGTCATTGTAGAACCGCCGTTCTTCTCAGCCAAACATATTCCATAATTTCTTGAACCTTGAAATACTTATTTCATTGAACATAGCTTCTAGGCTTTTTATACAAAGTATCTCATACACACCCACGAAGGGAAAATATATAAAAGGAAGAAAACAATGCCCGAAGGCAGAGTTTTGCGAACAAAGACTTAAGGTAAACAAACACAATTTCATTTTTGTGCGTGCTTACTTTTTACATAAATCTAATCTTCCCAGTATTCAGCTTCGGCCCTTCGGTATATTCTGTTAAATTTTCATAGAATTACTAATTCCAAAACAAAATCCATTTATAACAAGACCCGAGCGGTTGGTACAAAAAACAGACGATACCTCATTTGGCGAGCTTAGTGGATTACGGGTATAGCAAAAAATGAGATGAGCTTGTTTTCAGTAAAAAAGGCTCATACGGGAGAGGCTTTTGGGAATTATGTATTTCCAAGCAAAGGCTTTCACCAAACGCGGTTAAGAAATATAGCGGATATAATTGACACGTTGTATGAACAATAAAAGGTACCTGGATTCGTACTAGAAAATGTAGGAAAAAGTCGATGGCAGGCAGGACTCAAACCCGCGACCTCTTAGTGGTGGTCTCAACCAACTTATTACCAAGGAATTCGAATAAGTTAGGAAAAACAACGTCCATGCTCTTACAGTCATATGTATGTTATGGCAAGACCCTGTTGTTATTATTTACCATGTGTTGACAAACACAATCACGATGGTATTCTTTACAGAAAACCGCAGGATTTGAATCTTGCTGACATGCTTAAAATAGTTTTTTATCACATATGCACTGTTAAAACTCAAAATTAACTCAAAACTATACCAATAAACTGGAAACGATCAACCAAAACAAAGTTGTTATTTATATTATTCCATAATGAGTTTGTGGATCTTGTGTTTTTAGGCCGGCGTCGTTTAGCGTTAAGGCTTGACGTTTCGCCACCACGAGTGGATGGCATCTTCAGAAGCTATTTCACTTCGGCGACTTCCAAAATACTTCAGTCCACTCGTGGTGGCGAAACGTCAAGCCTTAACGCTAAACGACGCCGGCCTAAAAACCCAAGAACCACAAATTCATTGGACGATGGCCGCGAAAGCCCTACATAGTACATTATTCCATAATCATCGCATTATTTTTAGGTTTCTTTCGTCGAGATTCGACGAGTTTGCCGGCGGCCAGTTGATGCAACGTTGCCACGTTTTGTCAAAAGTAGTTGGCTTATATTAATTTTAGCGGAAACCGAAATGGGGGTTGAGAGTGTTGTCGATCGTCGGTTTGACATTCTGAGTCAAACGAGACCACTCACAAACCTTCGCCACTTTGAAATCTCAGTACCTTACCTAACAACCCGTGGACAGAGAGAGGCTGACATCTCTGTTACCAAAAAGTACCAAAGCGCTAGTCCCGTTGTCGTAGCTAATGGGATTAACATTATGGTTAAGCTATTTGGAGAAATAATATATTTTCCAATAAAATTTATCAAAATATTGTTATTCACGGGCTCTGTATGGTCAATTTCACTATTCACAGTTCTAATTTAAGTAATTAACATTAACTTAACTTATTACAGGTTGAATTAGTAATCTGTACAAGCGGGGTACTATGGGTGGCCTGGGGTGGGCGAGCCGCCTCCCCCCCAGGCGTCACCGATTTTAAATATTTCGAAAACTCTAAGCAACAGATCCTCTCAGGTAAAGTTGTCACCTATTCGGTCTTTTCCTAGTTGGGTTAGGTAATGAAACTATGATATTCAGGAGTTCTTCACAGAACGTTTCCTCGGCCTGAAGTGATCTCGTTGGACTGAGGACATCAAGCCGAGTCAGTTGACTTCACACCATTATCGACCCCCATTCCGGTTTCCTCTAAAACGAAGTGTTACCGTTTGTATAAGGCATGTTTACTTAACAACCGTCCAATAATTATTCTTAAATTGTTCATATATGGCACTTTCTGTGATGGCGTAGTTTTGACCAGATTATTTATCGTTTTTCCAATATCTTATAGAGTAACAATTATATTGAATCGGTATGTTTCTTTGAAGCAATAGGCTATTTTGGGATCTTTCTCACACGCTTTTTTGGCCATTTTACTATGACTGCGAAGACTGCAAATTTAATCAAACCAGATTTGATATTTACGTTACTGACCAGTATATACAGGGTTACTGGTAACTCGACCACTTTGCTGCAAGAGGTGGTAGAGGGACTCAAATGCAATAGATTTAACCCCCCATATGTAATTCCGAAAACCAGTAGTTTTCGAGATAATTAACATTTGATGTTTTTCAACCAAATGTCCAAATTTCCACACTAGATCCTGAACTAAGAAAAAAACCTGCTGTTGATTCTAATAATTTTTATTTTAGTATTTAACCAACACATACACAAAGCTAACTTAGTATTAAAATGCTTAAAAATACTAAAAAGTTACAAACTAATTACAACTATTTAGAAAATAATCAACAGAATTTTTACATTCACCGTGAAAGAAAATTATCTAGCGCAAAAAAAATTATACAAACGGTTGAACAAATCGCTAAAAAAACTTTCCTACCTAATAACCTTTTCAGAAAGATTATAAACAGCATTGAATAAAAATCACCTATTCAAAAAGAACGAATGTCAGTACAATTATCATTGATAACTCAGTTACATACTCGAATGTTTACAAATGCGGTCGATGATTTTATCCAAGTAAAACAAATTAAATCCACTCAAAGTTTCTAGAGACCTTGCTCAATGTGTTGCCCTTCATTGCGGATACAAGTACGGATCCGCTTCCTCACTTCGGTTTTTGTAACTCGTGTTGAAAAAGTTCGTTTCATCTCCTCCGCCGCATTGATAATTTTTTGCCTTAGTTCGTCAGCAGTATTAACTGGGGTCTCGTAAACCAATGCCTTCATGTGACCTCAGACGTAAAAACCAAGAGGTGTCAGGTCTGGGCTCCGCGCAGGCCATGGGATGGGTCCACCCCTCCCTATCCATTTGTTCGGGTATGTGTTGTCCAACAACTGCCGAATTGTGATACGGTAATGTGCGCTGGACAACCATCATGCTGGAATATCATATTGTTGATGATTCTATATTATGTTGATGAATTTTGTTAAATAGTTACTTGTGGTTGTACTGTCATTCTTGTCCTTGGAATAGGCCATCAGATAAGGAAGTTTTAAAAGTAATTTGTTTAACTGGTTGTGTATCTTTTTTTGGGCTAGACAATTTTTTTTCACGGTGAATGTAAAAATTTTGTTCTTTAATTTTTAAATAATTGTATGCAGTTTGAAACTTTATTATTTTTACACATTTAATACTAAATTAGATTTGCGTATGTGTCAGCAAAAAACTAAATTGAAAATTACTAAAATCGACAGCAGGGTTTTTTCTAAATTTGGGATGTAGTGTGGAAATTTGGACATATCATTGAAAAACATTAAATGTTAATTATCTCGGAAACTATCGGTTTTCGGAATTACATATGGGGGGTTAAATCTATTGCACTTGAGTCCCTCTATCACTTCCTGGAGGAAAGTGGTCGAGTTACCAGTAACCCTGTATAAGGAAAATTCAATGGTTTTAGCGGGAGACGATCAGTCAACATGGCCAAATAACTCTGTGCCCCTGCCACCATCATGAAGCTGCCGCTAAATCACTACTTTTAGGATGGTTCAAACAAACATAATTTTTGTTTACTTCTTCTAACCTATTCGATTTCGTTGCTTATTACAGAGGTTATTATCAACAAAATATTTACCTTATTCGCCTCTACTGACTTCTCTCTGTAAAATGAAAGGATATGAATTAATAAATAATACTGGCAAGTAAATAATATAAATATAAGGATATATCGGAAAATAACAGGCGTGGTGCTATAGTATATTAATGAAATATTTAATTGAAATCTTTATTAACTATCCTTGAAAGTACTCTTCAATCTGTTCAGTACACTCATCTCATCCAACCATTTTTTGATAGTCTGTCTAGCATATGCATCACAGCGCTGTTGAGTTCTAAATCTGACCCAAATCTTTAGCCTCTCAATTCCTTTTAGACTTCGGGAAACAAATGAAAGTTACGAGGGTTGCTCTATATATCAGTCAATCCACCAGTACGCAGACAGGTTTCATGCTTATTAGTGATCATCAGTGCGCCATAGGTCGGGAATTACATGGAAGTTACACGAAACAAGGTCGGGGGAGTAGAAGGATGACCCATATCTTCCAACCCTAATTTTTCAATTGCTCGTTGACAAATCGTTGATTTGTGAGCCAGAGTATTGTCCTGATGCAGATGTACCCAGTTTCTGCAGAGATGATGGTATATAAACTTGGGGTGCAAGGAGGTGCAGAGAATTTGGAAAATCTTGAATTTTTATTGAGATCAAGACACTTCCAAGTGACTATCAGAGACTTCTAGTTCAATTTCGGATTAATTACCTTAGCTTCAACTGGAATTTAGCCTTTATAGTATTTGCGCCAGACAATAAGTTATTTTAAGCCGTAGTTTGCTAATTATGAGTTATTTTTATACTTATCAGGGTTGTGATACTGCGGGTAGGGTAGTTTTGTTATTTCGCCATTGAATGTTGATTAGCATTTTATGATGATTAACCTTATAATATGCTTTGTGATACTGTTTTTATATTTTCGTAGCTTTTTGCCAACCTTACAGCATACTTTCAATAGACCATTGATGATGATGATGATGATGATGATGATTGATTTTTTGTGAGTCCTGTGAGCTCGTTACTCAAGACAAAGTTAATCATCTACTAATCCAGCATTCATATGTGCACTTCATAGAAACTGTAAGCCCCTTAAAAACTCTGCTACTTCAAGTTACTATAAAAAATGAATCAGTCCAGTTTAGTATGAGTCGTAATAAAATGGTACGAATTTTTTAAAATCATATTAAATATTAAATACATTTTTCTTCAATAACTTGTATTTTAATCCAAAGGTTATCGACCTGACCTCATAGTACCTTGTATAAGCGACATCCCACAATTTGCAATATCTCATGCAGAATTGTGATAGCGGACAATACAGCTTTATCCCTTCAGGGCTGAAAGGTCATTATATTTGATGAGCGATGCGGCATAATAGAGGCGCTATAGACCTTTAAGTTTACTGTTTGCCTTTTAGGATAGTTGCCCTTTTGGGGATCATTTCAATTTATAGCTGACTGACACTGTGAGATGCGGTATGGGTAGATGAAGCTTGATTGTTATGTAGGATGTTTTATAAGAGGGTCACTCGATAGTAATCCAGGAATAGTCGCACTGTATAGTTTTCGAAATTGTATAGCCACGAATTTGATTTGAAATCATGGAAATGAGTATGTTGATCATTTAACTAAAGCTGAGATACTAGAGAAGTAAAAATTGCTAAAATATGAACACACGCAAGGAGACTTACTCGCATTGTAAATAAATATAGCTTACAAAACTAAAGAACACACTTGTCTAGCTCTTAAAAAATAAAAATATTTTGTTCTCAATACCTCCCTGAATTTTCTCGACACGTAATATTCCCGTAACAAAGGAAGACTGACTGGATTTCTTGAAAGTACTATCGAGCTCTATCATACTATGCGTACAAAACATTTTTTTGTGCTTCAACCCTTTCAACCCTTATAACTCGCCCCCAACTTTTTTTTCAAATAGCACCCAATACTTTTTCCTACATAAATTAAGTACTTATTTTATTTAAAATATTGTAGTAAAAAACTCGCACCCCACTTTTTTTCAAACAGCATCCCATAGCTTTTCCGTCATAAATGAAGTCATTATTTTATTTAAAAAAAGTGCCTTTATTTCATACACAAACCAGTTTTTCCTAATTTCATAAGCATAAGATAAATACAACATGGATTTTTTTGAAGCGTAACATTTTCGTAATAAAAAAGGACAAAAAAGAAGTTTGTTTTCGAAATTACATATCAAATACACTTTAAAGCCCAGTTAGCTTTCTTGTTTGTCCGTTTTTCATGCGTCAAACAAATTCTTATTTCATTCATATGATGCTTATAATTTGACGCAAAAAATAAGTTTGCGTATAAAATCAAACATACCACAGGATTTTAAATAAAATAGAGATATCGTTTATGTAGGAAAACCTATGGGGTCCTATTTGAAATAAAAAAAGTGGGGGTGAGTTTTAAGGGTTGATGTACAAAAAAAATGTTTTGAAAGCATGATATGATGAGACATGAGACCCTATGTTACCTTCAAAAATTCCATTCATTTTTTGTTTGAACTTTTTTTTGTTACGAGAATATCACGTGTCAAGGAAATTCAAGGGCACCTTGTATAAGCTGAGAACAATAATAAACGAAAAATACCGGTATTATTGTGAAAAAAAACATGGGACGCTTTTTTCCATGTTTTCGTACGTATCGTCCCTGAATTTCGTTGACACGTGATATTCTCGTAAGAAAAAAAAAGTTCAAACGAAAAATCGAAATTTTTGTAGGTGCTGTAGGCTCTATCATACCATGCTTTTAAAACATTTTTTTGTACTTCAACCCTTAAAACTCACCCTCACCTTTGTTTTTCAAATAGCAGATTGAGTCTTGTTTTATTTAAAATCCTGTAATACCTTTGATTTTATACGCAAACTCATTTTTTCCTTAAACATCATAAGCATAACTTAATTGAATAAAATAAGAATTTGCTTGACGCAAAAAATTGATAAGAACGAAAATAAGGGGGTTTTTAAGAATGACCTAGAATACATGCTTTCAAAAACAAATGGCTCTTTTATCCTTTTTTATTACGAAAATATTACGTCTTAAGCAAATCCTCATTTTATTTGTCTTATGTTGATGACTTCACGAAAAAAATTGGTTTGAGTATGAGACTTCATACAAAGGCACTACAAGACTTTAAATAAAATAATGACCTCAATGATGTAGGAAAAGCTGTGGGGTGCAATTTGGAAAAAAATAGGGGGTGAGTTTCAGGGGTTGCAGTAAGAAAAATGTTTCGAAAGCATGGTATGGTAGGTCATTCGGTGCTCTTGAAATGCCCACTTAGTTTTCTTTTTTTTATCTGTTATTCTAACGAAAATATCACGGATCAAACAAATACCTATTTTATAATTTTATTTATTATACTTATGACTTTATGAAAAAAATCGGTTTTTGTATAATTGTATAAAATCAAAGCTCTTACAGTATTTTAAATAATATAAGGACTCAGTTTGTGTAGTAAAAACTATTAGGTGCTAGCAGGCGACTGAAAGGTTCTGAGCAACCCTCGTATATTGGGTGCTACTTGAAAAAAAAGTTGGGGGTGAGTTTTAAATGTTTAAGTACAAAAAAAGATGTTTTGAAAGCATGGCACGATAGATCTTGTAGTACTTTAAAAAATTCCACTCAGTTTTCGTTTGATATTTTTTCTGTTACGAGAATATAAAATGTCAAGGAAATTCAGAGTATACGAAAACATGGCAAAAAGCGCACCATGCTTTTTTCATAATAATACCAGTATTTTTAGTTAATATATAAAAGTGAATAACTTGATCATTTTTACACTGTAAGACATATCATCTTGACTATCACAGCTGGTATAAGTCCCTCCTTGTAGATAGTAGCAAGAAAACAAACTGTTCTAAATCTGAATCAAACTTCCCTGCAATATATGATTGATCATGCATATTATCTCAAGTAAAATAGAATTTGTTGTGACCAAGTCATTTGTGGGGGGATGATTCAGAGCAGGACAGGGAAAATCAAACTACCCACAATTCAAGCGTAACTGAATGTATTAGAAATATTTTCTGTATAAGATTGGCAGTGAATCACAGCAGCTTGCCAAGTTCACTGCCGAGTTTTAAAAACTTCTTGGAGCCGCATACAAAGAGCGAATGAAATTGTAATTATGAACTAAACTAAATAACTGAGATAATATAGGTTTGAATGTCGGAATGAATTAATTGAGAATGGGAATGTAAAATTTGGACTAGAACAGAATTGATAATGACGCGCAGCTTGACGGACCTTTCTCAAGCCCTTTTTTTCACTGTCATGATGACAGACGCATGGCCTGCTATGTGGCCTGCTACCGTGCTACTGGCGTATACGATGTGATCCTTTTTGAGAGTGCATAGCGTAAATTTTATATTTTTTGATTAGAGAAATATCTGTTTGGTTGTTCACCAGCAAATGTGTTGAAAGCTTTAACATTCCAGTAGTGTAACGAATCTGGCTACAGGATGCTTCAGCTTGGGGCAACGCATTGATCAAGTTTATCGATAATTCCTCTTAAAATTAAGAAATGAGAGAAGGACTACTACGCATCTTAGTCAGAAATAGGGTTTATGGAAAAGATAAGTTTAAGAGGTATAAGATAACAAATATAATGTTCAATGCTGACGAAGCACTTAGCGCCAAACGTTTGGCAATCAGCTTTTAATTTCTTTTTTATTGTCCCAGTGGAAGAAGAGGGGCAAATTAGCTGCGCCCTTTTGCAGTGATAGTCGCTCTGTTAGAGCGAGAAATAATAACATCCCGGAAAAGAAAAATGCCAAAAGGGTAGGCGCATTAAGATCCGCTTAATTTGGGTAAAAAATGAAACTGTGTTAATTAGTTTTTTAAATGAAAAATTGGCCAGTTAAAAATGAAGTAGGGAAATTAATGGGTATTAAGTTTATTTGGAAGGCTAATCTTAGAACAATTGCCACAAGGGTGCGCATTGAAAAGGATTAGGAACACTTAGTGGAGATTCCAATTAGCTCATCCATAGTTATTATTCTTATTTTCCTTAATTATTTTCATTTTGTATCCAATCCTAAGCATGCATTTCTATCATAAAATGCAACAAAATACCTAAGAAAATAAAACCGTTGGTAGAGCTACACGCATTAGTATTAAAATTCTGTGTTTTTGTTATGGACAGACGTTTTTGTTAAAAAACGAATACCTTGTCGTACCATTTAACTTTACACTTTCAAAATTTGCAGTCAGACATGCTGATGAAGTCTTAGGTTATTCAATTTACTCTTAAAACAATAGAAATGATTTTGTCATCATTTGATTAGAACCCTCTATCTAATAATAATTTATTAACTAGATTTATTAATCTGAACGACGCAGAAGCAATGAGCACTGTGAAGCACATTCACCATTCTACAACGTTCAATACAATAGTTTTAAAAATGGTGGGTGGGTACGTTAATTAATATGTATCTCTAAATGAAAACTAAATAAAAATCGCCGTGACACGATTTGCGTCTACACAGCAGTTTACACAAATTATGCATAGTGCATATAGGCAACCAACTATACACTATAAAGCCTGAGTAATTAGCAACTGACAGTAACCCTGTAACCGTAATTTATTTTTTTGGTTTTGGGTATGCGATTTGTTGTGAGTTGTTTTTTTTAGTTTGTTCTTAATTAAATGCGGACAGGCAGAGACAGAGTATCACCTTTGTCTCAAAACAAAATTTTACGAGAAATTATAAACAAAGAAAAAGTAACCACTGATATTTCCCAAAAAATTTTATCCAGAAAATAAGGTACCTAGTTTTCTTCCATATGCCCAGACTATATCGTCTTTCAAGATTCAAAAAATCAGGGTACATAGAACTATTAAGACTTTAGATACCTACTTTCCTCTAAAATGGAAGTAAAAGTCTCATAATTTTATATCATATATATAAATATAGTTTTAGTTCAAAAAGTATAAAAAACGCACAACTCAACTAGTACCTATTTAAAATTTATCAGCCCTAATGAGCAACAATTATTTATATACATACGTAATACAGCTTACACTCCTAAATGATTTGAGGGTTATTTGTAGTTTGTCCAACGCCAACTTTTCAATTATTAATTTAAAACAATGGTCATACGTCATACACCTCCCAGTGTACAGTGGGTTGCCCAGATTCATAATGGATAAATTGTGTAAACTGCTGCGTAGACGCAAGTCGTGACACGCCGAGTTGTATTTCGAAAAGGAACTTTTCTACCGAATATGTCATCAATTGTGCCATCAACCCCCTCACCCGCAGCAACACTTACTTCAGAATCTTGAATGAGACGATCATACTTGTGGTACATCATTTTGACAAATAAGAAAGTGTAATCGGATTGAACATTGATTATACAGGGTGTAAATAAGTGTAAAATATTCAAGGGTGTGACTCCTCATCGAAAAAAAGATCTTTCATATAAAGAAACTTCATTGAAGCATCTCTTGTTAAGATACAGCCCCTTACAGAAGGTACATAAAATTTGTTTAACAATTTTTTACACAAGCACTAAAAAGGTTACAATATTGTAATTAATCCGACATTTCTACTACCAAAAATACACTTAGCCTCTAAAATGTATTTCCAATGCACCTTTTGTCTTATTATTTGTTTACCATTTGAAAATTTATTTCCGATAGCCTGTTCCATTTCAGACAAAAAATGTGTCTTGAATTTTTTGCGCAAAATAAACCAATTTGCATATGATAAATGATCACTTTCTTTTAGTCGATAATAATGTGATAGCATATTTTCTAAGGACTAATCTAAAAGATTCCAAAACCCGTCACAGAAATTTTGTTTTATTAGGATTTTTGTTTGGAGGTCTGCATTTTAATGAGAGTCTCTAAAAATCAATTTATCTCTGAAACAGGTGAAAATCGGACCCTACTTTATAATTATGACTTTTTTTTGGTGGAAGTGAGCTGTACAGTAAAGCTGTAAATTATTTTCGAGTCGTCATAGTATAACATGCATAATATAATAATAAAAAGAATGCCATACACAGTTCATTGAACTAACTATTGAGCTAAAAATGATATCGGTATTGCGCATGAAATTTTATATTATTTCACGTACAGCACGCAGTACAAAGTATTTGATCATCAATTTTTACTTGGAACATTTCATTAAAATTCCTACCGCGAAATTGTCCCTTCTCGATACCATTTCCCCTTTTTTTTGTGTTTTGCATACGAAACAGCGACAATTATCGGCCTTTACGGACTAGCCGGTACCCGGAGACTGGGAGGCTAAACTCCAAAAATGAATTACGTACATTGTTGCCAACTTTGGAATGAAATGTTGAAATTAGGACAAGATGAGATGTTGCCATTTTAGTTACCATTCTTATACCGGTTTTAAATCAACAATAAATCCATGGTTTTGATTCGTGGATTCAGTTGGTGGTCTAAATTTTCAAGTGTAAAACAGAAGTTTGACGTCAAATAAGTCAGTGGTTTTCTTCCTGGGTTTCTTCACTGATTCAGAACCTGTTCTAATCTGTGGTCAAGTTTGACGTAAAATGCGGTAGTGCCAACCTTAAAAATCATGTGATGCATGTCATGCATATTGCATACCCGTCTCTGTATATTATTAAACAGTTTCTAAATAAAAACTCGCAATCAAATTGAGAGTTTTACTATCAAAAGGCCACAAACAAATACGAATTAAATAGATCTTGCGAAAACCGCTAATCATATCACAGCAACAGTGTTGGCAGCACAGCATGCTGTCACAAAATCCATGGTTTTATTTACCTTGAAAATGACCATGAATTGATCAATGAATAAATTCGCGGAGAAAATTTCGATGTAAAACGGATACTACGGATGGTCCAGATACAACGTGGGCACATGTAGACCACAAAACGTACGTCTCGTCTTGCATGATCAAAATAAGGTTGTACGATAAGCCGAAAATTTGCAATTCTATTTATCTTATCTTTAGGTTGGTTACAAGTTAGATGAGTTCCAAGGGTAGTCTGAATCGTCATGCTGTGGGCGAAACATTGCATTTAACGCGGAAGTAAGTTTTTTTTAGTGATAATTCCTGTTGAGATTTCTAAACCAAGCTGTGCTGCTTTAGCGCTAAAAGAAATTGCGTCTTATTTTCAAATGGAATAAATGCCTGCAAGCGTGAATCCTACGACTTTCTAACACCTAAACTTGGTAATAAAATTCCTTCCAATTGAACGGTAACTATTTCAGCCTGTTCTGAAAATCGGGTTTTGTGGATTCCGCTCTTCCCTTCTTCGTTTGGATGAGTTAAATTTGTTAATTAGTAGTCGCAATTACGAGGTAGTACTTATAAATTAGTATCTGAGGTTTAAGCTAGTTAGCATCTACCTAAACCTACAACAAAATAAGATAAGAAGTTTTTCAAGATCAATCAGTTCCCTGATGGTATTTATTTGAATCTTTACTTTTAGCTTAAGATCCGCTGCACCACTTCTACATACCCAGTTTTTAATCTATATTCGCCAGTCAAACTGGGTACCATGGCTCTCATTCTACTTTTCACACCGATAGGTGAGGGGAGCATTGTGATCGCGGAAATTTTCGATTTTGAGATAACACGCTTTTTGGAGGTTTTATAATGTCTACATAACGAAAATCCACGCTTAAATATTTCCAAAACTGCCACAGCTGGAATGGTGAAATTCAATATTCAAATTTCAATAATTCAAAATCAGTGTTGTCAGATTTACCACTTTTACGTTAGACTTCATAAATAGGGCATTCCATTCAAAATTATGACGTAAAATTGGTAAATCTGACAACACTGATGATAGTGTCATTGAATTCTGTATGTTCAAAAACCCCCAAGTATTGAATTTCACCTCTCCAGCTGTAGCAGTTTTGGAATTATTCAAGCGTTCCCGTACCGTTTACTGAACAAGCGGTGTTGCCGTATCTCAGTAATCAATAGAAACAAAATTTTGAAATTGTGAGATCTTACTAAGATCGACATGCGCAATTCATTGCAATAAAAATAAGCAAAGGATTCTATTTAAAATAAATTAAAATCGGGGATATTTGTTTGAAAATTTTGAAAAATAATTTATAACTTGGCAACGTCGCAAACGCGAAAAAAAAATTACAAGGCGAGATAGGGTATTAGTAGATATTTCGATTTAAAATAAAACATACAGGGTGTTATATTTAAAAAACAAAGCAAAATGGCCTTCAAGTTGCCGTAATTTGAAATTCTGCCAAAAACACCCTGTAGACACAAATTGCTGGTAACATCCAAAATAATATCCACTTAATATTCAAGTAAATCGCTGTATAATATTATTAAGAAAAGTTGAACGAATGTATCAGTTTGGATGTATTACTTGCGACCTTGCAAATCCGGTAATTAATAGAAAATAAATTATAACTTGGCAACGTCGTAACTGATCCCAAAAATATTTTAGGGTTAAATCGAGATCAATGATGGAAACTAGAAAAATTTTAAAAAATTAAGTTGATCACTACCCTACTTTCCCGCAACACCCTGTATATTTCAAAATATTTTTATAATATGCGTCTTAAGTAACCAAGTAACTTTTGTATTTAACATTTTCTTCTATCAGGTTTACCTTGCGAGATATCGAAGAATTTCACACTAACTGGACATCCTGTATATTCAACTAGCTGGTGAAATTTCGTAACATCGCAGTTAAGCCTCCCACATTCCCTCCTCCCAAAGGGATTTAAACTGAATTGAAAACTTGACCCACATTTACGGTAACAATAAAGCGTGTACACAAAAAGAAAATGTCCAGTATATCATAGGATACGGACCGTAGAGGGCGCCCTCTATAAATCTTTCGACACCTTTTCAGTTTCCGGTGCTGGCAATCCCCTTAAGACCCGGGTGCCCCCGGAATAGCCCTGTAGGGCGCGTTACAGCGAAATTAATTCGCCATAGCCACCTCTCAGCGGGAGGTGGCAACAAAGCACCACGAAGATTTACCGACGGAAATGAAAAGAACAATTTTACGGCACCGCGACGAAAAGCCTAATAGGCCTACGCTGGGATAAGCTGCGTTGCCAGGCATTTACTTGCTACAGCGCAGATCGGGGGAGTATTTTCCTGAAATTCTAAAGTGTGCCTGTGTTGTCCCTGTATACAAAATAGGCCAATGTGAGGTTATAGAAAACTATACGTCTAAGACTGTTATAGGTCTATTAGTATTCTGTTACCTGATACTTTAAACTGGCTAGACGTCTATTTGATAGATATCAGCTGACAAAGAACCACATCTCAGATTCAATTTTTTAATAGTGGTCTGAATTGGCAATCCTGCAAGTCAGGACTGTCTTAAGCCGGCGCCACATATGCGGGTATTTGCAGAGTATCAATACTCACCGTTTTTCAACCTTGCTCGCCGAATAGCGAGCACGTATCGCCCTACATGTGCGTAGTTGGCTATGTTTAGTTTCGAGAAGAAAGGGAATGGGAAAGCCCGAATATTCGTAGCAAATTGAAACTTATTTATTATTAAAATTTATCGACAGTAGAATCAACGTCATCCTAAAAATATTCCGAAATATACAGGGTGTTTCGAGAAAGTAGGATAGTGATCAACTTGATTTTTTTATATGGTAGTATTACTTTTTTTTAAATTCTTCTAGTTTCCATCATTGATCTCTATTAAACCCTAAAATATTATTGCGATCTTGCCAAGTTATAATTTATTTTCTATTAATTTCCGGATTTGCAAGGTCGCAAGTAATACCTCCAAATTGATATATTCCTTTAACTTTTCTCAATAATATTATACAGCGAGTTACTTAAATATATTATTTTGGATGACACCAGCAATGTGCAGGGTGTTATTGGTAGAATTTTAAATTACGGTAATTTGAAGGTCATTTTACTTTGTTTTTTCTAAATGTAACACCCTGTACGTTTAATTTTAAATCGAAATATCTACTAATACCCTATCTCGCCTTGTAATTTTTTTCGCGTTTGCGACATTGCCAAGTTATAAATTATTTTTCTAAATTTACAAACAAATATCTCCCATTTTTATTAATAGAACACACTGCATATTTTATTTAATATAGAAGTATTCCCTAATAATGGTTTACAGCATGAACAATTTTCAACTGGTGTTCCTCACCGCCTTCTCAGTAAACAGTACCGGAAGGTTAAATATTTCCAAAACTGCCACAGCTGGGGCGGTGAAATTCAATACTTGGGGGTTTTTGAACACACAGAATTCAAAAATGCTAACATGCTAACAAATAAACAATGCGAATAAAGTTTTTAATTCTCCAGTCCGGCCCTGTTCCTGTTTCTGTGTCAGTATTCGGGTACTTATTTGTGTTCGGCAAATTCCGACCATTCGCACAAACTGCTCCAGCCACACTAGTAGGCGTTTGCCGAATTGCGAATATTCGCTGTTCGTTGTTCCCTGAATGCCGCATGTGTGGCGCCGGCTATGGCGCCGGCTGAATGCTCGGTGCTCGGCATATGGCGAGTATTCGGGTAAAATCCTGCAGCCACATAGCCGAATAGCAATTAATCGGGGTTCGTTGCTCGCCGAGTACCGCATATATGGCGCCGGCTTTAGTAATATTATATCTACTGAATATCTTATTGCCAAAAAATGATGCCCATTTTTGTGATAAAGAAATTGATTTACTTTCTAAAAATTCACATAAAAAACGCCTGATCAAAGCATTTTTTCGATTATATAGGTATTGTTAAAGTCAATTACTCGTCAGTAGCTGTACGAGCACCGAGTGCAGTACTGTACGTATGCCGTTAAAGCATGTGTCAAGATTCATTCTGGGGGATTTTTAGTTATCACTAGCCAAACATCTGTTTGCTATTGACTTGAATGACAGTTTGAAGTATTGGGTAACAGAGTATCATCATCATAGTCACAATGTCTTAACAGACATGTTGTGAACTCGTAAGATATTTACTCGTTTTATTTTTCTCTTGGGATATATTTAACATCTTTAATGCAGTAGTTTCCGATTTGCTTTCTGCATCCTCATGCCGTTGACCAGATGGTATCTACTGGTTCATCCGCCTTTAGGGGCAATTTCTCACCCCAAGGACAAGAAGGTGCCCTGACTCTTCTCAACTCGTCCACCCAAAGCTGTTGGTTGAGAAGAGGGTACTGCTTATACCGACAGTAGTTCGGTTCCTTTTAGTCGCCTTTTACGACATGCAGGATATACGTTGGGAGATATTCTAACCCGCCCCCACACGGGCACAGGGTATAGTATACCGTTTTGTTCAAAAGCATTTGAAAAGATTGTGCATCAAAGAATGATAAGATTTATGTCTAAATATAATGTCATTCCAGAAAGACGACACACTTATCTAAGTCATCGAACAACTGAAACTGCATATTCAAATGTTATAAACTACATAAGCTCTGAGATGGATAAAAATAATATTGTTATCGGCGTGTTTTTGAACTTATCACTTGCGTTTGACAGAGTAGAAGTAAATGTATGGTCATCTAAATTACAGAATTCGGGTATTAGTGGAAACATTTTGACATGGATATTGTCGTTTGTTAGGAGTCGTAAGATAGTCGTTAAAGTCAAATATACTCTCTCGAATGAATATAATCGTAAATTTGGTGTACCATAGGGTTCGGCACTGGGACCACTAATTGTTTTGCTGTATATTAATAATGTGCCAACTTATTCACCTGACGCCTATGTAACGCTCTTTGCTGAAGATATCTCAGGTATGGTTTCAGCACCTAACTCTGTAGATATTGGTCGAAAAGTAAATGACACTGCTTTTCTTTTTTGAACTATTGTCATGAAAATACGTTAATACTTAGTCTCAAAAAAACTGATTTCATGAAATGTTTATAAGTAAAGATACGCTGACCGAGCAGAGTATAACACAAGTTAGGTTTTTAGGTGTTTGGTAGGATTGTAGACTGTACTGGGACGTATACATGAGCTACATTTGTTCAACAACAAACAGTGTCATTTTTGCCATATGTTCCCTACCAAGTAGTTATCCTAAAGAAGAACTGCTTTCTGTGTACTTTTCTCATATATATTCACACATACAATATTGAGGAAGTGTTATAAATTCGAAACGTGTTTTTATTTGTCAGAAAAGGGCGATACGACTTATTTTTAAGGTATGTGTTGATACGACATATAAGCCACTTTTTATTGAACATGGTATATTAACCTTACCCTGCATCTATATTTTCAAATCTTTGTTGTATGTGAAACAAATTATTAACAAGATGTCAACCATATCAAGCACTTATAACTATCACACCAGACATGGTTCACTTTTGAAGAAAAATCAGCATGTGACTAAAAAATATGAAAAAAGCCCATTATACATTTCACAGATCTTTTATAACAAATTACCTAGCCAAATGAGGAATGTTCCTTTTTATAAAATTAAACAAGCTTTAAAAATGTTTCTTTTAAAGAAGGCTTACTATAGTATTGAAGATTGTCTGAATGATACTGTTTGTACTGAATAGACCTTTATATTTTCGTGTTAATCCTCTGCTCTTTTTGACTTGTAGTGCTTGCTCAGTACGAATAAATATTATTATTATTATTGGAATCGGGAAAGTTTAGGTTTTGTCATTAGCGGTTATAATGGACTAGTATCATGATTTTTGTTTATTATTGTTTTTGATGATCATGACAACCTAGTCGATTTCTACAATTTTTGAAAATATGGTTTCGCCGCGGAACGACTGTAATTTATTGGGAAGCAAAAACGTGCCTTGGCGGGCCCCGTATACAAATTTGTTTGGGGGCCCTTCGGAAGGGTAAAGATTCCTTATAAAAAAATAATGACCAAGTACTGTTGACAAAAGTAATGTATAAAGTTTTATTTGAGAAAAAAATTAATTTGGGACTGAAAGAGTTAACCCCTTCTAGTCAATTGACATGAATGAAGGGAATGGTTGAAAGCTGGACTAGATCCATATATTCTGAAACAAATCCTTCAATTCTGAAGCCAACGCTTAGAGTAACACCGTTTCGATCCAAGTCTGAATCTTTTCCTTCCTCTTACTCATGAATAGAATGTGAAGTATATTCTTCGATTTTTACAAGTCAAAGCAAGCGCTCCTTTTTATAAATACGGCCTAATAACAGTGAACTCATGATCAACTGAAAAACAATAACGATCATGAGAGTATCAGAGAAACTTCAGATTACATTTCAGCGTACCAAAAAATCTGCAGTTTCCTTTGTACTCGTCATGAGAGTAGCTGAGTTGCCAGAAGCGTATCCAATCTAGAAACCTTTTATGTTACTTTGAGTTCAGCTCATACAACGAGGTGTCAGTTAATCTCCTTAAATGGAGTATAAATCCGTACGCCCTCCCATCTGATCAGCATTTTCCGAGTAGATTGACGTTTTATCTGCTCTCGGTTTTACGCCTTCCTGTTAAGAACCACGCCTTACTCGCATCGGACGCGAATAATAAAAAGTGTACTAAGGGCCTCGTAAATCCACCCAAGCAACAATATCTACTTTAGTCTAGTGATGTTAGTAAATGACGAAGAAATATCACTGCACAGGATAGATGCTTGTAGTAGAGGATCCCATATAAGGTCGACCTTCACCCAGTGGCGTAACTAAGGACCCACAGGGCCCACAGCCTCGGGGGGGGGGGGGGTGGTTGTGGGGGCACCATAGTCTTGGAAACAACCAACACATAAGTGTAAAATACAAACTAAACAACGACCTTCTAAAAAAAATTAAATGCAAAAATTTGTATTTTCAAACTACGAATGCTCCAATATTTCTGCTGTTGTATTTCGCATTTCATGTGACATGTATTGTGCAAGACACCGTGTTAAATTAGCTAAATACTTTTGACGTTTTTTCTTTGGGAATTACATTTAAAAGTCTGTGACTCAACGCAGATTGCTGTTTTTTGCGAGCAAACCTCAACGTTAAAGCCTTGAAGATGACAATAACCATTGGCGAAAGCTTAGCAGTCTTCTTTATGCAGTGACCAGTGCTTATTTCCAAAATTTTGGCCATAACCCCAAGATTTGCTCTTTATTATATACACGCTGAGTAGTCCTAAGTTGATATTTTTTTAACTCTGTACAGAGGCCATTGAAAAAACTAAACATAAAAAGACTGACTACGTCTTAATACACAAGTCCATACAAGGGTCCAGACTTGATTTTTTTGATTCTGTATCTCGCTTATTTTGCAGTTTCTGGATAAAAGTTATTTGAAAAAGTTATTTATTTTAACGACTTCTACACACAGTTTTAAAAAAATAATCAACTTAGGACTCACCCTATATATATGAATAATATATTATGAAAAAAAGAAGCCTTGAAAAATTTCTTGCGCGGGGGCCCCGGGAAGTATCTTGCGGGGGGGGGGCGAAATGTAAGTTACGCCACTGCCCTCACCGGTCTGTCTACCGAATATTGTTATGTTTTATCAAAAATATGTTTCTTAACTCCCACCAACAGGGTTGCCTCAAAAAATAGTCATAGCTATATTTAATTTAAATAATAATTTTTATTGGAAGCGGCAACGTCGCGTGGTGAGAAGAGAACGTAATTAATTATTTCACCTACTTATTACCAAAATTAAGGGTTTGTAGTGAATATTAATTACGGCAAATAGTGTGTAATTATTTAGTGAACAGTAGTGCGCGAAAACTAAAAAAGATCAGGGTCAAAAGTGAGTAATTTGGGTGGTAAATAAAAGAAACAGGTAAGAAAACGGTGCAGGTTATCTATTCGGTGGGAAAGAATGCGAAGAATTTCCTGAATTTCCACTGAATTGCTTGTCGCTTTGTTCTGCGGTGTTGCCAAGTCTATTGGAAAGCAGAAGTATTAAGAACTGATAAGGGCCAGACTTCTGAACCGTTGAGGTGGGTCTGCTCTTTCCGCAGTTCTCGTACCAATGGATTCTATGACTGATAGTGACGATTATACGTCGGACGAAAGGAAGAGGAAGAACACTGAATCGATTTCGCCTTTCAAGGCGGTAAAGAAACTTAATAGGACCCCACAGAAGAAAATATGTAAAGGAGATATAGAACATAGCGAGGACATCAGAGAGATGCTGAGAACGGTCATTTCAGAGGTTAAAGGAATTAGGCTAGAAAACAAAGAGTTCAGGGACGAATTAGCAGCAATGCGAAAAGAGAATGAAAACCTGAAAGATGCGCTGCTGCTCGCGGAGAAAAAGCTGGAAAACGTGGAAGATAGGATGGAAAAGTTGGAAAAAGAGCTAAAAAGAAATAATATAATAATTACAGGGATGAAGATAGAGCATGCTGATGGGAATAAGTTAAAAGATGATATGCAGAAATTCATAAAACACGAATTAGGAGAGGAGGTCAAGATTGAGAAGGCATCAAAGCTAGGAAACAAGGTCTGCCTGGTGCAGCTTAAAGAGGCTGAAGATAAAAGTAGAATTATGCAGAAGAAAAGTTCATTAAGATTTTTGAAAGGTGAACGGGTGTACATAAATCATGACCTCACAGAAAAAGATCGAGCTATCGAAAAATATGTAAGGAATAAAGGCAAAGAACTAAAACAGGAAGGGAAAGATGTAAAAATAGGATACAAGAAGCTAATAATAGATGGTGAAACGTGGATATGGTCCAAGGAAGGTATGAAGTTAATGCGGGAAAAAAACGAAATATAGTAGCAAGTACATCAGGGTTGGTTGTAAGACGGACACAGGCTATGAAACAGGTTATGAGTAAGGAATTGTGTAAAATAGAAGAGCACAATAAGCAGCATAGCTCAGATCAAAGTATAGGTAAGGAAGTAAGTAGAAATCAAAAGGGGGGAATCAAACAGTATAGTCTTGGAAATAAAATAAAAGGAAACATTTTGATGGGAACCTGGAACGTCAGAGGAACCTTCCAAGAAGGAGCTCTTATAAATTTAGTAAGACAGTGTAGAAAATATGGGTTTGAAGTAATGGCCATCCAGGAGACAAAGCAGCTCATAAACGAAGTAATGGGTATAGAGGATTATGTATTCTTCAACAGCCCAGGAATTAACCGAAGGTTGGGAGTGGGATTTTTAGTTAGTAATAAGGTAAAGGAATGTATAATTGACTTTAGACCGATTAATGAAAGATTGTGTTACCTACGCCTACGGGGACTATATCAGAAAATAAGCATACTTAACTTTCATGCGCCGTCAGAAGACAAAGATGAGAAAATAAAAGAAGAATTTTATAGCAAGTTAGAAGAAGAGTTCGAGAGAATTCCCAGATATGACATGAAAATAGTATTAGGTGATGCCAATGCAAAGATAGGAAAAGAAGTAATCTATGGAAAAACAATAGGAAAGCACAGTTTACATAATGAAACATCGGAAAATGGAGAACTGCTAATAGACTTTGCCAGAGGCAAAAATTTAATTATAAAGAGCACCTACTTTGAGAGAAAAGATATATATAAGGGCACATGGAGATCCCCAGATGGTAAAACGACAAACCAGATAGACCATGTCCTTATCCAAGAGGAGGAAGAAAAAAGCATAATAAATATCAGAACTTACAGAGGCCCGGACGCTGATTCTGATCATTTTGCCGTAGGAATGAAAATTAAACCAATTATACCGATGATAAGAAACAGAGCTCATAAAAGAACAAACGTAGGAAAATTAGATAGTGAAGAAGAGAGGATTAGGTATAGGAAATTACTATCAGAGGACATCGCTCAGTATAGGGCACAAAATAGAGAAAGGAAAACATTAGACGATGAGTGGAACTCCCTAAGGAACCTAATGATAGAGTGTGCCAAGAGATCTACAGGGACCAAGAAGAGATATAAGCAGAAATGGTTCGATGGTGAGTGCGAAAAAGTATTGGAGGAAAAGAATTCAGCAAGATTAGTAATGCTAGCCCATGACACTGAGGAAGTAAGAAGACGATATATTGAAGTGAGGAGGAAGAGCAAAAGTCTATTAAGGAGGAAGAAGAGGGAATACAAAGAAGATCAGATAAGGCAAATAGAGGAGCATTACAAAGAGAAAGAGATCAGAAATCTATACCGAGGAATAAAGAGAGAAGGAACAAAACAACAAGGTAACAGGATGTTTATCAAAAATATGAATGGAGAGCTACTAACAGGTGAAGAAGAGATATTGGAGAGATGGAGCCATTACTTCGAGGAGCTGTTAAATGAAGGATTTATAATAGATGAATATGACGATGTTGAGGAAGGTTATCTGGAAGAAGCAGAAACGATTGAAGTACCAAGCAAAGAAGACATTACAAAGATTCTGTCAAGTCTAAAGTCAAATAAGAGTCCAGGAACAGATGAGATTGTAGCGGAAATGTTAAAATGTGGAGGAGAATTGTTATTAGAAGAGTTTTGCCAGCTGATAAAGAAGGTTTGGTTAGAGGAAAGAATGCCCCGAAGCTGGAATGAAGCACTAATAAGCCCGCTGCATAAGAAAGGAGACCGTACTGACTGTGCAAATTATCGGGGCATAGCTTTACTCAACGTTGCGTATAAAGTATTGTCGAAGTGTATTAAGAACCATTTGGCGAAGAGAATAGATCACGAAATTGGGGAGTATCAGTGTGGTTTCAGAGCGAGTAGAGGAGTTATTGACCAGATTTTCACCTTAAGAGAACTACAAGCAGAGAGCTACCAACATATGAAAGAAACTTACGTAATTTTCGTGGATTTTAAAAAAGCGTATGATACCGTTAAAAGATCGGCAGTATACAACGCCTTGAAGGAGTTAGGAGTTGATAAAAAATTAATACGGCTAATAAAAATGACTCTGCAGCAGACGGATAACCAAGTAAAGGTGAATAGGTGTCTTTCTCGAAAATTTAACGTAAAAAGGGGTCTTAGACAGGGTGACCCATTATCGCCAATCCTATTTAGCTTAGTTCTAGAAAAGGTTATGAGAGCAGCAAAGATAAATCGGACTGGATTGTTGTATCATAAGATGCATCAATGCTTAGGTTTTGCAGATGATATAGCAATAGTAGCACGAAGTAAAGCCGAGCTTCAAAAAGTAATAGCATCCTTAGTAGAAAAAGCAAGCAGGGTGGGATTGGAAATAAGTGAGGAGAAGACAAAGTTCATGTCATGGACGGACGGGAATTTCAATAAAGGACAATGGTTAAAAGTTAAAACAGAAGCTGGAACAGAGTTAAGTTTCGAGGAAGTGGATAGGTTTGTATATCTGGGGACAGAATTCAAGAGAAAGCCAGAAGTAAGGGAAGAGATAAAGGCAAGACTAGTAAAGGGAAATAAGTGCCTCTATAGTCTTAATGGGCTGCTAAGAAATAAACTCATTTCCAGAGGGCTAAAAATACATATATATAAAACACTAATTCGACCAGTGATTACATATGCTTGTGAAGTATGGGTCCTCACAGAAGCGGATATCAGAAGAATCGAGATATGGGAGCGTAAAGTTCTGAGGAAAATTTTTGGTGGAAAGAAGGTAGGAGAGGTATGGGAAAGAAGAACAAATCAAGAGTTATATGACTTGTATAAGGAACCCATCATAACGGCTGTGGTTAAAGCACAAAGAATGAGATGGTTGGGACATGTTGTTAGAATGGCACCAGGCAGAGTACCGAACATGATGTTGGACAGGAGAATTGGAGGGATGAAGAGGAGAGGGAGACCCAGAGAGAGATGGTTGCAACAGGTACTTCGGGACGTTGGAACAATAGGTGTTAGAAGTTGGAGGGAGAAGGCTATGGATAGAAGAAAATGGAAAGAAATTACTAACAAAGCCTTGGGCCTACTAGGCCTGTAGTGCTAATGTATATAATAATTTTTATTTAAATTCCACTGTAGAGGATCCCAAGTAAAATAGATCTTCAGTGATCCGCTTATTGAATGAAAACTTTGTTTTATTAATTAAAATATGCTTCTGAATAGCCACCAACAGGTTTGTCTAAAATAAAATGGTCACTACTATATTGAATTTAAATAATAAAAAAATATTTTACAAAAGGAGATCCCTGGTGATATTGACCTTAACTTATCTGCTTACTGAATGAAAATTATATATTATCAATAAAATACAGATCGCTGAACGCCCACTTTATATGGGATCGATTTTATTAACATGCATATTCTGACGAATGCTTTGACGAGACTTTGGGCATTGAGGGCTATAGCAAATAAGTATCATCCAATAGTACACACACGATTTAACAAGTGTGCTTTACTGGTTACCTATCTTTCTTAACAGCAAAGCCAGCAAAGCTTGCAAGCTGGCAAAAGTATAACGTATAGCGTTATTTTTCCTAAACTAGGAACCTTTCGTATAGTCAGAAAGTTAATAAGGTGCTTTATATAATTTTCAGAGAAAGGGGGAACCAGCAGGGGGGATTTTTATTTATGCGCATGCCTTACAATGTGTTTCTGCGCTACGGTGCCTTTTACGCAGTGCCTTTACAATCTTTACATCCTCTGTGAATATTTCTATAAGAAGGTCTATAACAAACATGCATGCAGTCTATAAACAATCTGACTGCAATTGCAATTGCTAATTATACAATAATTATAAGGTAAACATTAAAAATCTAGCATTAATTTGCAAATCAATCGCTTTGTTCTGATTTTCTGCTATGATTTTGATCCATGAATTCTTAAATATTTTTGATAAAAGTGTCATCCAGCTTTGACAATTTGTTTCCAATATTGATAAAATACTATTGGATGATTCTGAGGATGATACTTATTAACATAGCCCTCACTACCCAACAGATAGCTTTTGCTACACAACATCCAATAGAAAAGCTTTGTCAAAGTCTTTGTTAAATATGCATGTTGATAAAATCGGGCCTAAAAGCCTTCAAAACTTTTACTTTGTAATTTCTCATTTCCCCTGAAAACAAATAGCACTGGACTATATGTTCCTCATAAATCCACCAAAGTAACAATAGTTTTGATACTCGTATAAGACCAGGGTAGGCTTTTAGGACGCAATCATCGCAATCGCTTTTATTTTTTATGCGTGCGATCTTTTCCGGTGCTGGTCGGATGTTTTTAAAAATAAATAAATTCTTTTATGTGAGGAAAATGTATGTCCCAATAAAATAGGGCTAAGATATTACCAGGGGTGGTTCACCCATCGGCATGGTTCGATTTTTATTACATACCGCTACTCAGATCTGCTCTACATGATTGTCCAACGTATTATTTCATCAATTTTGATTGCATCATAATTGACTAATTAATATAACTTAAAACACCATAATAAAAGTTTTTAAAACACATTGCACTAAGTTAAAAATAACTTCTAAAATAAGCTCAAAACAAAAAATGGAGACAAGTTGATTGACTCAGTACTTCCCACACATAATAATGATTTCATTTTATTGTTTTCCCATTGCATGAAGCTATAGTCTGAAATCCCCTTGCAACCAAATCATCGCCCACCCTCTCGCAAAAAACGTCCAACACAAAAACTTTCGTAAATAGTTTCTTGCCTCTCCCTCCTTAGAAACTAGGACGCCACAGTTTTCATTCTGCATGCTTCGACTGAACGATGCAATACGATAAGGAGCCTCTAAATCGTCTAAAAGCGAGGTATGAGCTGTTTTTATATTTCTAATTTTTTAATTATTGTTGCGCCGCCACTGACACGATTTTTCAGACACTGGCAAGTTTTCCACTCTCGCTGCGATAGTCAATTCTGTGTCGAAATTTCATTAAACTCAATTTAATAATTTTTGCTTTACGCAATATACATAGAACGAGATTAAGCAATACTCGTATATGTATAGATCACAAAACTCTAAGTCCCTTGGTTTCTGTAATAGGCAAATAAATGTTCACATGGACTTCAATAACCGGTATGTATTGTTTCCATAGGTCAATGGACAAACTATTATGAATACAACAAATCTTTCAGTTTTACACCCCCCCACCCCCAACGTCTCCAATTACACCCCCACCTAAAAAACGTAGAAAATGATCAGCAACCCCTAAAACGCCTAAAAACAAGGTTTGAGCTGTTTTTATATTTTTAGTCTTTTTATCATTGCTGCGCCGCCGCTGACACGATTTTTTTTAAACATACACGTTTTCCATCCTCGCCGCGGTAGTAGTACTGTGTCAAAATTTTGTTGAAATCAATTGAATAATTTTCGCGTTACGCAATATAGAACGATCTAAAACAATACTCGTATATCTGTATATATCACAAATTCTAAGTCCCTTGGTTTCTATAATGAGCAAGGCAATGTTCAAATGGACCTAAAAAAGTGTATTATGCCGTTAGGTTTTCCATTCACAGGTCAATCGATAGCGCATTATGAATACAACAAATTTTCCAGTTTTCCAATCCCCCACCCCCCAACCACCCCAAATTCACCACTACCCAAAAAAAGTAAAAAATGATCAGGAACCCGTAAAACGCCTAAAAACACAGTTTGAGGCGTTTTTTTTTTTTTTGTTTTTTATTATTGCTGCGCCGCCGCTGACACGATTTTTCCAAAACATACGCGTTTCGCTACCACGAGTGGATGGCATCTTCAGAAGCTTTTCACTTCGGCGATTTCCAAAATAGACTCGATTGTTTGTACAAAAATCAGCTCATCATAAGAGCATGCCGCGTCATCATGGAATTGCTCTATATCAAACAGATGTCTTAAACGCCTTCCAAGAAGTTTCAGTCAAACTGAGGGGATCTTCCGATGCTACACTCTAAAGTTGCAAGGAATTACTTTCACAGCAGCCCTTAGTTCGGCGATATAGCTGCATTCTCAGCACTCATCCCAGGAATTTCGCAACTCCTTTCTGTGCGGCTGAACCGCACGAGGTTTACGATACGGTCGTAAAAGGCAGATTTTGAGGATGCTTAATAACTCCCCCACAACTCCAATAAAATTTAATCTTGCATAAATTAAGGCGAGCACAAAGGCAGCCTAGCTGCCGAATATGTGCCCCGGCTCATAAAATCCATTACCCGAATGGAGGACAATAATTTTTTAATGACTTCCTAGGCTTGCTTCATAGTTTTGGGGATGCAGGATTCTTCGGTAGAGCTAGGCGTAGCAAGTTGAGTTACTTCACTGAATGCAGTAGTTTTCATCGCAAAAATGTAGAATATACAGGGTGTCCGGATATTCGATAGATAACGCTGGACAGGTGATAGACCTCACATTTTTATGAACATTAAGGTAGAAACATGATTCCTTGAAATTCTTAATTTTCAAGGTACAGGGTGTCAAAGTTTTACTTTTATTTTAGTTTTTCCTCAATTATTCCGCAATAAAATGGCACAGTGTTCTAAAGTTACGTATTGAGTTTTTTTAAAGACGAGAAATCCAAATTCGACTACGGTTTTGCTATCATGAATAGTTTTAGTTGTAAAATGTGATCGAAAGAATTGTCGGTATTCACGAACGATTTAATATTAGATCAAAAAACATGTTTCAAACATATCTAATTTTAAAATAGGTGGTATTGAAGTTTAAAAATTCTTCGTTAATGGTATGTAAGAGTATGAGCTTAGTGATTATTTGCGCCGAAATAGCAATAATTCGGTCGCATTGGAAATTTCAATGAAAGATATTTCGAAAACAGTTGCCTCTACGGACTTGAACGAAGTATACCTTTTTGACGTAACACATTAAGGAAACGAGTTTTTTGATTCTCACATTAGTGCAACAAACTGAAAAAAAGTTTTTATAATTTAAATGAGTTCAATGTGCCGTAGTTGACGCCCTGTACGTATAATAGCAAAATTGTTGTTGAATTTGGATTCCCGCCTTAAATCCAATGCAATTAACCGAGAGGGTACATACGGGCAAAGCCATCACTCAAAAAGAGACTCCTCATAGATCCTACTTTCCCACTACATTCATAGCTAGGCGCAGTAAGGAAGCAGTTTCTGTGGAGTGCATTGATATATTACTCAAAGAGAGTATCGCATTTTGCCACGTTATAAGACAGCTTGTAGCCAATCTTTGGCATGAAAATCGCCAGAAATTTCTAATCTTTCGCATGCAGGAGTGAAAATCGTCAAAAATGGCGACTTCAGTTGTGCGTGTCCAAACTGCCAAAACAAAAACGCCCTGTATGACGTATCCTGTGAGGGGATCAAAGTGACAACCGCAAAATAACTGGCAATATTGCTGCTTCATGCGGCAGCCCTTATTTTTGAGGGAAAAACCAATTAAATGGAAGTTAGAAATTTGCCAAAAATCACAAATTGTGTGTTTTGTCCCTCGAAAGGTCGTCAATCGTCCAGCTAGGATTTTTGATCAACTCGGTTTTGAAATCGCCACCTTGGCGAAAGATCACCACGCATGGCAGCTCTGCGGAAGGCGTGTTCTAAAGAATAAAAGTGGAAAGTAGGGGATATTGTGTTCTCTCTTCAACCTGTTGTCTATCTGCGTCCGACTCGTTTATATCGGCATTCTAGATTCCGATTTGTCAATCTTGCATGTATATTAAGGACTCGGTAACGTTCCATACATCACCTGTGGTATTTTTTTATACGTATTATATTTGAATACAATGCAATGAGATGTAGTCTATGGGAACACGCTGAACAGGTGGCATCAGCTTCTGAGGATGCCGACCACTGTTGTGTTGGCGAAACGTCAAGCAGGCCGAACAGCCCAAGAACCAACAGTTCATCGGATCATCGCCGCGAAAGTCTTACACAATACAATGTAGCTTGAAAGCTACTACTTTTGAGGTAACGAAACTTTAAAACCATATTTGACTCTCCCCTCATGACCACCCACCATATTTGACTTTTAAAAGAAACCAACTTATACATAACCCATGTGCTAGGTTAGTGTGTGGTGTAAAGACTGGGGCATCCAATTTCTCAAAAAATCATCAAAGAAATTGGCTAGCTCCGTATGTCACAGAGGCGCATACTGTCTTTGCTTGCGCTTTTATAATAAGATAGTATTCAAGTCTGATTTACACAATGTCATAGTACGGGGAAAGGATTTGGTAAGTTCGCTCCAGCATAAGACTTTCTTTTTCGAAAGGGCGTTGCCGTCTCATATGCTCTAGGCTTCAAAGAGGGTCTCTACCAGTAAGACAATGGGCGTCCTCATATTGCAAAGTGTCGATGAAGCTAAGGTCAGGATGCTCCCCTGACCTCCACGATTACCCGATTTATCGCCAATTGAAAAAGCATGGGCTTTGATAGGTCGGCACATTCGTAATTTACCCATTCAATCTACCACACTGGATGAACTAGAACATGCCATGAGGACGCCTTGGGATGCTGTACCTCTAGAGTTTATTAACAACGAGATTACAAGCATGCAGGGTAGGCTAGAGGGGTACATACGTCAACATGGAGGGCGTACTCCATTATTGACCTTTTGTATTTTCATATTGTTACAAGTCCTTAGTCCGACTGGATAAGAAAACACTTGGTACGGATTTCATTATTTATTTGCACTAACTGCGTACACTACGCCTAGCCTAATACTTAACAGTCTAATTTACTTACAGTCACTGAGTCACTACACTAATTTATTTTTGTCCTTCACTTCACTAATTTATGTCACAGTACATTTGTTTCGCGCGTGCCACTGGAATGTCGCGTATTACTTTTTGCTGCATTGCACTCTGTTGACTCTGTTCTGAACTCCCCGTTACCTGCCCGCCGGCGCCGCTTATATAGATGCCTGCCGAGCGCCGAGAACCTTCGCGCGGCGTTAGCGTCTTTCTAGAAAGCTTGCGGACGATCGCATTCTAGTTTACCTGTTTACGTAAGAGACAGGGCCGGACTGGCACAATATATATTATGGCAAATGGGTTTGTTTATTATTGTATTTAGTGCTGCCGCATATCGTGAACCGTATGCCTTTTTCTCAGTGATCGGATTTCACTTGCGAGTAGTACACTTATATATACTGAATTTCTTTGACACGTGATATTCTCGTAACAAAATAAAGTTCAAAAGAAAACTGGATGGTATTGTAGAAGATATCAGAGGGTCTATCATACCTAGCTTTCCAAACTTTTTTTGTACTCCAACCTTAAAACTAACCCCCAACTTTCTTTTTCCAAATAGCGCCCTATAGCTTTTCCTACATAAATGAAGTCCGTATTTCATAAAGTCTTGTAATACTTTTGATTTTATACACAAACCTATTTTTTTCGTAAGTTCATAGCAGAAGGTTAATAAAATAACGATTTGTATTTTCGTAAAAAAGAAGGATAAATAACTAAGTAGTTCTTTAAGGGAATTGAATGACTTATCATAAATGCTTTCGAAATCAAATGTTTTTTATCCTTTTTTATTACGAAAATGTTATGCCTCAAATAAACCCTTATTTTATTTATCGTATGCTTGTGACTTTACGAAAAAATGGGGTTGTGTATGAAATCAAAGGCACTACAGAATTTCAAATGAAATAATGACTTCATTTATATAGGAAAAGCTGTGGGATGCTATTTGGAAAACCACTCGGAAAACCAGTTGGAGATGAGTTTTAGGGGTTGAAGTACAAATTTTTTTTTCGAAAGCATCGTATGATAAGTCATTCAGTGCCCTTGAAATGACCACTTAGCTTTCTTTTTTATCCGTTTTTATTACAAAATATATTAGGCGTCAAATTCTTATTTTTTTTATCTGTATGCTTATGATTCTACGAAAAAAATAGGTTTGTGTACAAAACTAAAAGTACAAGAATATTTTAAATGAAAAAGGACTTCATTTGTGTAGGAAAAGCTATAGAGTGCTATTTAGGAAAAGAAAGTTGGGGGTGAGTTTTAGGGGTTGAAGTACAAAAAACATTTTTTAAAAGATAGGTATGTCAAACTCTTGGTACCTTCTAAAACACGACTCAAGTCTCGTTTTACCTTTTTTTTATGAGAACATCACGTGTCAAAGAAATTCAGGGACACCCTGTATACCTATATTTTACACCATGGCTCAGACTACGTAACTTCAATAACATTTTTGTGCTGAAACGAGCTGAAAATATCACCTTTACCGGACATGTTCCTGCATAATAAAACGAATAATCTTCCCTAGCCAAGCATTTCAATTCACTCTTTGATCTGCAGTTTCTAAAGCAAATATTCGTATGGCTCAAAAGGGAATAAGTACAGCGCGTATCGGAAAGTAATCCGTTTGATGAAAAGGTTTCTTAGAAGCATCGGCGAGGGTCGCGATCTCACATATGGCCTTACACACGACTCTTTTTGTAATCTTTATTGAATAAAAATGTCGTTCCGGAAAGTTTCGCGGAAGTTACGAATCGTAGCATTCCTCACGCATCTTTCGAAGATTTCTTTGCCGGGAGATACATTTCGATGTGTGGAATTATATGGAGGGACGCTTCATCCCCTACATCTGTCGTTCTTCCACTTTATAAAGTACATCGATTTTCAAATAGGTATCTATATTCCTATAACAGTCATACTTTGTGTTTCTCACACTGACAAGTACTTTAAACTACATGTGTTATTTGAAAAATAAACGCAGAATCATAATAAAAAGAAGCCAAAAAGATGAAGTGTTGCACTTAGGCGCGATTTTATCAACGTGCACATTTTAACAAAGACTGACCAATCAGAGCAGCCCTTTCAAGAACATGCATCTGTCAAAGTACTCTGAAAATTATTGATCTCTCTTAAAGTTTACCTCAAAAAAGATCAAATATGACATAATTTATATACAATCGACCATTGTGAACCACCTTGTATCTTTTCAAGTTTGATTTTCCATCCTAAATTGGTGAAAAATTGCTTTTCCTTGTTTAACAAAAAGTTTAACAATTGTTAATCTCAATCAATCAGATTCCAGAGAAGCCGTGCATTTTGATCACTAGTTTCTTGATGTATCAAATGATATGATGACAAGAAGTTCACTCACGGCATTATTTGGATAAAACAATAATTTACTATCGATAATAATTATAAATGTGAAATATATCTTTGTTTTATAGTAAAAAGAGGTAAAAATAGCATTTTGTCACATTTCAAAAGTTACAGCCCAAACGTGCATGTGCATTACTGGTTGCCTATCCAGTACCCCAGAACGGCAAAGCTCGCTATTTTATAGCTAAGTGTAACCTTATTTTATGTACAATGTATATGCTGCACCTGTGAATATTTCTGTAAGAAAGTCTATAACAAACGTGCATCTAAATGAAAGATTGATTCTTCATAAAAGTATGTATCTTTATATAATCCATCTAACTGACTGAGGTGGGATTTGTAATTATTAAATAAAGTCGGTAGTTGCTGTGATTGATATAGGTACCTACTACTTTTATCACAAATTATCGCAGTTTGCAATTAGTAATTATACAATAATTATAATGTAAACATGGAAAATGTGGCATTAATTTGTAAATCAATCGCTTTGTTCTAATATCCCGCTATGATTTTGATCCATGAATTTCTAAAGGATCTTTGACAAAAGTGTCATCCAGCTTTGACGTGTTGTTTTCAATACTGGTTGCATTCAGCAGAAACCTACTTTTGTAGCCGCTACATCTCAACAGTTGGCGTTCTGCTGAAAGCATTTGTGCGATCTGAGATATCATGATAAATAGTTTGTGTCGACTGTCAGTTGTCAGTGAAATGTAAATGAGTGGTCAGATTTGAGGTTATTAAAAATAAAAATATATGTCAAATTGTAGGGCTGTTCTAAATTACGGTTCTATCACCGTCCCAGAACTGATTTCATCATGCCCCGCCCATTTTACAGTTCTAAAAACGGTGATTGGTTGGTCCGCCAGCGTACCAACCAATCATCGATTCTAGAATCACAAAATGGGCGGGGCATGATGAAATCAATTCTGGGACGATGATAGAACCGTAATTCGGGACAGCCCTTGTATCAAAGCTTTGGACTGTGTAAAGTAATGCGGACTTTCTTTTAAATATGACAACGTAACCTATAACACAAATGTCATAACATGTGACACTCACAAGGTCAAAAGTAGCTTATTCCTCTCCACTCCAAGTGATCGTACTTTTCTAGCGCTACAAAAAATGGCGACCGCTGGAGCGGTAGTTGCTAGGTAGCGCACGCGTTCAGCAGAAAACTTGGTAGCTGCTCCACAACTGTTGAGTCTGCTGAATGCACCAATTGATAAAATACTATTGGATGATACTTATTAACATAGCCCTCAATACCCAATAGAAAGCTTTTGCTAAACAATGTCCAATAGAAAAGCTTTGTCAAAGCCTTTGTAAAAATATGCATGTTGATAAAATCGGGCCTTAATACATCAAAAGCCTTTGACAGAGAATGGCATGAGGGACTTTGGCCAATTTTGCGGCTTATGGACTACCACCTGCCTGCAATAGTGGCTGAATACCTTTTTGAACGACTGATCCCTCTTTATTGTAGTCGAAGCCTGTTCATCAGACGTATTTTCAATAAACGCCGGTGTTCCTCAGGGATCTGTCCTATCGCCTACACTGGTTCTGCTGTACATCAACGAGCTGCTGGAACTGATATCCAATTCAATCTACAGCTTCGCAGATGACAGTAAATTAATATCGTACGATATGTAGCGATGGGATCACTCTTTGGTCGACAATTTTTTCTAGTGTAACTTGAAGCAGGTCATATTTTTATTGACAGTAGGCATCTTGTTTTTGGCATTGATCGATGCTTTTGCGGAAAATACACAATAACCATATAATATCGTTACCAAAGAGAAAATAATGTGCAATACTACTTTAAATGAAGCTGGTCTTTTTTTACCTTCCAATTGTCATCAAAGTTTTGCAAAGATCCAGTAATATGTGAAACTCCTGTTTTTTTTTCTGGTTATAGTTTTATCCTTCCCCCACCGACTCAGAGCTTACTGTATAAAAATTGTTCTTAGCAACCTTTTGCTACATTTTACGATTGGAACGGGTCTTAGATACCTCGAGCTAAGTATAGTTTAAACGAATAAGTATTTCGTGCTGATAATTTTGCTCAAGTAAGACTAGTGTACCCACTTTACCTTTACCTCGTGCACTTCAGCTGATGTCTACATATAGGGGGATGTTGGCAAAAAAATCAGCAACCATAAAGGAGTCAACCTTTCACAAGTTATCTGATTGAGCTTTCACAACTCTCGAATCAGTCATGTTCTACGAGTATTTCAATTTGATTAGACAGAGGATAGTGTCAGGAAATCAAAATCGCAAGGTTGACGTTTTGTAAGTGCACTTCATGTTCCCTTAAACAAGTTATCACGGTCCTATCCATAGTGATAGACATGGTGTCAACGAGTATTTCTGTCTGCGAACTGGCGGTAATACCACATGAAGGATTAAATTTTATTTTTTAAGTGACGGATTAAAGGAGTTCAATAGCCAATTATTTGCAAATTATGTTACAGAGGAGTGTAAAATAGGTAATTTAAGGACTTTTTCTACAAAAATGTATTATTTATTGGTAAATTTGGAAATTTTTTCCTAAGATTACGCCTATAATTTTAAAAACTGATTCTTTTGTTTGAATGTCTGAGTCTGACGTATGTTCTCGTTCGTATTATACCTTATCCACCGAACAAACGGAGTAACCATGCACAATATATGTAAATGTTTACTGTATGGTCAAGGATTATATGCACACCGTCTACAAAAATGCATACTGAGAGCAGTGATGTTATTATAAGCAGAAAAATTAAGTTCGATTTATCCGAGAAAAGCCCCAAAACATGGGTTTGAAATAATTTTTTACTCCTTTTCTTCAGTGAATGCAGTTATAGACACAATATTATTTTGTTGATGGTTTCCACTAGGGTAGCTCTAACTATCTCTAATAATTTTTTTTAAGTATGTTTGATTGTTTAGAAAACGACTGTCCATAGAATTTATCGAACTGTGTCTCAACCAAACGGGCTACCGTAATCATCTCCTCACTTGGATATACAAGACTGCCTCTAGATAGAAACTCAATCCAGTCTGGGGCCCGATTAGAAGAATTAAATTTGGTTTCCGTCGTCAAAGCTAGATTAGGATATTCGTTTTTAAATCCGACAATAAATTACAGTCCCTCGCTGGAAATCGTGTTTGGCATTTTATTTTTTTTTCCAATTGACACAAAAGGTCATGGTCTTCAAAAATAAAGTTATCTAGGTCATAATCTGGACTCTGAAAGGCAAAGTTGGAAAAATGAATATCATTTGAATCATTCTCTATCCCGACAACATGAATGTTCTTGAAAAACTCCTGAGTAAAACACACATCATCAGCTTTATTTTGATGTTAGAATTACTCCAAACTAAGTTTTTGACTTGTAATGGCTCAAGTAGGCACGATTCATTGCTTTCTTCTGCATTTTTATTCACTGAAAATACAGCAGGTGAATGTTGAATGTTTTCCGAGGATGCACCATAAAAATTTCAGTTTTAGTAAATGTTTAATGCTAATTCGTGCAATGATTACCATTTTTCATATTAATTTTGTATTTTCGGCGGCAAGCATTACTCCATTGCATTGCGAGATTTTAATTTTTCGGGAACTTATAGAATTTTACATTTAGCTCTTTCATCTTACTATGGTTCTTATAACCGACAACTGCACAATTTGGCATTGTGTATATAAATTTCAGCCTTCTATAACTCAAAATAAGGGATACAAAGTAAATTAAGCAAAAATCATCATCTATCTAAAACGTGATTAAATACGCCGTGGTATCACGACGTCTAATAATTCTCCGCGCGAAAAATCTCCGTTGCTGACGCAATGCGCAGAGCGGTCGCAATTTCGTACGGCTGGCGAGCACACTATTTATACTCGCACCACGGTCCTATCTATCTCGTCAATACAATATACCTTCCCACAAGGACACAGTATTTTGTGCACACTTCCGCCTGCGATCAAGCAGGTTTTCCTAAACCCTCTATGACAAAAAAACTACTGACAAGTAAATCAATCTGCAGCATAAAACGTAGAGGGACGAAGGAAACCTTTTGCGTTTTCTACCCTCGTGATATTCAAGCAACAGGAGAGCAGGGTAGCATTCGAGCTGTCGCGACGTAATAAAATATAGAACGAACCTAAGGGACATTTATAGGACAATAAGTTATCATCTTTTGCTTTGTTCGCAGTAATCTACGGGGCGACTCTCTTCCAGCCCTTAATGACGTCGTAAATTTTTGGTTCGGTCACTTCGCGTCCCCAACAGCATTCAAACTCGCTAAAAACCCCTGCCTCTCCTTCCGTTCTTTATGTCTGCCGAAATCCCCCCCGAGACCTAAAGAGTTTACAATATAATAAAATACGGGTTTATTATGGACATAAAAAACTTAATATGCACTAGGGAAAGGGCTGGATACATTTTTTATTAAAGTAGTAAAAACTTTCTTTGTTGCTCTACGGAAGTTTTTATTGTTATCTTTGAATGGACGGTTTTGATACTGCATTTTTTCACAAAGGAAATGCATAATCGAAATAATTATGCAAATATAAAACCCATATTTGGGATGGACTAGTAATTATACAACTTTTATATTTTTGAAATGATTTTATTATGCGGTTGTTTTTAGGATCCATCGCGTTTCACCGGAAGGTCAATTAAACCACTTAAGAGGCCTGGGCACATACATTTATTTACCATTTATTTACCATGTAAACGCGGATTCCTATTTCGAACTGAACACACTTGTTTTTCAAACTACATACATAGTATTCCAGAAGGTGATAGCTAAGACCTTAATTAATGACATCTCCGATCAATTTTTTCAAAAATGTTTTTTAGTGTGCAAAAAAACTTACAATGCGAAAGCATCCATTATTCGAATGCCTGTAATTTTAACAACCCAACACGATATCAAAACAAGGCCAACGAGGTGACATAGCGCAAGCTTTCTTCTTTAATCCGCTTTTTGAATCATTACTGTAAGTTTAAAGGTAACGTCAGGAGGTTCACAGTGCGAAATTCATGTTCATGGCGACCTTTCGGCCTTACCTTTGGACTTTTGGACTTACCTCAGCTCATTTTAGACACACATACTGGAGAAAGGGAACAGGCGGTCACGCCTACTTGCTAACACGGGAATACGAATTTTCTCTGATTCTCAATTTCGCACGCTATAGCCTAGACCCTTAATTGGTATTCGCAAGGCTTACAAACACTTTCCTGCAGAGCCTTCTTCAGTGTACAGGCCGCAAAAATTATATTTGGACTTTGAAAATAGCTCAAGGTGTGTATGGTACATTAGGTCTAAAACACAACTGTATGAAAGAGGATGGATTCCTAGACAGACCTTCTATGGTAAAATTCAACGCTTCCAAAACCCAATACCAGGCACGTAGCCCCCCCTGAAAGTTTCAAAATATCTTAGTGATTAATATGCTTCTAAACTGTTTAAACTTTTATGCTACAATTACTAGGCCACGAGCTTAGAAGGAATCGTCTCAATGAAGCTTGGAGATGGTCAATTATTGGGTAAAATATTCAAAGGATCGAAACAAATTTAAACAAATATTTTAGGGTTTCTAGGTATCCAGTATCTAAGTTCTATGTGTTGCTCATTAAAATAACTGACAAATAAAAAATATTTCCGATTATTTCTAATAATACTACTAACTAGTGATACATTGTTGAAAAGCTAGATGGTCCAATCTGCAGTTGATGCCAAATTTCCATGTTTTGGTGTTGATTGTTGATAAAAATAAGAAAATTCTGAAACTGTTGAATTTATGTACACATCCGAGTATTATGCTGCATACAGTTTTTACTTAGAATTCAGAGAAGAAATCATTTTTATGAATCCACCTTTAAGTGAATGAATGAATATTTTTTGAGTTTAGTTCCTTGATAATGTAAAATATAAACACTATTAAAACGGTGATTAAAACATGCAACATTATATTCATATCATTTGGTTATTCTATATTTGATATGGTTTACTTTTTTGATATCAAAAAAGGTGCTTGAAGGGTATGTAGATAAAAACAGGCTTTAAATATTTAGAATACATAATAGGTCCCCCCTAGGTAGGGCCGACCTTTTTTTACTCCAATGGTGACGCTTCTTCACTGCTCCTCCAGGATGTTTGAGAAACGGAAACCATCTACCCCCTTTTTTGTTCGTCAAAAATTGTGACACCCAACGACGTCTTAATCCCGATACCCAACACGTCCTTCAGTAGGACGTTGTTGGTAATACCTGACTGCCCCCCCCCACCTCGCCCCGGTTAGATTATCAAGCTACCCCCCCCCCCCCCCCCGAAGTGAAATCCTGGCTGCGGGTCTGCCCAATACTGTACACTTTCAAACAAAAAGTGCCCAAGCGAGCACTCGATTGTAATGAATAATCAGGCTCTGACAAGAAATCATTCACTACAGCTTTTAGAAGTCAACGTTACAGAAAACGTGATCTAGCACGAACAATATTCGTCCATCGCAACAGCTGCTAGGAAATAGCTCGGACACCTACTCAAAGCCAGAATGTACTTGTCTTCGTCCAATATTCTCACGCTGTATAAAACTCTGATAAGCTCTAGCCTGGAGCATTGCTCTCATGTCTGGAGAGCTGCTGCCCCTACTACTTTGGCTAAACTTGATGCAGTCCAAAGAAGGCCCATTGGACTAATCAGTGACCCAAATTTGACGCACCACCCCAGCCTCTTTCTCATCGGAGTGTGGTTGGCGACCGCTCTTTTTTCTACACGTTTTCAAACGGAATCTGCTCCTCTGAGCTATCCTCTATCATTTCGCCGCACATCATGCATGTTAGATGCACCCGCGGGACCGCTGAATCTCACTCCAAGGCCGAACCATGCGGTAATGTACTATGAGTTACAAGCCCACAAACAAACAAACATTTAGGTGAAGCTAATAGTAGCGTGTTAAAAAAGACGATATATCCTATATGCTTTGTATAATTTAATCTTCATTAGTAGCAAATTCATTTTATAGATGGAAACATAAATTTACATGTATGCGACTGGAACAGATAACAGTAATTTTTCCCTAAGCTACATGGCTTTAGTCTGAAATAGGCAATAAAAATACATCATTATACAGAACATCCAGCGTTACCAATGAAAAATAATACCCCCAACCAAATATTGACTCAACGGCGATTTGGGTTACACGAGCATCATTCGAATTCGGAATATGGCCCATATAACCGCCAGCTAATACCCGTTAATCCCCAAGATGGAGTGCCTCTCCCCTATATTCCCTGCCAATACCTCTTCGGATTAGTTGATCTACCCCCTCCTATCAGTCCTTTCGACACAGTATCTCAATTCGCGACTTGACATACTTTTTTCGGGTCAATAGAGTCCTGCACCCATAAAGCGGTCTACAGACGTTGATGCTTGCTGCGATTCCTGAATCGACTCAAGGTTTCATGAAACTTGCATCAGTTGCATAAGTTCCTACTTACATCGAAACCTGTTGCGATGCCTGAATCGACTTGACATTTTACGCACGTTTCATGCAACATAAGAATAGTAGTAGTATACACGTTGAAACACTTGAAACCTGCATCAGCGTCACCGACTCGGCGCAGTATCATCGCTAGTACCCCCCCCCCCCCAATTGTCTTATACCGCTAGGTCTTTCCTTCACAATGAACAGCCTATTATCAATAATACAAACTTTTCAGCTTTACAACCCACCACCCCTCCTCCCCCCCCCCCCAACCACCCCAATTTCACCTCCACCCAAAAAAAGTATAAAACGGTCAGGAACCCCTACAACATTTAAAAAAAACGAAGTTTGAGCTGTTTTCATATTTTTAGTTTTTTGATTATTGCCACTGACACGATTTTTAACAAGCATACGCGTTTTGCATCCTCACCACAGTAATAATAATGTGTCAAAATTTCATTAGAATCAATTTAATAGTTTTCACGTTACAAAATGCAAAACAATCTAAAGCAATAGATACTCGTATGTATACAGGAAATTCTAAGTCCCTTAGTTTCCGTAATAGGCTAGGCAATGTGCAATGCTAGATCTTCCTTCACAGGTCAGTGATCAGCCAATTATTAATACAGCAAATTTTTCAGTTTTTCAACCCCCCACCCCCCAATCACCTCAATTTCACCCCTCCCAAAAAAAAGTAGAAAATGATCAGGAACCTCTAAAACGCCTAAAAACGAAGTTTGAGGCATATTTAAAATTATTGCTACTTTCTTTCTTTTTTTTTTTGGATGATAGGGTCCAAATTAAGCACAACTTTCGTTTAAACTTGCCAACGTTTCGAAAAATTTATTTTCCTCTTCAGGGCTCTAAAAGATATGAAAAAGGCATATACATACATATACATATGTTTTTCTTTGTGTTATCATTGTACGCTGTTGTTGTTATAAAAGAAACATAAATATAAACGACTACATCATACATATACAACAAGTTAAAAGTTTGAGTAAAGTATAAAAGAGAGAAAAAAATTAACTAAAAACATAGAAATTAAGACGTAAAAAACAGTTAATGACATCTACAACAGATAAAAATTAAACTAAAGATTCCCCACCATATAATCTAATTGTTAATCATTAATAGAACTGATAAATGGACTGATGAAATCAAAAATTATATAAAAAAAAAAAAAATGTGACAAGAGGGAGAGAATAGCCACACAAAAAAATATCGAACATACCGTTTATGTTTAAAGTTGTGTTAGTCAGTTTTTCAAAATACACTTGCATGTCTCCTAGATATTGGGATTTTTGTTTTGTATACAACTACAGATGTTCCTTCTTTTAACCACGTTAGAAGTAGACTGCATGGATATGATGGAATTTTGTTTTTGTTCGTACCTACTTTTTATTTGATGTTTCAAAACTATATTATAGTCTAGGAGGTGGTTTAAGGATATTTTTGATGTGATTGATAATATTATAATATGATATGCTTAAATCTGCAATGTCTGTTCTTTTATTTACAGTATTATTGTGTTTTTTTATTTCCAACATTTCCTGGAACATCCTTTTTTTGTAGTTATTATTTGAACATAATATTTTGTAATTTTCAAAATCGAATGTATGACCCTCTGATATCACATGTTGGACTAATTGTGTATGTCCTTCTTTTAAATGGTAGTTCCTGCAGTCTCTCCTATGCTCAGATATCCTGCTCTTAAGGTATCTTCCTGTGGTTCCTATGTATATTTTTCCACAATTGTTACATGGGATACTATAAACTACGTTTGATTTTTGTTCTACTGGTATTTTGTCTTTGAGTTGCGTAAAAAAGTTGTTCCGTATGGTATTTTGGCTTCTGCAAGTTACTGCTATAGTTTTGGAACTAAGAGTTTTCACCAGTTTCTCTGAGAGGTTTTTTATATACGGAATTTTGAAATATTTTTTATTTACAATGTTGTTACTATTACTATTTGGTTGATTACTAACTTTATTTTGGTGTAATATTTTATTAACAAGTGATGAAGGGTAGTTGTTTTTTTGTAGTATACTTTTTATATAATTTATGTTCTTGTTATGAAATTCTGGGTCTGACAGATAAATAGCTCTATGTTTAAGATTGTTGATGATGTTAATTTTGTGTTTATGTGAATGTTCCGACGTAAAATTGAGGAATCTTTCAGAGAAAGTTGGTTTCTGATACCAGTCGAACTTGAGATTATTGGAAGAGTCCCGAATAATGAGTATATCTAAAAATGGAATTTTTTTGTCGACTTCAACTTCAACTGTGAATTGAATTCTATAATGGTAGTTATTAAACACATCTACTATTTCAGTTATCTTGTCATGAGGTACTGCAGTAACGATATCATCAACATATCTTTTAAAAAACGGAACTCTAAAGGATAATTTTTGTAAGCAAGTATTTTGTATGACTTCCATGACTATATCTGAACATACAGGGGACATGCAGTTTCCCTGCAACTGCATGTCCCCTGTATGTTCAGATATAGTCATGGAAGTCATACAAAATACTTGCTTACAAAAATTATCCTTTAGAGTTCCGTTTTTTAAAAGATATGTTGATGATATCGTTACTGCAGTACCTCATGACAAGATAACTGAAATAGTAGATGTGTTTAATAACTACCATTATAGAATTCAATTCACAGTTGAAGTTGAAGTCGACAAAAAAATTCCATTTTTAGATATACTCATTATTCGGGACTCTTCCAATAATCTCAAGTTCGACTGGTATCAGAAACCAACTTTCTCTGAAAGATTCCTCAATTTTACGTCGGAACATTCACATAAACACAAAATTAACATCATCAACAATCTTAAACATAGAGCTATTTATCTGTCAGACCCAGAATTTCATAACAAGAACATAAATTATATAAAAAGTATACTACAAAAAAACAACTACCCTTCATCACTTGTTAATAAAATATTACACCAAAATAAAGTTAGTAATCAACCAAATAGTAATAGTAACAACATTGTAAATAAAAAATATTTCAAAATTCCGTATATAAAAAACCTCTCAGAGAAACTGGTGAAAACTCTTAGTTCCAAAACTATAGCAGTAACTTGCAGAAGCCAAAATACCATACGGAACAACTTTTTTACGCAACTCAAAGACAAAATACCAGTAGAACAAAAATCAAACGTAGTTTATAGTATCCCATGTAACAATTGTGGAAAAATATACATAGGAACCACAGGAAGATACCTTAAGAGCAGGATATCTGAGCATAGGAGAGACTGCAGGAACTACCATTTAAAAGAAGGACATACACAATTAGTCCAACATGTGATATCAGAGGGTCATACATTCGATTTTGAAAATTACAAAATATTATGTTCAAATAATAACTACAAAAAAAGGATGTTCCAGGAAATGTTGGAAATAAAAAAACACAATAATACTGTAAATAAAAGAACAGACATTGCAGATTTAAGCATATCATATTATAATATTATCAATCACATCAAAAATATCCTTAAACCACCTCCTAGACTATAATATAGTTTTGAAACATCAAATAAAAAGTAGGTACGAACAAAAACAAAATTCCATCATATCCATGCAGTCTACTTCTAACGTGGTTAAAAGAAGGAACATCTGTAGTTGTATACAAAACAAAAATCCCAATATCTAGGAGACATGCAAGTGTATTTTGAAAAACTGACTAACACAACTTTAAACATAAACGGTATGTTCGATATTTTTTTGTGTGGCTATTCTCTCCCTCTTGTCACATTTTTTTTTTTTTATATAATTTTTGATTTCATCAGTCCATTTATCAGTTCTATTAATGATTAACAATTAGATTATATGGTGGGGAATCTTTAGTTTTATTTTTATCTGTTGTAGATGTCATTAACTGTTTTTTACGTCTTAATTTCTATGTTTTTAGTTAATTTTTTTCTCTCTTTTATACTTTACTCAAACTTTTAACTTGTTGTATATGTATGATGTAGTCGTTTATATTTATGTTTCTTTTATAACAACAACAGCGTACAATGATAACACAAAGAAAAACATATGTATATGTATGTATATGCCTTTTTCATATCTTTTAGAGCCCTGAAGAGGAAAATAAATTTTTCGAAACGTTGGCAAGTTTAAACGAAAGTTGTGCTTAATTTGGACCCTATCATCCAAAAAAAAAGAAAGAAAGTAGCAATAACTGTAGAAGAAGGGTCGTAAAATTATTAACAAACCATATTTAAAATTTTTCGTTTTTTGCTAATTACTCCGCCGCCCATGCACCGATTTTCAAAATTATAGGAATATTACCTACTACGACACCACAGCATATCGCTGCCCAAATTTCATAACAATCCATCCAGCCGTTACCATGATTACGAGGCTAGAAAAACGCGTACAGACAGACCGACAGACCGACGGAAATGAATGACGTGGATTTTCGTTATGTAGATATCACAAAACGCCCAAAAAGCATATTACCTCAAAATCGAAAATTTTCGCGATCACAATACTCCCCTCACTTATCGTTGTGGGAAGTAAAAATATAGTTGACGACTGTTTCGGTTAGTTCTTCTCTTTCTCTCTCTTCACAAGAAGCCTTAGTGAAGTTACGTAAGTGCGCATGATGGTCAATAAACCAGAAACTCGCAATTTCTGTTTTTGCAGCTAAACGCTGACTGACTTGTGAAATTATCTCTTATATTAATTTGATTTCATGTACTAGCTTTATATCGGACTGTTCATTTGCATGTTATATGCTTCAGTCACTAAATATCCCACTAGTGAAATATAATATATTTTAGTAGTTTCTAACATAATACAAACCAACAAATGTATTTGTTTCAACCAACCATTTTAGCTGTGAATTTCTACATGTATTGAAGCAATTTCTTGTTTACAAAAATAGTCATTATACTTTTGAGATAATGAGATATTCAGCAAAAATATTTCTAAGATGGTCCTGAGCTGCAGGTTTGCCAACTCAGATCCCTACTAAAAGCTTAAGTTTGATACCTATGCACTTCTTAGTGAGCTGATATCTCTCAAATAGATGTCAAGCCATTACAAAGTATCCGATTAAATGGATAAAATGACATTTCCAGCAAAGAACATCCAAATCATAAAACAGGTACGGTTATCTAAAAAAGAAAAAAAATCAGCTAGTAATTTACTGACTCATGATTAAAACTGACCTGTGCAAAGACACGAAACTATAAATTGGACTAGCAGTGAAAGAAACTTGTGTCCAAGATATGCGAAACATTTCGTTATAGATTCTCAAAATGTTCGCATTAAGGTAATATGATTAAAGTATGCTTTTAGAATCCCGTGTGGGGGCGGGTTAGAATATCTCCCATCGTATATCCTGCGTGTCGTGAAAGGCGACTAAGACGAACCGAACTACTGTCGGTATAAGCAGTAACCTCGTCTCAACCAACAGCTTTGGGTGGACGAGTTGAGAAGAGTCAGGACACCTTCTTGCCCTTGGGGTGAGAAATTGCCCCTAAAGGCGGATGAACCAGTAGATACCATCTGGTCAACGGCATGAGGATGCAGAAAGCAAATAGGAAACTACTGCATTAAAGATCTTAAAGATATCCCAAGAGAAACTCGTAAAATGAGTAAATGCATTTTACAAGTTCACAACATGTCTGTTAAGACATTGTGACTATGATGATGATGATGCTTTTAGAACTTTTGTTGTCCGTGACTTATATAATTTGAAATTTACATTTTGTCCGTATGTGTCCGCCCCTGAACGTCCTGAACGTCCTGAACAATAACGCAAAAAGGAAACAAATTTTCAAAAACAGCCCAAACCACAAATTTTGGATGTGACATACAGCCGCCCTAAAACTCTTCGCCAAGAATAAATGCCTTGGAAGTGAGCTGAGTTACAATCAATAAATTTCGTCCCCTATCCATATTTTTCACCGCACAAAAAAAGGACAATATCAAGCCCACGCTTACATTTATTTATTATTTCACCACGCATAACATCTTACAGAGATATTTTGATTTTCCCTTTTGTACTGGATAGAGCATACCTCAGGTTTGAATAACGGAAATATAGACAAGTGCCGCTCCTGAATGAAGGAAATAACAATGGTTGGTTAATCGCTCGCTCACCTTTGTCCAACTTTAAAGACTCTTTTTTTCAATGTAATGAAACTTATTATGTGGCGATCTATCTGATTCATTATGCTTTACTAAAGTCGATTGACTGCGTACTTTCCACACATAAGGGTAATATCAATCTAATATTTTCCCATGGCATGAAGCTATAGTCTGAGGTCCCCTTGCAACCAGATCATCGCTCCTTCAAACCCGCAAAGAAATATCAACAGTTCCAACACAAAAAGCTCTCGTTTGTTGCTGCGTAGGAACTAGGACGAGATAGTTTATATTCTGCAAGATTCAACTGGACGAAGCGAAACGATTAAGGACCCCCCAAATCGCCCAGAAACAAAAGTTTCGGCTGTTTTTATATCTTTATTTTTTTTTCATTGCTGCACCGCCATTGACACGATTCATAAAAACCATACGCGTTTTTTGTCGGCACTGCACTGCAACTTAGATCTGAAAAGTTAATACTCACCAAAGCATCAATTTTCTTTAATATATTTCAAAAGTAGAATAATAAGTCTTTGAAACATATAAAGAACTCACGCCAGACTCATCGGGAACAGTTTAAATTTTTTAATATATTGAAATTAGATCTGAAAATTTATAATACATTATAAATTAAATTTGGAAAGTAAATATGGACCAAAGCATCACAATTCCCGAGAATTTTCTAAACATCTCGTAAGAGCTACGCAGTTTTTATTAAAGCATTTCAAAATTAGAATAATAAGTCTGTGAAACATCCAAAAAAACTGAGGCTAGGCACATCGAAAACAGATTAGAATTTATAATACATTGTAAATTAGATCTGAAAAGTTAATAATAAAAAAATATATATAATAATAAAAAGCCTTATTTGAGCATTCAAAAAGCTTAGGTCATGCTCATCGAGAACAGGTTTAAATCTAAAGTACGCTACAAATTAGATCTGAAAAGAGAGTTAAGGCCTGGTCAAACAGAGAACGCGGCGGTCCGGCGTTCTCTAACAATACAATGGAACGCCGAACGCCGCGTTCTAGACCGCCGCGTTACAGCGTTCCATTGTATTGTTAGAGAACGCCGGACCGCCGCGTTCTCTGTTTGACCGAGCCTTTAGAGTCGGTTTATTTATATTTACAATGTTGAATTACTCGAGGAGAAAAATCTTTCGAAAGAAGCCGATAATAAGCTGCGTTATAAGGGTAGCAGTAAGGTCGCCTTTACAGCCTTTCTAAATTAAATCTGGAAAGTAAATATTGACCAAAGCATCACAATTTCCGATAATTTTCTAAACATCTCGTAAGAGCTACGTAGTTTTTATTAAAGCGTTTCAAAATTAGAGTAATAAGTCTGTGAAACATCCAAAAAAACTCAGGCTAGGCTCATCGAAAACAGATTAGAATTTATAATACATTGTAAATTAGATCTGAAAACTTAATAATGGCCAAAGCATTACAATTCCCGATAATTTTTTAAACATCTGGTAAGAGCCACGCAGTTGTTACTAAAACATTTCAAAAGTAGAATAAAAAGCTTTATTTGAGCATTCAAAAAGCTTAGGTCATGCTAATCGAGAACAGGTTTAAATCTAAAGTACACTGTAAATTAGATCTGAAAAGAGAGTTAGAGTCGGTTTATTTATATTTACAATGTTGAGTTACTTGAGGAAAAAAATCTTTCGAATGAAGCCGATAATAAGCTGCGTTATAAGGTCGCCTTTACAGCCTTTATAAATTAAATCTGGAAAGTAAATATTGACCAAAGCATCACAATTTCCGATAATTTTTTAAACATCTCGTAAGAGCTACGTAGTTTTTATTAAAGCGTATCAAAATTAGAATAATAGGTCTGTGAAACATCCAAAAAAACTCAGGCTACGCACATCGAGAACAGATTAGAATTTATAATACATTGTAAATTAGATCTGAAAAGTTAATAACGACCGAAGCATTACATTTCCCGATAATTTTTTAAACTTCTGGTAAGAGCCACGTAGTTGTTACCAGAACATTTCAAAAGTAGAATAAAAAGCCTTTGAGCATCCAAAAACTCAAACCATGCTCATTGAGAACAGGTTTAAATCTATGATAAACTGTAAATCAGATCTGAAAAGAGAGAGACAGAGAGAGAGAGTGAGAGTCGGTTTATTTATATTTAAAATGTTGAATTACTTGAGGAGAAAAATATTTCGTAAGAAGCCGATAATAAGCTGCGTTATAAGGGTAGTAGTAAGGTCACCTTTACAGCCTACCAATATGATAACATTTGGCATCTTACAAACACTACTATACACCTTCAGTTTCTCAGTAGCTAATATACCATCAACCCCTATGTATTAGTAGCGAGTATTAAGTTTCACCAAAGGAGGCGAACCCTTAATTACGGAACTAATTGCAATTCCCGAACAATCGGTAACATACACGTTCCAAGGAGGGACAATCAGTCAGAAACTAACATAATATCATTTCTGTGTGAAGCGGAGAAGGTCCTTTTGTCCTCGCCTACCTAATCAGTCCTTCTCCTTCGGACGGAATGGCCGTCTTACACCAAAGACGGCTGTTCTCCCACATTCAATTTCGGGCACAAGACGTCAAATTCGGTCTAATAGATTTCGTATCATGAGCAACGTTTTAAAGGGGTGATACACGTACGAACTTTAAGTACGCGGTTTTTAAGTTCGCAAACTTACTCGGCTCGACGTCGGTGACACACGTGAAGCTGAAATCACTCATTTTGATAATTTTCCTAGAAATAAACAAAACTTTTAACAAACGCCAAACACAACAAGCGTTGCGCATCGATAGACTGCCGAAACAAAGTGGTGGCTCGCGACTCGCAGTATGAGCCGAGACAAGCTACGAGCAAGGTTTCAAACCAGTTGGATCGCCGGCGGTCTGCGCGACGGTTTTAACGTACGCGTACTTACGGTGACACACAGGCGAAAAAGGTCATCGAGCCATAAGTACGCGTACTTGCTCGTACGTGTATCACCCCTTATAATATTTTGTACAGTAACAGGCTGTGCTGTCGACCATATTACAAAAATGCAGACATCAACTAAGGATGTGTACCTGTGTTTTGTAGGCTACTCAGAAGCTTTTGACTGTGTTAAACATAAAAAACTGCTAAAAATAGTAGGAACTAAAGGCAGGGCCGTAGCTAGGCGTTGTCCATGGGGGAGTTCATATTGACCTTGGGGGGGTTCATCTTGGCCTTGTGGGGGTTCATCTTGACCTTGGGGGGTTCATCTTGAACTTGGGGGTTCATGTATAAAAGAAAAGACTTGACTTTGTAATGTGTTAATTTGCTTGAAAAGTGTACAGATTGTATCGCTGTTAATGTGTCATGAGCGCCGAAGGATTGGTTAGTAGAACAATAAATGCAGAAAGCATCTTGATTATTTTTATTTTTTGATTTTTTATTATTGGACAGCCAGCCCTCTCATGCCATATTTGAATAGTTTTGAAAGCAAGAGTTGGTGAGAGACACAGCAGAAGGCCTTGCTAAGGTCACAGAGGGTAAGGCCCACTTGGTCACCCCTCTCAAGACCGTCGACTACCCGATCGACTATATCTTCGACCACTTTGGCTACTGACTGGATTGTTGAGCGATTATTCCGAAATGCAAACTGCGACTCATCTAATATTTTATATTTTTGTACGTACTAGCTCAGACTCTTTTTGATTATAATTTCAAATACTTTACCGAAAAGAGGGACTATAGAGATCGAACGATAGTTTTCTGGCAGATTTATATCACCTTGTTTGAACACAGGTACTACTCTCGTTACTTTAAGGCAATTGGGAAACACTCCACATGCAATGCTGGTTTTAGTGGCTTAATTAGCTCCATGCTGATTTGCTTAAGAATTCTAATACTAAGGTCATGAATATTTGAACTATTTGATGTTTTTAGATACCCAACAGCTTCCATTATTACAACATTACAAATAAATTTGAGACCCAAGGAATATGATTGAGTAGTTTTTCCTGTGGATTATGGTCCAGTGAAAGAACTTTAATGATTTCGGTTGCTACGGATATGAAAAAATTATTAAAATCTGTCGATATAATTCCCAGAAAAGCAAAATAGGAGAAAGTTGATAATTGGAGGGACTTTAAAGGTGTTGGAATATCTTCGATTAATTTTCGAACATCTATACAAACTGTAAATAACAATTATTTAATGCTGCTATACTTAGCGGTCAGCTGTATCCAAATGGGTGCAAGATTGGATGACTTTATTTACGGAATAAATGTCACGATATAGCTATTTTGCTTGCTTCTGCTGCGGGAAAGTTTTCTATTTTTTTCTAAGATTATATTTATCAACTGCTTAGAACACCTACTTATTATTTTAGTAGTTAGTACTCATGGGGGGAGGGTTTGAACCCCCTAACCCCCCCCCCCCTCCTTCTATACGGCCCTGAGTAAAGGTATTGACTCTCAGCATCTGAGGATCATACAGAATTTACACGAACACCAAATAGCTTAAATAATCCGAAGTGAAACTTAACGGTAGATTGATAAATAACTTAAGGTATGCCGATGATACAGTCATACTCGCGGATAGTTCTGAGGGTCTTCAAAGACTAATCGACAGAATATTTTCAGTAGCTGATCAGATGGAACTATAAATAAATGGATATAAGACAATGACTTGGTGATAAGCAGAAATCCAAATCACCTTAATAGATAAAAAAGTTCACGGGATATAGTTAAATATCAAGGGTTCGGAAATTTTAATATTGAAGTAGCTAGATTACAGAGGACTTGAATCCAGATGTGGAAACAATCATAATAATCATAATTATAATCATAGCACATTATTGCCCAACATATTTACATCCCTTTATAGGGCAATACTTCATTACAATCTTATATAATTACAATGGAACAAGTGTTAATCTACAGTAGTAATCTTATGGCTGTAGACTTTAGCTCAGAAATAGTACCACTGAAAATATCACAATGCTTAGAAATACTATTATAATTTGAAAACATCACTATTATTATAATGAGGTACATTTAAGCTTAGGTAACCTAATAACTCAGAACTGGCAGAACCTTCTCTCACTTGCTACAACAGTCAATTTTGTTATACATGAGCTTATACAAAAATACACAGGACGAAATTATCCTCCTGAATTCCCAACTCTGAGATTGAAAACGTTTCATTAGCACTCATTGTTCCGTAAACTCGTCTTACCTATGAATATGCCTAATTCCTAGTGACACTGATAGAGCGCGTTTTTTATATAATAACCTAAAACTGCAAAGTTATCCAAAAAATAAAATATAGTAACGTGACTTTTTCTCATCTGAATCTAGAAAAATGATGTCTAAATAGGCTAACGAAAAACTTATGTCGATACCTTATTCCTAACGCGAAGTGTCGAAGAAAGAATATGTTTTTATCATAAATTATTCAAAGAAACGCAATTAAACTGGTACTTATTGTAATTTATTAGCCTTTTTCCAGGATAAAATTTCATAATTTAATAATTCTTGAATATCAAAGGTACTTTTATTTCAAGAAATTACAAAGAAGTGAGTAAGGACATAATAATCCATGCACATAACATGCAAGTGGAAAGTAGGCAGAACATGATGAGTAGGCCATGGAGGAAAACAAATGCATAGACATAAGTTTCATTTCTAAATTGGTCCTTCCTTCTTATTAATTCTCAACCTTTTTGATATTACCTTTTTAACTAAAAATTAATATTTATTATTCAAAAATTATTAAACTGTGAAGTTTTATAGTTAAATCTTGAAAAAAAGATTAATTTAGATAACAATAAGTACAAGTGTAATAACCCATTTTATGAATTATATGATAAGCATTTCTTTCTTCAATATTTTATGTTAGGAATAAGATATCGACGTACGGATTTTGCTAGCTTATTTAGATATCATTTTCATTTTACTAGATTCTTATGAAAAATTCAACATCATATTAAAGATGGATTTGATGGAATAATAATTGCTTTTCCAATAGGAAGTAGTTTGTTGAAATCCGTTTAGAGTTATAGCTTTCTATTAAAATAAAACATTGAATTACCTCCCATCACTTTATCTTAATAAATACGTCAAAAAGTGTTAAACAGATATTATTTCTGTAAATCCTAGCTTCAAAAAATATAACACTTACTAGGTGGATTTCGGTGAAAAATCACTTAAAATGTTTAAGACGGCGCGGCGCAGCGGTGACGCCTCATGGTGACCATCTTGAAAATTTGAAAATATCTTCCGCGGTCTTCTTTTATTCACTGTAATGATAATTTTTTTCTATAGCATAGTTTCCAAGATACAGCACATCGCATTCTCGTCTGACCACTTGGTACATTTGCCCGATCCTGACGAACCGTCACTGTCTTCTTTGCCCTTAAATCACCCTTTGAGCTTATCTGCGGTCTGTTCGACCTAGCGCCCTCAGACAATGCGTCTTCGCCTATTTACATGGCCGCCCCGATAAATCTGGTCGCAAGTCGTGGGCATTGTGTTGTTTTTTGGTTTAACACTGAGAGACACGGGGTGGGGAACTGGATTAATTGGGGGTTGAAGGAAATACAATGAGCCAAGCAACAAATTGCTTGCGAACGTGGGCGTCTTTCTATCGAAAGGCCAGCTGAGATGTAATACGTTTGATACATTATCAGCGATTGTTCTAGATTTGCATCTCTAGCAAATGGCTATTACTGTCAATAATATTACCTGGAGGACACAATATTACTCGTGAATTTTTCTGAGATCATATAAACGTTTGGTTTGACTAGGAAAATTATTGTGAGGTCCTTACTTTTGTCCTCGGTTGTATAAGCATCTTTTGCAATAGGTGAAATATATAGCTACAGAGTTTTGGACGTTTTTGGAAACGGTTGTGGATTTGATGAATTAATCGAATCGAATCGAATCACTTATTACTAAAATAAACGAATCAGACATTTACACCGTTTAGTCCCCTAACACGCCGTAGCTCAGTCTATTATATCGAGTTACTCACGTTTTTCCACACGAAGCATATACATGATGATTAAGACAAGCCATATATCGAAACTGGGCAGTATAGTAGCAAATTATAATTTTGGGGGTGTAAATTAGAGCAAATATAGTATCTTTCCTTATTATTGTGTCACCCAAACAGGTATTTGGTTTTGGCCACGTGACGTCCGATTCAAAAAATTTAATGGGACGCCCTGTATATTTGGGACTTTTTGTGTTCCTCCCGATAAAACAATTCTCTCGTCTAACCACTATGAAACACTACCAAAATAATTTAACTGTAGGGGTACATGTTATAATCAATGGTAGTGGTACCATCCTGTAAGTACCTGTAGCTCTTGAATTAATCACTTTAGACCCCAAGTGTGCTAGTTTAGAATAGTTTTATCGGGAGGAATACAAAAAGTCATAAATATACCCATTGAAATTTTTGCATCGGACGTCACGTGATCAACAAATACCTCATTGGATGATACAATAATAGGAGCACGTACCACATTTGCTCTAATTTACACCTCCAAAATTATAATTCTCTACTACTGCCCAGTTCCGATATATTGCCTGTCTTAATCGTCGTGGGATACCCTGCATTATGACTAATGTATCTGATGGAGAAAATAATAATTTTGTATGGCTAAGGACACATTAAGGCTACACATTAAAAATATTTTCATGTTATACAGGGTGCCCCAACACACGAAACGGATCAACTATTTAATAGAATACCTCGTATATTATTGCATATTTAAGTTTCTTGGTGAATTATAGTGTGCCTTTATGTATCAGACATGGGACTTCATGTGAAACGTTTAGGTGCAAATTACCTTTTCTGGCATGAGTATCAGAAAAAAATTGATTATCCCGGCGATTATGCAACTTAGAAGGCTATAATCTTGCCGTGCTATACTAAGCACAAAAAGCGTCAGTTCTGATGGGAAATTTGAATTACTTTTGTACTTTGAGAAATCGGCAGATTAATTGAGGAAACTTCAATTAGAGATTACTGGATTTTTTCGAATGGGAACAACTCATTATTTTCATACAATTAAATGTAAAATTTTATAGCATGTCTAATGATACCAGGTTGTGAATATCAGTCTCTGGCAGTTTTCGTTTAAAATTTCAAATTGTCTATCAAATCGGAGCTTTTCAAACTTTCCTACCTATTAGCAAAATAGCAAGCCATGAAATATAAACAAAAATGCGTTGAGGTGGAAGAATACAACCAACTTAGCAGAAATATACAGACGAACTAGGTTAAAGATACATGATCATAAAATTATTTACAACAATCTCTAACTCTAACGAGAATCAAAGCGGTCAAAGGGAAGCCGGAGTACCACAGAAATAGATATTTTGTACTACTAACATACTATCTACTGCAATGGACTGATTGACAATTTCCAAACTAAATTAATCTACCGATATTTCCAGGTACAAATGTAATTCATATTTGACCGTCTAACCTAAGCTGACGCATTTTATGCTTAGTAACACGGCACAGTCTCAACCTTCTAATTCTTATAATCGCTGCGATATTCAGTTTTTTTCTGATATCTACTTATACCAAAAATTGGTAATATGCACCTAAACGGTTCGCTTTAAGTCCCATGCATGATGCATAACGATGCATAATGTTACACTAGCATTCGCCAGGGAATCTAAACAACCAATAATATACATCAGGGTATCACATTTAAGAAGAAATCAACTTTGATATTCCATGCTTTTAGTACTTTAAAAATAATTACTTTCAAACTGTAGTCCACCTTAACCTAAATACACTCGCATAGTAATTTTCCTGAAGAGACATATCGTTTGCTCACAGAGAATCCAAGGCGTTGCGCTTGACTCGCCCTGTATAGTCTGAAATCAATACTTTCATTTGTTCTATCCCTGAATACAAATATAGAGGTTTGTGAAATACACACCTAGGCAATTTTCCCCAAACATAAATAAATAAATTCCCCGATATTTATGTTTGTTAGTTTTATTCCTCACTTCGCAACAAATCAGAAACGGCTAGCAGGTTGGGGTATAATATCGCTCCATTCATTTGGTTACAAAAACAGCCCGCTCGATTTTATTTCAGTTCGATTTGGCCAAAGCTAAAAAGACTACTGTAACCTGGCCGAGCAAACGCAATAACTCTGCTATTTTGATATTTTCTCTCTCTGAAATTAAGGGAGCTGGGAACATTGGTAGTCCGGTCATCTTGAGCATATCTGCCGAGTTTTAATATTGACAATAATATTCGTGGTAAGCTAATTATTAGGCACCGCAATCACATACAGGGTGAGTTTTTAGTACCGGCTCGGTCGATAACATCACTACTATAGAATATATCGAAAAAAGTTGAATATAAAAGTTGTAGCCACGAATATGCTCCTTGATCAGAAAATATTTTCATTTATACAGGGTGATCCATAACTATGTGGTGATGCAAACATTCATTTTTTTAAATGAGACACCCTATATATTATTCTATATTCAAATTCTACTAACGATTTCCGTTCTTCTAATATAGGATATATACATTATACAGGGTATTTCAAAAGTTATGACCATTTTTGTCTCCAAATCACTGTTAAATGAACGTACTGTATATCAAAAAGTTATGAATCAAAAACCATATTTTTTACACGGATTGATAAAAAATATCATCTAGTTTTAAAATCGGCTATAAAAAAAGCCCGCGACGCATATTCGTATACAGGGTAATGTAGAATGCAAAATACAGATTTTCTCTTTTTTTTTCAAACGTAACCCCCAATATTTTATTATACCAAAGAATTGCTTTTAATATGCTCTTTCATCTTTGTATAGCACTTGTTGTACCTACATCCATTGGTTTCCGAGATATTTCGATTTTTCGGTAAATTTAAAATATAGCTTCTATGTGTGTACTGAAATTTATTTATTTTGAGAAAGTATTATCGAATTTGTTTTTTTAATTAACGAACAACTAAATTATAAGGTAATAATGGTATTTGATGAAGTCAAAACCCTGAATCATCGAGATAATAAAGTCAAGTATGCTGAGGAAACAATTTTGTAGGCGTAATGCATAAATATCAAGCAGATTTATCAGGTATGCTTTGAAAAATTGACAGTTTTCATAACCTGCTCAATAATTCCGTAATGTGTGAAAAACGAGGTTTAAGAATTGATTTTTCCATTGAGGGTATTTAGGAGAATCTTTAAGAAATTGCCTACTTGCCTCTAGAATACATCAACTATGAACAGCAATATCCAGAACGGAGGCATTCTAAAACTAATGCGTTTGAAAGAATGAAGAATCATTTTATTTGGACCGTATCGTTTAATATTTCATAGCCTACCTGACAGATCTGCTTGATAATTATGCATGACGTCTACAAAATTGTTTCCTCAGCACACTTGACCCATATTATCTCGTTAATCCAGTGTTTTCACTTGATCAAGTACTATTGTGACCTTATATTTTAGTTGTTGGTTAAGCAAAAATAAAATTTGATAGTATTTTCTCAAAATAAATAAATTTTAGTAAACAAATAGGAGGTATATTTAAAATTTGTAGAAAAATCGAAATATCTCAGAAACTAATGAATTCAGCCATAACAAGTGCTATACAAAGATGAAAGAGCACATTAAAGGTAATTCTTTGGTATAATAAAATATTGGGGGTTACATTTAAAAAAAGAGAGAATATCTAGATTCTGCATTCTACATCACCCTGTATACGAATATGCGATTTAGCCGATTTTAAAATTAGATGATATTTTTTATCCATGCCTGTAAAAGAAATGATTTTTGATTCATCACTTTTTGATATACAGTACGTTCATTTGACAGCGATTAGGATATAGAAATGGCCATAACTTTTGAAATACCCTGTATAATGTAACAATACCCTATATTGAAAGAACGGAAATCATTAGTAGAATTTGAATATAGAATAATATATAGGGTGTCTTATTTAAAAAAATGCATGTTTGCATCACCACGTAGTTATGGATCACCCTGTATAAATCAAAATATTTTCTGAGCAAGGAGCATATCCGTGGCTACAACTTTTATTTACAACTTTTTTCGATATCTTCTATAGTAGTGGTGTTATCGACCGAGCCGGTACTAAAAACTCACCCTGTATATTTATGTGTCTGAATAGTTGTGTATAATCATGAAATGTATGGACAGGTCTGGAGGGTTTGGGTAAATTTATGAATACAGAAAGATGAACTCATAAAAGTGTGACAAAAATGGTGAAAAGAGATATCAAGGAAAAGTAAAAACATATATTTTCGTGAAATAGATGTCATAAAACATATAAAAGGATTATTAACTACATACAATGAAAATTCGGTATTGCAGTGAAAGATAAGATATTTATCTCCGAGAAATGGTTTGTTTATGTGTTCCAAAAAGGAAAAAATAAAGTCATAGGGCACCTCATTTTATTAAAAAAAAGTACACCAATTATGTACTATTTTTGAAAGAAACTTGAAGATTATAACCAGATGTATGATTTCAAATTTAAGGGTATTATTATAAAATATCAGAAATGTTTACTTTGAAACTTTTGTTGTAATATGTGATTCGTTACCGAAAACTGGACATTTAAATATTATGGAGTGAGTCCAAAGTTGACACTTTTTTTAAGTGTATAGAGAAGTCATTAAAATAAACAACTTCAAATTTTTTTTCAGAAAATTGAAAAGTAAGCGAGATACAGGATAAAAATTGGACTTTGTGTATCAAGACGTACCTAGTATGTTCATGCTTAATTTTTTGCTCGGATTTTGTCTTATCGATTAGGCATTGTACCCATCGTAATGTGCAGTAGTCACTTTTTATTTATCGTTGTTAATTTTACATTGGTAAACCCTAAAAGTAGCACTTTATTTTGAAGCAGCTTTTAGGATTTACCAATTTAAAGTTAACTATGTTAAAACTGAAATTGACTAGTGTACTAATTGATAGGTACAATGCCTGTTCGATAAGACAAAAATCCGAGTGAAAAACTGAACATAAACAAACTAGGTACGTCTTGATACGCAAGCCCAGATTTACTTTTTTAATTCTGTAACTCGCATAAGTGGTGCCTATAAAGGCACCAAAAAGAAACCCCCTATAACCACTTGACTATAGTATCTGAACCTCATGCACGTCGTTACATTTTACGTCCCCTCTGAGTGTGAGACTAAAAATAATGGTACTATTTCAGCTTTCCAAACTTAGCTTCAAATTTGTCACTTTTAGCTCCCACTTATTTTTTTATAGTTTGGAACAGAACTATAGATTTAATATACATACTCATTGGAATTTCTTGTGTTTATCTTGGAATACTGGTTTTGTCTACTTACTACTTGCAAAAAAGGAGTGACAAAGTTAAATGAACGACTTTTAGCAGAAAATAAGCAACCCAAAAACAAAGTTTCTTAGCGAATGAACCCTAAAGTTATAGAAATCCCTCACATAACTCATTTAGGTTCCCTTGCTAGGGTTAGGAACCACAAGATGGCTTGGATATTTTTTTGCAGAACAGAGGGTGCCTTTATGCTATAAATATGTGTTAAAACATGAGCGGTCAAGTTGAAACAGAAAACTGTACAACTGCATGAACTTTTGGAAGTACCTACCTTTCAACATCATCTTCCTTCTCAATTTGAGATTGTCCAGGTATTCCACTTACACTTCACCTTGTCTAGCACTAACGCACAAGTGCTGACTCCTGAAGATTCGCCACCAAGGTTTCTGGTGTCTCATCTTCAACGAAGAGCCAGTTATTACTTTATAGTACAGTATCTGTTGCAAAAAATTATTTTTTAGGAGACTATCGCGAGTGTCCACCTCACAATTTACGCGAAAAGAAACAAGAATACGCGGCAAACGAAAAAGACCGGCAGAATAGTCGACATTGAGCTAGAACAAATAATGATCGTACACTAAAATCATGCCGCATCATGGATTTCAACAGCGCAGTGTTTGTGGTTTTTGTGAATTAAGAAACTGGTAAATCCTAAAGAGGCGCCAACTCGTCTGTCATATGTTCGACGTAATATTCACAATAGAACACAGTGCCGGCGTTGTGGATTTCTCTATCAACTAGTTTTTGCTTATCATTAAACACTTACGTTACTAGAAAATTGTTTATTTTGATCAACACTTCATGCCATATACACATAAAGAAAAGATAGACCTGATATTATTATTGTGATGATGAGCATTTTCGATTTTGAGATAATACGCTTTTTGGGGCGTTTAATGATATCTACATAACCAAAATCCACATGTCGCTCAGTTGAACTTCTTCTACTTTCGTAGTGTCAGTAACCGCTGCATGGATTCTGATGAAATTTAAGAGAAACATGTTGTGAGGTCGCAGTAAGTAATGCTGCTGTAATTCTGAAAATCTGTGCATGGACAGCGGAACAAAATAAAAGATTTCAAACATTCCTCAAACCTCGTTTCAGGCGTTTTAGGGGTTGCTGATTGTTTTCTACTTTTTTTCGTTGGGGGTGGAATTGGGGTGATCGGACGGTGGGGGGCTATAGGGTTATATCATATTTTAATCACGATCACGATTTTAGGTTTGGGCGTTTTATGATATCTGCATAACGAAAATCCGCGTCACTCATTTCCGTTGGTCTGTCTGTCTGCCTATTGGTGGTTTTCTAGCCGCGTAAGCTCAGTAACCGCTGCTTGGGTTGTGATGAAGTTTGGGTAGCGCTATGCCGTGATGTCGTAATAGATAATGCTGCTATAATTCGAAAAATCGGTGCAATGGCAGCTGGAAAATTGGTAAAAAACAAAAAATTATCACAACCCCTCCAACTTAATTTTTAGGTGTTTCAGGGGAATCTGATCATTTTCCATTTGTTTTTGGGGAGTTCTGAAAACTCAAAAATTCGTTTTATCCATAAAATACTCTACATTGCGCTGAAAAAATGACTTTGGTGATAACTTGTGCTTCTCAAACCTATCCGAAAGTTACCTTTGAATTTCATATCTGTGGAATAATTTGATAGATATACAGGGTTATTCACGTTATTCGACACGGAGCATTATGGCTAAAGTATTTGATAAAAAAAATAATAATTTCGGATGGATAGAGACCTATAAAGGCTACATTTTAAAAATATTTTCATGTTATACAGGGTGTCCCAAAAACACGAAATGTATCAGTGTTGTGATTTTTTAAATAGAACACACCGTATAGTATTGCATATTCAGATTCCTCGGTGAATTCTAGTGTGACTTTATGTATGATATATGGGACCTAAAGCGAACCGTTTAGGTGTAAATCACCATTTTCGGTATAAGTAGATATCAGGAAAAAATTGAATATCGCAGAGATTATAAAATAGGGAAGGCTGTGACTTTGCTGTATTACTGAGCATAAAATGCGTCAGCTTTGGTGAGACTGTCAGATTTAAATTGCGTTTATGCTTGGAGAAATCGGCCGATTAATTAACGAAACTTCGATCAGCGATAACTTGATTTTTTCAAATGGGAATGCCTAATTTTTTTTATACGGTCAAACGTAGAATTTGATAACCTTTACAATGATATAAGATTGTCAATATCAAGCTCTGGTAGTTTTCATTTAATTTTAAATTTTCAAACAATTCGGCGATTTTCAATTTTCCTGTCTATAAGAAACGCAGCAGGCCATGAAATATAAACAAAAACCTGTTCAGGTAGAAGAAAACAACTAACTTAGCTGAAAAATATACACTATCTAGACAAAGGGACAGTATTTTCTTATTTAGAAGGAACACAAGCACAAATCTTCGCAATAAAAAAATATTAGCTTAGAATAAGATCACGAACTTGATATTATAGAGAATATTGCAAGGCTAAATGACCTTAAACAGAAATGATAAATGTCAACAGAAATATGACATGACTGTGCTACTAATGCGCATGCCCTTGTCATATATTTGTATCAAACTATTTGATCGGAGAATAACTAGTCATTCCTATGTTAATGGTAATTTCCTTGTCAAATTCCTTTTCCAATATTTAGTATGGACATTTGAATCGTGACATACAGCCTTGAGAGCTGAATAGATGTCGTAAGTAGTCAATGTACTTGACACCATTCTCTTAAAACGACTGCAGGTTGAAATCATCATCATAGTCACAGTGTCTTAACAGACATGTTGTGAACTCGTAAAATGCATTAAGTCGGAGCTAGAGTATTGCCGACATGAATATTATCAATAGTTTTGAGAACTGTAGCTCGCCATCGTTCGCGATTTACTTTCAGTGGCTTTTGATACTCATATCCAGCAACTGTTTCGTCGCATCCACCCAGCGTGTAGGGGAACGCCCACGGCCCCTCCCACTCGGGGAATGACCCTGAACTACAAGTTTCTCCATATAATCGCTCCTGTGTATATGTCCGAAGAATGTAAGCATTCTCATCGACACAGTGGAGGATAGTCTCATTGGATCACCGAGCTCATACAGTATGAAAACGTTAGTTCGATGGGCGGTATAAGGAACTCTTAGCATTCTCCTCCACGTTCACATTTCAAAAGCATCTATGCGAGCTCGATCTGCCTTTTTAATAGTCTAAGTTTCCGAGGCATACAAAAATATAGAGAACACAAGAGACCGAACCAGCGACATTTTGGTAGCTTTAGTGACGCCAAGACGCCATATTTTAGTGAGCTTTGTCATGGCCACACGTGGTTGTTGAATGCGCCGTCGAATCTTATTTTCACAGCTACCCGAATTGTCGATCAAAGAACCGAGGCACACAAAACTTCGAACTTTTTCACAACGGCCTATTGACTTTATTTCTCTCTATTTACGATCATAACCTTGGTCTTATTGTAGTTAATACCAACACCATACGCTGCACTGTGTTGTTCTAAGATGTTTTATAGAGCTACTAGTTCTTCCTGAGAAGCAGCAATAAGGGTTGTATCGTCAGCAAATCTTAAGTTGGATGTTTTGCTTCCGCCAATAGTTATACCGCCATTCGAGTAGTCCAATGCCTGTCTCATCACAAATTCAGAGTAAATGTTAAATAACATCGGAGATAATACACATCCTTGACGAACTCCTTTTCTGGTTGCAGTTTGACCTAACAGGTTACCATCAATTCTTACACGAGCCGAATTAGACTCGTAGAGTTGCTGTATGAGAAACACTAGGTGATGAGGAACTCCCATAGAGATGAGGATTTCTCGCAGTTTAGGCCACTTTACGTTATCAAACGCCTTAGGATAGTCCACAAAGCAGATAAGAACTGGAAAATAATGCTCTCTGGCTTTTTCAATGATTTGTCCTAAGTTTAAGATCTGTTCACGCGTACCGCGTCCTTTCATGAAACCTGCCGCAGGTTGAAATAGTTGCTAAAAAAGCAACTATTTTTAGCAGGTTGAAATCGTTGCTAAAAAAACATGCTTTCTCAATGTACAAACACAGCTTATGGATTTTATATACATAGATACACCTTAGTCTGAAGCAGTTGAGGCCTAAGCTCAAGTAGACAACAGAAAGATGAACAAAACTCACTGGACTGTGAGCAAATTGAAACGATATTTCGACATTTGTTACCATAAAAAAAGAACACGAAAAAATCGACTACGGCCTGGCATGTTCTCTTCAGCTGCAGATATTAAAAACACGCCCGTCTGAGTTCGCAGCAAATGAAATGAAAATAGAAGAACACGAAAACTTTCGGAAGGTGTACTTCAACTCCACGCTTGTTCGAAGTCGATGCTTCTCGCAAGGTTAATTAAGCTTCCCTTTCTTCGCTTAAAAATATGTATGTTTATTTCAGAGTCTGGGCTGTAGAGAGTATTGCGCAGGAATACTACCATACATCGACTTCAAGTATATAATTATATTTTATTTGAATAACTTGAGTTATATATTAAATCTAATGTTGAGCCTGGTGCAGGGTGTCTCTGAATTTCCCTGACATGTGATATTGTCGTAACACAAAAATTTTTAAACGAAAACTGAGTGGAATATTTGAAAGTACTACGAGGTCTGTCACACTATGCTTTTAAAACACTTAAAACCCTTAAAGACCCTTAAAACTCGTCCCCCAACTTTGTTTTTTCAAATAGCACCCAATTTTTCTTGCACAAAATAAGTCCTTATTTTGTTTAAAATTTTGCAGTATCTTTGGTTTTATAGAAAAACTAATTTTTTTTTCGTAAAGTCATGAACATAAAATACATAAAATAAGGATTTGTTTGAGGCGTAATATTTTGTAAGAAAAACAGAAAAAAAAATAAAAAGATGTAATATTTTTTTTACTTCAACCCCTAAAGCTTGTCCCCTGCCTTTTTTTCAAAATAGCACCCCACAGCTTTTGCCACATTAAGGAGGTCATTATTTCATTCAATATCTTCTAGTGGCTTTGACTTCATACTCAAACCAATTTTTTTCGTAAAGTCGTTAACATAGATAATGAAGCATTTGTTTGGGGCGTGATATTTTCGTAATAAAAAAAACCATAAAAAGTACATCTGTTTCCGAAAGCATGTATCATAGGTCATTCAGTACCCTTCAAAATCCAATTAGTTTTATTTTTATCTTTTTCTTGCGTTGGGCAAATTTTTATTTTATTTATGTTATGCGATTTTACGGAAAAAATGTTTTTGCATATAAAATCAAAGGTACTGCAATATTTTAAATAATAAAGGGATTTAATTTGTGTAGATGTGATGCTATTTGAAAAACAAAAGTTGGGGTGAGTTTTAAAAGTTGAAGTACAATTTTTTCTTTGAAACAAGGTATGATAGACCCTATAGTACTTTCAAAGATTGCACTCAGTTTTTGTTTGTGCTTATCTTTGTTACGAGAATATCACATGTCAAGGTAATTCAGGGACACCCTGTATATTATGGTGTATGGCCTAGGGTCAGGGTGTCCCACGACGATTAAGACAAGCAATATATCGGAATTGGGTAGTAGTAGCGAATTATAATTTTGGGGGTGTAAATTAGAGCATATTATTATTGTGTCATCCAATGAGATATTTGTCTTTAGTCACGTGACGTCCGATTCAAAAATTTCAATGGAATACCCTGTATATCTGTGATTTTTTGTGTTCCTCCCGATAAAACAATTCCAACAAACTAGCACACTTGGGGTCTAAAGTGATTAATTCAAGAACTACAGGTACTTAAAGGACTGTACCACTAGCATTATGAAACACTACCAAAGTAATTTAACTGTAGGTGTACATGTTATAATCAATGGTTGGGGGTACCATCATTTTAAGTACCTGTAGCTCTTGAATTAATCACTTTAGACCCCAAGTGTGCAAGTTTGTTGGAATTGTTTGATCGGGAGAAACACAAAAAGTCACAAATATACAGGGTGTCCTATTGAAAATTTTGAATCGGACGTCACGTGACCAAAAACAAATACCTCATTGGGTGATACAATAATAAGAGAACATACTATATTTGCTCTAATTTAAACCCCCAAAATTATAATTCGCTACTACTGCCAAGTTCCGAAAGATTGCTTGTCTTAATCGTCGTGGGACACCCTGTATTTATTTTGATCATAGGAAAAATGTATGTAACGTGCAAAAAGCATATCAATAAATTTGTTGGTGATGGAAAATTAAAAAATAGTCTTCAAGCCCTGGGCTCGAACCCGGAATTGTCGGGTCGGAAGCCAGAGCCCTATCCATTGAGCTATGATGGAACTACCGAAAAAGTAATTACAAACATTCAAAAAGATCTAATCTATCGTACAACAAATATACATGATTGGTTTTGTTCGGGAGATGTCGCCGTGTCTTCGGTACTAGATTCAAAAATCAACTTTTAGTTTGATATAGCTTTCGAATTATTGCGGAAAAAATAACAAAATTAGTTTCGTTATAAAAAATATATATTTTTGACATTTAACAAAAAAAATATTTTTTTTTAATTTAAAGCCCCAATTGCTGTCTGAAAATGACAGAAAGATTATATTCGAAACTTCGTTAAGGTGCTAAATTTTTCTTATTGAAAATCATCAACATTACAATATAGTGAAGTAATTACCGGTTTGTAATAAATTCTCTTGTTTTCTTCGATATTCCTTCGCCTTCGTACTTTATAATTACGTAATTATAACGAAGGCGTGGAAATTTTTACACAAGCAGAAAGTTTCCCAAGTTTTTGTGAACAGGTACATCAGACTGGAGTTGAACAGACGTTAGTAAGAATTTTAAAAGCTTTAGTGAAGCGTAAAAGCGAAGCAAGTTCGATAACGTTCAAAAAATCCTTGAGTACATCATTAAAACTGAATTACTAATGAAGGTTGTCTGAGTACCTATATATCGAACTATAATTAATTGAGAGGCATTGCGGTGAAGGTACCGTTGTATATCTAGCTAGGAAGCAATACGTATTATTTATTCACTAGATATGATTTCAGAAGCCTTGCGATAATACAAGTAATTTTTATTTTACTTGCCAACAATATTTAGACTTTGTTGTATTCTACATAAATTCAGTTTTAAGCATCTGAATTGGTAATCTATGAAGAACTAACTGAAGAACCTCTCGTGGAACGCACACCAAGAAATTTTCAGAAATGGTGAAGGTGTGGACTTTTTTTTGCATAGGAGACAATCGGTTGCACATCCACCACTTTTTCAACTGTTTAATAATACGGAACATGATTTGTCACTCAAAATGATCTAATGATCTTGCTCAATTCGTCAATTCTTATCAAAGCGGTCCGGTGAACCTTTGCTCTTACTTATGGTCATGTCGGTCGATCAGTCTGTCAGGTCTGGTTACCCAGAGACCAGACAATGTCACGGAGAAATAAGGGACGAAACTGAAAGAAAGAAAGAAGAGCAATTAGAAGGAGGTTCATCGGTAGAAGGGTATAGTTTGACATAGTCGATTTGAGGTCGGTAATTTTTGGTTCTAATCAAAAGAGTCAATGTTGAGGTTCGATAACTAAAAGCTCAAAACATGTGTAGCAGTTATCAGGGGACTGAACTGTTGGTTCATGGGCTCTGTTCGGTCGGTGTCGACACGCCAAGGCAGCGGAGCGTATCGACGCCGACCGAACAGTCCTAGAAAATATTTGACTCCCAGAAAAGGTGTTTGAAGTGCTAAAAGTGTGCAGAGCATTATACCTTTCAATTATGTATGCAAATGATACTATATTTAACTTGGAATTAAACCGCGATGGCATCAAACAGAGCGGCCACCAAATCAATAGTAATAGGCCACTCTCCGGATCGGTTTGATTCAAATTAATTACATCCTAATCGCGATAAAACACAATCTTGTGTATTCTTACTGATAAAAAGAACCGAGTCAAACCTGAGGTTCTTGGGAGTCGATTGTGACACATTTCTGTCGTGGCATGAACATATTGAACACCTATGTACTAGGCTATCTAGAACAGTGTATGTAATAAAGAAAGTGGAGAAGTTTACTAAATTTTTTTTATCGATTCAAAAGAAAATATAAGAAAAATAAAAGAAAAGCGTGAAAGAAATATGAATATATCTCTAAAGATAAAAAAGTTATAATGTTTCAAAGTCGCGCTCCGCAGAAATATTTTTGGCACGACTGACCGAGTGGTGTAACGTCATGTCTCCGTAGCCAGTGCGGGCGGCCGCTGCCGCTGAGCCACACGACGCGCCGCACGTATGAGACAACGCACACAGGCACAGCGTGGTGGTGGCGTGAACTGAGCAACCAATCGTCTCATTTGTTTTCTAGTTGTGCATATCAAATAATATTGCTATGATGAGTGACATTAAAAAAGGATGTTATAAAAAATATTGCATTGTTCCAAAGTGATTGAGCACAACGATTAAAACACCTAATAAAGTTTCTTCCCACGTACCTTTGCATGCAAAAAGTGATGAAACGGTATTTAATAATACCAAAAAGTATAAAACATGTTTGTGAGGATCATTTTGATGTGAGTATAGTATTTATCTTCTATTGATAAGTATTAATTATCAACTATATATGGATTATGGATAGCTTCACTGGTTAGTAAAGATTACTTTACCTAATAGTAAATTAGTTAAGCATCGATGACACGGGACTAGTTTACTAGCTGCAAGCCAGCGAGTTTGCTAGCAGCTTGTGAACTAGCCTTCATGTCATCGGCTGAGCTAGTAGAAAGTTCTTTGTGTCATCGACACTCGCTCCTCGCTAGCTTTTAAACTCGCCGACTAGCAGCTCGTAAACTAGCCCCGTGTCATCGACGCTTTTATTATATTTATAATGTAATATGTATTCTGAATTACTTTACTGTGTTATATATTTCTATATTTTCGGATTCGTAACTTATGTTTTTGTTGTTACAGCTTGAAAATGATAATGAAAATCTAATCAAATGTAAACTAGTTGGTGGTACATTAAAGCTGAAAACTGAAGGCTGCCCTCACAAGTTTGACTGTCAAAAAGTTGTTCATCCTAGAAGAAAACTCGGAGCATATGAAAAAAGGTGACGCGTAAAATTTTTAGAAAATTTATTGCAGAACGATGCTTCATCGACCTCAAGTTGGCAACCTTTCGAAGTAATTCGGTGTCATACAATATACAAAGAGCCGGATGTACTAGAAAATCCACTATCTAAGGGTTGCACAGTGAATGTATCAGATATAATCCCGACAACAAAATTTAAACAAGTGCAAGTTGACATCAAAGTTGAACAAAAAGATCAAAAAGTGCAAACAATCATGAGAAGGAAAAAAACGAACGATACAGAATATAAGTGTCTGATGACCATCCTCCAATTACCCGAGAATCAGTATCTTCTAAAAGTTGCTACAATTTAGTTAGTTATACGTTTCTAGATCAATAAGAGAGATATTTTAATAACACTTTGTCCTTTTACAAGTCCTCCTTCCGTTATGGTCAAAAACTAAAAAACACTTATTTAAAACTCTAAAATAAATTACGTCTGGTGCGTTGAGCTCTAATACGTTTTGCACAAGCTGTACATACAATACACTCTACAGCTTGCACGATACACAGACCTACGGCAGCGCGCGGCACAGACAACTTGCTATGCGGATTGCGGAGACGTGACGTCACAGCCAAATTGAAGGCGGCAACTATTTCGCGCAAAATATGCAAATTTTAATTATTGATTTCTCTGCCATTTATTGACAGATTTCAAAATTTTTTTCACTGACTAATTACTTTTCGTCTATATTTTACGGATACGTAACTGCTTATTTCATTATGAGTATCATGAGACTTCTCCATTGCTTACACAGTAGACAGTGATGCTACTCTGACCACATATTATCGCATGCTCAAACGCATGGTTTTTCTGGTCCAAAAAGCTGCTATGAGAAGTATTATAAGAGCAAACTGTATAGCGCGCTGCCAGCCAATATTTCAGGAATTGGATTTGGTGACTATTTATGCGGTAATCATTTATGGAAATTTGCGATATATCAAAAGGCACAAACATCTGTTCATATCATCTTTTTAAATACATAGTCATAACACCACACGTGAAAGCAACTCGACGGCGAATTGCTAAATTCAAACAAATAGGAATCGACCTTTACAACTTGCTCCCACGTAAGTTAGTATAACTAACCAATCTATTAATTTATTTGAAGCTAGAATAAAACTTCACGTAAACAACTAGCACCCTACAGGACAAATTATTTTAAAATTCATTTAAACGATATTTGATCCCTGTACTGCTGATTATTACAACATGTTTTATATTATGTTTCTGTATGTCTTTGTGTCTGTCGTCGAAATATGAAACGTTTTCTATTGTTTTTTATTTTTAAGAGATACGGAAATACTATTCTTGTGCGTACTCGGCAACTTACTTTGTTTTGGTGAAGTGCTTCCGTATACAACCCCTACAAAGAGCAACTTGTTACGATACGTGACTTTCATATATACTTCATAAAACTGTAGGGAGCCTTCAGGAACACTTGTCTGTAATTATGCTTTTTTTAATTTTGCAATATAGTTTCTCTTAGAGAAACTCGACAACGTTATGAGGACAAAACTAAGAAGTGAGAGGTACTACGAGAACCCTTGAAATTTGAAGACGCTCGACATTTGTTTTTAAGTCAATGCACTTCGTATTTCCACAACAGTTGTTTCCGGTTACAAAAGAGAAGGATTTGAATATGACGCTGTTTAAAGCAAAAATGATATTATTGTTTCGTCATTTCGTCATGAACAGGGTTTCAGTTTTTTAAATTAATTTGAATTAAGTAAATAACATCAATTTCGATTCAGTTCTTGATAAGAGCAAGCAATTGGTAATACCTATATATGTATAAATTAATTTGATTAAAAGCCTGAATTTCCAGTTTTGATATAACCCAACTCTTAAAAAATAAAATTTTATTGTTACGTGTGCTAAACTAAAAAGAAGTGGCTATGAGAAGACCCTGTGGAATATCAAATTTCCAAGACGGTTACCAGGGGACGTAACCGCCGTCTTAAACATTCAACTGATTTTCCACCGAATCCCCCTAATAAATGTTACCAAAAAAATGTTCCTTTCAAAGCTACGATATACTGGAGTAATTTTTGTTAAACACTTTTTGATGTATTTATTGAGATAATGTGTGGTGGGTGATTCAATATTTTTTAAAATAAACAGCTATAACTCCTAAATGAATGAACGTATTCGACAAGTTTGGTCTCACTGGAAGCAGCATTTATTGTTCCATCAAACCCATCTTACCTATGTTATGTCTAATTCATAGTAACACCGCTAGAGCGCCTTTATTGGTATAATAACTGAAATTTTCAAAACTATCCTAAAAATCAGATGCTATGAATCTGGAGAAATGATACTTTAATAGACTAGTGAAAGCCGAATATTGATATCTTATTCCTGACATGAATTATCGAAGTAAGAATAAGTAGTTATCATATAATTAAAAAAAGACGGTATTATGCTGGTACTTGTTATTATTTATTATTCTTTTTGCATGATAAAACTTCATAATTTAATAATTCGTAAATATTAAAAGTATTCTTAGTTCAAAAAATTGTAAAAGGCTGGTAAGGACATGATAGTCAATGCACATAACCTACAAGTGCAAGGTAGCAAATATGATGACATGACCATGGAGGAAAAATGAATGCATTTAAGGAGGCATTAGTTTCATTTCAAAATTGGGTGTTTTTTAATTAGTTTACAACCTTAGTTATTAAAAAATGATTAAGTAATAAGATTTTACCATTAAATCCTGAAAAAAAAATAATAAATTACATAAGTACCAGTGTAATAGCGCCTTTCTTGAATTATATTACTAATACTTTATTGGATATTTTGGGATAGGAATAAGATATTGACATACAGTTTTCGCTAGCCTATCTAGGAATAATTTCTCTAGATTTCTATGAGAAAAGTTACATCATTGCATTTGATTTTTTAGATGATTTTGTAGTTACGGGTTAGTAATTGCTCCTTTCTTGAATTATATTACTAATACTTTATTGGATATTTTGGGATAGGAATAAGATATTGACATACAGTTTTCGCTAGCCTATTTAGGTATAATTTCTCTAGATTTCTATGAGAAAAGTTACATCATTGCATTCGATTTTTTAGATGATTTTGTAGTTACGGGTTATTATATCAGAAGACAAAAATGTATTAAGACCCGGTCAAACAGAGAACGCGGCGTACGGCGTTCTCTAACACTACAATAGAACGCTATAACGCGGCGCTCTAGAACGCGGCGTACGGCTGTTTGACCGGGCCTTTATAGTGACATAGTCAAAATGAATTTCATTTTTATTGAGATAATAAACATTTAACTATATTTAAAACTAGAAGTCTTATTTGGATTCAGAAACGTTTGATTCCCCGGGATTGTTTTTCTTGTTCCTATCTACAGGGACGGATTTGTACCATCTGAGATATTCAAGATCAGTCACTTTTACGTGATATGTTCACATCATACAAATAATAAGACCACTTTTACTAGCTACTTTATTAATTCTATGGATTTGGTCATACGGATCTGCTAACTACATTGGCAAAAGTATTTGGATATTGACTTGAGCAATTCTTCCTTAAAGAGGCAGACGGTAGGTAAGATGGGGTTGATCGAATAATATATGCCTTTTTCCAATAAGATCAATTTTGTTGAAATCTGATCAGTCATTTAGGAGTTATGGCTATTTCTTAAAAAAAAAACATTTAACTATCCCCTAGCACTTTCAATTTGAATTGAGTTTACTTGTATTAACGAATTACAAATCCTTCCACCTCGAAGGCAAAGCCTTATGTGAGGTATAGGTATATATACAGAATATAATTTAGCTAACCTATATTGCAATTATCCCATCCAATGAATGGCTCGTATTCAATTTTTAAAATTAATCCACCGGTTCTTCCTCCTGGATTGCAAACGAAGCTGCTGTAGTTTTCCACAAGTATTCATTACCTTGTGGTTAAGCTGTATTCAGCCCTATGCGAGACTTCGCCATAAGTCTAATATCAACATTTTGTATGTAAAGTTCATTGAAAATTTTAACATCAACTCCCGACAGTTTCTTGATAGATCCGCCAAAAAATGTTGAACAGAAATTACTCCAATAAAACCTCGCTCTAAAAAGCAGATATTTTTGGGTAATATTTACTAGGTGGATTTCGGTGAAAAATCGCTTTAAATATCTAACAGGCGGTTACGCCCCCTGATGACCATCTTAGAAATCTGAAAATATTTTTCGCGATCTCCTTTTAGCCACTTGAGTGATAATTTTTTTCATCGCAAGCCTTTAGGCGAATAGTTTCTGTGGTACAGAACTTTACACTTTTATCTGACCACGCGGTACATTACTAAGATAGCTCTTAATCAAACCCAATGGACAATTATTATGATTTGTTGTTATCACCAATAAAGATGTAAATTACCTCGCGTAGAAAATCAGGGACACTTCCCATAAACTTTATATCAAATATTTTAATTCGATCTCATTATCATTCCAAAATGTGTATAATCAAAGCTAATCATCAATACCATATTACTATACCTGGTACACACGTATAATAACACAGTTTTCATTGACCTGATTTTTTTTAAGTCGATGTAACATATGTATATTTTTGACCATAATTACAAGAAAAGAAAAAAGCAGATTTGACTTTGGTAGAACATTGCTATAATGAATCTAATCATAATAAAATACAGGATACCAGTGACTAGATTAATAACTCGGTTCAACTGCATTGAAGGTTAGCTGCGACTAACGGTATGCGTGTCCATCGTATGGAATTAGGGAAGTAATATCTGCAAAAATATACGATTTTCTGTATAAAACAGCCATTACTCATGTTGTTTTGAGTTTGTATACTAGAGAGTTGTTTAAAATGGTCTGGTTTGGACTTCCTCCCAAGTTGTCCTCACACCATGTTCCAGTTCGTCCAGAGTGGTGGGAGGATTGAGTTAGTTGCGAATGTAGCGACCCATCCAATCTCATTCATTTTCAACTGGTGATAAATCCGGTAATTATGGAGGCTAGAGGAGCCCCTGACCTTAGCTTCCTATAGGAATCATAAGTAAGGTGACTAAATGCAATAGCACCACAAACCATCAATCCAATAGGATGATTTACATGGTGCTCCACAGCAAACAGCAAATTGGAGATTAGGTCGTTCACCCTGTCGTTGTCTAATGCGTTGGCGTCCATCGTGTGCCCCCAGGGACTGGACTTGTTGGAGAAGGCCGCCTGATGCCACTTAGCAGGCCACTGCCGGTGTTTTTATCACCAATCTAACCATTGGCGATGATGATTTGTAATGAGTGGAAGCACTACAGTATATTCAATCCCAAGATAGACTCCAAATAAACAGTCGCATGCAACATTCACGTAGTTACTGTCCGCTAACGTCTGCGAACGCGCCAGCTATAGTCCAGTGCAATTACGAAATTTTATATGACTATTTAAAAAAGTTGCTCTATGAGCCCATTGCAACTCAAAAGTAGCCAGTTGCCAGTTTGAAATTATCATTAGGCAATAAACACTTGACATTGCATATTTGGATCTACTTTCCAGTCAGCCTTGGATATTTTGACTTGCCAGATTATAACACACAATTTACACATAATGTACTGGACTATTAGGAACCCCATCGACACGAGCCGATCACGCACGCGGGCTTGCTTTCATTTGGTCTAGCTTGGCTGTGAATACAGTATAGATGTAAATTATATGGTCTGAAGCCCATATCGCTCAGCCTGTGGTACACCGTACGGATTCGAAGGGGACTCCCTATAGCTGCAGAACAAGCGTCAGCAACAGCTCGAGTAGATCGTTGTCTGTCTCGAAGAACCAGTAGTCGTAGATGACGATATTGCCGGTCTGTAGTTCTTCCACGTACCCCAGAACCTCTAGCTCGCTGCATTCGCCCTTCTGCGATCCTTGCGCACCATGCTGCAACAACTGCCGCCACGCTACGCTCCATGGTTACAGCAATTTTGCTCTGAAAGAACCACCACGTTCCCATGGGCCTACAATCCGACCCCATTCAAAGGGAGTTAACTGCTTAAACTGGGGCTGTCATCTTCTCAGGTGCATCTACACAACCAACTAGTCTCCCACCGCTCTTGCAACAGATAACATAGTTTTTGGATCGACAAAAAGCCATGGTTGATACACGCTACGCCAGATGGTTACAGCAATTTTACTCTGAAAGCAGCACTACGTTCCCATTGGCTTACAATCCGATCCCATTAAAAAGGGACTTAACTGCTTAAACTGGGGCTGTCGTCTTCTCAGGCGCATCTACACAACCAACTAGTCTTTCACCGCTCTTGCAACAGAGGACATAGCTTTTGGATCGAGTAAAAGCCATGGTTTATACACGTATAGAGTCTTTTTGGAGGTGCCATGTAGTTAAAATAGCGCCTAAATGAACTTCCGTGTGGGGGCGAGTTATCCTGCGTGTCGTAAAAGGCGACTAAAAGGAACCGAACTACTGTCGGTATAAGCAGTAACCTCTTCTCAACCAACAGCTTTGGGTGGACGAGTTGACAAGAGTCAGGACACCTTCTTGTCCTTGGGGTGAGAAATTGTCCCTAAAGGCCGATGAACCAGTAGATACCATCGCCAACGGTGTGAGGATGCAGAAAGCAAATGGGAAACTACTGCATTAAAGATCTTAAAGATATCCCAAGAAAAACTCGTAAAACGAGTAAATTCGTTTTACGAGTTCACAATATGTCTGTTAAGACATTGTGACTATGAACTATGATGATTTATTTATTTATTTAGCGTATGGCTACATGGATTAATTGGTAATAAGTCTTAAACAATATAGCAAAATACAAATATTAAATTTAAAACAAACAAAAATAAATAGTTTTTAGATTTTAAAATTAAGACCATTTATCCAGTCAACTACAGACTTCGAGGCTTCGAAGAAATCCGACTGTTGTCCAGCATATGCGGTAATCGGGCATTCGGTGACAATATGCTGAACAGTCTGCCGGGGCTCTCCGCAGTCACAGGACGGTGATTCAGATATCCCCCATTTAAAGAACGAGTCACGACAGATGCCATGCGACGTTCTGACTCGATTAAGCGTTTTCCATGTATGGCGAGGCAATTCCATTCCTGGCAGGGTTAAAGTGGGGTCCATAGTTGGTGGAGCCTGTACCGGCTTCTGGACTTCCCAGTCCCTCCTCCAGTGCTCATCAACTTGGAAGCCATCCCGCAAGAGCCGTTCTGCAAATGGTAATGGGGGATTTCTAGATTTCAACCTCCGAAGATCTGCATCCTCTAGGTCAGTATGTAGTGGAATTTGGGGATTGGATAGTATTTTGTTGTATTCCTTCACCAGTTTATCCTGTCTACGAATATGAGGAGGAGTGATATGGCACAGAACGGGCAGCCACGGTAGGGGGGTAGTTTTTAGACAGCCACTAATTATTCTCATTGTCTCATTCAATTTGGTGTCAATCATTTTTGCATGAGGGCTGCTTAACCATACTGGGGCGCAGTATTCAGCAGTAGAATAAACAAGACTGAGGGCAGATATTCTGAGGGTGGTTGCGTTTGCCCCCCAAGTGGTACCGCACAATTTATGAATAATATTGTTTCTGGTGCTAAGCTTTGCTGCTGTGTTTTCTAGATGTTTTCTAAATGATAATGTTCGGTCCATTGTTATCCCCAAGTATTTTGGCTGAGGATTGTAGCGCACTAAGTTGTCATTGAAGTATACCTGAGGTTCAGTTCTAGCTTGCTTGTTATTGAGGTGAAAGCATAACACTTCAGTTTTCATCATATTTGGAATCAGCCTCCAGTCTGCAAAATATCTTCCCATCACACTAAGGTCTTCCGATAAGATACTACTGCCCTCCTCTATTGTATTACTACGAGCGGCTAAAGCAATATCGTCGGCATACATGAACTTCTTTGAAATGGTGTTGGGTATATCAGAAATGTATAGGTTGAATAAGACTGGAGCAAGAACTGAGCCCTGGGGTAAACCATTATTTAGGTGCCTCATTTTACTTCTACTGTCACCCGTTATTACTTGGAAGGGCCTATCGCAAAGCATGTTGTTTAATAGCGACGTTATTCGGCCACACGGTTCTACTTTCAGGAGTTTGAAAAGAAGGCCTTCCCTCCAAACTGTGTCGTATGCTGAAGTCAAGTCGACGTACACTACTGTAGTTTTCAGCCGTTTCTGAAACCCAGCCTCAATGTGGGTTGTTAGGCTGAGTACCTGATCCGTGCAGCTACGGTGTGGCCTAAAGCCAGCCTGTTCAATGGGAAAACTATGATGATGATGAACTACGTTAGAAGTGTACTAGACAGGGTATTGTCATGCTATGTGAACATTTCTAATAGGAATATCCCTTTTTTTTCTAGGTGTTTGGATTCCACTTGTGAGTAGTATATATCTATAATAGTAGAAATGGGAGTTACTTATCAGTTTAAACCGTTGGTTTAAAGAAATATAGGCCTTACTGACTGCAAACATTAATATAGAACAAACAAACTAGTAAATTCTTTTGCGTGATATCCAACGTACCATTTCATGGACAGTCGCTTGTTGAGCGTGATTTTTCATATGGTGAAAAGCAAATATAAATATAAATAATATACGATTCCATCGACCGTGTCGGCACATAAACAAACAAAAACACGGACCAACAAACTGGTAGATTAAACCAATAAATTATTACATTAGGGTGCATGCTCCCAAATCATAAATTTTACGCTCAACTTCATGCAATAATTGAAAGTGATTTACTGTACGCTTACACTATTCGCACTCATATAAATATTGTACCTAAACGATGTAAATAAATTAGTTTGATGATATATTTATACATATTTATATGTTTACCTTTCGGTGCAAAAATCTATCAATTATACTGAGAGTGATGTTTTGGATGTTGAACATTTAGGTAGGTATCATCATTGAGGCAGGTTGGTAGTTTGATGCACAGAATTCAAAGGCTATACTATGTTAGAATTTTGAAATATAAAGGGTGTTGATTTGAAAACTTCCCACCATGGATTTATCCTAAACCACTGGTAATCGGCCTAAACGGCGAGACACGTCAAAGGATTTGTCAAGTGGAGGACAACTTGACAAGTCCTTTGACGTTCATCGTCTTAAAACATTTAAATGGCAAAGTGTATCGGGTAATAGCTTGTTCCAAAGGCATGTCGAATCTCTTTATTTTAAGGTTTGATTTTTTTTTAAATCGCTTGTTTTGTTTTTGAGAAAATTTGAAACGTCGTTATGTATCTTAGCACGTTGATAACGTTTATGAGCGTCTTTTAAAAAAATGGTTAGAACTGACACAACGCCTATATTTACACGTCCGTTCTTTAATTAAAGGCAATGGCATAGATGGGTTACTGTCACAGAAGAAACAGTAGCTTTAGTAACTTTTATTATTTTCAACAAAATACAACAGGTTTTACATCCTGCGTTTTTTTGTGTCTTAGGTTTAGACGTTCATAATAAAGCTTTTTCGTTGTGTCATATTGTTTCAATTTGTTGTTCTTTTTTGTGTCTTCTTTAATATTTGCGTTTTGCGCTGTATCTTTTAGTATTAGCAATTATTATTTGCTGAACAAAAGAACGAAGTAAATATTTTTATAATAATACTGTTGATTCGTTTTAAATGTCTAAGAGCGTCTTGATGTTTATCCCTTCCTCCAGAATGTCCGCTGAAGGGAAGGACGCCTATGGAAGATACACGTATGTATACGTTTTGTCACTTCTATCGAGTGTAATATCGTTAAGATACGACAGGACGTCCTATGACGCCAAATATTAACTTTCAAAATTTCAAACACAACAGACTCCTTATGTTTCATGGATCATTTACTTATACAAAAAAAATATATCACACAAAAGCAGCGCGTCAACGTGTTAATTTGTGGAGTAAATATCAAAAGTTGCTCGGGGAACTTCGCAGACTCTGGCCAGACTACACTGTAAGACTGCTGGTTATCGTCAATCTGAAGTGCGAAATCTGTATTGCAACTAACGGAGAAGATACATACGGGCAAAGCCATCAGCTAAAAAAAAGACACATAATTCCTATACATCCTACATTCCCGCTACATTTACAGCCAGGTGCATTCAAAAAGCAGTTTTGGTAGAGCGGATTGATATCGTACTCAAAGCGAGTATCGCATATTGCCAGGTTATAGGTCAAGATGTATTCTGTGGATGAGGGCGACATTGGGTGGCATCTGACGTACGGGACTTCAAAAATATGTCAGACTGAAATTAATCTATTATTAGCCTGCGGCTAAGGTCATATTTATGATAGAACCTAAGAGCTATTGTGATCCTCTCGGACTCCCATGTCGCTTAGAAGGCCTTGGACTAGGAGGAGATTACATCAAAACTGGTATGGAACTGTTTCGACACTCCCAGATTACTAGCTTCATGCAACGCTGTACATCTCAGCTGGGTACCAAGTCAAAAATATTACTACCAATTTGTTTTTTTACTCTAATATAAAAAATACTTCAGTACTAACTCTCTGTCTATTTGATTGGAATCAACTTCCCTGTGAGACAAATTAATTTTAAAACTTCTAAAGGTTATTTGCTAATTGCTAGTCAACTCCAGCTTTTTAAATAGTGTTTATTTTGAGACCACCAGAAATAACGAACGAAGAAGTTTCCTAAAAAACAAAATTTGGAAAATTCATTATTATCTGATAGTCAATTTCTTCACTCGAAGAATGTCTAAAAAATCATTTGAATATTCCAAAAACCGGCAGAGCTATTTAATTTTATATTTGCGGAAAGCGACCGCGGTGGTGGAATGCCTTATGACGTCACATATCATGAATCGTTCGCGGCAGCCACAGTCGGGAGCCGGGACTCCGCTATGCATACGCTGAGCGTATGCGACATTAGACTTGAGTGGAACGGCGGAGTGTTTGTTGTAACGGGCAGACGCCAGTATATTTTTGAAGTATAGAGGAAGATTACGTTATGATTATGGACTTTCATTCCCCATACCGATAGGTGAGGGGAGTGTTGTTATCGCGAAAATTTTCGATTTTGAGATAATACGGTTTTTGGATGTTTTATGATGTCTACATAACGAAAATCCACACATCTCATTTCTGTCGGTCTGTCTGTCGGTCTGTCTGTACATCTCAGTAGCCGCTGCATGGATTGTGATGAAATTTGGGCAGCGATATGCTGTGGGGTCGTAGTAGGTAATGTTCCTATAATTTATCAGCGACGGCGCAGCAATAATAAAAAAACTAAAAATATAGAAACAGCACAAACTTCGTTTTTAGGCGTTTTAAGGGTTTCGTGATCATTTTCTACTTTTTTTTGGGTGGGGGTGAAATTGGGGTAGTTGGGGGGTGGGAGATCCTAAAACTCAATTTTTTTTTATTCATAATAAGCTATCCATTGAAATATTTGTTTGGTGTTTTTATGGTGGTGTTAGTACACCTGAGTACAATGCAATATTTGTAGTTTCTCGGTCTGCTAATGCTAATAATACGAGTACCAATAAACTGCAGTGTATCATTTTGTCACTATCGGCGTCGCCTACCCTACTGAAAACAAGGAATAACAACATGAACGAAGGGGCCGGTAGCGGTGACGGCGCGGTGGCTTGCGGGAGCAGTATCCTGGACAGGGCGCACACAGGCTTGCATGCTGTCGCGTGACGTCACAGCGGCTTCGCGCGAAGGATACGGCTATTCAATAATCGGCAATATTGCCACTTCATGCGGCTAGCCCTTATTTATAAGGGAAAAACCAATTAAATTGGAAAACTCACTGTATGTTTTGAGCCATTAAAGGTCGCCAATCACCCAGCTACGATTCTTGTTCGACAGCTCGGTTTTGCAATCGACACTTTGGCGGCAAATCACCACACCTGGCAACTTTGTTTTTCGGATTTTAGGATAATAAAGTACTGCAGAGGTTTGTTCACTCAAAAATCCGACGTTTCGGCGTTTATTTTACGCCTTCTTCGGGGCTATCGGGCACACCTATAGCATCAAGGGATGCCATGTCCCATTGGGTCAAACAGCAAAAAACATTCCAGAAGATGTTTAAAAAGAGTAATAAATGCAGTACTTTATTATCCCAAAATCCAAAGAACCTTTTCTACTAAATAGTAAATCTTTGTCCCAAAAAATTCAATATCATCTCTGCCTAAAACTATTGTATTTTACTCATATACTAGTCAATAATGTAAATATCAAAGCTGGTTTTAGTATACAGGGTGTCCCTGAATTTCCTTGACACGTGACATCCTCGTAATAAAAAACTGAGTGGAATTTTTGAAAGGACTATAGGGTCTATCATACCATGCTCTCAAAACAGTTTTTTGTACTTCAACCCTCAAAACTCCCCAACTTTTTTTCTAAGTAGCACCCCATAGGTTTAATTTAAAAGTCAAAAGAAAACGTATTTAAATGGATTTTTCATTAAACTCACTCGCACGAAAGACGAAATGGCCCCATAAATACCGCTAACAATTATTTTTTCTGCTCATAGCCCGACAGGGGTAAATATCTGATCTTGAAAGTTATAAATTTGCCTTGATGCCATAGCGATGTCGGAATTGCGCAATTTCATTCAAAAAAGGAGACAAATGCGGCGTAAAAGGCGTGTGGAATTTCAGCATATCATCAAATGTACGATAGGTAAACGAGTCTCAAGAATTCCTACAGTGTCATCAAGTGGCAATAAGTAGTCATCATAGCTGTTAAATCATTATGCAACAAAGCGGTTTTTCCAAAAGGAGCATTGACAATAATTATAAAAATGCCATAAGTAAATCATAATATCCTTGCTATTTTTCCACCATGATATGTTACTGTATAGTCCTCATGAATTTTGAAATTTATGTCATTCCAGTTTTAAAGAAAATCTAATGATCCATTAATAACCTAGATATTTGTTTATGATATTCATTTTGAATTTTGTACATACTGGGTGTCCCAGAATTTCCTTGACACGTGATATTATCGTAACAAAAAAAATTCAAATGAAAACTGAGTGGCAAGTACTATAAGGCCTATCATACCACGCTTCCAAAAAATGTTTTGTACTTCAACCCTTAAAACTCACCCCCACCCTTATTTCTCAAATAGAATCCGATAGCTTTTCCTTCACAAATCCAGTCCTGGTTTTATTTAAAATCTTGTAGTACCTGTTTTGATTTAAGTTTTATACACATACCTATAGTCATAAGCATAAGGTAGATATACAAAATAGGAATTTGTTTGAGGCGTAATATTTTCATAACAAAAACAGATAAGAAGAAAACTAAGTGGGCTTTTCAAAGGTACTGAATGACCTAACATACCATACTTCGAAGAGAAAAAATTTGAACTGCAACGCTTAAAACTCACCCCTAACTTTTTTCAAATAGCACCCCTCAGCTTTTCCTACATAAATGAAGCCATTATTTTATTTAAAATCTTGTAGTGTCTTTGATTTTATACACAAATCAATCTTTTCCGTAGAGTCATAAGCATAAGATAAATAAAATAAGGATGTGGTTGAAGCGGAATATTTTCGTAACAAAAACAGATAAGAAACAAAACTAAGTGGGCCTTTCAAGGGTACTGAATGACCTACCACCCCATGCTTTAACAAAATTTGTTTTTACTTCAATCAAAAAACATTTTTTGTCGAAAGCATGGTAAGTCATTTTGTACCCTTAAAGACCCACCTAGTTCTTGAATCTTTTTTTTGCAAAAATATTAGGCGTCAAAAAAGTTCTTCTTTCATTTATATAGTACTTATGGTTTTACGAAGAAAGTAAGTTTGGGTATAACATCAAAGGTACCACATGATTTTAAATAATATAGGGATATCATTTAAGTTATGTTGTAAAAAACTAAGGGTGAGTTTTCGGGGATGATGTAGGAATGTTTTGAATGCATTTTATGATAGACCCCGCCGTATCTCAGTTCTTGCTTGAACCATTTTTTGTTACGACAATATCATGAATCAAGGATATTCTAGGACACCTGGTGTATTGTTTTCTTCTATTTTCTTGTTTGTGTGATTTGTAGGCATATGATAAATAAAAATTAGTAACAGTAAGACAACGCACATAAAAAATCCCAGCTTTGCTAAAATGGACCACTCAGAACGTCCACTACCTCTTAGACTATTTATTGTCAGCTTGCTATTTGAATCGTTTACTCCCACGCCTTGTTGCTCTAATAATGCATACGTCAAAGGCAGCTATTTGCGTATTTACCTAAATCGCTAAAAGCTGTAACTTGCTCTGAATAAAATTGTGGAATAATTATTTGTTTCAGATAACCTCGTGATACACGTTTTCTACCTTAATTGCTTCAAGAAATGCGAGAAAGTTAAATGGACTTTATAGACAGTAAAAAATGGTAGTAAAACATCCAGACTATACAGCTTTCATCAGAGGTACTTGTTTTTGCTTTGGCATTTTTCCTGCTTGTCCCTTATAAATTTGTGGAATTATCACACAATAAGGCAAAACCAATAATTAACGTAATACTAGAATTTCCTTGACACGTGACGTTCTCGTAACAAAAAAAAATTAAACGAAAACTGAGCGATATTTTTATGATGCCACGCTTTGAAAGCAATTTTTTTGTCTCAACCCTCAAAACTGATTCCAAACTTTTTCTTTCAAATAGCACCCAACAGTTTTTCCTGCATAAATTAAGTTCTTTTTTGGTTCGAAATCTTACAGTACCTTTGATTTTATACACAAAGGTGAATTAAATAAAAATTTGGTTGAGGCGTAATATTTTCGTACAAAAAACAGATAAAGGAGAAAACTGATTGGACCTTTCAAGGATACTGAATGACCATGCATGTGACACAATTTTTTGTACTAAAACCCTCAAAACCCACCCCGAAATTTTGTTTTCAAGTAGCATCCCACAGTTTTTCTACATAAATTAAGTGATTATTTTAATTAAAATCTTGTAGTATCTTTGATTTCGCACACAAACTAATTTTTCTATTAAAGTCATAAGCATAAGATAAATAAAATAAGGATTTGTTTGGGGTGTGATATTCTCGTAATAATATAAAATTATCGGGGGCCTTCCCGCTTTCTAAATTTTTTTAGATTAGACAACTTGATCTATCACAAACACCTTTCAACTGCAACAGCTGCTGGAAAAAAGCTCCGATACCCCCTTAAGACGTCGTTGGGATACCTACTGAGAGCCAGAAAGTACTACTGCTTACCATACAACCTTCTCACCCTTAAAGTTGGACGGAAGATCTGTCCTGGAGTATTGCTCTCATATCTGGGAAGCTGGTGAACCCTACTACCTTAGCCGTACCTGATGCAGTCTATAAATAGAGAAGGGTAATTCGACTAATCAGTAACCGAACCCTAACGCGAATCCACCTCCAGCATCTTTCTTACCGGCGTTCGGTTCGTGACCTCTCACTTTTCTATCTGTATTCATTCATAGATCAAGAATCGAGTGGTACGATCGCACCAAGAGTGTCAAAGGCTTGGAATAGGCTGCTAGCAGATGCACGTATTGAGCCTACGAGTGTTGGCCTATTCAAGACCCGCGTAAACAAATTTCACCTAGGAAAACCTTTTCGTAGCTGCTGCAGTACTATAGTATTTAGGCTTTGCCTCCGGTCCATGGTTATAAAACTTCCCAATCACAGATAATCGTAGTGACATTTCGTTTGCCTCCAGTCTTGACATGCATTTTCGGTTAATTTTGTTCCTAACCATTTACCTATTGGGAGTGTTATCATATTATGAGATCACACGGCGCTAGAATTGACAAAAACCACCAGTTACCTGGCAGAAAACACGTCTAATACTTGAGGGTTAAGGCCAAATGAAGCAAAAATCTTCTAAAGCTAAGTGAATTTAACCTTTTGATAAACTGAAGTCTAATATTTTAATCTCAATTACAAAAAACTTTCGTGATATATGTAAATAAAAACTGCACGCAAATAAGCACCTGATAGAAAAAACCTAATTGTATAACAATAACCGTCATTCTAGTAAAATATAATGACAACAAAATATGTTTTAATCTCATTTACGATAACAAGACTAACTGCACATTTTTATTTATAAATATTTATAACACGGTACCCCCTACTAGCAGTACCGACGTTAATATAACGTAAAATGTCAATTAGCGATAGTATTAGCAATAGATAATTGTATCTTTCGATCTGTATAGTAAAGTAGATCATTGCCAATGGTCAAATAGTAGGAACACGGAAGAAATGTGGGGTACGCACAGTCGAGAGCTCGGTAGGTAGTACCGATTAGGAAGTAACACGAATATTTGCAACTGAGTCATGTTCATAAATCAATCGGTGCAACGAGTGCAGAGGCGGAGAAGATTGAGCTTATTTAGTGCCTGATACATTCGCATCAGTAGCGTAGCCAATTATTTGTACAAAATTTGGGACAATGTCTTGAAAAAAATAAATATCATATCATATACGAACACTGAGAAAAGACGAACCCATTTGCCATAATTAGTTTATAGAAATGCAACAGGTCAATAATGAGTGGGGCCTCTAGCCTACGCGGCATGCTCGTAACCTAGTTGTTAATAAAATCTAGAGGTGCAGCCTCCCAAGCTGCCCTCACAGCGTATTCCAGTTCGTGTAGCGAAGGTCGGAGGATTGGGTAAAACGCAAATGTAGCGACTCATCCAATCAAATCCCACACTTTTCAATTGGTAATAAATCGGGTGATCGTGGAACCTCAACGACACCCTTTGAATATGAGGGCACGCAATACCTTGCTGGAAGGAATCCTCTTCGATGCAACTGGTTCAAACACCTTACTCACATAACACTGTGCCATAAATGTACCACAAATCATAAGCAAATGTGATGACTTGTTAAATGCAAACTGGAGATCACGGTGTTCGCCCCGTCTTTCTCTAACGCGTTGCCGTCCATCGTGTGCCCCCAAACAAAACCTAGAATCGTCGGAGAATGCCGTCTGATGCCTCTCAGTATGCCATGTTTGATGTTCTTGGAACCAATCGTGGCGAGGATGATTTTCAGTCAGTGAAAGCATTCTTTGCGGATGATATAGTCTGAAGCCCATTTCACACAATCTGTGGTAAGCTGAGTCGAAGGGGCCTGCTGCATTCTAAGCGTCAGCAACAGCTCGACTGGATCGCAGTCTGTCTGGAAGAGCCAGTAGTAATAAATAATAGTATAATGATAATAGCCCAACAGAAATAATTTCCTATTTCTGTATTTCAGTCCTGTGACAAACAAAATATAACACAAATATACTAAATTGTGTTTACGCAACTATAAAGGTGATATTGCTCCTAAATAAAAAGAAACAACGTATTATTTTAAGTACTGTGCTAGAATTCGCTTAAGCCTCACCATTGAAATATAAAAATAAAAAGTAAATCGCAAACAGTACAAAAACTGTTCAAAATCATACACATTACCCGCACAGGCGACTTCAATATTAAATTGGAGTTCGCACGGCTACAGTAAAATAAAACATTATTTCTGTAGTTCAAGCTAGGAACTAAAAAATTGAGTTGTAACAACAGTTCTGGAGAAATAACCATTCCATGTAATAGTTTGCACAGAAAAATCGCAGAACTATGTTTTCTTCTTTCTGACAGTGATAACATTTTGGAATCTTTCCAAAATTAACTTGTATAATCTGACCCCATGGAGGATAAACTTCATTGCTCTTAAATACCTAATATTTTAGGAATAGTTTTTGGATACGCACAATGAGGTTGGCATAACATGTGATAAGGTAATAAAGACTCCAAGCCAGCGATACGTCATCCAATTTAGATCCCACATAAACAAAATACAAAGATTTCAGGAACAGGACAATACTAATGTGAGAATGCGAAAATGGTGTGTGCAAAAGGAGAATGTGTAAGTAAGTAAATTAATCATTTGGTTCACAGAAAAATCGAAAAAATGAAGGGCATCGGCTGGATTCGAACCAGCGTCTCCGGCATTCTAGGCCGACGCGATACCAACTACACTACGGTCCCCCATGATGCAGCCGATATACAGCACCGACGACATGGTATCGAGTGCGCTGACTCCCACCACTCCCCGTATCTCTCTGCGAACGATGTGTTTCAGACATCCAGAGAGGTCTAGTCGTCTGTTGGGTGAGTGTGAATCTCCCACCGCTGTTTGCACGACAGCTCTCTTTCTTAAAGGGGTGATACACGTAGGAGCAAGTACGCGTACTTATGGCTCGACGACCTTTTTCGCCTGTGTGTCGTCGTAAGTACGCGTACTTTAAAACCGTCCCACAAACCGCCGGCGATCCAACTGGTTTGAAATCTTGCTCGTAGCTTGTCTCGGCTCGTACTGCGAGCAGCGAGCTTCCACTTTATTTCGGCAGGCCATCGATGCGCAACGCTTGTCGTGTTTAGCGTTTGTTAAAAGTTTTGTTTATTTAGGAGAATTACCAAAATGAGTGATTTCAGCTTCACGTGTGTCACCGCGTCGAGCCGAGTAAGTTCGCGAACTTAAAAACCACGTACAATGTTCGTACGTGTGTCACCCCTTTTACTGAAGTAGTACTCCTCAGTCGACCAGGATTTCATGGAATGAAAGGTGCTTCCTTACTCCGTAAGAGGGAGATAATCCCAATCATTTGGTTCACACAAAAATCGCAAAAATGAAGGGTACCGGCGGAGTAAGCAAGTACTTTTCATTCCATGAAATCCTGGCCGACTGAGGAGTCGTACTTCAGTGAGAAAGAGAGCTGTCGTGCAAATAGCGATGAGAGATTCACACTCACCCAACACCCGACTAGATCTCTCTGGATGACTGAAATACATGGTTTGCATAGAAATCCGGGGGAGTGGTGGGTGTCGGCGGAGTCGATACCTTGTCGTCGGTGCTGTATATCGGCTTCATCACGGGGGACCGTAGTGTAGTTGGTATCGCGTCGGCCTAGAATGCCAGAGACTCTGGTTCGAATCTAGCCGGTATACCCTTCATTTTTCCGATTTTTCTGTGAACCAAATGATTGGAATTTTCTCCCTCTTGCGGAGTAAGCAAGCACCTTTCATTCCATAAGTAAGTCAACTTGACTTCATTTCTTAAATCGAACCTTAAGGCGCCTGGGTATGCACAGTTATACATATGTATTTGCCGTATTAAAACACGAATTCTCAGTTCGAACACAACTCACTTGTTTGTCAAACTACATACACAGTATTTCAGAAGGTGATAGTTAAGACCTTAATGAATGACAACTATTTGCGATTTTCTCAAAAAAGTTCTTTAGTGTGCAAAAAAACTCGCAATACAAAATCATGCATTCTTCAAATGTCTGTAATTTAACAGCCAAACACGATATCAAAAAAGGCTAATTAGTTGACAAAGCGCATGCTTTCGTCTTCAATCTGCCTTTTGAATCATTACTGTAAGTTTAAAGGTAACATCAGGAGCTTGTAAATGAGAAATTAATTTTTATGGTGACCTTTGGAACTTACCTTTGGACCATTTGACCTTACTTTTGGATTTTTGGAGTCATCTGCCCTCATCTTAGACATACACGCTGGAGAAAGTGAACAGGCGGCCACGCTTCCTCGCTAACACGGGAATGCATCTTTTCTAGGATTCTCAATTTCGCGCGCTATACCCTAGACCCTTAAAGCTGCTGGTCCCAATCCAAGCCATTTTGTATATGACATATTGAAAAATAACAAATGCCTGTTGATCCAAGAATCATATCGGTATTACGCAAGGAATGTGAAATGCATCGTACAAAGGACAAATGAAACATTTTTGATGTCATTTAGGTAAATATTATTGCATTATTGTCAAGTGTATTGCACTTTTATTATGCATATCGATATGTACACTGATTATTGAAAAAGTACAGACACGTGCCATTCTTTACATATACGCCCACAATAAGAATGCATAGGTACATTCGGTAAAGGTCATAGTGTTTTTGATCAATAAAACTATTGAAACATAGTTTTATCCTCTAGCAGGTAAATTAATAATTATTATTGGTGTTCTTGGCATTTACAAAGCATGCCTTTAAACTCTCCCTTCATTTTTTCTGATTCAAAGAGAGGAAAATATAAAAAACTGCCTGTTGAATGTAAAAAAAGCAAATAACTCTGTTTTGATTCTTTTGCGGTATAACAAAGGTGTTGCTTAATGTGAGTATAATTCTTAAATTGAATTACTTTTGTTTATAAGAACAACATTTATTAGCGGATTTCAATATTAAAATCTTTTTAGTGATGATTTTTTTCAGCAACGGTAAAAGATGAAACTGAAGTTTGTCTGTCGATGTCCCCAAAGATGCCTATTTTGACTGTAGTAGGGGTGGTAGGGCCACGGCTCAACAAACAATCAGCTGTCTTGCTCAGTGTCGGTTCCTTTGTGATCATATGAGATCATAAAATGTTATCAGTACAACAGGGTAGAATTAAAAAATATAAGGCCTTTACGGAAACACTGATCTGGATCCGGATAGATCAGATTACGTCAAACAGCTGTTGAGGGCTGTTCCAAATTACGGTTCTATCACCGTCCCAGAACTGATTTCACTATGCCCCGCCCATTTTACAGTTCTAAAAACACACAAAATGGGCGGAGGATGATAAAAACAGTTCTGGGACGGTGATAGTACCGTAATTTGGAACAGCCCTCAACAGCTGTTTGACGTATAACTGATCTATCCGGATCCAGATCAGTGTTTCCGTAAAGGCCTATAGTAAGGTGAAGGAGATTTGATTATAGCTGGCGTCATAATATCAATTTCTATGGCGAACAGAATGAATAATACCTATATACCTAGAACAATAGTGATACTTTCTAAAACCTTCATCTTTTTCGATGGAATTTCCTCTGGAACAGGCACGCTTACTGGTTCGAGAACAACCTTCTCATGGCTGGATATGTATGGAATAGCATTCAATTCCAACCGTTTGTATATGTACTATTTGTAAACTATAACTTTGGTACAGTCTGTTAACATCCAGGTCATATAAATCTCTTTGATTCTCCTTGAGCAACGTTCTAGTCTAACAAAATATAAAATTATTACTGTGTAGGCAAGACATTAATTTATTAAACCGTCACTCCACAGTATATTCTGCTACAGTTTCCTAAGATAGAACGCTTGAAAAACAAAAGCGCTGAATAAAGTCTTATTACTTAGTTTTTAGATAAATGTTAGTTCATACCTTAAGGGATCTTTAGGGAATCTAAAAAAAACTTTTTATAATTCTATTAGAGTAGCTTCTCGAAGAACAGATTATTGTAGCACAAATGTGCTAAGTTTCGTGTTACCTTATCCTTTCACAAAATACTATGACTAAACAACAAATGAAACAATGCTAAAAATGATGACAAAATGTTTAAAAGTCCCTAATAAAACACAGAACATCTCGAATGACAGATTGCCATGACAATGCCGTGCCGCCACTGTTGAAATCAGAAGAAATTTAACTCATCAAAATGGTGGCGCACAGCATCCCCAAACCACGACTCAACAAACAATCACGGTCGGTTCCTTTGTGATGGCATGTTGCAAATATCTGACGTCAGCGACGCCATTTTGGGATAGTGACAGGGGCGGAGTAGAGAAAAGTGTACAACAGGGCTGAATTAAGAAATAATACCCAATCCATGCTCTATAAAGGGAAGGTAAACATTAAAGACAACATAAAATGTATGTTGTCCTTAATGTTTACCTCCCATAAAGTACCAGATTTGCGCTGAGATCTGTATTATTTATCTCTATACTCATATTCTATGTAGATAGTCATGACCCTGCCGTGCAGCCGCTGTTGCAATCAGAACCAATCTAACCCAAAATGTCGATGCGCAAAGGGATCGGCGCAAAACTTCCTCAGACCTTGAGAATGACAGCTGATTGTTTATTGAGTCGTGGTAGGGCTCCATGTAAAAATCAAGCAGCGCGGTCTGTGCTAGCTTTTGCCACAGTTTTTCGACGGGCTTTGCCCATCGGCATTATTTAGAGACATCCTCACTGAGCAGTCAAGTATTATATCGTATACAATGAGAATCATCTCGAACATGAGAAAGTAAATACAATGGGGATACTAAGTTGACATTGATGACAAGTGAAATCATTTTTTACAATTCCTGATTGTACAGGTGGTGTTCCGACTCCACACTAAGATTACATTTCATTAAAAACTCAAGTGTAATACAATTTTCATCATCATCATCCTCAATTTTTTCAATGTTTCGTTGACAAATCGCTGATATATTGTGAGCCATAGCATTGTCGTGAAGTCTTGATAGGACTGCCGTTTTTGCTTCAATTTTTCCTTTAAGGGCCCCCAAGTAGACTAGACTGGTACTCTCCAGTTACTATATATCCTCTAGGTACAATAAATGTATTACCATATTTACCTATAGATCATCCTACGTTGAAACCAGAGTTCAGCGCGGTACCATTAGACTGCATAAACTGGTACGGGATTTCAGACTTTTGCGTTGGTTTTTTATATAAATAATGGGAATAAAGTTTAAAAAATCAACAATCTACACTATTGACCTGAATATGGACCGACTCCTAGATTAAAAAAAGAAATAATTATTTTATTTAAATATTTTCTTGAAGTAGCCAGTAACAAATTACTGTTTATAAATTTACCAGGTTTTACATATCTCCACTTAAATATTACTCCTTCATGAAGTATGCATGGATCTTCATAGAAGTCATTTTGGTAAATGAAATAAAATGTTTTTGTTTCTGAATCTGTGAAAAGTAGGTTATTTCCCATTCCAATTTCCATGTGCTGTACATATATCTAATGTGCGTATCTTTGTTTTTCTCCTACGTATGCACAAAGTCACAAAGTCGCACTAATTACATAAAAATTACGTATTTCACTATCAGCCACTAACTAACTGCCTCTACATTATCTAATTTTTATTATACGTCATGTTACAAGCATGCAATGATAAAATAAGTTAGTGCAAAATAATGATCAATTTGTCCTTGCCCAAAGCCACACACCCTTAGCGTTTCCGTTTACAAACAGTAAATAGACACAATTCAGGGAAAATTATCGATCGATAAATCATGTTGCTAAACATAACTCACTCTTGTTTTAATTAAGATATGTAGATACTAGGCTTGTAGGATATGTGGACGGAGGCTAATTAATTATTATTAATAAACATGAAAACTGACACATGCCGGGGCTCACATGACAATGAGTCACTTTGTGAATAAGAATTTGAAGAAAACGGGTTCCATAAATATAACCTCTAGTACTATCTTATTCATCTTTTACTAAAGTCACTTAAACTGTAGGAAGTGAGGTAATAGTCTAATATTTCGTGACCGTTTATATGTATCCATTCAGTAGTCCTAGGTCCAAGATAAAGTGCATAAATTGTATCAAGTGTCTGTAAATACATAAACGAGGTTCCTGTTTATTCAGAAAAAATAATCCTTAATAATTCATCACTCACTTAAACAAACCTACGTTATTAGTTTATCTGAACCTCTAGTTTAAATTAATTCCGTATGGACCTTTTAGTTGACTAATAATGAAGTAATCAAACTTAAATACCTCGGATGCCAGTACAATAAGTTACAAGGTCATAATATTAATTTTCTGTAGAAAATTTAAAGGCAAAAGTAGCCATACTTCACATACCACACATAAGCTTTGGTAGATAATTCCACACCAAAGAAGTTTTCAAAAGTGATGACTCTTATAAAAAGCGCATTAGCAACTTTCCTACATAAATTTGGGTCAGAACCTTGGAATTACGGCCGGTCAAAAAGAAGAACAAAGTAAACTTGTCTTAACATCTTTTTCGACTTGGCATGAAGTGGTTTTCTTAAGTAACAAATTGCATAAATAAGTGAGCACCGGAAAGCGTATTTGCACAGTTATTTGTTGGGTCTGAATCAAATATCTACATTATGAAGGATAAGCAGTAGAGTAGTGTTTGCTGAAAAAACAAAAAAAATGCAAACTTCACTGTTCACAAAGGCAAGTTAAAGATAATTGGATTCTTAATGTCATAAGCATGACACAGAAAATGCCTTCAATAACTCAAGTTGTGTATGTGTACATACAAATAATATATTATGTATGTGCGGTTTGCGTATAGTTATGTGGAATATTTCGTAACATTATTTGTCGAAAGGGTAGTTATTGATTTTATATTTTATTTAGTAAACATGTCTGTGCATGTATATGATTTCAGCTTCGGGGAAACAGCAAAGAAAAAGCGTTATAGTCTTCTAAATGTTTGCTACGATATTAAACCCCTGCCACACGTGCAATGCTTGATGATTTAAAAAACATCTTCACAAAATTAAACGTGAAGAAAGCTATTGGTCCTGACGAAACTCCAGCCATTGTCCTTAAACGTTGGGCCACTGAGCTTGCACCTATTCTTTGCAGGCTCTTCACAATCGTATGGAAGATTGGCCTAAGAATGGCAAAAAACCGATCACATCAACTCTAGACCTGTTGCTCTTCTCAGCATCATTTCTAAGGTTATGGAGACTGTCATTAACAGACAGCTCCTTAAATACCTGGACAACAATAACATCATAAATTATCGTCAGTATAGCATCCGTAAGCACCGATCTACGGGTGACCTTCTGGCCTACGTCACTCACTTCTGGAACTGAGCAAGTGAAAATCGTGGCGAATTTCAATGGACATCACATCCAAATTTTAAGTTACAAATGATTAGATCATCGATAAAATTGAAGAAGAATGCATGCTGCTGCCCAGTGGATCTATTGAAGGTAAAGTCATCTAAAGGCGTACGAACAGCAGTACAAATAGAGGCATCAGCATAGCTAGGTTGTCAAAATTTCATATGTACATTTTCAATGTCAAAGCCAGTACCTCACATAAGGCGTAGCCTGAGCGAAAGGAAAGGAATAATAATAATAATCATGTGTTATTGCACTTGACATATCTAAAGCCTTCAAGAGAGAGTGGCATGAGGGACTTCTGGTCAGGCTTGCTGCTTATGGACCTGGCCTGCGCCAGTGGCGGGATAGCTTTTTGTACGACCGATCTCTGTTTGTTGTAATCAAAGGCTGTTCATCAGACGTCAGATGTATTTTCAGTAAACTCCGGTGTTTCTCAAGCAGTTTTGAATAAGCGTTAACGTCCATCTCTAAATAAATAAATAAATGGACTTTAACCTCAAAAAAGTTCAATGTTTAATACTACTTGGTACGAAACGTGAAACTAGCGCCCTCTATGAGAGTCAAATATAAAAACAAATTCATGGAGGGTTTAGCTTCCAAAACATATTTGTATGAATTTTCATTACAATGTTGTCGGTAGCATCGGCAATATCGTAAAAATGTGAATATTTTTTCTTCAACGCCCTGTATCTTGAATGCGCATGGAAAAAATTTCACTAAGCAAACCCCAATTATTTTTCAGTTTTCTACCTATCTTAGAGTCGGGATGACCTTTTTTGAAACACCCTGTGGAAAACTAATTTCACCGTGTAAACACCTATGTATAACTGCAATTACCTCTACGACGCACGACGTCTACAATAATAAAAGGAAAACAAGATATTAAATCGCTGGTTAAAAAGACGATCCAATGTATTGGTTGTTGTTGCTTTATTGTCATCATGTCTGCTAGGCATACAGTTTCTGCTCTATGTAGTTAACCTTTTACCATCTGATGATCAATTTAGATAAATCATTTATTTGAATTATATTTCCATATTGTGAACATAACAACAAAGTATCATTACATCAATTTATCTATCGTCATTAAAACCTATTACTGATATCCAACACTCTAATAGACCATTTAAATACTTACAATGATTTGGAAGTGCTTCTACCTTTAATTTGTTTGTCTTCCCAGTAGCTGAACTAAGTTGTTATATTGGCATCCGAGGCATTTATGTTTGGTTATTTCATTATTTGCCAATCAACTGAAATGTCAGGACAGAATTAATTAATAACTGGGTACACACAGTATGCATGTGACCTTGACATCCTTGCCAATCGTCTTAATGATACGTTCCAGGGTAGCAATCAATGTGAAGGCAACTAGTTATAAGAAAGCAAACAGCAGACCGGGAGAGGATTTTTCATGAAATTGTATACCACTAGACTAGCCATATTTTTATTAAAGGTATTAGGTAAATATACTACTCGCAAGTGAAATCCGAACACCTAGAAAAAAAGGACATTCGTATTAAAAATGTGATGTGTGCATAGATTGGCAGTACTGCCTTTAGTACATATCTAACAACTGTTGTTCATTTATACGTTATACTCTATCCAAAAACTGCGATATCTGTTGCAAATGTGACGAGAGACAACTTGGTTATGTAAAGATCCCCCTAGAAGACGACAGCCCTAGTTATCACTCTTTGAACGGGGTCGAATTTTAGGCCAACGAGAACGTTTTGCTTATTTTTTTAGAGCAACTGTTGCAACCGTAGAGCGTAGCGTGGCTAAATTTGTAGCAGACAAGGCACGCATGGATCGAAGAAGGGCAAATGCAGTGAACTAGAGGTTCTAAAGACGAAGAAGAACTACACATCTGCAAGATCGTCATCTACGACTATTGGCCACTCGAAACAGAATGTGATTCACTAGAGATGTTGCTGATGCTTGGTATGCATCTATAGATATGCACGGTGCACCACATACTCTAAGAGCCCGGTAAGTTTTTCTACCTTGAAGCGACCAGGACTTTTGAAATCAAGCAATCGAATTGTCATGAAATAACGTTTTCAAAGTGACAACGTTGCTTGTTTCAATGTTGTCGGGGGGTTGCCGCTAGAGGGTGAGGATTAAAAACTGCTTCACGGTGACGATAAGATTCACAGACCACTCCCTAACTTTGAGGCACTGTAGAATGGAAACTATTGGTCACACACGAGAAATGTACAGACCAAAATTGTGAAGAATTCTCCATATATAATTCGACGTTTTTTTCGATAGCACTTACCACAACGGCGCTATTTGTCAAATAGTGTCACGAAACAGTTTTCACCCCCCTCCACCCTCGAGCGGCAACCCCCAGAGGTCACAAGTTGAATCTTATCTCAATTATTAAACAACTACGAGTATTATCATCTTCACTAAAAGCAAGCACATATAAGATTTTTTTCGCGACATCACATATCGGTAGTAGGTAGCGGTGTGTTCCTAAATGTCGTATTTTTTTTCTCTAGGGAAACAAAAATGTTACGCGACTTTTTGATAAAGTTCTTCGTTTTAGTCGGCGATGAAATTCTTATTTTAGTGAAAATCACAAACTAACCCATAACTTTGGCGCATTGTAGGACGGAAATTATTAGTCGTATACGGAAAATGTAAAGACCAAAATTTTGCAGAATTCTATTCTCTCTATAAATCAAGCTTTTCGATATCGTTTACCAAAACGACGCTATTTTTCGAAAATCTTCGCGAATCAGAGTTTTCACCCCTCACCCCTCGAGTGGCAACCCCACGACAACATTGAAGCAGGCACTGTTGCCATTTTGAAAAAGTCATTTCATGACAAATCGATGACGTGATTTCAAAAGTGTCGGTCGCTTCACTGTATAAAAACCGGGCTCTAGACTAACAGATTGCGTGAAATGAGCTTCAGGTCATATCGTCCGCGTATCTAGTGCTTCAACTCACTGCAAATCATCTTCGCCAACGGTTTGTTTGGTGCCAAGAATATTGATAAGGCATGCTGAATGGCATTAGATGGCCTTCTCCAAGGAGTCCAGGTTTTGTCCGGGGGCACACGACAGACGCCAACGTTGAACGACGGTGGAGTGAACGACGTGTGTAGTTGATATGCAGTGGACTGTATGATTCTTAGAAAAATGAAAAGACCATACATAGCCAAGGACACCTACCTTTGAATCGGCCCTCGCTGATCTTGGTGTCTGTCCCTGGTCCCCTGGTCTTGGATATCATTTGATACGATAAATTAATGGAAAACGATCTAGAATTTTCTTTGAATACCGTACGAATGTTAACCTGTTTCTCTTCTTCGTCTCTAGGAAATCAACTCGAACACTCTTTTTGCAACTTTTTCAGCTGTCACACAAAAACCTAACCGTTGCTGCGGTGGCTCTATGTTATACTGCATGGTATAGGCAACACAAATAGCAAGCGAAAAAAAAATAAAAAATGAAAATTGCATACACAGGTGGTACAAGCATGTTCTCACTAATCAACCGTGGCAAAGACGATTGGATGAGGTGCAAGATTGAAATCTGGCCCCGCAGTTTGGTGTATTTCACTGAAAAATTATACTCAAAGGAGTCTGGATCCAGTGAGGCATACTTTTACCTAGAGAGTCAAGCAATGTAGAGAGAATGTATATTGGTTGCTGTAAAAGTTGAACAGTATACAGAACATAACATGCTCTGCTGCCCTTCAAAAACTACATGGCACAAAGAATGTTTCAGATCGCTGGACAATTGGTATACTGTATAAGGGGAAGATGAATCATCTGGGTAAGGTAGAGGCTAGAAACTTCTGCACTTGTACGAAATGCATGCTAGGAAGCGCTAGCCTAATGTTCCCTGGATAAATGGTCTTACAATGAACTGGTCAAAGCCTTGTTAGAAACAGATGACTGCAGGTAAGCCTAAAGATGTACAGTAAGACCAAATAAGGGATGTACTGGTACGGCTTTAAAACAAAAGTAGATGGTCTTCGTTTCACTTTATAGGCAAATGTGGTGGCACTACATAGTTTGAAGAGGGATCATTAGACTCACTGAATCCGTCAGACATACAGACTTACACCGCTGGATCTGGTAGGCTCGAAAAGGATACCTCCAGAAGGCCACGAGAGTTTTTATTGTGGGTTCGGCAAGAACGAGAAAACCAAGCAAGAGGTGGCCTACTTACCTGGCTTCATTTCTACTACTAGACTCATCTACCTGGTTACTGATTAGAGATGCTTATACGATATTTATACAGGGTTAGGATAAAATATGGAACCAAGCAAATAACTTTGGAACGGAAAGAGTGATATTGCTGAAAATTTGCTGGCAAGTGTAGTGACGTCTAATGCGTCCGAAGACATTATGTTAGCTATTAATGTACTTCCGGTTTAACCGGAAGTACCGTCAACTTTTTTAATTTAAATGGGACACCCTGTATATTTTTGCAGATTTTAATTCATCTTTTTTTCCGAATACGTCCATAGTGGGTTTAGTATTTGTTTCTTAAAAAATTTGTCTCACAAATTCGTCCGTGACGGTCTGCGGTCTTCCCGTTTGAGGTAATTTTTTGTATTTTTTATTTTAGTCACCGTCAATCGTGTTATAGGATCCCTGTCGGGACGTATATCATTAAAAGTTGACACACTTCTTTGTGAGTTCTCACGCGATCGCCAAAACCGACTTTGAATGACCGGCATTTTACACACCTGAAATGATAAAGAAGCTTTATCTTTCCCGTTTTTACAGAAACTAATGCTAAACCCACTATGGACGTATTGGGAAAAAAGGTGAATTAAAATCTCCAAAAATATACAGGTTGTCCCATTTAAATTAAAAAACTTGACGGTACTTCCGGTTAAACCGGAAGTACATTAATAGCTAACATAATGTCTTCGGATGCACTAGACGTTACTACACTTGCCTGCAAATTTTCAGCAATATCACTCTTGCCGTTCCAAAGTTATTTGCTTGGTTCGATACTTTATCCTAACCCTGTATATATATTTGAAGATCAACGATCAATTTTTCAAAACTTTTTTTTTGTGAGGTTGTGCACTTTACCATATTTCGCAAGAAACTTTACAAAAAACAGAACATTATCACATGAATAGTAAAGATGAGTTTTACCTTGCTCCCCTTGAAAACTGACTACGAAGTTCCTGCACCAATCCGAAACAGAGAAGTTTTCTGTCGCTTTCATGCTAGAATCTAGCAATTTTTCTCTGTTAACCTTCATGGATAACTTTTCGTGATAGTGCTTCTGATGGAATTTTCGAACTTCATGGTAAAAGAAGTCCTAAAAATACAAGGTATTTATATGTTTCAAAGGTACAACGCGCTTAATGTCTCTAGTGTGAGAAACCTCCATAACTTTTTTCCTGGTGGAAATTTCTTTATTCCTAATGTTAGTTTGAAAATAATACTAAAACGTCAACGCGTCAGTTACAGGTAGCTTGTTTTACCTTGCTATGCCATGAAACTAAGCTTGTAAACCAATTTTGGAACAGCCCAAATTTGAACCATATAGAATCAGAAATGTTCACTTCCCTAGGTCTGAAGATTCTGAAAGTCATTTAAGTATTTGAACATAGGTGAACGCAGATTATGCAAATACATACAATAGTAATACTATATTTTTTATATCTACCGTATATACGAGGGGCAAGTAAAAAATAAGGTTCCCAAATATTCCACTTAAAGCACAACTTGCACATGGATATCATGTAAATTATTAGAATAATTTATATATTAACACTTGAAAGTGTTAATGCCAGGTCGTATGCCAGTACAAATATGTATATATTTCTTATAAGTTTAATTTTTTCTGAATATACACTATAATTGTGAACATGGAGATGGGAAGCTCATTCAATTTTGAAATCTGAATCATTTTTTTCAGTCGAACCTTCAATATCTACTTTGAACTTGATTTCATGTTGATTCGCTGCGAAGTTATATGGCCAGGAAGTAGGTTTCCGACAGTCTTAATTTGTTGCATGTAACGTCATTATAAGATGCTATCTGCGAAAAAATTACTTGCTGACTAGCCTAACATAAGTAGGTACTCCAATTTTGTAATCCCTTAGATCAAGTCAGAACTAAATACATCGTGGAAGTGTTAATCGTGTCAAGGTAGATGCAATATAATCAGATCTGCTACAAACTCAGTTAATTGTAAAATAATGCAGAAGCGCAATAAAAATTCTTCAGCACCAATGTTACCGGTAACAGAGGCATCGTAGTATATGGTGTTGCAGCCATTTACAACTGTAATTATTATTATTTTTTTGTCTGCATGCAAGGTGACAATTAACAATCGTCTTCTGGTTAGGTGGTATTTTGTCAGTTAAATTAGACGTAGCAGTTAAGAAGATGATAACCATAATAGAAATAACGCATTAGAAGGCGTACCAAGATTTTAATTATACACCTTGCGTTAATATTACCTACTTGGTGTTTTGGAGGCCGAAAAATATCTGATGAAAATGAAATTATAAGTAGTTCGTTGAGATATTCAGGTAATGCTGTGCCTTCCATTAGATTTATATAATTAATTATTCCAATCTCAAAAGTTAAATGCAAGGTGTTTTCAAAAGTTCATGCCTTTCCAGAAACAACTGCCTTTGAAATGACAAAGCTAATGTATGGCGAATCAGCAGCAGAAGAATGAAAAAAATGGTAAGGAAATACTTACTATTCGTACGCTGTGAAGTTTTGAGTACGGTGCTGTCGCTGAGTCGTATAGATATGGTTTGAAGTATTTCATCTCTAATTTGAACCATTCGAGGTTGTCTGGATCGTCCAGCGTATCCACCGTTTCACCATTTTTGTTGTTTTTAAAGTCCGATGTACCACGTCAGCAACTCAAGATACGATTAATACGCGCTGCTACATACATCTGTGCTCCATAGTAAACTGGATTTTTACGTTTTCTGCCTCTCTGATCTAATCGCACAGGGATTGAATTAGAAATGAGGATTTCAATATCGGTCTACGTGCTGATATACCAAAATATTTTTTTTATATGTTACTGAGAAAAATCACTCCTTTTGGCGAGTACTATATGCCCTATGAGGGAAAGACGCTGTATACATCATTATTTCATTCCCCAATACTGCCACTGTAAACTGTATAGTAGTTTTCTGGTGCTAAATTCATAATTCAAAGAAAAATAAATAGTCAAAAAAAATTCAAAAACCAGTACAGTAACACAAGATGCGAACAATCTATGCACAAAAAATACTATATTGGTTACTTATTTGTATATAAAATAATAAAACTACACTGCTCAAAACAAAAAATACGAAACATTTTTCAAAATATCTGTAAAACGTTAACTTGGTGTTTTATGGAAGTGAGAATGATATTTTCATAATAGCTAAAAATTTTTGTTCTACTAACTTCATATAAATAATCTATATTGTTGCTCGCTATTTAAGATACGTTTATGATTTCAAACCCAGTACAAGAAATAAAGAGATCAAGATAATGTCCACATTAAAACCCTTGTTACCTGATACTTTATACTGACTTGACGTCTCTTTGATAGGTATCAGGTGACGAAGTGCATCTCTTTTTTTTTTGTAGTGGTCTGGTCTGAATTGGCAATCTTGCAAGTCAAGACCGTCTTAGCAATATTTTTACTGAATATCTCATTGCCAAAAAATAATGACTATTTTTGTGAACAAGATAATTGATTCACTATATTTAAAAATTCACAGCAAAGGTTCTTGATATGATACATTTTTTCGTTTATACAGGGTGGTCCAATAAACGGCATGAGAGCTTTATATTGCTGAATTCGTCGTGTGTCAAAATGAGAGGACTAAGCCAAGTGGCTGGTAGTGTAGCTTCAATTGAAAATTGTGTTAAAATGCGACAAGTCCTAAGAAATTTTAATTGCAGCCGTTCAGTAACCACGCGTGTATGTGATGGTTATAGCACAGTATATCCAATTATACAGTAGCGCAACTCTCCAGAATTTTGGTGGTTCGCGCATAGCATCCCGCGCATCGTTCGCAGGATGTTTAGCACGGCGATCGCCTGAGTCGTGTTCAGTCTATGAGAGTGAAGGTAGTGTCTTTGGTAGAACCGGATTAAGGAATTTGGTGATACGCTGATATGGATATCGGGACGCGTGAAGTCAAATGTTGCGCCGCTGTAGGCTGTATTAACAATTCCAAAAACTATGACTATAGTTTTTTAAGCTTCCTCAAGATGCTGCCAGGTATGCGATTCCTCCAATGTTTAATATGCTCATTCATTACCTAATAATATTAAAGTGTGATAGCATAGCTCCATTTGTCTCTAACAAAGTCTGGCAGGTATTAGGGTAGCTGAGCATTTTTTCAGTTTTTTAGAAGAGTTAGACGTTACGGAAAGCCGTTCTTTAATTGTGAGCCTAAAGTCAGAATGATAATTTCTCACTGTTTCCTCACAGCACCACAACGTTCAAAAGATCTTCCACGACATGTAACAAAATGAATGTGATTATGCATCCCAACATTATGAGATTTTAAGCAGGAATTGAAGTCCATTTTAATGGATGCTCAAATAGAAAGTTCATAATAAAAAGAATCAACATGCTAGTTTCAAAAATATATCATTTTCCTCTATAAACATGGATTCTTTTCTTCACTATGCCTATTTATATGTAATATACAAATACAGCAGGAAAGGTAGTCTTGGTAAACTAGATAAAAAACATTTTTGCAATTTTTGTATGAAAAGCGACCAGTTTAGTATATTTTATCGTTGTTATAAACATATTGATCATTATTTTTTATGTACACCTAACAAGTTTTCATCGGTTTTGCTGTTTCGTACCTCAAACGTTTTTCTATGATGATTGATGAAGATAAATTTAAAGGTTGTGAAATAACTAGACATAAATGTTATTTTGGACGCTACGTCGTTACATATACCCATATTTGAATCATATAAGATATTATAAAGTTTTTATATTTATTTAAATGTTTAAGGTTAAGTAAGATAAGATAAAATAAAGTTGAGTAATCTCGCATTTTTCTAATTTACTTACAAACAATAAAGCCACCTATCTTCTGGGGGTTAACAATTTTCTTTCATATACCGACTATTTCTTGTTTTGCTTCTAAAAAAAATGTTTACACCCCATCTATATGCAAGGAATCCATGATGAATTAGAAGAATCAATACAAACATTTTCACGTACAATAAATGCGAATGCATTGATATAACTTACAAGTTGTAATTCAGAATTCCAAAGACAACTGCCTAACCTCGATGAAGAATATCACATTACCACACTGCTCTCAAAACGTAAACGGCATAAACAAATATCTACAGCCAAAGACCTACAAAATGCTCTTAGGGCGGCCCATCAAGTAATGATTTTTGCTATGACAGTTAGAAACGGATTACAGGAGGCTGATGTAAGATCCGGACTACCAATACGAAAACCTGTTTTAACTCGAGCTCCACTATTACTATACACAAAGTATCCAGATTTGGAGATGGTTGATGGCCTATAAGGTGAAATAAGTTTGGAAGAAAAAACGGACCTTGTAGTGATACCCTAAACCCTTACAGCTGCAAGATATATCGATATGATGTTATTCCTGCATCATATGGTATTGGTCCTGGATTCCTTTTCATGGAAGATAATGCTAGGCCACATACTGCTGCCATAACCATGGATTTTGTTCCTAAGCATGAAACTCGTACAACGAATTGGCCAGCGTTGAGCTTCGACCTCAATCCGATTGAACATCTATGGGATATATTCATCGCCGCCTAAATATACCTTAACCACTTTAACAACTAACAGAAGGACTTATCGAAGAATGGGACAGTATAGCACAGGAAGACATTCGACGGCTTGCACAATACTTTGTGCCAAAAGGAGATGCCAAGAAGTAATTTGAGCTGAAGGAGGACACGCGCGATACTAAGCCACATACCAATCAAATAACCAGACACTAGCTATAGAAAACTATCCGATTTTCACTTTGTTTTTTGTATTTCTTTCAATTTGTAATTTATTCCTAGAAATAGATGAATAATAAAATGTTATATTCTTCAATTTATTTCGAGGAAATGTTCTTTTCGAATACGTATGGTACGTGTGAAAGTAACTAACAGTTTGAATGTTACAGGTGCACATATAGGTATTCCTATAATTTTTTGAGCGGTGTATAATTCAATATTAGGCATATTTATGAAGTCAGTTCACATTATAAAATGGTTATAAAATGGTTTTTTATCCAGTACGTATTATTATTTTATAATTTCAAGTAGGTATCTAGTTTCTTTATGGATTCTGGAAGAGTATTATAAAAAACTATACTATAGTAGTTTCAGGCGCTGCAATTTTCCATTATGTTGAAAAATAATTAATTCATTTTGATTAAGCTCGAGGTCTTAAATTTTTTATGGAAAAAATGAGCTAGATATTTTAGGCAAAGGCTTAAATTTGTTTCTACCAGTTTCAAGTGTTTATACTTTTGTGTCGAAAACGTGGTCTACTGTTTGAATCTGATGTTATGATATAAAAACACAGACCACTACTATTGAAAATAGTACTTCTCTTATGCATATCGAATTTCGTGAGAATACTGTAAAATGCGTGTGTGGCAATTCATTAGCGGACACACCAAATGTCACTGAAAAACCGCATTCCTCGTAACCGCAGCCGTTCTAAACCGTTTATCTGAAAACGAGAGTATATTCAAATGCGTAATATCCAATTAAACTGGGAGCTCACTATTGAATACCTTTACACCTGACTGACCCTAGGAGGACTATACAATCTATTTTGCATCTGAAACACACAACATGTAGGCACGCATAACCTTACATAATGAAAACCTTATTTATACTTCTTCTGCGTAATATCTTGTAAAACAGTACATACAGGGGCCAGCTGGATACACTGATCACTGAACCTATATTTGTGATGCTTCTTCATTTACCTCTAAAAACGTGATCTTGCTAGATTTGGTGACCATTTTTACTAAATGATCACTCATTTCAGAGTCCACTAGAATAAAATACCATGGAAAAATGCGTCAATCAAGACCTCATCAACATCAAGTACTTTGAGCTTCAATGACAGATGGATTCCAACATCAAAGTTAAACTGTATATCTACTGACTTACGTCAGACATGTGTGGAGCAAACTCATCCATTCGTTTGGCAAGGCTCACGTCATTGATCTCGATATTTCAAAGGCATTCGATCAACTGAGGCATGCTGCTCTCATAAACAAGCTTTTGTCTTACGGCGTTTCTGTTAAACTTTGCGGTTGGTAATAGTAAACAGCCTCGCTGGTCTCAATATATCTGTCGTGGTAGATGGTTTCTCCTGTTCCTTCCATAACATTAACATTGAGGTGAGGATGATCTGCTGTCTGGCACAACAAACCCAATTCACAGTTTGGTGGCTTCCTCGCTGTCAAAGGAAAAGGAACCGGAAACCATTACCGCTTGGGGACTCAAGAATATGGTAGAGTTCAATGCTCCCACGACCCAGTACTGCACACTATCAAACAAAATGTGTCCAAGTGAGCACCCTATTCTAATGAATAATCAAACTCTGCCAAAAAGTTGCTCGTTCAAGGTTTTAGGAGTCAACGTTACAGAAAACATAAACATACGTTTGGTCAGTTGCAACAGCTGCTGGAAAATAACTCGGATAGCCATTCAGAGCCAAAAAGTACAAACTTGTCACCATGCAGAGAAGGGCAATTCAACTAATCAATGATCCAACCTTAACACGCCACATCCAGCCACATTTTCACCGGCGTGAGGTTGTAACCTCTCACTCTTCTTCCGATATTCTAACGGAGTCTGATTCTCTGAGCTATCCTATATAATTCTGCCACTCACCGAGCCTATTAGATGCACCTGCGGAACTGATGCATCCCATTCCAAGTTGGTCCATCTTGATACATCAAGAACCGTGCGGCGCAACAGCACCTATGTTCCCAGGGTGTCCAGAACTTGAAACGGACTTCCGAGAGATGGCCTGCGACTGTCGGCCTGTTTGTTCAACTCACACGTGCTCTAGTTTTTCTTTGTCTTCCCTGTCTGCTCAGTTATAAAACATCCTTTTCTTGTATTGTGTAAGACTTTCGTGGCCATGATGCGATGAACTGTTGGTTCTTGGGCTGTTCGGCTGTTGAAGTCGGCGCGTTTCGCTGCTTGAAGTTACACCAACAAGAGTGGTCTCAAATATTTCCACTCCTAATCCGAGGAATGTAGGTGCCAACATTGTGACGCAGTCTCAGTCTTTCGGAAGACGCCGAACAGATGACATCAGCTTGTGAAGATGCCGACCACTCGTGTTGGCGGAACGTCAAGCAGCGAAGCGCGTCGACGCCAAGGCGGCAGAGCGTGTCGATGCCGGCCGAATAGAACCAAGAACCAACAGTTCATCACCCCTTTTCTTATTGTTTTTAAAATATTGTCTACTATATGTTTCAAATTAATGTAAAACATCAGGATTTATTAAATGTTTGTTAATGTGTCTCTGCTTTTAACTTGCCACAAAGCAGAAGGTAAAAAAAATCTATAAATCGTTTTAGAATTTCTCTAGGAAAGACTCTCAGGTCCTATTTTTAATTTTCTCTATGTTCTGTATGTTTTGTAGACTGCGCAGCTGAGACACCTCAATGAATCGATTTCTGATACTATAAAAAACTATAGTATGAAATATATTTGCCAATTGTGTTCAATATTCCAGAGCTTACCATATTCATTTATCACATCGGCGTTGTTTCACATAAGATCTCATCCGTTACGTATTTGTTAGCAAAACAATATCTAGAAGCCTACCTACATCTTATATACAGGGTGTCCCTGAATTTCCTTGACACGTGATATTCTCGTAACAAAAAAATGTTCAAACGAAGTGGAATGTTTGAAAGTACTACAGAGTCTATCATACCATGCCTTTAAAACATTTTTTTGCACTTCAACCCTTAACACTCACCCGCAACTTGTTGAGAGGTGAGTGTTAAGTGAGTGAAGGTACTGCAGGGTCTATCATACCATGCCTTTAAAACATTTTTTTTTGCACTTCAGCCCTTAACACTCACCCCCAACTTTGTTCTTTTCAAATAGCACCTAATAGTTTTTCCCACACAAATTAAGTCCTTATTTCATTTAATATCCGGTAGTGGCTGTGCTTTTATACAAAAACCTATTTCTTTTGTAAAATCATATATAAGCATTAAATAAATAGAATAAGGATTTTTTTGATGCATAACATTTTTGTAAGAAAAAAAGATAAAAAAGAAGTCCAAGTGGACCTTTTAAGGGTACCAAATGACCTACCATACCGTGCTTTCAAAACATTTTTTTCAACCCCTAAAACTTACCCTCTACTTTCCAAATAACACCTCACAGCTTTTCCTACATTAATGAGATCAATATTTTATTTAATATCTTGTAGTGCCTTTGACTTCATACACAAACCAATTTTTTCCGTAGACATTAAGATAAGAAATGAAATGAGCATTTGGTTGAGCGCAATATTTTCGTAATAAAAAAGCATAAAATAGACATTTGTTTTCGAAGACATGTATTATAGTTCATTCAGTACCCTTAAAACCCACTTTTACCCGTTTTTTGCGTCAAGCAAATTCTATTTTATTTATGTTATGCTTATGATTATATATGACTGAGGGTGAGTCTCAAGGGTTGAAGTACAAAATCAAAGCATGATATGATAAACCCTAGAGTACTTTCAAAAATTCCGCTCAGTTTTCGTTTGGCCTTTTTTTTGTTACGAGAATATCACGTGTCAAGGAAATACAGGGAAACTCAAAAATGATTAAAACTGCTCCTAAAAAGTAACGTTTCATTTCCCCTTCCATTACTATTGAAACGCTCGAAATTTTTACATGTTAAAATTGATATTCACTTTTTATACTTCGTTACATGAAAGGTTTCATCTACCATCTGGTCTGTGGCTTGAGGTGTGGACACTTTATAGCCACTGTCAAGTACTTGGATTAATATTGCCAAATATCAGACCCCATAATACTCTCTAATTAGACGTTTTGCTAATCAAAGGAAAACGTGCTTGATTGGATTGTATATACCGGGTGTTTCAAAAATTGTCGGTGAAAGAAACGAGGTAAAAGTGTTATCACCGTATCCAAAAAAAAAGTTAATTTTCTTGTTTTCACCTAGAATGCAAAGTACAACTCGACAAATATAGGAAGAGACTTGAGAATTTCGCCGGTTGCGCACACTAAAGAGTGAGAACGCATTCGGCGGAAAAGAAACAGAAACACAGTGTACGCGCGTACACAGTCTAAGTAAACAGTTAAACTTAGAAAAAGACTTATTTGTTAAGAAAGGTCCTCAATGTTGATGACAAATAATAATTAATTATTAGGTATAGTAGAGCCCAGAGATATACCATTTGTGTACGTTTTGCGCCATATAAAAACTGCATACCATCTCTTAGTACAGTTCATCATTTGAAATAGATACAGTTTTGTTAATATTCAACGGTTACCATTATTTTACTTTCGTACTCGTAAGCAATTCATGGAATTTGCTTTTAACCCATTTTCTAACAAAACGTCACCTTTTAGAATGGTGAAAATGAAACACTAAGTTGTATTTGAACGTAAATCTGTCGGGTGACGTTCACGATGTATATTTTGACTGAACTATGATAAGACCGACACATTCCAGGATTATTAGCGACTCGATCGATGGAAAGGACCGGACTTTAGTCAAATTGTTTAGGCAGGTATTGCTACCGTTATTGATAGCAACGCCAATCTGCTTTTACTTTTGTGCGTTACTTTTGTGCGTTACTTTTCTGTCTGAATCGGACGTTTTTTTCGGAAGTGTGACAGCTAGAGTATGTTTCGGCCTTGGGAAGATAATGGGATTTCACAGCGATGTGGATTACCCTGCAGCAGTGAAGCTACGTCGGCGGTTTGTCATTATGGTGGTGAAAGTAGTGACTATAGTACGGACACTAATAATGAATTTGAACAGAGGGAGGTGAAGATAGACCAACTGAAACCTCACAAAACGTCACATCTTAGCGCAGATGCAAAACAAATAGTACTAAATGTGTATAATGAACTAAGGAAGGATCCGGAGAATGAAAATAAGGGGAGTAAAGTAAAGACGTCAATTCTAACACACGTTCCATATCCAACAGTATGTAAGATTTTGAGAAAGGGGCCACAAAAGAGGAAGCGTCGGTTTGATGCTGGTGTTTTAAAAGAACTAGATCCCACGACCACAAAATTATTAAGGAATATTGTATTTGAAAGGTACAAACACATACACCTTGCTTTCGCTTAATCGAGGAAGAAGGATGAGAACCTAACCAGTGAACGAAGAAGCATTATTGATGACGATATGTACCTGTAGAATTTTTCGCATCACGCGCCAATCTCTTTCTCCGGCACGGCGTTCGGGAGCGACGTTAGGGGTACCTATACCCGCTAGAAGTTTCTTTCACGTTCGGAGGTCACTATAGTTTTTATACGACATGCGAATGTTGGGTAAAAATTCAATTTTTTTGTTTCAGTATCCAATCTACATAGAACAAACTAGGTGTTGATGAAATCCACTCTAGAAGAAGTAAATGTTGGTAGCATTTTTATATTATATTTTTGTTTTGTTTGTTACATATTTCAAGTTGAAAAATAAATGGTTTTTATTTGGACAAATGTAAATTTTATTTGCCTTTTTCGAGGAACAGTTTACCACCTTCCAATGAGAAAGCGAAAAACGAGTTCCACTGAGTTCTGTTTATATTAGGTACAGTTAACAAAAAGTTGGCACGTCACTTGCGCCACCCCTACATAATTCAGTTAAAAAGTTAAGTTGTCTCAGTCACACCGTTTTCTTGATGCAGAAAGTAAAATACGGTAAGACCATAAACATCAGTGATTGAATTGAAAAATGCGTTTGTTATATCAGACGGTGATTACTAATACCATAATATACAGGCTGCCGTAGCTGAAATTTCCCACCCATGTTATCTCTGAAATTATCAAAAAAACTGAAAATCGCCGTGACACGTCGCTTTGTATTTCGAGAGGGAACTTTCCCCCCAATTCGTCATCATTGTGCTTTCAACCCCCTCACCTCCAGCAGCCCCTACTCCAAAATCTTAAAGGAGATCACGATACTTATGATATATCATTTTAAAGGTAATACAAATTGATTTATCACAAGTATGGTAGTCTAATTTAAGATTTTGAAATAGGGGCTGCTGGATGTGAGGGGGTTGACAGCACAGCGTTTACGTATTCGATCGGAAAAAATCCCCCTTGAAATACAAAGTATCACGACGATTTTCAATTTTTATGATAATTTCAGAGATAAGATGGGTGGCAAATTTTAGTTGGGACACACTATATATTTATTATATCAATAAACTTGCTTTGCCTGAATTCACCAACAGTGTTTATAAAATACATAACTATTCTTTGTGAATACAATTAATCACCTTATTGATACAATATGCAGAATACGCTAGGACCATAGACATTGGTAGGTAATTGATTTGATAAATGCGTTTGTGTGCATAGTAAACAATAATCACTGAAACCATAACATATATTTATTATATCAATAAACTTACTTTTTGTCATTCACAAACGGTGTTTGTGATATTCAGAAACTATTATTTGTGAATACAATTACTGAGACACATCTCTCAACAATTCATAAACGCTCGTTTATTGGATACATAAAACCGTTACGTTGGTTGGCGCGAATTTCATGAACAGTTATTGTTAGCACAAACCTTTTTATTATAATTACGTACCTTTTTTTTGAACATTTATCAACAGATAATAAAGTTTCAAACATCTTGTTCAACCGACTGACGTATGAGCACTTTATTGGATGGAATGAACATTTTCGTTGTTGCCCATTCCAACGAATTCGAATGCCCAGTCCGACCCCGTTCCCTTTCTCTGCCGGCACTTTTTGCGGAGATCCTCACTTTGTAAACAAATGGTATATCTCTGGGTTTTACTATAACTTCAAAATGTCTACAGTTCTGAATATTCACTTTTATTCTGAATCACTTTCCGAATTTGAAATTAGATTTGCTATAAACTCTGCATCATCACTGTCACTATCTTCCTGCAAGTTTATTATTAGATCCTCCACAATCACATCCAGAAATGGCGCAGTAAAATAGCGCTCGTAGCATATTGCATGTTCACATCTTTTTCACGCTTCTTGCGCAAATGTGGAAAAAAAACTCATCACAATATTTTTCTAAGTGTTTAAAATTGAAATCCTCGTTTTTTCTGCCACATTTTGCTTTAGGGGTGCTTATACTAATTCAAATAAATTTAAGTCGGGTGATACGGTGGAAGTCGTAAAACAGAATGACCTGCTTCAGTCATATTTTTGTCTATTTCATGAGTTTTGTATCTGGGTTTATGCATTTTTATTAAACCACATAATTCAGCTTTTAACATGTTTTCTGAAAATGAAATATTGCGCTGTCTTAACCACCCTTTCATATAATTTTTCCTGATCGCCACAGTAGGACATTTGTTCACTTCAACATTATGATAAGGCGCGTTATCTATAACCAATACACTGTTTGCTGGTATATTTGGAATAAGTTTTCCTTGAAGTCATTTTTTAAAATTGTTATAATTCATTTGGCTGTGATAATCCCCCGACTTAGTGCCAGACTTAAATTTTAAACACGCATTTTCTGTAAAACCCATATCACCCATTCACCATACGTGATTTTGCCAGGGTATATCGTTCCGCTAGGAAATATCTGGTGCAAATGGCAAATTTGTTTGCTATCCACTGCGCATCGAGGGGCGTTCCTTATTTCATATTTCTCAAGTCTCTAGCTATTCTTGTCGGGTTGTACATTAACGCGATAAGTCATAGGCTATAGTCTAAGAGTCTATGATCGGCAGACTTTCGGTATTTTAGCAAACTTTATATTGATACTAGGCATACTCTTACACTTGTCGTAGGTGAAATAGGGGTTCACTAACCCCGGCTATGCGATGGTTCCTTTGGGCGTGACCAAGAGTTCAAAAGCACCAAAAGTGAGTTCTAAAACGTGATTTTAGCAAGTCTGCCGTATAATATATACCAGTATATACCTGTAGTATATACCTCTTCTTATTCAAAAACCCAATGGCAGACACCTATTCTGGTTCCAAATGTGTTTTATAAAATTTCAAAATTTGAAAATCTTATAAAAATTTCCGAAATTTTAGCAAGGGTCAAAGTACTATATGTTATTTACGTTATTATCATAAGTTTTTTAAAAGGCAGAGACACTGGCGGGTTAAAACATACTGGCAGACGCTATAAGGCCTCTCTGTCGTGCTAATTAAAAAGCGTAAAGTGACTTCCAAAACGTGATCTTAGCAAGTCAGCTGTTTTAATATGTTGAAGTATATGCCTTTTCTTATTCAAAAACGCAATGGCAGACACATGGACGGGTTCCAACATACGGGCAGACGCTGTTCTGCTAATTAGAAGACATGAAAAGTTGCTGCTAAAACATGATTGTTTACGTTTGCCTCCGCGTTTCTGTCGCGGCGAAAAAATCGCAGATTTAGCCGTGCCCTCAACATTTATGCTATTCCCTAATTTGGACGTTTACTTCTGAAACACTCTGTATATTGTTTTTATCGTGCCTGCGGTCTCTCGCAACTAAGAGCGTTATTCAGGATTACGGATTCAATTTAATATACTCGCACTTCTTTTAGTCGTATTAAATTACATGTCGTAATGCCCCACAATGAGTACTTGGAAATAAGTATATGTGTTAAGGATATGCATTACAAAATTGTGCACGAAAAACTCTATGCCTATATATGATCGTTCAAGAGAAAAAACACAAGCTTACACATATACTTACAAGTGGTTAGTATTAATCTATTCTAAATAACAGATGTTATTTATTTACAAGTCACCTGATTATTGCAGTATTCGATTCAATTTATTTATATTAAAGCAAGTTGATGACTTGAATTAGTTGGTGGTATAAATAAATTATAACAATAACAGAACGTTCTACGTAACATTTGAATATGATAGGAGTGACTACTAGATATCCTTAAGGTGACTGGGTACACACAGTTTTTTTTATAAATGAGCAGACCGTGCAGGCAGAGCCTAAATACCAGAGTACCGCGGCTGCTGTGAAAGGGTTATGTTAGGGGAAGTTTGTTAACGCGAGATTTGAATGGGCCAACACCCGCAGGCCTAATAAATACATCTTCTGGTAGTCCATTCCAAGCCTTGGACACCCTGGGAATAAATGTGCGGTTGTACCGCTCAGTTCTTGATGTATGACGAACGACCGTCTTAGGATGAGATGCAGCGGTCGCACGGGTACGTCTGATAGGAGCAGTGAGCGGCGGAACGATAGAGGATAGCTCAGAGGAGCTGATTCCGTTGGAATATCGAGAGAAGAGTGAGAGGTCACCAGCAACACGCCGGTGAGAAAGTGACTGAAGGTGGCGCATTAAGGCCGGATCGCCAATTAGTCGAATTGCCCTTCTCTGAACGGCATCTACTATAGACAGGATAGTAGGGGCAGCAGCTCCCCAGACATGAGAGCAATACTCCAGGCAAGGTCTTATCTGGGCTTTATATAGCGTGAGGAGGTTACATGGTGAGAAATACTTTCTGGCTCTAAATAGGTACCCAAGCTTTTTACCAGCAGCTGTTGCTGTTGACGCGACGTGTTCGTGCCAGATCACATTTTCTGTAATGTTGACTCCTAACAGCTTGAATGAGTGACTCCTTGGCAGAGCCCGGTTGTTCATTAGAACCTGGTGTTGGCTTGGGCACTTCTTGTTTGATAGCGTACAATACTGAATCTTGGAGGCATTAAATTTAACCATATTCTTCAGCCCCCAAGCGGTAATGGTATCGAGATCTGTTGAAAGTGAAGCTGCCACTGCCAGTGTTCTGCGTTCCAGCTCGACCACAGAGATCAGTCTATTGCTCATGATGCCTGCATGCAGCGTACTGTCATCCGCAAAACTGTGGATTGGGTTTGTAGTGCCAGAGAGTAGATTATTAATGTGAAGCAGAAACAATGTCGGACCCAATACCGATCCCTGCGGAACCCCGGCAGTGATGCTATGGAAAGAAGAGGAAAAGCCGTCTACCACGACAGAAATTTTTCGACCTGAGAGGAAGTCTGCGAGCCAACCGCAAAGCTTAACAAGGAGCCCATAAGACGGGAGCTTGTTTAGGAGAGCTGCATGCCACAGTTGATCGAATGCCTTTGAAATCTCGAGAGCAACGACGTGAGCCTGGATGAGTTTGCTCCACACATGTGTGACATAAGCCAGGAGATCTCCAGTTGATCTTTGGTGTCGGATCCATATTGTCTGTCGTTGATTAAGTGATGGAGCTCTAGGTATTTGATGAACTCTTGGTTGATGCATTTCTCCATCACTTTACTGATTACAGAAAGCAGAGCTATAGGTCTGTAGTTGGTCGGATCGGTTTTGGATCCCTTTTTTGGCACCGGCTGGATGCCAGCTGTTTTCCAGTCTTTTGGGAAAATGCCGGAATCGTGAGGCATCCGAAAGTCCCCAAGCGGTAATGGTATCGAGATCCTTTGAAAGTGAAGCTGCCACTGCCCGTCTTCTGCGTTCCAGCTCGACCACAGAGTCTATTGCTCATGATGCCTGCATGCAGCGTACTGTCATCCGCAAAACTGCGGATTGGGTTTGTAGTGCTAGAGACAGTTATACATATGTATTTGCCATGTAAGCTCTAGAAGTAGAGGCGAGGTCTGTCGGGTTAGTAGTAAATGAAGAAAAGACCAAATACATGTCATGGACAGACAGGGAGTTTAAGAAGGGACAATACCTAAAAGTGAAAACAAGTTCTGGAAGAGCGTTGACCTTCGAGGAGGTCGATAGTTTTGTATATTTGGGAACGGAATTCAGAAGGAAGCCGGATGTGACAGCAGAAATAAAAGCAAGACTAATGAAAGGAAACAAATGCCTTTATAGTCTGAATGGACTTATGAAGAGTAAACTTATTTCGAGAAGTCTGAAAGTACATCTATACAAAACACTAATTCGTCCAGTAGTAACATACGCATCTGAGTTGTGGGTTCTCACGCAGGCGGATATTAATATGCTCGAAATATGGGAAAGAAAAGTACTGAGGAAAATTTTTGGAGGAAGAAAAATGGGTGACTTTAGGGAAAGGAGATTAAACCAAGAACTACAGGCTATGTATAAAGAACGCAAGATGACATTGGTGGTGAAGGAACAGAGAATAAGATGATTGGGGCATAACATTAGGATGACTCATGATAGAGTACAGAACATGATGCTAAATAGAGGCATCGGGGGAAAGAAAAGGAGAGGTGGATCCAAAGAGAGATGGCTGCTTCAAGCCGTCCGGGACTTAGAAGCAACAGGAGTGAAGAATTGGAAAGAAGAGGCGAGAGATAGGACTAGATGGAAGAGAATTATCAATCAAGCCATGGGCCTACTAGGCTCGTAGTGCTTATCTATATATATTTGCCATGTAAGCCATGGATTCCCATTTCGACAGAACTCACTTATTTTTCAAACTATATACAGCGTATTTAAGAAAGTGATAGTTACACCTTAATGAATGACATCTAAGAACAATTTTTTCAAAAAAGTTTTTCAGTGTGCAAAAAAACTTGGACCTTACCTTTGGATCTTTTGACCTTGCCTTTGGATTGTAAATAAAAATTCCAGTTCAATACAAGCCTTACAAATCCTAAGCTTAAATGAACCTATGTTCAAATAGAATTGTGCAGTTGTGGAAGCGGAAATAATCGTAGGTTTAGGTTAAACTTGGTTAACAATGAAATTGACTGCGCCTGGCACTATCGTAATTTTTTTTGCATTTATTGTATTGGTTTATAGTTAATAGAAATAATAACTATAGTTTATCACATAGGCTTCACAAAATGTTCTTAGTGCTTTGCCGCCTCACATGAATCCGCGAATCCACGTGTCTTAGTGAAACAGTCATCTGCTCTATTTTATTTTCATTAATCATTAGTTTATTGAATGTAAACCAGTCATTAATATCAGTATCAATATCTACATGAGCAGACTGATTAATCACCGTTGTAAGTTTGTGTCGTTTCGAGACGAAGGCAGGTTATTCAAATAGCTTAGGAGTAGAATTGGTCCCAAAATTGAACCTTGTGGGCCGCCTATGTTTACTGACATCAAACTAGACTTACCACCGTTTTTTCTTACGAACTGTTGCCGTTCTTTGAAATAGGATTCTGGGAGTTTTACAGGTTCTGTACTAATGCAGTTATACCTACTCATTATAAACTATTTCGTGACGCTTTTCGACAAATAGCACCGTTTTGGTAAGTGCTATCGAAAAAATATTCAAATAATATACAGGGGCAACAAATTTGATCTTTATATTCTTTTGGCAACCAATACTTGCCATTCTATAGGGTTCCTATAAGTTAGGGGGGGGGGCTTTTGATTTTTACTAATATCGAAGAAAATCGAAGGACGGTATCAAAAAGTTCTGTAACACTTTTTCTCCTAAGAGAATAACATTTCTCATTTCTCTATAATCTGCAGCTAGACCAGTGTCTACCATCCTACCAAATTTTATCTATTTTTGACCTTTTGCTGTCAAAAGCCTTTTTTCCCATTTAACGATTGGACTATTAATAAATCCAACCACATTTCGTAGTTCTTTCCTGCTCAATCTGAGCGCTCGCTGACGCTTCAGCGATATCAGAACACAAAGGTCAAACATTTCCACCACTCAATAGATTTTGATTATGGAAGGAAAGAAAGAAAACACATATTTATCGTTATGAAAACTTTAATAAATTACACATATTGCACGTACCGACTATATGCAATAAATAATACTAGAACAATGAAACTATTCGTTGTAGTTAATCTTACACTAGTTGCCCAAAAGATAAAACTGCTTTTTTATTATATTCAACAAGTTGACGTGATACGACAACTTGATAAAACTATTAGGATAGAACATGAATGAATGAAAGTATGAAGGCCAACATAACCAAATATGATATGATGATAGCCATTAAGAATTACGTCTAAGTCAGTGGCACTTAATTCATTTTGGGATCTTCCTTTATTAGAAAAATGAGATAAACTAATTTTAGGTTTAGCGATTTTTCGTCTATTCAGTGATTGCCTAGTAAGTAACCAATAATGTCGATTCCTTACAATCACAACAATTTTAAGCGTTCTCAGTCCTAACAAAAACAGGATTTGTCAAAAATATGTATTTTACAGGACACACAAATCACTTCACATATGACTTTAACCGAGATTAGAGCTTAATAACTGGTTTTATAAAATGAATAATTATTCATGAAGTATCAAAAATAATAAATTCCGTTCAAAAATAAGATATGTTATGTATGCGACAAGTGCTGTTTTTGGAGAGCTTGCCATATTTTAGTTGTATAAATTATCCTGATAAACGCTCATTTTACTAGAAAAAATTTGAGATAATGGAACTATGATATGCTTTAAGGCACTGATGTTAATATCTCAATTTTTAATATTCTTGACATATCTTGTTTTCATTTACCCTTCAGTCACTTAACGTATTTTTTCTTAAGACATACATTATTTTAATATAACCTTGAAAATATCTTCTACAATTTTTCTACATTATCACTTTATAATACATTTTGTTTCAATTCTATAAGACCTATTTGAAAAGTTTTTCTTACAGTACTGCATATACTTTATGGTATAATCGGAGTTCTTTCAACTTGTCCGTATTCAATAATAAACGTATGTTGAGGACTACTGTGTTTTATTAATTTGCTGCAACGTTTTTACGTATTGGTAATAATAATAGGTAGGTAGAGTAACATTATATTGTACCTAAATACCTTACAAGTTTCTCATCTTTTGGACAACGTCTGTCTACTACAGTTAACGAGAACAGATGGCCGTGTACGAACGTTACTAAAAAACTGTGTATCGGTCGTTATCTTCACTGACAAAATAAACAAACATACCGCTAAATACGTTTACTTTCGCTTTTCGTCAGTGGAGAAAACCTTATAATCTAACACTGGTTCTACACACGTAGTCAGATACAGCAGAATGATTTTAATAAATGCCCCAGAATCCCATAAGTGACAGTTGCCGCAATGCTACTTAAGTTATGATTGCTCTGAATGACACAATTATTCGTACAAGATTCGGTTCAGTTTCTTGAAGAATATAAGTACTATCATTATTATGCAGCAAATTTCTTGAAAATTATAAATTGGACCAAAAGTTCTGTCGAAATTAGAACACGTTTTATTTCCACATTTCTAGGCCCGACGCATGCGCATTGGGGATCAAATAATTATGACGCGAGGCGACGTTTCGTAACCTAACCTCACTTTAATAGGTTTCGTTTAAAAGCTAAATAGATTCATATATTCAAATGTCAAAGCTGAAGAAACTAGGTGATGTTTTGATTTTTGAAATACTTATTCCCATACGCTCACAAGTCTTCTGATTACAGGATTTGGTATGTATTAACATCTATATTCAGACTATTCATAAAAAAAATCTGTCAACAGGATATAATGTGTATAAACTTGAACGATTTCTTGTACAAGAAACTATGTTGTCTAAAACTGTCTTTATGACCTTTTCTATGCAATTTACGTTTTACGGTATTTCGATCATAATTTCTTCAGTGTGTTCTATAGTTTTCGCTGATATCCAGGTAAGGTGAAATTTTCAGAGAGAATAGAAAATAGCAGCAGCAATACTGTTGAACCATCCATCAAATCTGCTTATTTACAAATTTTAAACAACAGCTGAAAGCTGTGATAGCTTCTAGCTATTTTCTCAACCTCTAACACAAAGAACTGCATTTGTTCAAAAATAGCGTTATGAGTTTGTACTACATTAGTTGCAGCATTCTAGAAAGTATACGAAAGTGTACGATGTGTACGGAATGAAAAGAAATAAACTGAATCTGTAACTAACTATATGTGCTTAACCACTGTGGTAATGTCTACACCATTATACAAAGACTGACTATTTACAAAATTTACATTAGTAGCACCATCGAACGTGCTTGAATTGCACTAGGTTGTGTATTGTACAGGAATTAGGTCGATCTATTGTCCTTTGGGTGAATCAGAAGAGTGGCCAGAATGGAGAGTGGAACTTCACTCCTGAAAAAGAAAACCGATATTAGAAATTGATAATTATGATGAAAGGTATTTTTAATCCCATGTTTTGATAAGTCTCTTCAAAGCGCACATGCTTTAAAGAGCAGTTATCCACGAACACTACTCTATTTTTTTTTTATTCGCACATTTTCAAATCATAAGTAACGTTACAAAATATGGAAATAAGTAGGTATTAATAATGATGTGAAATAACTACCGTCACCATGTGACATTTCGTTCCACCTTTCTTTGTCTCGGGAATAAGACATTTAGGATTATGAAACAGTTTTGACAAAAAAAAACAAATTGCTACTTGGTTCAATAATTTCAAGCCGTTGATATACTTTCAAACGGTTCTCTGGAACTTCTAGATATGATTGGCTATCAGATATCCATATAGTACCCTTAAAATGGTAGCGTCATTTTCATCAGCCTAAAAGGTATAGTCTGCATTAAAATGTACGGCATCATTTTTTCCTAATTTATTTATGTTAATACTATTTAAAACACGGGATAAAATGTAGAAAACTGCTATATTTCAAAAATCTATGGTATTTAAACTTTTACAATAATTTGCAAACTTTCAGTTTTTGTATTTCTCTATTCTAATTTTTTTAGGACAGTTTCTTTTGAACGGCATTACTATACAACAATTGTATTTTACAATATAATGTTAAAAAAAAAGTTCCCGTACAGAATCAAATGATTTTACAGGTTTTTCAAATCAAGGATACGATGAAATTAAGATAATTATCGATATACATTCAAATGAACAACCATTTTTGGACGGCATTATTTTTAGTAGTACTTCTGAGTGCTAGACAATGTTTTGGAATCGAAGCCGTACTTTTTCACGGAAAAAGAGGGGGTTGCAACCCCCGATTTTTTCGACTTGTCGCATTATTTTTGTACGGCGTTGCGGAATAGTGGATTAGAAGCATTATTGAAATAGCATGAAACTGATGCCGTACAAAATCAGATGACCAAATTTACAATGGAAATTGTCGGAAAATCAAAAAAAAATCCGACTTCATGGCCCACCATTTTTGTACGGCACTGCGCGTTTTCTTATTATTTTTCATGGATCTATCGATGGTAAGAATGCCGTACAAAAATATATGACCAAAATTTACCCACTCTACCTGTACTTTTGAATTCATACCTGCACTCAGTTGGACAGCTTACAAGTGACGGCATAGTGCTGAATCTTATTATTTTATGCTCTTACATCGTTCTAGATAGGTCACCTGGTGGTTCAAATGACCCACCATTTTTTTAACACGGGCCAGTAGTCTATAACACCAGTTTCCAACTGTCACCAGCTGAAGATTCGAATGCGCAGTAATTCAATGGACGTTTTACATACAATTTGCCAAATTTTCAGATCACGTCCTAAGTATTCGACAAATTGGATATAAAAGTCGTAGCAGCACATGCGCAGGCATCTTCTTTCTTGTAAAATTTTTTGTACAATATTTAGAATGAAATTTAAGATTTATTTTTGCATGGACATGAGTCGTAAATACTACGAAACATCGTGCATCAGTTTTCGTGTACACGACCTTACGATTGCTGTAAAATGTGTCGTAAATGGTAGAAAACCACCAAATACAACCGAATAGAGTCAAAACTAACTCAAAGCGACAGAAAGCAAGCAAATAACAGCGCTAAACAACAGAAAACGACTAAACACAGCCGAACACACCAAGAAAAGAACAGTAAACAGCTAAAAACAACAGAAAGCAGGCAGATAACAACTGCAAACGGTAGAAAACGACCAAATACAACCATATAGGGTCAAAAATAACTCAAAACGACAGAAAGCAAGCAGATAACAGCGGGAAACAATAGAAAACGACTAAACACAGCCGAATACAACAGAAAAGAGCAGAAAACAGCTAAAAACAACAGAAATCAAGCAGATAAAAACTGTAAACGGTAGAAGACGACCAAATACAACCGAAAATAACAGAAAACGGCTCTCAAGACAACAGAAAGCAAGCATATAACGACTGTAAACGGTAGAAAACGACCGAATACAACCAAATAGAACAGAAAACAAAGCATAACAACAGAAAGCAGGCAGATAACAGCGCTAAACAATAGAGAACGACTAAATACAGCCGAATACAACAAGAAAAGAACAGAAAACAGCTAAAAACAACAGAAATCAAGCAGATAACAACTATAAACGATAGAAAACGACCAAACACAATCGAATAGAGTCAAAAATAACTCAAAACGACAGAAAGCAAGCAGATAACAGCGGGAAACAATAGAAAACGACTAAACACAGCCGAATACAACAGAAAAGAGCAGAAAACAGCTAAGAACAACAGAAAGCAGGCAGATAACAGCTGTAAACGGTAGAAAACAACCAAATACAGCCGAATACAACAAGAAAAGAACAGAAAACAGCTAAAAACAACAGAAAGCAGGCAGATAACAGCGGGAAACGGTAGGAAACGACCAAGTACAACCGAATAGCACGATCCACGTTTGTAGTTAATTAACATGATTATTTATCCAAAATATATCAACTTGCGTCTGTTGTGAATTATATTAGTGAATATTCGTTACCTTAGAGTATATTATAAACGAGGGCAGATATTCGTAATATTAATGTTAGTTATGTTTGATGTATGACTGGCCACCATCAGCTACTGCATCTTTCTTCACGCTGTGACTGGATTCATAAAATCAATACCTTAGCGTTTATTAAAATACGTACTATTTATTATTTTTTATGTTTGCTATTCATGGATCAATTATTATAAAATCGTGATAAACGTAGACACATTTTACAATAAGCGCCAGCCACAGTTTGATTTCGTTGTTGTTAGGACGTGAGTCAGTTATTTCACAATAAGATAAGGACACAGCATAAGCCTTTGTTGGTTGCACTTTTCTCTTTTGCGTTTTCATTATCACTTGTGTAACACACTCAACCGATTATTTAACAGTTACAGAAAAAAGTAGTTTTACTGTTAAGGTTATACATTATTATATAATCTCTACTTTTGCATGAAAGTCCTTTGTATGGGTCCAATGAACATTTTAATTAGTACAGTACAATTAATTTTACTTGCAGAAATCAATATTTTGAATGCTTTGAAGTGTTGTAGAGGACATTGTTGAAGTTGAAGGCTATTAAATGCATTACGTTGCCAAAACCTATGACAGAATAATTTTTTCAATACCTAAGTTCGAAATACTACAAAACTTTATTGTCTTCTGATCTCATATTCACAATTCCAAACATGCATCTTGATCAAATGGGGTATCCAAAATGTGAGATTGTTCTGAAGTTTGAAGTTAAAAATAAAATCTCAGTGTCAGTCATGTCAAAATACCCTGCCACACATCTCTGTAACTATATGACAGTTACTACGATTATTTCTCATTTTTAGCTGCATATATACAAGGTGTACTTTAAAATAAGTATAGCGTAAAATACATGATTTCAAAGAATATCGAACGAAAAAGTTAAAACTAGACTTAAAACAATAATAAACGAAAAATGCTAGTATTATTGTGAAAAAGGGTCGGGCGCTCGATTTACGAAAAATTGTTTTAAGCTTAGTTTTAACTTTTTAGTTCGATGTTCTTTAAGAGTGTGTTTTTTAGTTTTTTGAAACTATACTTATTTTTAATTTTTTAGTTAAATTTATCATTAAAGCTATTTTTATATTTTTTAGACTATACTTGTATTCATTTTTTTAGTTAACCTAATATTTAATGCTTTTCTTTAGGTTTTTTCAAACTTTTTTTATTTCATAAATTTAAATAAACTTTTTGTAATTAAGCTTTCATCGCTTTATAGTTAAGTTGTTCGCAGGGAGTACGTTGAGTAGCACAACAAAGAAGGACATTAGCTTCATTATTTTTTCTCTCCTCGTTCGTCTTTAGTGTCTGTAAAAGTCCACTTTGATTAATAACGACGCTTTGAAGTGAAGCACAATTCAACTCTTTGTTAAATGTTAAAATTGATCTATTTATGTAGTATCAAGGCCACGCGATGCTAATAGAGGTGATGGGGATTTAATAGGCACCACATGGGTGGGACATGGCATGTTATAATTATTATTAGACACCGGATTATATGCATTTACATATCAAGCCTATTTTCACTGGTTGTTGAATATTTCAACGAAAATAGACAGTAGCTGCATATTTCTACTATAATTGCTGAACCTAAGAGTACTGACTTACTCTACAAACTTTAAATCAGCCGCGGTACTCCGGTATTTAGGCTTTGCCTTCCTGGTTTTCACAATTATTTATACAGTATTTATACCTCGAAAGTTCTTACTTAAAATATAAGGTATATATGTGACAAAATTATCAGAAGGTATTAAAATTCTATACCAGTGGCTTTGTGAGCGATAAAAATTTTCTCTATCACAATCTATCGTTATGGGAAGTAAAATGTGGAACGATCAGGAACCTCCAAATCGCCTAAAAACGAAGTTGCGCCACCACTGACACGATTTCTTAAAACCATACTGAGTCAAAATTTTATTAAAAGCAATACAATAATTTCCCCTTTACACAATACAGAACAATCTAAGCAATACTCGTACATATGTATACGTCATAAAGTTCCCTCGGTGTCTATAATAGGCAAGGCACGTTCGGATGGACCTAAAAAGTGTATTATGCCGCTAGGTCTTTCTTTGACGCATCAATGGACAGCCTATTATGAATATAACAATTTTTTTAGTTTAAAAACCCCCCACCACCCAACTATCCCAATTTCACCACCACCCAAAAGAAAGTAGAAAATTATCGAGGAACCCCTAAAACGCGTAAAAACGAAGATTAAGGAATATTTGAAATTTTTGTTATTTGCTAATTATACCGCCGCCCATTCAACGATTTTAAAACATAGCAGCATTACTTACTACGACCACACATCATATCGCTACCCAAATTTCAGCAAAACTCATGTAGCGGTTACTGAGATTACGAGACTACAAAAACGTCAACAGACAGACCGACAGTGGCGTGAATTTTCGTTATGTAGATATGATTAAGCGCCCAAAAACCGTATTATCAAAAATTGTAGACATCATAAAACGCTCAAAAAGCGTTTTAACTCAACACCGAAAATTTTCGCGATCACAATACTCCCCTCACCTATCGATGTGGGAAATAAAATAAGGAATATACTCTCAAACACATAATTGGTCGAAAGAAAGATCCATATGATGACAGCCATAAATATTTCATCAAATATGCTTTAGGGTACACATTGAGCACCAAAACTGAACATTCAGGCATCGCTATACAAATTAATTAGCTTTTCAGTAATAAAAAAATACATCTAGTATCTTAGGCACTACAAATTTCATAAGAATGGTATAAATCAAAATACATGTTATAGCTTCCATATTACAGATTATGGTACATTAATTTCATCGGTTTATGATCAGTATCTATAGTAAATTATTCAGACATAACCTACATCTCACAAATACGAATATTTATAAAGAACTGCGGCTTGTGAAGAAACTGCTAATGTAATAATGTTAATAAAAATGTTACATAATGATACTGCCAGAGAAAACAGGAAGACTCAAACTGACCTTTCGTACAAAACTTCGGACGTTTCCTATGTATATAATGTAGAATTTCTGATTGAATTTATTACAGTGTTTGATTTATATGCGAGTGATTTCAATTGTATTGTGCTTATACTAGTATAATAATTAATTAAAACAATCTCTTTGATCTAGCAAGCCAGAGATAATTAACTTTGAGTAACTTAACTGTCTTTCAAATAGGTGTCACATAAATTAATTGTTTATATTTTATGTTTAACTGTTGTTAGTCAGTTGTATTCAGTTTCTTTTACTGTTAATATAACAGTCTGTAGACGGTTTTCTATTGTTCTATTAACAGGTTCTGTGACACAATTACAGTATTATTTGAAAAACGTTCTATGGTTGGATAATATGAAATGTAAATGGAAAAATGACTTTTAGTTTTAACTGAGTATCTGAAAACTGACCTAGCCTAGATGGCACACATTGAGCCATTGGATGTACAATGGATATCAGCTTTTGGACATCCATGGACTTTCGATAATTGTGCAGATGGTGTTGAACGTATTTCTGGAATCCATGAATCGTCCAGTCATGTACACGCATTTAGATAAATTTTGGACACTGTAAGGACATTAATTTGTTAATTGAGTTTATACAGGGTGTCCCACGACGATTAAGAAAAGCAATATATCGAAACTGGGCAGTAGTACAGAATAATTTTGAGGGTTTAAGTTAGAGCAAATATAGTATCTTTTTTGTTATTGTGTTGCTCAATGAGGTATTTGCTTTTGGTCACGTGACGTCCGACTCAAAAATTTTAATGGGACACCCTGTATATTTGTGCCTTTTTGTGTTCCTCTCGATAAGACTATTCCAACAAACTAGCACACTTGGGGTCTAAAGTGATTAGTTCAAGAGCTACAGGTACTTAAAGGATTGTACCACTACCATTGATTATAACATGTACTTCGGCCAACCCCAAAGTAGTCATATGCTCTGACTCATATTCTAGTCTGACAGCGCTGGAAAACTTCTTCACGAAAAACCCCTTAGTTCAAACAATTCAAGTGTTAATCAAGGAACTCCAAGATCGAGGTACAAACATAGGACTTATCTGGATTCCAGCTCATCAAGGAATAGTGGGTAATGAAAAGGCAGACTCACTAGCCAAAAAGGCCTCGACAACATCGACCCTCAATAGCAACATTCCAGTCACTTTCCAAGAAGTTAAAAAATACTACACTGAGGTTATAAAAAATTACTGGAACGACAAATGGAAATCCTCCAGATCTCATCTCCATTCAATAAGACAAAACATCCACTCGCCAAGACCATTCATCCCTTCAAATAGAAGAGACCAATGTACAATCACCAGGCTGAGAACTGGGCATATAAATGCTTCACATATTCATATCATGACAAAAGAAGAACCAAAAAAATGTCCACGCTGTGGACAAAATTTATCAGTGCTACACATTCTAGTGGAATGTACACACCTCACGCCAGCAAGAGAGCAGTTCAACATCCCAGAATCCGTGACCAGTAACCTAGAATCAACGGCCGATTGTCTAAGAACTCTTAAATTCATTAAAGCCATCAACGCTACTCAGTTTATATAATGTACCTTTGTTTGTTTTTGTTGTCTTCCTTATAATGTTCTTGTACATTCATTTAAAATCTGTATAATGTCGTCGCTAAAAACCTTGCTGTTATAAAGCGACTTTAAATAAAAAATAAAAAAAAAACATGTACCCCTACAGTTAAATTACTTTGGTAATGTTTCATAATGGTAGTGGTACAGTCCTTTAAGTACCTGTAGCTCTTGAACTAGTCAATTTAGACCTCAAGTGTGCGAGATTGTTGGAATGGTCTTATCTAGGGGAATGCTAAAAGTCACAAATATACAGGGTGTCCCAATAAAAATTTTGAATCGAACGTCACGTGACCAAAAACAAATACCTCATTGGGCGACACAGTAATAAGAAAATATTTTTTTTGGTCTAACTTACACACCAAAAATTATAATTCGCTACTGCTGCCCAGTTCCGATATATTGCTTGTCTTACACAGGCCTCTATTTTTACAAGAGAAAACGAAATCAAAATTTGAAATAATGAATATACCAATACCAGACAAAAAGTGATTTTACGTTAGTAAAAGTAGTTAACACCTTAGTAACACCTAAATCGTCACTTGTAAGAGATTCAGTCGTATATAATGACAAATATGTATAGGCTGCAATTATTCAAAACTCAAAACAGTTTGCAACATTTGTGTAAAAAGCTTAAGAGGCCTAGGTGGGTACACACCATGGGTGCTAGCAGAGGGGGGCAGTGGGGAGCCGTGGCCCCCCTGGAGCAGCGAATATATAAAAATTGTATAACCAAAAACCGAATTTGTCTGATCCGCCCCTGATTTGAGCACGCAATTTAAGTAAGTCCCCCCCCCCCTGTACAATTTTCTGGTAGCGCCAGTGGTACACACATTTATACATATGTATCTGGCATTCAAAACACGGATTCCCAAGTACATACATATCATAAGGTCAAAGTTAAGACCTCAATGAAATACAATTCAGAGCGATTTTTAAAAAAAGTTTTTTAGTGTGCAAAAAAACTCGCAATGCAAGATCATACATTCTCCAAATGTCTGTAATTTAACAACCAAACACGATATCAAAGCAATGCCACCAAATTGGATCGATTCTGTAAGTTTAGAGGCAACCCCACACAGTAAGCCACCGGTCGATCGCTCTCGGCTCACCTCGGACTTACCTCCCCTCCCCTTATTTTAGACACACATAAGAAAGCGCTAACACGAGAATACATATTTTCTTGGATTCACAAGCACACGCGCTATACCCTAGCTCCTTAAGTCTGTCCTATTACAAAGCTCCTATTAGAGATTATTAAAAATTCTTATTACAGATTGTTTAACCTCTAAAGTAGTGAATAGCCAGCAAAGTAAAAAGTAGTCGTAGTCACAGTCACTAGTCACGCCATACGAGGTACCAGGGGGAATTACAGAATGCATTTCATAGTCATGTCCAAGAAATTAATCGTCTTCATAAAAAAATAATTCCCGGGAATATTGGCCGTTAATTAAAGGCGATAGACCAATCGTCTTCCATCATGACGGGTGTCCTCCACACTACATGGTCATAGTCAGAGAGGACCTGGACAATACCTTGGTCCCATCGCATGTCTCCTATGATCCCAAACCTGAGACCACTCAATTTGGATGTAAGGCGACTGCAAGAAACTAGTTTATGAAGTAAAAAGAAATTAACAACCTTCTTTAAACAATTGATTTGATGCAACTTTTGTGAACATGAGAGAAGAGACACGGCTCCGCACCATCACGATCGAAATCCAACAGGGATGTAGGGTATGTATTAGAGTCAGAAGACCGCACTTTGAACATAATTTATAGCTTTGTAATAAAGATTAAATAATTACTCGTAATGCTCGTCTTGACTGCATTTGTCGCTACTGTCATTAATCTTGACTTGGTTACTTGTGCTTGGTGTTACACGTAGCAAATCACTGTAAGCAGTAATAGGTAGAGACGCTTTTAATATCGCTTGAACAACTTTATCGCATCTATTTATTTTTTTACATCAAGTTGGAATCAACCTCTCTAATTTTTTTAACATATTTGATAACAATGTCAGCTCACCATTAACTATTTCGGTATTATTTGTGGCTAATTAGTACTTCACTTGAAAAAATGGAGTCAAGTTGATTGACTCAGTACTTCCCACACATTACGGTGATACCAGTTTATTATTTTCCCATAGCATGAAGCTTCAGTCTGAGGTCCCTTGCAACATAGGCTGTCCATTGACATTCAGAGGCCTATTATCAATACTACAAACTTTTCAATTTTTACAACCCTCAACCCTCATCCACCCAAATTTCACCACCACCCAAAAAAGGTAGGGAATGATCAGGAACCCCTAAACACCTAAAAACGAAGTTTGAGTTGTTTTCATACTTTTAGTTTTTTGATTATTGCTAAGCTGCCACTGACATGATTTTTAACAAACATACGCGTTTTCCATGCTCACCACGGTAATAACACTGTTTCAAAATTTCATTAGAATCAATTTAATAGTGTCCATGTTACAAAATACGAAACGGTTTAAGCAATAAATACTTGTATGTATACAGAAAGTTCTAAGACCCTTACAGTTTCCGTAATAGGCTAGGCAATGTTAGGATGGGCCTAAAAAAGTGATTTATGTCGCTAGGTCTTCCTTCACAGGTAAGTTGACAGCCTAGCCTATTATGAGTACAAGAATTGTTTCAGTTTTTCAGCCCCCCACCACCTCAACCACCCCAATTCCACCCTCACCCAAAAAAATGCAGAAAATAATCAGGCACATCTAAAACGCTTAAGAACGAAGCTTGAGCTGTTTTATGTTTTTAGTTTTTTTTTTTTAATTATTTCTCCACCACCACTAGCATGATTTATAAAAACCATACGCATTTTCCATCTACGCCACCGTATCAATACTGTGTCAAAATTTCATTAAAAGTAACAGTTTCCTCGTTACACAATATAGAACGATCTAAAGCAATACTCTCGTATGTTTACAGCAGAAAAAATTCCTTTGGTTTCTGTAGTAGGCAATGCAATGTTCGGATGGACCTAAAAAAGTTATTTATGTCGCTAGGTCTTCCTTCACGGGTCAGTGGACAGTCTATTGTAAAGGCAACAAATGTTTCAATTTTTCAACTCCCCACCCCCCAACCACACCAATTTCACCCCCACCCAAAAAAAAGTAGAAAATTATCAGGAACCCCTAAAACGCCTAAAAACGAAGTTTGATCAATATTTTTTTTTTCGTTTTTTGCTAATTACTCCGCCGCCCATGCACCGATTTTCAAAATTATAGGAACATTACCTACTACGACACCACAGCATATCGCTGCCCAAATTTCCTCACAATCCATGCATCGGTTGCTAAGATTACGAGACTAGAAAAAAGCGACAGACAGACAAACCGACGGAAATGAGTGACGTGGATTTTCAAAATTATAGGAACATTACCTACTACGACACTACAGCATATCGCTGCCCAAATTTAATCATAATCCATGCAGCAGTTACTGAGAGGCTAGAAAAAAGCGTCAGACAGACAGACAGACCGACGGAAATGAGTGACGTGGATTTTCGTTATGTAGACATCATTAAACGCCCAAAAAGCGTATTATCTCAAAATCGAAAATTTTCGCGATCACAATACTCCCCTCACCTATCGGTGTGGGAAGTAAAAGGATATTTTGCAGATCAAAAACGCCCAAAGAATGAGTTTAAGAAACATTTAAAAAACAAGTGCAGAAGAAAAGATGTCCATTTTTATAAATTCTAAATAATACTACAAAAGCAATGATATAAAAAGTCTGGCAATTTTTAGGTCACAAGTCTCTTAATAAAATATCTTTGAAATGGGCTTATCTATATGTCTACGAAGTTTAGCTAACCTTTTGCCAAACACCCTATATAATTCTCAAATAAAAATGTTCATAGACAAAGACACAACAGAAAAATTGAGTCAATAATAGTCACCCTATATCTAAGTCTCGCAAATTCTAAAAATGATAAATTTTCACAGAAGTGGATGACACCGACAAATGTATAGTTTTGTTCTTCTGAGCGGCTATGTAATAAATTTGGAAACGTAATGTAGCAATAGGGACATTTCTTGAGATATTAAAATGTCTCGAAAGAAATTGCAGGATATTACCTTCCAGGCAATAAGAATAAACACGTGCCTTGTTCTGGAAGACGATCAGTTTTTCCAAGGAGACACTTGAGAGAAGTTTAATATCGAAACCTCAACCCGCTAAGAAAGATATAATATCATCTTTGTTATAAAACAGGTTTATGACAATCTCAAGGGGGTGAGGAAGTAAATCGTACTTATTTTAGTTACCGGATGATTTCGCCACAACTTATTGAGATATAAATATAGTAGAATCTTAATATTGCTCTTGTTTTCTCAATTTGATACGTATTTTTTACGTTTTATGAGGTTGAAGTACTTTAAGAAGTATTGCAATGTAGAACATACTGGGATGGCATATGTCTTTGGTCGTTTTACTTCGTACACCGATATGTGAGGGCCGTATTGTGATCGCGAAAAATTTTGATTTTTAGATAATACGTCGGTCTGTCTGTCTGTTGGCTTCTTCTAGTCTCGTAATCTCAGGAACCGCTGCATAGTTTGTGGTGAAATTTGGGTAGCGATATGCCGTCGGGTAGTAGGTATTGACGCTATCATTTTGAAAATCGGTGCATGGACGACGGAGTAATTGGCAAAAATACAAAAAAAAATCAAATATTCCTCAAACTTTTTTAGGCATTTCAGAGATTCCTGATCATTTCCTATTTTTGTGTGTGGTGGTGAAATTGGGGGGTGGAGGGGTTGTAAAACTGAAAAGTTCATTTTATTCATAATAGACTGACCATTGATCTCTGAGTAGTGACGTAGTAGCACAATACACTTATTTTAGGTTCATCCAACCATTACCTTGCCTGTTACTCAAAACAAGGTAGTAGACCAGACTAGAATTTTCTGATGTATACATACGAGTATTGCTTTAGATCGTTCTGTATTGTGTAACCTAAAAATTATTTGATTTGATTTTAATGAAATTTAGATACAGTAGTATTACCGTGGCGAGGATGAGAAACACATTTTACTTCCCACAGGGATAGGTGATAGGTAAATATTGTTGCCGCGGACATTTTTGACTTTGAGGTAATTTTTGGCGTTTTGCTAGCCGCGCTCAGTAACCGCTGCATGAAGTGTGATTATGAAGAATTGGGTAGCGATATGCTCTGGGGGTAATGCTGCTATAATTTTGAAAATCGGTGTACTGGCAGCGGAGAAATTGGTAGAAAAAGAATGATCAGAACCCCTCCAAACTTCGTTTTTAGGCGTTTCAGGAAACGAACTTTAATCTGCGATTATTCGGTTCAGTCTTTCTGGATTTGCCTAGTATCTGGAAAACTAACCCTGATAGATTAAGTAGCAAGGATATTTGATTGAAGTTCCTACGGATATTAAAGTACTTAAAGGGTTGGTAGTTTTCTTTATATATTGATTTTTTGTTATATTGATTTTTTTCTGATACCTACTCATACCAGCAACGGTAATTTGTACCTAACAGTTCGATCTAAATCCGATACAACATACAGAAAATCTTCTATTAGACCTGTATAAATCTCGATATTTGTAAAATATAGTCCAACTCGATGTACATACGTAAACACACTCGTAGTAATTTTTCTAAAAAGCTAACGTTTGGTTATAAAGGTCCGAGGCGTTCAACTTGACACACCCTGTATATACATGTATTCCCAACAATTTCAAATAAAAATAAGAAATAATAAGTCTTGAGTGGCACCAGCGGTTACTAAGATCATATTTTAAAAACTAAGCATATCTTGAGTCTGAGTAATGAACTTGTGTTTGAATTTATTTAAATATTTTGCATACACCCGGAGTACGTTGAATAAATTAGGTTCATTTTATTTATTAGTAGTAAGGGGGTTAGGGTTCAGTTGCCCTAATAGTAGCCGCTCAGCCTTGAGGCTTATTGTGCACCCCCAGTCAGAGGGGTCAAACAAAGTCACATCCTACGTACAGTCGAAGATAGCATGCTTAGCTGTTTCCTCTGCCTCACCGCACTTCCAGCATAGTGGGTTTGCTTTTGCAGGTGTGCTTTGAATGTCCAATGGCCAGGTATAAATCCAACCACCTTCCGTAGTTCTTTCCTGTTCAATCTGAGAGCATTTGCGGTATTAGAATACGAAGGTCCCCTCAGCATCCTCCTAGACTGAACATTCCCCACCACTCTGTCCCAACGCTTCTGGTGCTCATTTGACACCCAACTGGTGACAGCTGTCCGTACCATCTTGTATGGTATACCCCACCTTGTAGGTCTGCGTCAGTGTCTTGAGGATAATATGGCAGTTCCACACTATCTTTGAAGTGTAATGTTTACTCGCCAAGGCCATGAGAACCGTCCGCCTGTCTGTGTTCACATAGTAGGTCCTTTTGCTGTATTCTTTATCTATGCATATTCTCCCGCATTCGAAAATTGCGGCTATTTCTGCCTGGAAAACGGTAGTCAATTTACCGTATATGCCTCCCCTTGTACCTGAAGAATTTTTGGAGCCGTCACTGTACCAAGTGATATAATTCGATATATGTCAAGGTTCTCTGCCCATTGCGATCAGTCACTTAGGTTCATGAAGATGTTCTTTATGTGGGAGAACAAAAAGTTCACTTTGCCCACTTTACTTATTATAGACTGAGCGTGTACTTGAGCCAAGCGCAGTGGCTATCTCAGCGCGGGTTTGCTCACGAAAGCACGAAGGCCTGCACCAAATATTTGACCACGACACGATCTTGCTCCCTGTGCCACCACGAGTGTGCTTCAATCTCTGGTGGTACTTGGCAGAACTGGTGTTTAAAGAGTGGAGAGTTAAGACTCGTTACTTGTTTACGCCAGAGCAACATTTTGTGATATTGTGGCATGCTACATGTTGAGGCACGCGTCTCCTTGTTGCACGCTCAAACGCCACCATCATGCGTCTAATGTAGCATGCGGCAATCCGTTTTACGCCATCGTGGTGCAATGTTTGAAGATGACTGTGATCAAGGAATTGTACCAGCATCTCATTTGATAATGAATACAACTAAAAAACAGCGAAAAAAGAAACGTTGGTAGAAAAAAACATTATTAAGAGACGCCCCACGACTGGATTTACTAACAAGAATAGAAGCAGTTGATTGTACCTTATTTCAAAACATCACAAAAATATCTCGCACGGACTTGCAGTTGCTTATGCCATATATTCTATGACAGGACACAAACTATCACGATAGTATTCCACCAAGAATGCAACTGGCATTTTCATTAACTGGCTACGGATAACGCATAAATCTCTAATGTACCTGTTCCGAGAATCTTATTCGATTATATTCTCCTCATAGTACCAGAAGTGTGCGTGGCTTGTATCTTCGAAACTAAAAGATTATACAGGGTGTCCTACGACGATCAAGACAAGCAATATATCGGAACCGGGCAGTAGCAGCGAATTACAATTTTGGGGATGTAAATTAGAGCAAATGTTGTATCTTTTCTTGTCAATGTGTTACCCAATGAGGTATTTGCTTCTCGTCACGTGACGTACGATTCAAAATTGTTAATGGGACACCCTGTATATTTGTGCCTTTCCGTGTTCCTCCCGATAAAATAGTTCCAACAAAGTAGCACACTTGGGGTCTAAAGTGATTAATCCAAACTCATGACACAAAGGCTTGCCATGCAGCACCATAGGCGTAGTTAGGTGGGGGCTTGAGGGGCTAAGCCCCCCAAGGATGAAATTAGCACTCCCAAAAATCCAAGAACAATTCGTTTTGTTAAGCTTATTGTGTATCTTGGGCAGTCCCCAGATCCAGGGACTTAAGCCTCCCCAGATTCAGGGACTTAACTGCGCCTATGTGCAGCACATTTCTTGCTACAACGTTCGACACTTGTAACGATTGTGGCATGCGGCCCTGTGACATGCTACAATGTCGCAGGATGTTGCTCTGGCGTAAATTAGACCTTAGCTATATTGTATGTAGAGGAAATCAGTTTAAAAAGTGGAATGTAATAAAGCTGTATTTCAAAAATTTCCTAGTACCGTCTGTACTTTTTAAACACGACAACACTGCAACATTCATCTCGTACGCATTCTGCGACCTCATTGACGCCAACGAGGCGTCGCCGTCGCCGTCGGCGTCGGCGTCGTAGCGCTGGTGCAGCGTCGCCGCTGAAATCGAAAGCAAGGTTACGGTCGCGTCGCGTCACGCCGCCGTCGCCCGGATCGACATCAACATCGGCTCCGGCTACGGATACGGCTTCGGCCGACCACCTCACTCCTGCTGCAGTCTGCAGTCCTGCTGCGGATTTCACGCAGCGCAGCGGCGGCCGGCGGCAGAGCCGGTGCCGATCGCGCTACTTGCAACGCGGCGCTGGACAAATGTGCATGCCTCTGATCCGTCTGTTGGCGTTTCTCTAGCCTCGTAATCTCAGTAACCGCTACATGGATTTTGATGGAATTTCGGTTGAGATAGGTTGTGGGGTCGAAGTACGTGATCCTACTATAACTTTGAAATTAGGTGCATGGGCGGCGGAGTAATTAGCAGAAAACAATGGTTGTGTTGAATAAAAAGAAGATTTACGTTGAAAGTAGTAACTTTTAAATACAGGGTGTTCTAAAAGTTGGAACTTTCCTCTTTAGAAGCAATGGCCCTTGAAACGGCAAAGCTAATGCACGGTGAATCAGCAGCAAAACAGTAAAAAAAAATTTCAAGCAAATACGCACTATTTGGTAGCTACGGACTACGACTAAAAGGAACCGACCCACTGTCGGTATAAGCAGTAACCTCTTCTCAACCAACAGCGTTGGCTGGACGAGTTGAGAAGAGTCAGGACACCTTCTTGTCCTTGGGGTGAGAAATTGTCCCTAAAGGCGGATGAACCAGTAGATACATCTGATCAATGGCATGCGGATGCAGAAAGCAAATGGGAAATTACTGCATTAAAGATCTTAGAGATATCCCAAGAGAAACTCGTAAAATGAGTACATTTTACGAGTTCACAACATGTCTGTTAAGACATTATGACTATAATGTAATGGTAGCTACGGAAGTTGTAAGTACGGTCCTGTTGCAGGCGTCTTACAGGTAAAAGTACGATTTGCGATGTCTTCTTCAATTTGGACCACACAATGTTGCCTTCCAGCGTGACCACCACGATGTGGATTCAGACATCTTGTGTCTCTAGCTCTTTGTACAAGCCAGACAAATGGACGAAGTGCAGGGTGAGTACGGTTAGGGAAACGATCGTCGTACACTCGCGAAGCCGCAGCGGTACTTTGACCACACTCACCGTACATTAAAATCATGTCCACCAGTTCATTATTGTTATAAGCATGCACCATTTTTGTTGTTTTTGAAGTCCGATCGGCAGATGTAGCAACAGAAACGCGACGGTATGATGAACTGCCTGTTTTTCTCACCGGCATCGGCAGTTCGGGCACCACTAGCGCTGCCTTGTTTGTTGTGATATTATGACATGGTGAGCCATTGCCCAGGGACAGACTTAGGATTGAGGATTTCTTTAATGGTCAGTATCTTGTTCTCTCCAAATATTTCGTTTATATGTTACTGGGGAAAAACACTCATTTTGGTGAGTACTATCCGCTGTATGAAACAAAGTCCCAACTTGTGAAACACCCTGCAAATATTTGTAAGTACAAGATACCACTTAACTATAGTTGAATAAAAGTGAGATCTTTATTATAAGTTATTACTGGAAAAACATTTTGAGATTTAAGGAATTACTTGTGAGTATTTACTTATATTCATAAGCGTTTACTTATGCAATTAGTTTTTGGACGTCCGTTTCCTGACGTTATTGCACGTTATCGGCTATTTGTGGCATGGGCAGTTCTCCCGAAATAACCGAATCGGCGAATAACCGATAAAGTTGTACGTTAGCTTCGGAAGTTTACGGTACGATATGATTACGTGCGGTATTGCTAGGTCTAAACCACTATGCGACAATAAGAAAAGAATCGTGATGATTTTGATAGGAACAATACTTATTTTGTTGTTTATCATTGTACAAAAGGATGAGGATTTCTCCAGTCAATTTTATTTGACGGTGTTATCCAATAAAAGCTACAAAGTTAGGCGTCTCCAGCAACAGCTTGTGACCATCACGGGACTGAACCATGGTAGTGAAATCTGAAATGTCATGCTTCGGGGATCCTGCATGACCTATTTTTTATTTTACTTATGATGTGATTTATTTTCTGCTTGTGGTTGCACGTAACATTTCTTGGACATTTCCCTTTTCCCTGACATTTCCGACCAAATCGATCATAATGTGAGGTTAAGTTAAAATCAAATAGGTCCAATAATTGTTAATTTAAGGGGGGGGGTGGGTTGGCCCAGTGGTTAGGGTCGAGGGCTCGTGACCGGAAGGTCCCGGGTTCGATTCTCGTTAGAGGCGGAAATTTATTTCTGGTTTTTTCAACCAAAAATAAATATCCATAAAAAAAAGCTCAGCGAGAATCCTCACCTGAGCATTCACTGTTGGCTTCTAATTAACAGTGCTGTTCCTAAGTGGCGCCGGGAAACAGTAACAAAGCCTACACATAACACGAAGCTAATGACCAAAGTAGTCGATGCCGATGACACAGAAGTAAAAAAAAAATTGTTAATTTAAATTGTCAAACAACGCAACGATACACTTCACAGATTTCGGTTACAAAAACTGTACACCAGGAACACGCTTATCCGTCACTCGAAACACTGCGGATACTTATAATAATGTTTTACGGATAGCGTCGTCCCATTTTGAAATAAAGTTCCTGAACAAGTTCCCCATATTGGAAATAAGTACCTTAAATGTGCAAGAAAAATGCGTTATAAATACTATACTTTTTGAGTAATATGATTTAGATGTGGTTGCCAATTTAAACTTTCATCCACTTTCAACCCCAAATATTTTATTGATGAGACCTTTTCCAACATGATATTATCAATTGCAATCTGGAGTTCATTAACTATGGTATTTTTCCTTTTAAATAAGATATATTTGGTCTTATCAATATTGATTTTCAGATTATTATAAAATAACCATTCAGGTATTTGTCCAAGTCATGATTCACTAAAGCCTGGAGTTCAAGTTCATTCCTTGCTGTCTTCAGCAACACCTGTTTGAAATCCTATGTCACTAACATATCGCAGAAATATCTCCATTCTCTGTCGAGAGCAGTCGATGCCTATGACACAGAAGTAAAAAATGAAGTCAAGTTGATTGACTCAGTACTTCCCACACATTATGGTGATACCAGTTTATTATTTTCCCATAGCTTGAAACTACAGTCTGAGATCCACTTGCAATCAAATCGTCGCTCCTCCGACCAAAAAAATGTGCTATGCCGTTAAGTCTTTCTTTCACAGGTCAACGGCTAGCCTATTATGAATACAAAGCATTTTTGAGTTTTATTTCATTTCACCACCACCCAAAATAAAAGTAGAAAATGATCAGGAACCCCTAAAACGTCTAAAAAACGAAGCTTGAGCTGTTTTTATATTTTTTTAATATTGCTGCGCCGCCACTAACACGATTTGTAAAAACCATAAATATTTTCCATCCTCGCCACGATAATAATACTGTGTATAGGTTTCAGTGAAAGCAATCCAATAGTTTCCACGTTACACAATACAGAAGCAGAACAAATTTTTCAGGTTTACAACCTCCCACCTCCTAACCACCCCAATTGTACCCCTACCTAAAAAAAGTAGAAAATGGTGAGGAACCCCTAAAATGTATAAAAACGAAGTTTGAGGAATATTCAAATTTTTTTATTTTTTGCTAATTACTCCGCGGCCCATGCCCCGATTTTTAAAATTATAGAAGTGTTACCTGCTACGACCCCACGGCATATCGCTGCCCAAATTTCATCACAATCCATGCAGCGGTCACTGAGATTACGAGTCTAGAAGAACGCCCATGCACAGACAGACGACAAACAGACCGACGGATTGGGCTTGGAACCGTATTATCTCAAAATCGAAAATTTTCGCGATCATAATACTCCCCTCACCTATCGGTGTACGAAGTAGAAAAAATCAAATGTGTACTGGGTTTGAAATCGTAAACTTAATTTAAGTAGCGAGCACAAGTTAGTGGAAAATGTGTAACTATTATGAAAATATCATTTTTACCTCAATAAATTACCAAGCCAATATTTTACAAATATTTTGAAAAGTGTTCTGTTAATTTTTTTGAGTAGTGCAGTTAGATTTAAGTACCTACTTCTACTTTTTACAATCGAGGGAAGCAGATGTGATACGACATGATACAAGTGTCTGTCACTTTCTATATGAAATTATTTCACGACGCTGAATTCGGTTAATTGATTTGAAGAAATCCGTATGACGCGCGATACATATTAAACTAGTATTGCAATAAATTATCGATAAATTATCAACTCAGTTTTTTCTTTGAGTTAGGTGCAAGTACGTAGTAAACACGCCAAGAACTGTCGCGTTTGGAATACTTGTTCTAATGTAAGTTTCATGAATCTCAAATGTTTACAGCTTACAGTACATGTTTCGACTTCTTAATAGGTACACCAAGATACTTAAAAAATGACCGAAGCATTTTATGGGCAATCCTAGGAGAGAGGAGAAGCTCCGTACAAATATCGCAGATTTAAATTTAGATAAACAGACAGACAGACCCACCGACTGAAATAATAATATTTTAGTGACGTAGATCAAAAAAAATAATAATTTTTAAAAATTTTCACAGGCGTTGTCACTAAAAAAATCTTCAGATCTAGGTGGAACCTGCTTCTGGTGTACGTTAAACGCCGAGCTTTAGTTCAGACTCTACAGGACATGCTCAGGGCACTATGATTACAGAGACTACCCTAAGCTGTATGTATATCCAACTTCGGGAGAGCTAAAGAGAATTGGCGGACCAGTATATTCAATTATCTTTATTAGTTGGATATTGATGTAGATGAGGTAGATTATTTTCGATAAATAGGGAGTTTCATGTATTATGCAGGAGGCACTGTAGCTCCTATTTAGGTTATTTGAATTTTTCAGAATTTAATGAACTTTCCCTTAAGAAGGATATGGAACTTTCACATTTTTTATCCGCACTTTGGGGTGTCTGTTACCAGACCTGCTCAAAATGTTGCTAGTCTTAGGTGGACAATTAGATGTATTGCCGCGAGTAGAATTTTATGTAAGCTACTGTTTTTAGAATACAAAATCATGAAACTAACAACACTATTCTTCTTGGAAATGACACCACTGATATTAGCAAATAAAAAAATTTAAGACCATAGGTTATAATATCAGAAAATAATGATTTCAAATTAAGGACTGCTAATTTAGCAATCGTGAGAGATCTAAGTCATTTATAATGGAGTGAAATTTTATAATTTATAATAGCCTCCCACACTCTTCTAAATTAAATAAAAAGTAAGCTTTTCCGTTAAAACGTTTTTGGTAGCCTTGTTAGCCTAGATGTGTTCCATGATAAATTTAATCAAATATTCAACCACAAATTTGACTTTTTGTACGGCTTTGTCAATAAGAATATTGTTTTTCTTTAGAAAATAAAGTATATGTATATGATATGCACGGATGTATCATAAGTTAACGATTATACACAAATTTCTGTCATAAGCGTCACTTTATAGCCCATAAGCCTACAGCCTTTCTGTGCTGCCTTGGACTTGAAGTAAGACTTCGAGCTATAAAAGCCTCTTTACGCCTTAAATGTATACTATTACTATCTATATAACAACTCGATTAGTAAATTCAGTGTATGTACTTATAGGTACACATCGCCGATTAGTGTTAGTCTTCTGTTTTTTTTATATCATACATACCTTTCTCTTGGTTATATCACTTGGCTTATTAGAATAGAGACTTCGGACGTTGCGGACCTGAAAAACGGTCAAAATTTATAGATTTAAGGAAATGCAATCGGTATTCAATGAGCGAGCGGATGAAGGCAGCTGTATGACGTTGTTCTGCACATATGCATTTCGCATGTAGTGTCGTGTCAAGCCTGAATATGAATAGATGATACCAGCTTCATAGCTGATGTGTGGTTACTGATTACTTCAGCTCATGGTCGATGATGATCATGTCATGGATGTCACGTTCTTCAAAACTACTGGATGGTATGAAGAAGCTTTCTACGAATGTATGTTGTTGAACATGGATAGTTGTGTAAGACTTGGTGTGAGTATCTGGCATATGTAGTAGTTTCCAAAAGTATTCTGCACCATAATCAAAAAGAATATACTGATCTTTTATTCCAGCAGACTTTTTGTGTTTCTGTGTCCATTTTTGTAATTATATGAAGTTATGTGTAGTTCTACTCCATTCTTGTGTCAATACTTGGAAACACTTCAGAAATCAAAAGTTTTCCACGAAAAATGTAGTTGCGGTGTAGTTTCAGGTATTTGTGTTGTCTTAGCACTTTGTGTAAGGTTTGTGTCACTTTTGGAATGATGAAGTTTTCTTCGAATGTATGTTGTTATACATCAATATTGGTTCTGCATATCTAGCCTTGTCCCATGCCTCAATGGTATGTGTAGATCAAACCAGCTCCATTAATACAGTGTCGTTTTTGTTAGTTCTCTAATATCTACTTCTGATTGATGAGGATGGATTTGCTATCACGTGCTTGTGGCGCTTTTACTAATAATATACTATGATGAGGTTATTGCGTGTAGAGGTTTTTGTTAAGCTGCTATTTGGTGTTGCATGCAGTACTTATAAAATCTCTTTTTCTAAGATGGTTTGATGAAGTTGTATGCACTCGTAGCTGTCTGACAATCTTTGTTATGGGTTGATGATCTAAACAGTGTTCAAATATATATCTTCAGTTGTTCGCCAAGTATATATTCAGATTTTGTTGTCATACGTCAGTATAGGGTTTGTTTCAATATATATTTCGTGAGGTGTTTTGTTAGTGATGGAGTATACTAAGCCTGTATACTTGTATGGTATTGCATAGTTGATGATCTTTATTGTGCTGAAGATGTTGATGTATCGTGGCACACTGTTTGGATTATTGCACTGCACAAAATGCTGTAGTGTAAATTGAAGTTTATACTATGGATCCATGGCTACCAGTGCGTGTCTTCAATGGTCAATAAGTACTTTATGATAAAATTTATAAATCAAGAAAGGAGTATTCAGAGGAGGAAAAGGTTGATATTTTAAAAAGCAGAACATGAAAGTAGAAGCTCAATATATTATAGAAGACACCTACAACGATTTCTTATACAATTTCTTATGGATTGGCTAGCTGTTTCATGAGGACAATACAGTACAAGTGATTTAGGTGAGTCCTGGTAAACTTGTGACGACATATTATTCGTCGAAATAAGGTTAAGTGATGTGGCTGTATGCGTAAAGAATTTTTTATAAGTGGATAATTTTCCCTAAAAATAATGGAATGGACTGTATCAAGGTATGACTGGCTCATAACTTGAAGCAAGGAACAACATAAATCAGCGATTTTCAGTTTTGGTGTTGCCCTCTACTGCTTAAGTCTATCTATTGTGAGTATTTATTACCATTGTTGGTGTGAGGTTGAGTGGAAGGACAGCCGTAGGCCTCCCACATGCTGAACTTCGCCCTTTCACACTGTAAACCATTGTCATATCCAGTTTCTTTTTGTTTCGTTAGAGTATTAATGTAATTTTTCCAGGGAAATAAAGTATATTATTATTATTATAACCTAAGTAAATAGTCTCCATACAAAAAAATTTCGTTAAGTATCTTGACTGAATACTTTCCACGCATTATCGGGCTAACAAAAAAATTGGTATTTCTCTATCTCTACAAGATCCTCAGCAAAAAAGTAGATAATATCAGGGACCTTCAAAATATCTAGAAACGAAGTTTGGTCGATTTTGGAATGTTGATTTTTTTTTATTTCTCCTCCGCCACTGAGGAGAATTCCAGAAACGATACACCAATACCACTTCCTCCATGGTAGAAATTCTGTTTCAAAATTTCATCAAAATTAAGTTAGTAGTCTCCAAGTTATATGTTAGGATTATAATATGTAGGTATGTATCACATTATTCCGTAGACACAAAATTCAAGGGCTACAATCGGATAGTCTAAAATGCACAAGATATCACCAAAGTCATTTTTCAACGCTATGTGAAGTATTTTATGTATATAACAAGTGTTTGAATTTTCAAATCCCCACCCGCCAAATAACACCGATTTCACCACCCAAAAAAACTATGTTTGGAGGGGTACTGATGATTTTTTCCAATTGTTCTACTGCCAATATACCAATTTTCAAAATTACAGCAGCTTTACCTATTTAGGCCGCACAGCATATCGCTACCCAAGTTTCATCACAATCAAAGCAACGGTTACTGAGATTACGCGGCTAGAAAAGCGACAATAGACAGACAGGCAGACAGACAGGTTGACGGAAATGAGTAATGCGGATTTTCTTTATATAGATACCATAAAATGCCCTAGAACCGTATTATTTCAAAATCAAACATTTTCGCGATCACAGTACTTCAGTACCTAAGAAGAATAAATTACCTCGGAAGTAATCTTCATGAAGCTTGGGACCATTATCTACAGATAAGAACACGCCTAGAAAAAGCAAGTAACGTATTTTATAGAATGCAAAAGGTACTATGCAGCCGCCAACTTAATATCCCATTAAGAGCTCGGATACTGAAATGCTATGTTTTCTCCACTGTACCGTACGGTGTTGAGGCTTGGACAATGATAGAAGTAACACGAAAAAGAATACAATCGTTCGAACTCTGGTGTTACCGTAAAATAAAATATCTCATGTGAGTAGTACGACAAATGAGGAAGTCCTGCGGAGAATGAATAAGACAACAGAGCTTATGAACCTCGTAAAAGAAAGAAAAACACAATATTTTGGCCAAATTATGATAAAGGGAAATACGAACTGCCCCGTCTTATCATCGAAGGCAAAATCAATAGTGAAAGGGGGGCCAGGAAGAAGAATTCCTGACTCAAAAACTTGCGACAAGGGTCAAATATGACCATAGAATTATTTAGAGCCGCCACAAATAACATTAAATGGGCAAATGTAATAGCCAACGTCCTCAAGGATAAGGCACCTTAAGAAGAATACTTGACTTATGCTTATGCCTTTTTGAAGAGGTGTCCCTATTTGAAATGTGGACAAGGAGGAGAATGCTGATAGTTCCTTATACCGGCAGAATTCTTTCTGTCTGCTCGCACATAGTTCCTTATACCGCCCATCGAACTAACGTTTCCATACTGGATGAGCTCGGTAATCCAAAGAAACTATCCCTCCATTGTGTCGACGAGAATGCTTACATTCTCCGGACATACATATACACAGAAACGATAGTATGGAGAAACTTGTAGTTCAGGGTCATGCCTAGAGTGGGCGGTGCCGTGGCCGTCCCCCTAAACGCTGGGTGGATGGACGAAACAGTTGCTGGGTATGAGTATCAAGAGCGCAACTAAACTGACAGTAAATCGCGAACGATGGCGAGCTACAGTTCTCAAAACTATTGATAATATTTGTGTTGGCAATACTCTAGCTCCGACTTAATGCATTTTACGAGTTCACAACATGTCTGTTAAGACATTGTGACTATGATGATGTCCCTATTTGAGGCTCTAAACATGTAATACCAAATACTTGTTGTGATTTGCTTACTAAACCTCTAATAAATTCAGTCTGATGACATAATGAAGTATGAACTGAAGTACATAATAGCAGTATAAGATGAATGGGGACATTATTCAGCTATGTCCGTACCTATATTAGTAATGTTAAAAGGAATCTTGTTTTATTTTTAGTGCGAAATACACGAAGGTAATCGCACGCGGCCAAGCGGAAATTTTCCATTTTGACTAGCAGCAAAATAGTAGGCGGTAATATTTGCAAATGTTATGAGCTGACCAATTAATTTATTGTTTATTATCTAGGCACTAGCTACAGTCGTGTAGGTGGATTTTTGCGTACGCTATCTGATTTGAAGTTGGTTGTGAAATTAATAGCTAGCTTATTGATCGAAAAGATACACAGCAACTAGGTCAGCTAGATTTTTCTGAGAATTCAGATAGTTCAACAGTCGTGAGAGGTTCAAGATTAATTAGTTATTGATTAAGTTATCATATACCACTAAATTAAGTCATATATACCGACTCTGATGTACGAAAACTTTGCTTACGTCTCGGAGCAACAACTGAACATAAAGGTAGTGAACAAACCACTTTAGCATGGCGTGCTCAACGCCATCATCTTTGACACTTCAGCCTCCAAACATTGATCAGCTCTGACCTCGCAGTGACAGTTCAAATTGTAAACAATGCTGTGTAACGCCAACTAACCTGAAAATTCTTCCATTGCAACCCATGTCACAAACACTGCACCTTTTGAGTTCCATCTCGAAAAGCTGTTAAACTACACTCGAATATATCACAGCAAGTCCGTAAAGCTTCACTACAGTTACCAACAAATAGCGAATTCGATTTTGCTGACCAAGCATAAAAGACGCACAAACAAAACAAACGTTTGACAGTCGAGCTTCTACCGTAAATAAGTCGCATGAAAATTATATCGGCGTTGCCAGCTCCTCAAAATGTACGTAATACTTCAGAATTTGCGTTTATGATGAAGAAATATGCAATAACGCAATAGAGGGCAACATATCTATCCATTTTGCTGTAATCATTCCTGAACCATCAAAATACCGTCTTTTTTAACGTAGAATGGAATATTTCTGGATACTGTACAATTGAGATATAGTAGATAATTATGATTGCCGTATCTGGTGGTCAACATGACAACGTAAGAAAAGATGTCGGCCTATTAGAATTAGTTGTTTACTACCTTTATATACAGTTGTTACTCTGAGGTTTACGTATACAGCTGCACTGCTTAACTCCATTTCATGTAATGTGCCATTTGAATGTATTCTATTTTGAATAGCAACAAAAATCAAAGGTGGTAATCTTGTCAAGCGAAATCATATATCCTATAAAATTAACGAAGAACAACAAAACTTCAGGACCGGACAATATGTACCCTGAAACGCTCCACCTAATCAGTGAGCAAAACTTGAACATCAAAGTAAAAGTCTTCAACAATATTTATGAGACTGGACTTCTTGCTCGCTCCAAGTTTATCGCAATACCTAAATCAAATACTTTGCACAATTGTATGTAAAGATTATCGTATCATTAGTTTAACGAGCCACTTCCTAGAGCTTTTTCTTCGAATCCTACATAAAAGGCTCCACAAAAAATGTGGGGAGGTAAGTGGAAGCAGTTATTTTGAATTGAATAGTAGGTTTGGAGCCAGAGTCATATTTAGTCTCCAAACCTTAGTTTAGAACTTAGAACTTAGAACTGCCAAAAGCAAAGAAAAAATATCTTCATATATGCTTCATCGATTATGAGAAAGCACTTGTCATGTCAAACATGATCTCCTCATATCAAATCTGGGCGATTTGGGATATAAGGCTGATCAGTAATCTCTACTGGAACCAAAAAGCAAGTATTCGAATCCATAATGCAGGATCAACAGTTGATATTGAAAAAAATGGAGTTGGAGAAGGGTGTATTTTGTCGATGATATTATTCAGCCTATATGAGGCAACCTCAGATATCCATATCGACATCAAAATAAACGGATCTCCAATCAAGAATATCCAATATGCAGATGACACTCTCATACAACTTGAATGACCTCAGGCACGTATCCAGGATTTGGTTTTTGGGGGTCCAGATTATTGGTGTCACTTGGTTGACCTTTCGGAGGGGGTCCAGACTAGAGCTGCCACCTGAAATCCTTAAATTTGCGGGGGGGGGGGGGGTGCAGTGCAAATTTGTGGATTCCATTCTTTAGACGGCATTTTATGACGTTTCGGGGGGGGTCCGGACCACCCCCCCCTAAATATGTGCCTGAATGACCTCCAAACCCGCGTTATTGTAGTGAGCCAAAAGCTGAGTCTAAAGATAAATGTCAACAAAAACCAAGTTCATGGTTGTTACTTAGTAGAAACAATATCCCAAACACTCGAATACACTTATATGCAGAGGACATCGAACGGGTCAGCAAATTTAAATATTTGGGATACGTGACAAACGAATGATGGGACTCAGATCAGGAGATAAAATGCAGAATCGAACAAACTAGGACAATTTTCCTGAAACTTCGAAAATTTCTTACCAACAAAAACTTGAACTTCAGTCTCAGATACAGGATAATGGAATGTTATGTCTGGTTTACTCTAAAAATAGAAGCATTTGAAATGTGGACGAAGCTGAGATTGTCCTGGATCGACCATGTCAGAAATCAGAATGTTCCGCAGCCGGTTTAGCAGAATGAGAACTTTTGAGGTTATAAGGAAAATGAAAATAGCTTACCTAAAGGACATATTATGCATGGGGAATGACATATCCTCCTACATCCTATTCTTCAAGGAAAGATCAAAGGAGGGAGAAAAGGAATTGGAAGAAAAAAAGCTGTCAGAGGAAGATCCGTCATTGGACAGGAATAAGCGACTTGCAAAAATTACAGAGGGCTGCAATTAGTAGGACCATTTCAAAATCTGCATGGCACCCTAAGAAGAAGAAAAATATTTCCAAACGTAACGAATTGACCAATTTTTTTATGATTCATTATCTGGATGCTATTAATAGTGGTATATGTTGATTTTTACGTCCGCTATCTGGTTTTAAGTTGATTATAAAATTACAGCGAATGAGTCAGCTCACACTTTCAGAGAAAACCTCATAGTCGTCTAGGCGTAGGACAAAATTAATTAATAATTATTTAATGATGATTAATAATGTTTTTATTAAGTTATCGTATCTGATTAAACTAACAGCCATTGATACGGACTGTATACATTTGAAGCATCTACTGGGAACGACGTAAGACTTAAGTTCAACAAATACTTTTTTTGGACGAAGGGAGTTTTTTTTAGTATTTTGTCAAATATTCTGTTATCTTGAATGGTTAAGAGTCTATGTAAGACAGTCTGGGATACTGGTTATACAAATTTACACATTGAGTAGTATCTTGGGATACACCAGCACCATCTAGCAAACATACATATTGTAATTGTTGTGGTATAATCTACCAAACGTTGTCTGAAGATCACGTGATTTTAAACGTTAAAACGTAGTAAAAATTATATATTTTTTGAAATATACTGTTTGCCCATATCCCAAGATTTTATTACTGAATATTTGGTACTAACGGACAGGGTCCAAAAGGTAAAAAAGAACTTACATATTTTAAGTTTTAAGATGTATTTGCCTGCGTTTAACAGTTGAATATTGTACAGGGTGAGTTTTTAGTACCAACTCGGTGGATAACTCCACTACTGTAGAAAATAGCGAAAAAACTTGTATATAAAAGTTGTAGCTACGGATATGCTCCTTGCTCAGAAAATATTTAGGTTTATACAGGGTGATCCATAACTACGTGGTGATGCAAACATGCATTTTTCTTAATGAGACATCCTATATATTATTCCATTTTCAAATCCTACTAATGATTTCCGTTCTTCCAACAAAGGGTATTGTTACATTATACATGCAGCTATAACAACTGCTATACAAAGCAGAAAGAGCATATTAAAAGCAACTGTTTGGGATAATAAAATATTGGGGGTTACATTTAAAAAAAAAAGAGAAAATCTGGATTTTGCATTCTACATCACCCTGTATATGAATATGCGTCACGAGCTTATTTTATAGCCGATTTTGTAACTAGATGATATTTTTAATCTTATGTAAAAAAATAATTCTTGATTCATTACTTTTTGATATACAGTACGTTCATTTGACCGCGATTTAGATATAAAAATGGTCATAACTTTTGAAATACCCTGTATAATGTAACCATACCCTATATTGGAAGAACGAATATCTTTAGTAGAATTTGAATATGGAATAATATATAGGGTGTCTCATTCAAAAAAATGCATGTTTGCATCACCACGGAATTAGGGATCACCCTGTATATTCAAACTCTACTCCTACATCTAGATCCAGGAAAAATATAAATGTATGGTACCCATGTTTCCCGCATATTTGAAAAATACAGATCAGTTTCTCCGATAATCCCACTGCCCTCATATCCAGTTTTTTAGACGGTTTTATCGATTACTTTTTTAATCGATGATTAAGGTATAATCTAAGAGAAGTACTAGGTCTCTTTTTGTAATTGAATTAATATAGTGAGTATCTACTTCTTACGAATAACTACTGAAACTCTTTATCTTTTACTAGAACGAGTTTATCAGTATAATCCTCAAAGAGCCTTTGAAATTAAATTTAATATCAGTTTATTCGTTGGATAGCCATGACCCATATATTTTATATAACACGACCACATGTAAGGTGCTTTGCGACAATGCGGAAATTCACTTGACTGAAGTACAATCAAAACACTTATGATATTATATTCCACTAACCATATGGCAAACGTAATTTCGACTATCTCCATATGAATATACCGCTAATTTAACAATTAGCGAGCCAGAGTAGTATCAGCATCATTTCGTCAACTCAGAGAAAGGATGAGAATTCAGATCTGTTATCCGATGAGGCAATAATAAATGTGTGCTTTGTTCCTTACAAGAGTGCAGCAACTGTTGTTTGGAATTTATTATTTAATTGCTTTCTTATGGTTGGCGGTGAAATAGGATATTATAACAGATCGCATATTTTACCTTTTATTACAGTTACTCTCTCCTCAGCCACTGTGCAATTTATAATGTTTGCCAGCGAAAATAATGAATGTACTCCCATTCCCAACATTACACTTCTTACAATTATTTCTTCATCAACTTGGGAACAGTGGTCAGCGCCCTCTTAATAATAATTGCAGAATTCTTTCTGTCTGCTTGCAATAATTGTCGATTATGTTTTTTTTTCAACCACATTATCCGCTATTCGCTCAAGTGCCAATCACAAGCAAGCTGACAAGCATAATTGATCAGTGTAAAAAAACGTCCAAAATATTGCAGTCCTAAGTCCTAAAATTTTAAAATGGAAGTTATGAGGGCCAATTTCTGCGTGGGTTTTGAAAGATAATCCACGCTGCTTGTTTATGGGTAGTATTACCTGTTCAAAAGTAGTGGCTCTTCTCAGCATGATGTCTAAGGTTATGGAGACTGTCACTAATACACAGCTCTAAAATACCTGGATAACAATAACATCATACATGATCGCCAGTTTGGCCTCCATAAGCATAGGTCTAAGGGTGACCTACTGGCAAATCCCGTGTTGTTGCACATATCGAAAGCCTTCGATAGAGTGTACCATGAGGGACTTCTGGTCCATAAGCACATGGACTACCACCTGGCCTTCGCCAGTGGCTAAATAGCTTTTTAATCGACCGATTTCTGTTTGTTGTAGTCGAATGTTGTTCATCTGACGTACCTATTTTCAATAAACGCCGGTGTTTCTCATAGATCTGTTCTATCTCCTACACTATTTCATGTACATCAACGAGCTGCTAGAAATAGCATGCAATCCAATCTACAGGTTCGCAGACGACAGTACATTAATATCGTGCATGGAACCAGGCAAGCCTCTATCATCCCAGGAGACGGTACGTAGACGATAGCAACATGCCTCACAGATTAACGTAGATATCAAAACAATTATTATCGGGGAGATTAGTAAATAAGATACAGTTGAACGTACAGAAAACCCTTGCAGCAACACCGTCAAAGTAGTCTCACGTTGGCTTACCAACTGTGGAAATGGAGGGTCACCCAATAGTCAAGCCACCTTCCATAAAGGTTTTGGGGATCATTATCAACAATAACATGTCTTGGCACGACGACGTCGTCAGTATTGCTAAAACAGCATCCCAGAAGCTTGGAGTTTTGTTGCGCTGTAGGAAGCTGTATACATCAGAGCAACTGCTGCTCTACAAGGCATAGATCCGACCATCTTTGGAGTATTGCTCCCATGTGTGGGGATGCTCTCCGAGGACTCTCTAAAGCTCCTGGATACTATCCAGAAGAGAGCAATTAGACTAATCGATACGCCTAACCTCACAGAGGATTTCCACAACCCGGTACATCGATGAAGGATGGCTGACCTGTCCCTGTTTTACATATTTTGTCACGGGAGAAGTACGAGTGAGCACTCCCAGATAATAACACCGAGGGCTGTCCGAATGAGGAACACTGGAGAGGCTCTGCGAGCTCATCCTTACCAGGTCGAGGTCCCTACTCCCCGAACCAGTATCCTCCAGCATTCCTTCTTTTGGAGAACCTCGACGCTGGGAATGAGCTACTAGGAAATTTGCGGGATGATCATAAAAAAATATTACCTCAAATACAACAAAATATAACGCCCCATGTAAATTAGTAATATTTAATGTTTAATGTAAAAGGGATGATCTATTATGTACTTAGAAAGAAGAGTTGCGGCCTATGCATGTTTATTTTTTTTAATTTTTAAGACTCAGTATTTTCCCTTCATCTGTGTAATTCACTCGCACAGAACAAGGCAATTTTAGAATCGAGAGCCCGTTTGACAGACGCTATAAGTTTGACAGAGATGCGGTGTTACCAGTGGTGGCAAAATAATAGGAAATAGACACTACAAAAAGTTGATACTTTCAATATCTAATGCTATGTATATATTGGTAAAATATAATTGATATATGTTGTAAATTCAGATTATTACAGTTGAATTAGGTTTGTGCCAGCTAGTTACACGGAGGGAGGGCTGTTGGCCGCGCCGAATTAACAGATTTCGAATATTTCGAGAACCCGGAAGCAGTCTTTTCATATAGCATATCCGAGGTAGATGCTAGGATATCCTTTTTTGGCTTAATTTCGTATTGAGAAACAAAATAAACGTCTACGATTTTTAAAATTCGACTCAGAACATCGACGAGTCGATTGAAACCTCTTTTTACCTCAACCGATTTGGTTAGGTATGTTGGGATGGTATAGAAATTTCCAAATTTCAAAGTGTTGCCGGACTATGTAAAGCCGTCAAAAATAAAAATATATATATGAAATATATAAATAAAATCTCAGAAATCATTAGTAAACTGCTAACTACATAATTGCGTCAAAAAAATACTTTTGAACAGGGTATACTACCTATAAACAAACAGCCTGAGTTATTTTTCGCCTCCAGCCCCTGCTGCAAACTTCAACGCGTGAGTTATTACCGTCATTACCGCATCATTGAACGATATACTATTATTCTACAAAAATTAATTTTTGTTCAATAAGAAAGCGGAAAACTAAATAAATACAAAATAAAGCGTACATCCGTTATAAAAAATCTGGGCAAAATTTAAAAAATGATAACCTTGAATATACGCTCAATGCAAATTGAGTCACATTCTATCTACATCCTGAATAAAAATTGGTTGGTTGATTTCTTAGGCGGGAAGTTCAAGGGCTTTAAGTGATGATGGTGATGAAATTCAAACTATAATTTTACTCAACGTGGGCAGAAAAAGCAGTGCTATTATTACAAATTAGATGCAAACTATCCATTGCAACGATTAAACAGGCAATAATAGTAACCTGAAAAATATCCCATTGCGATATATCACCGCAAATTGGTGTGGGCAGGAAAATTGTGATTTGAACCCAGCTTTAGTTTGAACTTACAGAATGACTAATATGCAAATTCGCGGACTTATAAAAATATTATAACCGACCCAGTTCCTTTCCCCCTGGTAGAGCGTCAGAGGGAAATTATCATAAGAGAGCTATGAACTGCAGTGAATCGATCAAGGTTAGTGATAAATTCTGCCGGCCTTGCACGACAGTACCAAAGCAAAAAAAATCGTTTTCCTGCACCTAAACGACGTCGACGGAGATCCGCTGGTTGTACTTTAAATCGTTCTCAGGTCAGAACAATTGAACGAGTATCCTTGCTTTTTTGTTTACTTTCCATTAAAAAAAATCTTTCTCACTGTCAAGAGCGTTTATCTTCGCTCAGAATACCCGCGCAGCGAAAGGTCACAGTCGTATTGTTTTATTGCAGGTCATCGGTCTTGAAGGTGAGGAAAATTCCGGTTGGATATTGAATCCGCGCATCTATTATGATTTGCTAACGTTTTGTTTTAGATTTTTCCGAAACGTCAAGGAATGCGTCAATATCGGTAGGACTAGTGTACAAAGATTTACAGCAGACTGAATGCTATCATTGCATTTGCCAAGACACCTGTACAGGCTCATCTGACTATCAACTGTAGTATAGTGGAACAAGTGTCGTCAAACCTCAGAGTAACAACTGAACATAGAGGTAGTAAACAAACCACTTCAGCATGGCGTGGCGCGTGGCCATCATCTTAAGTAAATAAATAGATTTTTGACACTTCAGCCTCCAAACATTGGCAAATAACCTGAAAATTTTTCCAATGCAACCCATGTTACAAACACTGCACTTTTTGAGTCCCATCTCGAAAAACTGTTAAACTACACTCGAATATAGCACAGTAAGTCCGTAAAGCTTCACTACAGTTACCAACAAATAGCGAATTCGATTTTACTGACCAAGCATAAAAGACGCACAAACAAAACAAACGTTTGACAGTCGAGGTTCTAACGTATATAAGTCGCATGAAAATTATATCGGCGTTGCGAGCTCCTCAAAATGTATATAAGACTTCAGAATTTGCGTTTATGATGAAGAAATATGCAGAAACGCAGTTGAGGTCAAAATATCTATTGATTTTGCTGTAACCATTCCTGAACCATCAAAATACAGTCTTTCTTTAAAGTAGAATGGAATATTCCTGGATACTACACAATTAAGACGACAGTAAATAATTACGATTGCCATATCTGGTGGTCAATATGACAACGTAAGAAAAGATGTCGGCCTATTGAATTAGTTGTTGACTACCCCTATGTTCAGTTGTTATTTGAGCGTCAAACAAATATCTGGGGAGTATTGTAAATGTGATATGGAGAAAGAAGTCAGGTGCCGCATTGAAGAAGCCAGAAAGGCATTTATGGGTATGAGAATATTTTTCATAAGGTCGGATCTGAACCTACAACTTCGGATATGCATGGCAGGATGCTACATTTTGTGGGTTCTCCTGTACTGATTTGAAAGTTGGATTCATCACTAGAATAAAATATACGCCTTTAAGATCAATATTTACCGCCGTAAACTCAGAATATCATGAGTTCAAAGAATAATTAAAGATGAAGACCTTAGTCCCATTAAGAAATAAAAAAACTCATGCATCAAGGAACGAAAGACAACTTCTATAGATCACATCATGAGAGGAGAAAAATACTAACTTCTGCGAATGATTATAGAGCGGAACGTCTAAGCTAAAAGGTCTGTCCGCAGATGCCAACATTATTGGTTGGCGAACATCCGAAGATGGTTTGGTTGCTTATTGCTTGACGTCTTCCACTGTATCTAGAACTACGTTAGCTATTTGGATCGCCGTCGAAAGAAGACGGCGTCATAACAAGAAGAAGAAAAGGATGGTACCCTCGTGATAGGAGATAGAGATGATCGTCATTAGTTTAAAATTATATAGGAGAAAAATAACCAAACGGATTCTAGTTGCAGCCGAACCTACGATCTGTTGTTTTAAATTAAGGTTGTTAATATTCTTAGGAAGTAGTTGTATTGTATTCATCAAACCTGTTATAGCTTAATCATACTTAAGGCAGTAATTTAGAGCTTTTGCAGGTATGTATAGATATTTCTTAATAAAACTTTATATCCCAACTACCTATAGCTTCAACAACTTTTTGGATTTTGGATATTTTTCCTGTACAGTAGCTAATGCTTTTTTGTTAGTAGTGAGGGGTAGACGTTCAGTAGCCCTAATAGTTGCCACTCAGCCTTAAGGCATATTGTGCACTCCCCCCGGTGAAAGAGATCAGACGGAGTGCCATCCTAAGTTCTTTGCCAACTTTGAGATGTATTGGACTCTGCTCTCCTGTTTTCCCTCCTGCGTATATTTGTATAGTACTTCCTGCTTTCACTCAAGGCCTCACCGCACTTCCTGCATAAAGGATTTGCCACATGGACCCCTAACTTTTGCAGATGTGCATTGAACATCCAATGACCAGTTATAAATCAAACCACCTTTCGCATTTTCTTACTGCTCAATCTGAGAGGGTGTGCGGCATTAGAATACGAGGGGCCCCTCAGCATCTTCTTAGACTGAACATTCCCCCACCGCAGCTTTCTGATAACAGCCGTCCGTACCATATTGTATGATATACCAACATGCTAGTTCTGGCCCGATGAGAGGGAGTCTGCATATTCCTTGGCACACCTGTCGGTCTCTCATTCCCAACTACTCCTATGTGACTACGTACCCAAGACAATGTTAGCTTGTTGGTCTTCGCCAGTATCTTAGGGTATTATGACAGTTCCACACTATTTTTTCATATGTTATAATACTAATAGTAATACTCTATAAAATCATTGATGATCAAACAATTACCAAAGAAGGACAAGCATTTTTATTGTTTTCCAATGCCCACATTTCTATTTTCCGAGTATATTACAAAAATCAAGAGGGGACAATCTAGCTCTGCTCTCTGTAACCAGTAAAGTAATGGAGAAATGCGTCAACCAAGAGCTCATGAAATACCTAGAGCTCCATCAGTTAATCAACGACAGACAATATGGATTCCGACACCAAAGATCAACTGGAGATCTCCTGGCTTACGCGTCACACATGTGTGGAGTAATCTAATCCAGTCATTTGGCGAGGCTCGTCGTTGCCCTCGATATTTCAAAGGCATTCGATCAACTGTGGCATGCAGCTCTCCTAAACAAGCTCCTCTCTTACGGGCTCTCTGTGGTTGGCTCGCAGACTTCCTCTCAGGTCGGAAAATGTCTGTAGTGGTAGACGGCTTTTCCTTTTCTTTCCATAGCATCAATGCTGGTGTTCCCCAGGGATCGGTATTGGCTCTGACATTGTTTCTGCTTCACATTAACGATCTACTCTCTAGCACTACGAATCTAATCCACAGTTTTACGGATGACAGTACGCTGCATGCAGGCATCATGAGCAATAGACCAATCTCTGTGGTCGATCTGAAATGCAGAAGACTTGCAGTGGCAGCTTCACTTTCAAAGGATCTCGATACCATTACCGCTTGGGGGCCCAAGAATATGGTAAAATTCAATGCTTCCAAGACCCAGTATTGCACGCTATCAAACAAGAAGTACCCAAGCCAACACCAGGTTTTAGTGAACAATCGGGCCCTGCCAAGGAGTCACTCCTTCAAACTGTTAGGAGTTAACATTACAGAAAATCTGATCTGGCACGAACACGTTGCGTCAATTGCAACAGCTTCTGGTAAAAAGCTTGGGTACCTATTTAGAGCCAGAAAGTACTTCCCACCATGTAACCTCCTTACGCTAAATAAAGCCCAGACAAGACCTGACCTAGAGTATTGCTCTCATGTCTGGGGAGCTGCTGCCCCTACTACCCTATCTATACTTAATGCTATCCAGAGAAGGGCAATTCGACTAATTGGCGACCCGGCCTTAACGCGTCACCTCCAGCCACTTTCTCATCGGCGTGTCGTTGCTGACCTCTCGCTCTTCTACCGATATTCAAACGGAATCTGCTCCTCTGAGCTATCCTCTATCGTTCCGCCGCTCACTGCTCCTATTAGATGCACCCACACGACCGCTGCATCTCATCCTAAGCCGGTCGTTCTTCATACATCAAGAACCGATCGGTACAACCACACATTCATTCCCAGAGTATCCAAGGCTTGGAATGGGCTGCCGGGAGATGTATTTATTGGGCCTGCGGGTATTGGCCCATTCAAATCCCGCGAATTATGTTTGCCAAGGGCGAACAAGAGTTTTTAAAAAATATCGGTTTATTTACCGCTGCGAATCTAACTACTACAATGATTGTCGGTAGCTATCTGATTAAAGTACAAGGCAGATTACCAGTTTTATCAAAGATGAAATGTATACATAAGCTTTATTCGTAGAAGTCTGGACTAGACGGCACGTACCTGTATTATGTTACATATATGAGAAACATACCAAGTTCATAAACCTAGGACGTCTTAAGGACTTTAAGAATATATTCACTTTAGATTTATAATTATTATGTGGTGGAGAATACCAAAATACATAACTCCTCCCCCCTTAGATTGAAACGTCCTCGTTTCGATTTCTTCCTGTTTCTGAAAGATTGATTTCTACCATGGGAGGATTAGAATTTTTTGTAAAAAACAAGTGTTTTGGAAAATATCTGTATATAAAATAAATGATCGCAAAAATTATTATAACGGCTAGTATCGAAAATCCTGTAGTAACGCTGGTATGATAAAAATTTAAATTTTGAGACGAAATCGGTTTCATTTGCTTTAGAGATGTTTTCAATTCTTTTAAATCTAAGAAATGGTAATTATTCAATTCGACTGTGGTATTGGAAGTTATATTTAAATTGGGTAGACTCATAGAAGTCTCATGAATGGTAAAATTGACATCTGATAAATAAAATATTTCTTCATCAATTATTATATCACACGGGCCATTTAATATATATGAACCCTTCAATGTAAATTTGCTGACGTTTTCCTCGCACATTTCAACTACGGTCTGAGCTGATTTTGAATCAAAAATTAAAGCGTTTTGACTCCACAGTCTTTTATAGAGAAAATAATCGTTTTTTACTTCATGAAATAAACAATGCTTGTAAGAATTTTCTAAAGAGCAAATGTTCGTTCGTTGGGTAGTCAGGCAGATATAAGATTTTTCAGTCCGCTTACAGGGTGTGTCAGTCCAAGCTTCTTTAACATTATTACTCAAATAAAATGTAGTAGGTGGTTCTAAAATAATACCCCTAACTTTTGCAGATGTGCATTGAACATCCAATGACCAGTTATAAATCAAACCACCTTTCGCATTTTCTTACTGCTCAATCTGAGAGGGTGTGCGGCATTAGAATACGAGGGGCCCCTCAGCATCTTCTTAGACTGAACATTCCCCCACCGCAGCTTTCTGATAACAGCCGTCCGTACCATATTGTATGATATACCAACATGCTAGTTCTGGCCCGATGAGAGGGAGTCTGCATATTCCTTGGCACACCTGTCGGTCTCTCATTCCCAACTACTCCTATGTGACTACGTACCCAAGACAATGTTAGCTTGTTGGTCTTCGCCAGTATCTTAGGGTATTATGACAGTTCCACACTATTTTTTCATATGTTATAATACTAATAGTAATACTCTATAAAATCATTGATGATCAAACAATTACCAAAGAAGGACAAGCATTTTTATTGTTTTCCAATGCCCACATTTCTATTTTCCGAGTATATTACAAAAATCAAGAGGGGACAATCTAGCTCTGCTCTCTGTAACCAGTAAAGTAATGGAGAAATGCGTCAACCAAGAGCTCATGAAATACCTAGAGCTCCATCAGTTAATCAACGACAGACAATATGGATTCCGACACCAAAGATCAACTGGAGATCTCCTGGCTTACGCGTCACACATGTGTGGAGTAATCTAATCCAGTCATTTGGCGAGGCTCGTCGTTGCCCTCGATATTTCAAAGGCATTCGATCAACTGTGGCATGCAGCTCTCCTAAACAAGCTCCTCTCTTACGGGCTCTCTGTGGTTGGCTCGCAGACTTCCTCTCAGGTCGGAAAATGTCTGTAGTGGTAGACGGCTTTTCCTTTTCTTTCCATAGCATCAATGCTGGTGTTCCCCAGGGATCGGTATTGGCTCTGACATTGTTTCTGCTTCACATTAACGATCTACTCTCTAGCACTACGAATCTAATCCACAGTTTTACGGATGACAGTACGCTGCATGCAGGCATCATGAGCAATAGACCAATCTCTGTGGTCGATCTGAAATGCAGAAGACTTGCAGTGGCAGCTTCACTTTCAAAGGATCTCGATACCATTACCGCTTGGGGGCCCAAGAATATGGTAAAATTCAATGCTTCCAAGACCCAGTATTGCACGCTATCAAACAAGAAGTACCCAAGCCAACACCAGGTTTTAGTGAACAATCGGGCCCTGCCAAGGAGTCACTCCTTCAAACTGTTAGGAGTTAACATTACAGAAAATCTGATCTGGCACGAACACGTTGCGTCAATTGCAACAGCTTCTGGTAAAAAGCTTGGGTACCTATTTAGAGCCAGAAAGTACTTCCCACCATGTAACCTCCTTACGCTAAATAAAGCCCAGACAAGACCTGACCTAGAGTATTGCTCTCATGTCTGGGGAGCTGCTGCCCCTACTACCCTATCTATACTTAATGCTATCCAGAGAAGGGCAATTCGACTAATTGGCGACCCGGCCTTAACGCGTCACCTCCAGCCACTTTCTCATCGGCGTGTCGTTGCTGACCTCTCGCTCTTCTACCGATATTCAAACGGAATCTGCTCCTCTGAGCTATCCTCTATCGTTCCGCCGCTCACTGCTCCTATTAGATGCACCCACACGACCGCTGCATCTCATCCTAAGCCGGTCGTTCTTCATACATCAAGAACCGATCGGTACAACCACACATTCATTCCCAGAGTATCCAAGGCTTGGAATGGGCTGCCGGGAGATGTATTTATTGGGCCTGCGGGTATTGGCCCATTCAAATCCCGCGAATTATGTTTGCCAAGGGCGAACAAGAGTTTTTAAAAAATATCGGTTTATTTACCGCTGCGAATCTAACTACTACAATGATTGTCGGTAGCTATCTGATTAAAGTACAAGGCAGATTACCAGTTTTATCAAAGATGAAATGTATACATAAGCTTTATTCGTAGAAGTCTGGACTAGACGGCACGTACCTGTATTATGTTACATATATGAGAAACATACCAAGTTCATAAACCTAGGACGTCTTAAGGACTTTAAGAATATATTCACTTTAGATTTATAATTATTATGTGGTGGAGAATACCAAAATACATAACTCCTCCCCCCTTAGATTGAAACGTCCTCGTTTCGATTTCTTCCTGTTTCTGAAAGATTGATTTCTACCATGGGAGGATTAGAATTTTTTGTAAAAAACAAGTGTTTTGGAAAATATCTGTATATAAAATAAATGATCGCAAAAATTATTATAACGGCTAGTATCGAAAATCCTGTAGTAACGCTGGTATGATAAAAATTTAAATTTTGAGACGAAATCGGTTTCATTTGCTTTAGAGATGTTTTCAATTCTTTTAAATCTAAGAAATGGTAATTATTCAATTCGACTGTGGTATTGGAAGTTATATTTAAATTGGGTAGACTCATAGAAGTCTCATGAATGGTAAAATTGACATCTGATAAATAAAATATTTCTTCATCAATTATTATATCACACGGGCCATTTAATATATATGAACCCTTCAATGTAAATTTGCTGACGTTTTCCTCGCACATTTCAACTACGGTCTGAGCTGATTTTGAATCAAAAATTAAAGCGTTTTGACTCCACAGTCTTTTATAGAGAAAATAATCGTTTTTTACTTCATGAAATAAACAATGCTTGTAAGAATTTTCTAAAGAGCAAATGTTCGTTCGTTGGGTAGTCAGGCAGATATAAGATTTTTCAGTCCGCTTACAGGGTGTGTCAGTCCAAGCTTCTTTAACATTATTACTCAAATAAAATGTAGTAGGTGGTTCTAAAATAATATTTTCGGAATTTGGTAGTGGATGTATATAATACAAATTGAACGGCAATTTCTGAAGGATAGGAATTTTAAGGATACACAGGATCTCTTTGTCGGTGTGCACAATATTTAATTTACTTTGCTGTAAAATTTGAAATGGCAAATTTTCTTCAATATTTACCAAAGCTTTTGGTGTATATATTTTGGAAAGGTGGTCTTGTATCAGACCTAATTCGCTTCTTGAAAAGCTGCCTAGATTTGGGATTCCTTGCATTGCTAAAGTGAGTGACACTTCAAGGCTCTTTACATTCTCGTACAGCTGAGTTGCAACAAATAAAATTCTACTAATGACCATATGCTTATCGGAATTTTCTTTAAATTTTCTGATGGCGGCTTGTGCATTTAATAATCGTTTTTCGATCACGTTCATAGTCTCTTCCAGTTTCGCTGATATGGCGTGAGCAAAAGATATCTGAGTGTTAACTTGTTCTATAATTTGATTTTGCGTGTTATGCAACTTATGAAAATTATTTTGTATTGTAGTAAGATCATTCTGATCCAAATTTCCGGTAACGTATTTAATTATAGTGCCAAGACCATTGACTAAACCACGTCTCGACCTTTTATGAATTGAATTGAATTTCAATAGTTCTTGTTCAATAGAATTTACAGTGTGTCCCAAATCTAGAAGTAATGCATGGCCAATTATATCGTCTTTGTTTATTTGAACCCTAATTTTCTGATAACTATCTAGAACTAAGAAATAATTATGTAACGTATGTGTAATATTATGGTAATAATATATTGAGTGGTAATGACTTATCACTCGTGCAGGACCTAGTGGTTCCTTAAAATAACCATGGTGAGGATCAATCCGATGTGTTCTGGCTGCTAGTACCAGGTTGCGGATCTGGAGCCTGTAAATAGTTTTTTCTTAGCGGTTTAACGTTCTTGAGTGGTCTTCTAATTACATGTTTTTGTTTAGAACCTACAAATTTACCTATTATTTTCTTTCCTTTGGCTTTATCCACCTTGAGTTTAGTGTACTTTTTGCGAATTTTATTTCTGCCAGTAGTTTTTATGAAGACTTCATCACCTTCCCTAATGTTAGGTGATTGATCGTTAGTACCTTCGTTGCGCTTATCAAGAATTTTTGTACCTTTTTCTTTCATCTTTTCTGCAACTGCATTATAAAGTGCCTTAACTTCGTTGAGACGTTTTTGGTTATATGCCTCATATAAAGTTTTACTCAGTTCTAATTCATGAATATCTTTTCGTTTGAACGGATTATAGATTAACTGGTGTGGAGAAAAATCTGTTGCAGAATGAATACTTTGATTATAGATAATCAGTGCAGTCTGAATAATTTCATCAAGAGGGGTTTGAGGTTCCTTAACAGATAAGGTCGTTATCTTTTCTATAAGTGTCGAGTGAAATCTCTCCACTGGACTATTTGAATTCGAATTTGTACTGGTAGTGAAATGAAGCTTGATTTCATGAAAAGAACAGAACTCCTTAAACACGGCATTATTAAATTCAGTGCCTGGATCACATACTAATCGGCTAGGAATTCCATGATGCGAAATATATTTACGTAAAGCATTGCAAACCGTCGGTCCGTTTTTATCTGTAATCTCATAAGCTTGACCGTACTTAGTAAATAAGTCAACTATAGTTAAATATGTTTTACCTTTCATGAATAGGCAATCTATGTGTATTGTTTCAAATGGATATTGGGCTAACAAGGGACCTTCTAGCGAATATTTATAAGGGCGTCTCTCATATTTGGAACTAAGGCATATTTCACACTTGTTAATAAAATTGCAAATTTGATTTTTCATATGGGGCCAGTAATATTTTTCTTGAAGATGCTTGACTGTTTCTAGAATTCCATTATGATTTTTGTTATGATAATTATGAATTAATTCCTTTTGCTGTTCTTCGTCTTCTACGTCAATAAGAAGTTTATTACAGAAAACAGCCTTTACCGAGGTATCGAACAATGTTCTGAATACTTGTGCAATATGTTTATTTAATTCCTCATTGTTATATGTATGAAAACCGTATGTGTTTTTCGGGTCTAAATATTCTAAGAAAAATGTGCTTAATTGGGAGTGAATAGAATCAGGACATAATGTGACATAAAAACGTATTTTATTTTTGAATAGAAGGTATCTTGTTACCTTATACTGATGCAAAACTTTGAATTCTACTTGATGCTTAAAATAATTTAAAGGACTCTCTGAATAACTTATCAAGTTTACAGGGTCTTCGTAATCAGGATTAAGTGATAAATCTGAATCGGTCGGCTCGCGGCTTTGTCTGTTTGTATTTAATTCATTAGATTCCGATTCTACAGTAGGACGTACAGATTCTGCCGTTTGTTTTTTGAAGGGTGCACATGCCTGAACTAGTGGGTCTTTGAAATACCTTACATTTTGATTTTTACCTTTTGTCTTATCTATTGCATTAATTTCGGCTCGGGATAAAGCGTCCGCTACTACATTATCTTTACCTTTTACGTACTCGACTTTATACTGATATTCATCCAGTTTTAGTTTCCAGCGATACAAGCGACTGGAAGGGTCTTTCAAATTAAAGAGCCAAGTTAGCGATTTTTGGTCAGTTCTAATTGTAAATAATCTGCCAAATAAATAGGGGCGGAAATGTTTGCATGAGTCTACGATACTTAGTAATTCTTTTTCGACTGTTGAGTAATTACGTTCTGCGGTATTAAGGGTGCGGCTAAAAAATGCAATGGGGTGTTCGTTTTGACTAAGTACAGACGCTATGGCTACATTGCTAGCGTCAGTAGTCAGGGTGAATGGCTTTGTAAAATCGGGATAAGACAAGATAGGCGCATTTATGATCAATTCTTTGAATTTATTAACGGCATCAATAAATGACTTTTCATTATAGCATACCTTGGCATTCTTTTTTAAACACTGAGTCAGTGGTTGCGCAATTTTAGAAAAATCTTTAATAAAACGCCTGTAATATCCTACGAGACCTAAGAAAGCTTTAATTTGTTTAGTCGTGGTAGGAATGGGAAACTTTTGGATTGCATCAATTTTAGCAGGATTTGGTTTGATTCCCTCCGGTGTAATTATATGTCCAAGAAATCCTACCTCTTTACAAAGGAACTCCGACTTGTCTATTTGAATTTTGAGATTGTATTGTCGTAATTTTGAAAAAACTAACTTTATATGTTGCAGATGTTGCTCCAAAGATTTAGAAAAAATAACTACATCGTCCATATATACGAAACAACATTTGTATAGAAGTTCCTTTAGAACGTTATCCATCACTCTCTGAAAAGTGGAAGGAGCGTTTTTAAGGCCAAATGGCATTCTAACATACTCAAAGTGTCCGTTGTCTACAGAGAATGCAGTTTTTTCTATGGACTCGGGATCCATCTCGATTTGATGAAACCCTTGTGCCAAATCTAAAGTAGTAAAATACGTACATTTGCCCAAATTATCTAAAATTTCATCTATTCGAGGGAGCGGATACCGATCTTCAATCGTTTTTTCGTTCAATTTCCGATAATCGATTACTAGTCTCCACTTTTTGCGTCCTGAGGCATCAGGTTTCTTTCCAATGATCCAACATGGCGACGAATACGGCGAAATGGAGGGCCTAATAATTTTGTTTTCAATTAACTGTTGGATCTGTTTTTGAATCTCAACTTTCAGATGATGTGGATATCGATATGATTTCTGAAAAACGGGAATATTATCTGTCGTTCGAATATTATGCTTCACGCTATTGGTGAATGTTAGATCAGAATCTTCATGATAAAAAATATCTTTGAATTGTTCACATAAATTTAAAATACGAGCTTTTTCTTCAGTGTTCAAATGCTGAGTGCGGATTACTGAAGGAATGTCTAAATCTCTAACGACTTTTTTCGGTTTTCGAATTTCGTACATTTGGTAGGGTTCACACTCTACCGGTTCGTGAAAATTAATATTTAAAATATCTTCAAAAGGTGCTGGGATCTTAACTATGAAATTTTCAGATTTTGCTATACAGCTAGGTATAAAAAATCCATCTAGTTCTATGTCAGGAAGAACAACAGGGCCATTTTCAATTACTACTGGAATTTCTAAATAATTTACTTGCGGCTTACTGAATGGAACAAATAGGCAAGGATTAATTTCATTGACGAACGGTATTTTTGTTTTCCCTACGTGTAAAGTATACGTGGTAAAATCTATTTTCGCACCTAATTTAGTTAATTCGCTAGCTCCTATCAAACAGTCAAATTTTGCATGCCAATCGACTATATGAAAATTTAGAGGTTTCCTGATTCCAAAATCTTTAAGCATTGGAAACCGGATATTTTCGAATCCTTCTGAAATCGTATTAAGCGCCTTGATATGGAAATTTTTATGAAATATAAATTCTGAAAAGTATTGATATGCAATGTCTGGATTGATGACGCATGTAGATGCACCACTATCTATCAACATCCTAATTCCTAAACTCGGTATAATAATATATGGTAGCGTGGATAAATTTTGAACATTATTTATATCTGCTACTTGTTGTTTTTCTCTGAGGCTTGTGTTGTAAAATTTTCTTCGATTTTCATTTGGTCAAAGCTCTGTTCCAGTTCATGAGAATAATCGTAAGGTAAATGTTCATGATCCTTTTCTAAATACTCGTAATCAGTTTCATGACTGTCATTATCAACAAAAGGTTCATCCTGATTATGTAGTTCTTCAACTATGAAAGAAGATTTTCCATTTCCTTGAAAGTAGTTAGGTCGGGGTTGAGTACTTCTAACACCTGAACGATCTACAGACATGGGGGTTGGAAGACTGTATGGCCTTTGCTGGATAGGGCGGAAATTTGGCCTAGTAGCTATGTTTTGCTGTGGCATCGGATTTTGAGAAAAATTTGGTCTAGAAAAATTATTCTGGTGTGTGAATCTACTTTGAGTCGTATTGAAACGGGGATATGCTTGTTGAACGTTAGACGTACTAAAATTCGGTCTAATTGAAGACATGTTCTGTGGTCTCGGAGAGTTAAATGCGTTAGAATTTCTCGCAGAAAACTGGGGACGATAATGTGGGCGTAATTCGATTTCGGATTTTACCTGGCTTGAAACATTTTTGTTTCTCAAAAAGTTGGTAACAGAACTTTCGTACCTGAAATTTTCTACATGCTGACATTTGAATAAAGCATCCTGCAGGCTATTTACTTCACACGTTTCAAAAATTGTTCTATATGGATCGCTTAATCCGTTAATAAACCTGTTTAAGGCTTGTTCACCGTACATTTTAGATTTTATTATAAATTCCTGTGGGTGGTCATGAAGCTTAATATGTTGCAAAAGTTTTTGCAATTGGGCGTTAATTCTGTCGAAATAATTTTGATAACTTTCTTTGGGAAACTGATACATTCGTGCTAGTTCTTGAGCTAAGGAAGACTCGTTACGTTTGTCGCCAAACCTACCAATTAAAATATCTTTCAAATCTCTCCAGGTAGAATAAGAACTATTATTAATCAAATCACGTGCCTCTCCTTTAATTTTGGATACAATGTTATGTAACAGCAACTTATTGAAAACACAATTTACGTCTGGTTTCTTTAGCAAATCAATAAATTGGTCTCCTTTATTAATAAAATCTAATAAATCTTTTGATCCACCATGATACTCGGGGACCATATCTCTCGCAAGCATTATCTCAGTACCTGTTGCTTCAGCCATATTGCGATCAAAACCTCTGAAGGGTGGTTCAATATCTGAGTCTGATTCTGAGTGGTAGCCTGTACCCGTCGTACCACCAAGCATTAAATTAGAAAATGTATATGTATTGTAAAATATAAAATTAAGTTCCAATTGCGTATATAAATATCAATCGATAATAATAATAATAAAATCAAATATTAAAATATTCAGTCTTCTGTGCACACCAAGAGAAAGGTAAGAAAAAGATAGGGACTTACAGAGCGAACATAAAAATGATCTTCATTCCTGGTCCGTCTTCTCTTCCTAGCATCGGCAGTCGGGCGGCGTCCTCGATGGATCAGCTTTCCAACGTCCGGATGTTGACCCTCTGAGCGTTTCGGCAGTTGAAGTCGCCCAAAAGTTGGATCTTCTCTTGGTTCTCTTTACGATTGACCTCAGGTCCAAGCGGCGTGATATTCTTCTGACCAGGCGGGTGCCAGTGGACTTCTTCGCCCTGGTCTCCTCTTGTCTCCGGTGATGGTACCTCTTGGCTGGCGAATCCCTCTCAAACACTTGAAAGTGACCGGTGATGATCGATGCTGTCGATATGCCGTTGATATTACGATTCGACAAGACGGCCTCCAAATTTAGCTCGGCCGTATTCTTCGATTTCACCGTTTGAGGGATCCCGGTTGAGCCCCCAATTATGTTTGCCAAGGGCGAACAAGAGTTTTTAAAAAATATCGGTTTATTTACCGCTGCGAATCTAACTACTACAATGATTGTCGGTAGCTATCTGATTAAAGTACAAGGCAGATTACCAGTTTTATCAAAGATGAAATGTATACATAAGCTTTAGTCGTAGAAGTCTGGACTAGACGGCACGTACCTGTATTATGTTACATATATGAGAAACATACCAAGTTCATAAACCTAGGACGTCTGAAGGACTTTAAGAATATATTCACTTTAGATTTATAATTATTATGTGGTGGAGAATACCAAAATACATAACTCGCGTTAACAAACTTCCCCTAACATAACCCTTTCACAGCAGCCGCGGTACTCTGATATTTAGGCTCTGCCTACGCGGTCTGCTCAGTTATAAAAAAAATCTTGTGGTTGTGGCCAGAAATGTTGAAGAAAAAGTGAGGGTCACTTCATAAGAGGTTAACTGCCAATCTTTCAGCAATGACCATTGTCATATTAAAGGCTCTAACGTTGAGGTTTGCTACCCAAAAATAGCAATGTGCACTGAATTATTACAATTTCAGATTGATGCAGTAAAGAAACAGTCGAAAAAATTGTAGCTTCTAAAAATTGGTGTCTTCCAAACACATGTCACACAGACATAGAATGATGTAAAATACAAACCTATAATACATTACAATCATAATTATAGTTAAAATATTCTTTTTTTGAAGACACACATTTTTTGTTGAAAAACCTATACCTGCAGTGGCAGTTAGCACCAGTGTCTCTTTTATGCAGTGACCCTCGGTTTTTTCTTCAAAATTGTAATTTTTGATGTAGCTGCTCTGAACAGGTCTATTGAACTACAATGGAACCAGTCTCGGAGGTTCTTCAACCATGATATGCGTCTTCTCCCAAGCAATCTTCTTCCCTCAATTTTCCAGTCTCAAAATTTCATACTTATTTCCTCTTAACACAGGTCCCAGGTATTCGAGTTTTCTTTTTGTTTTTCTACTCTTGGTCATAAACTGCCCTTGTTCTTAAAAGAAATCTAATTGTTCCTAAGCTCTTGTGATGCAGTCAGTGCTTTTTATAATCACGTCTGTAGCAGCACCTATTGAAATGTGCTTCAAGTTTTTCGTATGTAAATCAATGTTATATAGGTGGTTTTCTCCAATAATTCATATTTTAATTTGACAATGAATCTAGCTGGCAGTGACCTTAGATTCTATATTAGGTTTAAAACCAATGGAGCGGCTAACTTTTTCATCTTATTTTTGTTTCTCTCTTTCATGCGGAACTCGATCAAGCAGAAATAATCAGTTATATTTTTGCGAGGAAGAATATTTAGCAAAAAATCTATATTTAGAGCGGAAACATTATAAGTGTTTTTTAAATATTTTTCAAACCTTCCTTGATTTGGAAAGGAAGGCATCTCCAACAATAACTATTGTTTTTACGTTATTCTAAGAGCTAGAATTTCATTATAATGTTAGGTATAATCTTTTTGTCCGTAAATTGCCATAGAAGATGTTCGAATTGTCCTTTCAGAAACAGTGCTTGGCCAGGAGAAAGTTTCAAACTTGTTACGTCCACCGTTATAACCTTTGGTCTCGTAGATAGAAAACTGTCACCTAGAAGTTTTAGTACACATTTCATATTGGAGCTTTTGTACATTAAGTTTAATACATGGTTTAATGCAATTCGACGTATTCCTGTCAGGACATGATAGAAGAGCCAAAATGTAACACATTTTGCTCAATATGTGTATGGACAAAAATCAACAGTTTCTGAGATTCTTTAATTTTAAAGGAATTGTGACAATTACCCAAAATCTGGCATTTTTGTCTATAGGTACAGGGTGTTTGATAAACATGCGGCAAAAATGTAAATAATGGTCCTTTGAATCATTTTGAAAATATTTTGTTATCTGATGAGTTTCAAAAAACCGCTCCATTTCAAAGACACAGGATGAAAAAAATTGCAACAGCTACATTTTATTATCGAAAATCATATGACATGTTGTCCAATCTACAATAAATGTTCAAAATGACTTCTACCAGCTTAGATACAAGCAGGCTATTTTGTCATCAGTGATTGCCGGACTCTTTCAAACACACTAGGTTCATTTTGGAGTGGAATGGAGTTACATCCACGAATTATGGTGCACCACCACATTTTAGTTTAGTTGCTCGTGAATATTTATTAGCGACGTACGAAATATCATTGAAATGGAGAGGTGGCGTATACGCGATTGCCAGCTTATAACCTATAAAGTCACTAGTTTTTGCTACACTCCATTGAAAAATTTGGACGGCTTTAAAAATCGCATAATTGCTGAACGTAACTCCATTTAAAATGGAAAACGGTTTAAAAGAGTTCTGCAATAACTGATCAAAAGATGACTTACCTATATCCAAGCTGGTGGAAGTTATTTTGAATATTTATTGTAGATTTCTTTTCTATAATAAAATGCAGCTGTAGCAATTCTTTTTATCCTGTGCCTTTGAAGTGGAGCGGTTTTTCAAAACTCAAAATACTTTCAAAATGGTTCAAAGGATCTTTGTGATGTATTACACCCCCTCCGGAAAAAATACTTATTACCATGAGGAGGTCGATGATCCAACGACTAGTCCCAGATCTCCGAATTTAAATCCAGACTATGCTCCTCAATGTAAGTTTTCAATTCGGCAATTATACCTTTTTGAGAAGCTGACACTATTCAAGTTTTTCCAGTAGTTTGTACGCACAATGTCTTGGCAATATTTTGAGTTCGATCGAGCTTTTCAAACGAAAACGGAAATGACAAGTATTTTATTTTTCTAAAATATCGTAACTTTTGACCTATTTATGATGTTACTGAATTAGTGTAAGCGTAATGAACTAAAATAAGTGAACATGTTACTGATTCTCAAAGTAGGTTATTCATTGTTTGGACAAAAATGCCAGATTTTAGGCAATTATTAGAATTCCGTTAAAATTGAAAAAACCTCAAAAACTATTGATTATTGCTCATACATACATTAAGCAAAATTTGTTGCATGTTAGCTCTTCTATTATGCCCCGACAGGAATACGTCGAATTACATTCAACCCTGTATACACATATACAGATATCAGCAACAAGTATAATAGGAATATTAATTATTATAGTATTAGTTATTTTAGGCAGTACTTCTTCTAAGAAGTATTGAATGATAACACTTGTCACTTGTGTAGTAAAAATTCATAGAGCATAATTATATAATCCCCTTCATACAAGTCCAGACGAGGGTACGTTGTTTTTAAAACTAACTTGAACTGGAACACAGTTTAGAAAAGCAAAGTTCTTGAAATGTTGGTTACTCTGAAGAGTGACGAATCTCATCTAAGGAGTGAAAAACAATCTCTTTGAATGTTTAACTAAGAGGCACCCATTTGTGATGTCGCAAAGTCACTTAGAGATGGTAAACTAGAAAAGTCTCCCATATCCATAGCGCTGGAGATATGATATGAGTGGTGGTTTTTGGTGATGCTTTGCTATGGAAAATCACTGCATACGAAATTATAATCTGCATAATAATCTCGACGAGGAGCGACCGATTTTAAGATCCGTCAGCTTATAGTATAGAGCTAATCGTGTGAGCGAGAACATACCTTATTTTCGGGAAGCTTATTCAACAGAAGCTCTGCGTAACGTAGCTCAGCAGAGCTTTTCGGTCATATTAAAGACGTCAAGGTTCATAAGGCACCTGGAGAAGAGAGCTATTCAAGCCAAATGTTTTCAAATATCTGGCGGTATAATTAACTCTATGATCAATACTCGATAACGTCTTGGGGCATAGAGGGTTTTTGAAGTCATCATAATTCCAATGAAAGTGGATTCGATATTAACTGATTATCGTCCCATTATTCTGCGATCAGCACCTTCAAAGCTTGGTGAGAACGTTATCTTCCAACTCAATGAGAAATTTCAAGTTCAATAATATTATGTAATTCGTAATGTGAACCACAAGAACCACCAGAGCGGTCCTGCACATCTTATGTCTTCAAGTTCAAGGACCCTTGAATCTAGTATACCCAAGGACGTCACAGCGACATTCAGTGTGCGCTGAGGGTTCCTCCTCTTCACCACATCGTGCACACGTCAGGTCGCCTTCCACTGCACTGCACTGTAAGTGACAACTGAAGGTATTATGACCAGATAGTAGGTCCACAAGTAACCTTAGCCGGCTTCTGTCCAGTGAGCGATACAACCGGCCCACCTTCGCCTAAGATCATAAAATAAGTCATCTAGCTTAACTAAGATGTCCAGAGATCCCTCGCCATCCCATAAGATGTTGACTTTGCAACCATACCTCAGTTTTCCTTGTAATGGTACCTGCTGTCAGTCCCACAGCCGGTTCAGGACCCGGTATATTATTCCTCGACCATCGCCTTGCTTGCGCGGCCACCGTTTCATTACTGCAAGCTGCAACATGACTCGACATCCACATGACACCTGATGTTTTGCCGGAATATCATCCAAGACTTTTCTACATTATAGAACGAGCATTGCTCTAAACCTACAAGGACTCAATGCCTTTAATGATGCCTGGTTGTAAGAGCAGATAGTAATCCGTCTCCTAAGCCACTGAATTTGGTGCATACCAGAGGTACAAGCTAAAATCGCGTATATTTCTGCTTGGAATATGGTGGTGTGTCCTCCAAAAGAGAAGGAAAGCTTTGTTTTTGGCCATCAAACGCCAGCGCTGAAGCCTTCGTAGGTAAGTGAGCCCTCCCTCCTCAAAATTCCGGCTGCTACTTGACTCCCACTCTTTCCTTGTAAGATACTTCACCGTAAATTTGCAGTCGAAGCAATATGTAGGAAAAATTATATCACTCCTCATATGTAGGATAGGATCATCCTTTCGCAGTTCCGAGTGAATGACAGAGTGTCCTCTGTCAGGATTCACAAAGGACTAAATGCTCTGAGTCCACAGTCGTAATGCAGATGCCCTTGCCTCCCCTTGAACTACCAAGTCCATTGAGGTTTTGAATAAATTTTTTTTGTCATAAATGAAAAGATCATATATAAGTTTTATAACAAAACTGTTTTTGTTTTCTTTTTTTCGCAATAATTCACAAGTTATATCAAAATAAAAATAGGTTTTTGGATCCAGTACCGAAAACACGTCGGCGACTCCCGAGCCGTGTGACGTCACCATGGCGGTCAAGATGCTCCTTTGGTCCTATTCCGATACTAGATTCTAGATTCCCAACCAATCGCGAAAATACGTACTGATAAACTGGTAACTAGTAGATATTTGTCGCAATACAGTCGATAAATGAAGCTTGCAGCTCGAGACGAAGTCTAAGATCGAAATAAATATGTTTTTAAATGTTTGAAGTTGAAGTCAGATTACAGATTTCAGTAAGTAAGTAGCTAATCAAATATGTTTCGTTGAAAAGATCTCCTCAATCAAAGGATGGCCCAGTGGTTAGAGAGTCCGATAGTGGATCTCAGGGTCTTTGGATCGAAACCCAGGCCTCCCAACTTTTTTTTTAATTTTTTTTTATCAAAAAATTTATTGATATGCTTTTTGCACTTGTTACGCACATTTTTTCTACGATCAACATAAATACGTGTTTGAATCAAATTTTGTTAGACATATTACTTGCACTGCAAGATCTTTTCAACGAAACATATTTGATTAGGTACTTACTTACTGGAATCTGTAATCTAACTTCAACTTTAAACATTCAAAAACATATTTATTTCGATCTTAGACTTCGTCTCGAGCTGCAAGCTTCATTTATCTACTGTATTGCAACGGTGATTGCAACAAATATCCACTAGTTACCAGTTTATCAGTACGTATTTTCGCGATTGGTTGGGAATCTAGAATGTAGTATCGGGGTAGGACGTCGTTGGTCAAAGGAGCATCTTGACCGCCATGGTGACGTCACACGGGTTCGGAAGCCGTCGGCGTGTTTTCGGTACTCGATTCAAAAACCCATTTTTATTTTGATACAACTTTTGAATTATTGCGAAAAAAAGAGAACAAAAACAGTTTTGTTATAAAACTTATATATGATCTTTCCACTGATCACAAAAAAAAATATATTGTTTTTCTTATTCAAAGCTTCAATTGGAGGAAGATTCAGCAGTTCTTCTAACGCATTCAACCGAGTCGTGCGTACTTCACTTGTTATACTAACACAAATCAAGCGTTGAATTGTATTTAGCTTTGCTTTGATTGTTTCCATCTTTAAACATAGTCACCAAACTAGTGATCCATATAATAAGGTCGGCCTTACGATTGTGGTATAGAGCCAGAACACCACGATGACAGTCAGCTCACTCCTACAACCCTTCTATGTATATGCCCATAACGAATTACGTGCCTTATTGGCTTTATGTTCTACATCTTGTCTTACTATGAGCTTCACAATTAAATTTTCGTTAACTACATAAATAAGAACAGCTGAACCTGGCCAGATATAAATTTGTGTAGTACACTGTCGGTATGTGTCATCTTGATGTAGTGTATAGTGTAGTAGAATTTATTGTTTTTGTAAATAGCGGGTGCTACTATGGAATTTAATTCTGTTGTACCCTTAATGTAGCAAAATAAAAAAAATTAATGTTGTGTTCTCGGTAAACAATGTAGGAATCGAAAGATGGAATGGAAAAGCATGAATTACAGTCATATTGATTTAGTTGATAGGAACTTACTGTTTGGAGGTACAAATCCGTATCCAGACGCGCCAACGATTACTCCACTGGACTCCCCGTTATCGGGGGGCGCGGGAGGGAACACAACGGGGCCGGTGTTCTGTCGAGGATCCCTTGTGGAGCGATAGCTAGAATCCAGACCACCAGAAAACGTGTAGAAGTCGCTGAATTCGTACTGGGCTCTGCATATCACCACAAGGGTAGACAGGAATACTAACAGCAGTGTCTGCAAAATAAAAATATGCTGTTAGAGATTAATAAGGTATAATTATTGGAAGCGCTCATTTGGGAACGAATCAGGTTTCAAGAGGTATCAAGATATCAAAAGGAATTATTCTGAAATTCACATTTGTTTCAGAGAAATCAACGTTTGAAGTTTGGTTGTAAAGATAACAGAAACGTGTGTAGCCCACTTTCACTTTCGGAAATTCCTTGCAAAAACTGAGAAGGTCGGATTATGATAACGGGTATTTTGAATGTTTTTGTCGATTGTTTACGGCAAATGACACACATCAACCAATTCGCGATCTAATTGAGGGAATTTCAACTTTTTTGCTATTAAGAATAAACATATAATTTAATCATATTATGTCATAAGTCGGTGCCAGAAATCATCCCTTAAAGTTTTCGAGATTCGTCCTGGGACACGTTGTATAGTGCATATGGGATTTACAAACAAAATTTCCTTCGCGAAAAATCAGACAACTCATACCTAAATTTAAATTCATTAAACAATTTATAAACACGCGCTATTTAGAAACACTGCATTACTCTCTTGTGCAGTCCTAGAATTATGGCATCTTTCGCTGGGAAGAAGTACATCAAACTCATTTAAAAAATATACATACTTTGCAAAAATGTGTTTAAAAAATTATTTGTTTCAAAGAACCCACTTGCCCATCAGTTTATTTAGAGGATCTCAAAAAATGGACATCCGACAAATATATCGCTATAACATAATGAATTTCATCCAAAAACATGAGAAATATATCAACTCCAATAGCCAACATGATACAGTAACCAAGAATAAGCTTAAGATATTTATGTTGAGCTGCAGATTCACTACCAGACTCAGTGAAAACCATCAAGTTTCATTTTTCATACTAAAAAAGGTCATACTGTGGATACTGAAAACTTCACGAGATTTTTTTTCAGATGTTGTGTATGTATATACAGGGTGTCCCTGAATTTCCTTGACACGTGATATTCTTGTAACAAAAAAAATCAAACAAATACTAAACGCAATTTTTTTAGGCACTATATGGTCTGTCATACCATGCTTTTAAAACAATTCTTTTGTACATCAACCCTTAAACTTCACCCCGAACCTTCTTGTTTCAAATAGCACCCCATATGTTTTCCTACATAAATTATATCCCTATTTTATTTAAAATCTTGTGGCACCTTTGATTTTATACACAAACTTATTTTTTGCTTGAAACCATAAGCATAATGTAAATAAAATAAGAATTTGTTTGACGCAAAAAACGGACAAAAAGGAAAACCAAGTGGGTTTTGAAGGGTATTTGATAAACACTTTCGAAAACAAATGTCTTTTTTGTCCTTTTTTATTACAAAAATATTACCCTTCAAAAAAATCCTTATTTTATTTTATTTATGCTCATGAAATTGGGAGAAAGATTAGTTTGTGTATGAAATAAAGGCACTACAAGATTCTAAATAAAATAATGATCTCATTTATATAGGAAAAGCTGTAGGGTGCTGTTTGAAAAAAAAGGGGGTGAGTTTTAGGGGTTGAATTACAAAAAAAGTATTTCGGAAGCATGGTGTGCTAGGCCATTCAGTACCCTGAAAAATCCACTAAGTTTTCTTTTTAACTGTTCATCTTACCAAAATATTATGCCTCAAACAAACCCTTATTTTATTTAACTCATTGATATTACGAAAAAAATAGGTTTGTGTATAGAATCAAAGGTAGGTACTACAAGATTTTAAATAAAATAAGGAATTAATTTGTGTAGGAAAAACTATTGGGTGCTATTTAAAAAAACAGTTGGGGATGCAGGCTTGAAGCACAAAAAAATGTATTGTACGCATGGTATGATAGATTCGATAGTACTTTTAAAAATTCCACTCAGTTTTCATTTGAATTCTTTTTTGTTACGAGAATATCACATGTCAAGGAAATTCGGGGACACCCTGTATATGTGTATGTATTTACAGTGTTACTCTGTTCTGTGAGTTATGCGATTTATTTACCCCATTCTATTGTTGGTAAATAAATTATTATTATGTACTTACAGGTTCTTTTTCTTGAGTTATATTTCTTAGGTAATCTATCAGAGAAGAAAAACAACTCTTTGAACGTTTCATCTGAGGTCTTAGAATTAATGTAAACATAAAATGTTTTTTTTGAAAAAATATAGGCAGCTGTAGAAGTATGAAGTACATAAACATTTCACTTCCTAAGAAGACGTGATATTAAAGTAAATTACTATTATTGTTATCTATAAGCAGTATTACCTATTGAAAAGAGGTTTGGTAATATCTGTATAACTTAATGGGAGTATTTAAGTTATGTCGTGTCCCAAAAGTATATTTTCATTTAATTCAACTGAAAAATAAGTCTACGGGTGAAAGGTGTAATTATATTACCTACTTTAAAACTTAATTGCAATACTTTTTCTTTTGTCGGTATCCTGTTCCGTAACAGATAAAGCGTAGTATTTTTTTAATTGCAATACACAACCCGAATCGTTCCGTAAAACAAATACGAACAGTCTAGCCAAAGCAATTACTTGGTCATTAGCAAAAAATCGCAAGCATTGTATTTGTAACCAGCTCATTGTACTAAAAACCTTCAATTATGATTTTGAATCCGGTTTAATTTCATTCAACTTTGCGGTTTCCCAACTGACACGTAACAGAAATCTACAAAAAGTAGATCTAGGAAGTCCCGTAATACATACACCTGTTTGCATATTATTCTGTGCATGGTTTTAGCAACTCACAATCAGTTATGAATAATGGTATCGGAACACGCTTCCTCGACCTTAGTTTTTACCCGCTTCAACCTTGGCATTAGAATAGACACTACCTTCATCTTGACATTGCTCTTTAAGAAATCATTAGAAAGCTGTCAGCTTATAGGTATTTCAATTGATCGTCTCCTATACGTGAAGGATTGTATCGGGAGTGTAAACGGTACTCAAGGTAGTCTCACATAGCAGTTAACTGTGATGGGAATTCAACTGTACAACTGCTACTAAAGTTTTACTATTCTTTCATCTACTTTAGCTGTTCTGAATTGTATTTTATTTAACAACTACACTTATCACATCAATATTTTCGAAAGGATCAAGTAATAATTCAAAACACAATTCTTCATTTGAAGTTTCAAATCAGATAAACATCAGCAAAGTGTCATTGGTAAGGAAACAAGTGAGATGTACACAGTAAGAATGGGCCTGCCTTGTTCTTAATTTTTATTGATGAGCTTTTCGCTGATCGTCTAGTGTCTTGAACTGTGTAGGTGATACTTGGATGGAAGCCCTTGAAGTGGCAAAGAAAAGTATGTATAGATGATGTTAGAAACTGGCTTGATACTAACAGTGTAATATAAGTTTTACCTCTTGCGAGATATTCTCAATAAAAAATTACTTATGATTGTATACACTATACTTTTTCCAGCCGTAGTTTCTAAAGCGTCAAGTGATAATTCAAAACGGTCAAGTTAATTTTCCAACTCGTCAGTTGTAAATTCAAACTAACAGCTGTAATTTATGAAAATTTTTTGAGGCGTAATATTTTCGTAACAGAAAAGGACAAACATTCATTTTGTTTTCGAAACTACGTATCAAATGCCCTTTAATACCCAAATAATTTTCTTTTTTATTCGTTTTCTGCGTCAAAAAAGTTATTATTTTATTTAAATTATGCTTATGATTTCACGCAAAGAATATGTTTACGTATAAAATGAAAGGTACCACAAGATTTTAAATGAAATAGGGATATCATTAATGTAGGAAAATCAATGGGGTCGTATTTGAAAAAATAAAGTTGGAGATGACTTTTAAGGGTCGACCTACAGAAAAAAATAGATAGCATGGTATAATAGACCCTGTGGTACCTTCAAAAATTCCACTTAGTTTTCGTTTGAACTTGTTTATGTTATGAGAATATCACGTGTCAAGGAAATTCAGGGATACCCTGTATATGTTTCAATATGAGAACTATATGTGAAAAATCCATATTTTATAATGGTATCACAAAAGAATATATTTTACGTCTGATAGCAAAAAAAGAGTCAGTTGGATATTCCAAAGTGTCAGATATAATTTAAGATAGTAGATTTTAAATTCCAATGTTGCAATTGTAGCTTCAAATAGTCAGTTGAATATTACAAAGTATCAAATGCAATCACCAATAGTCAATTGTGGGTTCGAAAGGTTCGACTGAAATTTCAAAGGTAGATCATTTGAATATTAGACTGCGACAATTGTAAATTACAAGGCATCGTTTTTAGGATTTGATCGATGTAATCCAAAAACCATAAATTGTTTATGGTGCATCAGATATTGTTGTGCCGATTTTATGGGGATGGAAATATCATTACTACAGCAGGGACGGTAAATGCGTAAGACTTTGGATATCGTTCCAGTTAGATGCTGTTAAAATACCTTCATACCAATAATTCGGAGAGTACTCTCCCAACCTCAGAGTAACAACTGAACAAAGAGGTAATAAACAAACCACTTCAGCATGGGTGCTCAAAGCCATCATCTTTTGACACTTCAGACCCAAACATTGCCAACTAACCTGAAAATTCTTCCAATGCAACCCATGTTACAAACACTGCTCTGCACTGTCCCATCTCGAAAAACTGTTAAACTACACTCGAATATAGCACAGCAAGTCCGTAAAGCTTCACTACAGTTACCAACAAATGGCGAATTCGATTTTACTGACCAAGCATAAAAGACGCACAAACAAAACAAACGTTTGACAGTCGGAGGTTACCGTAAATAAATTGCAGGAAAATTACATAGGCGTTGCCAACTCCTCAAAATTTATGTAATACAGAATTTGCGTTAATGATGAAGAAACATGCAGTAACGCAGTAGAGGTCAACATATCTATTGATTTTGCTGTAATCATTTCTGAACCATCAAAATACCGTCTTTTTTAACGTAGAATGGAATATTTCTGGATACTATACAATTAAGACGATAGTAAACAATTATGATTGCCGTGTCTGGTGGTCGATATGACAACGTAAGAAAAGATGTTGGCCTATTAGAATTAGTTGTTTACTACCTCTATGTTCAGTTGTTACTCTGAGCTCCCAACAGAGATCTCTTAATACGATTTTTTTTTCTGAGGCGCGATCACCTTTGTTTTTTTATCACAGTAGCTTGCTGGTAAATAGGTTTTCCTCATATTGATATTTGATAATACCCTGGTAGATAAGATACGACGAAATGTACCGTAATTGGTTTGTACGTGATTAACACTAATAAAAAATTGTAATTAATTTGAAATTACTATTAAGGGCACTGTCGCAACTAGGCGTCGACTTATGAGATGTTTAACACATGATAAGGAACTAATTTCTAATGATATGTGGAAATATTGAAAGCTAATTGGAACAAGATTACAGCCAGCATGCAGTGAGTTGACTTGACTAAGTATTTTTAAATAAATCCCGTACCATGGCTCTTTCACAAAATTTTGGTGCGTCGTGAATATATTTAACTAAATCAAATATAAGTGACTTGTGATTATCTTGAGATGGATTTTAATAAAATATACAGTAAAGCCCAAAAGGTTGGTAGATTTCTGTCAGAAATAAATAAAATAAAATTTTAGGATGATGCGCAAATGTAACTAAAAATATGTTTAATTAAATTACCGACCATCATGTTCATGGATTTTTGTTTTTAATAATAACAATAATAATCCTTTATTGTCCAACAGATTGATATCCAATTACAGGACAATATATTAGAAATTCATCGACTCATTTTTGGGATGTCTAATATAATAATATTAAAAACAAATGCTCAAGAATGGATCACATACCCCAATATTTAGCCATATCAATATTGGGTATTTTATAACAAATCAATTTCAGTCGTATTTTTTAAGAGTACGATTAATTTGATTTACGCTGATGATTTTTTTCAGCCTCCTGCAAAGGCTGAAAGCCTATGGCGCAGTAGAAGCGCCGCGAGAGGATAAGTGTCGGTTCACGTTAGATTTGAAACGCTGCAGGTTGTAGCCGTCGGGAAACAAATTCCCCGGCAGCTGATTCCACAGCGTCGCAGTTCTCCAAAAGAAGGAATGCTGGAGGAGACTGGTTCTTTATAATGTTATTTATATTATTTAGGTTAAGTTAGGTTGAAGATGAGTGGGGCAATTATGCCTGCTACCACTGCGACCCTATTGTGTCCATTGTGGCTCACACCTATTTAGAGCTCCCGTACAATCCACATCTCTTGACGAAAGCGATGGTAGTTTTGGGTGAAACTTCCTTGAACTCAGTATGTTTCAGTTAGGTGAATCCGAATGTCTGAAACCACCTAGCTCTTTCCAGTACTGGACGGGAGCACAATATGTGCCCGCTGTTTCGTCCTTCACATAGCTAAAACGGCAGTTCGTTGTTTGTTTTAGACCTAACTTCTGCAAGTGGTTCCTCAGACGAGAATGTCCCGCCAACAGACCAACTAGAATGCGCAGATCATTCCTGTTCCATTCTATGATTCTCGGGAAGCCTGGGCAGAGGGGTATGGTATGAACACCTTCGAGTTTATTAGCCCTGGTGTATCTCGTAAGTGTAGGAGCGCTTTTTTCTATACCAAATCTGAGATGGTTTTCTTGGCAATGTTTTTAGTAATGCGCGCGAGTGGTTCTGTTCCTATTAACGTTCGGTACCTGTTCTTGCGAGTGTGTCGGCCAATACATTGCCTTCCACTCCGCTATGATATGGAATCCAAACGAAAGGTAATTTGTTCCTTGTTCCAAATTAGTTGAGGAGATATATGCAGTTCCATACGAGTCTTGAGTCAACCAGTTTGGAGCTCAGTGCTTTCGGGGCAGCCTGGCTATTTGAAAATATGATTCTTTTGTTCAGTTCTCTGACTCCCAGCTCTATGGCTATCATTTCTGCTTGGAAGATTGTGGTATACCTCCCAAGGTTTACTTAAATTTTCTAGTGACAAAGACTGTGGAAGTTTTTAAACCAAGATACATCCCAAGTCTGACTAATGATTATTATTAACATCCAATCCAATCTACAGCTTCGCAGACGACAGTATATTAATATCATACGTGGAACCAGGCAAGCTACTATCATCCCAGGATGGTACGTCGGCGACAGTAATCACAGACCAACGTACGAGTAAATATCAAAACAATTGCCGAGTAGGGAGTAGTAAATAAAGTACAGTTTAACGTATAGAAAACTCAGGTAACAACACTGACAAAGAAGTCTCACGTTGGCTTACCAAATACGGAAATAGCTAAGTCATCTTTCGTCAAGCTTTAGAGGATCAACATCAACAATAACATGTCCTGGCACGGCCACGTCATCAATATTGTTAAAACGGCATCCCAGAAGCTTGGCATTTTGGTCCGCTGTAGGAAGATGAATACACCGAGCCACTACTGCTACTCTACAAGGCACACACTCGACGCTACCATAGTTGGAGTGTTGCTGTAACGTATGAGAATGTGTTCCGAAGCATCCTCTAAAGCTCCTGGACACTATCCAGAAGAGAGCAATTAGATTAATCGATACGCCTAACCTCACAAAGGACCTCCACAGCCTGGAACATCGAAAAAGGATGGCCGACCTATCCCTGCTTTACAGATTCTATCAGGCAAAGTGTTTCAGAGAGCTTTCCCAGATACTAACACAGAAAACTGTCCGAACGAGGAACACTAGAGACGCTCTGCGAGCTCATCCTTGCCAGGTCGAGGTCCCTACCCCCCCGAACCAGTTTCTTCCAGTATTCCTGTTTTTGGACTTCGACGCTGTGGAATGAACTGCCGGGGAGTTTGTTTCCCAACGGCTACAACCTACAGCTTTTCAATTCTAACGTGCATCGATACTATCCTCTCGCATCGCTTATACAGCACCATGGGCTTTCAATCTTTGCGGGAGGCTACCATAAAAAATTCTGAGACCATCGACAGACAGCTGCGAAGAAGGTTACACGTTGGAAGAATAATTGACTTCAATGTCTTTGAAAACTAGAGTAGAGAAAGTATATACATATATTCGATTTCCTGTATTCCATATGTCTATTTCCTTCCTCTCATTTATTCAAGAACACATATCGTACCGTCGGACGTTTGACCCAATTCAAGTTAGGTTAGGTTAAGTTGATAGTCAGTGGGGCGATTATACCTCGTTTCACTGCGTCCGTATCGTGTCTATTGTGGCTCATACCTATTTAGAGTTCAACGTATAATCCACACCTCTTGACCAAGCCGATAGTGTTCTGATAAAATTTTTGCTACATTTTCGATGTGCGTTTTATATCTCCATTCTCCAGAGTTATTTGTCAATTACCATTCCAGCAGCCATAATAATTGTTGATCGCGGTAAAGCTGTACTCTATTTTGGCTGCACAAGTACTAGTCCTTCTTTTTTTATTGATAAGCGTCACAACATTAATAACGCTAAGGCCCATTTCGCACCAAATCAGTCAGCAACAGTCAAGTCTAGTCAAATCACATTCACTGAAGTCACCGAAATCAATTGCTTTCACATGAAGTAAGTCATGCAAACGAAATCGACGACCAGTCAGTTCAACGTTTTGTGACCAGACTACCGTATCTAGTTGAAATGTACGAGTTTCTTCAAGCAATGATTTTACGCCGATTACAACAAAGGAGAAAAATGAGGCAAAAAAAGAAACAATTGTGGATTCATCCCATTAACAGAAGAAGGCTACATTTTGGATCATTTAATCACTTGTTTCCTTATTTATTGACCGACCCAAGAAAATTTTACAATTACTTTAGAGTGAGTGCAGATTTATTTTTTCAGTTATTGAGTCTTATAGCACCAAACTTGTTAACTGTTCAATGTCCATTTTTATGATATAATGATGCACCGCCATCACTTTCCCAAAAGACTTGTCAGGACTGGCATAAATATTCGATCGGCTGAGTCAGAGACAGTCCGATCACGTCGGGACGGGACTGGCACGGACGGGACTCGGTCAGTCTGAAAGTAATTTTTCACATAATTCGTAATTTCAATATATAAGTTCTAGTCAGTTGAATCTGGTAGCGTCTGACGTGACTAGACTTGACTGTAGCCGACTGATTTGGTGCGAAATGGGCGTAAGAGGCTTATCTACCGTAAGTCAAAATCTGAATGGCAATAAACAAAATCTGAAGGAACTACTAAAATTTGGCGGCAAATTAATCAGAAATGCATATATTAGCTTCTATTTATAAGTTTCGGAAACGGTTGGCATCTAACAAAATATAAAACTTCGATTTTCTCAAAACAGAATTTTTGCATTTACGCCTATTAGCATTTGCACGGTAGCCCAGCTCTATGGCTATCATTTCTGCTTGGAAGATTGTGGTATACCTCCCAAGGTTTACTAAAATTTTCTAGTGACAAAGTCTGTGGAAGTTTCGAAACCAATTAATGAGTTAGCCAAAGTAACTTACATACTAAGAACAGTTACTAAAGCCACTATGGACGTATTCGGAAAAAAAAGATGAATTAAAATCTGCAAAAATATACAGGGTGTCCCATTTAAATTAAAAAAGTTGACGGTACTTCCGGTTAAACCGGAAGTACATTAATAGCAAACATAATGTCTTCGGATGCATTAGACGTCACTACACTTGCCTGCAAATTTTCAGCAATATCACTCTTTCCGTTCCAAAGCTATTTGCTTGGTTCCATACTTTATCCCAACCCTGTATAAGACAAAAGAGTGATTTTAAATTAATCACCCCCAAATCATCACTAATTAAAGATTCAATTATATACAATGGAGTGAAGATTTATAACAAACTTCCTCACTCTTTTAAAATTCAAAAAGATTTAAAAGTTTTCCGTAAAAAACTTAGAAATTTTCTGTTACAAAAACCTTATTACACCTATGACGAGTTTTAGAGAGTATTCCACATTTTGTTGTTATATAGCTTTGCCAATAAGAATATTGTAATTTCTTAGACAATAAAGTATATTTATCTATCTATCCCACGTCAGACTAATTTCTGAAAATCACCGACAGAGGCGAATAAGGTTGTACACTGGAAAATAATTGACTTCAAGGTTCTTTGAAAACCAGACTAGAGAAAGTACAGATACATATATTCCATTTCCTGTATTCCATATGTCTATTTCCTTCCTCCCATTCATTCAAGAACACATATCGTACCGTCGGACGTTTGACCCAATTCAAGTGTGTAATGCAACCATTCTAATTATTCTAAGGCCGTCGGCGTCGGTCTTGACTTATCTGCATATTAAAATTCCACCATACAATTCCGCGAGGCAACGCTCGTTACTCATATCTATCCGAACTGCAATCGCGGACGCGGACACTCGAAATGGAAAGTGTAACAGAAGGCTATGTGCATTGTTGACCGCGGGTCAAAAGTTACCACTCTCAAGGAGACCGATTTTTCTTCGGAAGGCTGTTCGCACGATCTAACTATCGCAATACCACGTGGCACTTATACATTCCCGAAACCAGGGACGTATGTAAGAAGAGGACTTAGGAGGTTTAAGGTTGCATTTCCACCAGAGATGTGCCAGGATGTGTTTCGAGAAATGTGCGATAGAAATGCGTTGCGAGGGATGTGGGCGAGGGACGTGTGCTGTTGAAGTAGGCGAGCAAAAAGAAAACCCCGAAAAGAGCTCGCTGCACATCCTAGCAACGCTCATCTGCACACCATTTCACAGCTCCGCCACACATCTTCATACCCTCACATTTCTGGTGGAAACACAACGTAAAGAGTCGGTTTCTCAATGTACCTAGTGTTTCCTCATATTTCGCCACCCCTACTATCTTTTTTATTTGAAGAGATAAAAAAAAGTTTTTATATGAAGGTTTTATAGTTTTGTCTCTGGTCATTTAGAATTTTATACGAACAAAAAGAAAAAGTAATAAAAAATCCTATCTTTCGTATAAAGTTGTCTTTTTTTGAATGGGTTGATCCTGTATATTATAGCACGAAAAGAAATACATATATTTTTATTTTGTTTTCATGAATATAGGGTTCGTTCACCTTATTTTGAAAGGTTTTAAAATAACTTCAAAGGTTTTAAAATGTGGAAGTAAACCTCAATCTATAGACGACCGAAAAACAATTGAATGCGGTAATGATTGTGCCATTCTGACATTTTGCCGGGGTAAAAAGCATCGCTTTGTTTATAAGTGCGAATAACTTCCAATTTTATTGTAAAAAATGCGGACATATTATTATAATGAATATAAAACTTGGCTGGCAAATTTCTCAGGCGCAGGCAGGTTTCGTAAAAGGACGCGGTACGCGTGAACAGATCTTAAACTTAAGACAGATTATTGAAAGCCAGAGAGCATTATTTTCCCGTTTTTATCTGCTTTGTGGACTATTCTAAGACGTTTGATAACGTAAAGTGGCCTAAACTGTGGGAAATCCTTATCTCCATGGGAGTCCCTTACCACTTAGTATTTCTCATACAGCAACTCTATGAGTCTAGCTCAGCTCATGTAAGAATTGATGGTAACCTATCTGGTCAAACAGCAACCAGAAAAGGAATTCGTCAGGGATGCGTATTATCTCCGACGTTATTTAACATTTACTCTGAATTTGTGATGAGACAGGTATTGGACAACTGGAATGGCGGTATAACTATTGGCGGAAGCAAAATATCTAACTTAAGATTTGTTGACGATACAACCCTTATTGCTGCTTCTCAGGAAGAACTAGTAGCTCTATTGAACGTTTTAGAACAACACAGTGCAGCATATGGCCTTGGTATTAACTACAACAAGGCCAAGGTTATTATCGTAGATAGAGAGCATGACAGTCATCGAGAAATAAAGTCAATAGGCCGTTGTGAGGTAGTTCAAAGTTTTGTGTACCTCGGTTCTTTGATCGACAATTCAGGTAGCTGTGAGAATGAGATTCGACGGCGCATTCAACAGGCAAGCTTACTAAAATATGGCGTGACCATAACATCACTAAGCTACCAAAACGTCACTGGCTCAGTCTCTTGTGTTCTCCATATTTTTGTATGCCTCGGAAACTTGGACTGTTAAAAAGGCAGATCGAGCTCGCATAGATGCTTTTGAAATATGGACGTGGAGGAGAATGCTGAGAATTCCTTATACCGCCCATCGAACTAATGTTTCCATACTGGATCCAAAGAGACTATCCTCCATTGTGTCGATGAGAATGCTTACATTCTTCGGAAATATTCACAGAAGCGATAATATGGAGAAACTTGTAGTTCAGGCTCACGCCCCGAGTGGGCGGCGCCGTGGCCGTTCCCCTACACGCTGGGTGGATACGACGAAACAGTTGCTAGATATGAGTATCAAGAGCGCCACTAAGCTATCAGTAAATCGCGAACGATGGCGAGCTACAGTTCTCAAAACTATTGATAATATTCGTGTCGGCAATACTCTAGCTCCGACTTAATGCATTTTACGAGTTCACAACATGTCTGTGACTATGATGATGATATAAAACTTATTTTCTGTTTAGCTGATCGTGCTTCCTGACTGCACAGGTTTGCCAAATAATGCCCTGTACTCTCTTCTTGCTTGAGATATATTATTATCATTTTTATAAAATAAGCTCATTCGAAATATCTCATTGAATTCATACATATTAATGAAATCCACATTAATTTGTTCTAATCTTAAATATCATCTGTCTTCTTCCTCTAAATCTTCCACGACTTGGGTCCTGATACAGTTCCATAAAAAGGTCTTTATCGGATGATGAATCCCGCATTGTGATTTATAACAATTTAATGCAAACAGTCAAAGGAAGTAGCAGTTATGAGAATAATAAAATCACACGATAAAAGTCACCCGGCTATTAGCATGGGTTGCATACTTTTAAGTATAAACTTGTACTGATATAAGTGGAAGTGTAAAATGCTATTGATGAATAAGTGAAAATTTACTGGTTAATACTGAACTTGTGACTTTGTTTTCAGGAAACACCTGTAACTTAAATAAATTACAAGTTAGCCAGGTTTACTAGTGGATATGTAACTTGAAACTTTCGTGAAACAGGCCCCTGTTGTCGTTAACTGGAATCTAACAAACTGACAGCTTTACCTGACCATTGAAAAACAGACCTTTAGTCATTTAGTGAACTGAATTTCTCATAATGCAAGTGAACTTCAAATGCGATTATTTATAAACGCAAATACGTTTCCATGGTTGTTAGCATGGCATTGCTTGCAAATTTTTAGCACCGAATGGAACGGTTCGTGGTGTAATCCTTAAATCAGATCGGGTAGTGAATGAATGCAAACTTTTGTTACCGACTAGCTGATTCTTATCATTCAAACATTTCTACATAAGAAATGCAGTCGTAAATGTTTAAACAACGCATTAAAGTGTCTGAATGTGAGTCGGCGCTATAAAGTTCAACACGTTACAGAGATTTAGAAGTCTTTACGTAAGTTAGCATGCTTTGATGCTATCTAATAAACGACTGACAAAACCACGAAAGTATTTAAGCCTGCTTGTCGGAAAGTTGGGCGATATTTTATTGGAGTTGGACGCTTCGAGGCGGGACGTTGCCAAATTGTGAATGATGACTGGAAATATTAACCAAACTTTATTTATGAGGTGATTACGGGCGAAAGATAATTGAAAACTTGCCAGGAACAATTTAACAACTTAATTGTCTTTTATATATAGTTTGCTCTGCAATAAAAAGTTGGTTGAACTAAGTTAGAAATACAGTATAATCAATTATACAATGTGCCCATTAGGTTAGGTTAGGTTGAAAGTGAGTGGGGCAGAGCTGCCTCCTTCCACTGCGACTCAGTTGTGTTTATTGTGGCTCACACCTTTTTAGAGTTCACCGTACAGTCCGCACCTCTTTGCGAGGGCGACCAACGTGAAAGGCGAAACTTCCTTGAAGTCATGAGGTTCCAGTTGGGCAAATCCGAATGTCTGGAACCTAGCATTATCCAGTACTGGACAGGAGCAAAGAATATGCTCCGCTGTTTCGTCCTCCACGTAGCAGAAGCGACAGTCTGAAGTGTGTTCAAGACCCAACTTCCGCATATGGTTCCTCAGACGACCATGTCAGCAGCCCAACCAGAATGTGGAGATCGTTTCTGTTACATTCCATGAGCCTCGGGGGGGGGGGGGGGGCTAACTCGAGGGGTATCTTATAAACACCTTCGAGTGCAGTAGCCCTGGTGTATCTCGCCAGTTCAGGAGTGCTTTCCTCACTGCCCAGTCTGAGATGGTCTTTTTAGCGGTGCTTTTTGCAATGCCCGCAAATGGTTCTGGTCCTATGAACACAGATTCAGTTCATCGTCTTGCTAGCGCGTCGGCCAATACATTGCCTTCCACTCCGCTGTGGCCCGGAACCCAAATCAAGGTTACCCTGCTTCTCGTTCCGAGTTTGTTGAGGAGGTGCATGCAGTTCCATACCAGTCTTGAATCAACCCGACTGGATCACAGTGCTTTCAATGCAGCCTGGCTGTCTGAAAAGATTTTTATAGATCTGTTTGTCAAGGGCCTTTTGATTAGTTCCCTGACTCCCAGCTCTATGGCAATCATTTCTGCTTGGAAGACTGGAACAGTTATTTAATCCCTATAATACGACAGTATTCAGTTGTTTTTGTTTGAGAAAACAAATAAGTAACGAAAATCATTTGTTCTTTTATGGTCAGCCTCCCATAAAGGCTGAAAGCCTATGGCGCTAGAAGCTAGAAGCGCTGCGAGAGGATAAGTATCGGTACACATTAGATCAGAAATGCTGCAGGTTGTAGCCGCCGGGAAACAAATTCCCTGGCAGCTCATTCTACAGTGTCGAAGTTCTCTGAACGAAGGAATGCTGGAGGAGACTGGTTCGAGGAGTAGAGACCTCGACCTGGTAAGGATGAGCTAGCAGAGCCTCTCCGGTGTTCCTCGTTCCGACGACCTTCAGTGTTATTATCTGGAAGAGCTCACTCGAACATCTTCCGTGATAGAATCTGTAAAACAGGGCAGGTCAGCCACCCTTCTTCGATGTTCCAGGCTGTGAAGGTCCTTTGTGAGGTTGGTGTTTCGATTAGCCTAATTGCTCTTTTCTGGATAGTGTCCAGAAGCTTTAGTGCTTCGGAATGCATCCCCATACATGGGAGCAATACTCCAACGATGGTCGGATCTGTGCCTTGTCCAGCAGCAGTAGTTGCTCTGGTATATTCAACTTCCTACAGCGGAAGAATACTCCAAGCTTCTGGGATGCCGTTTTAGCAATACTGAGGACGTGGTCGTGCCAGGACATATTATTGTTGATGCTGATCCCCAAAAGCTTGATGGAAGGTGACTCGACTATTGGGTGACCCTCCATTCCCACAGTTGGTAAGCCAACGCACCAGTGTTGTTACCTGAGTTCTCTGTACTTTATTTACTAATCCCCACTCGACAATTGTTTTTATATCTACGTTGATCTGTGAGGCATGTTGCTGTCGCCGACGTACACAATTATATAAGAAACTCAAACGGGCACAATATATGGCAACCATGCAGATTAATATACATCCCTTAGCATATCTAATCTCAAAAATGTATTCGGCAAACCAAAGAGACTCCATGTTGCAGCTACACTATAACTTACAATAAGCGACAGCCGAGAAGTCTAGCAGTGGTTGTAAATCATCAACGAAACTTTTATCCAATTCTATGGCTTTATCTCTCTTGCGAATAACTTTGAGAGTTCGTGCTGCACTAGAAAGAGTACTGTTTATGTATACTGATTAGGGTAATTAGATGAAGTGAAGGCCGTATACTTAACAAATATACAGCTATTGTTATCACGTTTGGGCGACAGATCCAAAGCATTTACTGTAAACGTCGAGAAAACCTGTTGCTTGCTTATTCATGTATATATCGTGTCCCAGGACGAATTCCGAAATTTCTAAGCAACTAAGGTTTTAAATAAAAACATGTTTTGTGATAAATGGAAAGATCATAATATATAAGTTTTTTAACAAAACGTTTTTTTTCTTTTCGTAATAATTCGAAAGTTATGTCAAAATAAAGATTTATTTTTGTATCCAGTTCGCGAGACAGGCCGACAGTTCCTGCACGAAACCAAGCGCATGTGACATCAAGATGTTATATTTCCGCCAACAACGTCATATATACAATACATATTGCCATAAGTTTTTCTAGATTCCCAGCTCATTGTGAAAATAAGTATGTTTTTGAATGTTTGAAATTAGGTTACAAATTCCAGTAATAAAGTATCTATTGAAGCATTTTTTGGCAGTGCCATCATAGCTCAACGGCTAAGCTCAGAGTTCCGACCCGACAAGTCCAGGTTCGGGCCCCAGTGTTTAAAAAGTTTTTTCAATTTTTTTACCAAAAAAATTATTGATATGCCTTTTGCACGTTACGTACATTTCATTCTATGACCGAAATAAATATGTTTTTGAAATAAATTTTATTAGACATTATATACTTGCACTAGTGCAAAAAGTAATTACCAGATGCACAGTATACCTGCACTAGGATTCAAAAAATTAGTGGAAATTAAGTTTGTCCATCAATATCAATCGCCATTTGCTCTGATTGCGATATCAAAAATGAAATTGATTTAAAAGAGTAAAATTATTATTGATTTTTATTGTACTCTCTCTTGATCAGATCTATATCTATACCATTGTTATCACGAATTAAGAAATCCATAATGCATTGCGAACCATTTTATTAAAGCTCTAAAAGTCATTGTACGAATTCAATTATGAATCACTGGAAAAATTGGAAGAACTCAAAGCTTCAAAGCTATGAATTTTCCAGAATCGATTTCGCAAAGGGTCTTTTCAACTACTTTATGTTGAGGTTTGCAACGAGATTCAGTCAAAATGTCTTAGTTCGGTTAAGATATGTACGAATCGATCTTGAAATGAACATCGCAAAAATACACAAAAAAGGTCCAAAATTAATTTGAAGTTTAATCGCTTCCTATGATTTTGAGATACTAAATACCCTCAGGCATTATCCCAAAAATAAGGTTTCACAGATGTTAAAGGTCTCTAAAATAGTATATTGTTCAATGAGCGGTAAAAACTGTTATAACTCAAGCAGTTGAAGTAGTGATTAGTGATTACCACTACCGCGAGTTGAATACTATACTTTATCTACGACCAAAGCTATAAATAGTACGACTTAAATACATAATAGTTACACAATATTGACAACTTAATCTCACTTTTGTCGCTAAAATAAGGGCCGTAATCATAGTCATCCCTTGAGCAAAACCTAAGGTTCCTTAAATAACGCTCAAGGGATAAAAAGTAACCTACAAAATCGCCTTGACTGCAACAAAATGTCATGTTGACATTTCATTGCTTGAGTATTACTCAAGGGAGTCCTACGTAAGGAACCCTCAAATAAGGTTTCGAAACACCCTCAAGTATTAAGCGACCCCTAAGTATCAACTATGTATACGACCATAAATAACTGTCATCGTTCGAATTAGCGTTTGACGTTTTATAAGGACATTTGCAGTTATTATAGCGTCTATTTAATCCTGCGCATTTAAAAGAAATAAGTACTGGTATCCAGTAGGTGGTATTCGGCCGTGAGGTTGTTTGTTTATAGGTAGTATATCCTTTTCAGTGGTAGTTTGGTAATTGCTGTTTAAGTTAATGGTAGATAAAGCATTTTAGGTACCAAAACGGTTAATAATTGGGAGTGCGGCAAATAAACGCAAAAGTGGACTCTTTTAACTTTATTCCAAGTTTTCGGAAACTTATGAAAGCTTGGAATAAAGTTAAAAGAGTCCGCTTTTGCGTTTATTTGCCGCACTCCCAATTATTAACCGTTTTGTTACCTAACTGGTTTTTGTTTCGGCAATGACTACCCCCGTTCTAAAACATTTTATCTACCCTTAGCTCTTAATTGGTACAGACAAAAATTATAAATTGAATCTAAGTAACAATGGGACAAAAGGCTAAAGTGTAGAAGAAATGCTCGTAGAGAATGCGCAAGTATATACAAAAGACGTTTTAGGTATTCTATATTCTATATCCGACAATATCTGATCTCGCTAACGCTTCTCTGTCTTCCGCCTCGTATAGAGTTTTCATTCCGACCTCGTTACTGAATCTAGTATACAAAAATTTCATTTCAAAATCTTAGACCACGCTGAAGGTTGACTAGCTTCAGTACCCTATCCAAACATGATGTATCTTTTCAAGCTAATTAGGTACGTTTGTCGGTACTTTCTCTGTGCATAAAATAATTCGCTCGTGTTCACTTAATTGGTACTTTTTTCGCAACGGCTTGTTCCACGTAGATGAACATCAGTGGGCGCTTGATTCGTAAGGATTTTTCATGGTATTTGAGCACTCCTGGTGCCTCTTGGTCTAGCTATTATTTGGTAATAGTTGTAAATAACTTCCGCATTCAGAAGTCGTCTTGCGTGATAACAGGCTCTACAAACCAAATCTTCCGCGCTCTGTTTCTTATTTATATGCTACATAACAATGCCCCAAATTAGGGGCAATATTTTTAAATATTTGAACGTCGAAACCCATCACTTTTTTCGGAGCTATTCAAAGTACATTTTAACACATTGTTGGACACTCTGCTGGCCGGGAGGCTTCGTAATATAGCACCTCAAAACATCTCCATTTTTCTGCGTTTGTAACATGACTTGCGTTATCAAAATGTTTTGCGGGTGTTCATTTTTGACTCTTTTTTTCATTTTTGAGGTTTTTGGTGACAATAAAAAAGACGGCTATATCCGTCGTGTCATATCACAGCAGACTTTATGTTCTAGAATGGCAACCACGGCTATAGCCGTCTGATCAGTGTAATCGTAAATCACATCTTGTGGGAAGAAAAGGGCAATTTTCGAGACAAGAGCTAAAACAAAAACAACATTTTATTGTATCAAATTTATAAACAAAAACGCATCTCTCAAAATATAGACGGTATAAAAATAAAAAATCTAATTTATTAGCAGAGGTAATCGTTGTTTCTGTATGTAGGTATCGATTTTCTTGGACCATCGATACAGCTAATAGCTTTAAACTGGGATGTATCTTGCTTGACACGATTTCGTTATTGCGCACAGTCCACATTTGTTACACGACCATGTTATAGCCCTTTTTATGCGGTAACGCTGTATTATAAATATACAGGGTGTTCATTTTAAAACTTTCCTCCACGGATTAAGCACTGATTAAAAGAAAAAACGCCGAGACACGTCAAATGACTTGTCAAGGAGGACAACCTTTTAATCAAAAACTCCTTCACCCCCTTGTCTGTCCTGCCCCCAGGGTGATCTCCTTAAACAGTTTAAATGACAAAGGGTATCGAGTAATATCTTGTTTAAAGGTACACCGATGTCCTTTATTTTGACGTTTGAGTATTTAAAATCGGTCGATTCGTTTTCCAGAAAATTAGAAAAAACTTTATGTATCTTAATCTGTTCAGATAGGAAACGAAAACACGCGCAAACATCATTTTTTGTTGCAATAAGTGTTCAAAATGTTGCCCTTAATGCACGAAATCTATGATCAATCTGATCGTCAAAGTGCCGTTTCGTTTATAGCTAGAAATCCGGGGAAGATGATTTCGCATAGGTATGTGATTTGGTTACGAAATATACCCAATCTGGATCTGTTGCAAATAAAAAACGAAGTGTTCTGGTCGAAGCCGCTGAAGTTGAAGTTTTGGATCATTTGGCATAAATCCTAATACAACCTCTATAACTGGAACCTCTCTTTAACTCGAACTTTTTTACCTGTCCCTGTAGATTTCCAATATTTTCATCATGTATTCTCTCTATAACTCGAATTTCTATAACTCGAACACCTCTATAACTCGAATCAATAGTTACATCCTTTCGAAATAAAAATAAAAAGTCGAGCTTTTGATTAATTATTGAGCAGCAGGTAACCTTAAATACCCAAAAGTCTTTTAATAGATGCTTAAAAATTTTAAATTCTGATAATAAAGTCTCTTTCGATGAATTTATGAAATTAGACAATTATGTAGTGTCAAGCGAATACCTTGCTGAAGACGAAATCCTGGCAAGTGTAAGTCAAAAACAGGATGACGTGGAAAACCAGTTGGAATCTGATGATAAAGATGACAGTGGAGGAACTCCAAGAAAAAAGCCTTCTGATGCTGATGTTTGCAATTGAAACCATCCAACTCGCTTTTTCAATGAATGAGACCGCCAATAGTGACGATTTATCTTTAATCTTTAAAATTAGAGGAAAGATTGTATCTTATGGCCAAAAAAAGACATTTAGCCAATGTTTGATAACTGATTATTTCCAAAATTAGGTAGTTTTTCAAATAATTTGAGCCGTTTTTGTTTTGTATTGCCTTTTGTTCGTCAACATTACAATATGTAAAATAAAAGTTTCATGTTTAAAGTTATATTTCAAGTTAGAGAGTATAATGCTGTATTACTATTTACTTTAGTTTTTTAAAACATATTATTATATTCTATGTATGTAATAAAAAAATAGTATCGAAATATATGTGATATTTCTTTAACTGGAACTCTCTGTAACTCGAACTTTTTTGGATGAAAAAATAGTTTCGAAATATGTGTAATATTTCTTTAACTGGAAGTCTCTATAACTCGAACCTTTTTCGATGTCCTTGAAGTTCAAGTTATAGAGGTTCGACTGTACCTACTTCATTATGCAAAATTGTGAGTCCGACTAATATTTCATTTAGCTCCATACACACATGAATTGTATCCGTTAAAAATGAAAATAGTGCAAGAGTTAATCGAAGACGATTCCGATCGGCGAGTTCTGTGAACAGCTGACTATTTGTTAATAAGCATAACTGATGCACGTATTGGAGTAACAATAATCCTCGTGCTTTCGTAGAAGGGCATTCATTCCCAGTACCCCCCAAAAATTAATGTATGGACAGGTATCTTAAGAAACAAAGTGATTAGGTCATTGTTTGTTAATGTAAATTTAAATGGAGACATTTATTTGGGTATGTTGGGAAATACCATCAAGCCGCTTGTCACTGAAACCATTAAAAACCAAATCGAAGAGGATGGAAAGCCTATACTTGATGAGGCTGAAATGTATTTCTAGCAAGACGACGCTTCTATGTTTTTCCAGTTCAGCAGTGGCTAAACGACGCGTTTTCAGGTACCTAAATGGATAGGGCGAAGAGGGCCTATAAAATCGCCTGCTAGATTTCCTGATTTGACGCCATTAGACTTTTTTCTATGGGGCCATTTAACATCTAAATCCTAGAAAGCAGACATGATACCCCACAACATGTTTTTGGAACTGTCCGTTAGGAATTTAAACATCGCCTATATCACTGCTTGGGAAATAACGTGCAGCACTTTGAACACTTATGCAAAGAAAAGTGATATTTTCGTGTGTTTTTGTTTTCTGTTTGAACAAACTACGATACATGAAGATTCTTTTTTAATTTTCTCGGAAACGAATCGACCGATTTTAAAAAATCAAGCGTCAAAATAAAGGATGTCGACATACCTTTGGAACAAGCTAATACTCGATACCCCTTACCATTTGAAATTTTAAGGGAATGATCCTGGCAGGCAGAGGGTACAAGAAGAAGAAGTAACTTTTTCACGTGTTTCGGCATGTTTGCTTTTATTTAGTGGTTTTTGATAAAACCATGGTAGGAAGTTTTCCATGAACACCCTGTATACATATAGACGACTTTAATTAGTACATAATGTGATTTGTGGCATGACTATTTTAATCCTTTCCAATTAGCAGAGATTAGCAGAGAGTGAAAAGCAAAGGCCTATCAATTACACGCATCTACTGGTTGTTACTGCACCGCTGTAATAATAAATTATATTTGGTATGTTCACGTTCAGTTTACGACACATCCAATGAGCCGTGAGGAAAACACACGCAAACCCGACAAAAGACCTGAGCTGGTATCCATTGAAAATAAAAGTATAAGGGAAATGATACAACGTTACCGTGTATCATGTGGAAATTATGATAGTTTTTAAATACATATAGATTGCATAGACATACATAATTTTCGTATTAGGGATGGGCATACAAGACAGTAAGTTCTCGCACTGAGGATCCCCCTAAAAGACGCGTGAAAGAGGAAGTTAATGTGTTCTAATATTTATATAGCGTCTGCAATTTGAAAAAAGGTAAAACTCCACCTTTGCATGCTAATGGTGAAGCACTACTGTGCTCAAAGAGGCGTATTTTTAACCCAAATAAGTTTAAGCATGTGGTAGATGTCGCTAATGAATATGTGGCTCAATCCAACATGTACTTCTACAACATGGAAACTGCGCAATAAGAAGCAGATGCGGAAAATGCAGAACATGAAGATTCTGATTATTCTGTATATACATAGTCACTCAAAATGGTGGAACGAATAACATATAGGGTATTCTGTTGGCGTCCACTTCCAGTATATCCGGATGCCCGCCATCTATGAAATTATTTTCTAAATGTAGAGCATTTGAAAAGAAACGTTTTTCATTCAAAACATGTTGGTCTAATTTAAACTGTAGGGCCGCTAGAGAGCATCGCGCGCTTATTAAACCCCCCTCCCTATATACGCTCTGACAGCCAGGCAGCTCAGAGAGCGGCGGTAGATCCGAAGTCCAGATCAGCTCTGACTCAAGAATCTTCTAACGCCCTTTAGAAACTAGCAAGGAGGTGACCCTGTTGTGGGTACCCTGACACATTGGTGTAACGGACAACGAGAGAGTGAACCATCTAGATAGGGGCCGGCGGCTCCTGTATCGGGCCCGAACCGATGCTAGGCTTACAAGGAAGGAGAGAGATGACTGCATGCAAGTTAAAAGATGCATATCGGGTCCTGACAAGTGCCATACGCCATCTGCTCCAGATGCTGGGTGGAGGCCGAAACAGTTCCACTTCCTGGGCAGGTGTGCTGTGTATCACAACGCACAACCTCAGGTTCAGATATTCGGCACGGCTTAGTTTGAGGAGGAGTTACTATATTTAGCGAGATGGTCGAACATACTGACTTCTGTTAGACGTCTGTTAGGTTCGTCAAGAAGCTTTCTAGGACGTAGGGTTTTAGTGTTTTCACTGTTGGTTTCGTGGGGTTAGAAAAGGGCCAAAAGTGGCTCACTTGCTTCGCCTTCTCATCATTACTACTTCTACTACTAAGCTCTCATGGAAAAATTGAACAATCAGTGTTGTACTTTTCTAAGATAATTTAAAGCACCAACATTTCTCAGCAGTTTCATAACTAAACTATTCAGTTTATTCACAGGTCGTTAATACCATTTATAACACTTCATAACGTCGCTACCAGTCCACGATATATGTAGATGAAAGCTGCAATTTTCCAAAAAAATCATCGAAATCAGTAAAAAAATTAAAAGTCGTTTAAGATTGATTGATAGGAATGATTTCCATCTGGTTAATTTTGCGGTGCAGTGTAGTTACCCATTCTACGATGTGGTACACCTATAAATAACTTAGCTACCAAGACTGGCTCCGTTAACTTAAATTTTTCCGTTTCTGAGTCAGCAAGCCCAGAACCGTTATTCCGCCCTAATCTGCCTATTGATCTGTTGATAATTACCTGCGGTGTGAGTTTATGCAACACTGGAGTCAATCAATCAGCGTAACAAAACAAAAACAAACGCACTCAATTGCAAAACCACCGCAGTCTTGTTTATTTTTAATACTGGCTTTCTATGGTTCAATCCGTTAGCCAGTGTTGTATGGATTTAATCAATGCTCTTTTATTTAGTTCTGTCTGATTTCCTTCAGGGATTGTTATTATTTTCTATAATTAACTGTTATAAAATATCTAGCAGTAGTAGCAATCGGAAGGTGAAGCTAGGCAATTTGCTAGGCCTGACCCAAGTCTAAAGACCTTCAAAATCTCCTGGAGAATTCCTTTTGGTCGAACTCATCCAGATCTCCAGATGAACGTCAGTATGTACCTACGTCCAGTTTACCAAATATACAGAGTGTTTCCTAAGTTGGAAATTTATTTTCATAGGGCATATAGTACTCTACAAAATGAGTGATTTTTCCCAGTAACACATAAGCGAAATGTTTACGGATATCAAGATATTGACCGATAATGAAATCCTCGTTTCTAATTCCGTCCCAGTGCGCTTATATGATCAAAAACACAGACAAAAAACGAAAAACCCTGTTTACTACGCAACTCAGATGTAGGTAGCAGGGCGCGCTTGACGTCTCTCGAATGATGACGTGCTACATCGAACTTTAAAGACAAAAGTTGTGCAACCGGCATAACTAATAATGAACTGCTGCATAAAATTTTAGTGCAAGCGGATGTGGTCAACATGATTCTCAGACTGCGAGTGTATGCTTATCGTTTCCTTGACCTTCTTCAGCCCGCTCTCCGTCGATTTGTCTATCGCGTGCAACGAGCTATGAACACAAAATATTTGTATTCACATCATAGTGTACAACACTGGATGACCTAGACAATCACGAATGGTCCAAATTGAAGAAGAAATACTTAGCTTTTCCGACTCGCAGCGCGAACTTCGAACCATATCTACAAGACTCATGTGACAGGACCGCACTTAAAACTTCGCAGCGAATGAATAGTGATATATCTTCTTATTTTTGCTATTCTTCTGCTGCTGATTCACCGTACATTATCTTTGTCACTTCAAATGCAGTAGTTTCTGAAAAGCAAAGTCCCAACTTTTGAAGCACCCTGTAGTTATTCTTCTACAAATTCCTTCACATCAAATATCAGAACCCTTATGCTGTATAGCCATCTGCCCAGGAAATGAAACAATGTTTCGTCTTCAACTTATCTGGAGCAGGTGTGGTCTTTAACTGCTTTCATGAGTAATAAATCTCTGCTCAACATGCAATGGTCTGTAGGAGGCCCCAACAGATATTTGAGCAATTGACAACCTCTTTTAGTGCAGTAATTTCTCCCCGACACAGATTTTACCAATTCACTGTAAACCCAGTCATCTAGAGCAACATTGATCTAGTGCACCTGCCATGGGTTCACTGCCATTGCAAGACCCTCAAGCCTTTATCCTAACCAGGTGATATTTCCTCGGAACGTCAATGTTTCCAGCGACAAGCAACAGTATCAAATTCATGCTCTAAATACTTTTTTATTTATGAAGGGCTTTTCATAAAGGCTGGGGACAATAGTAGCCTCCAGTCGCAGTGTCAAGTAATTAAAGCTGCAAAATTTCCTCTTTCCCCTGTCATAGTGTATAGGGAAGGTACTGGTGGCCATTAAACTCAAACATATTTCACCCTTAGCCTCAAAAATAAACCTTTTCTGCACTTCTAGAGGTACCCGATTCACATTGCCATCAAACAAAAATTGTAGCCGCTCAAACTGCACTTTTAGTTGTTCCAGAAGTTCTCTATCATTCATTATTTTTTTGTCTATATGATTGGAGTCAAACTGGGGTAAAGAATAATATGGTGGTTGGAGGTAGCCTAGGATTTTTTGAATGTTGTGTACTTCCCAAATCATAGGAAAGAAGCGTGATTTGCTTGTGATAATTTTTGTTTCAGAGAACGACTTTTTGGGATCTTCTAAGTTGCAACCTTTCATTTCCTTCGACCTCTCTCTCTGTTGACGATCTTTGGCATAGCATAACCTCAGTAAGCACTGCAATAACACTGACATCTTTTGACAACTATAGCTTGACCTATCAAATTAGAATTCCATACTCCTTCATTTGATATGCTAGTTGAGAATTCGAATTATAAAATGTTATTCCACTACACATCAGTCAATAACGCAACTCAAATTTTATGTTACTGAACAAAGAGACAAAATATGTAATTTATTATTATTATATTATAATTTATGGTTATTATTATAACAAACAACATTGCACTACACAAATGACATGTATTTTAGAAAACAGAAAATAGTATCGCCGTGAGCTATGGAAAACTAAAATGTCTGGAAAATACTGAGTCAATCAGCTTTTTCCATTTCCTCAATTTCTTGGAAAAATTCAGAGCTGATTATTTTTCACGAATTTAAACATTTTTTTCACAATATAAAGTCTTTTAAATCTATTTATTTAATCGGGTCTGAGCTACACTTCTTTGAATATGAATTAATGAATTAGTTTTATATGGGTTTTCTGTATTTCTTTATTTATTCTTTATTTATTTATTTTATCATATATTATGCTAGTATCAGTTGATTGTAAATTAGAAAATACTTATGTATGAGACGACGACAGACGTCACAAGTTGTCTTTATTGGCGCATATCTCTTTCCTCCTCCTCCTTTACCGAATCTATAAACATACTTTTGCAACATTGTCATTGCCCGTATTTTCAGAATAAATCATTCTTTTAACAATAGTCAATCAGATGAAAGAAAATTTAATTTACCTGTAGGAATATTATTTGAATTTGATATTTTCCCGCTCATTTGTGCCGCTAGTAAAGTGACGTGTCTAGTGCAAGGTAACTTGACATTAAGGTTATGAGAACTGTCATTATGTCATCTGCCATTATGTCGTCTGTCATTGTCATTCTACTCTGTTCGTCTGTTCACTTCATTATTCACTGACTTCCGTTCATACTGTTAAGACGTTACGTTAAGGTTATGTATTTTATGGTTATGTACGGCCACGCTACATTGTGTGCCCCCATTTATGTTATGTGAAATATATCCTGTGCCATCAAGCTGTACCCGTTTGATTTGCTCCCCGAAACCGCCTATATACCTTTGATTTTTATCATAGTAGTTATCGAAATGTTTGTGTAATACGGAAACTGATGAATATGCATTTTAAACCCTCTTGTGTAAACTTCAGTTACTACTCAGTATACAATTAGCGCACTACGGGTGCTATTTAGGCCACTGAACAAAAAATTACTTAACCATATTCCAGCTAAAGGCATGTGCTTCGAATTCGTATTGTGTGAAACTACTCGCATAGTGCAATAGAAATGCATCTAGGCATTCAAGTACAATATATTCAGTAACCGTCTTCAAAGCATACATTTCCTCATGTGATAACAACTTTATTGACATTAGCTAATGAATTGCTCAATCTCTTGTTGTAAGAATACGTGGAACACTGATTACACACACGTGTGTTCTGCAAGTGTATCGTAACCTGAAGAATGACTGTTGCATTTTTATTGATGCATTTATTTCCAGCTGATAATATTAATTAGAATTTTCTCTAAAGCAGTATTTAAGGTTGTGTGAAGGAAAAATGTATTACATCACTAAACAGTTATATAAAAATATCGTGTGATTTTATTAGCTTCACCTATAAAATTGTTTGTGAGCTTGTAACTCTCCTTTGGATTAAAAATAATAAAATTGTTCATCTTCATTTCAGACAATATTAATGAATACTGTTTCAAAAAACAAAAAAACACGATTTAATAATAAAGTTAACTGTTGTTATTGTTAGAAAAGGGGTTGGCATTGGATAAACCATTTGCTGCTGAAAAAAAATTGAATAATAAATAAAATACCCAAAAGATAAAAAATAAAAATAGTTGAAAAAACTAAAAAACATGCTTTTAAAGAACATCGCTTGGTCTTGTTACGGAGCTGACAGCGTGTCTTCGGTACTAGATTCAAAAATCATTTTTTATTTTGATATAACTGAATGAATTATTGCGAAAAAAAGAAAAAATAGTTTTGTTATAAAACTTTTATATGATCTTCCCATTTATCACAAGAAAAATTATTTTTTTAAACCTCAATTGTAGATAGTTATACATCCTGTGACTCCGTTTACTGAATTTGGTTTTCCTTTAAAAAGAGGATTTTCAAAATATTACTTTATATAAATATAAATAAATTATATAAACATTTAAACAACCGCTACTTTTGCAACCTCTATCAAGATACACTACGGAAAATTAACGAATAATTATTAACTTAATACACTTACTTGTAACTGTCAGTACATACTATTACAAATATGGCAATAAAAACATCGTATGTAAAATGAACATGTATCAGTATACAAGCCATTGATATGGTCTATTTACTCTGAATCTGGTACTGTCGTTCAAATAGTTAATAACGGAGTCATAAATGTGCGTTACAAAATTTCAATGATTTTTTTATTTTGGTAGTCGCTATTGCTCTGATTAGATTTATTAGTATGCGTGTGTACGTATTCCTACTAAACTGTATTCTGGTACAAGGTAAATATAAAACTTTCTTCACTGCAGGTATGCCCTAATAATGTTCGCTGAAAGAAGCGGTTCAGTTCACTTGCAATTCAAATTCAATTCCAATTCGAACGCAAAATAGCATTCAGAACAAAAATAGTCTGGAAAGTGCTGCAGTCGCTTGATATGACCCTATTGTGAAGAAGTTACTTACTCGCCTCTTTCGGATTGCTTACTGTACTATACTATACTATACTATTTTATTCGCACAAGCTAGTACAAATAAATGCCACCCTGGAAGGTACACCTTGTATGTATAGGGTATTGGCTGATAAATAATACAATACATTTTGACACCTCCTATTGCCTGACAGGTCCACCAGCGGTTCTCCTATACACTCGCCCAATCCATATAATTCCATATATCTTCAAGGATGGTGTTACCTTCATCTGGTGGGTCATCACAGCATCCAAATTACTTGTTTATGGAGTCCGTTATGTATCCCATGAACTGCAACATAACATTTTTTACACTTCCCTCTCACTGACAATTTTAGTTGTTGACGTTGTTGACACTTATTATATATGATTCCGCCATCTTCTCCAGTACTGGAAAACGGCTTCCATCCAAATAAAAAAGGGATCCAAAGCTGACCCACCAACTACAGACATATAGCTGTACTCTCTGTTATCAGTAAAGTGATAGAGAAATGCGTCAACCAAGAGCTCATGAAATACCTTGAGCTCCATCACTTAATGAATGACAGATAATATAGATTCCGACATCAAAGATCATCTGGAGATTTCCTGGCTTACGTAACACATGTGTAGAGCAAACTCATCCATTCGTTTAGCGAGGCTCTCGTTATTTCTTCTTTCTTATGGAGCTTTTCGCAGCCAATTCTACTGTAGACTTCTTCTTCCTCTAGAGATCACCATTACAAAGCAGAGGGGAAACATTCAAATGCCAAGAACCAACGCAGTCCTATCGACGCCAGAAATTACTGTAAACGCGAGATTGGCAGCAGCAAGGAGAAACACAACCAAATAATTAAGAACAAGCTCCTCTCATATCCTAGTTCGTCCAGAACATTCTGGTCTATAGCTGAGGTTGTTAGTCAAACTTTTCCTATTCGTCAATACCACCCTTGACTAGAGAGGACAAGTCTATCGCTTCTACTACTAAAGAGAAAGCAGGCATCTTAGGGAGGCTTTTCGCAGCCAGTTCTACTGTGGACTTCCAAGGAAGTACTCCGACTACCACCATAAACGTGAACTCGAGAATGGCAGAGGTCAAATTTCAACATCGAGGTGTAAAAAACATCCTCCAAAAACTAAACACGAAGCAAGCTACTGGTCCTGATCAAATTCCAGTCATTGTCCTTAAACTCTGTGCCGCTGAGCTTGCACCTATTCTTTGCAAGCTCTTCAAACTCGTATCAGCGAGGCGTGTTTCCTGCTTCATGGAAGATTGGCTGCGTACAACCTATCCTTAAAAAAGGCAAAAAAAACAATCCCACTAACTATAGACCTGTGGCTCTTCTTAGCATCATGCCTAAGGTTATGGAGACTGTCATTAACACACAGCTCCTGAAACACCTAGACAACAATAATATCATAAATGATCGCTAGTATGGCTTCCTTAAGCACAGGTCTACGGGTGACCTCCTGGCCTACGTCACTCACTTGTGGAACAGAGCGATTGAAAACCATGGCGAATCCCGTGTTGTTGCACTTGACATATCGAAAGCCTTCGACAGAGTGTGGCATGAGGGACTTCTAGTCAAGCTTGCTGCTTATGGACTACCACCTGGCCTGCGCCAATGGCTGAATATTGAAAATTTGCCAGGCAGTATTTTCATTTATGCATTCTGTATGACAACATTGCAAGTTGAGGAGAAAGCTGGGCTAGGCTAGCTAGGCATTTTTCTCAAGTTGCAATGTTGTTGTACAAAATTCATAAAAGATAATACTGCCTAGCATATTTTTAACAAGATCTAACACCACAGCCTAATCATGTGATCAATGAAGCATCACTAACACGATAACACGATTCATTGCATCATTACATTCGTGCTGGTCTGATGCATTTTATGAGAATTTGATTTCCGTGTCGATTAAATCATTAAATGATATAAGAATTCGGATGCATGTAAAGCCTGAATGTTTTTCAATACAGTTGTGTGTGTTGCATACCAATACATATGGGGTAGAATTTGTTATTTAACAGGTTGAGAATTGGTAATGTACGATATTGCAAAGCAGCTTAAACTAGTACACATATAACCAAAGCTAAGTAAAGCTACGACTCAAGAAGGATCCAAATGATGTTGACATTTATTAGCGTGAGCTATATGGCTATAGTTTATATTTCTATTTGTTACAAGATAGTATGATATTACCTTTTAATAAGCAGGTGTTCTTTGTCCTTAATTGATACTTGGTTATATGCAACAAACTATATGAGAAGTACTGATGTAACATACGTCCCATTTTGGACATTCGCGGATGCGAAAGCAAATACGAATATCTGCTGCCAACGTTCGTGAACGGAAATGCGAATATTTAGTTTTTAGTTGAAAAATGGCACCAAATTTAAAAATGTGTCTATTGCTTGGGGACTTTGGTACCGTTCGAACGAAGTGCATCTGTTTTTTATGAAAATTTAATTGTTAAGTTAAACAAATAACTGATACCAAATGATAAAGTGAAGACTGATAATTTGGTCACGAGTTTAAGTTACTTTTTTATATCAATAAGCTCAGGAAATGTATGGATTTTGTTGTATTAACCAACTATTATATTAAAAACATTTATTTGTTCGCAAAACATTCGCAGTAATTTCGCGAATTCGGATTCAGATATGCAAAAGTATACATATATCACTACTGTGAAGCCATCAGACTTACTAGTTAATACAGAAACACATTAAACTATTATTGACACCATAGAACTTTGACTCAACTGTTTTTAAAATCAGTGTAATGTTTCTTAATATTATTAATCATAATATTATAAAAAATATAATAATATAATAATAATACTAACAGGGTCTTGCGTGACCATTATAATAATAACTGAAGAAATATTGGCTATGTACGCAGAGGGTGTCGGCAGCTATCGTTGTTTCGCTATGCATGTATATTTAATGTTTTTAATTTTTTTTATAAGCGAGCAGGCCCGTAGGCAAAGCCTAAATGCCAAAGTACCACGGCTGCTATGAAAAGTTTATGTTAGGGGAAGTCTGTTAACGCAGGACTTGAATGGGCCAGAGGGGCCCGATAAAGACATCTCTTGGCAGTTTATTCCAAACCTTGAACACGCTGAGAATAAATGTGCGGTCGTACCGCTCGGTTCTTGAGAAATGTGCGAGGATGAGTAGCGGAGCTGTGAAATGGTGTGGGTGTTTCCACCAGAGATGTGCTAGGTAAATGAGCGGTGCGAAGATGTGCGGCGGAGCTGTGAAACGGTGTGCGTTGCAAGGATGTGTAGCGGGCTCTTTTCAGAGTTTTCTTTTAGCTCGCCTACATGAACAGCACACGTCCCTCGCCCACATCCCTCGCAACGCATTTCTAGCGCACATCACTTGAAACACATTAATAGCACACATTCCTCACCAACATGTCTTGTTTCGTACGTACAGAAACTTCGCTCCGCTAAGCCGTTTCCACCAGAGCTGTGCTGAGCGAGGCGAGGTAATTCAAGCGATTCTATTGGTTCGTTAAAAACGCATTACTCTTAACACATCCCCGCACATCTCTGGTGGAAACGCAACCTTAAGATGAGATGCAGTAGTCGTGCGGGTACATCTGATAGAATCGGTGAGCGGCAGAACTATAGGAGGATAGCTCAGAGGAGCAGATTCCGTTTGAATATAGGTAGAAGAGTGAGAGGTCACCAACCGCATTTCGTGCCGGTGAGAAAGTGGCTGGAGGTAGCGCATTAAGGCCGGGTCACTAATTAGTCGAATTACCCTCTGTGGATGGCATCAAGTATAGACATAGTAGTAGGGGTAGCAGCTATCCAGATGTGAGAGCAATACAGTATTTTCTGGCTCTGAATGGGTACCCAAGCTATTTGCAGCTACAATTGACGAATTACAATTTAAATTTGACTATTTGAAACTGGTTTTGACGTTTTAGAAAACTCATGGGACTATTTGAAACTGCAACTGAAGCTTTAGAAATGTAATTTGAGTACTGCAGCTATTATGAAAAGGTTATGTTAGGGTTAGTTGGTTAACGCGGGACTTGCATAATTAGTTCATGACTCGATCTATGTAACACTGCGATGATCTATTGAATAAAGCATGTTCCTATTCTTACTTTAAATCATATATTTGCTTTCAAAAGGTCTGTTTCGGACTTCCATTGTTTGTAATTTTAGATTACAACTTTTCGTAAAAACTGTTTTACCTGAAGACGGTTGAAGATACCACATCAATCGAAAAGTTGTAATCTAAAATTATATAGACAATGGAAGTCCGAAACAGACCTTTTGAATCATCTACCTTGTCTACAAATTTCAAACAATATATTTGCTTTCCATTTTTCCTCCTTGCGTTCCTCTTCCCTTCATTCTTTGACATTGTCTGGTTCCTAGGTTTCCAAACCTGACAGGTCTACGATGGAACACTATCACTCTGATACTCAACAATGGCTTGACTTGAGCTACGCGACTCCTTAGATCAACTAAACTCGCATTATAAATAACACGCTGCATGGATTCCCAGAAATTACTGGAAACTATTGAAAGCCTTGACGTTGACAGAAAAAATGAAGAAAAATTCACGATCCGGTCAACGAGCATTCGTCCTTGACTTTCAAAACGTCGAATTAAAGCTCCATAAAAAAGCACTTGTGCGGAGGTGTGGCGGTACCGGCCTAGTTGACCATTCGTGACTATATGCTGGTAAATGTGTTATGCAATCGATTCGATATGCGTTCCTATTACAATTGCAAATTAGCGCCGTTTTACAACCGCCTTGTGCGTACTACGTGCTACACGGTACTCATAGATCTATGACGATCTATTTGCGTTGGTAATGCTTTACAAGGTGGAAAGTATCCTTACTTGATTTATGGCAAGTAAGATACAAGTGAGTTTTTTCCCCTAGGAGCTGACAAAACTGTCCAGTACCTACTCCAGAAGTCTAGATTCCTGCATAAGATTGTGCAGTTTCCCTACTGGTCCTGGTACTGGGTTAAACTCTATAGCTTTATTGGTTCTAGCATAGTCTTCCCAAGGAGTTGCCGTATCTTGTGATCTATTGCTTCGTTCTACCAGAGCACACCTTTTTCAAACAACTACCGTCATCTCTAGGCGGGGTACTCATTTTATTAATATTAAAAAACAAAAAAGTGCAGCCCGGGCTCCGACTCACCGAGCTGCTGTTCCATTACCTAGTGACTACTCTTCACACCGTGAGGTGAGCAATCACTGGATCCTAATGCGCCCTAAGTAGACAAAGAGACCCAAGGATGACTGGATTCTGGCAGCTAAGATGTGCGCCGCCGCACGGCACACCGGTATTTTGCGCAGTGCAGAGAGCAGCGTATTCCTCATTCCACCTAGGGATCCGATGACCATTACCAGCAGACTTACAGTGTAGTCTAGCCAGAGCCTGCGAAGATGTCCGAGCAACTCCTAATATTTGGTCGACTTTTCCTCCTCCTTAGAGACGATGTTCACCTCGGCAGGTGCCGAAAATAGGTAGGACAGCCTTATGTGTCACATGCTTGAGTATCACCTCATCACTTGCTGGGTACTTATGGGACCACCATCGTACAGTACGTCCTCCGTTTATTGGAGTAAAAATTCAAATCAGTTATTTGTTTTTACTTGTTACATTAGCCAGCAGTAAAAGGAGTGCATCGATCAAACTTTTAACATCTAAAAAAAATCTCTATATTTTTCAAAATACTGTGGCAAAGTTTCGAGACGAATCAAGAAGCAAAAGTACCTTCAGCAACTTGGTATAAATCTCGGGATTTCAGATAAATTCGTAAGTACTTCAACTAATTTTACTTACTGTCTCTGTCGAATCATGTATCATTGTTTCTCATCACAAAATGTTATAAATAATGGTTGCTGCAATATTAGTGGATTATAAGGAATAGAATGTTACAAATTCAACTGCATTCATTCTGCTTGTTCCGTTTATACATGGCCGACTCTACACTAGGCCGGAGCCTTAGATGTGGCAACGTCGCTTAGCTGTCAAATAGTGGGCCGGTTACCGTGGGCCGAACGGCGGGCATTCCGCGGAAAATTTAAATTGTTTTATAGTTTCAGAATAATTATTACATTTTATATGTATTAGAGTTCATCTCGGTTGATAAATTAAGAAAAATGCTTTTCGAAAAAATAAGAATGGTGAAAAATGCCAGTAGTATCAGTAAAAAAATGTATATGTATTTAGATTTAGAGATTTTCCCTTCTGTTGGACATTTCTTATTTTGCTATTTTTTTTTAGTTCTGTCAGTCTGTATTTTGTCTTGGACTGTTTCAGTGTAATTATTAATAAAAATATTTGCTACATTAACAACATTAATTCAAGCAGAAATTTATCAGTTTGGGGTTGATTACATGAACAAATGTGTCTAAAACAAACTCATCTATAGGTATATTGATATATTCTTTTGCATGAAACTGCTTTGTGCAATTGCCCAAAAACTTACTTTTATACCTATTGGCCTGAAATCAAGATTTTAACAATACCTATATTGTCAATCAGGACTGTAATTTGAGCTGTATACTCTGATGGAAGGGTTACGCAGCCTACCAACTGTATGTATGTAATATAAATATCAAATAATTTTGTCCTTCATGTTCTACCTATAATTCTTGTAATGATAAGAACATTTATACAGGCTGATATTTCATCAATTTGTAAAACAATGTACTTCTCCGAGAATAATAAACCCTCTGCAACAGTTTTAATGTAAGGCGTATTTTCTGTCAGGTGCAATTTTTAAAGAACTGCAAAGTTTTGAGGAATATTGAGGATAGTGGTAAAATTGCCAACTTATTCTCTCTCACAAAATTGTAAACTTTCTTTGGCTGGACATAGAAAAGGTTTTAACATTAAATCAACAGAAAACCTATTTGAAAATAGTGTGCCAAAATATTTTCTATTTGAGACCAACAGGATATTCTTAATGACAGTGGTAAAATCTAACTCAAATCACCAACAAATTATGATTTATTGATTTAAAGGAATGTCTATATTGATTGATACTAATACCACCTACATCTGATGTCTGGTTCATCGTAGTCAAACACTACAAAATAAAAATAAACGCAACCTGTTTCCTGCTGCCACTTACACTTCCACTTAAATGAACACTCAACTTACTTTGTAAATTTTCACTTAAGCTAGAAAAATTCGCTATTAGGTCACTTTGAAGCCATTCTTGCTGGTCTTGATTCCACTTCACTATCAAATCTTTTCGTAGGTATGCCCAGATGTGTATTTTTCTGTAATATTTCGAAGGTCCAGAAAACATTGTAGGTTCCACATTGTGCTTTAAAATAGGTCTTATCCTTGGAAATGTTTGTAAATTATTGTCTTTATTCTTATAAATATAACCAGTCCTTACGAGGAATACCTTTCACCCACTTCTGTTTGAAATGCTCCTCTTGAGGAAAATTGAACACCCTAATATGTCCTCTACTGGAAGCACAATTGCTAGTGCAACCTGGTACTACACAGTTTGCGGCATCTTTTTGTCTTTACAGCTTTGTTTGTGCAGGTAAATAATTAAAAACCCATTAAAAATCACCTTCCAATCTTCTTTTTTACTCTAGAAGATTACACTAATGACTTAAAAACAAATAAAAGCTCGGCCCAGCTCGGCCCGCTACTCAGTGTTCCCATATTTCAATGCTCCGGCCTAGTGAGTAGAGTCGGCCATGGTTTATAGGAAAAATAATGTCGACATTCGAACTACTGGGTTTTGATGTATGTAAGGTCGAGGTTAGGGTAAAGTTGGTGTATTCAAGAGAAAGCTACTTCAATGGTTGACGTTTTCAAGTATACTCATCAGCTGTAAAAAAGTATGTGTAAAGGTGAATGATGTAAGCTATAAACTTAAGCAATCAAATACCTGGGGGTAACGATTGACAGTGCAGGAAAGTGATTTCCACCTTACCCAAAGTGAGATCAAGGATGTCACAATCCTTGTTTGGAACAATGTCCTAAATCGCATCAGAAACGATGTCCCTAGTCCACGACAGGGCTATTTCTATCTTCAGGACGATGTTTCTCCTAAGGAAGCATTCGAGCCAATAGTGCAATTCAATGCCGGTAGGGGTATTCCCCTCGGAGTTGTTGTTTCTGTTGATTCACTGCTTTGATTGACAGTGCATTCACATGGATGTCATAAACTCTAGCTCTATACCGCTGTCGTCAGATCCAGAATCCATTGTAGGTGCTCAGTCTAGGAGCCGAGCGTAAAAAAGACCTCTGTTATGCACAAGCTACCTGAGGCATATTGTGTGGCTCTGAAGTTACTCTTGAGCTTGCAGCTCTGCACCTCTGAATTAAAGGCTTCTTGTGCAAAGGCAAAGAAGTGAAGAGAAGCTCAAGATCTACACAACTGTCAAGCAAAAATATTTACCATAGTAATGGTTGTCGGCTCAGTAGACGAAGCAAGCAAAAAGGTTTATAGCAATTTGCGAGAGGAAATTTGAAGGAAGGCAGAGATTCGTTAAATATTTTGTTGGAAACATTATACTTAGTAAACGGGTCGAATTGACTTTCACCAGCCAATCTGGTAAATTCCATAAAAAGGAGTTCAGCAGGAGGCCATGGAGGTTTTTAGTGTTGGTTCATCTTTCCATCTAGCTAATGATGTACCACAAAGTTTGATCCACACTACTGGCAAGTAAAATCCGAACATCTAGAAAAAAGGATTTTCGCTTTAAAAATGTGAAAGAGCTCTATACGTGTGAAAACAATGCATGGCTTTTTGTCGATCCAATCGACCCAATCCTCGCCTACTCACAACCAGATTACGAGCATGCTGGGTATGCTAGAGGAGTGCATTCGTCAACATAAAGGGCCCACCCATTATTTGTTGACCTATTTTATTTTTTATGAACTTATTATGGCAAATGGGTTTTGTTGTGACATATTTTAGTCCAGACGCATTTCATTAACCGCTTGTAACTTCGCTTGCGTACTTGTGTATATATTTTATGGTGGCACGGATCGTGCTAAAATCTTCTTCGTCATATCATATTCTTAAATAATAAATACAACTCTTTTCACTCTACTTTTATTTATAAAGTACGGTATCCACAGTTTACACTTCACGATCCAGTAATCCTTTATTTCGTATTAATTAACCATAAAACAGGCGTTTAATGCAACTATTACGGTTCATGAATAATTAAGTGTAGCAAAGCTTAATTAAGGCATGACAAAGACCTTCCAAGATTCTGCTGAATCATTAAACATGGGCGTGAACCCTGTCGCCTTTTTAACAATCATGGTCGCGTGGAGGTTACTGTGTAGCTTCCTACTATTCTGTTATTTGCAAAATGTACCTACGAATTTTTATTATGACTGCGTGTCCTTCCATATTCAATAACACAAATAACATGAGATGTGACTTCCTACTTGTCTATTGTTTGCAAAATAAAATGATTTTTTGTATATTTATGTCGTACTTACATAATAACAAATATCTTATACATATACATGCAGCATATGAGGACCAGATAATTTTGATTTTGTAAGCGAATTCCACAAATACAGGGTGTTGCTTAAGAATACGTAAAAATATATAGGAATATTAGTTGAACCGTTCTAAGCATATTTTGAATGAACTAGTCATTAAGAAAGAGCGTAGAAAGAAAAAAGAATTATATTTGATATTACAAGGTCTCGCAGACATCTTTTTGGGATAGTTGGGACGTGGGGGTTGTAAAACTGAAAAAAATTTATATTCATAATAGGCTCTGCATTGACCTATAAAAGAAAGACCTGGCGGCATGATACACTTTTTTGGTCCATCCAAATATAATCTTGCCTATACGGAAACCAAGGGTCTTGGAATTTGAATTTTCTGTCTGCATACGAGTATTGCTTTAGATAGTTCTGTATTGTGTAAAGTGGAAGTTGCTGAATTGATTTTGACACAGTATTATTATAGGGGTGAGGGTGGAAGAGGTGTATGGTTTTTAGAAATAGTGTTAGTGGCGGCGCAGCAATAATAAAAGAACTAAGCATTTTAAAGGTTTCTGGTCATTTTTTACTTTCTTTGGAGGGGGCGGGGTTAGGACGGTTGGGGGGGGTGGGAGTAAAAAAACTGAACAACTTTTTGTGTTCATAATTGACTGTACATTGACCTGTGACCTTTGACCAAGGGACTTATTTTATGCTGTTGACATACGAGTATTGCTTTAGATCGTTCTGTATATGTGTATCTTGGAAATTATTGAATTCATTCAAATGAAATTGGGATACAGAATTATTACCGTGACGAGGATGGAAAACACGTATGGTTTTTAGAAATCGTATTTGTGGCGCCGCAGCAATAGTAAAAAATTAAATATATATATTAAATACATAACGCTCAAACTTGGGCCTTAGGCGAGACGAGATATTTTTTCAAGGCAGAATAAGTAAAATAAGTAAAAAATATAAAACTATAGAGCGGAGGACCTTCCCGTGATGATTTAAGAGCTCATACTTGGAGGTAATGTCTTAATGGTGTTTAATGTCTGGTTATTTTGATGGAAAGTCATATTTCTACTAAAATAGCTACGAATATTGGTTGGTTTGTATACTATCCCTAGCTTACAATCTATACGAGATATACCGCTAAAGTATATACCACAAAGATATCATACATATTAACCAGTGTTTCTGGTCAGTTTACAAACTATCTACATCATTTGGAAAAATTTGGCAACTAATATCTCTAGTACTACATAATAACCAATTCGTTGGTTAGTATGTAAACTAACCAATCCTCTTTGGTTACTTTAGTTTAGAACAATAATTTTTAGTCAAAAGTAAAGTTTATTCATAGATAAAACGTAAAATTGCTATTCGATTCGATTCTCTGTAAATCATAAGTATTCATTACACATGATAATTATTCTTGTTATTAGTGTTAGGTCCTTGTTCGCGTATTCTCTTTATATGTTTGTTTCCGCTAATAAGATGATAAATCCCGATGAAATATCAAATTATCTTTGGAAACATATCGCCGATTGTGGACTGTATTAATAAATGAACTTACCATAGGTGGTTTTCTGGATGTCTGCAAAATTTTGGCTGTCGTGCTCTTACAGATGAAATAATGGAGGAACTAAGGTTGGGAAAAAAAAGGAAATAAAAGGAATATATTCACCTGAAATACCGACAATCTTCCAGGCTCTACTCAATGGTCGCACCACCGAAATACCACCGATGTCCACCCCGTTGGGGACAATTTTTTACTTTTCAAAATGCGACGCTAACCGTACCGAGGTCAAATCGTATCTCTTTCTTAAAAATTGCAAAATTAATGCTACGAGGAAATGCGACGTTGCCATAACCAGTCAACAAATATCCTCTAAACCTAAATTATAAATGGCCAGAACATACCCTCCGCCCTGGAAACTTGTTTTCAGCACATTTTTGAACCGAAATAAAAAACCCAAATTTAATAAATTAGCTTACCCTGAAACCGATGTATGCCTAATCTAATAACTAACTAAACGTTAATACTACAAAATTCAAACTATTGCGTCGGCAGCGGAAAGACCTTTATTACCGGGCGCGAAAATATACCTTTGGAAGTTTTTACGGTTACATTCCGAATATGGCCATCCTTACCCGGAAAAACCTCCTCAATGATGCCTAAAGGCCAGTGAAGAGGCGGAGAATTACCTTCTCTCAACACAACTACCGTTCCTGGCTGTATTTTCGGCCCAGGTTTATACCACTTTGCCCTGGACTGCAGACTCGTCAAATACTCTAAGCGCCATCTTTTCCAAAAATCCTGGATCATCCGATCAATTAATTGAAATCTGTCCAACCGATTTAAAGGAAGCCCTTCAACGTTCTCCGCCGGTAAAGAATTTAACGGCATCTGACATAAAAAATGAGAGGGGGTTAGAGCTTCGGGCGTCTCAGAGTCTCTAGACAAGACACATAAAGGACGCGAATTTAACAGAGATTCAATTTGAGTTAAAACCGTACTCATTTCTTCAAAAGTCAGTAACTGATCTCCTACTACTCGATACAGGTGAGTTTTTACCGATTTCACGTTACTCTCCCATAGGCCACCCATATGTGGCGCCGCTGGGGATTGAATTTCCATTCAATATTGCTATCTGATAGTTCCGTAATCATAGAGTTCTGAAAAGTTGCCGAACTCAGAAACTGATTCAATTCTCGCAAAACAGTTTTTGCCCCGACAAAATTTGTTCCTCTATCTGAGTATAATACTTTACATGGTCCACGTCTAGATATAAACCGCTTGAAGGCCTGTACAAAATGTTGCGTGGATAATGAGCTAACTAATTCTAAGTGTATCGCTTTAACACTCATACAAACAAAGAGACAAACATATGCTTTGTATACCTGAGCACCTCTTTTTCTTCCTAAAGTTATACGAAGAGGTCCAAAATAGTCCACTCCAGTATGCAAAAATGCTTTGGTAGCTTGCACCCGTTGTGCAGGCAAATTTGCCATCAGTGGAGGTACATTTTTTGGTTTCAATCGAAAACATTTGTTGCACTTATAGACCCGGTGTCTGATAAGATTTCGACCGCCCATAATCCAGTATTTCTGTCTCAATAGACATTCTAACAAATATGCACCCGTGTGCAAATTTATTCGATGATAGTGATCCACAAGTTTATCCGTGAAACAACTTTTCGCCGGCAAAATCACTGGATGTTTTTGAGAGTAGCTTAGGTCTGAATTAGCTAATCGACCACCTACTCTAAGCAGACCTTCACCGATGAAGGACTGCAGCTTAGCCAGTTTTGCACTGCAGTGTTTCCCGCTTTCTAACCTTTGCATCTCCGCTCCGAAATGCTTGAGCTGCACAAGCCGTATGATATAATTTTCGGCGTAATGTAGATCCTTAACTGATATATATTTACCGAAAGGAAGTATCTTTAGAAATCTCAAAACCCAAACCGTTACCCTAAGAATTTTTGAGAAATTCGAACATCTGTCAACCATTTCTATTAAAGGATGGTTCTCCGTTTCTGTTGCCGTAAATATTACCCCAATTTTTTCTACCGAGTTATCATCAGTGCCCGAAATGCTTTTGAGGGGCCATTCCTCTTTGGAGAGTTTCAACCAACTGGGTCCCGAAAACCACAAGGGATGATTTGTCATTTGACCCGGTGTCAACCCTCTTGACAAACAATCCGCTGGATTATCATTTCCTTCGACATAGTACCACTGGACAGATGGTAAATTTTCTTTTATCTGGCATACCCTATTCGCCACGAATATATCTTTTAGCTCAATACTCGCCAACCAATGTAAAACTGTAGAGGAATCCGAAAAGGCGTAAACTTGGGCAATCGCTACTCGCTTCTCATAGGTTTCGATAACATGTTTCAAAAGCTTGGAAAGTAGGAGAGCCGCACATAATTCCAGCCGAGGAATGCTCATAATTTTTATTGGCGATACTTTAGATTTGGCGCAAACAAGAGATACTAAGTTTGTGCCCTCCGCCGTTTGACAAAGTGAATAGATTACGCCGCCGTAGCCTGACTGAGAGGCATCGGAAAATCCTAAAAGGACTACCGGTAAACCCATTTTTACTCCCAGATGTCTTGGAAAATTAAGGTTTTTAATTATATCCCATTCCGACAGTATCTTCACCCAAATCTTCCCGATAGATGCCGGAGCTTCCGAATCCCAGTCTAACTTGAGCCGCCACAAGTCTTTCACTATAAGTTTTAAATTTAGTACAATTGGAGCTATTAAACCGAGAGGATCGTAACACCTAGCTACTGAAGAGAGAACGTTGCGCTTGGTGCATTGCTTCTCGGGAAAACTAAACTGAAAACTAAAAAGATCCGATTGAGGATTCCACTGCATTCCCAAAGTTCCAGTATCCGTTTTAAACAGTACATCATTTAACCGTTTCTTAGCAACTGGAATAATTTCTGTTAATTTTACTGAGTTTGTGGAAAATTTTGTTAACTCAAACCCGCCGGATGCAAACAACCCGATTGCTTCCTGAAACAGCTTGCACGCGAGCTCCTCTGAAGGAATACTGCTTACCAAATCGTCCATGTATAAATCCCGATCCACGTATTCTGCCGCCAGTTGATAGGTTTTACCGTCAAGCTTGGTCAACTCTTTAACGGTACGTAGAGCTAGGAATGGTGAAGATTTCATACCGAAAGCTACCACTGTGAGTTCATATTCTTGAATATCTTCATCAGGATTAAAACGCCATAGTAGCCGCTGATACCGCCAATGATCTCTTACCACATTTATTTGACGATACATTTGCCGAATGTCTCCTGTCAACGCTATCTCGAAAAGCCGGAAATTAAGAAGTAGTGTACATATATCCGTTTGGAGTTTGGGCCCGCGATAAAGTAAGTCGTTTAATGAAACCCCGTTATCCGTGGGAGCACTTGCGTCTAAAACCACTCTGACTGGAGTGCTGCTGCTCCCTGCCTTTATCACGGGATGATGAGCTATATAGTATGCATCACGAACTTCCGATGTTTTATCCGATAAAACTAAATGTCCCTGCTGCATAAAGTCTTTCATGGCTTTATTATATTGGAACCTAAAGTCTTTGTTGCACTCCAAACGTTTTTCTAGAGAGCAAAACCGTTTTTGCGCCGTAAATTTTGAAACCCCTAGATTTGAGGGATTAAATTTAAAAGGTAGTGCCACCGTAAACCGGCCTGAAATACTTCTTTGTACCGATTCGGCAAAAATCGTTTCACATTTTTTATCGTCTTCACTTAAAACCGGTTTGGTTGGTACATTTTCCACTTCCCAAAATTTGGCAACCAATTCCTCTACCGGTAAATCCGCTTGCAACGTAAAAAAAGTGTTTACCGAATTCCGTGTATCTACTGGCACCCGTCCCATAACTACATAACCGAAAGCTGTTTGGACCGCCACTGGCGAGCCTCCTGGTCCTATGACTTTATTGACCCCCATTATTTCCGAATATATTTCGGCCCCGATGATGCCGTCTATCTTCCCAGGAATGTAAAATCCTTCATCCGCTAATTTCAAACCCACAAAGTCGCGAAAATGTTTATCATCTACTGCTACTTGAGGCAACTGATCAGTAATTTCGTTTATGACGAACGCCCTTACAGTAAAAACTGTCTCCGAATCATGTCGTGAGGAAAGTACCAATTCCGTAGTACCCTTAACGGAGTGAATACTTTGCCCAAGTCCTCTGACCGAGCAATATGATTTATTGATCTTTAGACCAAGTTTCTTGCAACAATCCAAAGTGACCAAGTTTATCTGACTTCCGCTGTCTAAGATGAATCTAGCCTTTCCGTTTGCCACTACGCTGTTTCCGACATCTACCACTACCGTGGATAATAAAACAGTATGTTCCTTTTGGACTCGAAGACCGACCGAACAAAATGAATCACCCTGTACCTCCGAGCTTGTCCCCGCCGCCGACTGTACGCCTGCCGCCGATTGCAGTCCTGTCGCCGGCGCCGCCGCCGATTGTATTTCCGCCGCCGCTTGTAATCCCGCCGCCGCTGTACTTTTATTCTTTTCGAAATCCGCTCTACCCAAATGTAACAAGAAATGATGATTCCTTGAACATTCTGAACATTTCTTTTTTGACGTACAATTTTTTACTCCGTGTTTATCCGACAAACAATTGAAACACCAATTGCTTCTTTTAACTGTTTCGTACCTTTTACCTGGCGACAAAGCCTTGAATTTTTCGCAACGTACCACCAAGTGTCCCGCCTTTCTACAATAGAGACAATTCTCGGGCCAACTACTTGATTGCCTACTATCCGTAGTAGTCATTAATACGTGCGATGATCTGGAAGACTTCCCATTAGACCCAATGTCAAGGTTATATACCTTTAAATTTTTTACTTGTGCAGAAACAAACGTCTTTAAATCCGAATAAGTGGGTATCTCTGTACCTCTTTTGAATGCATTAAATTCTCGAAGTGTACCATTATCTAACTTAGAGCTAGCCAAATAAAATAAAATATAATCCGATAAGTCCGGTAACTCTAATTTTTTCAATGCAGAAACTGCTGAATCAAACTTTTCTAAAAACAAGTTCAGTGAGCCTTCATTACGTAACGTCTTAAATCCAAAAATTTGAGACAAATAACTGTTCGCCAAAAATCTTTTATCTTGATAGGTCTCTAGTAAGGTTTTCCAAATGATATCATAATTATCCCCCGTTGCCGAAATTCCTGAGCAAATACTTAATGCCTCCCCGCGTAGTTTACCTATTAAGTAATATATTTTATCCGAGCTACTCAAGGACGGATTCTCATGAATAAGACTCCTAAATATTTCATAAAATGTTGGCCACTGTCTAACATCGCCTGAGAATACCGGAAGTTCCACATTCGGCAGGCTAGGCCGACCTCTGGCTATGTTTTGATCATTATTCCCAGAATTTGAAGTTGAGGCGCCACTTGAAACAGGATTTTTTATGTTTTCAGCTGCCGCCATTATATGTCCGCAAATCTCGTTTATGGTGTGAATGCTCCCGTAACTCGGCACATGATTCTCGTCAATTTCGAATGAAACCTCTTGAATTTGATCAATTACCGTGAGTAATTCTTGTCTAGACGATTCCATCCTGTGATATAGAGCCAAAAATTTTGTTCTATTAGTAACATCCGTTAAGTTTTTTGACAAATCTAACAGTGTCTGCAAAGTGGTATAAATCGATTCCTTCTTACTATTTAGTAATTTCAATTTCCGCTCCGCCACAGTCGCCATTTTGCAGCAGTAACGATACGAAATTTAATGGTAGTCTTACAAAAGTCGTCAAAAAACCTGTAAGTTTCCAGCTGTGGAAATCTATTGAATTTATGTAAGTAAATTAGATCAATATTAACTTGCAACCCGCACGTGCAACTAATATCTAAAATCCCAATTTATTCAGAGCAAACCGACAACGTTGCCTTCCCTCTAGCACCGTTGATGATCGTCCCTCCGACCGAACTCAACCGAAACCGACCAAAAATTCAGAGTTCACCAAAAAAAAACCCCAAACATCCAAAAAACCATGCGGCTCGACTAGGGCCAAAAAACTAATGTTTCCGCTAATAAGATGATAAATCCCGATGAAATATCAAATTATCTTTGGAAACATATCGCCGATTGTGGACTGTATTAATAAATGAACTTACCATAGGTGGTTTTCTGGATGTCTGCAAAATTTTGGCTGTCGTGCTCTTACAGATGAAATAATGGAGGAACTAAGGTTGGGAAAAAAAAGGAAATAAAAGGAATATATTCACCTGAAATACCGACAATCTTCCAGGCTCTACTCAATGGTCGCACCACCGAAATACCACCGATGTCCACCCCGTTGGGGACAATTTTTTACTTTTCAAAATGCGACGCTAACCGTACCGAGGTCAAATCGTATCTCTTTCTTAAAAATTGCAAAATTAATGCTACGAGGAAATGCGACGTTGCCATAACCAGTCAACAAATATCCTCTAAACCTAAATTATAAATGGCCAGAACAATGTTGCAGAAGTACATTATAATTACTGTCATTCATTAACATTCAGTTTTGGGACTTTTTCTCGTAACATTCTAATAGTAACTTTTTAAATTGCTGTTGCTGATCCATTTTTGGTAACTGGATACCTGTCCTTAAACAAATTTTACACGGCACGACATAACCATAACCTCACTTTTCTGTTAAATTTACCAAAGAAAATTAGTTAGTTTACATACTAACCAAGAAGTTGGTTAATTTACATACTAAACAACGAGTTGGTTATTATGTATTACTAAAGATATTAGGTGCATACCTTATCTAAATGATGTAGATAGTTTATAAACGGACCAGAAACACTGGTTAATATGTGTGATACCTTTGTGGTCTATACTTTAGCGGCATATCTTGTATAGTTTGTAAGCTAGCTGGGTAGTATACAAACCGACCAATATTCATGGCTATTTTAGTAGAAATACGATTTTCCATCAAAATAACGAGAAATCTGGATAGCTTGTATAATCCAGCTAGTGTATAAACTATCAAAGTAAACACTTTAACCGTAACATATACATACAGGGTGGCCAATCGGGTGACGTTATTAATTTTTTTTTAGATAGCCCATACCGAGACCCATCCAAAACACCCCCATGTATGTTGTTATGTTTAACAGGGGGGTGTTTTGGATAGATCTCAGTACGGGCTATCTAAAAAAAATTAATAACGTCACCCGTTGGCCACCCTGTATATACCCAAATTTAATTTACCCACTAGTTCGGTATTTACCCACCGCCCATCACTGGCTGCTTTCAATTACTGTCAAAAGTACTACAGTTTCCTGAGAAAGTATTCGCATGGAGAAACAGCTTTCACAATATGTTGCTCAGGTTGAACTGTGCCTTCACATCAGACGCAATCAACGCCAAGCAGTCTCTTGTCTTTAAGACCTCCAGCCGCCGCGACATGCCGACTGTATATTAACTAATTTTCTAACGTCTATCCACAAAAAGCAAATGACGGCATTGCAGAAATTCCTTAATTGAAAATTATACATTTGCCGAGGATTTGCTACGCACGATTGGCTGGCGTTATTATGTCGAACGTATCCAGCTATAAGCTATATACATCAATTGTTTCTGAAACAGTTTAATAACTATTTATATATCTCTCTCATTAAACCAAGCTGTCATTCAAATAGACGTTACGGGTATCTATATCGGGAAACGTTAATAACTGTATTCAAATGCGGACTGACACTTCGGCACGTTAGAATGTTCGAAATGTTCATTTATAGTGACGAACGTTGCGTGTGGCGGCTAGCTAACAGAATAGTGACGTAAATGGAGTTTATTAGATTGGAACACAAGAACTTATTATTCAGGAAACAGATGGTTGAGTTTAGGTCGAAAAAAAGAGGGAGTCTCTTTTTACCGTTTCGCCGACGTTTCGGCCTTTATTAGGCGATTTTCAGGACACTAAAATATTTTTTTAAACATACAAATATACATGTATAGCTATAAAAAATTGAATATATAAAATGACAATAAACAACAACCTCCTATCACACAGAAAAATCTGTCGTTCTGTCAAAGACTTACGCTTGGATTCAATGGGACGTTACACTCACCATTCCTCAAATACAGCGATGTTTTATCCAGTGGGACGTATAGTTGGTAACAAATTATATCGTATTGTCGATTCAACTACAAGATGTCATTGGAATCCAATGAATAATTCAATCGCAGCCTGTCGTTTAATCGAATCTGTGTTTGGTAACTGATTCTAAACTACTTTCTTTTCCAACATATTTTATTGCAGCTGATTGATTCGTTTGGATGTTCAATTGTGTGATTTTGTATGACGTTATAAGGAGCATGATATAAGAGTTAGACATAAGCCTGCACCAGTTGTTGCATTATTACCTGAAATATAACTATCTGACTAATCTAAATACCTACATTCAAATGTGGATGTTAGGTCTTCTAAGTCCCAATTTCTCAGTAGGTCCTCCATTTAATATATAACTGGGCACATTTAAATCACACAATTGCTGATGCAATACGCAAAATCGCGAGATGACACAACACGGCTAACACCGAAATAGCACAACGGTACAACCTCGTCCATGTTGACGGGTTCGCGGCGATAGTAACACTGAGATGACCCCTGTTCTTCATTCTTACCTTCATTGAATCGGGACATCAGTCCCGCTGAATACTGATTATAGTTCAGCGAACGACAAGGGAAATTGAAACAAAATTAATTTTTATCAGATGAATTATCACGAACTGCTCTTGCAGTAATAATTTTTGTACATTGAATAGATGTACAAAATATATGTACAAAAATGCTTTGCTTAAATGAAACATAGGATAAATTGCGAAAACAAAAGGATGTTTTGATTGCATTATATGTCAATACTGGTATTAGAAGGATTATACATATCGTTAGAACGAATATAAAATTATTTTGAATTTATTGGCGTACCTGTGATTACTTCGAATATAAGGATTTAATTCTTTCAATGACATGGATTTGAAACAACTGTAAATAATTTAAATTGATGGAAAAACATCCAAACTAACATTAATCGGAAACGCAACAGTATCTTTTTGTGTATCATGGATTTATGGAAAACCACTGAATAAAATAAAAACGCTGAGACACGTCAAAACATTTGTAAAGGGGGACAACTTTTTATCCAAAAACTACTTTCGACTCTTGTATCCTCCGTCCCCATGGTCATTCCCTTAAAAATTTTAAATGACAAGGGGTATCGAGCAATCTCTCGTTCCAAAGGTATGTTGAAGTCCTTTGTTCTGATGTGTTTTTTTAAAATCGGTCGATTCGTTTTCGAGAAAATTAGAGAAATATTTGTGTATCTTAATTTGTTCAAATAGAAAACAAAGACACGAAAACATCACTTTTTACTGCGATAGTTGCAGGTTGCAGAGACAGTGGAAGTGATTCAAATTTATGGTGCCCAATATCAATGGCTCTGCAAACTGTGGGGGGAAGTTTTTAAATGTACATCCTGTATCTGGATGATGAAGTAACTGTTCCTGTTGAATTTTCCGTTTTTCTGTGGGTACGGTGTGGTGGCTTGCAGTATTTAGAACAGTATTATTTGTGCAATCTTAAAAAACTACTCACCGTCTACCTCAGGAGCTTTTTCGGGTTTATAAATACTGACCTGAAACTAAACAATATTCAGTTAGTAACTGCTATCTAAGCAAAAATATAAAGTTTTTAAATACCAGACCCGACGTTTGTATGTCAAACAAGTATGTCATTTTCATCAACATTCTGATTCATCATATTTATAGGACCATACAGTATTGCCAACGTATCAGTTATTCATTTAGTTTTTGCCCACTTGCAAACATAGGTCGTTTATGTTTGTTCAGTCATAGCTAAAATTAATGTCAATGAATTCCTTTGCATCAACGAAAAGAGTTTATCAGAATATCTAATACATGAATCTGTTTATAGTATAGTTGATTACTTTCCACAACACGTCTAAATTTCTTCTTTGTTCCAATCCACCTGTTTACTGAAAATATAAGATTCTCGTTTTTCAGACCTAACAGACAAACTGACCAACTGACTCATGCCTTCCTAAGTCCAAGCCATGATAAATAGTATTCCCAATAGCAGCAGCATACCTCTTTGAGAGTCCGCAATAAAAAACGCACCCTTCCCTTTGGCTACTTTTTCATATTGAACATGTTTATCAATCTTGTAGTTCAAAAAAAAACAAATAGTTTATTTGACAGACCAGATAGGACAACTTTCCAGATTCTTGTCAACGAATCGCGGTTCTTAATCTTAAGTGAAATATGGCTGGAATATAATTCAAAAGAGATCGAATGCCAAAATTTATTCATATATGCAACTTTTTGGTCGAAATGCATAGTAAATGAGCTGGTGATGTATTGTAATCTGTTAAAGACATCGCAAAGGTTGGAATTTCATCATGATTTATGTGTATTCGGATGTCTTCTTTAATACAGAATATTTGTTGAAAATTATAGGTTTTCGTTCGAGCGAAAGCTTAACCTGGGAAGAAAAATGTTTTGGACAGTGAAAATATCCTGCCCCTGACATGCTAATTCGGATTTTTTTCATCTTATTTTTTTATTCATCTAACGTCATTAGGAAATGATTACTATTTCTTGAAACCTTGCAGAAATTGGGAAATGTTTTGAGATTTCTATTTAACTGGATAATAGTATATTGTAATAACTCACGCATAAATTGACTACATAATATCATGCCTATATCCTAATAGTTTCCGAAGATGAATTGAAATTTAGAGAGTTTCATTAAAACGCAGACCTTCAAACAAAAGCCCGAATAAAGCAAAATGTTATTTACGGATTTTGGATTTTTTTTAGACTGAAAGAAGCATTTGTTGAAAAGTGAATTTAACAAACGTTACAAAGAAATTAATTTATCTTAAAAAGTTGCTAAATAATAAACCGTGTATTTTACGGTAAAAATATGCCCATTTATCTAGTTATCCATTGGTACCATAAACGTGTTGTAAATGAGGTAAACACAGGAAATAATGTTTGCTCTAAGCATAATGGATCTCTGAAGGTACAAAGTTTCAACAGAGCATCAACCAAAAATTCCGAAATCCGATAATAAAATTTTGTTTATTAGGGTTTCCGCTTGAAGGTCTACATTTTAATGAAAATCTCTAAAATGTAATTTATCTTGGAAGACATTAGGAATTGGACATGATATTATATGGTCAATGTTTGATAGGTTATAGCACAATCTTTGAGGTATTTATATGTCATAGTAACAAAAAACCTAAATAATGGTTTTCAATTGGAACTCTTTGGTTGTAACAAAAGAAACATTCAAAAAAAACTAAGCTCCCGTTTTTTACAGATATACTAAAATTCAGTTTGCATCATTACAACTACTAAGTAAGCCTTTTCAATATTATTTATGACACTTTACGGAAATTTTATATCCATAACCACCCACATCGCGCATATAATGAATGATAAAATAGGAATAGTAGCATGTATTTTTCCGTTACATAAAAGGCGCCAGTATATTCGAATGTATATAAATTAAGCTCCCGCAGATATATGGAAATAATAATAATTATGTGCAGACTTTCTACACCGATTCACGATATGGTGCCGATACAATAAATATAACGTATATCGATACGAGAATGCTGCATCGCGTGTTTCTTCCCATTGTTCTCAGCCGTAATTGACAAAGGTGTGAGAGAAATAAAGCCTGGTTCAGTAACTACAACTAAGGTTTGCAACGATTATTATTATCGTAATAACTTTTTTATAGATCTCTTCTTCTTTATTAAAACTCACATCTGAAGAATCTTTTTACGACAATCAGGAAAATCTTGTGTTGTGTCCAAAACTATTAAACGTAAAATCGTTAAATAACACACACAAAGTAGTTCAATTTAGTAAAAAAAATGAGAAAATCTATTTTTATTCCTTCCGGAAAAGATGCCGTGGTAGCCTCTTTAGATCTTCTGGGATAGACTTGTACATTTTAATACCACTGTAAAATATGGATTTTTGACATTCAATTTTGCTGGCATATTGCTATGTATATAGTGATTCATTTTTTGTAAATCTGTTTCCATATGAAATACTTTCGGAACTGCATGGATGTATAGAGCTTTCACATATGAAATAGCTTCCATCCTGAGTAAACTACTCACACTCTGACGATTCTGCATTTAAGATATTATTCAAGATTATGGACTACCACCTGGCCTACGCCGGTGGCTAAATAACTTTTGAACGACCAATTTCTGTTTGTTGTAGTCGAAGGCTGTTCATTCAGTCGTATTTCAATAAATGCCGTTGTTCCTCGGGGTTTCTGCTGTACATCAACGAGCTGCTGAAAATAAAGTCCAATCCAACCACAGTTTCGCAGACGATAGTACATTAATATCGTGCATGGAACCAGGTAAGCCACTATCATTCCAGGAGATGGTACGACAATTGTCGAGTGGGGATTAGTAAAAAAAATCCAGTTTCACGTACAGAAAACTCAGGCAACAACACTGACAAAGAAGGCTCATGTTGGCTTACCAACTGTGGAAATGGAGGGTCACCCAATAGTCGAGTCACATTTCGTCAAGCTTTTTGGAATCAACATCAAAAATAACATGTCCTGGTACGACCACGTCGTCAGTGTTGCTAAAACGGCTGCCTACAAGCTTGGAATTTTGTTCTGCAGTAGGAATCTGTATACACCAGAGCAACTACGGCTGCTCTACAAGGCACAGGTTCGACCATCATTGGAGTATTGCTCCCATGTATGTGGATACGCTCCGAAGCACTCTCTAAATCTTCTGGATACTATCCCGAAGAGAGCAATTAGACTAATCGATACGCCTAACCTCACAAAGTACCTCAACTGCCTGGAACATCGAAGAAGGATGGCTGACCTGTCCTGTTTTACAGATTCTATCACGGGAGATGTTCGAGTGTGATCTCCTAGATAATAGCACGAAAGGCCGTTCGAACGAGGAGCACTCTGCGAGCTCATCCCTACCAGGTTGAGATCCCTACTCCTCAAACCAATCTCCTCCAGCATTCGTTCTTTTGGAGAACTTCGACGAATGAGCTGCCGGGAAAATTGGTTCCCGATGGCTATAACCTGCAGCGCTTCAAATCTAACGTGCACCGACATTTATCCTTGCGCAGCGCTTCTACAGTGCCCTAGGCTTTCAGCATTTATGGGAAGCTGACCATAAAAAAATTGACAGACGTATTTTTTTAGGCATGTGAAGTAAGCAGATTACCACACAGATAAAAAGCTAAAACTCCTATCGCTGTTCACAACCACTAACTTACATCAACTATGCTAGTATAAACTCATGTTGTCGTACAGAGCAATGTAGTAATGATGAGGATAGTTAAAAACTTCCAAGGTTTCGAAACTTTGGTGGTCCTCTGAGTTGACTGTAGACTGAATGATCAAAATAACGTTGAAACATGATGCATCATCATCATCATCATCATCATAGAATCAAAATCAAATATACTATAAGCTACCTCAGGTGATGACTCTATGTTGTACGCTCTCCTTGCTAGTAAACCCAAGTAATCACTTATCGAAGCAATTATTGACACCTCACAGTTGTAACCATTATCAGACTACAGCAAATTGATCGTTTGGTAATAAAGTAAGATACCCGTCTTAGTTGAAAAACCGCTACAAGACGTTAAACGCATGCTTAGGATAATTTATCGACACTGAGCGTGGCGTATTAGAACATGGAGATTTACAAATATGCAATTATCTATTTCAAATAACTTTGCATAATAGCTCTATACCATGCTTTACAGGCTGTTAAGTGGATAAAAACACATGTCGCCGGAATATCAAATAGGTGTTACAGATTGCATCTCTAGATTGTACAGGTGTGAGACTTTGGGCATGATTATGAACTTTATTGATATGGATACGTGTAATTTTGTTGTAACGGTGCACTATATCAATGTAGGTAATTTATGACATTATACAGGGTCATAACGTATGTTGCAAAAGTTTTGAGAATTTTTTTCAAAACTCGGGAGGTAGTTTCACCGTTGGGGACAATTCAGAAATCGTTACCATGGTAACCAGTCAACATCTAAACCTAACAATAAAACCATTTTGGTTATGATATAAATTGTCAAAATGTCGTACAAATTAGATATTCGAAAGAGTATTTACAGTCTAGTTGGACGACTTGAAAAAAATAAATAGTTCGCCTATATAAAGATCAAAATATTTCTGTTGCCACAATTTATCGAGCGATCCTTGAATGCGAAGAAGGTATTTCTTGTATAAATTTACCAAAAAGTGGACGTCCAAGAGTGTTGAACGCTGCTACAATTCAAAGAATGGTCAACAGAAGTGAACATCGAGTTGGAACTTCAACACGAAAGCTTGGACGCATTTTTCACGTCAATGCTAGTGCAAACTTCTTCTTCTTGTTCGGGTCCTTACTCTCCGAACCAGTGTCCTCCAGCATTCCTTCTTTTGGAGAACTTCGACGCTGTGGAATCAGCAGCCGGGGAATTTGCTTCCCGACGCAGCGTTTCAAATCTAACGTGAACCGACACCTATCCTCTCGCAGCGCTTCTACAGCGCCATAGGCTTTCAGCCTTTGCAGAGGCCGACCATAAAAAAAGGTGCCATCCCCATTCTGGAGGTTGGCAATCATCAAGGCAATTCAAACTTTGGAAACCGCCGCTCTAAATAGCTGGTTATTGGAGCAATTATACCAATCCCTAAAATTATCAACCACGAATGTCTTCTCCTTCCTATCGTTCTTTTCCCTGCGATTTTTCCTTCTATTATTACTTGAAGTATATGATATTTCTCCTCTCTCATAACTTGTCCCAGGTACTGTGATTTTACTTTCTTTATGGTTAGCAATAATCTTTCTTGTTTTTCAATTCTTATTAATACTGCTTCGTTTGTAACTTTGACTACCCATGATATTCTCATAATTCGACGATATATCCACATTTCAAAAGTTTCGACGCGTTGGATATCTATTTTTTTCATTCACCACGTTTCCATCCCATAGTACAATACAGAAACTACGTGTAGTATCTCACAAGCAGCATTTTCAATTCCAGACTTAGATCCCGACTATTCAGCACTTTTTTCATTTTCATGAATGTATTTCTGGCTTTCTCTATGCGTATTCTTATTTCAACAGAGCAATCGCTGTTCTCATTTATACATGTTCCAAGATAAGTATATCGCTTAACACGTTCAACCGCTAAGCCCATTCTGACACAAATTCTAAAGTGACTGGCTTTCAAGAATCAATCTAAAAATTTTTTTTCCTTCTTTGACACAACGAATAAGCAAGGTCTATATTTGTGCGGGTGCGGGTCGTGGCACTTTGTTGTTAGCAATTGCGAATTATATATCGCACCTGTCCCGAACCTATGATTGGAATTAGTAGGCGCTATGTCAATATTGCCCAGGACGACCCAGCTTCCAAATTGGCGAAAGCTTTGTTTTAGAGATATGACTACAGACATACAAAAAGGTTTATAGCAGACCCTAACGAGAGCCGTACATTATGGTTTTTGGACAAAGCGGAGCGATATCTATAAAGAAAATTTCTCACTTTATTACTGCTGCGGATGGAACAGAAGAAACTTTATTTTTGCGCGCTTTCAAGTTTTTTTATGACGATAGTCAATTTTGGGTCAGGGGAGGCTGGGGAGCGACTCGAAAAGTGTTTAAATTGTTCTACCAAATGCGGCCCTTGGCAAACCTTGTTATTATTATTGATGGCGGCAAGGTAAAACAAGCTGAGCAAAAGCAATGTCGCGTGTCTTTCTAAAAAGTCTACTACAGGTTCTCAAATTATATTACGATCAGTGGATGTATGAATTGTGGTAAGTGGTAGCAAGGTATAGTAATTATTGTCAATAGTCTAGGGAGAAGAAACATTATTTGAGACATCGCCAGAATAACTTTTGATTTTTATGTACTTATAGTTAACCACTCCTTAAATAATTATAACTCCTGGCATGAATGCGTGTCTAATAAATAGCTGCACTAAATCAAAATTTCTTGCTTTAGGTGAACTGAGGAATAGACATTCCTATGTGAGCTTTTAGCTTATGAAAACACCTGATAGCAACATTGCGTTCTATGATGAATGGAAAATAGTTTAGGAAAAGACTATACAGCTCATTTCGAGGAAAAATGGTCATTTAAAGTAGGGTCCGATTTTCAACTATTTCAGAAATCAATTTTCATTAAAGACCTTCACACAAAAACCCTAATAAAACGAAGTTTTATTGTCGGATTTCGTAATTTTTGATATTAGTCCTTAGAAAATATTCTATCACGTCATTATCGACTAAAAGAAAGTGATCATATGTCAAACACTTCGCGCGATAGTGTCAAAATCAGCAAGTGTTGAAAAGTGACATCAAGGAATGTTACAAAAAAGGAATTTATCTTAAAAAATCACCAAATTAACCGTGCACTTCATGGTAAACACATGCCCATCCTTCTATTTGTCCATTGGTACTACAAACTTGTTGTAAATGTGGTAAACATAGGCATAAGATTTCATTTAAGCTCTAAAGGCACAATGGATCTCCGAGAGCGCAAAATTCCAACAGACCGTTTGGCAAAAACTTCGGATTTTGAATTTTTGTAATGGGTAGGTACTTGAATAATGTGCACTTTTCAACACAGGCTGATTTTGACAATATCTCGCAAAGCGTTTGATACACGATCACTTTCTTTTAGTCTTAGACGTGATAGCATATTTTCTAAGGGCTAATACCAAAAATTCCAAAATCCGACAATAAAATTTTGGTTTATTAGGGTTTTCGTTTGAAGGACTGCATTTCAATGCAAAACTATAAAATTCTGTTTATCTCTGAAATAGTTAAACATTGGATCCTACTTTATATGAATTTTGCTTGGAAATATCGGTCGGACACTTGTCTTCTAAAGTACTTTCCATTCGTCATAGAATACCCTGTATATTATAAATAACTATCGCTGTGTGCCAAACTAAACTAACCTTTAATGCATGGAAATTAAGGAAACGATCAACTTGATCCAACTATAATAAAGAACTTTACCTTTTTTAATCGGTTATGCTGATATTATATAACAGAAAAAACCTATATCTACCTAAGATGCCCAACATTGAAACAAAGCATAATAATAATCAACTAAGCAACTACTATCTACAGTCCTGTATTGTTCACGCTCTGATTACCTAGAAAATTTTGCTAATTGCTTGTATAACCGTCCTTATAGATTCCGATTATTAGCAGCGCCGCATGCAAAGATAAGTGTGGTAATGAATTGTTTACTATCGAAATTTCATAGCGTATATCAATTACAACTACACTACGGGTATTACGAGGGATGTATCAGAATTCTAGTCCAGATCCAATTATCAAGAATATCTGGGAATGAAAATGCTGATACTGTAGCTCGTGCCTGCGCAGCTAAGCAGAAAACTATCCCTTGAAATGAAAGACTTCAAAGCCAACCTCAAAGCAAAGATCAATCACCTGTGGCAACTAAAATAGGAACAAAGTGATACACAGCCTCGCCTTTCACAGACCACAATAGCTAAGTTCCCATATTCCAACTCACTGGCACTCGTAGAGCAGGTATGCCTCTCACGAGTTCACATATGTCACACCCCATAGCATATCACACCCCAAGTTTTATCAAGGGCGGCAAATATTGAACGTTTACGGTCTTGGGCTGCCTTAAGCTTCCACTCCATACTTTAAGACTGCAGCTCAGGTTTGTAATGATAAAAATCGTCATAATCATTTAACCGTATTATTTGAAAGCTATGGATTACGATGCAGTTTCGTTTCCCACCGATGACAAATTGTCAATGGATCATCCATCTTTTATGGTCAGCCTCTCGCAACGGCTGAAAGCCTATAGCGCTGTAGAAGCGCTGCGAGAGGATAAGTGTCGGTACACGTTAGATTTGAAACGCTGCAGGTTGTAGCCGGCGGAAAAAAATCCTCGGTAAATCATTCCACAGCGCCGAAGTTCTCCAAAAGAGGGAATGCTGGAGGAGACTAGTTCGGGAAGTAAGAACCTCGTCCTGGTAACGATGAGCTCGCCAAGCCTCTCTAGTATTCCTCGTTCGGATGGCCTTTGGTGTTGTCATTTGGGAGAGTTCACTCGAACATCTTCCATGATGGAATCTGTAAAACTGTGACAGGCCATCCACCCTTCTTCGATGTTCCAGATTGTGGAGGTTCTTTGTAACGTTAGGCGTGTCGATTAGTCTAATTGATCTCTTCTGTACAGTGTCCTGAAGCTTTAGAGGGTGCTTAGGAGCGCATCCCTACACATGGAAGCAATACTCCAGCGATGATCGGATCTGTGCCTTGTAGAGCAGCAGTAGTTGCTCTGGCGTATACACCTTCCTACAGTGGAACAAGACGCCAAGCTTCTGGGATGCCGTTTTAGCAATACTGACGACGTGGTAGTGCCAGGACCTGTTATAATTGATGTTGACCCCCAAAAGCTTGACGGAAGGTGGTTTTACAAATTAATCCCTTGATTTGCACTAATTTTGCAAGACAGCGACTTTTAAGAGGCCTTACAATAAAGATTGATTAAGGTTTACGTCTTTTCTTACCACTACTGAATTGATTTTCTAACGCAGCAAAGCCCTTACCCTAATATTACTTAAATGAAAAAGTATCATTGCTTAAAATTTACTTTTTAATTTATAAAAAGTCTAGGATTACAAAGATTACTCGTTCCTTGATACCCTGTACAGTATTGGAGTTTTGAAACTACTTTTACTATAAAAAGTTACATACACTCAAGATCATACTTGTTTATATACGGTAAGGCTCAGGTTATCAAGTAGAATAATATATTCAAAATAATAACTCTGAAGTTGTTAAGCACTGCCGCCCTTCAGAAGACTAGCAATCCACAAGAAGGAGACTCTATTGTAACTCCACAGACACATTGGTGTACCGGGTAACTAGAGAGCGAACCGTCTAGCTAGGATAGAATCAATGTTGCCCTGGACGACTGGGCCTGCAAGGAACTGGTGAAAGCCTGGTTAGATAGAGATAACTCTATGCAAGCTAAAAAATTCATAGCGGGCCCCGATAGGTGCTTCTGATTAAAGGCAGAGAGGCGCCCAACCCTCTGGTTGGGGTTCTCACTAGCCGTTGACCGCTGAAGAGACATGAGAGTGGTAGGGGACCCCATCTGCTTCAGATGCCGAGAGGAGAATGAAACAGCGTTCCACTTCCTGGGCAGATTTGCTGTGTCTCGCAACCTCAGGGTTCAAATATTCGGCACGAAGGATTTAGGGGAGGAGTCACTTTATTCAGTGAGGTATTGAACATACTAACTTTGGTCAAGAGGTCTGGTAGGTTAGATTCTATATGACGTAGGCTTTAGTGTTTTCAATGTTGGTTCAGTGGGGGTTACTAAAAAGACCAAAGGTGGCCTACTTGCCCGGCTCCACCTCCCCATCACTACTGTTATTACTATTACTATACTACGAATTTTCAGAAAAATTAAGTACATATGTAATATTTATGTAATATTAGCTTTGAAGATCCACTGTGTGTCAAAAATAGAAATTTTAAAATTTTTACAGGTGGATATAAAAACCCACTGATATCAAATGAAGACAAGCTACTAGGTGTCGTAGAAATAATTGAGTACCATCAGCTATAATAATAATAATAACTTAATTTTTCATTTCACTGTAAAAACAGTACAGGAGATTGTCAATGGCAGCAGCTGCTTTACATCTAAAAAGAATGTAAATAAAACAAACAATAGCGGTATATATAAGAAGCAACAAACGTACACGTATTAAAATTAGAAGAGAGCCCAAAACAGCAAGCGTATTTATTTTTTTTTTTCTGAAAATACTCATCCAGCATATAAAAAGCATTTGAAACCAAGAAATCCTTGAAATGTCTTTTGAAAAGTTTCACAGACATGCAGCTTTTTTATAACAGTAGGTAGATGGTTATATATTTTAGCACCCAAGTAGTTTGGAGCATTCGAAGTAATATTTAGCCTTGCCATAGGAACAAACAAATCTAAAACATCCGATAGAATCCAGTTGAAATGAGCATTTAATAGAAATCCTTGGCCTTAACACCGGTCGATACGTTGACATTTAACATCTGAATAAACGCATTACCGCCGACATTGACAATGCAGATTAGCTTCTCACCTTTTCCGTTAACTCTAGCTCTTCAATCTCCCATTAACATCTGGTAAATACCACTACTTAGATATTAATAAATAATTCCCATACATTAAAAATACCGATGACTGGTGTTAATTTAAAACCCACAAAGCAAATGTGAACTTTAACGAGATGGTTTCAGAAATACCAAGTAGTCAAGGATGAACCAATTTGGAAGGTTTTTTTGTAGTTGCTCTTGTACTTGAAATACCGTATTCGCTTCCTAGTTTTTTTGCGGTTGCTATTCATTAGTGTTTCACCTTGCGAGGATCAAGTAGGCGAGATTTCTATTCGTATTTCCGCGATACGTGCGGCTTTTAAAGATTCTTCCTTGCGTAATTTGATATATGTTCGTTACAAATGAGGTGCTTCTCTATTTTCGATACTTAATAAATATTTTGTATTATTTATATGGGTTTTAGAAAATTTTAAAAACAAAAAACGTTATACAAAGTTTTTGGATGGAAAAATCAATTTTTACCACATAATGGTTCACTTTTTCTTACTTCAGTGTCACCGGCATCGACTACTTTGGTCATTAGCTTCGTGTTCTGTATAGGCTTTGTTACTGTTTCCCGGCGCCACTCTAGGAACAGCACTGTCAAATAGTGTCAAGAAATATGTCATATATAGATAAAGTACCTTGTGATTATATTAATAATATTTGTTCCGCAACAGTAAACTAGAAGTTTATTTCATTTTCATTTTTGGAAACTAAGGGCCGGTTGTACAATGCAAGCTTAAGATTCTGCTTAAGTTAAGCCGACGTTAAACCACGTCAGTTGCAAAACGCACGTTGTACAATGCTGGCTTAGCCCCCCCCTCCAAGCTTAAGACGAGCTTACGTAATCCGAAGCTCAACGCGAGCTTAGCTGAGGTTTAAACCTAACGACCTAATACAAATGACATGATATGTCAAGGAGGAACCTTCGAATTGCTTTTCACTCTATTAGATTAGATTTTTTGAAAGATTTTGTGTCTAGTTTAACAAAGAGAGCAAATCAAAGAACAGAGACAGATACCGCCATTACCCGAATTTGGCACAAACTGTCACAAGTAACTAACCAAAAAAGGTAATTTTATTAGTATTACTCAGAACATTCGGTGTTGACTATTAGCATTATTAATTATTATTGCCATTCATTTGTCACAGTAAAAATAAGTCACCGTAAAGGTTTATGCTTTGTATACAAAATATATTTTTTTGTTTGATGCCCCCTTTTGTTTTTAGCTCTCACTGACTCACTGAAGTCACTGAGGAGAACTTATGCAACGGCTCTGTCTGTCCGTCCGTCCGTCCGTCCGTCTGTCCGTATACAAGAGATGGCCAAAACTACAGGTGATAGAGAAAAACTAAATACAGATTCGGAATCAGCATGAAAAAACTAGTACAAGAAAAAACCGGTTTTGTCAATATCACTTCCGGTTTAAAAAAATTGAATTAAACTACGACAGGTAACTGACGACGTATTATGTACAGTGTATTGATATACCTGAAGCACAGACAGCGTGGGCGAGCGGTTAAGACGCTAGGCACCAGTTCGAAAGGGCGTGGGTTCGAATCTCACCGTGGTCAACAACTTTTTTTCCTTTTTTTAAGATTAAATGTTAAATCTGTTGATATCTCGTCCGGGAAAAATCCGGTTTTGTCAATATAATGAAAGAATTAAATTTTTATACCAACAAATTCCACAGTGAAGGCGCCGTTTGAAGTTACGCAAGTAAATTCTTTCCTACTTTTTTATTACACCAAAGACGCTAATTTTTAACACACTTTTATCAGCTTCACTGGGTTGTATGTATATTTGTTTGTTTGTAACTGCATCATTTGGACTCGATTTTTATGCAGTTTAAACGAACATATTTAATTTAAACTTTGTACACTTATCAAGAACTGGTGGCAATACATTACTTTAATAGTTTTGTCTGATTGTCCTGATCAGGACCGCCAGAATGGAATAGAATAAAATAATTCAAAGGTGATCTTTATTCTAAGATTCGATATAGTAACGAAGGTGCCAGTTAAACAACCTTAATCGCTTTTTTTAAAGAAATGGTGAACGAACATATTGATGATCCTCGTCCGGGCAGGGTAACAATACAAATGAATAAATTTAATTTAAACCTTTTAGACATAGCAGGAACCAGTGACAATACAATAATAATTTTATCTCATTATCCTGAACTAAGAAATGAAAAATAAATATATTCAAGAAAACTAGTGCAATAAAAACGTGTTTTTTAACCACATTTATTTTATTCTATGTATTGTATGTCAATAAAGGTTACAGAGGCAGCCAAAGTATTGATGAAGTCTTTTGTTTCATCGAAGGTAACAACAATTCTCAAGTACCTAGATAAAAGTAGATGCGATTTTTCTTTATTTACTATACAGCATTTTTCTCGTAAATCTACATTCTTTTACTTTTATTATTTACTTTTGCTTTGCCCTCGGAATAGTTTGTGATATCTATTCTACTACCAACAATAGATCGAAATCAGGCAAAACAATGGAAACTGGCCATAGAATTTTTCATGATCATGAAATGTGCTAAAAAGTACATCATACATGATGACCACTACCACAACCCCAAAATAATTTTTTTATTATTTTTTTTTAATTTCTTTATTAGTACTCTGCATGACGTTTGAAAATGGTTCGATAAGGCATGTCACAAATAAAAATATGTTCCACGTAGAAAATTGTAGACTAGTGTTGATGGTAATTTGCATCTAATACAGCGCTGCAGTTCCATTAAATACTTGGGCATTTACGTAGACAGTAGATAGCAGCTTGAGATGGGATACTCAAATAAATTATATATATTGCTAAGAAAGTAAGGTATATCATGCACATATTTTACAGAATAAAAGATATCTTAGACCACCGGCGCTTAAAAAGTATTTACCTTGCCCTTGTTGAATCAGACATATCATATGGAGTTACAATTTGGGGTCGCGTACGTAAAATCCTGTTAGACCCCCTTAAATTATTGTTCAAACGATTCATTAAAATTATATATAATTAGTCTCTGGTGTATCCTTCAGATTTCTTTCATAGGGAGATGAACGTTTTCACCATAAGGCAACTACAATTTTATAGGACATGCATCTTTCACGGAAGTACTTTGAACTTAAATAAGAGTATTTATACATATAGTATAAAGATTAGTTATTTTCAAATTCGAAACAATGTTTTTACAAAAAATGTATTAAAAATAGTGTCTGCATATCGGTATCTAACATTTAATTCAACTACTTTTTTTATTTTATCCATCAACAGTGATCAAAATTCACTCGACGGATATACACATTTTTTAATGTTTATTTCAATAATTTTAAGCACCCAATAGATATGTTTATGTATCTGCAATAATATACACGAGTGAATCGTATTACGTATTACCAAAAACGAATCGCGGAGACAGTGTAGTGAAACTGACGACAGATGGCCAAAGAAAGCGCCAACGTTACTGGCTTTGTATACGTATATATCTGTATATCTATGTCAGTTTGCTTATGTAAAAAGCATCAGTCATCTCAGAGAAATCATTTATTGAGACATATATGTTTTCTGTACACAATTTCGCTGTATTGTTTTCAAATTACTGAAGTGCCTCATTGTATTATTGTTCGTATTTTATTCTAACAATGCAGTATGTATATTATATTACCATATTACGGCAATTCGTATGTGAAAGAGAAATTTGTCCTGTTGTCAATTAAGTCATTGCCATGCATACTCTTTGATCATAACATGTTCTATCTCAAAACTATGAAGGCCGTAGTATGAGGTAGCCATGCAATGCATAATATTATGTGTACCTCAAGCTTTCCAAATGTAAATTTTTTATTAAAGTGAGCTCTGATTAAGTCAGATGTCAGTTGCAACGACAGACGCTACACACTTTTTTTTATAACTGAGCAGACCACGTAGGCAGAGCCTAAATACCAGAGTACCGCGGCTTCTGTGAAAGGGTTATGTTAGGGGAAGTTTGTTAACGCGGGATTTGAATGAGCCAATACCTGCAGGCCCAATAGATACATATCCTGGCAGTCCATTCCAAGCCTTGGAAACCATTGGAATAAATACGCAGTTGTACGCTCGATTGTTGATATTCTTGATGATCTGATAAGAGCGGTGAGCGGCGGAACGATAGAGGATAGCCCAGAGCAGCAGATTTCGTTTGAATATCGGTAGAAGAGTGAGAGGTCACCAAAAACGCGCCGGTGGGAAAGTGATTGGAGATGGCGCGTTAAGGCCGGGTCGCCAATTAGTCGAATTGCCCTTCTCTGGTCGGCATCTAGTATAGACAGGGTAGTAGGGGCAGCAGCTCCCCAAACATGAGAGCAATACTCCAGGCCAGGTTTTATTTGGGCTATATATAGCATGAGGAGGTTACATGGTGAGAAGTACTTTCTGGCTCTAAATAGCTACCCAAACTTTTTACCAGCAGCTATTGCAATTGACGCAACGTATTCGTGCCAGATCAGATTTACTGTAATGTTGACTCCTAACAGCTTGAATGAGTGACTCCTGGCAAGAGCCCGATTGTTCATTAGAACCTGGTGTTGGATTGGGCACTTCTTGTTTGATAGCGTACAATACTAGGTCTTGGAAGCATTAAATTTTACCATATTCTTGAGCCCCCAAGCGGTAACGGTATCGAGATCCTTTGAAAGTAAAGCTGCCACTGCCAGTCTTCTGCATTCCAGCTCTACCACAGAGACCGGTCTGACACTTGGTTGATGTCAAAATTTGCTGATGCTTGTTGACATCTTGCGTGTTACCCATGGTTCTTGAAAAAATTTTTAATACGGAAATTTGAATGTGTACTGACTATTCGATAAGCATATATCTAGAAAACGGTTACTTGGATCGACATTTACAAAATATATTTTTTTCGCGTGAAAATGTTTGAAAAAACATAATCTTCACCGTTTATACAAGGTGGCGCAAACCTATGGAATGTTGTCATGGTTTTGTTTGTAGTTGATATCTGTTCGAGATGTTCTGTCAGTTGCAAAGTAGTCTTTATAAATCGATATACGCTTCGAAAAGACGCCGGAATCGTGAAGCTTTTGTATCAAAATCATTTGTCGATTATCCTAGCTCAACTAAAATACCTTCAGCTCATTCATGGGATAAAATAGACCGCGTACGTAGTGATGTGATGGAAAGACCTAGCACATCAACAAGAAAACGATCTTTACAATTAAACATTACCCGACGTTGATTGCAACGAACCTTGGTGAAAGATTTGCACTTGTTCCCCTACATAAACCCATAAACCCATAAAATTCTGTCTTTAGACTTTAAAAAACGACTTCAATATTGTAATGCTGTTTTAAACCTTGAAATAGATTTGAAGATTTTTGGAACAAAATTACAATGAGCGATAAAGCTCATTTTTGTTTGTATGGAGCTGTGAATAAGAAGAACCATCGCTTCTGGTATAGTGAGAATCCACAAATGATTCACCAGCCAAAAGTGATCGTGTGGTGTGGCGTTAGTGGTGGAATCATTTAGGGCCTTATTTTTTGGAGGACAATGGGGTAAGAACCACTACAGTAAATGGAGTAGGCTACAACAACATGCTGTTGGATTTTTTAATTCCGGAGATGGAAGAGCTTAATCACTAAGATCATTGATATCAGCATGATAGGCACACACCTTTTAAACAGCTTTTTTCTGGAAGCCTTATCTCAAAAAACGCCAATATTGTATATCCGGCAAGGTCTCAGGATTTACTGTTATAGACTTTTGGTGATGGAGTTATCCCAAAGATAGGGTATTTGTAAATAATCCTCGAACACTATACTGCATCCACTGAAGAAAAGGAGTAAAAAATTATTTCCAACCCATATTTTGGGGCTTTACTCGGATAAATCGAACTTAATTTTTCTGTTTATAATAACATCACTGCGCTCAGTATGCAGTTTTGTAGACGGTGTGCATATAACCCTTGACCATACAGTAAAAATTTACATATATTGTGCATGGTTACTCCGTTTGTTCGGTGGATAAAGTATAGAAGCATCGAAAGGCAGCTTCAGGGAAGAAATTTATAAAGTACCACCTGAAATGTTGGAGAAAATTATCAAAAATGCCTTAAAAAGTATTATTGCATTAATGCTGGGGGTGACTATTTGGTCGATATGACTTTTAGGGTGTAAAAAATAAAGTTTTAGTGTTTAAATAAATATGTTTCCTTTATAATATGACTGTATTTTAATTATTCTTACTTTTGTATGAAAAACAAACAGGGGACTTTATTTTGCGCCATCTTTTACTAATGTACCGTGACATACAAGAGTTATCATCATTTCAAAGAGGCTAAATAGTAGTGCTAGTAGTATATAGCGCTCTACAGGCGGCATCCGAACAAAGAGCGGATTTGAATATGTTCCCTCAAAAAACCCCCGAATTCTTAATTTCATGTCACTGCGTCATCCTCTTGATGAATTATTAAGCAAAAACGAAATGATAATTACAACTTAACATCCTTTAATATTTCGGTTATCATCAATTTTTGCACTGAGCTGAGTTTGGTTAAATCTCGATATTTTTAACACGGTTCACGTGTGTGTTTGTTTATAAGTTTGTAACTGTGCTTTGGATTAAGAGGTCAGTCCGAACATTAAACGCTCCAACTTTGCTGCGAAAATGAGTATGACTGCTTCAAATCACCATAAAGTTTGTTAATATTACACAGAGGTGTAGTGACGAGAACTTGAAAGGCGTGACATCCAGCTGTTTAGGAGTTGGTAGTTTTGTAAAATTTATTCAAGAATATCGACAGTTTTAATTATCGTTTATGCAGTAATGGTAATGATTATGCTATGAATATTGATCAAAAACAGTTGTTCATCTTCATTAAACAGAGTATAAATAAATACAGTTTAAAACAACTAAAAACACTCTTTAATGATAAGGTTAACTAAAAATTTAAGAATAAATGTATCTGCTTTAAAAAACTAAACAAACACGCTTTTGAAAAACATCGGACTGGAAAGTTAAAACAATTTTTTAAAATAAGCTTAAAACAATAATTAACAAAAAACACTTGTTTCATTGTGAAAAAAGCGTGCGCGCTTTGTGCCATATTATTATAAATCGAGCGCCCGAAGCTTTTTTCACAATGAAACAAGTGTTTTTCGTTCATTATTGTTTCAAGCTTATTTTAAAAATTATTTTTAACTTTTTAGTCCGATGTTCTTAAAAGCATATTTTTTATTGTTTTTAACTTTATTTATTACCCAAAGAGTGTGCAATTTTGCTATGTACCATTAATTAGTGGACACCCTGTATATATTAAGTGCAGTTTTTGAATGTTTATACGGTAAGATGTATATAATTTAAGTAGCTAGAAGAGTAAATACAAGCATTTGCGTGTGAATAATGCCATAGGAAAGAAAATATAATTATAGGTATACTGCATGAGTAGTTGAGCAATGTGTGCATGTTGTGAGAGTGTGTTGAAAGATTTGTTTTGACGCAATGTAAATTAAATACCCACTTGATTAGGTCTTTGTTCAGATTCAGGTATTATCAGGTTAGGCTATGTTTCTCTTATAAACGGTTTTTTGCAATGATAATTTGATAATTCAAATATTTTTGGCTAGCAAAGATAAAATGATTCTTAAAATGTCACGTTTCATTTTAAAAAACTAAGTGAAAATTTCCAGCCCCTAAAATCGAAATCACTCACATTAGCGGCCTTCGATTTTACTGGAACGGACAGAAGTTTGTTCAGGAGAGCAGAATGCTTATACTAATAACGAAGAACTACTATAATAGCTGAGCAAAACGGCAATTATAGTCCAAAGGAAATATTTTAGCAGACCGGTTTGCAGAATTTATAAATATTTAATAGATATAAAAATTGATGGGACTTCTGTATGAAGTGTTCAGATATTGAAATATTTTGGTTGCGGGACTCCGGCAGGGACGATGAAGATAAATACAGTGGCTTTTGAGGTGTGGGTGTGGGGTTGATGAAGCAAAATCGACTTGTCCAAGAATCGTACTGTGTAGAGGGCAGCAAGGGGTGGTTTCCAAAAAAATACCAAAAATTGCTACCCACAGGTTCGCGTGCGGTGACATAGTTGTACATTGTTCACTTTTGCTCCGAAACCTTTTATCGATCTGACAATTTAAGAGTACAATCGTAATCCTCGATATTTAGTCTATAACCATTTTTTTCTTAGTTCAACTATTGCAGAGTAACGATGAGTGGAATGATGTCGCATTTTCACCTTTTGCGGGAGAAAAGGTTATTCATCATGGCGCCCCATATAAAAGCATTATGCAATGATTATATAAAATTAAGAAAAAAATATTTTTTATTGGAAATTTGAAATAATATTTGGTCTAATTGATTTTCAAGTGGTTTAGATATGGAAACAGCAAAAACATTTTTTTTTGTAAACTTTTGAAAACCACCTCCTGATACCCCCTACACAGTACGACTTTGGACGATAAGTTGATTTTAGGATTTTATACAATAGGTCTTAGCTTCTAGCAAAAAAGTGCAAACGAGAACCACTTCTAGGTGTTTTCGGACGGCTTAACTCTACAAATACAGGAAAAGCATCAAGCAACGATACATCAGAGCAGCATTCAAACAGTTCAATGTACTTAGAAAACAGTTCGTTAGTTACGATGAATGCATAATGGATGTAAAGCTTGGGTTTTAGAGCAAATGCGCGATCATTTATCAGCTGCAGCATATCGTTACATAAAACAATAAGCCGGTATCGGCATCGCGAAAACCTCAAACAATAAAACGCATTTTCGATGTATTGCAGGTTTGCGTGCCAAAAGACAGTACGGCGCGGCGGTTACATTGACGGAGATACGATGGCATGATTTGCCGTAATTTAAAGACCTTTCGAATAGGCGCTTTTGAATGACGAAACAGCGCCGCTCGACTTGTTAAAGGCATTTTATTCCAAAAGATTGCAGAATTTACCATGGAACTTTTCAACGAGGAAAGTTTAGGTGTACTTAAATCACGATACCGGATCAGTCATACGGATGATGCGTCTTTTGTGTACAGAGTGTCCAAAATTGGTGCCCACATCTAAATGTACAAATACTATTACCTAAGTAATAGTATTACCTAAGTAATAGTATTTGTAGTTTTAGCCTCTTGTAGAATGGTTTTGTTTCTTTTAATTTTTGAGACATTTTTGGGAAACAAAAATGATGCGACCTGCAGTCAGTAAGTCGCGTTAAGGAGCAGTCTGCGACCAAAAACTATACCATAAAGATCTTTTCGCAGTTGCCATGAAAAACGCCAAGATGCAAACTGAAAGTTCAAGGCAACGTTATCCAACAGGGAATGAACTTTAAGTACCTAGCATAGAAATCTCAGGTTATGATGATGTTGACGAGGAGGTAAGAGAGCAAACTATGCGGACAAAAAGAATAGCAGGATGTTTGAATGACGAAATAGATACCAAACCAAGAATTTACAAGAAAATAGTAAGACCGACTATGACAGATACCGCTGAAACTCGACCCAACACAGTGAAAACTATTAGAGGCAACCGAAATGAGAGTAATTTGTAGAATGACTGGGAAAAAGCTTTTAGATACAGAGATAAACGTGAAAACATAAGAAAGTGCAAGGTAGAAAACATCAATGAATGGGTACAAGGTAGAAAAAAGGAATGGAACGAACACATCAGTGAAATTGGACGAAAGAGATACGAAGAAAAGAACCAGGAGAATCGCCTAGGCTTTTTTTATTATCAGCCTCCTGCAAAGGCTGAAAGCCTATTGCGCTGTAGAACCGCTGCGGGAGGATAAGTGTCAATGTACGTTAGATTTGAAACGCTGCAGGTTGTAGCCGCCGGGAAACAAATTGCCCGGCAGCTCATTTCACAGCGTCGCAGTTCTCCAAAAGAAGAACGGCTGGTTCGGGGTATAGGGACCTCGACCTCGACAGTCTCCATAACCTTAGACGTGATGCTCAGAAGAGCCACAGGTCTATAATCGGTGGGATCGTTTTTTTGCCTTTCTTAGGGACGGGTTGTATGCAGCCAATCTTCCATGAAGCGGGAAACACGTCTCGCCGATACCGATAGTTTGAGGAGCTTGCAAAGAATAGGTGCAAGCTCAGTGGCACAGCGTTTGAGGACAATGGCTGGAATTTGGTCAGGACCAGTAGCTTTCTTCGTGTTTAGTTTTTGGAGGATGCTTTTTACATATGGATGTTGAAATTTGACCTCTGCCATTCTCGAGTTCACGTTTATGGTGGTGGTCGGAGTACTTCCTTGAAAGTCCACAGTAGAACTGGCTGCGAAAAGCCTCCCTAAGATGCCTGCTTTTTCTTTAGGAGTAGAAGCGATAGATTTGTCCTCTCTCGCCAAGGGTGGTATTGACGAATAGAAAAGGTTTGACTAACAGCCTTAGCTATAGACCAAAATGTTCTGGACGAACTAGGACATAAGAGGAGCTTGTTCTTAATTCTTTGGTTGTGTTTCTCCTTGCTGCTGTCAATCACGCGTTTACAGTAATTTCTGGCGTCGATAAGACTGCGATGATTCTCGGCATTTGGCTTTTTCCTCCATTCTTTATAATGGTGGTTTTTAGAGGAAGATGAAGAAGGGGAAGCAGTTACCATATAAGGCGTATTTACTTGTAGTTCAAGGATATGTCAAAACGAAATTTTAATTTTGACCCAATTGATTTAACTAAAGCGGTAGAGATGCGTTCGTATCTTTGGGATGTGTTATAGATTTCTTCTGTCGGCAAAGGCGGGTGTAATTTTGGCTATGGGGAGAGAGAGGAATGAGGAAACTTCAAATTTTGATTAGTATCAGAAAAAATGTGTATCCCCAGTTTGAAAATTGATTTATATTGGTGCCTATCCAGTCAATTATCCAACTTAAGATTTTCTGACGATACAACCCTTATTGCCGCTTCTCAGGAAGAACTAGTAGCTCTATTAAACATTTTAGAACAACACAATGCAGCATATGGTCTTGGTATTAACTACATCAAGATCAAGGTTATGATCGTAGATAGAGAGCATGATGATCATCGAGAAATAAAGTCAATAGGCAATTGTGAAGTAGTTCAAAATTTTGTGTACCTCGGTTTTTTGATCGACAATTCGGGTAGCTGTGAAAATGAGATTCCATGGCGCGTTCAACAGGCACGTGTGGCCATGACAAAGCTTACTAAAATATGGCGTGATCATAACATCACCAAAGCTACCAAAATGTCGCTGGTTTAGTCTCTTGTGTTCTCCATATTTTTGTATGCCTCGAAAACTTGGACTGTTAAAATGTAGACGTGGAGGAGAATGGTGAGAGTTCCTTATACCGCCCATGGAACTAACGTTCCCATACTGGATGAGCTCGGTAGTCCAAAGAGACTCTCCTCCATTGTGTCGACGAGAATGCTTACATTCTTCGGACATATTCACAGAACCAATAATGTGGAGAAACTTGTAGTTCAAGGTCGTGCCCCGAGTGGGCGGCGCCGTGGCCGTTCTCCTATACGCTGGGTGGATAGGACGCAACAGTTGCTGGATATGAGTATCAAGAGCGCCACTGAATTGACAGTAAATCGCGAACGATGGCGAGGTACAGTTCTCAAAACTATTGACAATATTCGTGTCGGCTATACTCTAGCTCCGACTTAATGCATTTTATGAAGAAACTCGTAAAATGTGTAAATGCATTTTACGAGTTCACAACATGTCTGTTAAGATATTGTGACTGTGATGATGATGACAATATAGGTATCAAATGAAAGGGCTTGTTGAAAGTAACTCGAAAAATAATATAATATTATTCTAAATCCAATATGTTGAACCATCCAAAAAGGCGGAATAGTTATTTTTTATGCATTTCTACAATATGGGTATCAAATGAATGGGCTTGTGGAGAGTAACTCGAAAAATAATGTGACGTTATTCTAAACCTAATATGACGGATAATCCAAGATGGAGGAATAGTTATTTTTTATGCACTTCTGCCATGTGGATATCAAATAGAAGGGCTTGCCGAGAATAACTAAAAAAATATTTGGACATCACTCTTAATCCAATATGGCGAAGTTTTGAAGTTTTTTATGCTTTCCTTAAGTATGGAGAATATAAATACGAGTTAATAACTAAAAAGTAAAAAATAAATCAAATCAAAAAAAAACTTCAAAAAAGCTTTCATTTAAATGCCATAAAAAGAATAAGATGAAATGTTCCTTTAAAATGTTAACTATCAACTTGTAGCCTCATTATGCTCAATTTTATTTTTTTTTTAACAAAAAAGTGCAGCCCGGGCTCCGACACACCGGGCTGCTGTTCCATTACCCAATGACTACTCCTCACACCGTGAGGTGAGCAATCACTGGGTCCGCGAATCGTGCGCCCTAAGTAGACGAAGGGACCCAAGGATGACTGCCTTCTGCATTCTGGCGGCTAAGATGTGCGCCGCCGCACGGCACACCGGTATTTTGCGCAGTGCAGAGAGCAGCGTATTCCTCATTCCACCTAGGGATCCAATGACCATAACCAGCAGACTTACAGTGTAGTCTGGCCAGAGCCTGCGAAGTTGTCCAAGCAACTCCTGATATTTGGTCCGCTTTTCCTCCTCCTTAGAGACGATGTTCACCTCGGCAGGCGCCGAAAACTCAATAACGAACATCGTCTTCTGTTGGTGGTCGAGAAGGACTATGTCGGGCTTGTTTGCCTGTACAAGCTCGAGCGTGGGGAACGAGTAGTTCCAGTAAATCCGGCATCTCTCGTTCTCCACAACGGACTCTATATCCCCTGGAGCGTATGGCAGCACCGGCGTCTCATCGATACCGTATGAGTGCCTCAAATGATAGTAGAGCACTCGTAGAGCCGCGTTATGCCGATGGACGTAAGCCGTCCCAGCGTACGTCTTACACGCCGACAAGAGATGCATAAGCGTCTCTGGCGCCTGTCAGCAAGCTCTACAAAGGGTGTCGGGTACATCTACACCCATAACCCTTTTACGGTACACCAAGGTGTTGATTATTATTTGTTATTATTATTATTATTATTACATTATTATTATTATTACATAGCAATAAGAGTTGAGCACATGGTGCTATAAAGTCTAATAGCAACAACAGATAAAGATTACAAACTAAAAACTAAAAAACCTAATTCTAACAGCTAACAATGATACAGAGAGAAGAAAAATAAGATTTATGCAACGTCAGTTATGCACAGAGCGCCAATTGTCATATCTGATTTTGAAACTGTTCACAGGACTGTTCACTACATCCGCAGGCAGTGGTTCCATTGATCAAATACCCTGTTACTTAAAAAGTGTTGTCTGGTGGAAGTTTTAAATGGTTCTTTCTTGAGCTTGAAGTTGTGACCTCTCAAGTTGTTTATATTGAGGCGATATAAACTAGATAGGTCTACACCAAAAAGACCATGCAGAGCTCGGTAGGTAATGATTAAATCACCGCGGGTGCGCCTCTCACCAAAGGGCTGAAGATTGAATATGTGTAACCGGTCTTCGTATGCTGGACGTCTCGCGCCATACGGAACTCTGGTGCAACGACGCTGAAGAGACTCAAGAAGGTCACGATCCCTTTGGAGGACTGGATACCAAACAGGACCGGCAAATTCAATGATTGGACGAACATACGTGTTGTAAAGGAAAGAAGCCACAGTGGGGTTACAACTATGAAAAGATTTCTCAAGTAAGTATACAAGTCTCTTCGCTTTGGAACAGATATGATGTATGTTCTCGGACCAGGATAAAGAATTAGACATTATTACACCTAAATCACAATGGTCAATTGTACTGGGAAGAGTTTGACCATCGATTACATAATCATGCATAGGATTGTTTCGGCCCATATGCAACACACAACATTTCGATGAATTTAAAGGAATAGACCAGTCCTTAGACCAAACAACTAGTCTATCAATGTCGGCTTGGATAATGTGAGCATTACTGAGCGGAGTATTATATATTTTCGTATCATCGGCATATGATGAACATGTAGATTGTAAAGAACTGGGTAGATCGCTGCTATATAAAAGAAACAAAATGTATATGATCATAAAATCTTGTCGCGCTATTTACTTGTGTACATGAACTTGTACCTATTCAATTGACTAACTTAGGGCGGGTTTCTCAATGTCTAGTCAAATATTTATCTGGAAGTTAACGGGCAACTGTTAGATGTTTAAACAATCTTGTCTGACAGTTGCGTCCATAGAAACGCTAACTGGCAGCTATCTGACACTTTTAACTGGACATTGAGAAACCGGCCCTATAAATCTGCTAAGTTTGATACTGTTAAAATTTCAGTTTAATTGAAGTGTAAGTTGATAATTAACATTTCAAAGGAAATTTTTATTTTCTCCTTTTTAGAGCATTTAAATAAAAACTTTCTTTTTTAAGTTTTTTTGTTTTAATTTGTTCGATACTCTATTCAAATCCGAACGTTTGTTTCGCTCAGTGTACAAATAATGACCGGACGTTCCGCCGATTCCTGCCTTTTTCCTGCACGCCTCCGAACAACCGTTCAATTAGCAGAATCCGGACCGCGGTCGCCGTTGCCTTTTACTCGGACGGAATACCTAGCAGGAAATCAGCCGAGAGTCAAAAGCCGAACGAGAACGTTCAATTAGGCAACAATTGATTTATTCAGGCAGCAAATCAAGATTATGGTCTAGTTGTTGCGGTGAAGGGTGGTAATAGCTGGGCAATAAGTCGATGAAAACTGCGCGCCCGCATATTGGCATAACCACTCGATATGTACGGCAATCAAATGGCTTAATCTTACACCTAGAGACAATGATGTGGAGTTACGTACAGTGTTGACCGCATCAGGGTTGCCAACCGTAGTTTCAAGAACAGAGGATTATACTTTTTTCGAATTTTAAAAAGATGAAGTTGTTTGACTCACACGCATTACATTGATACCATTTTATTATTTTCCCATAGCATGTACTCATGTAGCTATAGACTGAGATCCCCTTGCGATCAAATCATCGTCCGCAGTCCGCAAAAAAACATCCAACACAGAAACTTCCTAAAATAGTTTCTTGCACCTCTCTCCATAGGAACTAGGACTACACAGTTTTTATTCTACAATATTCTACTGACATCCTAATTAAATGACAGGGCGATTTACTGATGTTTAAAAAAAGTTTTATTCTTTAAAGACAATGAAATGTTGTGGAGTTTCCCAACCACTTATTTTAAAAACAACAAAGAGCCCACTACAAATTTTTTTACTTTCAGAACCTCTCACCCTTAAATTAACCCAATTTTATCCCGTTTAAAAAATGTGGGAAATGATCAGGAGCACCGATATCGTCTATTGTTAGTTTTCTTATTATTGCTGCGCCGCCATTGACATTATTTCTAAAAACCGTAAGCATTTATGCCATCCTCGCCAGGGTAATAGTAGATATTGTGTCAAAATTTCATTGAAATTAATGCAATAATTACCAGGTTGCACAATACGAAACGATCTAAAGCAATATTCGTATGTATACTCGTACATCAAAAAACTTTCACCACCTCCTGACAAGTGTCTCATCATAGCTTATCTACAGGGTGAGTTTTTAGTACCGGCTCGGTCGATAACTCCACTACTGTAGAAGATAGCGAAAAAAGTTGTATACAAAAGTAGTAGCCACGGATATGCTCCTTGCTCAGAAAATATTTTGATTTATACAGGGTGATCCATAACTACGTGGTGATGCAAACATGCATTTTTTTAAATGAGACACCCCAAATATCCTCTAGCTTTAAAATCGGCTATAAAAGAAGCGCGAGACGCATATTCGTATACGGGGTGATGTAGAATGCAAAATCCAAATTTTCTCTTTTTTTTCAAATGTAAACCACAATATTTTATTATCCCAAAGAATTGCTTTTAATATGCTCTTTCATCTTTGTATAGCACTTGTTGTACCTACGTCCATCAGTTTCCGAGATATTTCGATTTTTCGGTAAATTTAAAATATAGCCTCTATTTGTGTACTGAAATTTATTTATTTTGAGAAAGTACTATCTGATTTGTTTTTTATTTAACGAACAACTAAATTATAACGACTTGATAGTATTTGATGAAGTCAAAACCCTAAATCATCGAGATAATAAAGTCAAGTATGCTGGGAAACAATTTTTTAGGCGTCATGGATAATTATCAAGTAGTTTTATCAGGTAGGCTTTGAAAAATTGACAGTTTTCATAACCTACTCAATAATTCCGTGCTGTGTGAAAAACCAGCTTTGAAAATTAATTTTTCCATTGAGAGTATTTAGGAGAATCTTTGAGAAATTGTCTACTTGCCTCTAGAATATATCAACTATGAATAGCAATATCCAGAACGGAGGCACTTTAAAAATAATGCGTTTGAAAGACTGAAGAATCGTTTTATTTGGACTGTGTCGTTTCACATTTCATAGCCTACCTGATACATCTGCTTGATAATTATGCATGACGTCTATAAAATTGTTTCCTCAGCACACTTGACCTATATTATCTCGTTAGTTCAGTGTTTTGACTTGATCAAGTATTATTATCGCCTTATATTTTAGTTGTTTGTTAAGCAAAAACAAAATTTGGTAGTATTTTCTCAAAATAAATAAATTTTATTAAACAAATAGAAGGTATATTTAAAATTTGTAGAAAAATCGAAATATCTCAAAAACTAATGAATGCAGCCATAATGAGTGCTATACAAAGATGAAAGAGCATATTAAAAGCAATTCTTTGGTATAATAAAATATTGGGGGTTACATTTAAAAAAAGAGAGAAAATCTAGATTTTGCATTCTACATCTCGCGTCGCGGGAGTTTTTTACAGCGTATTTTAAAACTAGAGGACATTTCTAATCTTCTCATGTAAAAAAAGTAATTGTTGATTCATTACTTTTTGATATCCAGTACGTTGATTTGACCGTGATTTGGATACAAAAATGGTCATAACTTTTAAAATACCCTGTATAATGTAACAATACCCTACATTGGAAGAACGAAAATCATTATTAGAATCTCAATATGGAATAATATATAGGGTGTCTCATTTAAAAAAATGCATGTTTGCATCACCACGTAGTTATGGATCACCCTGTATAAATCAAAATATTTTCTGAGCAAGGAGCATATCCGTGGCTACAATTTTTATATACACTTTTTTTCGCTATCTTCTACAGTAGTGGAGTTATCGACCGAGCCGGTACTAAAAACTCACCCTGTATATATTTTATCTTCGTCACTTGACATAAGTCAGAAAGAAACAAAAATTTACGGTTAGACTATATCTAATAATTATCAGGACATGTTGAAACTGGCCCTAAGTCCTGTGTAAGTGTATTATGATACTAGGTCTTTCTTTCACAAATCAATGGTCTATTATAATTAATACAAATTTTTCTGTTTTACAACCAACCACGCCAATTTTACCCCCACCCAAAAAAGTAGAAAATGGTCAGGACTCCCAAAACGCTGAAGACCGAGGTTTGATTAATATTTTAAATTTTTTGCTAATTACTCCGCCACCCATCCCCATTTCCAAAATTATAGAAGCATTATCTACTACGACCCCACATCATATCGCTACCCAAATTTCATCACAATCCATGCAGCGGTTATTGAGAAAACGAGGCTAGAAGAACGCCAACAGACAAACAGATCGACAGATACACAGTTTGACAGACAGATAAACCGACAGACAGAAAGACAGGCAGACAGACCGACGGGAACGAGCGACGTGGATTTTCGTTAAGTAGCTATCATAAAACGCCCAAAAATCGAAAATTTTTGCGATCACAATACTCCCCTCACCTATAGGTGTCGAAAGTAAAAGTATATTTCACAATTGAGGTTAAGTTGTAACTAATTAGCAATTTTTAATTTTGGTTTGTAGACATTGGCGCATTGAATATAGAGTTGGACAAAAGTAGCGAAACTTCAGGCCGTTTTTCTTTATTATGAGTTTTGCAAAAAAACATGTGTAAAATATCATGCACGTATGATTTTTTGAGAATTGCTCACCAGCAATGAAATAAGCATAAAATAACTAGAAAAAATAATCAAACTTGAGCTATTGCGCCTCTACAAGTTCACTGATCGTTTTTTATCATACGAGGTCTTAACGTGGGAGGGGTATATTCTACTCCAATCTTCTGTGGAGTGCAGATGTAAGCTGAACCCAATTTTTATCGTTTTTTAATTAAATTTTAATTGTATGTGTATGTGTTGTACAAAAAATTCCATTTAACTGTGTTAATGTGTCCTTAGCTATATCTAGCGATACTCTTGCCACGTTGTTTAATACGATGAAAACTTCGACATTCTGATGCCTGATGATGACTATATATTAGCTGAAACATCGCATAGATAAAGATGAAGTTTTTGTTTTATTGCTGACCCTAAAAAATTACAACTAAGAGCTCAATCACATTTGCTTTTGTTAAGTATTCTGGAAGATTATGTGCATATGTATTATTCAAATTTCCTTCTTAGTTATTGGCAAGACTACAGCAATTAATCTAAGCATTGGTTCTCTCATAACGATGGTTCTTTACTTTATTGCTATATCAAGTAATATTAACCTTGATAATGTGAAATGCACTATTCAACCTTTTACAGCAATATCATCAATCACTATGTCAATTATTTTAGCTGAAAGCATGCGTATTTCTTTATAAATAAAAGTAATCCAATAATCACTTTTGTTGAAACATAATTAACTTAATTATTCGATTAGTTTCAGCTTTGCTCAACAAATCTTTCCACTAGCGACATCCTCAATGGAAGGACAAAGGAAATTTACTTTTCACGGTAGGCTCTTCCGCTTTCTTTTAAATTTATTTATTTCAAAGGTTTTATTGAAGGTTGTCTTTTTGTGGACAAACTAGGTTTCCTTGCTTAAATAGATTTGGAATAGAACGAATTAGCATATATCCACAGGAAGTTAACTGACGTCATTCCAAGCAGAATGCGAAGGTAGTTATATTGAAGTATTTTTTATGTGTATTACCTATGTATATACAAGGATAACACCACTCTTCATTTATTACTCACTACTGTGGTATAGGTGGAGTATTTTTGCTTCTTGTTTAGAACCCCAAATCTCGATAGAAGCCATAGAAAACTTTCTTAGATTATTTTCAATCATACTCATATGTATCATCAAAGTGGATGGAAAAAGGTTAGGAACAATTTTGTATGATGGATATTTTAGTACCAATGCATATTATATTTTGCAGTTCAGTAATTGATATGCATGATAAGAAACTACGTGTTCTATAAAAATAAAGACACCCGATAAATATAGTGAGTGCCCGATATAAAATGTATCCGCTTGTTAAAATAATAAATATTAGATAAAATTAATAGATGCTTGACAAATAAAACAATTTTTGCATGCCAAATTCATATGCGTCCTAATTTATTAAATATTCTATAAAATTAATACAGACTCAATAAATGTAACGAATGCTCAGTACCAATTTCAAATGTTTCCTAAATTGAAAAATATTTCTTAAAAAATATTATTGATTGTATTGATTAGTAGGGATGGCTCAGTGTCAGACTCAAAAGCTTATTGAAATTATAAATATTCGTTACAAGATAATGAATGCTAGATAAATGTAGATTCAACATTTAATGGAAAACTGATGATACCTACACTACAACAAGTTCAAAGCTTATAAAGAGTAGGTGGTTTCATTTTCATCGAAAATAACAAAAACAGTGATAGAAGATAAACCCCTGTAACTCAAAAATAATAAAAATTCTGTTAGCAATCTATTTCAAAAATAAAATAGGCGCAACAAAATTTAAAGTATACTTATACTAATAAAATAGAACATAATTATAATTTGGAGGAATAAATACGTTAGCTACAAAGAGATCATTCTCTTTGAGGCTAACGCATATCCGACTCATCCGAGGTCGATGAGATTTTCTGGAAAATATTACCTTTTATTTAATAGCGAATTGTATTTTATATCTTGCGATTTTATAATACATATACGGCATTTTTTTATTATTTTATTTTGCATTTTGATTTTTTTATCGGGCACGAAAAGTTACAAAATATGATAAAGAGAGTGATACATATGTCATGTCACTGACAGATCTACTGTTTGAGCCATCTTTCTCATTTCTCATTTAAAGAACTTTGTTTATTTTGTGCATACTAAATTAATGTTGCCTTTATATTTATGTGTGAAGTATAAAGTCTGTGGGTTTTATAAAATTTTTTGTGAATGATAGGGGAACACGTATTACTGAAGTGTTTGCAGTTTCTTTTTACCATACAAATTATGGCCAAAATGTATCGTTAACAAGGTTTTCAAAGAGGGCCAATATATGTAGTGCTAAGGTTTGAGTTATTTGACTCATCAATTTCAACTGTCAGGAAAGTGCATGGTAACATATCTATAAATTGTGTCGTGTATACTGTACTGTACTGATTTTATTTTCTTTTCGTTTTTGTTGAAATGGCAAGTCCGTAAATAAATAGATAAATGTCCTACTCAGGTAGCTCTACAGATCCACGCTGTGGATAACATCATCCACCAACTTTTGAAATATTTCTGGAAAAATGTTTGCATTTGATTGACGAATGTTTTATCTCAGCTCCTTTGGCGTTTGGTTTTTATTAGTATACATTGAATTTCCGTTTGCCTTTAAATAGGCACACAGAAAAAAGTCGGATGCAGTCAAATCCTTCCAGATGGGGGGCTGAGAAAATGTTTACCACCTTCCATATTGGATAGACATAGAAGTGAAGACATAAAAAAATTGCAAGATAGAAGACATCAATAAATGGGTATAACGTATAAAAAAGTAATGTACAGGAATGAAACACATCGGCAGAATGAACGAAAGAAGACTAGACAGAATTGCGCGCGACAAGTCCCCATTAGGTCGCAGAAGTCCAGAACGTCCACAAAAACGATGGAGCCACAACCTAACAGAGATACGAAGAAAAGGAACAGGCAATAGCCTAGACTAAAGAAGGAAGAAGAACAATACTGCTCGGCACTGACTGACTGAACTACTGTATCATAACTCTTGCTGGATGCAATGATCACTCGTCTGTCTGGTGAAGATTTTCCAAAGTATACAGGGTTATTCACGTTACTCGACACGGAGCATTATGGCTAAAGTATTTGATAAAAAAGAAAATAATAATTTGCGATGGATAGAGACCCATAAAGGCTACATTTTAAAAATATTTTCATGTTATACAGGGTGTCCCAAAAACACTAAATATATCAAAGTTATGTTTTTTTAAATGGAATACCTCATATATTATTGCATATTCAGATTCCTTGGTGAATTCTAGTGTGACTTTATGTATCATACATGGGACCTAAAGCGAACCGTTTAGGTGTAAATCACCATTTTCGGTATATGTAGATATCAGGAAAAAATTGAATATCGCAGAGATTATAAAAATATGGAAGGCTGTGACTTTGCCGTATTACTAAGTATAAAATGCGTCAGCTTTGATGAGACTGTCAAATTTAAATTACGTTTATGCTTGGAGAAATCGGTCGATGAATTACGGAAACTTCGATCAGCAATAACTTGATTTTTTCAAATGGAAATGCCCAATTTTTTTAATACAGCTAAACGTAGAATTTGATAACCTTTCTAATGATATGGGGTTGTGAATATCAATCTCTGGTAGTTTTCATTTAATTTTAAATTTTCAAACAAATCGGCGCTTTTCAGTTTGCCTAGCTATAAGAAACGAAGCAGGCCATGAAATATAAACAAAAGCCTATTCAGGTAGAAGAAAACAACCAACTTAGCTGAAAAATACACACGAACTAGACTAAAGGGACAAGATTATAAAAATTACTCACAACAAACAAAGTCTAACCAGAAACAACGGCGGTAACATATCTTTGGTCAAAGAGAAGCTGAAGTATGACAGAAATGGATTTTTTCACGGCCTACTAGCTACTTAGCAATGTACTAGAGATTGACAATTTCCAAAACCATTAAAAATTTTGAAATAAAATAAAAACTACTAGAGAATGTTGTAAGCAGTTTTTTATTTTCATAATAAAATTTCACATTTAATGATATAAACAAGTATGCAATTCTGTCAAAACTCAAGTCAAAAGTACCTCGGACTGGAGTTCTGAAAATTCTTCAGTACCTATTAGCAAGGTCGCAGAAAATGAAGAATGGATTAAAATTTGTTCAAACTATAAAACATAACTTAAATGGCAGAAAATTTAAATCTGAGTTGTCAGTATTTCTTCTTTGCAATATTGCTAATAGATATTGAAAAATAGAAGGGCTCTAGTCAGACGTATCGACTTCTTTACTTTTTTACACCATTACATATGATTGATAGTTGCGTGCTGGAGCAACAGTCGCTGGTTGTTTCTGTTTCATATCAGGGTTTTTAATTGTCTTGAAAATTTTTAACCTCTAGTAAATTGCGGTAGCCTGTCGACTGTAAAAAACATCTATTTCTGCCATACTCCAGCTTCTCTTTGACCTTAGAGATGTTACCGCAGTTGTTTCTGGGAGAGTTGATTTGTTGTAAGGAATTTTTATAATCTTGTCCCTTTAGTCTAGTCAGTGTGTATTTTTCAGCTAAGTTAGTTGTTTTTTTTTTTTATCTGGACAGGTTTTTGTTTATATTTCATGGCCTGCTACGTTGCTTATAGGTAGGAAAATTGAAAATCGCTGATTTGTTTGAAAATTCAAAATTAAATGAAAACTACCAGAGACTTATATTCACAACCTTATATCATTAGAAAGGTTATCAAATTCTACCTTTGACCGTATAAAAAAAATTAGGCATTCCTATTTGAAAAAATCAAGTTATCGCTGATCGAAGTTTCCTTAATTCATCGACCAATTTCTCCAAGGATAAACGTAATTTAAATTTGACGGTCTCGTCAAAGCTGACGCATTTTATGCTTAGTAATACGGCAAAGTCACAGCCTTCCATATTTTATAATCTCTGCGATATTCAATTTTTTCCTGATATCTACTTATACCGAAAATGGTGATTTACACCTAAACGGTTCACCTTAGGTCCCATATATGATACATAAAGTCACACTAGAATTCACCAAGGAATCTGAATATGCAATAATATACAGGGCATTCCATTTAAAAAAACATAACTTTGATACATTTCGTGTTTTTGGGACACCCTGTATAACATGAAAATATTTTTAAAATGTAGCTTTTATGGGTCTCTATCCATCCTAAATTATTATTTTCTTTTTTATCAAACACTTTAGCCATAATGCTCCGTGTCGAATAACGTGAATAACCCTGTATATGGTTAGTTTCACTCATTAACAAAGCCACTTAAATCTTAATGCACTTCGCTACTCATGAAGATTTTATCAAGAAAATGAACAACTGATCTTTTATAACTTTTGCCAATTTCTTTAATCTTTTCCATACTTCTCATTTAGCGTTTTATCATGAAGACCAAATTAGTGCGTGCAATGCTTTCCCTGTAAATTAATTGAAACATAATCAGCTTATAGACGGAGAGTCAGCAACGAATATTTAATAATATATTTAAATGCATATTTTCGTATCATAACTGTTCAACGAATAAAGTGAGACTCCAAAACGTTACTTCAATTACCCTATTTCGTCAATCATTGTCTATACATTTGCCAGGTTTCGATTCATGCACTTTTTTAGGTGAACATTGCCCAATAGAGGATAAAAAAAGGTAAATTTAAAGCAAAAACTTTAAATTTAGCTTGTTTGTCATAGCAAAAACTATCGTCCTAGGTTGCTTATAATATCTACTATCCTATGCTCGAACAAGCATCCGTCAGAAATAAAGGAATAGGTACAATGTCAGGAAGTATAATCATCAACTTTATTTCTTAAGGGGTGTCTAGATGCTACGTTGCCTACAGCGTTTTGTCTGCGCAGTTTCAACACCGAATGAAAACACTACAAAAATCGAGCGCCCACATCGTGCCTTTTGTATTTATTTTAACGAAGTCTTGGTGACATCGATCATGCAGGAAGTCATCGTTATAGTCACAATGTCTTAACAGACATGTTGTGAACTCGTAAAATGCATTAAGTCGGAGCTAGAGTATTACCGACACGAATATTATCAATAGTCTTGAGAGCTGTAGCTCGCCATCGTTCGCGATTTACTATCAGTTCAGTGGCGCTCTTGATACTCATATCCAGCAACTGTTTCGTCGTATCCACCCAGCATGTAAGGGAACGGCCACGGCGCCGCCCACCCGGGGCGTGACCCTGAACTATCCATATTATCGCTTCTGTGAATGTGTCCGAAGAATGTAAGCATTCTCGTCGACACAATGGAGGATAGTCTCTTTGGATTACCGAGGTAATCCAGTATGGAAACATTAGTACGATGGGCGGTATAAGGAACTCTCAGCATTCGCCTCCACGTCCGCATTTCAAAAGCATTTATGCGAGCTCGATCTGCCTTTTAAACAGTCCAAATTTCCGAGGCATACAAAAATATGGAGAACACAAGAGACTGAACCAGCGACATTTTGGTAGCTTTAGTGATGTTATGGTCACGCCATATTTTAGTAAGCTTTGTCATGGCCACACGTGCCCGTTGAATGCGCCGTCGAATTTCATTTTCACAGCCACTCGAATTGTCGATCAAATAATCAAGGTACAAAAAATTTGTACTTCACAACGCCGTATTGACTTTATTTCTCGATGATTATCATGCTTTCTATCCACGACCATAACCTTGGTCTTGTTGTAGTTAATACCAAAGTGTTGTTCTAAGATGTTTAATAGAGCTACTAGTTCTTCCTGAGAAGCTGTAATAAGGGTTGTATGAAGTAGTACACTATTAAGTCACTAACGAAAATTAGAATTTTACGTATTTTCATGAGAATGCTGTCAATCAAATACGAGTTATTTTTTTTTCACTTTTAAGTCACTATCTTGTCCTTGAAATAAACCAGGATCTGCATAGTGCATTCAGTTTTGCAGATCAGAACAAAGAGAATGTATTGATATCAATTATCTTGATTGTCTCTGAGACCCCTATGTCCTATGTACAATAAAATCAGTAACTACAACCCTTTTTCTTTACGATACAGCTTAGGTACTCGTAGAGGAATCAGTACTACAGTACTATAGATATTATTTTGCGAGCATAATATTGTAGTATCATTTGGGGATAATCCTGAATTGCCGATAAACTGTTATACTCACGCCTTCGACTCCATGATCAATCAACCCACAAAAGTCAGAGCTACACTCTTGACCTTGGAAGAAACGTTGTCATAGCTTATCTAGGTATTGAAAATGTACATAATGTTTTGAAAAAAATTATAACACTACTGAGTACAGGATAAATTAAACTTTCGACGACAATCAATTTTGATTAGGAGTGCTATTTCAAAAAAAAATTAGTTGGCACTGCATCATGAGAAAAGTGTCACACATAAACCATCAAAATTTCATGATTGCGGCTAGATTCACGTTTCCAATTTGACGTTGATCTGATAAGTATTTTGTAGATATTAAGCCTGTTCCATACATAATCAACACAGTGTACAAAAACTGTAGCCATCTGCTCCTAGACTAATATTTTCATACCGTTGCTCTATATAACAAGCATAATCAAACTACGTGCGAATTTGTAATTATAACATTTGGACTCATCGCGCTTGGTTGAAGACATATTCATATGATCACGCCTTTCACTTTCCAAATGACCGGAATAGGTCTTTTATTAAACAAAACAACAAAATAGAAGATTTTATTAAGAAACAGAAGAAATCATGCAGTACTATTAAACAGAATCTTATTGATGGTTACGAACATGCACCTATTCAGCTATTGAGTGATTTGTATAGTAACATCATTGGAGAAACAGGAAATAGAAACAAGAGAGCTCGCTATGTGCTTTCTCCAACCCTTTTCCATATGCATTTGGAGGATATTGTGAATATAGATTTAATCCATCAATAATATGGTATAATATAATAATCTATCCATGTATATTATATTTTAAACTTTCTGATTGGTTCTGGGAATAGTGCGGATAAATTCTGCGCTACCTTTTTTTAGGTCACGAGATTCTATTTTATAGAAAGCCAAATAAATGCTTTTGATTGTTTAGGTAAACCTGTTGATCTGAGGCTCAAAACTGCGACTGTATTTATGAGTAGCACCCTCAGGTTATCCTAAGCACAAGATTTTGTCTTGATAGAAAGCCAATACAGATTTTAATATTTTTATGCAAACCTCAAAATTTTTAATTTTCATCAAACGAGACTGACACTCAAACCTACGATCATCCTCCTTATCCAAAATAAAATTATCGATTTTTCAGTTAAACCTGAAGATCTGGAAGCTCTGACATTTTTTATTTTCATCAAACGAGACTAAAGTTAAAACTGTGACAGGATTTGTAATGAGTACCCTCAAATTATCCAAAACACGAAGTTGACAGATAGACAAATAAAGATTTTTGTTTTTCAGCTAAGCCTGAAGATCTAAAAGATCTAACATTTTTTATTTCCGTCAGACGAGACCACAGGACGAGACTGCAGCTCAAAACTGCGATCGAATTTGTAATCAGTACTCCCCAATTATCCAGAATACGAGCCTTCGTCTTGACAGAAGTCCAAATGAAGATTTTCGATATTTTAGGCAAACCTGAAGACCAAACATTTTGGTGTTCCGTCAAACGAGACTGAAACTCAAAACTGCGACAGGATTTGGAATCAGCATCCTCAAATTAATCAAAATACGAGGTTTTATCTTAACAGAAAGTCAAATAAAGGTTTTCGATTTTTAGATAAACGTTAAGATCTGAAAGATCTGAAATTGTTGATTTTCTTCAAACGACACCGAAACTCAAAACTGTGACCGGTTTTAAAATCAGCACTCAAAAATTATGCAAAACACGAGGTTTTATCTTAATAGAAGGTCAAATATTTTCGTTTTAGGTAGAATTCAAGATCTGAAAGATCTGATATTTTTTATTTCCGTCAAACGAGACCGAAACTAAAAAGTGCGACAGCATTTGAAATCCACACCCTGAGACTGAAACTCAAAACTGTGACCAGATTTGTAAACAGCACCCTCAAATTGTGCAAAACACGAGGTTTCATCTGAATAGAAATCCAAATAAAGAATTTGATTTTTCAGCTAAACCTGACGATTTGAAGATCTTGTTTAGAGACATTTTACTGTACTACTTTTGCAAATAAGATAAAAAAGACCCATGAGGAGCCTTTTTCTATTTAGCCATTAAATTTATAAAAATAATATAGATACCTATCATAGGATATTATGTATAAATTGCATTTTTTTCATATGAATCTTCCATGAGTGATCAAACTGAAATCTACTAATTCCCTAGTGTTGCATCGCCTGCTAGGACCAGTAGCCTCATGTTCTGTTTAGGCCTTTGTTACTGTTTCCCGGTGCCACTCTAGGAACATCACTGTTAATTAGAAGCCAATATTGAATGCTCAGGTCTCAGATGAGAATTCTCGCTTGAGCTTTTCTTATTGAAAAAAAAAACAGAAATAAATGTCCGCCTCTGACGGGAATTGAACCCAGTACATTCCGGTGACGAGCCCTCGGCTCTTAACCACTGAGCCAACCCACCCCCCGAGTGTGATTAATCAAAATTTTATATTTATGAATACGAGAAGGCATCTGTCAGCATTCAACTGAGAACCTATTATAGTTCACAAGCAATCTGCATCAATTGGACTTTCACATTGCAAAATCAGGAAAAAGGTATCAATAACATTTTCCACCTGTTACGCTTTCAGCTGATCGAAATTCTGGTAAAAGCAATAAATTACATCTACATGTAAACACGTAATCCTTAAATTGGTCTAATTTCTACGATTTGCCAACGTGTGAATAATTTTAATTGTACCTGCGGAATTATATTTTATTTTTAATCATCCTTATATAACCTAACGACGCTATTAGTAAAAACAGCTGAGAATCTTTGTTCCTGAAAAAGTCGCATACTAACACGTTCGGAGAAAGTATAGCACATTTTTTGTGTAATCCATATAATTTATGCCGGTTTTTGGTCAGGAATTTTTTTTAATGGTCATTGTTAGCTAATATTATACAGTGGTCATTATGGTAATTTACATGAAACACGACGTTTCAGGATATAGCTATCAGCAGATGTCGGTCATGGTCACGGAATTTGGTAGAACCAGCAGCTCGACATAATTTGAAACACTTTTTTGTAGAATACGTCCTGAATGTATAGAAAATTTAATCCCAAAAGGTACTGTTGACAAAGCAAAGAATAAACTAGCTTCTGATCTGAATAGGGTCCTTTCAAAGGTCATACATTTGGATTAATAGTATGTTTAGAGGCAAGAAGAACGTATTCAAAGCTTGTCTAGAATAAAACTTACAATCTTGTTACTGTTAAAATGTAGAAATTCGTAATCATAAGTTGTGGTTTTTAAAATGTTTCTACGTGATTAAAAATGGATGTTGATGTCATGAGTATAGGACGATCTCGATAATTATAGTAGGCCTTTACGGAAATCGACTAAACTAAACTGTCAGTTGCGTACTGACAAGTGACAGCGCACCCAACATTTTATAGGGCCGGTTGTACAAATGTGGGTTTAACACGAGCTTTGTTAAGCCTAAGCTTAGCTAAGCTCAGGCTTAAAGTCGACATCCGTTGTACAATCGTCGGCTTAGTTAAACCTGGTTGATAATGAAATTCACTACAGTTGGCATCAATGAAGCAATACGCACTGACATAATCATCTGAAAAATTGCCTTTTTTGGTTAGACACTTATGACAGTTTGTGTCAAATTTCGGCAACGACCGTTTCTGTCTCTGTTCTTTCATTTGCTCTCTTTGTTAAATCAGACACAAATCTTTTGGAAAATATGACCTAATAAGTGACAAGCAATTTGAAGGTTCCTCCTTGACATATCATGTCACTTGTATCGGGTTAGGTTTAAACCTCAGCTAAGCTCACGTTGCGCTTCGGCTTACGTAAGCTCGTGTTAAGCTTGGAGTGGGGGGTTAAACCAGCATTGTACAACGGACATTTTGCAACTGACGTGGTTTAACGTCTGCTTACCTTAAGCGAAAGCTTAAGCTCGCATTGTACAACCGGGCCTTAGTATATGAGTATTTAATCCTAACGGAAAATCAGTTTCAAGTAGCAGGACTTATGGATCCATCGATTAAACGAACACTGAAGTATAAAAAAGTTGGATTCGGGACACAAAACACACAGCGAATAAGGCACTGTGGACTCTTGCCACGAGAAAGCCTCTATCCTTCCTTTGATAATTCATTCATTCAAGAAGCTACTGAAAGCGGTGGCATCTCTGAGGTTTACAAAAGATCTGGCCCAAAAATGCTTTACTGCCCTTCAAAAACTAGGGTCTCGTAGAAATGCGACTTTGTTGTGGGTCCCTAGATACATTGGTATAATCGGGTATCAAGAGAGCACCTGGCTATGATAGGGGCTAAAGCTCTTGTACTGGTGGTGCTTTGGGGTCGCCAGAAAAGGTCAAAGATGGCCTACACAGGTGGTTTCTTTCTCCCCAGCACCAATACTGCTACATACAAGAACATTTCGTTATTTGATTTGATTAATCAGAACAAAGCAGGTCTTGCATATATGTCAAAAACATGTCATATCACGGTGGCTTAGAAGAAGATACAAACACAAATATCTTCCACAATTCCTTCTCCAAAGGTCAGGGGTTGAATTTGAATGTTTGGGTATGTGAGTGAGTCGATAAATTTCACCCAAATAAAGTCGATTTGAATGGTCGTTTTATCATAATAATGCACAGGTTAGTCTGAAACTGTTCCACACTTTTTATTAAATGTTCAGGAAGAATTTAAATATTAGTAAGATACAAAATGTTTTGTATAGAAAAAATGCAACTCTATCGTGCCAGGGTTTTGTGATCAACTTTGTTTAAAGAAACCTTTTACTGCTTAGTAAACATTAAGAACACTTTAAACTTTTAAGGTGTTTTTTTTTTCGGCAATCTGAACCGTCTTGATTTTTTTTAAAGTACTTTCTATTTGACAGACTTCATAATGATCTATTAGGAGTATGATTAAATACTTCTGATCAACTGATGTTAAAATCTATAGGACAGCTCTATCTACGAAGAGAAAATACATCGGCACAATAATTAAAGATATTGAAAATAAAGACGAGGTTATTTATTTGGGTACAAAGATCACAAATAAGGGTGGCTCGGAGCAAGAAATTATAAGAAGAATTGTTCTCAATTGCGGAGTATGGCTCGGAATCCTGGACCATAAATGCTGCATGCAGAAGAAGAATTGAGGCGTTTGAAATGATGTGCTACCGAAAAATGCTAAGAACACCCTGGACAGCGCACCGCACCAACGCGTCCATCTTAAGAGAATTAAAAATACCCGACAATGAAAGATTACTACCAACAATCCAGAGACGCATGCTTAAATACTTCGGACATGTAATACGGATGGACGGCATGGAAAAACTAATGATCCAGGGAAGGAGATGGCAAAAGGTCGAGAGGAAGGTCACCGGTGAGATATATCGACCAAATAAAAGATCTCACACACATGTCGGTTTCTCAGATGATGCGCGCTGTAGAAGATAGAGAAGCATGGCGCAGGGCCACTATGCAGCCACCATGAATGAGTCACGACGTCCGAAAACGGACAACCGACTGAAGAAAGAGAGACAATAATTAAAACGGTGTGGTTCCGTTACGTTTCTATTTACGACTTTTGCGAATTATGTTTTTATATTTATACCGTAAGAGCTTCTTGTGATCTGTGATTAATTTGACGAAAAACTGTCCTACATTATTCTTGTGTCTTCTTTTCTCTTATGATTTTTGCAGTGACTTTAGAAAGTAAGACTTTTTAGGTTGCAAACAATCCACCGAATCCTATTCTACAAGGATCAGTACTGCAATTTTGTCCTACATTTTTCTTGTTTTATCTGTTCTCTCTCTCTCTCTCTCTCTCTCTCTCTCTCTAGGCGTTTGATAACGTAAAGTGACCTAAACTGTGTATTACTTAGTATTTCTCATACAGTAACTCTATGAGTCTAGCTCAGCTCGTGTAAGAATTGATGGTAAGCTGTCTGGTCAAACAGCAACCAGAAACGGAGTTCGTCAGGGATGCGTATTATCTCCGATGTTATTTAACATTTACTCTGAATTTGTGATGAGACTGGTATTGGAGAACTGGAATGGCGGTATAACTATTGGCGGAAGCAAAATATCTAACTTAAGATTTGCTGACGATACAACCCTTATTGCTGCTTCTCAGGAAGAACTATTGAACGTTTTAGAACAACACAGTGCAGCATATGGTCTTGGTATTAACTACAACAAGACCAAGGTTATTATCGTAGATAGAGAGCATGACAATCGTCGATAAATAAAGTCAATAGGCCGTTGTGAGATAGTTCAAAATTTTGTGTACCTCGGTTCTTTGATCGACAATTCAGGTAGCTGTGAGAATGAGATTGGACGGCGCATTCAACAGGCACGGGTGGCCATGACAAAGCTTACTAAAATATGGCGTGACCATCCAACATCACTAAAGCTACCACAATGTCACTGGTTCAGTCTCTTGTGTTTTCCATATTTTTGTATGCCTCGGAAACTTGGACTGTTAAAAAGGCAGATCGAGCTCGCATAGATGCTTTTGAAATGTGGACGTGGAGGAGAATGCTGAGAATTCCTTATACCGCCCATCGAACTAATGTTTCCATACTGGATGAGCTTGGTAATCCAAAGAGACTATCCTTCATTGTGTCGATGAGAATGCTTCCATTCTTCGGACATATTCACAGAAACGATAATATAGAGAAACTTGTAGTTCAGGGTCACGCCCCGAGTGGGCGGCGCCGTGGCCGTTTCCCTACGCGCTGGGTGGATACGACGAAACAGTTGCTAGATATGAGTATCAAGAGCGCCACTGAACCGACAGCTAGCTCCGACTTAATGCATTTTACGAGTTCACAACATGTCTGTTAAGACATTGTGACTATGATGATGATGATCTGTTCTCTTCTGATTTTTGCATTGACTTTAGAAAGTAGGACCTTTTAGCTAAAAGATCCACCGAAGCCCATTCTTGAAGGATCAGTGCTGCAATTATTCAGTGAATCGAATTGTTTTGATGTACAAAATGCCTAATTTAGCCACCGATAGTGAAGATATGTTCAAATTTTTGCGATCCAGCTGCTCTACTGGTTGCAAGTAGTCAAATGTAGTTATAGTATTATGATTTTTTTTGCATCAGATTTTTGGATGGATTTTCTGAGTAAGCACCTTTCAACGAATTCGAGGAGGTTGCTATTACTTACATTTTTACCAATGATAAGATCTGCACTGATTTTTGCAAATGTCATAGTACTTCACCATGCCAGCGAATTATCTAAAATAGACTATTCTTCACGTATGCTCTGATAAAACACAAAATTAAAAATCATTCTTCAGCCATATTACTATTACTGCGTTGACTGCACTTGGAGATTTAATCAACAATTTGTGTTTCTATCTTTCCAACATACCATATGCAATTCTCTTAGTTCATGTGATGAATAAATAAATTCATGAAAATTAAATGTGTCACCTTTGCGAGAGATTAGAAAAAAAGCATAAGCTTTCTTGAAGACAAACACAGCTTAGTAAATTTTATGTCACTATAACAAACTGTCGGTGTTTTGCTCCTAGCTGTACACACAGAGGAAAGTACCCGTATAGACAGTACTTTACACTAATTGCAACACATGCAGCGCTTCAATCTATATCTCCTAGTACGAGAAATTATATTGAAAATTACAAGAGCAACGAACTATTGAAAATGGACAAAATCTACTTTCTGTTTTCTTTCCACTGACAACATTCCAGTACTTACACTTTTAAGCAATTACATCTAGTCAATCAATGAGATAATGAATGTCACAGTTGTAAATGATGTGTCGTCTTTCTTTATATGCCGATCTGCTGGTAAATATAACAAGGTGTTGCCAACTCCAAGATTTAATCTGGTTTGCATGATAAACAAAACTAGTAGTGTAGATATAAAGAGTGAGTCTAAAGTATGTTATCTCAGAAACGAATTGCACGATTTTCATGAATTTTTGGACAAGGAGGTTTTGCAATACGGTCAATCGTGCGATAATATTTACAATGTTGTCAGATCTGCCGTTTTTCCGAAAATATGATAAGCTTTGCAGTTTCAAATGGACCACCCAGTATATTTCTTTCTCTTCAACATTCTTGAAAAATATTGATTATTTTTGTATATTTCTTATACCTAGATGTCATAATTTCGGAGTTGAAACTAAATATACATTGCATCCGTCCACGTGAAAACAAGAGATTAACTTCAAAAAACATGAAAGCGGTTACAGCAGATCCTCAAAATATAGTCCGTTTACTTCAATACAACAAGCTATGTGAAACCATTCAAACCGTTTCCAAGATGATTGAAGCGTTCCACACTTAACGCTCACTCTGTAGAATGTCAGAAAGCGGAATATATTTACATAGCTCACAGTTCTGATGATTTGTTTTTAAACCAGCTGATTAACACAAGTGGGAATTTATGACCTAAGCAATTATACCGTATTTTGTGGATATAAGTTGATGCTAGTTTTGACTGTATCTAGAGCTCGTTCAAACAAACAGAATTTTAAATACATTTTTTCAGAAATCTAAAAAATAAGCAAAATACAGAATAAAAAAGTAATGAGCTGTTGGTTCTTAGGCTGTTCGGCCGGCGTCGACACGCTCCGCCGCTTTGGCTTCGGCGCACCTCGCTGGTTGGCGTTTCACCAACACGAGTGGATGGCATCCTCAGAAGTCGTTAGATGTTCGGCGTGTTCCGTGAAACTGAGTACAGTTTCGAAATTTCCGCTATGTCGGGATATTACTCTCCACGCGTAAAAAAATACAGAGTAAACCACAATATTCTTATCTTATTGTACATTAAATATTTGTACTGGACATTAAATCTAGCGCCTTACTGATACTGATAAGGTATGGCAACAGTCACACTGTGCCATTTAGCTAACTTAATATCAAAATCAACTGTCGTCTATAAAATGACGAGAACTGACGATTCGTCCAAAGAAAGCAAAGCGAATTATTTGCTTTTCACTACACCTTCATTACGCTGTTGCATCGACAGAGAGAAAATCACGTGTGAGCATTATGTACAGAGTGATTCACTCACGGCTATATCTTGCACTTTTCACTGTAGATTACTACAGATTATTATTTTTTCACAACATGAAGTCTACGATCCCCTTACAACCAAATCATCCCCGGCTCGACCAAAAAATATGTGTTATGCCGCTAGGTCTTTCTTTCACAGCTCAATGGATGGTCTATTATGAATACAAAAAAATGAGTTTTATGACCTCCCACCCCCCCTTCTGCCCCCATTTCACCCCCACCCAAAAAAAAATAGAAAATGACCAGGACGCCTAAAAACGAAGTTTATTTTTAGTTTTTTATTATTGCTGCGCCGCCACTGATACGATTTCTAGAAACCATACATGTTTGCTGTCCTCGCCACGGTAATAATACCACAGTATTATTTCATTTCATTAAAATCAATCCAATAGTTTCTACGTTACACAATACAGAACGAGCTAAAGGAATATTCGTATTTCAGTTGTATATAAATTATTTCAGCCAATACTCTACACAAGGCGTAGCCTTCAGAGTGGCACTATTTGTATAGACCAATACGAATAAAGTAATAATAATAATAATACATCAGAAAATAAGTCCCTTGGTTTCTATAATAGGCAAGACAATATTCGGATGGCCCTAAAAAAATCTATTATGACGCTAGGTCTCTCTTTCATAGGTCAATGGATATCCTATTATCAATACAACTAATTTTTGAGTTTTACAACCCCCCAACAACCTCAATTTCCCCCTCACCCAAAAATAAAGTAGAAAATGGTTACGTACCCCTAAAGTTTGAGGGATATTTAAAATTTTTCAACTATCGGTGTGGGGCGTAAAACGGAACTTGGCAAAATCACCTGGTGTTGCTGAGTGCAAATTTCTTTCCTGCATTGGCATACATTGAACGCATTAATTGCCCTTGAAGTACGGGCACTTGACGTTTCAGAAATTAAATTAAACTAACTCACGACAACACGAGCGGTATGAAATAGCATTTCATTTCGTTGGACAGAAAAATACTCGTAACAGTCACAAAGCATACTTTGGCTGCTTTAGAAATAATTGCTCCATTATACGTCTACAGCAATCTGAAGGGGATGGTAATAGCACAGACTATTAATTGGGAAAGAAAAAACATCAGTCACGTAGTAAACGCGCAAGAATTGGAGCAATTTTTGCATAAGCACATTCGCATTAATGTCCGCGAAATGAGCTTTTAGGTATCATTATCAAATTTTGCACAGATGTAAGCAACTCTTTTTACGATAGACGTAATATTCGTATATTCGCGTTTCTCTATTGTTAATAACAGTATTACATAAACAAATCAAGAAAAGGTTAAATGCACAAAAAACGAGCAAATGAAGCATGCAAAACAAGGCCACCAAATCATTTCGATGGAATACGGTGTGAAAAACCTTTCAATAGATTCAACACTTACACAATTCAATTTATCTGCAAATTGTCGGATATACGAATGATTGAGCTAATGTGTAAATAAGCTGAAATTTATTATACTTAAATAATTTGTATAATTTGTATATAGATTTGATTTATCTCTTCCTAACTCAATCACAATCACTCTTCCTCTCTCTAGGGGCTGGGGGATACACCACGGTATTCCAAGCAGAAATATACGGGATTTCAGCTTCTGCCTCTCGTATTCACGAAATTCAGAGGCCTAGAAGGCAAATTACTATCTGCTCTGACAGCCAGGCAGCATTAAAAGCATTGAGTATTTGGAGGTTTACATCAAGGCTCATCCTGCAATGTAGAAAGGTCTTGGATGAAATCAAGTGTCACTTATGTGAGGGCCGAGTCATGCTGGAGTTTGTGGTAATGAAACGGCGGACGTGCTTGCCAGGCGAGGGTCGAGGAATATTTACCTGGGTCCTGAGTCGGCTGTGGGGATGGTAGCAGGTACCATTAGAAAGAAAACAGAGGTGTGGATGGAGAGGAATCTCTGGACATCTCTATCAAGCTAGAGAGCTTATTTTAGGAGCTCTGGCCAAGCTGGGGCAGTTCCGTCTCTCAATGGACAGAAGCCGGCTAAGGTCACTTGTGGGCCTGCTATCTGGCCATAACACCTTCAGAGGTCACTACTTGTGATGGGGGTGGCAATCGACCCGATATGTGCACGCTGTGGCGAGGAGGAAAAGTCCTCGGTTTGCATTCTATGACGCTGTGAAGCCCTTGGGTATCACAAGCAGACTATACTAGGTTCTAAGGCCATTGAACATTGAGACATAAGAGAGGCAGGCTAGAGTAAGGAGAGGTGCAGAAGAGCGCGTTTGTAGCTCTATGCACTGATGGGCCGTGTCACCAAAAAGCTGCTCTCCTTCTTTTGTTCATTCTTCAACCCAATCACACCCTTATGTCGAAGCTTTTTGGACATAGCAAAACAGGTGTGGATATGGATTAACTGCGGTCTGATATCTGGCGCCTACCAAACAACATTGAAATGCACCCTTTTGGATGTCGACAGGGTAGAATGTGTCAAAAGGTCTATTTCTAACTTCCATTCCCTATTCAACTTTTGAGATCAAGAAAGTTTGGATTGATTAACCATCTTCATTCATCTCCAGCTTAGAATATTTTCTTATCAAAATTTAACATCACCTTGGAATTGTGACAGTTAAATTCGTGCAAACCTATTGAATAATATCGAGATGATCCTAAGAATAAAGTAAATCTGCAAAAACATGGTTGTACACTAGATGTTTTTGATTTACCATATTCCAAGAGTCCAGATATTTTTCATATACCAATAATCTCATTTTGAATACTGCTGACAGTTGCAGTTATATTGAAGGAACATATACTCCAAGTGATGCGACGAACGCCTGTTACCTATCTAATAATTCCCTGTTCTTTTGTTTGCTGAAATTTCTCTATATAACGGTCGTGAACTTTTTTTTGTAGTAAGGCATTGTGGAATAATTTCAGCAGTTAAAACAATAGCTTCACATGTAATATGTCTCCATTTATATCTCCGGAACTTATTTTTTAAGACCCATCATATTGCGTACCTTATAGAATTTGGAACATTAGGATCCCTAACGTTTCAAGAAATAAGAGATTTAGGAAGAGGAAAGACAACAAAAAATATTATTTCGTGTAATTTATGTTAGGTAAAACTAGAAAATAATTGATAGAAAGCTGGTTCTAGTTCTAGTCTCAGGCTTGACAATAAAGGTACGCGCACATAAATCGGCATCGGACGGGCGGTACGGATCGGAGAAAAATACTTTCTATTGAATTTAATGGACCATCGCACATACGTGCGGACGGTGGGCATCGAATTTTCAAAATCCGGCGAAAATATAGCAACTAGAATTAAAAGCCGACCGATGCGTGCCATGCGTGCCGATGCCGACGTATGTGCGATGCTGATCGGCGATTGCCGAGGCACCGTCGGCATTTTGCAAGTATCTGTTTACCTTAAGCATATCATTAACCTCTCTTTTGCTCTAATAGGTGGGCGAGATGGTCATTTTCCTTCAGTAGCGGCATCTCTCATGGCCTGCAGTAAAGAATAGAATTTAAAACGAGTCATTCTGAAGTATCTGAAGAACTTTTTTATCGCCATTCTTTAAGCCCGGAAATAAATGTACATATTCCCCAAAAACTGCTCTTCTCTGACATAACACTTCATGAACCCACACCCGTCTACGCTTTCTACATTTTTGAAAATTTTCTTCTTCCAGAACAATCGCCAACTCGTCACCGTTCGAAGACATTTATTTGCAACTGCCTTCCAATTCTTCCGTCGATTCTGATCAGATATGTGCGATATCCTAATGAAGTATCCGTACCGTACCGGCAGTTCCATCCGTCCCGTCCGTCCGATGCCGATTTATGTGCGCGTACCTTAAGAGTATAATATGTAACCGATAATAATTATTCTTCGAATCCTGTATTCTATTTATGCCACGTAGCATTATCATTCTCTAAATGTAATCATGTTGGTGATCATAATATTGACTCCTATAATCCAACAATTTTGAAGAAATATTCGAACTTGTTGAACGTTGAAAGTACTGGAAGTAAGCTTAGATGATAATTCAACGTCGCTAGTCCTTTTTCCTTCCCCCAACCTACAATCCCTTTTTTTGCAGCCTATAATAGTTTAGATACCTTTTTTACATGTTCATATTGCCCTGAAACCCCAAGAAAATACCCACCACTTCTACCAAAATGCCCTGAGGATGTTTCATGCCTTAACATATTGCATTGTTTATTCTATTCCTTATAGCTGCGTATAAGCCAATCGTATTTTTAGTACTTTAATTTGTTTGTGACCTATCCCAAAGTATCTTTGAGAATAGAATATTTTGAGAAATTATATATCTTAAAGACATTTTGGTAGTGACGGTTAGGGTTTCCTAGGAATTTTGTTCATCCGCAGTAAGTCTTATAATCAAAAAAATTGCGATCGAGTAACTAACGTCCTATACGGTATACGATTGAGAGAATATTAGCTAAATGCAGAACCTGGAAGGCTACGCTCAAATTTAGGCTAGGACCTAATCAACATGTACTTAATGTACCCATACTAGTCTTGCAGTGCATTCAAAATCAAAGATTAAAAGACGTCACAAAACTGCACATTTATTGTACACCTTATGTTTAATGTTAAAGTACCATTCAATTCTAAATCAGTTGGCTACGTCAACATTTCTCTATGAACTACTTTACACTATCTCCGCGTATAGCAATTTAAAATCATCATGCAGGTTTATTTTCAATCTGTGCAGTTGCATACTCTGCGAAAATCGCTGCAAGTGTGAAACCGCCGAAACAAAATGTGTACCGGGACAAATAATTTCAATGACGAGATTCCAACTTGAAAACATGTCTAAAAATATTTGTCTGCCGGTAATTCAATGCAATCTTTATATGACATGTAAACGTAATTTGAAAGCCTAAAATATAAATTTTTATGCGTGGCAAAAAGAATTGCGTTTTAATAATTACATACACAAGACTTTTTTGGGAGATTCACATTTCTATTCCTAGCAAGCCCAACTATTAGTTTCATCAGCTGTTGTTTTTGCCAGGTCTGTCTGATTTCCCAATTGATCACTACAACTTTGAGTGTGAACTGAGATAGAAACCTGACAAGAAGGCTTTACTACAAAGTTCGATCATTAAAATAACCTTTTGTGAAGCAAACTTCATTCGCCACATATACAGGGTGAGTTTTTAGTACCGGCTCGGTCGATAACTCCACTACTATAGAAGATAGCGAAAAAAGTTGTATATAGGAGTTGTAGCCACGGATATGCTCCTTGCTCAGAAAATATTTAGATTTATACAGGGTGATCCATAACTACGTGGTGATGCAAACATGCATTTTTTTAAATGAGATACTCTATTTATTATTCCATATTCAAATTCTACTAATGATTTCCGTTCTTCCAATATAGGGTTTTGTTATATTATACAGGGTATTTCAAAAGTTATGACCATTTTTATATCCAAATCGGGGTCAAATGAACGTACTGTATATCAAAAAGTAATAAATCAAAAGTTATTTTTTTTACATGAAAAGATTATAAATATCCTCTAGTTTTAAAATCGGCTATGAAAGAAGCCCGCGACGCATGTTCTTATACAGGGTGATGTAGAATGCAAAATCCAAATTTTCTCTTTTTTTTTAAATATAACCCCTAATATTTTATCATCTCAAAGAATTGCTTTTAATATGCTCTTTCATCTTTGTATAACACTTGTTGTACCTACGTCCATCGGTTTCCGAGATATTTCGATTTTTCGGCAAATTTAAAATATAGCTTCTATTTGTGTACTGAAATTTATTTATTTTGGGAAAATACTATCTAATTTGTTTTTTGTTTAACGAACAACTAAATTATAAAGTTATGAAACTATTTGATGAAGTCAAAACCCTAAATCATCGAGATAATAAAGTCAACTATGCTGAGGAAACAATTTTGTAGGCGTCATGCATAATTATCAAGCAGATTTATCAGGTGTGCTTTAAAAAATTAACAGTTTTCATAACGTGCTCAATAATTCCGTACTGTGTGGAAAACTAGCTTTAAAAATTAATTTTTTCTTTGAGGGTATTCAGGAGAATCTTTAAGAAATTGTCTACTTGCCTCTAGAATGTATCAACTATGAACAGCAATATCCAGAACGGAGGCAGTCTAAAACTAATGCGTTTGAAGGATTGGAGAATCGTTTTATTTGGACTGTGTCGTTTGATATTTCATAGCCTACTTGATACATCTGGTTGATAATTATGCATGACGTCTATAAAATTGTTTCCTCAGCACACTTGGCCTATATTATATCGTTAATTCAGAGTTTTGACTTGATTAAGTATTATTATGGCCTTATATTTAAGTTGTTTGTTAAGCAAAAATAAAATTTGATAGTATTTTCTCAAAATAAATCAATTTTAGTAAACAAATAGAAGGTATATTTAAAATTTGTAGAAAAATCGAAATATCTCAGAAACTAAAGTATGCAGCCATAACAAGTGCTATATAAAGATGAAAGAGCATATTACAGGAAATTATTTGGTATAATAAAATATTGGGGGTTACATTTAAAAAAAGAGAGAAAATCTATATTTTGCATTCTACATCACCCTGTATACAAATATGCGTCACATCTTTTTGTATAGCTGATTTTAAAACTACAGGATATTTTCAATCTTCTCATGTAAAAAAAATAATTTTTGATTCATTACTTTTTGATATACAGTACGTTCATTTGACCGTGATTTGGAAAATGGTCATAACTTTTGAAATACCCTGTACAATTTAACAATACCATATATTGGAATAACGGAAATCATTAGTAGAACTTAAATATGGAATAATATATAGGGTGTCTCATTTAAAAAAATGCATGTTTGCACCACAACGTAGTTATGGATCACCCTGTATAAATCTAAATATTTTCTGAGCAAGTAGCATATCCGTGGCTACAACTTTTATATACAACTTTTTTCGCTATCTTTTACAGTAGTAGAGTTATCGACCGAGCCGGTACTAAAAACTCACCCTGTATATGTATGTATATGTTACGCTCAATACCCGAATTCGGGTACGCAGAGCTAGTTGTGAGCAAGGAATATGTCCCAAACCCGAAATATTAAATTTATACGGCTATTGAGCATTAGCCAATAGGCAGAACTAGTTTTGCGGATCTTGAAACACACAGAACTAATTTTGCGCAACTTGAAATGCACAGGACTAGTTCTGTATATTATGTTCTAAATGACCAGCACAAATTCTGCTTCTTCCATGTAATCAGCGCCAGCGACGGACTCAAATAAATATAAAGTTGGAAAAGTTGAATATATTTTAATGAATACCAGCAAATAATAAATCGCCAACTGCGGCTGGTTTAAATTTTTTATTTGATTGTGTGAGCATCAAACTGGCTTGTGCTTCCAAATCTTTTTTGTGTTTTCACGATCCGTGTTTATATTGCAGGAACTAACCAACCTAACTTAACCTAACCTAACCTAAACGATAGTTTTTTGACACACAATGCATAACGAATGTTGACTTTGGTTGTCATTCCATACCACAGAACTAGTTCTGTGCATTTCAAGTTGCGCAAAACTAGTTCTGTGCATTTCAGGATGCGCAAAACTAGTTCTGTATATTTGGTAATGCTGAATAGCCATATAAAATTAATATTTCGGGTTTGGGAAATATTCCTTGCTCAAAACTAGTTTTGCGTATTTTTTTCGGGCATTGCCGGAATTCGGCTATTGAGTGTAACATATATACCTAATATTCATGTGGTAAATTTTTAGCTGAAATCGTGAATATTTAATTATTTATAGATTTGCAACAATTGTTCACTTAATTCTGGAACATGTTTTTTTAACCATTTTTCCATCATCTTGACGTGATTTTTCATTTGATCAGGAGTCTTTTTCCTTATCTTTTGTACAAGTTTCTTGCTTTACAAAATTCTGTGGTAGTTTGTAAATGAGTACGTGAATATTTGATTATTTATAAGTTTGTAACAATTGTTCTGTTAACTCTGGAACATGATTTTTTGGACCATTTTCTCATTGCTCATATTGACGTGATCTTTAATATTATAGCTAATTTGATCAGGAGTCTTTTCCCTATGTATTTTCTGCAAGTTTCTTACTTTATAAAATTCTGTGGTAATTTATAAATCAATTGCACTGATATACCCTGTATACTTCTAAGAAACCTCAATTAAATACTATCTGAATGCAGTGTCACTCACTTTTTCATGTAGTATTGCCTGCGTGATACTGGTATTTCTGGTATGTTTAAAGAGTTGTAGAATGGCTTTGCTCCCCTTCATCCTGTCGTAGTATTTATGTATTTGATATTTTTCGTATGTCTATAAGTTTATATGTGCGAATGACTACTAACATTATTTACATGTTATTTTATCAGTTTTCTTAATGTGCTACCTAAAACATTAAACTATCATAGATAAGGGACTAATTAGCAATCCCCTAAAACGTTTTTAATTGGGATGTTTACAGTGTAGTAAAATGGTTTTATCTACCTCTATTCTTTTAGAATGTCTATCTATTTTAAAATTCATTTAAAATATTATATTTTATTTTATCGTTTCTCAGAATGTAGTGTACCATTAAAAAATGGAGTCATGTTTATTGACTCAGTACTACCCACACATAACAGTGATATCATTTTATTATTTTCCCTTTGTATGAAGCTACAGTCTCAGATCCCTTGCAACCAAATAATAGCCCGCTTGTCCTCAAAAAACATCCAACACAAAAACTAGTAAATAGTTTTCTAAATCTCTCCCTAGGAACTAAAACGACACAATTTTTATTCTGCGGGCTTCAACTGGACGAAACGAAACAATCAGGAGCCATCAAATTGCTTAGAAACGAAGTTTGAGCTATTTTTATATTTTTAGTTTTTTTTATTATTGCTGCGCCGCCACTGACACGATTTTTGAAAACTATACCCATTTTTCATCCTTGCCATGGTAGTAATACTGTGTCTAAATTTCATTAAAATCAATTCCATAGTTTCAATGTTACTAAATTCAGAACGATCTAAAGCAATACTCGTATGTATACATCAGAAAATTACTTTAATGTCTGTAATAGCCAAGGCAATGTTCGAAAAAGGGCATTATGCCGCTAGGTCTTTCTTTCACAGGTCAATGGACAGTCTATTATTAATAGAACAAATTTTTGAGTCCTAACCACACCAATTTCACCCCCACCCAAAAAAAAAATAGAAAACGATCAGGAACCTCTAAAACGCCTAAAAACGAAGTTTGAGGGGTATTTAACTTTTTTCGTTTTTTGCTAATTATTCCGCCGCCCCCACACCGATTTTCAAAATTATAGCAGCATTACCTACTAGGACCTCACAGCATATCGGTACCCAAATTTCATCACAATCCATGCAGCGGTTGCTGAGATTGCGAGGGTAGAAAAACGCGAACAGACAGACCGACAAACAGACAGACAGACAGACAGACCGACAAAAATCAATGTAGACATCATAAAACGCCGTATTATCTCAAAGTCGAAAATTTTCGCGATCACAATACTCCCCTCACCTATCGGTGTGGGAAGTAAGAAGGATACTAGATACATGTTTAAAGAAAAAACCCCTGGATTAGTTCTTGAATATATTCCATCACACCTTTTACATATTTTTACGATGTCTGTAGATCAATAGTTTAGTGGTCAAGCTATGGAAGAGAGCTTTCCTTTACGCACTAAGTACTAGATTTTCTATTGGCAGCTATGTATCCTAAAGGCAGTACCGCGAAATCTAAAGGTGTCGGAAACACCCAAATGTCAACCAGAAGTGAAAAGAGATACCGGAAATAGCAAAGATCTTCCTGATATGCATATATATGGTAATTTTTTAACTGAATACGTGAATATTTGATTATTTGTAGATTTCTAACAATTGTAGTCTTTTACTCTGACCTATCTTCCCATTTCTCATATTGACGTGAGATCTAATATTTCAGCTAGTTTGATTTTTTTATTTATATTTACTGCAAGTTTCTTAATTGACCAAATTATGATGTAGTTTTTAAAGCAATAGTTGCACTAATATACTCGTTATATTTCTAAAAATTCCAAATTAGAGACTATCTGAATAGAGTGGCTATTAGTATTGTCTGCGTGTAATTGTTAGTTTTGGTATATAATATTTATGTATTTGATATTTTTCTTTTTGTGTTTATGAGTATGTAATTTTTTTAATTTCTATATTTACAGAGTCTGCCTACCTTTATGCAGCACGCCTAAGTATTTGAAAATTGATTTAAAATATACCTACTATTATATTTTATTAATTGTTTCTCTGAATGTAGTATATTTTTTTTAGTCGTACAAGTTAGTACAAACAAAGGCCACCCTTGAAGGTACACAATGTGAGTAGTCCCACTGCACTTAGGCCACAACTGGTCCACTGTGGATCCCTCCATAAGTAAGAATAATAAGAATACTCATGAACATTATCACATTTTATTTAATTATTTCCGTTAGTAAGTACCACTATTTAGAAATATCTTGTTGTGCAGTTGTCTAACAAAGCTGTTTTAATCTGTATGTTTACAGAATGCTAGAGTCTACGTACCTATCCTTTTAGAACGCCTTTGTATTTGAAAGTTTATTTAAAATATATTATATTTATGTAGGAGATTATTTAGAATGATGAATTTTATGATGTCTAAGTTCACGCTAGAAAAAATCCTAAATACTTACAGATTTCATATTGGCGGCTATGTAGTGTGTATCCTAAAGGCAGTACCACGATCTTTAATGGTATCGGAAACTCCCAAAGTACCGGAAATCCCAGAGGGCTGGAACGGAACTGTATTACCGGAAGTTCGACAACACAAGTACCACTCGCGATCGTGCGTGTTTGTGTGCTCCCCTGGCGGGTACGGGTACGACGTGACGCGCCCGTGGGTACGACTCGAGATAGGTTACGGGGCGAGCGACGGCACCGATCAGTTTTATATGGTAAAGTGCAACCTCGAACGGCGAGGCCGGTTGAATCGCGACGTCGGCTGCGGAAGAACCCGCAGCAGCACCGGGCGCGGGTACTGCCGTGGCACCACCCGCCTCTGAAGGTCCTCCACGTGCCGACGACGCGGCGCGTAAACGAGCGGTGGTACCGGAGCAGACGTCGACTCGTACCGGAACAACATGCAGCGGTACGGGGTGGTCTATGCATGCACTTCTTAATATTATTAATTTGCAACCATATGAACACATTTCGGAGTTCTAGCACGGTTTTGTGAATAACAGATCAACTGTTACAAACCTAACTACAGTAATGTCCGCCTATAACGAACCCGCTTTTTGCGAACTTTCGTTTATAACGAACCAAATCTAGAGGTACGAAACTTACGTGTGTTAATTTTTTCGCAAATAACGAACCCTTTTATAACGAACTTTCGGATAAAACGAACCTTAGACTCTGATATTGTTGTAAGATCTGTCTTTTATAACGAACCTAAAACGGGAATTTATCGCTGGGGAAATTTGAACTGCATCAAGTTAGTGTTCATGCCACCAAATACCAGTTTCAAACTACAGCCTATGGATCAGGGTGGCATCCACAGCTTAAGGGCCATTACCATCGAATTCTTCTTTCGAAAATGGTACATTTTATTGATAAGGGGGTTGAAAATTTTTCTATCAACCTCTTAGATGGAACCTCCTTCATATGGCATGGCAGAGGGCATCAAAACAAACACTTTTAAATTGTTTTCAACACGGTGGTTTCCTGAAAGTGGAAAATGATTTGGATTCGGACGATGAATTGACATTAGCCGAATGGCTGGAAAAAGTTGGACAGGAAGATGATAACAATATTCTAGACAAATGAGTTCGATGAATTTGTCCGTATTAATGATAATTTTGTAAGTGTTGAATACTTTGATGGTGATGCCATTGTCGCTTCTGTGTCATCTTCAGTTTATATTGATAACGATGAGGAGGCAGAAGATGAAGAACCTGTGAGTACAGAATTGAGACCAGTTCCAACTACGTCAGAGGCATGTGAACATATTGATAACTTTCGTTATTTTCTTCAGTCACGAAATACTCCGCAAAGTGTTTTTAATCAATTAGCCGAAGCAGAATTACATATTAATGATATTCATTTCACAAAAATAAAACAAACTAAAATAAAAGATCTTTTTTAATTAGACTCTTAAGAACAGTTGTTAATGTATCTACTATATTACAAAATATATTTTATGTACCCTCATAACTATGTATTAATAAAAATAGCACATCTTTTTTATTTATCGTTTATAGCGAACTTCGCTTATAACGAACCGTTTTCGTCGGTCCCATGAAGTTCGTTATAACCGAACATTACTGTATTTTCACCCAACTAGCCTCCTCGATTTTACATAAGCAAAGCCAACTCGACGTTAGTTACACGGACTTTTCAAAAGCGTTCGATAAATTAGATCATTTTATACCATTAAGCAAACTTGAAAAGTTGGGTTTCAATGACAGAACTGTTTCTCTACTTGATTAATAGGCAGTTACAGGTTTGTTATAACAAACATCATTCGCTATACATCAGGAGTACCACAAGGTTGGGTCCATTGTTATTCATATTATTTATTAACGACCTGTGTGATGAATTGAATTGTGATAAATTACTTTTTGCAGATAATCTGGACATTTTTTGTTTAATTAATAACCTTGATGACTGTTTATGGCTTCAAGGTCAACTCAGAGTCCTTGAGATATGGTGCGAAGAAAACAAAATAAATCTTAATGTCAAAAAATGTAATGTCGTCACATATACTCGAACGATAAATAAAGTGTTATTTCCCTACTCGTTGAACAACATTATACTTGACCGCAGTTTAACTTTCTGTGACCTAGGTGTAACATTCGATCATGGATTAAACTTTGATAACCATATTTATAAAATAGTAGCTGATGCTAACGAAATGTTTGGCTTCATTGTGAGAAACTGCAAAATCATATCAAATATTTCATCATTAAAAGCATTATACTTTGCATCTGTACGTTCCAAGCTTGAGTACGCATCCATTGTCTGGAGTCCTTACTATCAGTGCTATATCAATATTATAAATTATGTTCAGAAATGTTTTTTTAAATACTTGTCTTTTAAGTGCGATTTAAACAACTTTCATTGTTTTCTCGCAGAAAGGTTGCTTCTATAGTCTTTCTTTATAAACTTCTTAATGGCGGCATTGAATCACCTTGGTTGTTAGCACAGATAAAATTTCTTGTAACTAGGCTAAACTCTTGTTCTAACATGTTATTTTTTGTGAAAGAGCTAATACCAACTTGTTTATTAAGTCTCATATGAGAGCTATGTGTGAGTGCTATAACTCTGTTTGTGGTGAGTATAATATTTTTAATTGAACATTGAATCAACTTGAATCTGTGTTAGCGCGAAATTATTTGCTTAATTAATTTTTTCCTCTCGAGTTCATGTTATTTTTCTATTGTCATGAGATACCGTTGAGACAGTATTATGTCATTATGGTACCTATGGTCTGACTTTATTGCACTCGAAGCACTACCTCTGCTCTATTTTATTAAAGGTTGTTTTATAGCAATATTCTTTTCAGTTGGCTTTATATTGAATTGTATATATACTACATACTTAATTCTTAAGTTATGTATTGTTTGCCCTGTTAGTGGATTTTCTGTTGGGCAATAACATGCTATTATTATTATGATTATTATTATTACGGGATAATACAAATGATATGGTATAACTATTCTGGATTGAATCAGACTTTATTCAAGTTGTTGTACCAGGGTGCGTTAACTGTATGTGAAATCACGTAATAAATAAGTAAAACATGCTCGGAAACCATCTGAAATCCTCCGATATTCAAATACAATCAACCAAAGAAATTACTGCTTGACGATGACACGCTGCATAAGCAGGCATAAATAATAATATTTGGTAGATCCACTACGCACCACGCCGACCCGACCCCTTTTTGTTGCAGTTTTCTATCAGACGAGATCAAATTTTACAGAAATCAACGTGCGAGGCGTCATTTTCAGAGTAAAATCACCTCCTGATTCATTTTCTGAAAAGAAAAATGCTATGTTATATTATTATTTTTCCGAGTAACCCGCATCGTCCCCCTCCCCCCCACCATCAAATCATAGATTGCATTATAAGTAAGTTGGCGGGGGGTGGGTTGGCCCAGTGGTTAGGGTCGAGGGCTCGTGACCGGAAGGTCCCGGGTTCGATTCTCGTTAGAGGCGGAAATTTGTTTCTGGTTTTTTCAACCAAAAATAAATATCCATAAAAAAAAAAAGCTCAGCGAGAATCTCCACCTGAGCATTCACTGTTGGCTTCTAATTAACAGTGCTGTTCCTAAGTGGCGCCGGGAAACAGTAACAAAGCCTACACAGAACACGAGGCTAATGACCAAAGCAGTCGATGCCGATGACACAGAAGTAAGTAAGTTGGCCAAAAGAAGAAAAACCTCTTTATGACAGTGACGTTTGAATTTATTTGTATCATTATACTGCCATTTCAAACTTCGAAAATTTGCGACTTTTTATGAATTTTTATATGCGAGGTAGAGTTCTTGATATAAGGAAACATGCGTTTTATTGTGGTAGCATTAGAATTTTACGTTATGACATTATTTTTTGAGTTACCTTCACCACCACCCCTTTTTTATCATCATAGCCGGACCAAAAACTAGATTTTTATTTCTATAACTTTTTTATTGTGATCAGGTTTGAAGGAAATTGGAAAACTTTGGTTTTTGATGTCCATCTGTATGTCCGCGATTTCTTTCTCCAACTATTACTCAAAAATGCTTCAAGCGATTGCTCTCAATTTTGGCCAACTTGATTTATTAAAGGTGGTTTCGAGTTGAAAAGGTTTTGGTGCCGATCGAACAATGGGGGTGGAAAAGAATTGAGGGTGCACAAAAAAAATGTAATACAACATATAAATTTGGTGGCACCAATTGAAAGAGAATGTGACTTTATGTCTAAAACGATGTATCACATGTCATTTTTTTCTGAAATGAAAGCTAAAATATTAGATAAATAGGAATACTCAAATGTCATTAACTGCTATATTTGTGCACTGAATTGTTTGATATGAGGCAGTCGTAAATAACTTAAAAATGTCTACCTCAGAATAATATTACTATTGGATTTAACTCTTTAGGGTTAAAGGGAGTGGGGGTTCCACAAAACAGGGACAGGGGATGAACACTTGGGTCGGGGAAGTTCCTAGAACGAGATCTCGTTCAACGTCCACATTTGTTTGATTGCTTGAAGTTTCAACTCTTATGTAAAATGGCTTTGTTCAAGAAGATAATTATAACATTAAAACTTCGGTAAAAGTTCATTGAAGAATTATTCTTGTTAGTTTACATTGCATTATTTTATATTTTTGCTTGTTAATTTTTTATGAAAATTTAATTGTTAGGCTTCATTGCCCAAAGTAAATAAATAAATAATACCAAGTCTTAAAGAAAATACTGATACTGTAATTAAGAGTTTAAGTTTCTTTTTTACAATAAAAATCTTAAGAAATGAATGGATTTTGTTTTATTAACCAATTATTACATTGAAAAAATGTTATTCGCAGCCGCGAGAATATATGCAAAAAATATTCGAATGCGACTGTGAATGCAAATATACGAAAGTAGAACGTTTTTTGGGAGTATCGTATCTACATAAAGGATATCCACGCCACTCATTTCCGTCGGTCTGTCTGTCTGTCTGTCTGTCTGTCTGTCTGTCTGTGCGCGTTTTTCTAGCCGCGTAAGCTCAGTAACCCCTGCATGGATTCTGTCATACTGTGGGGTCGTAGTAGATAATACTGCCATAATTTTGAAAATCGGTGCATTGGCGGCGGAGAAATTGGTAAAAAACAAAAATGTATCAGAACCCTTCCAAACTTCGTTTTTAGGTGTTTCAGGACGACCTGATCATCTTCCATTTGTTTTAAAATTTGTATAACGTGTAACTTAACTACGAACTTGATTGTGATGAAATTTTGACGCCGCAACTTAAATTTCGGGTTTCGAAATTTGGTTTTTTAAAAAATTTATTTTTTACAACTTTAAACTGCACAATTCAAAATTATAAAAAATTACAATATAATGATGTTACGTGTATGAAGTGTATGTCGAATCTGGCTGTTCGCTGCAATTAACTTATCCAAGTAACTTCTGCCTGGCTCAGCATTTCCCTATCATGCATTGTGGAACTCGTGGAAGGTTATCGGCGAGACTGCGATTATCTGCTTACAGGATGATTCTGGCATACATAACTCCTCCATCCCTTAGAAGGAACTCGAGGGCGGAGATACTCGAGTTTCATCCACCCTGGTGGTTGGTTTTCTTTCTTGATTTTCTTTCTTGAAAACTTGCCTAATGCAGCGCCATTTAGTAAAAGCTAGGTAACTAATGGCAAAAAGGGCAAGCATGGAAATTATCCCTAAGGATGACCTGGAGTAGAGTTTCTGGAACTGGATTTCTTGTAACTCTTCTTCTTCTGAATCTTGAAGTTGAATTTGGTGTAACTTGTCTAATGAAATTTTTTCTAACCGGAGCTTCTTAACTGCTAGCTTCGGTATCTCAGCTGATTTCTTGAATGCTTTTAACGTTATTGGATGACCAGGTATGATGCTTTTTTCATTCTTGTAAATAAATTTGGGGGTGACAATGGAACATCCCGGTGGAACGGTAATTAGATAGGAACCTTGCAGAATGGCTACTTCTTCTTCTTTGCAGTTGGTCTGGATCTTCTCTGGATCAGGAGAAATGCCAATATAATGGGCATCGTTAATTTCTTCTACCATTTGTTGGGTAGCATGAACAGGAACATGTTGACAATTCTGTGCTTCCGTGTTTCTTGACAAAAGGGAAGCAACACAGTCTGGATTATCTTGCAAGGGCAGCAATTGATTCTTGGAGCAAAGATATTCGCCTTGGAGGTTTAGACATTCATCGTAGTCGTACTGATAGTGGTTGTTGCTTAGGGTAAGGTATGGTGATGGTGGTATAATAAGGGAGTTGTTGGAATTAGGAACAGAGAATAGGTGGTAGTGATTGAAGGTATCGGAATGCACTAATGGAAAATCCAGCGAAAAAATGATTTTATCATTTGCCAAAATTACTTCGGTTTTAACTAATTTATAGTATTTCAAGTAATTTTCCTTAGAGTAAAAACTCTGAAAATGATTATGTGATTGCAATAACTGATTGACAGTTTCTTTGAGTTGTTGAGGAGAAATTATACTATGATGCAAAATTCCAAGACTTGCAAAACTAATAGCATTTTCAATGTCAGTTAAATAAGCTAGAATAGAATCCAAGTTGATTTTAACTTGATTCAAAATTTCGTGCGTTTCCAGATAATGTGATAACGAAAATGATGTATCATTAAGTGCTATTCTCAGTTGTTCCACTTTATCAGCTATTGATTTTTGATTATTAGTTACTCTAGTGAGTGTTTCATTAAGAGAATTCATAAGTTTCGTGTTAAGTGAAAAATGTTTGTTTATCCTTCGAATAATTTTATTTTGACCTGATTCGAGCTTTGAGATGCTGCCATATATTTCTTTTGCGTCTTCATTATCCATATTGCCAGATATAAATTTGACCAAAGATCCTAGAGGGTTGATTAATCCTCTTTTCTGTCTTTTTGAAAGAAACATAGAATAAAACTTTTGATTGACCATAGATATTTCATACTCTAAGTGCTTATAAGTACTTTGTAAGGTGAATCTATAAAAATTGCTAGTAGCATTAATTACGTCATTCAATTGTAAATATTGATCAGTAATTATGTCTATCTGTGATCGAATAGGTGATTTAGGAACATAGTGTAGGAAGGTGTGAGATGCAATTTTAACCTTTGCTGTCCCTAGTTTAAACGGAAGAACGCCGGGGCTGTCTTTCAGGTTGAGGATTTGGACTTTCTGCGTCAGTACAGTGTGAAACATCAGTAACCTGTAAAAAGTCACCTGTAAATTTTCGTTGAGGTTTAAATATTTGTTTATGATATGTGTTTTGAGGTGTTGATACAGTTAGGTCATTTGTTCTTAAAATATGTTCAGGTCTGTAAAGAGCTTTTGTCTTGGACTGTCTATTGGGCTGTTTTCTATATCCGGTGGTTCCTGGTTGTATATCTGGAGGGTCGTTACGTTTTTCATTTGCTTTTTCAATGACTTTGGCTTTTTCGGTTCTTAATGTGTCATGTATTGATTTGTAAAGATCGGTCATAATTTCTTTATGTTCACTCACTTTGAAATTGATCGGTTGGGCTTCCTCGTTAATCTCAATAGGCTCTTTTAGTTCATGATGTCCTAATATGAGATCAATAGGTTTATGCTTTGTAGCAGAATGAATTGAATTATTGTAACCAATTACAGCGTATAGTAACTTTTCATGAGGGCTCAATTTAGGTTTAGTAATGTTCAAAACTCGAAGATGTTCAATCAAGGTAGAATGAAATCTTTCTACGATTGAATTGCTATTTGGATTGAGAGGTAATATATAATGCCAATTTATATTATAAAGTTCAGCGAAATCTGTCAAAAGACTCTGTTTAAATTCTGTTCCATTATCAGATACAATATTTTCTGGAATTTTGTAGGCGGAAATAAATTGTAATAGATTCTGATAAACATGCAAGGCTGATAAACTAGGTAGAATGTAAGCTTGCGCGAATTTGGAAAAACTATCACAAATCGTTAAAGCTGTTGTATTCTCAAATTTGAAAGTATCAATGAAAATTGTCTCAAATGGTTTTTTAGGGGTAGGTGTTAATTGTAATTTAATAAGAGGGGGGTGACGTTCATATTTTGACTGCTGGCAAATTGCACAGTTATTAACAAAATTTTTAACGTCATCTGATAATTTGGGCCAATAATATTTTTGTCTTAACGCTTGAATCGTTTCTATAATGCCTCTATGATTAGTAATGCCTTCGTGTTGTTTCTTTAAAAGTTCTTGCTGTCGATTTTCTTGGATTACATCAAGCAGCAAAGTATTAGACTTAAGTAACTTGAAAGCTGAATTTTTGAAAATACGTGAAACAAATACAGACATATTTTTATATAAATTCTGATCGTCATCATTCTGAAAGTAGAAAGCATACTGTTTGTTAGGAACGCCATATTCTTTTAAAAATGTAATAATTTGATTTTCGAAAGTTTCGTTGGTGGTATAGATTATCCAACGCGTACGAACTACGGGGTTTCTAAATAGTCTTTTTATTTCTGTTCGAGGGTTGTTGTCAGCTTTAATTATTACAATTTGGTTTTTAAAGGTATTCAAAGCTTTTTCTGTAATATTTATGGTTAAAATAGGATTTTCTGAGCTAGTGTGAACGGTTTCGTCTTCGTCATGTTCGTCGGGATCAGCTTGTGCTAATACAGACATGAAATCGGGTTGTGATTCTGCGCTAGATCTAGGGGGTTCATTCCTATCAGCTTGACTTGTCGAAGGTCGGTCATTTTCATCTAGTATGGGATTTTTATTAAATTCGTCCATATATTGTAAAATGGGGGGAACGTCGGATTGGGTTTCATTAGGATGAAGCTCAATTCGAGAGAGTGCGTCAGCATTTGTATTTTTCTTGCCTTTTTTATAAATAATTTCATAATCAAAATCTTCTAACTTTAATCTCCATCTAACTAATCTGGAATTTGGTTCTTTAATATTCCAAAGGTATTGAAGGGGTTTGTGATCACACACAATTTTGAACTTGCGACCAAATAGATAAGGTCTAAATACTTTTGTAGCCCACACTATGGCGAGACATTCTTTTTCGATGGTTGAATAATTTTGTTCTGAAGCACTAAGGGTTCTAGATGCATAAGATATTGGTTTATCTTGTCCTATTGGACCTTGAGATAATATGGAACCAATAGCGACGTTACTGGCATCTGTTGTCAGTATGAACTCTTTGGAAAAATCGGGATAAGCAAGAATAGGTTCATTTGTTAACAAAGCTTTACAATCTTCAAATGTTTTGATATATAAGGGATCATTGATGTTAATTGTAGCACCTTTCCTTAAACAATTAGTAAAAGGTTTTGTGATATGTGCGAAATTTTTTATAAATTTTCGGTAATAACCCAGTAAGCCTAAAAATGCTTTAATTTCCTTAGTGGTTTTTACCACTGGTTTAATACCGTCGGGGGTAACTAAATGACCAAGGAAAGCTACTTCCTTTTTTAAAAATTCTGACTTATCTAATTGGATTTTCAAATTACTTTCTCTTAATTTTTGGAAAACTTTTTTCAAGTTAGTGAGGTGTTCTTGCAAACTAGATCCTATTACGACAATATCGTCCATATAGACAAGACACGTCTTATTTAATAGATCTCTAAGCACGTTGTCCATGACTCTTTGAAATGTCGCAGGGGCATTTTTCAAGCCAAAGGGCATTCTAAGGTACTCATACCTACCGTGCTAAACAGTGAAAGCGGTTTTCGGTATGTCATCAGGATGCATTTCGATCTGATGGAAACCACTGGCTAAATCCAGGGTATAAAAATACATACTTCTGCCAAGATTGTCTAAAATATCTGTTATGTTCGGAATAGGGTAAGGGTCATGCGTAGTTTTGTCATTCAGTTTTCTGTAATCTACTACGATTCGCCATTTTCTCTTGCCTGAAGCATCGGGTTTCTTATCTACGATCCATATGGGACTTGACCATGGAGAATCACTTTCTCTGATAATGCCCTGATTAAGCATATCATTAATTTGACTTTTGACTTCTGGTTTATGAACAAAGGGATATCTATAAGGTTTTGCGTGAACTGGAATTTCGTCTGTAGTTTTTATTCTATGCTTAATCTGATTAGTGAACGTTAGCTGAGAGTTTGGTTTATGAAAAATGTCAGAAAAAGATTTGCAAAGTTTTTCAATGTGATAACGTTCTTCTTCGTTCAAATGGTCGGTTCGTATTAGATTTGAAATATCAGATTTTTCTAGATAGTCTGAGTCATTGCTAGGTATAGTTGTAGCTTGGAAAAATTCAAAAGAATTTTCGTCACAATTATTAACATTAATGGGGGCGTATAAGTAAACATCCTTAACTTGATTGGATTCGTTTCTAATATCAACAGGAGCATAACCATTTTCGGAAAAACTAAGGCCTTCTCTGATTTTACAATCAGACAAATTTGTTGCAGGAATAATTACATTTCCTTGGGGGACAGATACGGGAATTTTAACCGATTCTACGGTACAGGGTTCAATTCTTGCGAAAAATAAAAGTTTACCTTTTGATTCGTAATGAGATAATGGTAGTTCAGAAGAGGGTGTTTTTAGGGTAAAAGATTTCAAATTTATTTCGGCACATAAATCTTTTAGAGTTTCATATCCAATAAGACCATCAAAGAAGTGATGAAATTTGAATAAGTAAAACTTTATTGGTTTAGATGAGTTGAATTCAGGAAAAGCTGGGATATCTGCACAAAGATCACGAGTTGCTGTTTGAAAAATTGAAGAAATGGTGAATGGTTCCTTTCGTATATATTCGGAATACATATTTTCGGCAATTTCAGGATTTAAGAATGATTTTGTAGCGCCGGTATCAATTAAAAGTTTTAAGGGAGGATTACTAATTTGAATGTAAGGAAGGTCTTTACGTTCGTAAATATGATGGATTTCTAGGTGGGTTTGGTTTGAGGGACTACCTGCTGAAAATTTTCAGTAATAGGCTCAGAAATGTGACTTGGTTGATTCAATGTCTGGTCAATGGCGGAATTAGGTTCTTCTTGCTCGTATTGATCATATGAGATTGATGGTATTTCCTGTATTTCAGGGTAGTAATCGGAGTAGTCTGAATAGTTTCTATCATAAGAAGGAAAATATTCTTCTGATGGATAGTGTTCTTGGACATTGTATAGCTCTTCGGCTATAAAGTTAGAAGGACCTGCTCTTTGGAAGTAATTCTGATTTTGACGTTGGAAGTTATGAGAAGGGTTTGGTCTAGCAGCAGTACCATGAGAAATTCCACTCATTGGAGTAGGTCGTGGTTGCTGTTGAAATCGAGATGGATCTGGTTTCCAAATACTTGCCTATTTGTTGGAAATTTTTGTGGGGGTACAGGCCTAGGTTGAATCGGAATTGGGCCGCGTGGAAATGGTGGATTTTGATTAGATTGAGAAAAGTTGGGTCTTTGAAAATGATTAAAATTTTGAGGATTTTGGAAGCTGCGATGATTTTGGAAATTTGGGTTTGAGAAAGGTCTTGGGTGGTGATTTTGTGGATTTGGTCGATGTTTGTGACTATCAAATTGTGGTTTTCTTAAATGTAATATATTATTTTCAGTGATAATAAATTGTCTAGCTTCTGCGAGTGAATGCGGTCTCATAGCTCGAATGGTAGAGCCCATAGGCTCGCGTAAGCCAGCCAAAAATATTCTGAGAGCATGTATATTATAGAAATTTTTCTTGACAGACTTTGTAGTCGGGTCAATTTCATGGGTGTCTATAAAACTATGAAGAGCACTCAAGTTCGACATAATTTTCGTATAGAACTGTAAGGCACTTTCATTGTTTTGTCTCAATTGGTCTAAATCAAATAATAATCCATTTTCGTCCCTTTGGTCACCGAAATGAGCAACCAAAGCGCTTTTCACACTTTGCCAGTCTTTGGAAATGCATGTAGTATACACTTCCCTTGCGTTACCAACTAATTTTGAATATATACCATAGATTATTGTTATGTTCTGCACACAATTTGCGTTATTTGGGTTTGTGTCCCAATAAGTGCTGATTAATGTATTGGCGGTTTCCAAATATGCGGCTAACTCTAAAGGGTTTCCGTCATATTTTGGTACTATATCTAATAATTTGGATTCGAAGTGCGGTACTTGAGGTGCTTGCGAAACAGACATATTGCTACTGTTATTTCTATCGCTTAAAGATAATTGAGAAAATCTAGCTTCTAAAAGTGAATCAAAATTTCCCCTTGTAATGTTATAGTTAGACTCGCCTTCGCTACTTTCCAAAATGGAATTAGGAGTCGAGGAGATTGACATAGACACGCAACAAATTAAAATAAAAATATATAGTGCAGTAAGGAGTTGGAAAAAAGGAAAGCAACTTACACCACGCTGGTGAAGAACTTCATTTTTCGGAACGTTGGACCGAGAGATACAACGAGTACAGCGGACTCTTTCGCTCTGGAAAGACCGTATCCTGCCTGTACTTTCTCTCTAGCGGTACTTCCTCTTCGGATTGCCTCTTGCCCTACGGGTTGTCCTCGATGGATGGCACGTGTGGGTGAAGTAGGTTCTAATCCGCGATGACTGCGCCACTTAAATTTCGGGTTTCGAAATTTGGTTTTTTTAAAAATTTATTTTTTACAACTTTAAACTGCACAATTCAAAATTATAAAAAATTACAATATAATGATGTTACGTGTATGAAGTGTATGTCGAATCTGGCTGTTCGCTGCAATTAACTTATCCAAGTAACTTCTGCCTGGCTCAGCATTTCCCTATCATGCATTGTGGAACTCGTGGAAGGTTATCGGCGAGACTGCGATTATCTGCTTACAGGATGATTCTGGCGTACATAACTCGCATGAGTACCGTGAAGGAAATGGTAACAGTGTATCGTTGTTAGAAATCTTGCTAGTGGCGGAGGAGGGATCAATAAAAAACCAAAAATTCAAAATCGCTCAAACTTCGTTTTTAAATATTTCAAAGGTCCTTTGATGATTGTCTACCTTCTAATGAGATTAGTATAGGGATAAAGGGAATCCAAATTTTTTGTTAGCACCGATAATGTGTGAGCAGTACCGAGTCACTCACTTGGCGCCATTTTATCAAAGTAATGAATGAAGTTTCTGTTTCTCCTGTTGTATTGAGAGATGTGGCGAGACGGTTCCCGGTAAATACTCCTTTATTAGCCTTAACCTCAACAAACTTTAATAAAGGTTGTTTGTGCAATAGCTAGAGAATTATCAGAAGATAGTTTGTCTTTTTAAAGAGGAAAATATTCCTCGTCACACATTTCTTCTTTTCTCTGAACGAAACATCCAGGCCATCGTCAGAGGTATCTCAGCATTAACTACCGAGCAAGAAATCAAAGAAGAGCTTGAACAAAAGGGTTACGCTCCCCACCACATAATTTGCCTTAAGCGCAATGGTGGCGTGCCAATGCCTTTGGTAGTGGTGATTCTACCAGCTAGTGTTTAATGATCATAAACTTCTGAAACTGTCTATCAGAGTTGACGTTCAAAAGAACTCTTGATTGATAGGACAGTGCTGCCGCTGAGCTGTCAGAAGTATGGATACGCTCAATACTGCTTCACCAAAGCGTCTGAAATGTGCCAATGATCACATGACACAAATGTGCCCTCAAGCATGACAAGAGGTACTCAAATGTGTGAACTGTGGTGGGGGTCATCCGGCAAACTGTCCCACCTGTAGATTCACGCCTAGAAGGAATCTACAGACCATCGCACAGAGGCGAGCCAACTCGTATGCCGACGCAGCCAATGGTGCGCAAACTTGACTTCACCTGCTACTTCAAGCGCACCTTCGACTGCTCAAAGCGTGGACTTGGTAACAACGCTTAATTCCTTGTAGCAGATAAGTAGTCCTCTGGTAGCGCCACACAGGCCTTGCAGACGATTTTTCCTTCTAATGTATATTCAAGCGAAATCGCACAGCAACCCTCCATTGCGTATGTCAGTGGGCTACACATTCGAGCAAGTTCGCAAGCACACAAAGCCGCAGCTCATACTAAGATCAAAATCAAATCGTGCAATTTTGAAAACAACTAAATTTTTGCGCTTCCAGGTATCGAACTTCAAAATTAACCCTTTTGATTAAAACCAAAAGTTACCGAACTTAAATCAACTATGGCAAGCTTTGCGATTGGCTCGCAGACTTCCCCTCAGGTCAGAAAATATCTGTCGTGGTAGACGGCTTTTCCTCTTCTTTCCATAGCATCAAAGCTGGGGTTCCGTAGCGATCGGTATTGGCTCCTACATTGTTTCTGCTTCACATTAATGATCTACTCTCTAGCACAACAAACTCAATCCACAGTTTTGCGGATGACAGTACGCTTCATGGAGGCATCATGAGTAATAGACCGATCTTTGTGGTCGAGCTGGAACGCAGACTGGCAGTGGCAGCTTCGCTTTCAAAGGATCTCGATACCATTACCGCTTGGAGGTGCAAGAATACGGTAAAATTTAATGCATCCAAGACATATTATTGTACGCTATCTAACAAGAAGTGCCCAAGCCAACACCAGGATCCTCCTCTCGCTATATAAAGCCCACATAAGACCTGGTCTGGAGTAGTGCTCTCATCTATGGGGAGCTGCTGCCCCTACTACCCCGTCTATACCAGATGCCGTCCAGAGAAGGGCAATTCGACTAATTGGAGACCCGGCCTTGACGCGCCACCTCCAGCCACTTTCTCACCGGCGTGTTGTTGGTGACCTCTCACTCTTCTACCGATATTCAAACAGAATCTGATCTTCTGAGCTATCCTTTATCGTTCCGCCGCTCGCCGCTCCTATCAGTTGCATCCGCGCGACCGCAGCATCTCATCCTAAGGCGGTCATTCTTCATACATCAAGAACCGAGCAGTACAACCGCACATTCATTCCCAGGGTATCCAAGGCTTGGAATGGACTGCCAGGAGACGTATTTATTAGTCCTGCGGGTATTGGCCCATTCAAATCCCGCGTTAACAAACTTCCCCTAACATAACCCTCTCACAGCGGCCGCGGTACTTTGGTATTTAGGCTCTGCCTACGCGGTCTGCTCAGTTATAAAAAAATATCCTCCAATCGACGAACTTCCTCATCTTTGTTCTCCTCCTTCTCCTCTTACTATTTCTTCTTTTACTTCTCCCGGACTTTGTCTGGTCTTTGGGTAACCAGACCTGACAGACCGATCGACCGACACGAAAGGTTCACCGAATTGTAATATTGATTTTCGTGCCCACAATCTTGGACCAGAGTCTGGGAAGGAAGAAGACCCAAAATAGATTCAACCTGCTATGAGTCCATGCAACTCTGATATCTATAAAAAGCGAAGAGCCTGAGAAGCCTAAAATTTTTTAATTATCATGAATGAGACAACATGATCAACAACAGACAGTATTGATTCGGAGACTGCAAATCAACTGAAAATAATTTAGACACACGTGTCTAGCTTTTTTGTGAAATATGTAATCCGAATACAATTGTTATTTAAAGAAGTAATTAGTCAATTCTCATAAAAAACACTATCTAAATTGGCGTATTCCATTGTTAAAATAAACATCCAATAGTTTTTCATATTTAATATTCAAAATTCATTCGTGTATGAAATTTTTTAATTAAATATATCTTCAACAAAAACTGTTGACGCATATTCGTATGCAATTTTATACTACCTGGGTATCAAGTAAGGTCATGAACTTAGGTCATGCTATTAAGAGAATTATGTATATTAGAATTTTGAACGCTTTTTTTTCTTAAGGAGCAAAAAATTGCTTCTAGTCTACTGTGTTTATTAATAGACTAATCAAATTATTTGTTAATTTTATTTGGCTATACCGTTCATTATTTCCTTAATAAGTTTACTTTAGAAATTATACTTCATTCTTACATGCCGAAAAAAAGTTGTGTAGTTTCCGGTGATAAGACGAAACTTCCTGTATTCTTGCCTAAATTATGATTTGATTTGCTTTTTATTTTTTCTTCCTCCTTTTACTTTCTATTCCAGTTAACGGAGAGGTCATAGTGGTCGTCAAACAATTCGGATTTGTGATATGTTTTGGGTCGATATATAGCATCTATATTACGATCACCTTTCATCGGCCTATCTATCTTTCGGTAATCCTTAGCCCAAGTATGAGCAAAACAATAACACTTTAACAATAAAATGGCAAAAAGAGAGCTGAAGATTTACTTTAACCTTGCTACCCTATAATCCTACACCCAAATATCTGTGTGTCACACTGAATAGGCCACTATCGTTTAAAAAAGATATGCAGTCCATCGTAGCCAAAGTAAACGGCAGAAATATCATCCTACAAAAATTATGTGGAACCTCTTGGGGCGCCTCCCCTTATACGTCGGCGCTGAGCCTCTGTTTCTATGCGGCTGAATTTTGGTCGCAAGTGTGGCTAAATAGCTCACATACTAGACTGAGGGCCGGTTTCTCAATGTTCAGTTAAAAGTGTCAGATAGGTAGCTGCTAGATAGCGTTTCTATGGATACAGCTGTCAGATAAGGTTTACGTGAATTCATAAGTTTAAGCTTCAATTGTTTAAGCAATTTATCTGACAGGTAACCGATAACTTCCAGATAAATATTTAACTGGACATTGAGGAACCGGCCCTGATAGACGCCCAGTTAAACACTTCTATGAGAACTATTCCGGGATGCATCAAATCGACGCCAACTCACTGGCTACCAACACTCAGCCAAATAGCTCAACAACCAATCCGTCGAGAAAATGCCCTTCTGAAAGAATATAACAAAATCAAAACAAGTCCCTCACTGTCAATCCACCAAGATATACCTGATCTTTCTTTGCGCAGATTACGGCCTAGAAAACTACCAATTACAACAGCTCTCCAACTTGATTCTGGTGATTTTCTCCCTTTCTACTTGTTTGTGATCCGCACGACCACCTTTCCTTGTTCGTCTTCCTTAGGGGCTGTAGAAGTCCTCCGGCAGGTAGCTATAACTGGCCTCCGTGGCGACGTTGATTGTTGTCTCGGAAGGCGAGATTTTTCGGCCGAAGCCACAAATGTGCTTGCTGGCTCTTGTCGGTGGCCTTTGGCTTTGTTTTTTCCATCATTGACTCCTCAGGTTATACCCGAAACCAAGTGCTATCTTATGTGACCTCATCTAGATGTGGGCACATGACATCCCTTTGGGCCTGATGGAGCCAATTAGCAGAAATACGTGTCGCTCGGGTTACCATCTTTTAACTGTTCTGCTCCTCAACCTCTTCCTCTTTTGCGGACACGCCCCATGATTTTCTACCTTTCTAATTACCATTACTGCATGAACGGTCATTAAAGCTGTCTACATACAATTCAGAAAAATGCCAACTCCCAAACAGTTGGATGTCACGCCGCCTAAGCTCTCGTCGCTACGCCTCTGTGTCATATTAACAAGCAAGGTGCGTCATCTCTTAGTCAGTAGTGTCACAAGCTGTCTATAAGTACGCAAAATCCCAATTACTCTCAACTTTTTTACATCCGTACCGCATGTCGTTGACCTGGTCCATAGTCGGTCATAACAACATAATTAACAGAGACAGTAACATGGAGAGTGTGGTGGCCTCAGTGGATTGAGCCAAAGGCTCGTGACCGAAAGGTCCCATGTTCGATTCCCGTCAGAGGTGGAAATTTATTTCTGATTTTTTCAATCAGAAATAGATTTCCACCAAAAAAAAAACTTAGTGAGAATTCCCACCTGAACATTTCACTGATGCCTTCTAATTAAGACTGCAGTCGCTGAGGGTAGTGCAGGATTACAGTCAAGCTATTGGTATGTAGTTCGGAACAGACAAATGTGCCACGGTTCATATCAATAGAGGACGCTGCGGAGATAGTAGCGATGAGGAGCGACCGGAGATACTTATACCTACCTTGGAATGGCGAGCCCAAGAGGCAGGACTGGTCAAAGACTGTCTCCGACGCAAATATTTGCACTAAATACTTGCAGACCTAGTCATCAGAGCTGTACCGCAAGAACAAAGTCGCTGCCACAAACTTGCTTGCGGTGCCATTAATAGTATACAGCTTTGATGCTATCCACTGGAAAGTGGAAGAGCTGCGACAAATCGACATAAAGACTCGCAAAAGGATGAATATGGAGAGAAGTCTACATCACTGGTCCTTTGTCCCGCGAACATACATTCCACGACACCTGAGAGGGCGAGGACTATTGAGTTTGGAGCATCTGCACAACAGGGTAGTACTGGCCACTGCCTGCTATGTTACGATGAGCACCGATCCTCTGATCCACTTTGTGTGAGAGCACAAGAATGCGGGTAAAGGAGCCTTCCTTTTTAGAGCAGCAACACGGGCAACCGAGGAACCCAATCTCACTCACAGTGAAGTCGACTTCACTCGGAGGCATTAACGATGCTGAAGTCCAATTTCTCTTAAGACTTCACAAAGATAAGCCAATACACGGAATCTTCTGTCAGAGCAGTTAACTTTCTCCTTCCTAAGGTCTAGTGGCACGACACATAATAACTGTTAATTATTTATGAAATCTAATAACATGTTATTCTATGATAGACGCATCTCATATAATATAAAAGCGTATCAATAACAGTAGTAAGTCACTTAATCTTCATCCAAACCAGAGTTACAAACTCACAAATAAACATACAGATGAATCTAATAAAAGGGTGTTAAAAAAAATGTGAACACAAAATAATAACCAGAAACAACGATTAATTCTTGTTTTTTTTTTATTTGGAGTATTTAAATTTTTCCCCCGTGTGGGGGCGGGTTAGAATATCTCCCATCGTATATCCTGCGTGTCGTAAAAGGCGACTAAAAGGAACCGAACTACTGTCGGTATAAGCAGTAACCTCTTCTCAACCAACAGCTTGTTGCTTGTTGCAGCTGAGAAGAGTCAGGACACCTTCTTGTCCTTGGGGTGAGAAATTGCCCCTAAAGGCGGATGAACCAGTAGATATCATCTGGTCAACGGCATGAGGATGCAGAAAGCAAATGGGAAACTACTGCATTAAAGATCTTAAAGATATCCCAAGAGAAACTCGTAAAATGAGTAAATGCATTTTACGAGTTCACAACATGTCTGTTAAGACATTGTGACTATGATGATGATGATTTAAATTTTAAACTATCTGATATGACATCAACCCTGCATAAATGACTATAAAATTTATGCAAAAACAGCCCCTCGTTGCGGGAATAACTAGATCAAAAAGTATCATCTGTTAGCAACGTACAATGACGAGTAATCAATCATTCGCTGATTTTACTGACCACACTAACTCAATTTGCTTATACTTATGGGGGCATGACCATCCTTTCAACAAAAACCTCATTGCGTTCACAGCTAATAATTGCAATTAGATGCTGTTTTGCAAAAACTAATCATTATTGCAATGTTTTTTAATAGTCGTTGAAAATCCAATAAATCTCTGTCGGTGGCATTGCCATTTTAACGGTGGCATCAGATTCAGCCCTCTATGACTTTTTTCTTATTTTGCCACTCGAAGTAATAGCTTGGCTGACGTCGATCGAGAAATTAAACGCCTAAAATTGTACTTTGAATGGCTTAAATAAATATACTTGAAAAAACTGAAAGACACGCTTTTAAAGAACATCCGACTGAAAAGTTGAAAATATTTTTTAAAATAAGCTTAAAACAATAATGAACGAAAAAAAGTAATATTGTTGTGAAAGAAACGTCGGGCACTAGACGAATAATATAGCACAATACATACATACTAGTATTTTTCGTTTATTCGGTTTAAGTTTATTTTTTAATTCTTTTTAACTTTTTAGACCGTTGTTCTTTAAAGCCGTATTTTTTTCTTGTTTTTTTGACCAGAGAGGCAAGTCCACCACTTTTACTCCTAAAAGGCAGATATCTTAGGAAGGCTTTTGCAGCCAATTCTACTGTAGACTTCCATGGATGTACTCCGACCACCACCATAAACGTGAACTCGAGAACGGCAGAGATCAAATTTCAAAATGAAGATGTAAAAAGCATCCTCCAAAAACCAAACACGAAGAAAACTACTGGTCCTAGTCAAATTCCAGCCATTGTCCTCAAACGCTGTGGCGCTGAGCTTGCACCTATTCTTTACAAGCTCTTCAGATTATCGTATCAGCGAGGCGTGTTTCCTGCTCATGGAAGATTGGCTGTGTACAACCCATTCTTAAGAAAGGCAAAAAACCGATCCCATCAATTATAGAACTGTGGCTCTTCTCAGCATCATGTCTAAGGTTATGGAGATTGTCATTAGCACACAGCTCCTGAAATACCTGGACAACAATAACATCATAAATGATCGCCAGTATGGCTTCCAAAAACCTAGGTCTACGGGTGACCTCCTGGTCTACGTCACTCACTTGTGGAACAGAGCAATTGAAAGTAATGGCTAATCCCGTGTTGTTGCGCTTGATATATCGAAAGCCTTCGATAGAGTGTGAGATGAAGGACTTCTGGTCAAGCTTGCTACCACTACCACCTGGTCTGCACCAGTGGCTGAATAGCTCTCTGAACGACCGATCTCTGTTTGTTGTGGTCGAATGCAATTCATCAGACATATTTTCAATAAACGTCGGTGTCCTTACAGCTTCGCAGATGACAGTACATTATATCACACCATAGTAAACAACCAGCACAATATCTCTGAGGATTTCCTATATAAAAATGGTTCCTACAAAATTTGACCTTGGGATGATTTATGGATGATTTTACGGCTGTGAAGTTTGAGTAGAGATGCTAAAATGAAAATATCGATATCGGTCCAACTCGATATTTTTTAGCCAAATAGGCGCGTTTGGTTCGCACAGAGCATTTTGTGCAAATGATTGCACCCCTCAATAATTATATAATTATTTTCGATACCGATACAAAGGTATCGATACCAGCTTGGAATGCCTCAAAAAGTATCGATGACAAAAATACTCGATATTAGTGCAGAAGTATCGAAGTATCGTTAGCATCCCTACAAAAAATCATCCAAAAGGGGGGATGCGCCTGTAATTACCGCCAACCTGAGTTACTGGCCTGGTTGTTTACTATGCTGTGATTAATATGGTGCATGAAATTAGGCAAGCTACTATCATCCCAAGAGACGGTAGGTCGGCGACAGCAACATGCCTCACAGATCAACGTAGATCAAAACAGTCGTCGATTAAGGATTAGCAAATAAAATACAGTTTAAAGTACAGAAAACTCAGGCACCAACACTGACAAAGAAATCTCACGTTGACTTACCAACTGTGGAAATGGAGGGTCACCCAATAGTCGAGTCACCTTCAGTCAAGTTTTTGGCGATCAACATAAACAATAACATGCCCTGGCATGACCACGTCGTCAGTATTACTAAAACGGCATCTCAGAAGCTTGGGGTTTTGTTCCGCTGTAAGAAGCTGTATACACCAGAACAACTACTGCTGCTTTACAAGGCACAGATCCGACCATCGTTAGAGTATTGCCTTCATGTGTGGGGATGCGCTCCGAAGCACTCTCTAAAGCTTCTGGATACTACCCAGAAGAGAGCAATTAGACTAATCGATACGCGGACTGGTCCCTGTTTTAGAGATTCTATCACAGAAGATGTTCGAATGAGCTCTCCCAGATAATAACGCCAAAGGCTAATCTCACAAAGGACTACCACAGCTTACAAACGTCGAAGAAGAATGGCAGACTGGTCCCTGTTTTAGAGATTCTATCACAGAAGATGTTCGAATGAGCTCTCCCAGATAATAACGCCAAAGGCTAATCTCACAAAGGACTACCACAGCCTACAAACGTCGAAGAAGAATGGCGGACTGGTTCCTGTTTTAGAGATTCTATCACAGAAGATGTTCGAATGAGCTCTCCCAGATAATAACGCCAAAGGCTAATCTCACAAAGGACTACCACAGCCTACAAACGTCGAAGAAGAATGGCAGACTGGTCCCTGTTTTAGAGATTCTATCACAGAAGATGTTCGAATGAGCTCTCCCAGATAATAACGCCAAAGGCTAATCTCACAAAGGACTACCACAGCCTACAAACGTCGAAGAAGAATGGCGGACTGGTCCCTGTTTTAGAGATTCTATCACAGAAGATGTTCGAATGAGCTCTCCCAGATAATAACGCCAAAGGCTAATCTCACAAAGGACTACCAGAGCCTACAAACGTCGAAGAAGAATGGCGGACTGGTCCCTGTTTTAGAGATTCTATCACAGAAGATGTTCGAATGAGCTCTCCCAGATAATAACGCCAAAGGCTAATCTCACAAAGGACTACCACAGCCTACAAACGTCGAAGAAGAATGGCGGACTGGTCCCTGTTTTAGAGATTCTATCACAGAAGATGTTCGAATGAGCTCTCCCAGATAATAACGCCAAAGGCTAATCTCACAAAGGACTACCAGAGCCTACAAACGTCGAAGAAGAATGGCGGACTGGTTCCTGTTTTAGAGATTCTATCACAGAAGATGTTCGAATGAGCTCTCCCAGATAATAACGCCAAAGGCTCATCTCACAAAGAACTACCACAGCCTACAAACGTCGAAGAAGAATGGCGGACTGGTCCCTGTTTTAGAGATTCTATCACAGAAGATGTTCGAATGAGCTCTCCCAGATAATAACGCCAAAGGCTAATCTCACAAAGGACTACCACAGCCTACAAACGTCGAAGAAGAATGGCGGACTGGTCCCTGTTTTAGAGATTCTATCACAGAAGATGTTCGAATGAGCTCTCCCAGATAATAACGCCAAAGGCTAATCTCACAAAGGACTACCACAGCCTACAAACGTCGAAGAAGAATGGCGGACTGGTTCCTGTTTTAGAGATTCTATCACAGAAGATGTTCGAATGAGCTCTCCCAGATAATAACGCCAAAGGCTAATCTCACAAAGGACTACCAACGCCTACAAACGTCGAAGAAGAATGGCGGACTGGTCCCTGTTTTAGAGATTCTATCACAGAAGATGTTCGAATGAGCTCTCCCAGATAATAACGCCAAAGGCTAATCTCACAAAGGACTACCACAGCCTACAAACGTCGAAGAAGGATGGCGGACTGGTCCCTGTTTTAGAGATTCTATCACAGAAGATGTTCGAATGAGCTCTCCCAGATAATAACGCCAAAGGCTAATCTCACAAAGGACTACCACAGCCTACAAACGTCGAAGAAGAATGGCGGACTGGTCCCTGTTTTAGAGATTCTATCACAGAAGATGTTCGAATGAGCTCTCCCAGATAATAACGCCAAAGGCTAATCTCACAAAGGACTACCACAGCCTACAAACGTCGAAGAAGAATGGCAGACTGGTTCCTGTTTTAGAGATTCTATCACAGAAGATGTTCGAATGAGCTCTCCCAGATAATAACACCAAAGGCTAATCTCACAAAGGACTACCACAGCCTACAAACGTCGAAGAAGAATGGCGGACTGGTCCCTGTTTTAGAGATTCTATCACAGAAGATGTTCGACTGAGCTCTCCCAGATAATAACGCCAAAGGCTAATCTCACAAAGGACTACCACAGCCTACAAACGTCGAAGAAGAATGGCGGACTGGTTCCTGTTTTAGAGATTCTATCACAGAAGATGTTCGAATGAGCTCTCCCAGATAATAACACCAAAGGCTAATCTCACAAAGGACTACCACAGCCTACAAACGTCGAAGAAGAATGGCGGACTGGTCCCTGTTTTAGAGATTCTATCACAGAAGATGTTCGACTGAGCTCTCGCAGAATAACACCAAAGACCGTCCGAACGAGGAATACTAGACAGGCTCTGCGAGCTCATCTTTACCAGGTCGAGGTCCTTACTCCACGAACCAGTCTCTTCCAACATTCCTTCTTTTGCAGAACTTTGACGCTGTGGAACGATCTGCCGGGGAATTTGTTTCCCGCCGGCTACAACCTGCAGCGTTTCAAATGTAATGTGCACCGGCAGTCATCCGCCCGCAGCACTTCTACACCGCAATAGGCTTTCAGCCTTTGCGGAAGGCTGACCATCAAAAAAATTAAAACTATTTTTTTTAAACAGTCAGCGTTCTTTTTTTGTCTTTTTGAACTGTATTTATTAATACTCTGTGTGATGAAGATGAACAATTGGTTTTGATCAAAATGCATATAATAAAATAGAATTTATTGACCGTTACATTATAACATGCTTACAGTCAGTTTGAGTTTACATTACTACTAACAAAATCAACAAACTCCTGTGTGGAATAAAAACAATGACCTAAAAGTAACGACTTAATTAACTTCTTAAATCTAAATTTGTTTAATAATTCTATATTTACATTTATGAAGTATTTTCTAACTAGGTTGTATAACTGTGAGTCAATCTAATTTCGTTCGAAAATCTCAATCCGGGAGTAATCGCTTCTTAAGGTAGCATAGTCATTACCATCACCACGTTTAGGGGGGTCCAGGGGGTCCGAAACGTTATAAAATGCCGTCTAAAAAATGGAATCCACAAATCTGCACCCCCCCCCCCCCCCCGCAAATTTAAGGTGGCGAATCTAATCTGGACCCCCCAAAAAAAACCAAATCCTGGATACGTGCCTGACAGAGGACTCCCAAACAGTTGGATGTCACGACTTTTAAGGTCTGGTCGCTACGCCTCTATATAATATTAACAAACTTTCTAGGTTATCTCTTAGCTAGTGAATACGACCGCTGCCTTAGTCCGATGAATTTGAAGCCGTCAAAATTATTTTCACGTCAAAGTTTGAGCGTTCAGTGTTCGGTCCGACCTCTTAGTCCAGAGGAGAGTTACAAGCTCATAAACACATAAACAAACATACAGGTGGAGCTAATAAAGCGTGTTAGTAAGTTTGAAACTTTCAAACCTGTCATCCGTTGCGATACTTCATTTAGATTTATGAATTCGAATCGTCAGAACTGAAGGTTGCCATATGAAAAATGTACACTTTATATTTTAAAGAGCAGAAGATATAAGTTTGTAGAAGGTCAAAGAAAAGGTATTTCTGTGGAATCCTTACAGTATGTAGATTCATCTAAGACAATTACACTAAATATTCATAAGCGCTTTCATTAAGACATTCTTTATATTAGACTTCCGGAAACATTGATATTTTGATAAAAATATTTCTAGCCAAGGTATTGCGTCTACTTTGTACCTTGAATCGCTAACCTCATGAATGTTTTTAGGAAGATATTTGGATAACTACTTTCCAAACAAATTTTACACATTATTGATTTTTTGAAGCAGATCTAACCGCAATGTGATCATTCTTAAGGATATTGTGTAATAACAAATATTAATATTTTATTGCCTATCATTATGTTCAAGAGAAAATAGTCGCTATTAAGCTTCAAATGGCCTATATCTAAATTAATATTGTTTTATTGGGTTAGTGGGTTAATAACTTACAGGGGATAACAGTTTTATACTGATATTCCGTGTCATTGAGTTTTTACCTATTTCATTGGTTATCCAACGTGATTCAAAATGTTTTATCTGGAAGTGGTTTGCAATGTTTGTATTTATGCACAAAAAAAGGATTTTACTTACTCCCGTTAAGGTTCGGAACTCATCAGGTGGACCAAGGTAGAGCCCAGTATCAGCCTGATATGATAGCAGTGAACCGACAGAAACAACTACTCCAAGGATAAAAAGCCCTACCGGCATCATCATCATAGTCACAATGTCTAAACAGACATGTTGTGAACTCGTAAAATGCATTAAGTCGGAGCTAGAGTATTGCCGACACGAATATTATCGAGAGTTTTGAGAACTGTAGCTCGCCATCGTTCGCGATTTTCTGTCAGTTCAGTGGCGCTCTTGATACTCATATCTAGCAACCGTTTCGTCATATCCACCCAGCGTGTAGGGGAACGGCCACGGCGCCGCCCACTCGGGGCGTGACCCTGAACTACAAGGTTCTCCATATTATCGCTTCTGTGAATATTCCCGAAGAATGTAAGCATTCGCGTCGACACAATGGAGGGTAGTCTCTTTGGATTACCGAGCTCATCCAGTATGGAAACATTAGTTCGATGGGCGGTATAAGGGATTCTCAGCATTCTCCTCCACGTCCACATTTCAATAGCGTCTGTGCGAGCTCGATCTGCCTTTTTAACGGTCCAAGAGACTGAACCAGCGACATTTTGGTAGCTTTAGTGATGTTATGGTCGCGCCATATTTTAGTAAGCTTTGTCATGGCCACCCGTGCCTGTTGAATGCGCCGTCGAATCTCATTCTCACAGCTACCCGAATTGTCGATCTAAGAACCGACGTACACAAAACTTTGAACTACCTCACAACGGCCTATTGACTTTATTTCTCGATGACTGTCATGCCCTCTATCTACGATCATAACCTTGGTCTTGTTGTATTTAATACCAAGACCATATACCGCACTGTGTTGTTCTAAAATGTTTAATAGAGCTACTAGTTCTTCCTGAGAAGCAGCAATAAGCGTTGTATCGTCAGCAAATCTTAGGTTAGATATTTTGCTTCCGCCAATAGTTATACCGCCATTCCAGTTGTCCAATACCTGTCTCATCACAAATTAAGAGTAAATGTTAAATAACATTGGAGATAATACACATCCCTGACGAACTCCTTTTCTGGTTGCTGTTTGACCAGACAGATTACCATCAATTCTTACACAACCCGAGCTAGACTCATAGAGTTGCTGTATGAGAAATACTATGTGGTAAGGCATTCGCATTGAAATAAGGATTTCCCACAGTTTAGGCCGCTTTACATTATCAAACGCCTTAGAATAGTCCACAAAGCAGATAAAAACTGGAAAATAATGCTCTCTGGTCTTTCAATAATCTGTCTTAAGTTTAAGATCTGTTCACGCGTACCGCGTCCTTTTATGAAACCCGCCTGCGCCTGAGAAATTTGCCAGCCAATAAAACCCTGCAAACGAGACTGCAAAATATATAGCAGAACCTTGCTTGCATGAGAGATTAACGAAAGTAGGCGATAATTGTCTGGATTTGTTGGAGATCCTTTTTTATGAAGTGGAACAAAAATGGATGTGCACCATTCATCTGGCCAAACACCAGAGGACCAGACCCACTTACAAATATTATATAAAAGAGAGATGCCATCTTTACCCAAGCATTTTAATGTTTCCACAGAAATAGCATCAATGCCTGTAGCTCTATTAGTTTTTAACTTGTTGAGGGCATGTTCAACTTCAGACAAAAGAATATCCGGTTCATATTCAAAATCCAATGAGAGGGCCTGAGGGCCATCCCCATGGTACAGATTTTCGCAATAATTTCGCCATACCTCAATAACCTCATGGAAGTTGGTAATTAGCTGTCTCTCAGGATTTTTAACAGCCCAAGTTTGGGTTTAAAATCCCGACTGAGGCATTTGACCTTAAAAAACATCTCTTTCGGATGGTTAGTATTGGCATGCATCTATCTATTCCCTGGCACAATTGCTGTAAGGCATAGAATTACACTATTGGCCGAAAGATTCAAAAAATGCTATCGTGGACTAGGGACATCGTACCTGATGCGATATAGGACATGTTCCAGCCATTGTCCTCAAAACGCTGTCCGCTGAGCTTGCACCTATTCTTTGCAAGCCCTTCAAACTATCGTATCAGCGATGCGTGTTTCCCGCTGCATGGAAGATTGGCTGCGTACAACCCATTCCTAAGAACAACAAAACAGTCGATCCCATCAATAATTATAGACCTGTGGCTCTTCTCAGCATCATATCTAAGGTTATGGAGTCTGTCATTACCACAAAACTCCTGAAATACCTGAACAACAATGACATCATGAATGATCGCCAGTATGGCTTCCGTAAGCACAGGTCTACGTATGACATCCTAGCCTACATCACTCACTTGTGGAAGAGAGCAATTAAAAATCATGGCGAATCCCGCATTGCTGCATATCGCAAGCCTTCGATGGAATATGGCATGAGGGACTTCTGATCAAGCTTGTTGCTTAAGGACTATCACCTGGTCTGCATCAGTGACTGAAAAGCTTTTTAAATGACCGATCTCTGTTGTAGTCAAAGGCTGTTCAACAGACGTGTTTTCAATAAACGCCGGCGTTCCTCATCAGAGATCTGTCCTATCCCCCACACTGTTTCTGCTGTACATCAACGAGTTGCTGGAAATAATACCCAATCCAATCTGCAGCTTCGCAAACGACAGTACATTAATATCATGCATGGAACCAGGCAATCCACTATCATCCTAGGAGACGATTTGTCGGCCACAGCAACATGCCTCACAGATCAACGTAGATATCAAAACAATTGTCGAGTGGGGATTAGTAAATAAAGTAGAGTTTAAAGTACAGAAAACTCAAACTTTTGGGGATCAACATTAACAATAACATGTCCTGGCACGACCACGTCATCAGTATTGCTGAAACGGCATTCCAGAAGCTTGGAACTTTGTTCCGCTGTAGGAAGCTGTATACACCAGAGCAACTACTGCTGCTCTACAAGGCACAGATCAGACCATCGTCGGAGTATTGCTGCGCTCCGAAGGACTCTCTAAAGCTTCTGGACACTATCCAGAAGCGAGCGATTAGACTAATCGATACGCCTAACCTCACAAAAAGGACCTCCACAGCCTGAGACATCAAAGAAGGGTGGCTGACTTGTCCCTATATTACAGATTTTATCACGGAAGATGTTCTCGTTTTTCTTATGCATAGCCTCCCGCAAAGGCTAAAAGCATATGGCGCTGTAGAAGCACTACGAGAGGATAAGTGTCTGTGCACGTGAGATTTGAAACTCTGCAGATTGTATCCGTCGGGAAACAAATTCCCTGGCAACTCATTCCAGAGCGTCGAAGTTCTTCAAAGGAAGGAATGCTGGAGGAAACTGGTTGGGGGTGTAGGGACCTCGACCTGTTAAGGATGAGCTCGCAGAGCCTCTCTAGTGCTCCTCGTTCGGACGGAATTCGGCATTATTATCTAGGAGAGCTCACTCGAACATCTTTCGTGATAGAATCTGTAAAACAGGGACAGGTCAGCCACCCCTCTTCGATGTTAGATGGGTAAGGCAGAAATCATTTTCTTCATGTTAATCCAAAGGAAGCAGTCGAGCCAATAGTATAATTCAATGTTGGTAGGGGTATTTTCCCTCAGGGTAGTTATTTCTGTTGGTTCACTGCTTTTATGGGACGAAGTTTATTCTAGGCCCTCATCCAATCATCTCTGTTGGGGATGATCAGTAAGAACCTGTCGTTTAGGCTAGGCTTAAGCTCAGATGAACCTAAGGGCTTGTTTTCATGGCAGATAATAAATGTCATGACACTTACATATACCCTGTTACCCTTAGACAAGGGAAGAGAGAGGACGAAACGCGCAACTGACATTTCTGTCACCAAATGGCACCAAAAACTACCAAAATGTACCTGTGATAAGCGATTTCCGGCTCTTTCCTGCTGCTGTACCTTTTACAACCGATAGCTGCATACCCTACCATTATGCACACCACAATATTTTACAATGATTGGTCTTAAAAACGCTAAATATCATAAAAAAATATTTTGGTGGCTATTCATTTTCGGTAACAGATAATGATAGCTAATTCATATAGCATCAAACGGGCGTGCGGTATCCCCTCTCTTTCCTTATCTAAGCTGTTACCCGATACTTTAAACTGTCAGCCGTGTCAACAGCGAACAGCTGTTCGGCTAGTGATAACTAAAAATACTCCAGATTGAGTCATGACGTATCAATCTTAAGCTTTGAAGGAATGCAGGGCTGTATTGAGTGGAAGCATTACTAATAACAAGTAATTGACACTTGGTGACGTTTTCATCTATGCTCTGAGGTCTATGCTTATTTTACATTTTTTCTCGAAAAATCCGGCGTGTCTTTCAGTACATCAAAATGGCTGATCTGAATGATGATGATTAGGTACACGTTAAATGAGGTAAGAATGAAGATAAAAGCATTTTTAGCTTAAGCTTCAGTTAAACTACCTTATTATATTAATCTTACTCCATGTACTTACTTTATACTTTTCTCCAATTGTACCCTGTACGTTTCAACTAATAAATATCCCACTAGTGATGCAAGCTATCCATTGAATAGTCCTTATTGCTAAATATAGGAGTATTGTAATAGGCTCTAACAATATACAAATCAATAAAATAATCTATTTCTTTTAACTAACCATTTTTGCTACGAATTTCTGGATATTGAAGCAATTTCTTGTTTACAACAATAGTCATTATTTTTTGACAAATATTCAATAAGAATAGTACTAATACGGTCCTGATCGCAGGATTGCCAATCAACACCACTAGTAAAAAATTAAATTTGAGATACACTTCTTCGTCAGCTGATACCTATCAAATAGACGTCAAGCCAGTTTAAAGTATCAGGTAACAAAGTATACTAACACAGCATAGAAAACAGCCAGCATAATATCTCTGAGGATTTCCTATATAAAAATGGTTCCCACAAAATTTGACCTTGGTTTTTTAATGATTTTACGACTGTCAAGTTTGGGTAGAGATGCGAAAATGAAAATATCGATACCGGTACCAACTCGATATTTTCTAGCCAAATAGGCGCGTTTGGTTCGTACAGGGCATTTTGTGCGACTGATTACACCCCTCAATAATTATATAATTATTTTCGATACCGATACAAAAGTATCGATACCAGCTTGGAATGCCTCAAAAAGTATCGATGACAAAAATACTCGATATAAGTGCAGAAGTATCGAAGTACCGTTACCATCCCTACAAAAAACCCCTCCAAAAGTGGGGATGCGCGTGTAATTTCCGCCATCTTGAATTATTGTGCTGGTTGTTTTCTATGCTGTGATACTAATATAGCATTTTTAGTGGCTGTTTTCATGTATTTAATCTCACAATGCGTTTATTAAATTAAAAATGGCGTGGATTGAAGTATTTGCAGCAGCTGCACGAGTGTTAAGTTTCATTATAAGTGAAGAAAATAAACAAAAGAAATGAAAAATGCAAAAAAAACCGGGTAAGGCGATGGATCCAACAGCAAAATAAATTGAGTGCACGTAACGCCCTTATACGAAAACTTGCTGGAGAAGCTCCTCATAGCTTTTTGCGCATAGACCAGGATATGTTTAATATCCTACTTGGGAAGGTTCTATCGAGCATTCAAAAGAAGGATACTATTATGCGAGACGCACAGGGTCACGACAACGCGACACTGCTGTTTTGACGGAGAATTTTACGTTTCTTCATGGTCAGCCTCCAGCTGCGAGAGGATAAGTGTCGGTGCACGTTAGATTTGAAACGCTGCAGGGTGTAGCCGTCGGGTAACAAATTCCCTGGCAGATCATTCCACAGCGTCGCAGTTCTCCAAAAGAAGGAATGCTGGAGGAGACTGGTTCGGGAAGTAGAGACATCGACCTAGTGAAGGTGAGCTCGCAGAGCCTCTCTGCTAGTGCCCTTCGTTCAGACGGTCTTTGGTGTTATTACCTGGGAGAGCTCACTCGAACATCTCTGTCAAACAGTTACAGGTCAGCCACCCTTCTTCGATGTTTCAGGCTGTGGAGGTCCTTTGTGAGGTTAGACGTATCGATTAATCTAATTGCTCCCTTCTGGATAGTGTCTAGAAGCTATAGAGGAGCGCATCCCACACATGGGAGCAATACTCCAAACGATGGTTGGATCTATTCCTTGTAGAGCAGCGGTAGTTGCTCCGGTGTATACAGCTTCCTACAGCGGAATAAAACCTTCTGGGATGCTGTGTTAGGAATACTGACGACATGATCATGCCAGGACATGTTATTGTTGATATTGATCCTCAAAAGCTTGACCGGATGTGACTCGACTATTGAGTGACCCTCCATTTCCACTGTTGGTACGTCAACATGATACTTCTTTGTAATTAATGAACTAATGAACAAACTAATGTAATTCTGATATCGCGACACTTATGCCACGACTTCAAATTTTTGCCGTGACAACGTGGCTTTGAAATTTGCATGTTTTGAAATGTCGCGACTTTTAGGGCTGTATTCATAGTTGTTCCTTCAGTAATACTTAAGTAACACTTCAAGGGTTGCTTAAGATAGCCTCAAGTGTAGCTTTCCTTGTGTATCTGTTTCCTAGACAACATCTACGATACGGCGGAATCCATTTGGCGACGTTGTCATATTTCAAATAGAAGTCAATTTGTTATGCCCATGCCTACGCATTTTGATATTTTCTGTTATCTGTCTTTGTTTTCTGCCAGTATTTCGTATTTTGTGCAGGACATGTTTTCGGATGTGACAGGAACTGACAACACCGTACTCCAAAATTAACCTACAAAATCGCCTTGACTGCAACGTAATGTCATGTTGACATCATCATGTTGAGATTTCATTACTTGAGTATTACTCAAGGGAGCCTTACGTAAGGGACCCTCAAGTAGTTGTCGAAGCACAAAACCTTACTTAAGGCACCCTCAATGAGTATTAAGGGACTCCTAAGAAGCGACTATGAATACGACCCCTAATAAAGTCATCGCGACATTTTTGTCAGATGAAAACGGGTCTTAATGCGTGTTCCGAAATATGTATACTGTTGTTCTTTAATAACTATATACTTTAATCGAAATGATTGCAGTACATGTATGTATTATACAGCAGTATGTTACGAAAGTACGTGTTGTAGAGTATTTTTATCATCGTTCAGTAACATTATAGGAAAGTACTGAAAATAGCAAATCGCGAACTATATTTCAAGCGCAACATCTGACATCTGGCCTATTTTTCTCTACATTCTTTTGCCTCGCATTCTTTTCCTTGCCAAACGCGCTAGCGTGGAAGCGCCTGCAGGCGCTAGGTGTGACCGTTGAATGACTTTCTTTTCGGCGTGATGAAACTGTCATATCCATCTCCATATTTTTATATTTATTATATGTATTATCAAAAACCTAGGTTATAAAATCACAAAACCTGATATAAAATTGACTCTATACAAAGGTGATTGCGTCCTTCAGAGCCATGGGCGCCGCCAGGGGGGGCAAGGGGGCAGTCGCCCCCCCTGGCAAATCAAATCTAACATTCATACATGGAAACTGTTACTTTTCCCTGCTCCTGCGAGCGCAATTAAAATTTTCCTCTCTTGGCCACCTACGACTTGTTCCGTTGAACGTTCATTCTGTACGCTAAGGAGGGTCAACACTTGGTTGAGGTCAACAATGAACGAAAATCGATTGACTGGTTTATGTATGCTCAGCGTTCACAGAAAAAAATTGACTGTGATAAAACGCAATTCATAAAAACAGTAATCAACAAATTTGCCCAAAACCGAAGGAAGCTTAAGTTCGATTTCAAATAACTTCTCTAGTATTTTTTTCTAACAGTGAATACAAAATGCAGATTTATGTTTTATAGTTATAGTGTTATTATTCTGTATTTGTGGTCTATTATGGTTTTTAATTTGAATACTGTACTGAGTATGGACACAATCCTCATCGTTGGATCAAAACCATAAGATTGTCAAGATATTCAGCATAAACATTCAATGTCTATCAAATAAAATTGAATTGATTGAAAACTTCATTGACGACAAAGATCTCACCTTTTTGATGTTGTGTGAACATTGGATGAAAAAAGACGACATTGCCTTACCGAAATTAACAAACTTCAAAGTTATGTCTGAATTTAGTAGGTCAAATACCATTCACGGCGGTACCGTAATCTTTGCACATAATTCAATCAGCCATCTTTGTCATCCTCTGACGTTTTTGAGCAGTATGTCTGTGGAAGGAATCATCGAATGTGCAGCAATCAGCTTCAATAAAAGCATTTGTTTACTCAATATTTACAAACCACCTTTACGAAATGACACAATAAATGTTTTCTTCAAGCAGCTATCGCAGATCCTGTCTAAAGCTGTTGATACTTTTAATCATATTATTCTCTGTGGTGACTTGAATATTAATCAGCACGATAATTCACTTCACACTAAACAGCTATTTGACATATTGTATTCGTTCAATCTAGTATCCCTTATCAGTGACTTTACTAGAGTTTTCACGTCTGGTAATCATACTTCGTACTCATGTATAGACTATGTCATAACAAATGTTCCTAGCATTGTTACATCGCACAACGTCGATCCTGGTTTGTCGGACCATTATGAATACTGAATATACTGTAGACACTAGCCATCCTTATACCCGCCCTAGTAACCATACAACGTATAAATTTCGTAAAATAGACCAATTTTCGCTTAACAAATTCAGAATTATGCTACAGTGTTTGTTATTTAACTTTTGTATGACAAAAAACGTAAATGAATGCTTTGATCCATTTCGTGACATATTTTTAGAGTGTTTTGAAAGATCATTCAATATTCAGACCGTTAAGACTCAAAAAACGACAGCGAACAAAAAAATCATATTTAGTGAGCATCTTAAAGAACAAATTAATTCTCTGAATAATTTGAATTGGCTTCGCAGACGTCTCTCGAGCGCCAAAATTGAAGAAGACTGTAAAAAACTTAAAAAATCTGTGGAAGCTAATATTAAACTTGAAAAAAGTAATTATTACAATAATTTGATTAATAATTCTGTAAATAGAAGCAAAATGTTATGGCGGTTAGTGAATTCAAAACGTGATTCTGGAGTCAGTAACAAAGCTATTCCAGAAATATCTTACAAGGATACCACTTATATCAATAATACTGATATAGCTAATGTTTTTGGTGAATACTTCTCAACTGTCATTAAAGATAAATTACATTCACACTTTTTCGAATTGTCACAAGAATGTACTACCGGCAAACAAGTTCAGCACTCTATGCTCTTTTCCCCAGTCACGCCTGATGACGTTAGTTCTGTTATTAATACATTACCCGACAAGAAAAGTACCGGACCGGATGATATTCCTATATCCGTTGTTAAGGCAAACAGAGATCTTCTTAGCCCTATTCTGGCAGAACTCATAATTAAGTCTATGACGGATGGAGTATTTCCAAACTCTCTTAAGCTTGCTCGTATGATTGTTACCTTTAAACAAGGTGATCCCTCAGTCGTAGAAAACTATCGGCCTATAGCCCTTCTTAGCATTTCGTCAAAGATAATTGAAAAAGTCGTTGCCATCAAGATAGAGCAATTCCTCAATGAATATAAAATAATCACAATTGCACAGCACGGTTTTCGTACCGGTCACTCCACTGAATCCAATACTATTGAATGTGTTCAACATATCTATGATAACCTTGATTAACTTTGTTGCTGCCGTATTTTTTGATTTAAGTCGTGCTTTCCACACCGTATCATCAGAATTTATGTCACTTAAACTGAACAGTATTGGTATTCGTGGATGTATTAATGACTGGTTAGTATCGTTCCTTGAAAACAGAAGTTTTCATGTAAGCATCAGTGGTAGTGTTTCTGGCCAATACGACATGGAACTTGGAACACATCAAGGTAGCGTATTAGGACCTTTGTTGTTCTTATTATATATAAATGATCTTCCACTTCATTTGAAAGTAGGCCGATCATTTCTATATGCTGATGACACTTGTGCAGTTGTGTCAGCTCGCTCACATGATCAGTTGATTCACCAAATAACAACTTTAGCTGCAAATTTTAAACTTTGGTTTTATAAAAATAAATTAATAATCAATTTCTCAAAAACAATTGTCGTACAGTTTTACAAGGCCTGATGCCCAATACCTTTCGACATTTCTTTCAATGGAAATAAAATAGAATCATCGTTATCTGCCAAATTTCTTGGAATACATTTGGACCACCATATTTGCTGGGACGAACAAGTAAACAGTGTTTGTTCAAAATTGAGCAAATCCTTCTATCTCCTGAAAAATTTGAGAAGCTTTCTAAATGAAGACGGATTGATAAATGTTTATTACGGTCTATTTTACTCTAACATATCTTATTGTATCACGGTATGGGGACTCGCCAAAGATGTCGAACGAGTATTCGTCTTTTAAAAAAGGATAATCCGTTTAATATGTAAAATTCCTTACCGCAATACTTGCCGTGCTACTTTCAGAAAATATAAAATATTAACAGTGCCATCTATACACCTTTATAAAATTCTAATGTACATATATAGCAACAATCAAAAGCTCATTAAGCGTCATGATCAACATGGATATGATACTCGCAATAAGAATAACATCGTTCCGGATAAATTCTATCATTCCTACTTTACGAAATCTCCATTGTATGCTGGAAGCTATTTCTTCAATTTACTTCCGACAGATATAAAGACCTTACGTTCCAGACATATCTTTAAAAACCGCCTCAAACATTTATTGATTCAGGAGTGTTTCTTTTCTACTAAAGAATACGTTGAATATTTCACGGGGAGACGCACCTGATGACCATTCCTAATACATATTACTCAATTATATTATGTTTGTCTTGAATTGTATGTTATTAGTTTGTGTTAAAAATATTTTGTTGATTTTTTCAATTTCATGTTTGTACTGCACACGCTGACACTATTCCATGTTATCTTGTAGATGATACTTGAATAAAGATAAATAAATAAATAAAATAAAATAAAAATTTAAGATGTTTACCTCTTTTATTTTGCATATGTTCTATGTTACTTTTTTTAAATACAGAAAAAAAAATCATGACAATAAATATTCTTTTGTTCCCCCTGGATTTTTTTGCCCCCCCCCCTGGCTTTTTTTCTGGCGGCGCCCATGTTCAGAGCTACAGATATTTTTTTCTAGTTTTGTGCCGCTTCGCTAAACAAACAGCGCTTTTTTAGAGCGCTAACCAAGCTGACGGGTGATTTTTTGACAGCTTGCCGCTCATCGGTCAGTTAGCGCAAAGTGCCAACCAGCGCTTACGTTCGCTAAGTCTCGTTGAACACTACCAATGACTGGATCGATATAAAACGAATATTGAAAAGAATATCTGCTGAAAGCCTAACTGCTTAACCGTGAAACCTTCGAGTTAATCGATTGAAATCGGTGCTGCGTTATCGTAGGCCCGGGTCGGCAGTCGGGCGCGCCGTTGGTCGTTATACTACAATTACGCATTTTCAACATTGACTTACATGCCTATCAAACCGGAAAGTTACTGCTGTTGGCTCTTGCAGTTATTATGTCATTTGGAGGATATCGTTTTATAGAAAGATGTGTGTACAGAGGGAGAGGCAAAAGCAAGCCTCTCGCTTTTGTTGGTGCGTTGAGGTTAGTCTTCCAAAATTTCCGAAAAAATTGGACATCGGGAAAAAACCGGATTATTTTCCCGGAAAAATTAGAAAAAACAGGAAAGTTTCGGTAAAATGCATTTTCCTTCGAAATTAAAAAAGTACTTTAATATTAAGTAAGGTATACGTATTAAAACTATTATTATTATTATTAGTCAATTCAACAATTGTTTTAAACGCATTTTAAATATAACATGCAGCGTTACAACCCTGACAACATTATTTTTTGATGAAAATGAAAAATGTTCCTACAATGCTAGATTATTTCCGCTTTTAGAGGATGTTGAAATGGATATTGAGCATATTCAGGAATTCAAGAATGGAGATGCTAGTGAGTCAGAATCAGAACCAGATGATTTCTGCGAAGGCTCGGATCTTGATGATGAAATGCCTCTAAGTCTTCTGGCTTTGGCCAAATTATGATTTTTTACTTGTTTTGTCAGTCCTTTTTAAGTTTTTTTATGATAGTTTCAGTTTATTGTATTAGATGTTCTCAAGTTTGTTATTTTGTTGACCAAGTCAAGAGTTTTTCTTTTTTTCGTATATTTTAAAATAATGATGGCTTTGCTCAAGTATGTTTTTTAACTTACTATGGCAGTTCATTTAATTTTTTTAATGTATATTTTATCACATAGGTACCTAAAGTTTACGTTGTTTTGTTAACCAGTTTTTTCTCTTTTTTTAAATATTAAGAAATAAAGAATTAATATAGTCAGAATCAGAACCAGATTATTTCTGCGAAGACTCAGGTCTTGACTATGAAGTGCCTCTAAGTCTTCTGGCTTTGGCCAAATAATGTTTTTTTACGTGCTTTGTCAGTTCTTTTCAAGTTTTTTATGTTAGTTTCAGTTTATTATATTACATGTTCTCAAGTTTGTTATTTTGTTGACCAAGTCAAGAGTTTTTCTTTTTTCATATACAGGGTGTCCCAGAAGTCAACGTCAAGCCGCAACGGGGTGACAAGATTGGTTGTAACTATCATGAGAAAAATCAGAAAAAAAATCTATCCCATGCAGTTTGAAAATTATGGGCATTTAAAGAAAACCTAAAAATTTGGTCAAATTATAACAATTTTTCGGTTATTGTGGTTAACTTTTATTATTTTTGTTCATTTAAACTTTGGAACCGTAACCCTAAATAATATTTCTAGAAGCACAGTCAAAAATAATGACACAATTGCCCCAAGTTTTCTAGAATGAAGACTATTTATTAAACTATGAATTTAAAATTTTCAATGTTTGCCGACTTTGAAAGGCGCTCCTTTAAAAAAAATGTAATAAAGTGCCTTGGCAAGTGTCACTAAAAGTTGGCGCATTTAACCAGGATTGCAAAATGGTACAATACTTGTTAGTTTCATACTAAAAAAACACGAGTAAAAAAAGGAAAACCTCAAGTAACCCGATTTTTGCTAACCCATTTCACTCAGGTCAGATGTTCTTTATTCGCACAAGCTTCTGGTAGGTTCTTAATTTTACGGCAAAATGATGAGAGAGGTGGATAGTGGACATGTTTGCCGTAAGTGAGCAAGACATATAGTGACGCTACTATTAGCAAAGTCAACAAAAACAAGTAAAATTAATAAAATAATAAAAAATCTTGACCTAGCTTAGTTTAGGTTTATTGTATTAGAAGTCAAATAGGGAAATAACATTTTTTATTACAATAAAAGTTCAAATTGTGTACCATCAGCCTCAATACACGCCCTACATTTTCTTAAAAAAGATCTGCTTATTAGCCAGGCACATTTAATGCGAGAAGACGGATCCCAGTATCGCTTTAAACGGCAAAATTGTTGGGCCTTTTGAGCTGCCTGAGAATTTGAATGGCACGAATTACTTACATTTTTTACGATAAAATTTACCAACTTTGTTAGAGGACGTACCACTAAACCGGCCTACAGACGTTGATGTAAGCTGCGATTCCTCAATCGACTCAAGGTTTCATGAAACTTACACAGTTACATAAGTTCCTACTCAAATCGAAACCTGTTGCGATGCCTGAATGGACTTGATATTTCATGCACGTTTCATGCAACATAAGAATAGTAGGGTGGGCTTATTTCCTTGCATCGACGCAACACGTTGAAACCTGCATCACTGCATCAGCGTTCACCGGCTCGGTGACATGGCTCACCGTCCATAATAGGATTCCACACTCTGCATCGCTGCAAGCCGCAACTGATACCAAATTCGTGATTCAGTACCACACACGCTGCTACTTGCGTTATGAAACGTAGAAGTCGATACCTGAATCGCAGCATGTATCAACGTCTGTAGACCGCATAACAGATCGTCGCCACATGAGTTATCAACAAGATGGCTGCCCAGCGCATTACGCAGTGCAAATAATAGGTTTTCTTGACCAAAAATATCCGGAAGGTGGAGGTGGACGTTCAGGCACTATCTCGTGGCCAGCCCGTTCCCCAGATTTAAATCCCCTGGAATTTTGTTATCGGGGTGTTCTCAAAGAAAAAGTTTATTCATAGCCCATTGAGAGCGTAGCCGAGCTGCGTAAATGAATTTCTCAGGCTGCTGAGGACATCGACTCTCGAGAATATGCCTGGCTAATAAGTAGATGTTTGTTAAAAGGATTTACTCGTAGGGCGTGTATTGAGGCTGATGGTAAACAATTTGAATATTTATTGCCTGAAATTTATTCCAATAAACCTAAACTAAACTAGGAGAAAATTTTTCAGTATTTTATTAATTTTACTTATTTTTGTTGAATTTTCTAAAAGTGGCGTCACTATCTGTCTCGCTCACTCATAGCAAATATATTCATTATCCATCTCTCTCATCATTTTGCTGTAAAATTAAGAACCTACCAGAAGCTTGTGCCAATAAAGGACATCTGACCTGAGTGAAATGGGTTAGCAAAAATCGGGTTAATTGAGGTTTTTATTTTTTTACTTGTTTTTTTTTAGTAAAAAAGTATTGTATTGTACCATTTTATAATCCTGGTTAAATGCGCCAACTTCTAATGGCTCTTGCCAAGGCACTTTAGTACATTTTTTTTTAAAGGAGGGCCTTTCAAAGTCAGCAAACTTTGAAAATTGTAAATTCATAGTTTAATAAATAGTCTTAATTCTAGAAAACTTGGGGCAGTTGTGTCATTATTTTTTACTGTGCTTCTAGAAACGTCATTTAGGGTTACGGTTCCAAAGTTTAAATGAACAAAAATAATAAAAGTTAACCACAATAATCGAAAAATTGTCATAATTTGACCAAATTTCTAGGTTTTCTTTAAATGCCTATAATTTTCAAACTGCATGAGATAGATTTTTTTTCTGATTTTTCTCATGATAGTTACAACCAAACCTGTCACCCCGTTGTGGCTTGACGTTGACTTCTGGGACACCCTGTATATTTTAAAATAATGCTCAAGTATGGTTTTTAACTCACTATTGCAGTACATTTAATTTTTTTAATGTATATTTTATTACATAGGTATCTAAAGTTTATGTTGTTTTGTTAACCAGTTTTTTCCTTGTTTTAAATAATTAAGAAATGAATTATTAATATATTATTATAATATGTAATTTTTGTTTTTTTATTGATGCGATTTATATTCACGAATATACATTTATCTCACAATAATATTAACTTGTATTCAGATTTCTGGCTTTGAGTTTGAAAACAGTCATGTTTTCCGTTTTCTCCCCAAGTTCGGGAAAAAACGAAAAAACCCGTGGTTTATTCCAATTTTTCCTGTTTTTTTTTTTTAGATCTAGATTATATGCCACTTTTGTACAGTAAAAATCTCTTTAAATTTCTGAAACGTGTCTTGTGGTTGTCCTTCTGAACCATATAAATATAAAATTTCAAAAGTGAATAAAACAACTGTGCTTGTCCACGCGGAGAAGCTGCACAAACCTGCGAACCGACAACTGGACTTTTGCTTGTACCATGTCATGACTAGTAATTTTATGTCGCGCCATCATGTCATTAACATCTTCCGTTGCTTTCAATAAACTTGATTATCATCGCAGAAAATTAGTAGAGCGAAGTTGAAATGCCATTACTCAGGATGCAATTTTTGGGTTAGTTTCTATTCCAATTTGATTTTCTTTTTCAACACGAGTAGTCGGCATCCTTACAAACTGTTATGACCGAGAGACTGTCAGTCTCTCGAACACGCCGAACAGGTGACTGACTCCCATGCGGTAGGAAGCTACCGTTCAAAAACTATTGTCCTACCAAATTAATTTTATCCTACTCAAGATAAAATTTCAATTGTTTTGAAAAGTCAACTTTATATCAAGTCTTCTCGAAACATATTTTGGTTTTATTGGTAAAGTCATTTAGTATTGTTCAAAATCTAGAAGGCTGTTGAGGGGCTTGTGGGAAATAAGGTTTATTATTTGGTGAAAAAAATAGCTTGTTGTGTAGTTGCTTCTCCGTACTCTATAACAATTAATAAAAATATGAACGCCAAGCTTGATAATACATATTTATTCATTATGAACAGAAAACGTCCAAGCCCAAGGATTATAAGAAAAAGATTTGGTCCTTCTTTAAGCGTCTACGGAAACATGTTTGCTGATATGGTATTTGGAGGTGATGGTACCTGCATTAGTTTTTTTTAGTAGTCACATTACATCATTCGTTTCGTCTCAAATAAGTTGCGTTGTATAATGGCAAGGATCCGTTTGCTTTGTACAATCGTTTGCAACCTTGAATTCGCAAAAAAAATGTGTCGAATTTGATGACTTGAACATTCATATCCTTTTTTTTTATTTTGAGATTGATTGTGAATGTAACGGCGATATATCTTTGTTTTCTATGAAACAAATAAAGGGTGATTTAGTTGACTTTTGAATTTCACAGTTGATGACCTGGATCTATAAAAAATTTAGGGTTTGAAAACTTCCCACCCCGGATTTCTCGAAAACCAGCGACTAAAAGAAAAAACACCGAGACACGTCAAAAGATTTGTCAAGCAGGACAACTTTTTAATCAAAAACTACTTCATCGCCTTGTACCCCCCCCCCCCCGCCCTACCAGGATCATCCCCTTAAAAAGTGTAAATGACAAGGGCTATCGAGTAATACCGTTTTAAAGATATCGAAGTACTTCATTTTTACGTCTGATTTTTTAAAATCGATCGGCTCGTTTTCGAGATTTGTTCAAATAAAATACAAAAACACATGAAAATATCACTTTTTATTGCAATAAGTATTCAAATGTTGTCCGTTATTGGACAAATAATGATATAGGCGATTTCCAAATTCCTGACGGGAAATTTTTAAGAGGATGATCTTGGGGGGCAGAGGGTACAAGGGGATGAAGTAATTTTTGGTTAAATGTTGTCCTCCTTGACAAATCTTTTGACGTGTGTCGGCATTGTTTTTATCAGCGATTTTCGAGAAATCCGGGATGTAAGTTTTTAAATGAACACCCTGTAAGAAAAATAGCAGTGATCAGTTTGGCTAATTTGTAGGGATTCATCAAGCCAAGTAGCTTGAGTTTTTTCTTAAATACTTGACTTGAAAGCTCAAGCTTTTGAAAATTTGATATTTGACTTGACTTGATTTTCGATCTGAACTACTTGACTTGATATCAAGTAAAATCAAACTACTTGATATTACTTGATATCGATCTGCAAACTGCGAATCGACGCGTTAAAATAGGGGAATCACCGAGGTTACGACAGCAAGCAGGCACCCGATGACTTTAAAACTTTAAAGCCAACCGACACAGAATGGTCGTTAGTTGAACGAATTTGCCAGTACCTTAATATTTTTAAGAGTATTTCCATCATTTTTGCATTTATATGCTGCTAGATAGACTAGATTCGTGGGCTATGGAACTTGACAAAACCGATGAACAGATTATAAATAGTATTCAAGCGGCAAGGGACAGTACTGAAGATATTTTAGAATAGTGGAAAAGACACGAATATATTTTTCCAAACCTTGTCGCAATGGCCAAAGACATTTTGGCAAAGCCAGCTTCTTCAGCTCCAATTGAAAGGTAGTTTTCTAGAGCTGCCTTAACTCTTACCAAAACAAGAAATCGATTCGGTGATAACTCCCTTAGAAGTCTTATGTGTCTCAAATCATGGATGGCAAATGAGAATATTATTTTTTTTCACTTCTATGTCATCGGCATCGACTGCCTTGGTCATTAGACTCAAGTACTGTGTAGGCTTTGTTACTGTTTCCAGGTGCCACTATAGGAACAGCACTGTTAATTAGAAGCTAAAAACGAGACTCCAACCCGGGACCTTCCGGTCACGAGCCCTCGACTCTGTGTATTATTGTCAGAATTCAGAATATTTCGTATTTTTATTTCGTATTCTTACATTGATTATTTAACGAAGTTTGTTAGAGTTTCCGTTTTTTGATTTTTTTTTAAATAAAAGATTACATCTTGATATACATAGATTTTTATTGTTATTGTGTTTTGGCAATTAATCAGATTACTATCAAAAAAGAACTATTTTTTCAAGAAAAATCAAGTAGCTTGAAAAACTTGATTTTTCAAGTTGCCTGATGTGTAACTACTTGACTTGAATTTCGAAAACAAATACTTGACTTGATCTTGACTTGATATCAAGTCAAGTAGCTTGAAAATCAAGTCAAGTCGTGAATCTCTGCTAATTTGTGAAATTGGGATTTGTTAATCACGCGTTAGACATACATATATGTTACTATTTCTATTGACCGAAGATTCACAATTTGTCTGGTATTTCCTAGTTGACTATCAAACAGATCATTGCTTGCTTGTTTTACTACGTCTCGATTGATTTAATGCTAAACCATCTTCTGATATTGTATTGTCTATACAGGGTGTTAATTAATGATAGGCCGTAATACCAAGGACGTATTTCTGACCCAAGTTCAAGTAGAAATTTCATATAAGCATGTGTCCTAGAGAATCTGGTTTTCAAGATACAGGGTGTCAAGGTTTGGAAAAAAATGATGGTAATTGCCATAGGCGCCGACTTTATGGTGCCTGAGAACGTCCAAGCCATATCAAAAATTCGTTTAGGTGGCAGAGCCTCCCCCTCCCCAAGCCTTCAGTTATTGATTTTTTTTTAAGATACAGGGTGATCAATTCATTCAGATTCTCACATAAAAGTGGCCATATCTTAATAATGCCCTGTATAACCATTTAAAACCCTATATTTGCGGAATAGGGAAAATGAGCACAATCCAAATTTGGGATAATATATAGGGTGTCCCAATTGAAAAAACGCAACTTTGGTATGTCGTGACTTATAAATATCATTAATAATTTGAAAATGTAGACCTTAGCAATCATTGTCTGCAAACTTTTTTCAAAAGTTTTTTTGTATCTGCCATAATAACGAAGGTTTCACCTTCTGAGTATAAATTGGTCACCCTGTATATTTGCCTATTTATGTCATATACATAAAAACTTACATCTATACAAAACTCATAGTGACATACATAGCTATCATACACGGAAAGCGGGTAATCGTTGCCGATTTGTTAGGAAACAAAACTCAAGCTAGATGGCTGGGTAGCGGCAAATAAACAGCGAAGTGTACTCTTGAAACTCTATTTCCAAGCTTTCGGGATCATTTGATCCCTTCTTCAAGGCTACAAAGACAATATACCTGAACAACGACTTCAAACATCGAGAAATGTCTCTAACTACTATTGCATCAAATTCTATATCTTACAGGAATCTTTCAAAGATCTGAGTCATGTGTTGGTTAAGAAAAAGCTTAAGTACCTGTTAAATAAAGCGTTTCATGCGGTTACGAAGAATGTCTGTGTCATAATTTCTGTAAACCTAAGTAGTGGCTCTGTATTTTTTTTTTTATTTTATACACTGCAATTTATGAATGTGTGTCTGTTTGTTTTTTTATATCGATGTTATATATAATTTTATTAATCTTCACTGTTGGCTTCTAATTAACAGTGCTGTTCTTATAGTGGCGCCGGGAAAGCAGTAACAAGGCCTACACAGAACACGAGACTACTGACCCAAGAGTGATGACTTGTCAATAATCTTGGATTATAAATTCTTTAATCTAGTTTGTTTAAATACGTAGGTGTATTTTAACACCAATAAATAAATAAACAAATATGTGGTGTTTGTTTTTGGTGTGCGAAAGGCTGCAATGTTACATGATTCCCATGATCGTTGCATTGACAGTCGTGAGCAAAATACATTCAAGTCAAGCATATTCCTACTAAAGAGATTCAAAATAAATTGGAGACTTTATTATTCCGACCTGATTCTCCAGTGTAGTGTGACATCAAATATGGAACGGCAACAACTAACGTGCGACATATATGAACACGAATTTTCTGACCCCGCATTCTGATTTTTCAGAACCTTCAGGCTTCCAGTCTCTTGTCGGTATTCGCCTGAAAAAAAAACGCGCTGAAAACTGCACGTACACCTTCATACCTGCATGCACATACTTGCAGATTTTTTATCCTTCACGTTCTAACGGTAATTAACTAATCAGCATTGCAACGATTAGAAATACATTCACGCTTTTAATTTCGGTGTATGACCTTGAGAAAACCTGCGACGCCGCCTTGATTTGAAGTGTCTTTATCTGTTCCAAGTTCTTGGTCATTTCCAACCGCGTACTATCGCCGCATATCTATGGCAAATCGTCTATTTTTACTTCCCACATCGATGGTGAGAGGCGGAAGTTCTTAATTTTGCGATATGTTTTTCAACCCGCGTGATCTCAGTAACCGCTGTCGATGAAAAAACACAATGTTTTTACTACTAACGAAAATGGAGAAAGCTTCATTATTTCTGTAAATTGTGCCAGTAGCGTCATCAAAAGATGAAATCCAAATTAGTTTCTAGATGTTTTGGAGGTCCCTGATCGTCAGAGAGTATATATGAGAATAAAATGAGCCCAAGTTCATATTTTTTTAAAATTGACTTAACTGCGCACAATTAAAGTTCACACTTCATTCCATCACTGACCGAACAGGCCCAAGTCGACGATTGTAACCTGATTTATGCCGCATGAAAAACATGTATGAAGTAAAATCTGGATTTGGGGCCATTCTATTTTTGACTGTTGCATCACGAGTTTCAGTTATGTTACTCTTTCACTGTCAGTCTGGTTTCCCTCGAAATGTATAACGAAATAACGCCTAAAAGAAAGCGAAAACCTGAAAGTTGGAGTGTTAACATCAGAAAAAAATGTTTTTTGTAGTTTGAAAATAAAACTGGCCCAAGTGTATATTTTTGTTATATTTTTTTGTAGTATGTTGTGAACATTTAATGGCGTGTCCCTTCAGTTTTGGTATCTAAAACATCATATATTTGATGTTAGAAAAGTTGGAAAATATATGATAAATAACAAAAAAATATGAAAGTCAAAAATTGATGTAGTTAATTTTCCAGAATTCTTCCTGTTGGACTTAGGCCTTTTAATTCTCATATAATCAATGGGCCTATACCACATTTTTGGTTTATTGGCTTAAACGAACCCTGACACCACGTAGATGCCGTAAATAATTTTACAAAATTTTTCTATCGTATTTATAACCGAAAAAAATTGCTCTAAATATTGAATTTTTCGAATCCATACACTTCCCGCCCAGGTCGTGACGTCACCTGTAGGGAACCAATAAGAGCTCACTGGTACAAAACAATAGCATCGGCTCGTAGTCATCGAACCACGAAAGGACGCTTCTCATTGGCTCCCTACAGAAAGGACGCTTCTCATTGGTTCCCTACAGATGACGTCATCATCGGTTATTTCATATTACAGTACAGTTTTCTTTTTTGTGTTATTCTCATTTGGTGCTGACTTTTTACAGTAAACGGTCCTATGTATCATCAAAAATAATATTGCAGTAAATAAATTGATAAATTTGATGTCACGGTGTAGGCCCATTGATTAATTTGAGATCACGGTATAGGCCCATTATCGTTAAATGTTTCACTTTGCAGTTATAATTATTTCGTCATGAAACTTGTTCATCATATGTCTACAATTATCGGCCCTTATACAACATGTGACCTTCAAGGGAGGCCTTTTTTGTACTTTTAAGCAACTTGCAATTTAATGTTGGTATTTCAAGCGTTTACTTCTTCGCTTAGTAGCAACTATATTCTCAGAACTGTACGTGAAACCTAGAGGTTACAAAACCAAATAATGATGAAAATCTTGTAATTTTCTCAGACTCAAACACTGCTTCAATGATCTTAGGTTCCAGAGAAACCTGATATGGGACTGTTTCAACAGCTTCACGCAACTCTGCACAGGGCGGGGCACGTAAGCACCAACTACCCTATCTTAGAAACTATATGTGATATAACAAAAAGTTGAATATAAAACTTGTTTGATGTGATTGATGCTTCAGTTTTATCATAATTTTATATTCACAGAGTTGTCCGTTGTGCCTGAATCAGTATCAACTTTTTTGTTTCAAATGTTTTAAGATTCTCAGATTACGCTCTTATCTAAATCTTTCTGCGGTCAAGTTTTGTTAACATTCTGTCTGGTTCTTTGTGCAAATCGAAATTCCACTTTTTTTGGAAAAATCAGTGTTTCTATAAATTATATTTTAGCCGCTCTATAAGACACATGTTATTACTACTATGATCTGAAGTATGTATTAGGAAATGGAATTTAACATGTTTTGTACATTTATTGAAAATATATATAGGATGTTTGTTAATACATTCATTGAAAAAGCAATTTTTCAAACACCGATAACTTGACTATTTCAAATGTAACCCACTGTATATTGTGATTTGGTCGAATTCGCTGCTTAAATCTCTGTGTCTTCATATAAGTATGTCCTATTCATAAAGCTTGCAGATTCCAAGTAATTAGAAGTTTTTTAATTAAATTCAATGTACTGTTTGTAGATGGAGTTTAATTAAAAGCTTAAAATAACTTTGAATCTGTCAGCTTTGGGTACCTATAGGACATATTTATATACAGGGGGTTCTATTTGAAATAGTTAAGATATCGGTGTTTGAAAAATCGCTTCTTCCAATGATAAACATCCTGTATATTATTTCTCGATAAATATATAAAAAATGGTAAATTCCATTTCCTAGTAGATCTTTTAGACCATAGTAGTACTGACATGTGTCTTACAGATCGGCTAAAATATAATTTTTAAAACACTGATTTTTCGAAAAAAAAATGTAATTCCAATTCGCAAAAAAATCAGATAGAATTTTAAAAAACATAACCGTAGTAATATTTGGAATTAAGAGCATAATCTAAAAATCTAAAAGTATATAGGATGTTCCATTTGAAATAAAAAAGTTGACACTGATTCAGGCACAACGGACCACCCTGTATATACAAAATTATAATAAAACTAAAGTCTAACTCACATCAAATGATTTTTATTTTTAACTCTGTCGCATATACAGGGTTACTGGTAACTCGACCACTTTCCTGCAGGAAGTGATAGAGGGACTCAAATGCAATAGGTTTAACCCCCCATACGTAATTCCGAAAACTTATAGTTTTCGAGATAATTAACATTTAATGTTTTTCAACGATATGTCCAAATTTCCACACTACATCCCAAATTTAGAAAAAACCCTGCTGTCGATTTTAGTACTTTTCAATTTAGTTTTTTACTGACACATACGCAAATCTAATTTAAAATTTAAATGTGTAAAAATACTAAACAGTTTCAAACTACATACAATTATTTAAAAAATAAAGGTCAACATTTTTACATTCACCGTGAAAGAAAATTGTCTAGCTCAAAAAAATATACATAACCAGTCAAACAAATTATTTTAAGAACTTCCTTATCTGATGGCCTATTCCAAGGACAAGAATGACAGTATAACCACAAGTAACTATTTAACAAAATTTATCAACATAATACAGAATCATCAACAACATGACATTCCAGCATGATGGTTGTCCAGCACATTACCGTATCACAATTCAGCAGTTGTTGGACAACACATACCCGAACAAATGGATAGGGAGGGGTGAACCTATCCCATGGCCTGCGCGGAGCCCAGATTTGACACCTCTTGATTTTTACGTCTGGGGTCACATGAAGGCATTGGTTTACGAGACTCCAGTTAATATTGCTGACGAACTAAGGCAAAAAATTATCAATGCGGCGGAGGAGATGAAACGAACTTTTTCAACACGAGTTACAAAAACCGAAGTGAGGAAGCGGATCCGTACTTGTATCCAAAATCAAGGGCAACACATTGAGCAAGAACTCTAGAAACTTTGAGTGGATTTATTTTGTTTTACTTGGATAAAATCATCGACCGCATTTGCAAACATTTTAGTATGTAACTGAGTTATCAATAATGATTGTACTGTCATCCGTTCTTTTTGAATAGGCGATTTCTATTCATTGCTGTTTATAATCTTTCTGAAAAGGTTATTAGGTAGGAAAGTTTTTCTAGCGATTTGTTCAACCGTTTGTATATTTTTTTTTTGAGCTAGATAATTTTCTTTCACTGTGAATATAAAAATGTTGTTTATATTTTTATATTTGTACTTAGTTTTGGAACTGTTTAGTATTTTGAAACATTTTAATACTAAGTTAGCTTTGTGTATGTGTTAGTTAAATACTAAAATAAAAATTATCAGAATCAACAACATGTTTTTTTCTTAGTTTAGGATCTAGTGTGGACATTTGGACATTTGGTTGAAAAACATTAAATGTTAATTATCTCGCAAACCATCGGTTTTCGGAATTACGTATGGGGGGTTAAATCTATTACATTTGATTCCCTCTATCACCTCTTGCAGGAAAGTGGTCGAGCTACCAGTAACCCTGTATATATAGGTTCTGAGATAAGGTAGTGGGTCATCTTACGTACCCCACCCTGTACATAGCCACTTCAGACGACAGTGACGACACTCTTGGAATCTCCAATAGAGAACAGCAGGGTAGACTTAGCCATTAGTCTCAAGAGGGTGGATGACATATCTTAGGAAAATTGGTCTGTTTGGTGTGACACGGCCAAATGACTAAACAGACTATAATATTGGGAAAAAGCTCCTGGACCTGGTCAACGGGCACGTATTTAGGGGAGGGGTCCAGGGGTCCGGACCCCCCAATAGGTAAGGGGAATAGCTTCGGTTGAAGTGGCTCGAGTGCACCCCAAACAACAAAATCTAATCTACGGACAAAAATACTTTATAGTTTTTAAAGAACATTGCTTGTTGAAATAACAAAAACCTTTAGTTTTTGAAAACCGATCCTATGACGAAGGAGCAATAACAAAAATTAGAACATTTCAAAAATTTTTGGAGCGGATAATATCGATGAGATGATTATTTTTTATTCTTTCCCTGGGACATTACTATTTTAATTTTAGTTTAGCTTTGGTACGAACTATTGCTTCTCCATCGCTTAATTTCTCACATATACACACAAGTCTTGTGTTTGCTGGAAATAATTATATTATGTTAAAAACTATACAGTTGCCTGTACTGCTTTTAATTAAGCATGTAGTAATTTTTCTACTTTAACGTAGTCGTCTTTGTTCATATACATTTAGTAGTAATGATTCCAATTCAATTTCTTTTGACTTTGATATGGAGCAAATAAGTGTTCAAAAAGACACCCTCGTAAATTTCCGAACTATGAACTTCTTAACTAACCCTCGTAATTTGCTTAACGCTGTCGCCATCTTTAATTGCCTAGTTAAACTACTAACTCACTTTCTGTTGCAGTAAACTGACATACTGACATACCTTGACATACTCACTTTGAGACATCTAACCTAGATGTCAACAAGTTTCATTTATTTTAGGCAACCCATAAAGCATCTCTGCTTGACACATGACATTATATTCATATTTTGATATTTTGAAAAAGCTTTATTGTTTACCTTCTGTTAGAATGACCTGATTTTTTTTCAAGAATATAAATTGTAAGCGCCAATATCTTCAAGACATAAACACAAAACGTAGAGCAATATTGGTAAGAATTTTTTTGAAATTCTTGGCCATAACCTGCAATACAAGGTCATCACATTCCAGACTGTCAGTCGAAAATAGAAGCAATAAGTGTGCTTGATTTGTGTTTTGTGTGTTCAATTATGCAATTTTATCTCAATTGAAACCTAATAAAATGTTTATTAACCTCATAAAACCCGTTAACATATCTTTTCAGCATCTCCAATCGCTATAAGTTGCTGACCTGACGAAATTCCAACCTGCTGCAACCAGCACAAATTATTATTGTAGTTTACATTTCACGACGCAGCTGTTGTAAAATTAAACAAAGATGCCGGTGCCTCCAATCCCAGTGATCGTCGAGACTGAGACAGGTATGTCCAATGAATCATTCTCCCTATTTCTGCAAACATCAGCACAATTTGGTTTTTTTTGTTTCCAGAAAACCGTAGTCTTACTGACAGTGTAGGCTCACACTCAGACATATCTGGAGTCACTGTGCACCATTCTTCCAGTAATATGGTCAAACCCCACATGGATGTAGTTTGCGTTATTGATATATGTCAAACTGACAACTTGCTACAGAGGAAAAAGGCTTTGGAGGAGGTGCGGTTAGCATGTCTTCAGATTGGAGCTAATGTCAGTCACATCCAGGTAAGTTCACATATTATAGATATGTCAAACATAAGGCATAGAATAAAATTTATATATTACTTTTCAATGTTTTAATCATTTTTAAGAATATTTGGTTGTTGCGCTAAAGTCAAACGAGTATTGTACTTTCATGAAATTTATTTGGGACTTGCAAAGTATATATTAATAACCTTGCAATTATTTATAAATTCTTTTTATACAAACTAGATATAGATAGGCTCTATTTTAAATAATTGGTTAATCTAAATTAGTTATTATTTTGACTCCATTATAATAGTTACTTAATCCATATGTCAACATCAGGTTTCTCAGCATTTTAGACGTCTTAGATGTCAATGGTTCTCAGGCTGAAAAAGATAAATACCACACAAATGATAATCAACAAAGCAAACTAATATAAGGGACGAACACTACACTTATGTGACTGTTACTATGGTTTTTTGTGAAGAAGGAGAAGGTGCTGTTGCCAGATCTCAATATGGCTTCTTGTTTACCTGTGTTCTATCTAGCATGTCATAAAATAATTAATAAGTAATTCTAACGGATGTTTTTTTAAATCTGATAATATAACCTAGATGTTCCTAAGAATATTATTAAACATTTATTTTTGTGTCTACTCTTACAATATGTTTATTCTACCTTTAGATTCATGCTAATCTGTCAGAAGGGCCCATGTTAAAATTCTTATTTTTATTTGTTAAGAACTGTCTTAAGTGATCAATAGGATATGTTGAATTTTTTAAGCTAGATACCTATGAGATTAAACATATCACTCTACTCTTATGAACAAACATCCCTAAGTATATGTTACATAGCTAGTTACATGTTATTACCAGGGTCAGATTTTTGCTTGCTTTCTCTGTACTCTCCAAATTTTTGAATAGTAAGAATAAAATTGATCTGAAATGCCCAGTATTTTCGCAATCTGCTAAATCTTTTGTTAAGTGAAACCATAAGGACAAAATAATTAATATTATGCATTTTGGTAAAGCTACATATTTTTTTTGATGATAAATGATCTATTTTTTTTTTTTTAGTTTGAAAAACTGGATTTTGGTGAAGCAAATGTAGTAAGCAGCTTTTATAATGCAGATGTAGTGATAATAGATTTGTCCTTTCCCACACAACAGAGCACCTTATTCTACCATTTAGGTGTAAGGGAAAGTTTTAACATGAAGCAAAACATTCTCATTTACAATGATAATGATTCTGAAGTGACCTTAAAAAAGAAGGTACTAGTATAAAATTTTCTTGTAGCCTAGTTATGTGGAATAATTTTTACTCTAGTATACTATTGTGTTGTAATACAACAATGAAAATTGGAGTCATGATTCTTGATAATAGCATGAGTTACGACACCTTGTCTTCAAGCTTATTTTCACAAAGTTAATCAATCCCTACTATATCATACATTTTAAGAATACAAGTTTACTTATATTGTTGCAAGATTTCAATTTATAGTGATATACTAACGTGATGAAACTATTTATTTTGTATAATCTATAAAGTACTGCTGGATGCTTAGAAAAACTTATATTTGCTACTAATCACAAATTATCAATATCACAAAAGTTGATAACTTCACTCAATGCTACTCCAAAATTATGAGTAAAATAAGAATTGGCTATGTATTAGTACTACTAATATGCCTCGTTTATCATTGTATTTTGAATTTTGGACATTTATGACTAGTCTTATTGGAATCTAATGGGATTTTGAAAGATGCATTGTATCACATAAATTGAACATTTACATAATACACTTGTTTCAGCTATCCTGTGCAAATTATTCTTTTGTTTCATACAATTTGAGTGATAGTGTGTGCCTTACCACCTGCTCTAGTGGCAGATCAGATGAACCAACAGAGTTGCTTCATGTAAGATTAAAAAAGTTACTACAGGATGTAGAGGTCCAAACTAAGTAAGTACACAAATGTTTTTTCATACAAAATACACTACAATTGATCATCTAGTTTAGGGTTTGTCTCTTTTATTTCGCAAAAATAAGTTCTATGTGCAATGTTAAACTGTCAGAAGGTTGTAAAGAAGTAATGTCACCTTAAAAATGTGTACTGTTCATACTTTTTACTCAATAGATGACGAGTTAGTGTAATAAACTATACACTATGTCCCACCACGAATCCTGAAAACTTTAAGGGATGATTTCTGGCACTGACTTATGATATAACATGATTAAATTATATGTTTATTCTTAATAGCAAAAAAATTGAAATTCCCTTAATTAGATCGCAAAATAGGTAATGTGTAGGCCCCTTTATCATATTTGTACCATACAAGCAATACAGGATATATGATATTTGCTGTAAACAATCGACAAAAATATTCAAAATACCCGTTCGCGTAATCCGGCTTTCTACGTTTTTGCAAGGAATTCCCGAAAGTGAAAAGTGGGCCACACACGTTTCAGTTATCTTTACAACCAAACTTCAAACGTTGATTTCTCTGTAACAAATGCAAATTTCAGAATAATTCCTTTTGATATCAGCTTCACATTCCGAAACATAAGTCCGATTTCTTTTTTCGGGATACGTCCTGGGACACGGTTTTTGGTGTGCACTTGACACCACACCATATGTCAAATAAATTGATAAGTTTGCTGTCATCAAAACATTTGCTCAAAATAATGCTGTCCTTGAAACCTTTCAATGTTCAAGTAATTTGAATTTACAATTCACGAATGAGCATTTTTTAGAGCTCATATGAAAGAAAAATTCCTTGGCGACCTGAAAAAGCTTAAAGAGCAAAAGAGTGGCGAAGAGCTGAGAGAAGCATTACATCTTATGAGAAAACGACTAGATGACCCAAATGTACTGTCAGGAGAAGTAATTGTCAACACACTGCTGTGTTTCCGAGACATTCAAGAATATGATGCCATGATACATTTGGTTGATGACCTGCGGAATGTTCCAATAGCAAAAAAGTTTCTTAATTCATATATTATGTTTCTCTATGCATTTGCTCTTAATCGAAGGAAGAGAGAAGGTGATAGGGAAAAAGCTCTGAATGTTTGTATAGAGGCCTTGAGAAGTGTAAGTATATTTTATTTAAATGAGCTTTTATTAGCTCACCTGTATGTTTGTGAATTTGTAACTTTTCTTTGGATTAAGAGGTCAGACCGAACATTCAACGCTCCGACTTTGCCGCGAAATGATTTTGACGGCTTCAAATCCGTCGGACCATAGAAATTTGCGAATTATTAAGCTTGATTTTTAATTCAAATAAATTAAAATTCCAATTTAAGTTATTTTATAGTAATTCCGAATTATTTTAATTTTTCTACTGCGTCGGACCAGCGCCAGCGGTCGTATCCGCTGGCTAAGAGATGGTGCAGACACCTTAATGTTTGTTAATGTTACACAGAGGCGTAGCGACAAGAGCTTAAAGGGCGTGACATCCAACTGTGTGTTAGTTGGTATTTTTGTGAAATTTATTCAGGACAGTCGATAGCTTTAATTATCGTTTATGTAGTAATGGCAGTAGTTATGCTATGAATTTTGATGAAAAACGACGGTTTAATAGTTATAACCTCTTAGTGTATACAAAAATAGGTGGTCTGATGCGTATCGTTACGCTCTGCATCGTTTTGTTTACTAGTAATTCCATTTCAAAGATTAAAAAAAATGAATTCAAATTTAGCCAATCAGTGCAATACGCGCCATACAACAGCAGTGCATTGTTGCCTCGTCAACTTTCAAATCGCGGTTTTGACGCAATTTTCACGAAACAAACTACTTTTTCTTATTTGTTTTCCGACAAGGGGATATAAGATGCCCTGTGCGCTGTGCGTTTCATCTCTCGGCTGTGTACCATGAACAAAGTTGCTATTTAAAGTATTGAAATTATTCTCCTATTCATGCCCTTATTTTTCGGGTTCTTCACCTGCTAGCTAGCGGGTTTATTAGTCGGGGAGGTAGTATCAAATTTTCACGGTGATTATACCGAGACTTTACAGTTTTGTGGCAATTAGTTTTCCGTATAGTGATGAACAAAATGTATGTTAACTGACGCGACTCTGTGATCTAACGTTTAGAGAGCCTACGTAAGTCGTAAAAAAATTTCGGAGTATTTTACTGAAGTTGAAAATTTGCAGATAGTCGGGGAAATTTCAATCACCAAAATATGTTAGCTACAAAATTTATGTGACTAAGGGCCGATTTCTCAATGTCCAGTTAAAGTGTCAGATAGGAATCTGCCAGATAGCGTTGCTATGGATACAACTGCCAGAAAAGATTTACGTGACTTCGTAAGTTTAGCCTTCAATTGTTTAAACAATTTATCTAACAGTTGCTGTTATCTTGGAGATAAATATTTAACTGGACATTGAGAAACCGGTCCTTAACATTTTAACTGCGCGCATGATCATGAGGAGAGGGGGATGTATCAACGATGTGTGGGTGGACGACACAGTTACGCCCCTATTTGTGACAGGAAAAAATGTCTCCAATAACTGTGTGACTTATCAAAGTTAAAATTTTTAAATAGAATCTCTTATATATTATTGCACATTTGGATTCCTTGGTCGATTTTAGTATGCCTTTATGTCACGAGCACACACTATCACATATAATGCTTGAAACGAACCGATTAGCGCAAATAACTATTTTTGATAAAAGTAGATATTAGGAAAAAATTGAACATCTCATCATGTATAAATCTAAGAGGGCTGTGATTTTGTGGTGTGATTAATCATGAAATGTGTCAGCTTACGTGGTACTGTCAAATATGAATTCTTTTTGTACCTGGTGATATCGGTAGATTTGCGAGTACACAGAAGGAATAGAGCAAACCTCGTATATCGGTAGATTTATTAAGGAAATTTGAATCACAGGTAACTTGTTTTTTTTTAAATGTGAATGCCTATTTTTTATACAGTTGAATGTAAATTTGATAAGCCTTTCTAACGATATAGAATTATTGATATTAATCTCTTGTAGTTTCCATTTTATTTCAAATAACCGATTCAACCGAAAATTGTCGCTGTCCTCCACCCGTACATCGTTGATACACCCTCTACGTGATCAGCTAACATGTTAAGTCACTAATGTAGAAACGACGTAGAATGTAGAATGTCAAAATAATAGAATAGAGTAATAAAAGGTACAATAAAATTCCAGCGTAACACCCTGTACCATAAAATTTGTTTTACGAGGGTTATACAAAAAGAACTCTGATACTCTCGAATAGTGAGGAATTGAAAGGACCACTTACTTGTTACAAAGACGACAGGAAAGATCTGCTGGACAAGAGGTGACGGAAACAGTCGGAGGCGGGCCTGTATTTTGAAAACGCTCATGAGTAACTTCCACATTCAACCGCTACATTACATGCACTATAATACTGTTATGTTCTACCGCTGCAATACTGATATTATCTCCCAATCAATGCTGATAGACCCAGGATGCTCTCGAACTACATCAGAGGCTCCGAACATAGTTTGGGGATGATCTCAGTATATTTTGAAAGATATCAGGCGCAATCCCTTAGTACCGCCCGCGTGGTACTCGTCCGTTATCTGTGCACACCAAGGAAGGCGACACCCAAGGTGCCACACAAACGGCAAAAAGCGCTGTCATGGCTTCACAAATGACTAGCACCCGCCAACATCCGCTTTACGGTCCCACCTACGAATGTTGACTCGCAACCCATGGCTATTCGATAGATCTATCTAGGTACTTACCTCAACACCGTATGAAGACTTTGTCGAGGCGACACATGCCTTCAAAACCAGACAGAGGTGGAATGCGTACATTCCACCTCCCATACCGTGGGGAACGGCAGCTTCCTACCGCATGGGAGTCAGCCCATGATATGAATCCAATTGGCTGATGCAGACTAGTACCCACATGCTGTCCACATAGATGATGCAGATTACTAACTACATTCTATCTATCCACATAGGTGATGCAGATTCTTAACTACATTCTGTCCACATGGGTGATGCAGGGTTTCACCTACATGCTGTTCTCATGGGTGATGCAGGTTACCATCTACATTCTATCCGCATGGATTGTCCAACAACCAAACCGTGTCCCAGGTCGTGTTTGGACTAGAGGCAATGGTAGTGCTATTACCTCCCAGGATCCCGCTATCCTCCAACGGTGTCCCACCAACTCAGAAAGAGGAGCATTCTCCTGCCTCCAGGGTGCAATAGGTTCGACGGACGACCCACCGTCTCCCCATCGAACCTCCCAGAGTGCCCTGCATTTCGAATCAAGTGCTGTATAGTGGGCTGGTGTACGGACAGGTACGCCAATGCTTTGATTACTGCGGGACGGTGTACATTATACCTCCACCTCCCCAATAATCGCATGCTCTGTACCATACTGTGCAACACAGTACCCCAGGTCTACTTAGGGGCGTCCCACCTGCAGAGATTATTAGTTGGCTACCCTTTATCTTTATCTGTAAATGACTGTCAGATTCCAAGCTAGTTAATAGCTTTACCAATGCGGCTTATATCAATAATTATTATAATTAGCTTATCAAACTCAATAACACTATTGTAATGGTTAAAAGACATGCATGCAATGATATACGGACAAATGCAGAAATATACTCTGTGAACAACTCACCAAATTGCAACCACAAGCAAAACTCACTGAACCACGCGCCACGAGGATTAGACGGACACTGTGTTTACTTTTTCTTTTTCATATTTTCTCACAGGCAACAGACATAGGGCTCTTAAATGAAGATCTTCCACAAACTCTCGGTCCTATATCTTTTATAGTGCTATAACAATAAACACATGGCCAAACCCTCGTAAACATAGGCGGGTACTTACAGCGTGAGTGGTATGCAAAATCATGGTTAAAATAAAGTATGCTTACACAAAAATGTTGTAATTAACATATTTTTTCGTGATCGAATTTCATTTTTCATTTACGCAGGTTTTCAAAACCTTAGGGCCACTCTGGATCAGCTAACATAGATATTTTTTCTCAACAACATCAAGAAAGATTACACTAAAAAATCCAACCTCAGGATAATGGACCGACGAAATTTGACGCTACCTCCCGGTTCATATCGCGGCCAGTGTGCGACCTTCCTCATCAAGCTGCCGCTGAATCATTACTTTTAGGATTGTGCAGACTGGTGCAGACAAACAAAATCCTTGTTTACTTCTTCCAACCTATTCGAATTCGTTGGCTTCACTGGCCGCATATATAAAGTTATGTATGTTTTAAATGTGCTAAGGAATATTGGCTACTCAAGTTAGAACGGTAACACGGCACGCATCCCCTTGTTCCGATTGGCGGTTCCCCTTTAGAACCGTGACGTCACGGTTCTAGAGGAATTCAAATATATTCTTCATTTTCTCGGTTTTCCCGTGCCCAAAAGAGTCACGGAAAAATATGAGAAGGTTCTTAAGCCATACTATATCATATGCAGTCATAAAAAAATTCATGATACCGAGCGCCCGACGCTTTTTTCACAATCATACTAGTATTTTTCGTTCATTATGGTGTTGAGCTTATTTTAAAAATTCTTTTTTAGTCCGATGTTCTTTAAAAGCGTGTTTTTTTATTACTATAATAAGGAAATCATATTTTCTCTGTTGCTATGGAAAGCTGCGATTATTATATGAAGAGTTTATCTCTTAGGTGATGAAGTGTAACAATTATTTGTACGTTTCGTGTGAGGTCTCAGATTGCATCAGTTGCTATTGTAGTTTTCCCTTGTCAAATTCGCAAACACGTGTTTAAACACTGAATTTCTTTTCTAAGGCATATCGTTTGATTATAGCTTTGTAATACATTATCTAAACCGTTTATTCTTTTGTAGTAATCCAAAAATTATATACATATTTTCAGAAAGAAAATCACTTCCCTGATATGCTTTGCCTCTGTGGCCGTATCTACAAAGACATCTTTACTGAATCTGACCATAAAGACAAAGACAGCTTAGACCAAGCCATTCATTGGTACCGTAAAGGTTTTGAGATCAAGCCAAACGAATATGCCGGTATCAATTTGGCCACATTATTGGTAATTAAGGGCGCAGAAATAGGCAAATCAGATGAATTGCAGCATATTGGTATGGTGTTGAATAATCTAATTGGAAAAAAGGGAAGCTTGTTTTCGTTGCAGGATTATTGGGACGTGGCGACGTTTTTTGAAATATCTGTATTATTTCAACATTATAGCAATGCCACACAAGCTGCAGCCTGTATGTTCAAGCTCAAACCGCCGAATTGGTACCTGAAGTCGACAGTGGGTAAGAATGTTTTATAACCTGCCTCAAAGCTTTACTCAAAATAATCAAAGTCAAAACTCAGCTTGGTTATAACGAGTACTAGTAAACTATAAAATGCACAGAGATTACAGACAGACTCTATACACTGTCTCACTTTTTTAACATACTTGCCAATCCAAAACTAACACCTTACAACATGCATCTGTAATATAATATATTTTTTATTGGCATATTAATTTTCGTGCTTCCAAATATGTATGTCACTTTTCAGGAAATATCCAACTGATCGACAGATTTCGCAAAAAGACAGATGATGTTGGAACACCAGAAGAACAGATATTTCATTTCTGGATGGAATTTTTCATTGAAGCTACAAAAACAGAACATGAGCAGATATTCAGATTTCCAGTTTTGATTCTAGAATCCACAAAAGAGCTCATGCCAAGTTATGTTTGCATCAATTTGGATGCAGATCCTCAAACCCTCCAAGTTAGTTTTTATAATTTTTTTCATATATAAAAACAGGCCTACTAAGAAAGTCTCCATTTTGAATGTGATTTCGCCTTCTGAGCATCCTAGTTGTAAAGCTTGTTTGATTTATGTCAGTATGTGTTTTACATTGTCAGAAAAGCTCACAAAATTATATTGTTAGGTGCCATTGTTATCACGAATAAATAATTTTGGAATACATACATACAATGTACCTTAATAATCCTTTGATAGAGTAGCAATATCAAGATAACATCTAATGGTTTCTGACATATTATACCCAACTTTTACTCATCTATTTTAGGTAACAAACCTTTGTGAAAACTGCCTGAGAGCCGAGTGTACAAAAATTCACAACTGGGAATTCACAGCAAATCAAATAAGAAGTATAAGTTTCTACAAGAAGGATGCACGCTGTCTCTTTCTATATGTTCATTATAATTCAGATGATTTCCAAATATATTTCCCATCTGAAAAATGCAAGTAAGAGTATTTTTAATTACATAATTAGGTATATTGATATAAGAGTAATGATTTGATGATACCTATAGTTAAGTACCCGTTTTCACTGAAGGTCACTTAACATGGAACAAAATTAAGGGATATGATAGAAAGGAAGTTGTGGTTCAATGTTATCACTAAATATTTTTTTATGCACTTCTGAATACACATATTAAGGTACAACTAATGAATTAAAATGTATAAAAATTACCAGTAGAATATTAATTAATAATTTAAAAAAATTCCTAAATATGTTCAAGGAAACTGATTCTCTACAAGTCTACATGGTAAGGTGTATGGTCATTAATGATGGCACTTTTCTGCGCTGTAACTGGTTCAATGACCCATTATTGCTATAACATTTACACAACTTAATCGGGAAGAAAGTGTGAAAAACTATACTAGTATTGCAAAGGTATATACCGGGTGTCCCACGACGATTAAGACAAGCCATATATCGCAACTGGGCAGGAGTAGGGAATTACAATTTTGGGAGTGCAAATTAGAGCAAATATAGTATTTTTTGTTATTATTGTATCACCCAATGAGGAGGTATTTGTTTTTGGTCACATGACGTCCGATTCAAAATTTTTAATGGGACACCCTATATATTTGTGACTTTTTGTGCTCCTCCCGATAAAACAATTCCAACAAACTAGCACACTTGGGGTCTAAAGTGATTCATTCAAGAGCAGAGCTGTCACAAGTACTAGTAAATAGTATTTCAAATACCAATTACCAATTACCAGAGTCGTATGCGTCAAAGTACAAATACCAAGTAATTTTATTTTTGAAAGTACTTCAAGTATCAAATACTTTATTTGGTACTTGATTTTTCAAATAAAGTAATTCAAATACGATACTGATATTTCAAGTACTTAAAAAAGTAATTCAAATACCATACTAATACTTGAATTACTTGATATAGTAGTTCAAATACGGCGATGGATATTTCAAGTATTTCATAATTATTGTTGAGTAATAAAAAGTACCTTATGAATGGAAAAACGGTATACATTTCAATAAAAATAGAAACTGATTTTTGTTTGAATGACATTCATTCACAGAACTCGTGAAAAGTATAACAGAAATACCAAGCAATGACAACAATTCAAATTCATTCATCAAGGGAATCCAAATGTCAATCCGAATGTGTGAAAAAATATATAGGGTGTCAATGAAAATTCAGAGCCTAACCTCACTTGCGGCTAAACCAAAATAAGCATACATTTGTTTTCTCATGGCTATTGTGCATCTCCGTTAACCATATAATTCTCCAAAATTTCAAACCTCCATCTACGATTGTAAAAGAAGGGAGCTCTGTATAACGATTCCATTGCCACCCGGTATATGAATTTTTCATAAAGAGATGCTTGAGTAAAATTACCTTTTTACATCTGCAATTCGTAACCACCACGACAAAGTACAGAGTTTTGAAGATTGTTATTATAAAGGCAGTAAATTCACAGCTCACATTCACAGATTATTTTAACCTCAATCAACATCAACAACGCATTTTGTTGAACGCAACAAGACGAACTGATATTTTGTGATTGTGTCGATTGTGATGAGACAGTCCTGTAGAGTCAGAGTGTCGTGTAGACTATCCTATGTGTACGACAGAGACAGAGCGCAAGGCGACGCGATGCGTAATGTTGATTTGTCCATACTTGTCTAGACTTGAGCAGCATTTAATGCTTAAAATGTGTATTTCAAGTATTTTTATATTTTCATCGAGCTATACTAATATGTATTTCTTACTCACTTTAGTATTTCGAGTATAAATGTATAAATTTGAATTATATTTTTTGTGTGGAAGTACCAAATAGAAATACTTCTTATAGCATTTGGGAAATAAAGATAATTTGAAATACAGTACTTCAAATACCAGAAAGTAATTGAAATACATTTTTCAAGTACTTTACTTCTTTAGTATTTCAAATAAAAATGCCAGGTATTTGAAATATATTTTTTGTGCTACAAGTACCAAATACAAATACTTCTTAGAGAGTATTTGGGGAATCAAGTACAAATATCACAAAAACAATGTATTTGAAGTACAGTACGTCAAATACCAGAAAGTAATTGAAATACATTTTTCAAGTACTTTACTTGAAGTAATGACAGCTCTGTTCAAGAGCTACAGGTATTTAAAGGACTGTACAACTACCATTATGAAACGCTACCAAAGTAATTCAACTGTAGGGGTACATGTTACAATCTCAGAGTAACTACGGGACATAGAGGTAGTAAACAAGCCATCATCTTTTGACATTTCAGACCCAAACATTGCCAACTAACCTGAAAATTCTTCCAATGCAACCCATGTTACAAACACTGCTCTGCACTGTCCTATCTCGAAAAACTGTTAAACTACCCTCGAATATAGCTCAGCAAGTCCGTAAAGCTTTACCAACAAATAGCGAATTCGATTTTACTGACCAAGCATAAAAGACGCACAAACATAACAAACGTTTGACAGTCGGAGGTTACCGTAAACAAATCGCCGGAAAATTACATAGGCGTTGCCAATTCCTCAAAATTTATGTAAGACAGAATTTGCGTTAATGATGAAGAAACATGCAGTAACGCAATAGAGGTCAACATATCTATTGATTTTGCTGTAATCATTTCTGAACCATCAAAATACCGTCTTTTTTAACGTAGAATGGAATGTTTCTGGATACTACACAATTAAGACGATAGTAAACAATTATGATTGCCGTATCTGGTGGTCGATACGGCAACGTAAGAAAAGATGTTGGCCTATGAGAATTGATTGTTTACTACCTCTATGTTCAGTTTTTACTCTGAGGTTACAATCAATGGTAGTGGTACCATCCTTTAAGTATCTGTAGCTCTTGAATTAATCACTTTAGACCCCAAGTGTGCTAGTTTGTTGGAATTGATTTATTGGGAGGAACACAAAAAGTCACAAATATACAGGGTGTCCCATTAAAAATTTTGAATCGGACGTCACGTGACCAAAAACAAATACCTCATTGGGTGACACAATAATAAGAAAAGACTATATTTCCTATAATTTACACCCCCAAAATTATAATTCCCTATTACTGGCCAGTTCCGATATATTGCTTGTCTTAATCGTCGTGGGACACCTGTATAAGCAAAATGAAAGATTAGAAAAATGTTTTAGGGCACTTGAGGTATATTCAGAGAAAAGTAAAATATGCATCTGGGCGGTCTATCTAACAATTTATCACCTTCGTCAGTCTATTGCACAAATATCGCTTTTTTCAGGGAATATTTCTACAAATTGATTCTTGAATTAACAAATCATTCCGAGGGTTTAGTAGAGCAAGAACCTCCCAGAGACATCAAGTATGAATATGAACGAGATGATTCTGGAAAAAAAATAGTCCTTGGTAAAGGCACCTATGGTGTAGTATATGCAGCCAGAGATCTGAATACCCAAGTCAGAATTGCTGTGAAAGAAGTGCCAGAGAAGAATTTGGGAGCTGTGCAACCGTTACATGAAGAAATATGGTTTGTAACAATTTAAAGTGAAATAGCTGCAAGACAGGTTCAGTATCGTAAAGAAACCAAGTCACGCATATGCTACTGCATAAATATCAATAATCTATTGGAATCTTATTGGAGACTGAATTTTTTTGCTATTTTGACTCCTGACACCTATGGCTGCGGTTGCTTAATTCTAAAAAACATGACAGAAAGATATACAGATAATTAATCAGTCCTTAGTGTACGAAATTTAGTGTGCCAATTAATTTGTACTTTGAAAAAGGCTGCAGAAGTAGCCGAAATATTAGTGAAGTATTTCTTCTTTCATATACATATATATTGATGATGGATGCTGTGGAAGCAAAATTAAAATACAAATGTATGTATAGGTAATTTCTTTTTAGGTTGCATTCGCAATTACGACACAGAAACATCGTGCAGTACCTAGGATCATTATCAGAAGATAATTACTTTAAGATTTTCATGGAACAAGTACCAGGAGGTTCCCTCAGTGCTCTTTTAAGATCAAAGTGGGGACCATTGAAGTCCAATGAGCACACGATGGCGTATTACACAAAGCAAATTTTGGAGGGTTTGAAGTATTTGCATGACCAAAATATTGTACATCGTGATATTAAGGGTGAGAATTATGCGACTTGTCTTTCCAAACAATAAAAATCTGGAAGATCTTTCGTTCTCCCAATAAAATATCACTTTTATGCCCGCATATATCATACATTAACGATTGTACACAAATTTGTGTCATAAACGTCACTGTATAGCCCCTAAGCCTTTTTATAGCCCTTAAGTTATGATGAAATGTCAAACGCCAAAAATATCTATTATATCATACCGACTCACCTAAAGATTGTTCTGGGATTAAGCTGCTGTTTGTTGCTTTTTCTGCAGCTCTTTCAACTTCATTCATCTTCTAGCTTTTTAAGACCATACAGTAACCACACAATTTCCACACAGAGAATAATATTTTGATTCCAAGCAAAATGTCTGCCGCTGTTTTTGCTGCTGTGTTATGCTGATCACTTGTTAACTTTGATATATGCGACTCTACCAACGATGCTAGTTAATGTATTTACCTATAAAAAATTTAAAAAATTCATCTATGCATAAAAGAATGTATATGTACGCCGGTAGTAATTGGGCTTTTGAATAAATGTTTTTTTGTGGTAAATGGAAAGATCATAGATAAGTTTTATAACAAAACTATTTTTGTTTTATTTTTTTGCATTGATTCAAAAGCTATATCAAATTAAAAATCGGTTTTTGAATCCATTACCGAAGACACGCCGACAGCTCCCGAACCCGTGTGACGTCACGATTGTGGTCACTGTACATTCCTTTCACCAACGACGTCCTACTCCGGTAGTAGCAGCTAATCGTGAAAATAGTTACTTGTAACTAGTGTATATTTATTTCAACATAGACGATGAATGAAGTGTACAGCTCGAGACGGAATCGACGATCGAAATAAACATCTTTTTGAATGTTTGAAGTCAGATTTCAAATTCCAGTAATAAAGTACCTAATGAAATATGTTTCGTTGAAGCAACCTCTTCCGCAACGCCGTTAATATTTTCTCATTCCAAAAATGTTTGTTCACATATTACACATTTTTTTTAATGAAGCCCGAAAATATGAATACTCGTATGAATATTAAATATACCAATAATTGGGTTTTTGACAGCATAAAATATGGTATGTACTTCGAGCCCAAACAAAGGCTTTGAACTTTACTCTTCAATACTTACACGTTGTGATCCATAAATCCCTGTGCATTGCATTTAAGTTCTTTTATGCTTGTAATGATATAAATTTCATTCTAGGTGACAATGTTCTGGTAAACACCTACAGTGGTGTGGTGAAAATATCTGATTTTGGTACATCAAAAAGATTAGCTGGGCTATGTCCCAGCACAGTAACATTTACTGGTACATTACAATATATGGCGCCAGAAGTCATCGACAAGGGACAGAGAGGTAAGTACTAGGAATCATAAAATCGTAAAAATTGAATTTGCATAAATTTCACTGTATTCGCAACTTTGATTTTATTATATATACAAGTAATTGCAATCATCAGTCATGGTACTCGTCAATTTATGGCATTTACACATAATTATAGGTTATGGAGCTCCTGCCGATATATGGTCTCTAGGTTGCACAGTAGTTGAAATGGCAACGGGTAAACCCCCGTTTACGGAACTGGGTTCTCCTCAAGCTGCCGTTTTTAAAGTAGGCTATTATAAAGCGCATCCAGAGATTCCTGAGGAATTGTCTGATAGAGCAAAGAGCTTTATTAGACGATGCTTTGAGCCTGATCCGGATAAGAGAGCTACTGCGGCTCAGTTGTTGGAAGATCCGTTTTTAGGTAAGTAAATGAAATTCTGTATTATAATGACACTGTTTGCTTTCAGTTTTATTCAACCTTTAAGTTGCATAAGCAATCATCATGTTTAAGAAATGTTTATGGAAGTTAGAATTACCAAATAATAATCATTTTCTATAAAACTGTATGTATATTTCACCCTTGAACAAGCACTCAAATTAAGTTCACCGGAACCAATGTTGAGGGAAACATGTACCGGGTAGTCAGATAATAATGCTATATCTAGGAAATTATTCGTTTAGATACTGAAAAAAAATTACTAAAAGTGGTTAAATGAAGACCGCTAAAAATATTTTCAGATTTCCAAGATTGTCACTAGGGGGCACAACCGCCGGATCGTCTTAAACATTTGAAGTCATTTTTCACCGAAATCCACATAGTAAATGCTACTAAAAAATATATGCTTGTCAAAACTAGGATTCACTGGAGTAATTTTTCTTTAACACTTTTGGCCTATCTATTAAGTTAAAGTAGTGGAGGGACTGGAGGGTAATTTGGTCTTATTGGAAAAAGCATTTATTATTCCATCAACCCTATCTTATGTCTAATTCCTACTGGTACCGTTAGAGAGCGTTTTTTGATATATTAACTGAAAACTGCAAAATTCTGTATAAAATCAAATGCAATGATGTGACTTTTTTCATAAAAATCTAGTGATATCTAAATAGGCTACAGAAAACCTTATGTCGATATCGTCTTCCTAACCTGAAATATCGAAGATAACTGTTATCATGTTCCTTCCCGCTTTTTTTGTAATTTCTTGATGTAATTGTTATTAAAGTATTATTAATACTTATTAATAATCAAGTTATGAAATTTTATCTTGAAAAAAGACTAATAAATAACAATTAAGGGCCAGTGTAATAGCTGCTTTTTTTAAATTATGACAACTGCATATTCTTTCTTCGTTATTTCACGTATAAGGAATAAGATATCAACATACGGTTTTCGCTAGCCTATTTAGGTATCATATATCTGGAATATTTTGAAAGAAAGTCACATTGTATTGAATTTTTTTGAGAATTTTGCAGTTTTCAGTTATTATATAAAAAAGTGCTATAGCGATAGGAGTTAAACATACCGTAGGTAAGATGGGTCCCAAGGAACAATAAATGGTGTTTTACAATAAGGGCAAGTTTGTTGAAATCCGTTTAGTCGTTTAGGAGTTATAGCTGTTTATTAAAAAAAACATTTAATCCCCTCCACCACTTTATCTTAATAGATACCTTAAAAATTACTCTAGTAAATTCTAGCCTTGAAAAGCACATATTTCTTGGTAACATTTACTAGGTGGATTTCACTGGAAAATCGCTTAAATATTCAAGGTGGCGCTTACACCCCCATCTTGGAAATATGAGAATATTTTTCAGGGTCTTCTTATAGCCACTTTAGTAGTAATTTTTTTACCGGAAGTCTCAATGGCAAATAGTTTTCGAGATACAGCAGCATTATGCATTCTTATCTGACCAACCAGTACATTAAATAATTTCTTAGTTTGTTAGTAGATAATTTAATATTTTGTAATAAAAGAAAAGATAAAAAAATACTTAAATAGGATAATTTGAATTTTCACAGGATCTGAGAGAAGGCAAAAAAATGTGCGGCTAAACACTGAATTTAGTAGAAGTGTTTCAGTGCCTGTGGAGAAATTAGTTACAAGGACCCATGGAGCCGCTAGTGCTCCCAATAATACTCCCACTTCGCCTGAAGCAGAGTAAGTGAATAGCAGTTTGTGATAGTCACTAATAAATAATTAACATCCATTACATTTCGTCATAATAATAACTGCTGCACACTTCCATTTATTAGCTTGAAAATTCCAGAATCTTCGTTTGAATAATTCAGAAAAACTATACTCCATTGTGAACAATAGGAAACAGTGAAACCGCGAAAAAATTAAGATTAATTTTCATAATATACAACAAAGCTTCAAAAAGTCTGTTTCGGACGGCCATTGTCTCTACCATTTTTAAGTACCTACTCAAAAATTGAATAGATAATGTAAGTCTAAAGCAGACCTTTTGAAACATCTTCTTTGTCTACAAACTTCAAACAACAATACAACAAACCACCTAGGAACATGCTCTGAACCAACTTCAAAATATAGGTCACTATTAGTTAACCAGTAGCTATCGAGGAGCTCTGTTTCATAAAGAAAACCAATGGATTAAGTTTATTTATCTTCAAGCTGGCACCATGGATGGATCTCCGAGCACTGCCATAATAGTATTCCGTGAATACGATCTAACCCTTTGATAAAAAAACCTAAGCGTTTTATTCATATTTTTGACTTGTGTCATCATAGCCAAACTACTAGTGGTTAGGTAGTTTGGCTGATCTACCCATTAGGTTTTTATTCAGTCTAGGAGCACTGCAAAAAGTCATTCATCTTGAGTGGTGGCAAACATCCTCAAGAAACATTTTTATTTTAATGCAGTCATTAAGCTTCAGTGTTTTGCTCTTTTGCTTCGTAGATAAAAGACTTAAGGCAAAGTGTTTTTTTTATATGTAACACGTTTTACCGCTGAAAGTAGCACTTGTTTGAGCGCTAATAAGGTCGTCAAGGGTGCAGTGTTTTGTTTGTCAAATTTTTGGAATGTACCTCATGATACTAGTTTATACTATACACTCAAAAATAGTAATATGATATGAAATCACATTCTACAAAATTAATTAGGGTTCAATGCCTCTACAGTGTGTGTAAATTAGAATTAACAATAAATAAGTCTAAATTGCTGGAAAGAAAAATAATTTTGCAAGTGTGATTCATTTTAGCATTAGCATAAATATTATTAAATCTTTAGTTCTAATTAATGTGGTTTTTTGTTCTGGTCAGAGACACAATAAGAGATATTTTAGAGGTGCCAGTATATCATGTATCTTGAAATAGAAGACGCGTAATTGTACATAAGGGTTATATAACGATCAATTACCTTTGCCTTCATCAAATCCATTTGTTCCAAACACACTAGTAACTGGTACACTACTTGAGGAAGTATAAAAACTCCAGGTTGAAACAGAATGCAAGTTGTTCATACAAGGTTGAACTTCATCTTAATTTAAATTATAAGCTTTAAAGCTGAAAAACATAAATGCATCCATAAATTTTACCTGTAGTTTTAAGGCGTAGTCGCAAGATTTAGATTAAAAGGAAGTTTTTTTGCTTTTCGCGAAATTAAAAGGCTCCCTAGAAGAACAATATGTATTATTCAGGCACAGCTACAGGCTGTATTATGTGAAGTCAAAAGGTTTCTCTATCTTATTATAAGGGCCATCAAATAAAGACCTGTACATATCATCACAGTCTTGAAATTTTCTGGGATGTATGCAATAATGTTAATGTACTGTAAGATTCATTGACCCTTTTAACCCCACTTGTTCTTAAGAGAAAACAGTTCCAACAGCACAATCAGACATTTGTGTCCAATTAGAACATGGTATTTCGTCAAAATAGCTTTTAATGCATCAAAAGATTTTTGTCAAGTGGAATCCCAAAACTCGTTGTTGCTCTCAGTAAAGGTAAGTAGTTGATTAGAGATTGTCCAAAAGTCTTGCATGAAATGACTTAATAATTGCAAAATCTTGATGAGCTACTGTCTTTGTGGGTTGAAGACAGTATTCTCCGTTCCATTTGACTGTACCATCGTTGTGCCTAATATCTTCAACAATCCATGGCAAAGCCCATGTTCAAAGTTTCGTTGGAATCATACCACAGCGCGTTATTAGTGGTAATGTCCCATGCCTTGCCTGCAATACTTGCATGCGTTTTGGCGAGCAAGCTCACGAAGGTAATTGCTGGTCTAATAATAAACGAATTTCATACAAACTTAATTTTAAAGCTCTAGGGTAGATTTGCCAAATTTTATTCAAACTTAATTTTAAGGCTCAAGGGTAGCCGAAATGTGATTTCTAATTTTGTTTTTTTACTACATAGAGGTCACAATGATATTTCAGTTTGTGAAAAAAAATAGTAGAAACTATGGTAACAGCCAAGCAGCTCCCAAAGACTACCTAAAATAGGTATATGTGTATGTCTCACCATAAGATTTATCTTATACTTCATGCCTTTCAAATGTGAAATTTTTGAAATGCACGTGTATTGTCGTGTATATACATGATTATATCTTATTTTTCAGCCGTGTCTTTCTGATTTATTAAGAATGAAATACTTAATGCATTCTTTTTATACCAAATACGGTTTCACTCGACAAATTTCTTCTTTGGTCGAACCACCAAGCTCAGCGCAGAACTTTCTCAAGCATTAAGGCCCGGTTTCATAATCATTCACTAATGCGTTGATTAGCAAATGTACCTATAAACTTAATCATCCCATTAAAGTGATGCGCGTTTCATAATGCATTTGGAAACGTCAATTAATTAACATGCAATAAAATGTGGTTGGTACACCTGAAAGTAGGTTTTATGCCACATTTTGTGCCGTTTGAACTACATTATGACATTTCGTTTAACCTGTAAAAGTGAATGTGTCAAACTGTGACAAGTTTGCAATTCTATTAAAGCATTATTACTCTTATTAGAAAGGTATGGAATCATTGTTTGTTTCATTTTTATCTGTTTGTGTTATTTAATTTTTTAATTTTTAATTTATTTATGACTAGTCTTATATCATACATGTATGATCACAAGATAATAAATACAATACAATACAATACAATACAAATCCAAAAAAAGCAAAACGTGCGCGTGATAGGAACTTTACTAAACTAAAGAGGAGCTGCTACTCGTACAGTAGCAATATTCAAAGGCATTATAGAATGCAAAATTACATATAAGTGAACAGTCAGGAGAAGGTAGGTACCTGATGAGTGAGGATATAATACGGTCGTCTACAAATACATATAGAGATGAATAAAGAAAACATTATGCAATTAGATGAATACTTGCTTTTAATTGTGCTCAAAAGCAGCTATGAATCGATGTAATCTGTTTTATTTTATAAACACTGATAAAAGTGAACATCCACTGGCAACTCAACCTTAACCTAATGAAATTCTGATATGTGTGTCAACTCTTAAACGTCATACAGACGACATGTCAGATTTATAGGTTGATTTTTCAATTAATCCGCTTTAACTGGTCGAGAGCGAGCCATTAACTTATTGGAGAATTATGTCATTTTAATCTGTCACTTAGCGATTATGAAAACTTTATTTCCTAATGCTCGGATTAAGCATAATGGCTGAATTATGTTTGATTATGAAACCGGGCCTAACGCGTTATAACGAATTATACGCAAGCTTTTTTTAATACTTACGATATTCCACTGAGCGCGCCGAACTTTCTAATTCCTGTTAATTTTCTTTTTCCTACGCACTGTCGCACTTCGTCCACGTCAGCTCCCTGATTTTAAAATCAGGATGATCTTTATGACGTACTCTGTCATATGCAACCATAAAAAAAATCATGATACTAGTCCATTTCGAGTTTACTCCAACGAAATGTCAACATGCAACTCCGTATGGGTGCGACGTTTGACCTACTATCACAAGTGGTGCCAATATTGATAAATCTAATATTGGCCCCAAAAATGCAAAAATTGGTTAGAACGAAAATTTCATTAGGTTTGCATTTCTAACACGATTTCTATCGTCGTTTGTCCACGCTGCTCTGAGATTTTAATTTAAATACATCAATCATAAATACATTTGACCTACCGGCGCCAGTAGAGCCAACATCTTAAAGTTTAACGTTGGTTCCAAAGAAGGAAAATGCAGCTAAGTTTGTTTGTTGCAAAAGACGTTAAGTTTTGAACCCTTCTGAATTTTTGGTGGAACGAACCTGTATTGTATAGTGCAGTTATCATAGGTATTATCGATTATAAAAGAAATAATTAAAATTAATGTGAAGAAATTATAGACCTATACAAAAATGATTTGAATAAATTTAATCAATAGATAGTGACAGCTAGGTATTGAAAAGCTACAGCAAGTTGAGCCAGTTGGATCATTCCGAATGATTAATCAATCACTTCTAATAGTCCTGGTCTAAAGTAAAGAATTCCCAAAAAAAGTGTCGCCAACCTTTTGCTTTTAGTTCGTGTCCTCTTTAGTTCTTTACAAAAGGAACGAATAGAAAATAGCCAATTGAAAATCAATTTTGACGTAACCTCAAACAACAAAAATTTTCAAAAGACTCCGCAAATGTGTTGAAAAATTATGTTGCCTGGTAGTTTTACGATGACAATACCCGATATTTTAAACAAAGATGATTTTTGTATTGTACCTGTATATTTACATGACTGGTAATAGCTTTTTACTTTTTTTTTTTAATTTTCGTGGTAGTGATCTGTTGACCGGTTTTTTGCGTGTTCCGTATGTGCATTGTTTTTGTGTGTGCAGAATGGTGGTGGTTATTTATTAGTTTAAGAATACAAATAACAGGGATTTTATTGATTCACAAATATAATTTTACCTATATAATGAATGCACTGAGAATTTTATGCACATTCAGATGGTACTGTTGCTTCAACGACCGGTGAGTTTTGAGTTAAAATGCAGTCAGTTAAACCAATTGCATAAAAAATGGATGTGTTCACAATAAATACTTTGTTATATTAAATCAGAAATAATTTTAGTACAGACTATCCCATTTTGTAATAATTTCTATTCTTTCATTGTAATTTGCCAAATAGCCAAATATTGTCATATTTCTTTGGAAAAGTTATGATTTTCGCTAAGTTTTGTTTAAATCTCAAGAGTTAATTATAACACAGGCTACATTTTGTTTTTCTTCAACTATATCAAGTACTTAATGTACCACTTTGTGAAAGAACATCATATCATATTTTAGATAGGATATGACAGTCTGTTTGTCTGTAGCCAATCTGAAAATGTTTATGCATAATGCTAAGAATCAATAAGGTCAAAGTTAAATAGGCTGGAATAGTTTTCAATGTTGTACAAGTTTTCCTAGCTTTTTTTCCAAATATTTTGTTTAAAACAGACACTTATTTCAATGAGTTTATAATTATCAAGGAGAGAAAATATTAATATAAATGGTAATGAAAAGTGATATATCTAACAGGTATATTCAAAAATGCTTTGTATGACATAAAACTGATATATCGCCCAACTTTGACAAACAAAAATATGCATTTTTGTGTAACATCATAAACATCCTGCATTTTTGTGTGCTGTCTGTTTATAATATGGAACATCTATCATTTATATACTTTATCACAAAATTGAATAATATTATTTAATTTGTTATGAATAAAAACAGTTTTCTCAAACAAATTTAAAAAAAATAGTCAGTGGCAATAGAAATTTTTGTGTCTAATTTCATATAAATTAGTAATGGGAACCATCGAATAAAAACTATCGAATCATTTGATGGTTACTATTTATTCAAATTATTTGATGGTTCTGGAGTATTCATCTGTTAGACAACCGAATGAGAGATCATTCAGTTCCTGTTTCAATTGGTGTTGAAGTCTGCGCAGTAGATAGTAGAAAGTTAATGAATGAATGCAAAGTTAGGCATCATCTATCGAACAGAAGGTGTGTGCCGGGTTGTATACCCATTAATTATCTAAATATGTTATTATGTTTCTAGGTATCAGTAAGTTTTGGGAGATAAATAATAGTATCATTTTTTGCTTTTTTTAATGTCGAATAATACATGCTAGGAATATATAATCACATTTGAGACCTTATTTTCATTGATGTTTTTCAAAAATATAGATTTTCAAAATCGTTAATTATATCTCCTCTCCCATAAATACACCCCTGCTATACAATACTTATGATAATATTCAATAAAGTAGTGACATGATGTCTGGCAAACTAGCATTCATCCATCCATTCACTCTGACAGCAGTCAGCGTGAGTTGTTTGGTTCAGCTGGTAGTCTAGCGAATGATTTTATTCGAATGAATTCATTCAATAGTTGCAATCATTCATTCAGTAGTTATTCAATGGCCTATTTCATTCGATAGTTCCCATCACTAATATAAGTAGCACTTTGCAACAACTTGTGTACACTATTGAGTGTTTATTAGGAATTGGAGTGTTGTGGTATTGTCATATTATGATATAGCAAAACAGCCATATAGCATATATGCTTGGATATAACATGGTTTAGACCTTCCAGTTTTTCCAATGTCAAAGCAGTTTCAATAGTCATGACAACAAATGTGTGACATGTGCACATTATATTAATGTGGGTGGCATTACTTGCTTCTTAAAGACTAGAAGATTGCACCACTGAATACTTGAAAGCATTTAACTCACCAGTTTGTGATTACCTATTGATAGGCGATATAAATATGAATATATCTTTCATTTCTATATTGTCATATTATGATATAGCAAAACAGCCCTATAATATTATAGCGTATATGCTTGGATATAACATGGTTTAGACCTTCCAGTTTTGCCAATGTTAAAGCAGTTTCAATAGTCATGACAACAAATGTGTGACATGTGCACATTAGATTAATGTGGGTGGTATTACTTGCTTCTTAAAGACTAGAAGATTGCACCACTGAATACTTGAAAGCATTTAACTCACCAGTTTGTGATTACCTATTGATAGGCGATATAAATATGAATATATCTTTCCATCCTATTGCTATGTAAAATTATCTCCTGAATCTGAATGTATCTCCTGTAACTACCAATTGTCATCTATCTTGACATGCTGAATGTGAGTCTGTATTCTGTTAGGCCAACAGGATTATCAAAGTTGCCGTTATCTCAGTTGTGACTGAGAAATTTTTTGCCTGAATTGGCAAAAATCTGAATAAGTGTTATTTTTGTATACCAAAAAGTCTGAGAGAAATGTGAAAAAGTCAGGGAAAAGCTATATTTTCAGACTAAACTCTAGTAACTCTCAATTGTAGATCTCACAGTGTTTGCTTCTGTGCCCTTTTCCCTTTCCAATGCAAAATATTTCAGTATCCAGGTTAGAAAGTTATCCAAATTTTCTTTCACTTGTTATTATATGGCCACTTTTCGCATTTTATAGATACTTCTTATGATTTTTGCTCAGTAAATTTGTTAATCAAAATTTCATACATAGACATTTTTTTGATGAATGAATGATTGATATTGAAATTTAATGTATACTTAAATTCAAGTTCAGTCTATTCAAAAGTACATATGAAAGTTTTTTGTGTGGCTATAGAAAAGAGGGTAATATTAGGATTCAGGAAGTTGTTTTACATAGGAGTTAGTTGTGTCAAAGCTGATTTTCGTGCGGATAAATTGCTATCTGAGGCCGGCGTCATAAAAAATAACATGACACTAAAACAGTCCAACAATTTTGTGGTGTGCTTGTGTGTTGTGTGTTTGTGTTTTGTAATAGTGGTGATAAATATTGCAGCTCGTCTCAGAACCGGGGCTCCTTGTTGCCGCCCATACAAATGCCTACAGCCCTTACATTCAACAGGTAACGTTTCTCTTAGCCATATCCACCTATTACATAGCGCCACAAAACAAAACAAAAAGGTCAAGACATGTTATTGTGACTTATGTTGTTTGTTTGTATTTTTGAACGCTAAAAACAAATCCTACGTCAGAACGGCTCTAGATACAAGGTGTCCCATGACGACTAAGAGAAGCAATATATCAGAACTGGGCAGTAGTAGCGAATTATAGCTTTGGGGGTTTAAATTAGAGCAAATATGGTATCTTTTCTTATTACTGTGTCACCCAGTGAGGTATTGTTTTTGATCACGTGATGTCCGATTCCAAATTTTTAATGGGACACCCTGTATATTTGTGACTTTGTGTTCTTCCCAATAAAACAATTCCAACAAACTATAGCACACTTGGGGTCTAAAGTAATTAATTCAAGAGCTACAGGTACTTAAAGGATAGTACCACCAGCATTGATTATAACATGTACCCCTACAGTTAAATTGCTTTGGTAGTGTTTCATAATGGTAGTGGTATAATTTATTTTTAAAAATTTTGAACCGGACGTCACATGACCAATAACAAGTACCTCATTGGGTGACACAATAATAAGAAAATATACTATATTTGCTCTAATTTACACACCCAACATTATAATTCGCTACTACTGCCCAGTTCCGATATATTGCTTGTCTTAATCGTCGTGGGACACCCTGTATATATATGAGGGAGAGGGGAACGCTTAGAGCTCTGAAATAACCCCTTTCCTCTAATCCCATGCAACGATTCACCAACAAACATAGACAAGAAGGATCATTTTAAGTCCAGGCCTCAATGTTGCCTTTTTCGCTTACTCTTTGAGGGTACTCTTCCTCAACAGTTCTGGCATATACTCGTATAAGCATCAAAAATACATAGGATAAACATAGCCGCAAAACCTTCCCATGACCTTTATTTTTTTGATTTTGTGAAGCTGTGTTATTTGTGTTTAGTGTTTAACATGCATGGAATAGTGTAGATCGCGGAAACAATGTTTCTTTGTATTCTTTCTTAGGTAGACTTTCCCAGTAAGTAGTTATTTCAATATCTGATTTTTTTGGCTCTAAGAAGTGGGAAGCTATAACACAAGCAAAAATACTTAAGTGTCATGGTATTGTTTTAGAAGGTAGCATCAGCACTCATTCTGATTATCTACCAAGTAGCTAAGTACCACTATCTGCCAATAAAAAACTGATTGTAACCAACATATAACTTTTTGATTTGGTAGTGTATGTATACACAATATTTATAATAGACCTGTATTCAAAATACTGGGTTATTCGACACAATGCATTGAAAATGTTTTATCTCAGAACACTGCAGTAACTAGTAGGCTGTGTGAAAAGTATCCATTTCTGTCATACTCCAGTTTCTCTTTGGCCTTAGATTCTGATATGTTACTGCTGTTTGTTCTAGTTCGAGCTGATTTGTCGTAAGGGCTTTTAATAATCTTGCCCCCTTATTCTAGTTCGTCTGTATCTTTCTGCTAAATTTGTTGTTTTCTTCCATCTGAACATGTTTTTATTTATATTTCATGACCTGCTTGTACTAAATTGGAAGATACCGATTTGGTTGAAAATTTGGAATTAAATAAAAACTGCCAAAGATTGATATTAATAACCTTACATAGTTAGAAAGGCTATCAAATTTTGCATTTGATCGTATGAAAAAAATTAGGTATTCCCTTTTGAAAAGATCAAGTTACCTCTGATTGAAATGTCCTTAGTAACACATGGCAAAGTCACAGCCTTCTAAGTTTTATAGTCTACTCGAATATTCAATTTTTTCTGGTATCTACTTATGGTATACCAAAATGGTGATTTGCATCTAAACGGTTCGCTTGTATTATATATAAAGTTAAACTAGAATTCAGCAAGAAATCTTAATATGCAATAATGTATAGGGTGTTCTATCTAAAAAATACAATTTTAATCCATTCGTTTTTTCGGGAACACCCCGTATAGCATGAAAATATTTTTAAAATGTAGCCCTAATCGGTCTCTATCCATCCGAATTTGTCATTTTTTTTCATCTGATACGTTAGCCATGATTCTTCGTGTCGAATAACCTGAATGACCCGGTATTGTCAAGACACAAGACCCTAACTTCAAATTACGAAGAGCGCATATTATGAAATGGTTACCGTTAGTATGAAAATGTATATCAAATTTTTGAATCAGTATGACTCTGCCTTGGACTTTATAGTGTGGTATTGGATATTGTAAGTAATTTGTGGCACACCGTTTGCATGTTGCTTTGGATATGGTGCTGGATATTCTGGTAATGGTATTAATTCTTACATACACATAGGATTCATTTTATCATCTTTATGCCTTCACTGATACATTTACATTCTCGTTTTTTACTGTGCAATTTTTGATCAGGTGAATATATTTTCGTCCAGTTCAGGCAAATGCTTACAGGTTCATACAGCATGTTATTAGACAGCAAAACTGTGTGATCCTATTCATAAAATATTCTTGTATGTACACGATTCTCTCTTCCATTGATAGATTAATTACCCGCATTTTAATGTTGATTCTTTAGCTATGTTTTCAGTCTTGTTTAAAACGATTTTTGATTAGGGTCTGTTATTTATACAACTACATACTCTTTAACATTAGGGTTACAGGAAATCAGTTTGTAATATTTATATTAAACTGCATATCATTTAGACGTCATTTAAGATGAATAACAAAAAGATAGACACTACATCACAAAAGGTTTTTAAATGACAAAGAAATACTATAGAACCTATGAAATAGAAAGTGTGCATAGAGAATCTACCAACATCAAAACGTGAAGTAATGCAATCTGTGTAACTCGTCCAAAGAAAAAGTTAGCACTTCTCTCAATTTTTGGCCACCTCAAAAATATATTTTCAGCCCCCCGTCTTTCTACATTCCTGCCTTGAAGTAAAATCTATAATTATAGAAACACGATCAAGTACCTTGTTGTAACGTAATTCGCTGCCCTTACTGGATCAATTTTGAAAAACTAACTGTTTCTGCCAAGATAAAGTATCCAGTAATGATGTTAAAATGTCTGTATAATCAATTTGGTTGTTTCTATGTTATACCAGATAAGTTATAAATACTCATCTACTGAAAGTCGTTCTAAAATTGGCATCCATTTTAGGTGTAGTCAAATACATTTTTTATTGATGAGTCAAAGACAGTATGCTAAATGTTTTTATTTTCGTGTCAACGGCATCGACCGATGTGGTCATTAGCCTCGTGTTCTGGGTAGGCTTTGTTACCGTTTCCCGGCGCCACTCTACAAACAGCACTGTTAATTAGAAGCCAACAGTGAATCCTCAGGTGGAGATTCTCGCTGAGCACTTTTTATGGGAACTTACCTCTGATTGAAAAAAAACAAATTTTATTATGTTTTGCACATTTCAGTTGATTCATATTTAAAATATTTTCATTTCAAACTTGTGTTTCTTATTGCTGCTGAGAGTCGCGGTAACTAGAAAACGCCTGGGAGTTAATACCTAGTCAATTCACCTGATATGTATTTTCCAATAATGGAACCAACATTTTTTAGTAGAAGAGATTCTTCGGGCTTAGGGACAAAGTACTGCAAAGGTTTTTTCTCAACGATGCGACGTTTCGATCTTTATTTTACGCCTTCTTCAGGGCTAAAATTCATATGAAGACGAAAAATATATGAATAAAAATATAAATTGCAGACGTTGAGTATTAGCTGTAGCAATGCAGTCTTACAAATTAAAAATTCTTTCACATAAAATTTACAATTAGCATTTAAGAGATTTGAACAATTTTTACAAAATGCAACTCGGTAAAATAATCAAAATTGGAAAGACATTGAACGATTGACCAGTTGCAAAAAATTTAAAAATATAAAAAACATAATACAACTACTATAACGCAACTGATTTCGTGTAATCTTATTTCTCATACAAAACTCCTTGATTTTGCTAATATCAGTCAGTCAGTGTCAGTTGACTGTGACTAATTCCAACTTAACCTTCGATATCAAATAGCTTGGCTTCAACGCCTTCTTTGGAGTGTGAATCAGAGCAGACGCACAACACGGAACGAAGAAGCTCGTCAGGGACACTTTTATCACCAGAGGTAGACGCTGGTGGAGAAACAGATGGATTCTATCTGCTTAAAAAGGATTCTCAGCGACGGACGACCCTATCAAAAGTATTGGCCAATGACGGGGCGAAAATATGTGACGTTTGGATGCAAAAAGTAAGTTAATTAATTCGTTTATATTGCTATAAGAAGAAACAACCCTGTAGGAAATCGACCGAGACCTTGACATATAGCGTGTGTCCCAGCTAAAATTTGTCACCTACATTATCTCTGAAATGACAAAAAATAAATAAAAATCGTCGATTTTTATTTCGGGGGAAATTTTCCACCGAGTACGTCATTATTGTGCCCTCAACCCCCTCACCCCCAGCAATCCCTGCTTCAAAATCTTGAATGAGATCACCATATTTATGATACATCATTTTGAAGTTATTAAAACAAGACGTGGTTATCAAAAAAGAAATATTGTTTTCATTACCTGAAATATTATTGTAAGAATGGTTCCAAATGTGAGTCAATTCGTTTCATACAAATGTACAGGCGACATTCAAAATATCTTCGCACATTTCTCAACATCTCCAGAGTCACTGTGGACGGGGACTGCGTAATATAAATTTTGGATTCCAAATGTTCCTATAAAAACAGTCGAAGATATTTTTAAAATCGCCTGAACATGTGTATTGGACCAAATTGGCTCCCATTCACTGAAGGTCATGATTTTGTTCATCATTCTTTGTAGGTCTGCACTACTTTGGGCTATAACCAAAGAATCATAAGGGTGAATATTGAATTCTAAATATACTACTCACAAGTGAAATCTGAACACTGAGAAAAAAGGGTTGCGGTTGATGAAATGCGCATTTGCCATAATTAGTTTATAAAAAAATACAACAGATCCATAATGGGTGGGCTTTCCATGTCGACGAATGCACTCCCCTAGCCTACGCGGCATGCCCGTAATCTTGTTGTTGATAAACTAGAGGTACAGCCGCCCAAGTTGCCCTCACAGCAGCTCGTGCAGTGTGGTCAATCCAATCTGATACTTTTTCCACTGGCGATAAATTGGGTGATCGTGGAGGCCAGGGGAGTACCCTGACCTCAGCTTCCTGTAGGAGCCTCATCGATACTCTTGCAATATGAGGACGTGCATTATCTTGCTGGAAGAAACGTTCTTCGAGGTTCTAACACCTCATTCAAATAACGTTAATAACGTTGCGCTGTCATTGTGCCACGAATCACAAGTAAAGGTGACTTGCTGTTGAACGCAATGGCACCCCAAACGATCAAACCAATAGGACGGTGTACGTGGCGCTTAACAGCAAACTGGAGATCACGGCGTTTTACCCTGTCGTCGTCTTACGCGTTGGCGTCCGTCATGTGCCCCCAGACGAAACCTGAACTCGTCGGAAAAGGCCGTCTGATGCCACTCAGCCTGCCATCGTCGGTGTTCTTGATTCCAATCTAACCGTAGCGACGATGAGCTGCCGTGAGTGGAAGCACTAGATGCGGACGATATGATCCTAAGCCCATTTCACTCAATCTGTGGTACACCGTGCGGATTCGAATAGACCTACCTATAGCTGCATTCAAGCGTCAGCAACAGCTTGAGTGGATCGCATTCTGTCTCGAAGGGCCAGTAGTCGTAGATGACGATCTTGCCGTGCTTTGTTTTTACACGTCTAGAGTTTTTAGAGGTGCCATGTAGGTAAATAGCGTCTGAATGAACAAAAAGTGTTACATGTGTACTAGTGATTGTATTGCCAAGCTGTGTACGCATTTTCAATGCAAGTATCCCTTTATTTTTCTAGGTGTTCGGATTTCACTTGCGTGTAGTATATGTATTTATATTTACATTTTTTTAAATGAAATGTACTACGAAGATATTTAGCACTGAACAGTCTCTAGTGACATGTTACTCCTGAATGTTTTCCCCCAAACGTATTTTGTTTATAAGTTTTAGCATTTTTATTACCTCTGAATGTGTGTTATCTTTGTTAAGGTAAGAGACAAGTACCACGGTGAAACAGTACTAACAGAAAGACATTTGAAGAGATTAATGGACAGTTTGAAAGCATATCTGATTGAGCAGTCTATGGGAGTAGTTGAAACCACAATAACGCAACTGAGGTTGGAGCTTGATTTCGATGCTGCAGCTATCAACCAATTACAGTTCGCCATATATCTTTTCCAGGTAACATGAATTATTTTTTAGCTCTGTATAGATATTTATCAGTACAATACTTAGACCAAAATATTATTTAGTTTCATTTTACAACCGTTTTCCAACACTTTCTATTATGAGCGTGAATTCTGCAAACTCTTAATTAATCGAAAATGGAATTTCTATCCTTCAATCTATTTGTGTCCATCGGTATATAAGTTTGGTTTTCAAAAACAGGTGTTTTGTATTAATTCCTGAAGGAAATTGACCTAAAATAATGCATTGTGTGATTACATAAATTTGGATATACATATTTGGTTTTGCGTAAAGAAAATCTTTCTACCTAAGCTAAACGAAGATGTGTCAGTGACAATGTTTTCAATAATTTTCAGTCTCCTTTGCAACATGCGTTTTTATTTTTGGCAATGGTTAAATGGTGAATAAATTTAGGATCCCTTTTGCTTATGAGGTCGCAAAATAACAAATGTATCCTATATTTGCTGTGATTGCCATGTTCTTTTATACATATTTCGCTGATTATCTGCATTCAAAATGGCAGGAATAGGATAAAATTACACATATGTGAGTAGTGAACCTGATGTTTTCTCTGCATTTATCCAATTTGAAAGAGAAACCTACCACTAAAATTGTTATATGATAAAATAATGCGTAATCCCAATATGAAAATTGAACACATTTCTTTGGGGATCTAAAAAACTATTAAAATATCTGAAAAAGCCTATGTCCCACTTTTTGCTTTGATTAGATCTTTCCTTGAAGCGTACCCATAGAGGCTGGGTAACCGTTCTACCAAGGAAACATAATCATTATTCAACCTAATATACCATCCTCTTTAAATTATGGACCTCATCTTGTATATAGACTTGATCCCGTTTAACTCTGTCTCAAGCATTGATTTAAGTATTAATATAAGTCCTATCTCCCTCTGTTTTGAAGGATACACCATGGTATTCCAAAATCAACATCTTATGAGATGGAGACAATTCTCTGAATATATCTGTCAAGTTAAAGGACTTCCGGCCAAGGTAGAGCAGTTCTGTCTCTTATTGAACAGAAGCCGGCTAAGGCTTCCTTCTTTCACTCATTCATTCTATATTATTTAATTCTGCTATATATCTGGTATATCTATTCGATATTTTATATTAATATTTTTACTTGTTAGTTTTTTTGGTCGAAGTATCTGTATATATTGTATGAGGGCAATACCATGGGGTTATGGCATGCATGTACTGCCAAAAATTCGCGTTGCAGACAATACCACGTAAATAAATGAATTGTCTTGTAGGATCGTATATAGTATAGAATATTTCACTCTAAATGTGTGAAATTTTATTATGTTATGACACATCAGGATACTTGTTGCTATAAGCGAATTACAAATAACTTTTAGACTTATTACAATTGTAAGATCTGTGATGTAGGCCCCTGGTAGTAGAAATAGGGTACTGTGTGAAGGCGACTAACATCAACGAATTCGAATAGGTTAGAAAAAGCGACGCCTATGCCCTAACAGGCATGTGAGTGTTCCCGAGATCCCGTTGTAATGACGTATTGTGTTCGCAAATGCGACGTTATTTTTTACAGAAATCCGCAGGATTTAAATCTTGTGGAATTGTTTAAAATAGTCTTTCAACAATTATGCACTGTTAAAACCCACTCAAAACTATAACGAACCCGAAACGATCAACCAAATCAAAGTTGTTATTTTTATTAGGCCACTATAAATAATAGCGCTGTTATTTTTAGGGTTCTTTACCTGCTATCTCGTCGCGGGTATACAAAGTATATACGGGTTTATCAGCCATTCAGCGGTCAGTGTGCCAACAGCTCTTTAGGATTGTGGGCGACGAAGAAAACCCTTGTTTACTTTTTCTAACCTATTCGAGTTCGTTGAATAACATTGCTTCAGGACTCAGTCCAATACTTGCAGACAAACTAGTTCATACCTCTAAACCGGTTTAATAGCAATAAATCTAGTACCATACTTGGACCTTCTCATTCTCATATGCTTTAAATTGATATAATACCTATTTTTGAAATGTTTTTCAGGAGTCCGTAATTGAAGTTCTCCGGCTACACCCCATCAAGCCTCATTGGATGTTCGCATTAGACAACTTAGTGCGCCAATGTGTTCAGGCGGCCGTTACCGTGCTTACGCCCGAATTGGTCGAGCACATAGCCAATCACAGCTCTCCCAGCACCGTCAATTCCACGAAATCGTCTTCCGGCAAAATTAGCGAAACGTATGACGTACAAGTTTTACACCACAAAAGTGAGACGGGCAGGGTGAGGCAGGAATTGCTCGACAGTCTTAGGGAGTACCAGCATACGGTGAGTCGTTTTAACTATCATATGATATTGTTACAAGTTTTTAGTCCGATTGGGCAAATAAACACTTGGTACGAATTTAACTATTTATTTTCACTAACTATGTACACTTCACCTAGCCTAATGCTTAACAGTCTAATTTATCTACAGTCACTACACTAATTTATATTGGTCCTTAACTTCACTAATTTATGTCACAGTTTATTTATTTCGCGCGCGCCACTGGAACGTCGCGGACTACTGCGCTATACTGGCGGTTGACTGTAACTAACTGCCACTGGTGGCCGGTGCGCGATTTTATACTAGGTGTGCCGTCTCTCGATTGTTCTCGAAAACATAAAACTCATAGAACAGGGATCGAGAAGTAGGTTTTCTAGATCTCACGAGATGGCATTACAGGGCCGGCCTGGCACAATATGATTCTCCATAAGGTGTCTGTAGCCACATTATTTTAATTGTCGAGTTACTGCGGGGAAATCAAAAAGTCGTCGACTTATCAAATCACTCTGGTATTTAACATGTACATTAACAATGGCTGTTTTTTTTTTGTTCAGGTAAAGCAACTGGCTGAAGAATTTCGGCAACAGACTGAAGCACTGAAGCAGATCTGTAGTAGTAATAGGCAAAGAGAAGTTGTGGAGGAAGATACCCTTTTGAACAATTGGTTGGAAGGATTAGGAATACACTCATCAGCAAGAAAAATCCTGGTTGGGGAGGGATATACTCTAGAAGAGGTAAATATAACTTCGCAAGAGACTCTAGCTTTGAAAATTTACGTTTTACTAGCCACAACTCCGTGGCAGTAAGGACATAAGAGAATGTCTTCTTCGTCATATTTATCACTTACTTCTCGCATCCTAGGTGAGGTGTGTACGCTTTTTGGACGTTTTATTGTGTCTATACAAGGAAAATCTATGCGAGTCATTTCCGTCGGTCTGTCTGTCGGTTGCTATTTTTCTAACAGCATAATATCACTAACCGCTTCACCGATTTTGATGAAAGTCGGGCGCACAAAATTTTTAATGAAAAACTACGAAAATCCTACCAGAGATTTTTGAGGGTGCAGCTGTACCCTCCACATAATAAGAGTTTTCAGTTTCCACAACCAGTTATTTCTTAAAAGTTTTTTCTAGCTAGCATCACAAAAAGTGACTGCTTAAGAGCGTTTTGCTTAACACTCATTACAAAATGTTAGTTCTCAAGAGTTTGTTACTTATCATCCTGCCTAAGAAAAAAAAAGTCGTCCAGCTTGGGAATCGAACTCCCAACGCCTGATTCACGTCAGCGCTACCTACTGAACCACATAGCTGCCTACCTCATTTTGTCAAAACATTGTATCAGTACTCGTATCTACTTACCTATTTTCATCTTTGTAATGTTATTTATGATTTCCTTAATTTTTATTTTGTGCTCTAAGGAAAATCGCCCAAAGTTCATCTTAAGCAACACGTTCACCCGATTGTCGATTTTTAATAATACGTTAGCAGGTTAGAATCGCCGATGTAAACAATGCGTAGCGACTCGAACAAGAGAAAATGACTGAGCGCGTCATAAGGAGCGGCCTATGTTCGTATTGGTTCGTATGTCGTCGGTAACCTTTTGGTTTTCATTGGTCATTTTCAAAGTCGATTGATGTATGATAGACCAATAGGAGCGCTAATAACGTACGATTGACCAATAGGAGCGCTCTCTGTCCACTATCCGTGCCGTCCTTGTCTTGGCGCCTTGAGTCAATCACGTAACGAGTTAGGTTCGAACTTATCCGAGTGCCAGTTTTTTTTAGTCTGAGCATTGTGTGCTACTTACAAACCAGGCAACCGGTTGTAGCTAGGAATAGGTACATACTAGCACTGCATACGTATCTACTAAAAAGTATTTTTTTCTCTTTTGCTCAGGGGGGGCAAGGCATTGCGGTATAAGGGGGAACCGCCCCTGCCATAACACCTTCAGACGTCATTTGTATGTGAGGTGCGTGGCAAGCCACCCAACGTGTGCACGCTCTGCCGTGGAAAAGATGTCACCAGCACACATTCTATGTCGCTGTGACGCCCTTGGCTATCACAGGCAGACTACATTGGGTTCAAGGGTCCTCAAACCTGATGATATAAGATGGGCAAGACCCAAGGCGATCCTCACCTTTGCGATGAGGGCTGGATTTGGGACCTAGAGTACGGGAAGGTGCATAAGGGCCCGCTTGTGGTCACTGGTGACTCTTGTCACTAGAAATCCTTCCTTCTTCTATTAATTTATAGGGCCTGGTTTCTGAATGTACAGTTAATAATCTCATCTGGAAGTTAACTGTTGGATGGATAAAGTGTTTCACAATCGAAGGTTAAACTTTATCTTAAAGTTAAATCCTTTTAACTAGAGGGTACTTTGACTAAAACTTCCAACCTCCAGTGTTAACACGATAACTGAAAGTTATATGCACAAGACAGAATATCACTTAGGCCGTGTTAGCTCTATAGTGACGTCCCATGTCATTTGCCGAGATTCGTTGTAGGTTATAGAATAAGGATTTGTATTTTCTTCTGTTCGTATATTTATAGCCTGGCAATGGAGTTTCAAGAAGGAATTTGTTTAGCGACGATAATTATGAAGGCTTTGTGTGCGTGGTTTAGGCGGAAGAAGATGACGATATTGAATGTTTTGCCCCTTATTGAGAACGAAATTTGGGCTTTCACTCCTTTTTTTTTTGGTAGTTTCCATTGCAATAACTTGTAGTAAAATGTAGTTTTAAAAATAGGATTACACCGAATTTGAAATTTGAATCGCACTTTATCGTGACTGCACAAATCTAAATCCCACGTTCAAATTTCACTAGTTTCTGTTAATTTCTGACATTCAGGCGTATTGACCTGAACGGATTATGTATATCTTACAGTCAAGTGTCTGACGGTTAATATATGCACCAGAAACACTAAAACAATTTAACTGGCAGTTATTGTTAACTAAAGCTACCAAAACAACAGGTTATCTGACCATTGTTAAACCTGCGCTTATGGCTTTATCTACATTTTTGCTATTTTGGATATCATCTTGCGCATTTTATCATCATCCCACCATTTAATTTGTCCAGGTGCTGTACCACATAGGCAAAGAGGAACTCAGACTTGCAGGCCTTCGAGGTGCCTCCGTTTTCCGCATCTGGCGGGCAATAGAAAACCACAGAAAAGGAGTAGTAGTAGTGTGTAACGGTGTCACCACAGACGAGACCGGTACTGTCTAGGAAAACCAAAAACGCCCAGACACAATGTCTAACCTTGGGACAAGTAACTTTTTTATATTGAACTATTTCTCGGTTACCGTTAGCAGACCGTTGGGTAACATTTCGTCTGTTCTGACGCAATCCCGGTGGCTTAGTTTTGGTGCTAATCTGTTGGGCTATGCTTGGCCCCTGAGCCATATGTGGAATTTTGTGACTCGAGTTTTTTCAAGAGGTTATATTTGGCTACTAAGCCGCCTAAATTGATAGATTCTTCATAAAGTGCTGCTACTAAGTGACCAGACTTACAAAAGGTTGAAGTGTCTTTTTTATATTAGTGCCATCGTTTTATAGAAAACGTGATAATTATTTAACATTTTGGTTCAAAATGGTGCCTAATCTAAAATAATAAAAATTCTAATAGCATATGATTACTTTGCTGTTTATTCTGAAATCTGAGAATCCTTTCTTGGTATATTTTCATTAGTTTCTGTGAAACTTTGCTTTTACAAGTAATATTCTACTGACTACTTGTTTAGAGTTTGATAATATTAGGTGCTAATAAGACCCTTTTTATTTTTTGAACGGGTCAACTAAAAAAAGACACTTGGGATAATAAAATTGACGCATGAATACTATATTTTGGCGTAAAATTGGCAGACGAAACTCAAGATGGTGACTGGGCGCCATTTGGGAAAAAATTAAATTGAAAGGGGGGCCTTGTGACACATCATTTTGAAGCTCCTCACGAATACTTCACAACCCTGGAATATAAGGTCAATATCTTCACCTACTTCAACACGTCGGAACATTTAATAATGGCCTAAACACATGGTTACAGAAACATTACAATAAACAACATTAAAATAAAATTGAATTTTACATTCTCTTTTAAATTTCTTCGTTTAACTTCAAACTTTAAACAAATATTTCTAGATGTATCGATATTAGTGCCATTTTGTAATAGGTGAAGATATCGGCTTTATATACTAGAGCTTTTGAAGTATTCGTCAGGAGGTTCAAAAAGATGTGTCACAAGGCCACTTTCAATTTAATTTTTTCCCCAGACAGTTGTCATCTTGAAAGTTTCATCCGACAATTGTACTCAAAAATATGGTATTCATGCATCAATTTAATTATTCCAAGTTCTAGTTTTTTGTGATAACCAGTTCAAAGAATAAAAAGGGGACATTAAAGAAATGTAACAATTAATAACAATTTCCACATTTTGTGTTGTTAAAAACATCGCAAGTTTGGTTACATAGCGGCAGTTCATCCATAGTGGAATCTTTTTTCAACTCCTTCCAAAATAAAAATATATTTGGCAGCTTTTGACCGTATTGAGTGAGCCTTAGATAAATTTGGAGCTTTTTACCTTTTATAGAAGAAATAATAAACTTTTGTTACTTGTCCGTTATTGGTGCTTACAAGTGTGCTGTGATTTTTGATTGTTGTTTAGGTGTCTTGGCGTTTTCGGAATTTTATTTGTTGTTTCTTACAGTTGGCGTTTGAAGCTTTGTTTTTACTTAACAATGATCCGAGATCCTTTAAAAAACCATAACTTTGAGATTAATATAGAATAGAGGGGTGCTCCAATTTCTGATGTCAGATCAGTAGAGCAAAATAGTAACATTTTTATTGTTTCTTAGAAATATGATTGATTTTTTTTATTTAATTGTAGTTATTCTCAGGCTCTAATTACACAGTTCACTTAATAAGGTTATATTGAAAAAAACATGCTCTAAATTGTTTGTATTACAATAAAAGCACCATTATATATGGGTTAGAAAATAGAAAATGATCGACTGAATCTTAAACTTTGTGATAAGTCAGCTATGGGCTACTTTTCAAGCAATGTTTTCAACTGTTTATTAATATTTTTTTTACATGAATATAGATACTTACAGCTAGAAGTTGTCCATTGTTTAACTGCTACAACGTGTACTTCAATGATCTACCCCTTTCTTGCACAAAAATCGTAGATTTGTTGCTATTAACGTTTATATAGAAATGTATTTATGTTAATCATGAATTATTGTTTTGAAAAATGAAAGCTGAAACGCCAATTTATTCTTGGCGGTGATTAGATTGCCGTGGGTACAAAGAAGTAGACTGTGTTATACTTGCTTTATTTTTACTTGTTTTATTGGACAATTTTAGTTCAAATCCAGTGCAATGACTTTATTTTTTGCTGATTCTGATTATCGATTTGGGTATTTACTATTTAGTTTCGTGGAATCTGAAATGGTCTTCCTGTGTCAACTTGTCATATTTGATTTTTGTTTAACCTGATTTTTTGTAATTTTTTATACTGATTTTTGTTGGAAGATTTTTAAACAATATGTATTTTAATTATTTTTTGTGGAATAATGATTGATTGATGTTAACCATGATGCAATAACGTTATTAGTGCCTTAAAAATACATCACAACTGACAATTGAATCTTTATTTTTAAGTATTAATTTTATTTTGAGAAAGTGTTTTAAATGTAGCACAATTAGTGCTGTATTGAGAGAAAAAATATTTTGTTTAATTAAGTTTTTTTAACTATTAGGTTCTTAAGATAGCACTGTTAACATTGAATTGACGTGTTTTGAATGTACAGATATTTTCGCTAATAAATCAATTTGACTAATCGTTTTTCGTTTCATATGCGATATAAAAATATTGTTTATGTAAAATGTCTAGTAATATGTCGAAATATCTGGGCGAGTATTGTGCTGAAGCTAAGCAGCCTCGATCGCGTCCAGCACTTGGATGTGTGACCGGTTGGGGGCACCTTTGACCGCTTTTTTCAGCCTTAATATCCCCCAACCCATCAGATGGCACAAAAATACGTTCCCATCCCTTACTATTGACGTTATTGAGTTCTCATCAATAGTGAGGGTAATAAGGAAATACTGTAAAAGAACAGAAAAATATGCAGCTTAGCATGAGCACTGTTATATTTATTCCTCTTTCCAACATAGACTTACACTACAATCATAAATAAGTTATATAAATAAATATTTCCCGTCAAAAATATAAACCCCTTCTCCCCATCTTCGATTCCTCTCTACTTTCCGAGGATGATTTTCCTGGAAGCTCCAAAGTTTTGTCCGGCTTGTGTGGCCCCTCTGTTCTGGCCAGCTTGGAGACCGATGATTGCCTCTCCAGCCCTCAACTGTTGTTCACTGAATTCCCTCTTGTTCTCCTCCGATGGTCTGGGTCCTAGCCAGGGACCTCTCCATTCTGGGTGCTTGTAAGCGGTGCGACCGATGGCAAAGATGTTCTGCGTCACTAGAGCGATGTTCTTTTTGTCCCACAGATCGGTGGTTTGGAACAGGTCCACGTCTGGAACTCCGTATCTCGTACAGGCTTTTTGGAATCTGAAATCAAAAGGATATCGTTCAGTTTATCTGTATGTGAACATTGCAATTGAAACACCCAACCCAGTGTAGCTAAAGTGTTTGGCGGAGTGTTAGCCAGACTTGGTGAGCCATTTTATTAATAGACCTGTGCCCTAAACGTTCCTGACTTTTTATATCATGGCTTTTGTAAGGGCTGTATTCATTGTCTTCCTTTGAGTAATACATAATGTTCGCTTAAATGACACTCAAGAGATACTTGAACTTAAGTGACCCTCAAGTGTGGCTTTCCTTGTGTATGTTTCCTAGACAACATCTACGATATGGTGGGATTCATTTGGCGACGTTCTCATATTTCAAATGTAAGTCCATTTTTTTGGTTTGTGAGTACGCATATTGATGTTTCTGTGTTTAGTGCCGGACATTTTTCCAGATGTGACAGAAACCAACAACACCGTACTCCAAGATTAACCAACAAAATCGCCTTGGCTGCAACCTGCAACGAAATGTCATGTTGACATTTAGTTACTTGGGTGCTTGAGTCACAGGCGTAAGTATTACTCAAGGGAGCCTTACCTGACCTTCAATCAGGCACGTATTTAGGGGTCCAGGGGGTCTGGACCCCCCTCCCTCGAAATGTTATTAATGCCGCCTAAAAAATCGAATTCAAAATTTTTTGCACCCCCCCCCCCTCCGGACAAGAGCAAATTTAAGGTGGCAACTCTAATCTGGTCCCCCCCCGAAAGGTCAAGCAAGTATGACACCCCAAAATCTGGACCCCCCTAAAACCAAATCGGTACGTGCCTGCCTTCAAGTAAGGTTTCGAAACGCAAAACCTTACTTCTTAATAAGGGGCCCTCGTCTGATAAGGGACCCTTAAGTATCGACTATGAATACGCCCCTATGCGCCTTGCCCCAGTCGTGATTCGGAAAACTGGGTTCCCTCGCATGGCCCCTACCATCCCCTGAAGTGACACCACGTATTTTCCATGTATGGGGACGTACGAAGTAGAAACTAACGACATGGAACACTTGGTTCAAAGTTCAAAGAATTGGTGCAACTTTTGTGACAATGGGAGAAGAGGTGCAGGTATACTCGAAATAGGGTTGCCGATTTTAAATTTGCATTTGGCGGGATTCAGGCATTAGGAAACCGGGACAAAAGAAGAAAAAGCGGGACACTTAACAAATCAATCGAAAGCATGTTTTAATTTTCAGTAACACAGCACATTCTTTCAGATATAAACTAGGTAGGTACATACCTATTGCATAAGAAATATATAAAATAAAATCTAGCAAAATTTCTTTAAATTGCGTTCACAGTGCATTTCACTCATGTTCATTAAGTTCATATGCTGGAGCCGCTTGAGCTATCGGGGGGACGTGAGACAGTAGGTGCAGAAAACGGGACATCCCGCAAAAACTGGACGGTTGATGGCAATTGGCAACCCTAACTCGAAAGTATGTGTACCCACCTACACAGGCACGTATCCAGGATTTAGTTTTGGGGGGTCCAGATTAGGGTTTGCCACCTTTTCAATTTTCTCCGGAGGGTGGGCGGGTTTCGTGGGGGGAATCATGGGAAGATAAGAAACGTGTATAAGCAAAAACCAAATTCGTCCCCCCTGCCCTTATTTGAGCACGCAATTTAAAGTAAGTCGCCCCCCCCCCTGTACAATTTTCTGGTGACGCCCGTGGGGGGAATCCAGACCCTTGAGAGGGAGTCAGCCTTTAAATTTATTCTCGTTCGAGGGGGTGCGGGGGTACATATTACGAATTAGATTTTTTGGACGGCAGTATATAAAGTTTCGGGGGGGTCCGGACCCCCTGGACCCCTCCCCTAAATACGTACCTGCACCTACAAATGGGATACCTAATTAACTGTAAACTATCACATTGTACGTTCATTGGTAATTATTTCTAGGTAGATAAAAAATAAACAAGCACAAAGAATATTCAAAATAAAAAATGTATATAGTTGTGTGCAAAACTGATACGACGAATAAATAAATCTCTTTAATACAAAATAACGTTGATATTATTTAGACATCATTTTTATAAGCTGCATTTAATAAACAATTGCGTACAAAAAATTTAATTTAGCGTATTTTAAAATAGAATAAAAAATATATTAATATCCCAGCATTGTGTTACAGTATACATACGTTACAAAAGTGAATGTTCGATTCTCAAGGAAATTGACCCAGGCACGTATCCAGGATTTGGTTTTGGGGTGGGGGGGTCCAGATTATGGGTGTCACTTGCTTGGCCTTTTGGGGGGGTTCAGATTAGAGTTGCCACCTTAAATTTGCTCTCGTCCGGGGGGGGGGGGGGTGCAAAAATTTGTGGATTCCATTTTTTAGACGGCATTATATAACGTCTCGGGGGGGGTCCGGGCCGCCGGACGCCTAGACACCCCCCTCTAAATACGTGCCTGAATTGTTGACCTGTGCCTATGCACAAGCAGAAATTGTTAAATTGTTGTTAGTCTGATCCATTTTTTAAGAAAATAAAAAAAACTCTGCAGCAATTCACTGAACTGATTTTGTTCGTGTGTTTGTGCAGGGCCGTATATAAGGGGGGGTTTAGGGGGTTCAACGCCCCCCCCCCCCCCATTAGTATCTTCGTGTATGAAATAACTACTAAAGTAATACAAAATAAAAATAATCAAAATGCTTTCTTCAAGCTTAGTGATTCATTTACTACTAACCAATCGCTCGACGTTCATAGTCGATACTTAAGGTTTTGTGTTTGGAAACCTAACTTGAGGGTCTCTTACGTAGGGCTCCCTTGAGTGATACTCAAGTAACGAAATGTCAACATGACATTTCGTCGGTTAATTTTGGAGTACGGTGTTGTGAGTTTCTGTCACATCCGGAAAAATGTTCGCCACAGAACACGAAATACTGGTACAATACAAAAAGAGATAACAGAAAACATCAAAATGCGTGGGCATAGGCATAACAAATTGACTTATATTAGCAATATGACGTTGTTGTCTAGGGAACAGATACACAAGGAAAGCCACACTTGAGGGCCCCTTCTTCCTTGAGTAACCCTCACGTATCCCTTGAATAATACTCAAGGGATACTTGAGGAACGACTATGAATATGAACCTAAGATATTAAAAAGTAGTCTTTTCTATTATACATAACCCCCCCCCCCCCCAAGGTCAACATGTACCCCCCATGGTCACCGCCTAGCTACGGCCCTGTGTTTGTGTATTGGCTGTAATCTAGGCTGTAATACTGGTTGCCTTTCACGAAATTCTGTAACTAATGCATAACACTTCTGCGTGAACAATCCACACACCTCCTGACAGATATCAGGCGTGGTATTCTACTTGAGCGCAGCATATTCTTGTACCAGCAGCGCGGCTCTACAATTGTAAGGGTTCACATTGTTTATGGAGATCGCATTCTAGGAAAATGTTGCAAATTCTTTTTATAACTGACAATTTTTACTTCCCTCACCGATACGTGAGGGGAGGAGTATGCATGCGAAAATTTTAGATTTTGAGAGAATAGGCTTTTTGGGCATTTTATGATATCTGGGTACGTAACGAAAATCTAGGTCACTCCGTTCCGTCAGCCTGTCTGCCGATCTGTCTGTCTACTTTTTTACCCTACTTCTTGTGGAACACGCCGATCAGGTAACAGCGTCTGATGACGCCAACCACTCGTGTTGGTGAAATGTCAAGCAGCAAAGCGCCTATGCCAAGTCGGCGGAGCGCGTCGACGCCGGTCGAACAACCCAAGAACCAACAGTGCGTCTAGCGGCGTAGTCAAATTTGTTGCGGGCGGACATGCGATGTTTTGGTTGGAAGGTGAACTCAGGCTATAGATTCATGCTATGGGATAATAATAAACTGGTATCACCGTAATATGTGGAAATACTTAGTCAGTCAACTTGACTTCATTTTTGTTCACCATCTCCTGGTGGTGAAATGACAAACCTCAACGCCGGTCTAAAAACCCAAGAACCACAAATTCATTGAACGACGGCCGCGAAAGCCTTAAAGTGGATATGGATTGCTATGACGTGACGTGGTTACAAGCTCCGCAGGATCGCATCAGACATATGTAGCGTTGTTCACATTGGCCTGACGTACAGCACAAGAGATGTTTGTGCTGCATTGCATGATCCTGACAGTTTAGTTTTGAGCCTCCAACCATGAATGTGCTCCGTGTTTTTGATATGCTAGAAGAAAAGGGAAAAGAAATGGCTGCTCTGAATGCATTTGTTCATCTAGAGAATGGATGCATCCTATTAACATTCCAAACATTCCAAAATTTAATGCCTCAACTGATAGAAAATGAAGAGCGATTTAAATAGTATTTCCGAATGACAAAAACTTAATTCTACTATCTTCTAAGTTTGGTTGATCCTAAAATCGAGAAGCGCTGCACTCAACTCAGGGAAAGTATTTCTGCTGAGATACAACGAAGCAAAACCACCTCAACCCTCTGACGCCTTCACACGACTGACAAAAAATCTAGATTGTTTGATTTTGCTCTGACGCGTCAGAAGGCGTGTTGCGTCATATTTCATCATACTCCACTTTCCCACGTCACGTCAGCACAATGTGAACGTAAATATACAAAACCCGGTGCTGGAATTTTATACGACACGCATTACGACGTGTTCCCACGTGTTACCGCGTCACGTTATAGCAATCTGTATCCAGTTTACACAGTTCATTTTATTTTCCTTTTATATACTAGTCCACAATGTAAATATCACAGCTGGTATGAGATATATTGCAGTCATTAGTCATTGCAGTAATAGCTAAATGACTATATAAGAGGCATGCGAGGAGGCTCCCAAAGTAGCCTATTGCCTTAAAAGAAGAGCCTGATCCAATATATTTTGTTATTATTGGGGCGGCGCGGCGTCAAGTAATATTTCGTATAAATAATTATTTTTTATAAAACATGACAACGTCGCATGGGCTGACCGCCAACCTTTGGCGAATAAGGATAAACAACGGATAGTGGCAGCGCTTTGTTAGGTTTTGATCGTTTCCTGCTTTTGCACATAGTAAATAATAACAAGATGATCTTGCAAACATTCACATGCCTGTTAGAGCATTCTAACCTATTCGAATTTGTTGGGTCACAATGGTCACATGCAAGGGCGTACCCAGGTAGGGGCAGGGGGGGGGGCAGCTGCCCCCCCCTAGAAGATTAAATAAATGTAATTTTTTTTGGCAAATAAAAATTAAAAACGTGTTACCTACTCTGCGCAAAATGAAGTGTTGGAAACAAAATATCTTTTCAGCCAGATTTGTTCTTTATTTTCTATAGTTAAATATTCTACAACATTCGATATAGAGTCTGTATAGTGAGTCGTGTCGGTCGTGTCACAACGTATTTATTAGAATATTTTATATGGCGACCTTCAGCCGCCGTCAAACGAAACGCAAAATGTTTTGATCAAGTTTTGATACACTTTATTTATTTCTTTATTTCGTTTTTATTATTTGTTAGTTATCACTAACAAATGAAAGTGTCAGTAATGATTTATAGTCGATAATTTAATTTCTAGAATCTGATTTTGATTACGAGACAGAATAAATAAAAATTAAGTACGGTTTTGATGCAAGTTTGGTTTTATTATATAATTTTTGTTTTCAATGCTATGCTAAAATAAAATAATATTCAATATGTTGCATATTATTTTAAGTAGTATATATCTGTACAGATTTAGTTTAAGATTCTTAGTGTTCATAAAATAAAATAGTGAAAGTATCAAACTCAAATTTCATAGCATATTCTATTCAGTGCTTACAACTACATTATTTTTAAATTTGCCGCGGTTATTTCTGTGCCGCGACTCACTAGACAGACTCTAGTATACTGTTAGCGATGCAATATAATTTAAATCTCCCACAAAACCGTGGTATCTCGTAGTTTCCGCTTCCGACGAGACAATCAGAGCCATATAGGATTAAAGCTGAATATAATTGGAAGAAAATAACATCTAACGCCATCTAGTTTCGGACGGCAGTACTTTTTCCAGTAAAAAGAAATAGGCTCAATGTATACTGTATACGGTCAATAGAGACATCTAGTATTGAATAGCAATACCACGAAGAATATTCTAGCATGGACTATTCCGGAAAGAAAAGACAGTGATAGCATGTATTATAAGACAAGGATGGAAATAGAGTCGAGCTCGAGTATTTTCTACATATTTCGGGAGCGAGAATATTTTCAATATATAAGCGGAACGTAAGGCAGAGCACGTGAATTTAGTTCGAATACAATTCAGTTCGGAGTGGAATACGAGCGAATATTTCATACGCCATAGATAGTGTCTTATAGTTTCGTTGCGGAGACACGAGATTTACGTTTACTGCGCAACAACTGGAAATATTACTCCGTCAAATGGATATCAGGAAATTCTTTGAAAGAGGTGAGTCAAAACAAAACACTTAAGTACATACTTAATATGATTATTTGATTTGTTTAAGGGGGGCTATGACTCTCTTGTAAGTGTATATCTTAGGCATTACTTACAATATTTAAATTTATTAATTACAACACGTGGTTTTGTTATAATAGCTAAAATAACATTTGTGAATATTTTGTGATAAAAAAGTTAAAAAAAAACATAAAAGAAAGATCCTTGCAATATTTTGGATTTATTAATAAGATCATACCGACAACAAAATCCCTTTTCTCTAACGTCACAACAAGTGTATTATTTCAAATTACTTACCTAGTTTTGATTATTTGGCGTTCAAACCATATGCAAGAGAATGTGAAACTTGATCTTTGATTTTCGTCCTATGCAACCCGCCTAAACACTGTAAGGGTAATTCTGTGTATCCATTTTTTAGGGAGGCCACGCGAAAAAAGAAAAAAAGGTCGGGAAAGTAGCAGTGGAAGCGATGAAAATGACAACCATGATAAAACCACTCATGTAATGCCAATATCATTGCATGCTAACATTGGACAAGCGTCAAATTCTTCAGTAGAACCTCTTAATATATCTGTTGCCGACTATTCTTCTCCATCGACATCCCAACAAACTTATGACGTCAACGTCGATCCTGAAATTATAGTGGACGATGGCTGTCATGAAAATGATCTGGGTCGTTATGTTGGATTGGCTACCCAGCTATCGACGGAAAAGAAGAGGGAGTTGTTACAAAATCCTTGGATCCCGCCCAGAAATTACGATTTTGAAAGTGATGCAAGCCATTTAAAAAGAAAATTTAATCATGCTTGGTTGGATCAATATTCACCATGGCTAGTATATTCCATGCGACTAAAAGGTGCTCTTTGTAAGTATTGTGTTTTGTTTCCTCCGCCCATTAGCACTGTGAGAGGAATTTTGGGATCGTTTATGGTCAGGCCATATTTAAAGTTCAAAAATATGCATGAAGACTGCCGAAAGCATGCAACGACCAACCTTCACCAAACGGCGACAAATGCTGCAAAAAATTTTCTTGAAAATGTTCCTGTAGACATCCAACTGCAAAGTGGACACCAAAAAGCAATCGATGAAAACAGACAAATATTGTCATCAATTATTTCTTGTATAGTATTTTGCGGTACACATGATATGCCTCTTAGGGGCAAACAAGCAGATGAGGGTGTTTTATTAGATTTATTGAAGTTGAGAATCGATTCAGGGGACAACAAATTAAAGAGTCACTTTGAAAAGTGCCGTCGAAATGCAATTTATACTTCGCCAAGAATACAAAACGAACTAATAAATTTATGTGGCGAAGTTATTCAGGAGAATGTAATTAGTGAGGTTCGGAAGACCATGGCTTACTCAATCTTAGCTGATGAAACAGCAGACGTATCTGGGAAAGAACAGCTGTCAATAGGCGTGCGGTTCTACGACGAAAGCAAAAGTAAAATCAGAGAAGAATTTGTAGGGTTCGTTGAACTAAAAGCACAAAATGCTTCCGCAATCGCCGAAGCAATTGACAATTTCTTAATTAGTTCTAACCTCTCCAAAGAAGATTGCGTAGGGTTTGGATTCGATGGCTGTTCTACAATGGCAGGAAAAGAGGGTGGCGTACAAGCCATTTTGAGAAAAAAATATCCTCGTGCTTTATATTTTCATTGCTCAAGTCACAAACTCAACCTTGTTGTGAATGATGCGAACGCAGTGCCAGAAATTAGAAATACTGTCGCCACTGTAAAGGATGTTATAACGTTTTTCAGAGAATCGACTACACGTCGAAACTACGCTCCAAACCTATCACGATTATGTGAGACGAGATGGTCCGAAAAATATAAATCAATCAGAAAGTTTTCTCAACATTTTTCAGAGCTCGTGAAATCTCTAGAAACGTTATCTGTAGAGGGAAATTATGCCACCAGAAAATCTGCATATCAGTTGCATTCAGCCGTTACAAAACCAGTGTTTATTGTTTCTCTACAAACAATAGCCAAATATTCAGCAGTTATAGAACCAGTAGTTAACGCACTGCAAGCTAAATCGATCGACATGATCTCGGTAGGAAAACACATTAAAAATATCAAGGACATTCTCAGAAATGACCGCGAGTTTCCTGATAGAATAAGTAATGAAATACTTCAAAAAGCACGAGCTGTTGCAATGGATTTGAACATAGAAATTTCGGTTCCACGTCTTGCTCATAAGCAAACACATAGAAGTAATCCGCCATCAGACAATGATAACGAATATTGGCGGCGTTCCCTGATAATACCATACATTGATTCACTCATTTCATCATTGAATATTCGATTCTCCCAAGAAAATACTCCGGCGTTTGCTTTAAGCAGGCTACATCCCTTGTATATGACAAAAACCAGCATTGCAGACCTACACAAAAACGCAGAATCATTCCAAGAATTTTATAACCTGGATATCACCGGGGAACTGAACCTTTGGCATAATTTATGGGTGACGAAGGCTTTATCAGATGATCAATTAAAGGACATAGAAGTAGTTGATCTGTTCAAAGAAGCGAACATTTTTTACCCTGCTGTCAGAAAGGCATTAATTATTTTAAGCACTATCCCATGCACCACGGCGACCGTAGAACGGTCCTTCAGTACGCTGCGAAGAGTTAAAACGTGGCTAAGAAGCACCATGGGTGAAGAAAGGCTTACGGGTTTATGTCTGATGAGCGTACATCGCAATTATTTAAAAGACAACAGTGAGTTTATTGAAAAGATTGTCATAGACAAATTTTCGGCAAATCCGAGAAGATTACTGTTAAATTAAAATAAACATATATAATATTATATATTATACATAATGTATAGTATAATTATTATGTACTTATAATATTTGTTTTGTGTCATCATAAAAGTTAATGAATAAAAGTCAATTTTCGAAACAGGTATAAGCACTAAGCAGCCCCCTGCCCCCCCCTAACTGAAATCCTGGGTACGCCCTTGGTCACATGGTCACATTACGACAACATGCGCAAGTTCGTTATTCGGACCGTCTGTGTATCGAGTTATGTTGCTTGTGCATAAATATGCTGTGACTTTGGCTTGAGTGACACGTTTCCAACCTCCTCATCCTTCTGGTATCCTGGTGAAAGACTTACCAAATGCACTAGTTGATGATACCTTCATCATTGTTGCGTTAATTAGCCGCCGATTAGTATCATTTTAATTATAATTTCAATTAATTAATGAGTGAGGAGACCTGTTTGTCCCGCCTCAGGGAGAGCTTAATATTTTCGAGCATGGGTGGAGGAAAAAAATATTTATAAAGGGTTTGTTTCTCCTTCAATATTCGATATTTTATTGACCCTTAGTTTTAGTTGCTTTAGTACCTATTCAAGATCGGACTAAGTAAGATGTGATAACGGAACTATCAAGAACTATTGCTATCGACTCATAGACGTAGTATAATAACAGTTGACAAGATAAATAAAGGGATTTGTAATTATTTATACATAAATACATATTATATATTTCCAGATCCTCATATGCAATCTGATCAGGCGCACAAATACACAAATAGCACACTATTTTATGTTATTTATTTTGTAAGGGCAGATTTTGCGATTCGAGCCACTTCTATCAGAAACCTTCCCACGTGTACGACTAAATTTGTTTTCTAAATTGCCCTGCAGATCAATTTTTGCAAATAATGGTAACTAAACGTGCAGTTTGTTACCTACGTTAATTTCTAACCGACTCAACGTTACTTCGACAATTGAAATAGTGCTTATTATTTTAAATATTTGTTTGAGAAACGTGACCTTCTACCCCCATGCCTCCGTTTGTACCCAAACTACACGGCACCACACTCTACCTAGCTCTTTCACTGTCTACTCTCCTGTTAGTACAATTTCATACTGGATGATTTATGTAGAGCAAGCAAATACTATCAAAATCAAGTTACGTGATTGCAGCAGACAGAATTTCAATCAATCAATCAGTATGCATTTTTTTAGAGTGATATTTAATTTATTGCCTTCGTTAATTAGGGCGAATATGGGGGGGTCTAAAAAGGTACAAAAAAATATTGCACTCCTGAACGGGTTAATTACTTTTTTATAACTAAACAATGCTAAAACTAACGGTTACGAGGGATCTGAGAACACAATGAGTTTTATTTGACAGTGTCGCCAACTGGAACACCCCGAACACCTGAAACCGGTAGTCACTGGCAAAGACAGCATAAAAAGACCTCAAATGTGCGGGATGCGGTGTCACACGTCACACCTGCTGACCTGCTCTATGTCTTTTGTGCACCACTGACCATTTCTGCTTGCACAGTTGTAAACTATTTTTTACCCTGAAATTATCCCTTTTTTCTCCTAAAAAGTAATATGGGATAAGAAGCCAAAATGTTTGTCCCTAGGGAATATAAAAAAAAATGGTCGTGTGGGAATATATGCTTCAAGTTGGCAACACAGGTTCCGTTCAAGATCTACATATGTGTAGGTACAATATTCAATATGTATTTGAATCCCTAAGTTTTTTTTGTGTTCCCTTTACCTGGGAAAACTATGTGATACTGATACGTGACGTGATCTTCCCTGAGGGGGGTCGACTGGCTCCACCCACTTGATTGTTTGGCCTCTCATCTCCCACGTGTATCCCAAGTCCATCCATTTCGCGTGATCAACAGGGACAATACTAGCCTTTCCTCGAGCCATCAGGAGATTAGAAATCAATGAGGGTTACTGAGTATTTTTCTGTATTTTGAAATTGATTGTGGTTATTCAAATCTTTTATTATGTATGAGTATGACACTATGCATGACACCACATGACACCAATATTGTACAGCTAATACCGTCTTATGCTCTCCTGTTACAAATGGGCTGTTCATCGAAGAACCAGCGTTCTGGTTCAATCAGTGAACCGTCCGGAAACTGTATCTACTGAGCATGCGCATTGATAGTTTTGATATTCTGGGTATTTCGTACTGTTTGCGGACTGCGAATGTGCGAATCCTATGTTCTGGTTTTTCTTGGCCGACTCTAGGATACCGCGAACCTCCCGATCATCCGAAAATACCTACATGATTTTTAAGAGCAAGGATCGTTTTGAGATTGTTTCAGAACTGATGATATACCTACAGTGTGAGTTGGGAGGAACGCACCAAGCTCTGGCAGCAGTGGCAGCATATTATACGCATGAAAATAATGTAAAAAAACTCATATGTTCATATCCGATTCTCATTTGTTTTCAAGTTATAGCATAACTAAAAATGTTTATCTATCTTTCCACTTGGATCTGAATTTTGTCATAATCAAAGTATGCCGTGTTCGAGGCTCAAAGCACCTGAGATTTTGATGAAGTGTCAGTGTAGAGTGACAGTAATTGAATGCTTAAATGCATAGGCGTGGTTAAGTCCCTAAATCTGGGGGGAGGGTTAAGTCCCTGGATCTAGGGGGCTCAAGTTCCCGCCCTAGATATAAAGATTTAACAGAACGAATTACTTTAGGATTTTTGGGGGGGGCTAATTTCATTCTTGGGGGGGCTAAGCCCCCCCGAGCCCCCACCTAACTAACATCTCTCTCCGTAGGAACTAGGACGACACAGTTTTTATTTATCTTAATCGCATGGCATGCCGATTTTTCGATATTTGAAAATAGATCATATTAACAGTATCAATCGTGGGGGCAATTAAATATGTTCCGTGGCTTCCCAACCACCCTATCCGAGACCCCATCCTATCTCAGCTCATTTTGAATACTCCAAAAAAAAAAAAAAGCAGAAAACAATCACAGATTCCAAAAACATAGTTTGAGCAGTTTTTATATTGTACTGTTTCTTTTTGTTCTAATTAAGAACAGACTTTATCGATCTCCACGAAGACCCAGATTATGGTTTAGAAATTTCGTTTCTATCAGTTTTAATACCATAATTTCAAAAATTATTTTTTGTCTAAGTTAGGACATGCAGCATTCGGATAAAGCAGAAAAGTATATTATGTCGTTCCTTTACAGGCCAATGAAGAGCCCACTACGAATACAACAAATGTTTCAGTTTCAGAACTCCCTACCCCTAAACTACCACAGTTTTACCCCCCCCCTCCTCTAAAAAATGTGGCAAATAACGATCAGGAACCCCTAAATCGCCTAAGAACGTCGTTTGAACTGTTTTCGTTTTTCAATTTTTTTATTGCGCGTTTTCCACCCGCGCCACGGTAATAATACTGTGTCAAAATTTCATTAAAATGAATTCAACAATATCAATATCGAGCGATCTTAAGCGATACTCGAATGCAAACATCAGAAAAGTCCCTTGGTTTCTGTAATAGGCTGGCAAGAGGATGGACCTAAAATAATATAAATAATAATATGCCGTTAGGTCTTTTTTCACAGGTCAGTGGACAGCCTATAATGAATACAAATAATTTTTCAGTTTTTCAACACTGACACGATTTATAAAAAGCATACGCATTTTTCATCCTCGCCACGGTAGTAATGCTGTCTCAAAATTTCATAGGAATCAATTCAATGGTTTCTGCGTTACACAATACAGAACTATCTAAAGCAGGGGTTCCCAACCTGTGCGCCGCGGCGCCCTGGTGCGCCGTAGAAGGTAAAGAGGGGTGCGTGAGTCGATTCTCGTCTTACGCTAGTTGCACACACACCGATTTTGGACGGCCGGTAAAAATATCGACCGATATCGGTGAAGCGTTGCTTTCACACAAGCCGGATTTTTGCCGGTCAAACGAACAGTTGATTGGTTATCGTCGTCCAGTGAGTTTGATTATAGCGACTATCGATCGGTAAACAATCGATACGTGTGCAAGGTTGTATCTAGCCACGTATGTCACTGTGTCGCCGGGACTTCCCGGTACCGGCGCGGCGGTCTGCAGTGGCAGTGGCCGGCTGCTCGCCGATATTTTACCGGTAGTATTTTACAGTCGGCGGGCGTGCAAAGTCCCATTCCATCCAGTGGTTCACTATTGAAATTTGAACGGCCGGAATAAAACCGACCGTCCAAAATTGGTGTGTGTGCAACTAGCGTAACGCACAAATATTTGCAGGTGCCTAAAAAGCAACAATACCTATTCTGACGCTTGCCAGTGATTAAGAACATAGGTATTACATACTTTCGTCGTGTCGCCGTCGCGTCGCCGAAAAGTATAAACATAGACCTACGCCCTTAAAAACCGTGTTGCGCTGAGGATCTCAATTTCCAATTGAAAGAAAACAATGAAAAGCAAGGATTTTGGTTTGCAGCTTGATGAGACTACTGAAAGTAATAATGATGCACATCTTATTTGCTACGTACGCTTTCTGTCTGATAATATTACTTCCGAAGAGCTTTCATTCTGCAAAAGCATTACCGAAAGTGGGAAGGCCCAAGACTTTGAAATTCTTGACATGTTTATTGCAGAAAATGGACTTGATTGAGAAAAGTGTATCGGTGTATGTACTGATGATGCTTGATCCATGTCTGGGGTAACATCATCTTTATGTGAAGCTGGGTTTTTAGCCGTAGCTGTAATCAAGAACAAATATCCTCAAGAATCAATGTGGAGCAAGAAATGAGAGTCGCAGTGTCGAATCTTATTCCCCGCTTTGAACAACTATGCTGAGATCACCAAACTCAACCGTCACATTGATTTGGCTGTAGTATTTTATTTTAGTTTTTCTTGAGTCTTTCTTTTTGTTTTCTGTTTCAATTCTGAATTATCATAAATATAATGAAAAAACTTCATTTCGTGAGGACGTTTTTATTGTTTTGTCTACTATTATTGTAGGTACTATGTACCTATTTCTTTCGCCTGTATCTATTTAAAATAGCTATCTAAGGTAGGGCGCCGTGACAAAATACTAAACTTGAAGGTGCGCCGCGGGCTGAAAAAGATTGGGAACCCCTGATCTAAAGCAATACTCGTATGTTTACATAAGAAAATTCCAAGTCAAAAAAGTGATCTATGCCGCTAGGTCAAGAATCTGGAAAAGCTCACGCTTTGGTTTGGGAATATTGATTTGTCCTGGTGTTTATTCAACCACACTGATTTATGCATGCAGGTCACACTATGTGAAATAAATCAGCAATTCAGCGAGAATTGGATACTAACTGGCTAAGGTTATCCATCATCTTGTAATCTCCACCAGAGGTGTTGATCTTGCTGATGATTCCAGGAGAAAGACGATTCATCAGGGTGCACAGCAAGACACCGTCACGTAGAACGTCTTCGTACGGGACACCTGGAGGAAATCTCATGCCGGTTACGGCTTCTATCCATTGCTGGGCTTCCAATTCTTGCTGGGGGTCGCGTTTTCCAGCAACCTGCAAAAAAAACAGAATAAATGAAAATTTGTCTTAGGAGAAATGTGGTTGAAAGGTCAGGATCTAGAGATCTCAAGACATTCTCGCTGAGAAGAATGTTTGTGACAAAGTTGTATAGGTATGATAACAGTGAATAATAATCTCAAATCAAAACCTTTGCACAAAATTATGCCATGCTCATGAAATCTCACTTTTAAGTAACCACCAATGAAAATGATTCTGTAATCCTCTATTATTTCTCAAACGCTTTTATATTTCTCTTTTTACCTTTCTCTACTCATCTTCTTCCTATTTTCTTACAGTCACACTATTCAACTTATAGTATAATTGTGTATCCTTTCTATCCCAATCTTAGCTTCACTGACATAACTGTTTTATGTTAACCATAATTATTGTATACTAGTTTTAAGTTTTCTTATTTTTTTCTTTATGTAACAAGGGTTAAGTGGAAGACCAGCCGTTCTACTGAACGACAGCTGAACTTCGCTTTTGCATACATCAATAATATGTTACATGGCATGTAGGCGACGAATAAAGATGGATATTATATTATTATTATATATGTTTAAAACAAAAAAGTGCAGCTCGGGCTCCGACACACCGAGCTGCTGTTCCATTACCCAATGACTACTCCTCACACCGTGAGGTGAGCAATCACTGGGTCCGCGAATCGTGCGCCCTAAGTAGACGCAGGGACCCAAGGATGACTGCCTTCTGCATTCTGGCGGCTAAGATGTGCGCCGCCGCATGGCATACCGGTATTTTGCGCAGTGCAGAGAGCAACATATTCCTCATTCCACCTAAGGATCCAATGACCATAACCAGCAGACTTACATGGGTCCGTTTTTCCTCCTCCTTTGAGACGATGTTCACCTCGGCAGGCGCCGAAAACTCAATAATGAACATCGTCTTCTGTTGGTGGTCGAGACGGACTATGTCGGGCTTGTTTGCCTGTACAAGTTCGAGCGTGGGGAACGAGTAGTTCCAGTAAATCCGGCATCTCTCGTTCTCCACAACAGACTCTATATCCCCTGGAGCGTATGGCAGCACCGGTGTCTCATCAATACCGTATGAGTGCCTTAAATGATAGTAGAGCACTCGTAGAGCCGCGTTGTTCCGATGGACGTAAGCCGTCCCAGCGTACGTCTTACACGCCGACAAGAGATGCATAAGCGTCTCTGGTGCCTGTCGGCAAGCTCTACAACTTTATTATTAATACTACTAACTAATACTATCAATATACATATTTATTATTTGTTAAATGGAGTATACAAACATTCCATAATAAATTGAACTCTGGGGTTCCGCAGGGATCCGCATTAGCTCCAACATTGTTTTTGCTTTACATCAATGATCTACTCTGTGTGGTCGAGTTGGAACGTAGAAGGCTGGCAGCGGCTGCTTCGTTTGGAAAGGATCTGGAGACCATTACCGCTTGGGGACTCAAGAATATGTTAAAATTTAATGCTTCCAAGACCCAGTATTGTACGCTATCAAATAAGAAGTGCCCAAGTCAGCACCCGGTTCTAATGAACAATCAGGCTATGCCAAGAAGTCGCACATTCAAGCTCTTAGGAGTCAACATTATAGAAAATCTGACCTGACACAAACACGTTGCGTCTATTGCAACAGCTGCTGAAAAAAGGTTGAGTACCTATTCAGAGCCGGAGCACTTCTCGAAATCTAACCTCCTCACGCTATATGAAGCCCAGATGAGACCTCGCCTAGAGTATTGCTTTCACGTCTGGGGAGCTGCTGCCCCTACTACCATGTCTATAATTATTGATGCCATCCAAAAAAGAGCAAAGACTGATTAAAAGAGACAACGCCGAGACACGTCAAAAGACGTTGACGTTTGATTTTTAAAAATTGGTCAATTCGTTCTCGAGAAAATTAGAAAAAAAATTATGTATCCTAATTTGTTCAAATAGAAAACAAAAACAAAAGAAAATATCACTTTTTATTGCAATAAGTGTTCAAAATGTTGCTATCATGACTGCTTTCGATGACGCGTTGACGAAGGTCCTCCAAACTTTCAGGTAAGCACAATATATTTTAAATGACTCCATAGAAAAGAGGGAAATGAAGTCAAATCAGGAGATCTAGCAGGCCATTCTATATAGGCCCTCTTCGCCCTTCTATTTATCTGAAAAAGCGTTGTCTAACCATTGCCGAACCGGAAAAATATATTAGGGAGAAGGAGCGCCGTCTTGCTGTAAATAGATTTCAGCCTCATCAAGTATAACGTTTCCATACTCTTCGATTTGATTTTCAATGATTTCATTGACAAGAGGATTATGGTATTTTCCAACATACCCAAATAAATTGAAAGTTCCATTAATAAACAATGGCCCAATCACTTTGTTTCTGAAAATGGCGGCTCATACATTAATTTTTTGGGGGTACTGGGTTACTGGGCATTCCCTTCTACAAAGGCATGAGGATTTTAATTGCTCCAATACCTGCAGTTATGCTTATTCACAAATCCAGTTAGATAAAATGTGCATTCATCAGTGAGGCAGATATTCTTTACATGGATGGTATTACCATTAATCGCTGCAGTCATTTGTTCACAAAACTCAACTCACTGATCAAAATCGTCTTCGGTTTTTTTCGTTTTGAATGGATAGAATTTATGGAGTTTAATAACTGTGTGCATGGAGCCAAATAAAATTTCACTCTGATCCACAATTTTGCGTAAAGAAGTATTCGTGCCAAAATGTTCCAAAACTTCAACTCGGGCGACTTCACGCAGAACATTCCCCTTGACAAATCTTTTGACGTGTTTTTTCTTTTAATCAGTGGTTTTCGATAAATCCGTGGTGGGGTTTTCAAATGAACACCCTGTATATTTTAGCTATTGTATTCCAAACTTGAAACACAGCAAAATAAACTGTTCTTCTTATTTAGCTCCAGACATATATCATACAAACTATAATGGGAGATCATTATTGATATCCATCATTCAACAGTTTCTTACTACATACTCATTCACACGATGAATTACCAAACAACCAAAATGTAAATAAAAAAGCTTTAGTTAGCCTTTGCCAAAAAGCTGATGTTTTTAGTTTGTGCAGTAGCGTCGATCTAAGTGTTATTTTTTTAACGATGGCGTCTTCATTGATGGGTTCTAAGAGGGGGAATATAAATAGAACTGCAAAAATATCCTGTATACTCCCTCATATGTTGAACTTAAAATAGTGCTTATTTCATGAATTTGGATCTCAAGTTTATAGAATAACCTAGGTTCAGTCTGGTAGATTGTAAATGCACTGTCCAGCGTAAGGCTCACTGTACATGACGTTGTAATTTTCTGGTTGCATACAAGCAAGTAGACCTACTGTCGACAATATAAAAAACATAAAATTCAGCCTGAATGTCATATTCCGGTCCTAACTTCAGGGTCTGTTTTAAGCCCTTTCCTTTTCTTTATGTTTTACACTGCCGCGCCGACCTACATGAGCAAGTTAACCACGTTAACCTTCGATTTGCAGATGATACTCAAGTCCACTATTACTATAGCTTTTTACCTGACAACACTCATAACCCCACAGCTGTTATTAACGAGGATCTCGAAAAAATCAAATTTATTTCATTTTCTCATAATCTGTGTTTTTAATTAAAAAAATAATATTATCCTATAGTTTAATTAAAAATGCATCATCAAAGTAATGCCATAAAGGCGTAGAGATAAAATAAAACTGAAACCCAAGCCTGATAATAACTCACCACCCGACCGATATTGTTTTCTAAACAGACTAAAAGAGCATTGCAGTTAACGGGATACGTGACGGACTCCACAAGAATAATGTTTGGATGCTGTGATGGCCCACCAGAAGAAGGTAACACCGACCATGAAGGTATACGGAACTATATGGATTGGGCGAGTGTGTAGGAGAACCGCTGGTGGAACTGTCAGGCAATGAGTGTCAAAATTTAATGTATTATTTATCAGCCAATACCCTTATACAAGTTCTACTTTCAAGGGTGGCATTAGTTTGTACCAGTTTGTACGACTAAATAAATAAAAAAAAATTACAAGAACTTGGGTGTATTTTATTATTTCAAGATGTTTGCCAGACTGAAATAAGGTCCAAAATCACATATACTGTTTGAGTTACTACCAAAGTCCTTTCTTGTCGAAAGTCACTCAAATCAGTAAAAAGTTGTATCATGTAAAGAGGTGTTGTGATTTGTTTTGTGGTTGTTCAATAGCCTAGGTGAGTAATTTATCTCACAGAGTACCCAATTCTACTTATTGTATTTTTATTAATTGATACACTGATTTATTTTATTAATTCGTTTGAGGACTTATTTAGTAGACAATTGGCAAATTTTCATGCACACATTTATACCATTAATGATTTTATAATCCAATTCTTGAATGTCTGCGATATGAAAACAGATAACGTAATCTCGAAGTGCGTCGTGAGTTGACCCTTTATATTTAACTAGTTTAAAGAAGGTAATACTTTGCGAGTTGACCCCTAGTTCCTTTGTGTTAGGCCACACGGTTATCATGACAACTATTCCCCGTTCTAGTTGTTTTGATCTCTTGGTGAGGTATTTCGCGAGTTGACCCTTAATACCGATGACCCTTGAGATGGAGTTGTTATATGTTATTGGTTATTCACACATATTATTAGTATATTATTTCATATATACGCATATACCTATTTGGTATTTAAGGATTTATTTGTTGTGTAATCTATTTGGGTTTATTTGTTTGATTATGACAATTATTGAGCTGCTTGTTATGTCAGTCAGACCAGTAAAAATATAACATTATGTTCTTGAATATAACACGCCCAGAATGACCACATACTTATTTATCTCCTACATCTGCAATTAAATGCCTCTAAATCTAAGGCATTATAGTGTTCTGTCATAGGAGTAAAATATTCAAAATTGAGTCGAAACTTTGTTGATGTATCGGAAACGAGATGATTATTCCTATAGTAGATTCAGCTAAGTGCTTAGACCTTGTGATTGATAGCAACTTGAAGTTTGTGGGTCACTATAATACTGTTATTAATCAATGCTGTTCTGTGATGGGAAATAAAGACTTGCTCAGTAAACGTATAAGACAGAAGCTTTGTGAAAGTTTGGTATTTTCTCGGATACTATATTGTCTTACATTGTGTGTGATAATTCTTGTTGTAGATTGGTCTTGTCACTACGTAAATATGATCATGTAGCCAGGCCTATCCAAGAACTGAAATGGCTAAATATAAAAAATATGTTCACTCGCAATCGGCTTTTATTGCTTCATAAAATTATACATGGAAATGGACCATCATACTTATTTGAAAAATTTCAATTTAGACATGATCTTCATAATCTATGCATCCGGAATAAATCCATTTTGCACATGTCTCGTTATTGTACGGCTTTGTTCAGAAAATGCTTCTCATTTAATGCTGTGACACATTACAATGTGTTCGTTGCCTCTTTATTTAAGAAACAATATCTATTTTGGTTTCCAAAAGGAAACTCCAACTCCTACTACACCTCCAGCAGTCATCTTGAAATATCAAGAATATAGAATACTATATCTTTGCTATCATTGTATTACATGCTTTATTACTTTTTTTTATATATTATATATATTTCATTCTATTTTATTTTATCATTTCTCAAGCATTTTGGTGCAAAAAATTAACTGTATGTCTTTATATCATACGATTCCATATTGTTAATTTTGTAGACAGTGGTTAGGTGCAACAGCAGCATTGTTGCTAAATCTGGCAACTCTAATATAGACGTTTATTAATATTTATTATTTATTATTATTATTTTTTTAACGATATCATCTTCCAAGATCTGATTCAGGCCTTGCTAAGGAACTTGCATTTTCTCAATCGAGTTGTTTTATTGACCTCATAATACAGTTTGTTCCCAATTATCACACCTTAGTGTTTTGATGGCAACATTTCAATTTTGAATGTATCACTTAGGTATATTTAGAAATTGGACGGCGGGTATAATATATTAGCCCTATTTTTAGTTTTAATATCCCTGTTACCGATATGTCATAATCATTTAGGTAATGGGCTGTGTTAAATTCGCACAAATTCAAGTTTATATGTTGTTTTGCGAAAATTACGATGTAGCACACGCCCGATGTCTAACATTTTAAGTTGGTTTTCAAAACTGACAGTACAATATAGAGGAAAGTTTCTGCTTTTTGAAAATCACATAGGTACTTACTCTTACAATAGACACTTATTTTATTGTATTTTATAATATTGTATTTATTTTTGAGTTACTTTTTGTTTACACTTGGAAAAGGTGTCTCTAAATTTAGTTGACCAAGTTTTAGAATAAACATAATTTTTAATTGCATATTGTATCTAACATTCTTATCTATTAAAGCGACATCAGATCAAAGGAGAGATTGATGGAACGCTCAACTCATTTTAAACCTTTTAATGTTAGTTTATATATAGTAAGTTATTGACCCATCTGATTCTTTTGCTATTAGTCAAGTATAGTGTTTGTGACGTTTTCTTGCGCTAAGATTTTCTTCTGCTTTTTCTTCTAATGACGCCGTCTCCTTTCGAAGGTTGGCGATCCAAGCAGTTAACGTAGTTCTAGATAGGGCCAACTAAGAATTTTGGCGTCTGCTGACAGACATTTTACCTTGGACTTTTCCTTGTATCATCAGTCGCAAAAGTTCGTATTTTTTTGCTCGCATGATATGACCTATATAAGTTGTTTTCCCTTCCATGATTTCTTGATTTTTTCATACGATTAAGGACTTCATCGTTCGTTATACTTTGAACCCATGACCCTGGTAAAATCCTCTTGTACCCACAAATGCCTTTCTGGCTTGTTAAATGCGGCATTTGATTTATATCTTCCAGTGACATTCCTCATTATTATACACTCCAGAGTATCATCGAGGTATTATTAATATGCATGTCTTCCGGCAAGTAAACTTAGAACCATTTTCATGATAAAAACGCTCTAAAAAATATGTTTTTAAATACGATGACAAAAATTATATCTAAACAAGCAGTTTTTAAACAACCTCTTAGCTATCTAATAAGAAAATATATAGAATTACTCGAGCTTAGAGAGAAATTTTACATTCTAGAATCAATTTTTTTGAGGATCCATAAAACGTAGGATATTCAACTTCCTAAAAGAACTCTTAACAGGACGAGCAGACATGATATGAAATTAAAAAATGATTGTCTTGAAGAAAAGAGAAGACAGTGAATGACATTGCTGGCCATATCCTTGATAAGGAAACGGTATAGCTGCAAAAACGGAAAAAAGTTAGGCTGTAATAATCGATTTTCGAATTCCAAATAGTTAACTGAAATTTCTAAAGCATCATTTGATCTTCAAATGCGTTAATAATTATTGAGAATTTACAGTATTATTGTAAATTATTACGTATCGTTTCTTGAATTTTTTCTATGTTTAATATTCATACATTTTTCATATGTTTGTATATTGTACTCCTGATTATGACCGAAAAACTGTCAAAACTCGAAAAGATGTTAAAGTAAAATTGCATGGACTTTAAAAGGGTTTTTCTTCAACTTTGTGATGAGATCAGTAGGGGTGTATTTTGAGATAGGAAAGTATGGGTCTCAGCCTTCTCCTGACGGCTATACAAAAGATCAAAATTCCCGATCCAGTCATTGCATTATTATACCCAGTGTGTCTGATTTGCGTCAATTTTTGTTCAAAGTGTAGGAAGGAATTCGAAATAAGAAGCATGGGGTCTGAAATAATTGCCTATTGAATAAAGGAATGCGAAAGAGTTTTGCTACGTCCTTTGGTCGGATGTCACATCCAAACTTTAAGCTTCAAATGGCGAAATCATCAAAAAAATTATTGAAGAATGCATGCTGCTGCTGAGGATGAAAGGTCAAGAAGAAGAAGTAAATCATGGAAGGGCGTACAGATGTAGCAGTCCAAAGAGAGGCAACAGCGAAGTTAGATTAGCAAAATTTTAGTGAATATTTTCTACATGTCAGTGTTCATACCTCATACAAGGCGTAGCCTCGAGGTGGTAGTATTTGTATTGTGCAGTACAAATAAAGAAATAAAATAAATGTCAGCCAGTCAGCCTGTCAAAATTAGAGTTAGTAGATTAATTGTATCGACGCCTTAGAAACTATAATTCGCAGCTTATAATTTTGATTTGAGTCTATTTAAAATTAATATTATACTTTTGAATAACCAATTGAATATTTATTCGAAATACCATTTGAAATTAAAATTTTACATTGACAGTCTGAAACTACATTTCACGCTTTTCAAAATTTTCACTATTTGAAACTGCAATTGACGCTTAGAAAATTACAACTGGAAAAGGTGCAGGATGGAGATTATTCCTGATAAAACTGATTGATCAGTGAGGAGCTTCAAGAGAGAAACAGGGTGCTTGCTCAATTTATATGTCTAATAGTCGAATAAGATCATAATATTACTAATCGCAAGTGAAATCCGAACACTGAGAAAAAAAGGGTTGCGGTTGATGAAATGCGGTAGGACTATACATTGAATCGCCTGTCTCGAAGGGCCAGTAGTCGTAGATGACAATCTTGCCTGTCTGTAGTTCTTCTACGTGCTTCCGAACCTCTAGCTCACTGCATTCGGCCTTCAGCGATCCATGCGCGCCATGCTGCAACTGCAGCCACGCTACGCCCCATGGTTACAGCAATTGCTCTCAAAGAAGCACCACGTTCTCGCTGGCCTACAATCCGACCCCGTTCAAAGGGGCCTAATTGCGTAAACTGGGGCTGCGTCTTCTAGGGGGCATCTTTAACAACCATCTCTTTTACATAACCAACCGGTCTCTTGCTACATTAATTGCAACCCATATCATCGTTTTGAGTCGACAAAAAGCCATGCTTCGTTTTTACATATCTACACCTTTTCCAGCTGTAGTTTCTAAAGCGTCAAGTGATAATTCAAAACGGTCAAGTTAATTTTCCAACTCGTCAATTGAAAATTCATTCAACTAACAGGTATAAATTACACGTGTCAGTTTGAAATTACAATTGACTGAATTGATTGAGTTGGAAAATTAACTTGACCGTTTTGAATTATCACTTGACACTTTAGAAACTACAGCTGGAAAAGGAGTAGGTGTTTTTAAAAGTGCCATGTAGGTAGCTAGCGTAGCATCTGAATGAACAAAAAGTATTAGGTATGTACTAGAGATGATACTGCCAAGCTGTGTACAAATTTTCAATGCACATATCCCTTTTTTTCTAGGTTTTCGGATATCACTTGCGAGTAGGTATAGTATATTATTTGAATTTGAAAACCGCACTACTTGTAACCGACGTGACGTCATTTGTAACGTGTAATATTTACAAACATCCTAAACAACAAAGTAGTTAAGTCGAAAAAGTCTGATGCCGCCTGGTGTAAGGAACGCCCCCGCAGCAGAAGCGTGCATATAGTCTAACCAACTCGGAAACGACGCCTCAGTTGCGTCGCGACGCCTTTTTACGAAACATCTAATCACTGCTAGCTCCTCTCTCATAAACACATAACACGCTACTCGCGCCAAAAACAAAATGTCGGTAAGTATATCACAAACCATGCTTAATGGGTATTTCACAGTGTTTGCTCATCATCCATTATAACATTTTTTCTCGCATCTCATATTTTTATCACATAATATCCCAAATATAAATCCAGAAACGTCCTAAGTTTATTTCTTGTGCTGAGTAAAACAGATCTGTTATCTCAAAATTTAAAGTTCGAGTCAATAACCAAAAATTTCAATTTTTTACTTTGATTTTTGGAATAGTTATTGACATCAAATTGAGGTTTATCGAGCACTTTAAAGGTCTTTCTCATGAAACCTATTTAAAGCTTCGTACCTTGATTAGAACATAATTTTCTAAATTACTAATTCCGTAATAAATACACACAGAACTGTCCCAGCCAAGAGACCAGATGTTCACGTGAAATATTATAGCTAATATATCTTATTTACTGACTTCACCTTGGCACTGGCAGTAATAATAATAATAATATTTATTTACTCTCAAAGTATATTGAAAAAAAATTATCGTTACATCAGAATAATGTTGATCATGGCGAGTCGCAACCCTAGGCACAAAAAAATTATATGTTTTAAAATCTCTGAACAATCAATTAGACCATCAAGTAGTTTGTACATAAACAGTAACCCTGCAAAATTACTTCTGAATGTAAAGCTTTTCAGATAGAATTTTACAAGACGATTTATTATTGTAAGAGCCCCATTCATATTCAAAGGAAAACTTATACATCTAATCACTGCTAGGTCCTCTTTCCTAAGTACACATAACATAACACGCTACTCGCGGCGCCAAAAACAAAATGTCGGTGAGTATATCACAAACCATGTTTAATAGATTTTTCAGTATTTGCTCATCAACTTTATATCATATCTACCCGCATCTCATTTTTTTATCACATGATCTTTATCTTCTATATTTCTTGTGCTGAGTGAAAGAAGTTTGTCTTTTTCAAAATTTAAAGTTCGAATCAATAACCAAAATTGCAATTTTCTGATTATACAAAGATTCTTGGAATAGTTATTGACATCAAATTGTGGTTTATCGATCATTTTAAATGTTTTTCTCAAGAAACTTATTTAAGGCTTCGTGTCTTGGTTACAAACATATTTTTTCTAAATTATAAAATCCATAATAAATACGCACTAAACTCTCCCAGCCAAAACACCAGATTTTCACGTGAAATATCTTATTAAAATTAGTAAATCATAGAATAAATTGGTCACTTCACAATGTCACTGGGAGTGAAAATGATATTAATAATATCTATTTACTCTCAAAGCAAGTTGAAAAGAAATTTTATTATGAATACATTAAAATAATTGATCTTGACGAGTTGCAATCCTAGGCACAAAAAACTGTATATGTTTTAAAATCTCTGAACAATCAATTAATCCATTAAGTAGTTTGTACAGAAACAGCAACCCTGCAAAATTTCTTCTGAATGTAAAGCTTTTCAGATAGAATTTTACAAGACGATTTATTATTGCAAGAGCCCCATTCATATTCAAAGGAAAGTCTATACATCTATCACTACTAGATCCCGTTTCCTGAACATCCATAACATAATGCTACTCGCGCCAAAACCGTATATCACAAACCACTTTTAATGGGTATTTCACAGTGTTTGCTCAACATTCTCATTATCCATTATATCACTGTTCCATCATGTCATGTTTTTTATCACACTGTGATCGTAAAATGTATCCCTTCATTTAGCAGAATCCCTTCATTTAGCAAATATGCAAAATATCAAAACGTGTCTTCAAACCATGAATTTTGTTATTCGTTGATTGTAATGTGTTAATATCATTTATAAGTCTGTATTTTTACACCTATGTGTGGTTGTGTTGACCCACTGTTGTGGAAGACCGATTTTTACTACGTTTTATGTCGTGACTTCTTGTACATCTTTGGCTAGAGAACCTCAACGTTGTGAGTATTTATATAGATTTATTATTGATCTTAGTTTAAACTTGTGTTTTTTCTTCGAACTATTGGGGGTAGAAAGTCCTGAAAATGGCAATAAAGGTTGCCGAAAGCTTAGCAGTTAGCACCAGAGAGAGTCTCTTTTATTCAGTGACCCTTTTTCCAAATTTTAGGCCACAACCCCAAGATATCTCTCCTCAAAGATATCAAAATATGCGTCAAATGTGATTAACTGCTAGAGTCAAATATTACTTCTTCTAAGCTGCCTTGATCATCATAAAATTATTATTTTAGTACATTAATACTTTCTAGAATGAGGTATCTTATCACTGCTAAAGCTTCAAAGCTTCATATCCATATATGGTTGTTTGTGTTGACTTACTGTTGTGGAAGACACCGATTCATGACCAAGAGTTCGTTTAACGGTTTCTCTACGTTTTTTATTTATTACATTTTGAAGTCGTGACTCCTTGCACATTTTTCTTTTTGACTAGCAAACCGCAACGTTGTATTTCCATAGATTTATTATTGATCCTAGTTTAAATTTGTGTTTTTTTTATCTAACTATTGTAGAAAGCCCTGAAGCAGAAAACTGGCAGTTAACACCAGAGTCTCCTTTATGCAGTTACCCTTCTTTCTGAATTCTGGACACAACCCCAAGGTTTCTCTCCTCCAAAATGTCAAAATACACATCAAATGCTGGAGTCAAAGGTGACTCTTCCTAAGCTGCCTTGATTATCATAAAATTATTATTTTAGTACATTAATACTTTTTAGAATGAGGTATCTTCTCACTGCTTTGAAGAATACAGTTTAGAGATTTGTAGCCTTTTGTTTGTTGAATTATGTTAAGGACTCAGAACACAATCAAATATGTTAAATGTACGTTGTACATCAAACATAATTAACTGTTGAAGTCAAATATGACTTTTGTCATAAAATTGCTTCTTTCTAAATCAACAGTTTTTAGAATATCCCATTTTATAACTTCTTTGCCAAATGAAAGTTTCGAGATTTACAGCCTTTTATTGGTTAAATTTTGTTAATGCATCAAAATAATGTGTAGATATGGTGGCTCAGTGTGACTTGGTAGTATCAATATTAAAGCTTGCTCCTTCAGAAAATGATTTATCTTCGTCCATTTTAGCCCTTTTTATACATATGAATGGATCTTTCTATATCAGCCACATTCAATAAAATGCTCTTTTAAGAATCATTTAATCATTCAGGCCTCATTCAGGGTTCTGGTCCTATGAACACAGACTCGGTTCCTCCTCTTGCGAGTGTGTCACCCAAAACATTGCCTTCCACTCCGATAGGACCTGGAATCCAAATCAAAGTTACTTTGTTCCTTTTTCCAAGATCATTGAGGAGATGCAGTTCCATACGAGTCTTGAATCAACACGTTTAGAGCTCAGCGCTTTCTGGGCAGCCTGGCTTTCTGGTAAGATTTTTTTTTGATTTGTCAAGGGTCGTTTTTCTAGCTTCCTGACTTCCAATCTTATGCCTATCATTTCTGCTTGAAAGATTGTGGTATTCCTATCAAGGTTTACTGAAATTTCAACTAATACTACAACATCAAAATCCAACCTCGTAATAGATTCTACTCTCTGATGCAACATAAATCGCAGAGTATAAACCACATGCTCTGTTTTGTGTTAAACCGAGAAAATCTATCTCTGGAGCAGACTCATCCTGGTGGACCGAATAGCTGCTGTAACGACTCCTCTTCTTATTTTCATAACGTACTAAAATTAACGTAAGATATTTTCGGTTATGACGATAGTGTATTTTCGTTTAAACACTAAACATACGAATGTTCAGCCTGTAGCAGCCTACTATCCAAAAATCGTTCCAGAATTTTACTCCATTTAATTAGTGAGAAATTAGAATGCCGAAATAGACGGCTGTGGTTGATGCCAAAACTTAATCACGATTGAAACGGAAGACATTATAATTAAATTATGAAACGGTTCGTTACTAGAAGTTCAGCTGTTCAAAAGATTTTTATTTAAAAATCGTATGTTTTACGGATATCTACTTTCTGTGAAAACATCTAAGGAGGTTTTGAAAGCAATACGTTTAGAACTTTGAATTAATAAATTAAATATTCATCCATTAATCACTTTCCTGTGCCTTGAAAAATAATTTAAGATATATTAGAAAAACTCAAATAGTAGTAAAACATAATATTCACAATTCAAGCAAGCGGAACAAGGATAACAAATTTAAATACGCGTAAAGTAAGAAGAAACACTGGAAGGTGAAGAAGCTGCCTCAAAAGTTCTTAAATTTTGGGGCACGTAAAAAATATGAGAAATATTCAAGAATGAACAATGTTACTTTGCTTGCTCCTCGTGTTTCTTTAGGCATAGCCAAAAATAATTGACGAATCAGAATATGTAAGTACTCAAAATTAAAATTTTGCCTATTACTTCTATGGTTTTCAGAGCAGTGTTAAAAAAATTAGGTAAACCAATAATTCTCATATTTTTTTATATCTTTTGAGTGTTCTTTCGTGATATTTATCATTTGTGCACAATTTTTCTAAATATTAGCTGCTAGCTGGCCGTAGGTGCAGTGTAGGAAGTAATCTTGCAGAATTATAGAAATCACAGGAATTGAAACAAACAAAAAGGGTTTTCACGATTTTTATCCTCAACATTTGGGTACACGCTGCATTATGTTTGGACAAAATGGTCAGTTAAAAAAATACTACAAAAGCCATGCATGCTTCTGTTTTCCACAATATACAGGGTATTCCTAAATATCATGTACAAACTAAAGGAGGAGATTCTTTAGTTTTTTTATAACTGAAATTTCAAATAAATATAGATCCGCAAACACTTCGTTACTGACCTAGAGGGTGCTGAAGTTTCACATTTTTTTCACTTTTTATTAATTTTTATTAATAACTCTCTCAATTTTTGACGTATTTAGCTCAAATTTGGAGTATAAGAAACGCAATAATACGAGTTACATAATTGCATTTAAATGGTTGGAAGAGTCTACAGGTGACATTTTTTCAGGGCCAAGCGCCATTTTCTTACCCTGAACTTCTTTTCGGTGCACCGCTGGTAGATTAAAAAAACAAAATTATTTCTTTATTTTGTTTAGAAACTTTTGTTTTATAAAACAATACAGTTATCCGAATAGAGCCATAATCTACTAGTCCATATTTCAGATACATGATTTTCATCTACCTAGTAACAAATAATCCTGCTTTGTTTATTTTTTCTCGATAAGGATCGGAGATTTAAAAGATTACAAGAGGACAAAAAGTTTCTAAGTAAGATGGAAAAATTATTTTGGTTTTTTGAGTCGATCTGCGGCGCACCGCAAAAAAGTTCAGAGTAGGAAGAGGGGTCATGGCCCCTGAAAAAATAACACCCTGTCAATTGTCGCAACCTTTTGACATGTGCAATTATATAATTCCTTTTGCGTATTTCATATTCCAAATTTGAGATAAATTTAGTACCTCAAGCAAAGAAGCTTCAAGAAATTAAGCACAGTATCTAGAGCAGCAGCTAATTTAAATCTGAGTATAGATATTTTTAAAAAAACACTTACACAAAAAACTTTTTTTTGTCATGGACCTAAGTTTTTCAACGTATTCCCAGCAGATCTAAAACGTGTAAATAAATTCAAGGAATTTAAATACACAGTTAAGGAATTCATAACTGAGAATCAGGATAAGTTTAGTTCTTAAAAGATTGTCTTAGCAGCACCCGCCTCCAGCCTTGTCTTCCCCACTTGCAGAATTTCTGTAGGTATAATGTTTCAAATGTATTCGTTAATTATAATGTTCAGACATTTAAGAGGATTTTTACGCACGTAGGTATAACATTGGAAATTGTGTATTTTAGAACAAATAAATAAAATAAATAAAAAAAAAACACCAAAGAATCTTCTCCCTTCATTTGTACATGATATTTATCAACACCCTATATAGTTTTAGAGTTACGGCATTCAGAATTTTGAAAGTTGAAGCACTTTTTAATATATTGGGTTTTCTATTAGGGGTAATATGTTACGCAATGGACGCAATAAGTAACAGTATTTGCATTTTACGATAAAACCAGTGTTGTTTGCAAGAATCACTTGGAAAGGTTCATGAACTCACTATATAGCTTTTGTCCAATCAAGAATCAGATAAAGGGTACGGCAATTTGTGCGAAAAAGGCTTTTTTCCGACACAACTAGAGATAAGATGGTTCGTACATCGTACAGCGTGTATACCTATATACACGTCAATGTATGTGACTTTTCTGAGCTTACAATCAAACTGTATCAATCCTTTTAAATCGCATATCTAGTTACCATAAGAATAATTTTTATTGAATTTCAGAAACGTGACAAGGCTCTAGAACAAGAAGTCCTGAACTGGATATTCCAATGCCTAGGTGAACCTGTTCCTGCAGGAGAGTTTGAAGATATCCTTAAAAATGGTGTAGTTTTGTGCAACCTAATGAACAAACTAACACCTGGTTGTATCAAAAAGATCCAGCCTAAAGGCACAAACTTCCAGCTCATGGAGAATATTGAAAGGTTTCAGAAGGCAGCTAAAGCGTACGGATTGCCACAAGAAGAGATTTTCCAGACGGCTGATTTGTTTGAGAGACGAAACATTGCGCAGGTAATAATTTTCAAAGAAAATATGAATATGCATAAACAAGGTGGCAAGAACCACCAGCTCATAGGCCTACAAGCGGGCTCTTCTGCACCTTTCCTTACTCTAGTTCCAAGTCCAACCCTCATCGCAAATGTGAAGATGGCCTTGGGTCCTGCCCATCTTATGTCTTCAGGTTCAAGGACTCTTAAACCTAGTACAGTCTGCCTCTGATATCGAAGGATTTCACAGCGGCATCACATACAAGTGACGTCTGAAGGTGTTATGATCACGTAGCAGGCCCACAAATAATCCTAGCCCGCTTCTGTCTAGTGAGAGACACTGGCTAGAGGTTCTAAAATAAGTTCTCTAGCTTGGCGCAGATGTCAAGATATTCCTCTCTATCTCGTAAGATGTTATTTTGCAACCACACCTCTGTTTTCCTTCTAATGGTACCTGCTTCCAGCCCCACAGCCGGCTCAGGACCCAGGAAATTATTCCTCAACCTTCGCCTTGCGAGCGCCCACATAAGTGACACGTGATGTCTTGCCGGAATGTCATTCAGGATCTTTCTAGATTGCAAAACGAGCTTTGATGTAAACCCACAATGCTTTTAATGCTGCTACAAGCTACAATACAGTACAAAATTTGAGAAGCACAAAAACGCAACAAACATTTTAAAGCGTAGCATTTGTTGTTGTTAATAAAAACCAAATTAGAACCAGTAATATTCAAGAGTCTTAAAATTATGATGAGTGAATAATGTATCATACAGACTGCTCTTCAAGACGAGAGAATACTGTTTTAATCCAAAATTCAGCAACAAACCAACTTATGACCCTTGGCATTGGCCTCTTTGATTTGGAGCACAATCATACGGAGTCACAGTCAACGGATGAATTAGAGAAGAGTTAAGGAATATGTTCGACTAAAGTTGAATCACAAGCATTTCTAATACATTAGATGATTGTAAGTATAAGAATGTGCTCCAACGAAAAATTTTATCAATGTTCTTTAAACCAAAAAGGGCGCCATAAGTTTCACAGGTTTGGTTATAGTTTGTTATTGGATCACAAATCAAATGCAGTTTCTTCTCGTCTTCACAGAAGACCTAGGAAGTTAGTTCGCAAAAAGACCAATGCCGTTTCTTGGCAACTACGATGGAGTTCGGGGAGGAGGCACTATCTTTAACGAGATGGTCGGACATGCTGACTTTCGTCAAGAGATTCGACAAGGTGCTTTCTAGGATGTAGCATTTTAGTGTTTTCGTAGTTGGTTCAGAGGTGTTGGCAAAAAGGGAAATGGAAATTAGTATACAGTTGAAAATACATAAACATTACTAAGTATTTGTTTTTTGTTTCTTACTTCAGTAAAATAAGATTTCAGTATTTAACTCTCAGTCTATCTGATTGGGACTGAAACCACTTCCCAATGAGGTCAATTTATTTTAAAACCTCTGTCATTTGCTAATTGTGAATCAACTCCAGCTTTTCAAGTAGTATTTATTTTGAGACATGGAGATGTTATTGGATCACCAGAAATAACGAACTTCGTGGCTACCTTTATTTTGAGCATGCACAGTAAATAGGTAAATGATCCCCATTCACGATAATGAAGGTCGACCAATTTGACTTGCCTGCTCTCTCTTTTTGAAGAGTCACTAGGGTCAAAGTGGCAATTGTAAAACCACTGGTAATATTGCCGCTCCATGCGGCTAGCCCTTATTTTTGAAGGGAAAACTAATTAAATGGGAGTTAGAAATAGCCAAAAGTTGCCAACTCATTGTATGTTTTGCACCACCAAAGTTCAATCGCCCAGCTACGATTTTTGGCCACTAACTCGGTTCAAAAATCGCCACTTTGTCGGAAAATGGGCACCCCTGGCAACTCTGCGGAACGCGTATTCTAAAGAATGGAAGTGGGAGGTAGGGGATATTGTGTTCTTCCTCCAAATGTTAAAGGCTATCAGTTGTCCGCGCCCGATGGGTTTTTATAGGCATCCTGAGATCCCAGCTTACCAGTCGTGTATACCACAATAACGTCAAGAGCCACCAGAAGATCAACCGCTACGGAAGCCATTCTTACCAGTTGAAGCTCCGACATATTGAATAAAAAATCATTCTTTTGGAGAAATTCTATGCTAAGGCAATATTTTAGCGGACTAGTTGTCAAAAAGTGCTGCCAAAGCCTTGAGGCTAGAGACTTTTGTGTCTTACCCTACGGAGCTTTAACAAGATTGTTGAAAGAGCGCACCCACATTGCCGCGTGGGATGATATTTCTGGCTGATCAACTACTGCTAAGGAACCTGTTAGCTACCCTATAGTGAGTAGGTAGCTAAATACTACATGTATATGGAGTTAAGTTATATATCCCTATGCATGAGATGTAAACAGAAAAATGAGACTGTAGAGCACCTTCTGTGCGATTGCCCAGCTGTTTTATCAATGCGAGAATCCGTTCTGGGGAAACGCTGGTGCTCCAATATCAGGTTTAAGGAGAAACCAGCTGAGCTACATCACTCACTAGATTGGTATGGCTATACACTCTGTTTCCAAAGGACATTGGGAGGACATACTAGGAGCCCAATGCAGTCTTAGTTGCTGTGATCTTTTTTCCAATACAGAATACAAAACTCCTATGCTGAAGAATTTTCTGCAAGGGGAAACTTGATTCTTGTTAGATAAAATTAACAACATTTTAGGTCAATATAATTAGAAACGTATACTCTCTCAAAGCTGTGAAGCGCCGTAGGTGTTTTCTTTTTCTCAAACGATATACCTACATGGAACTATACCATCAATTTAATTTACTTAATTGACTTCTAGGTGGCCCTATCGCTCTTCTCTCTGGGCCGCATCACCCAGAAGCACCCAGAATGGACCGGCCCCACCCTTGGACCTAAGATGGCGGAAAAGAACGAACGCACATTCACGGAGGATCAGTTGAGGGCTTCAGAAGGTGTACTGAACCTACAAATGGGCTACAACAAGGGCGCTAGCCAAGCAGGACAGGGGGCTTTCGGCAACACCCGTCACATGTAAATCGAATTCAAGATACGGGAAATCATCATTATTTAAATCGAGATTATCTGTTTAGTGGATATCAGAGAGTTATTGCACACAGCGAGAACATTATGTGGTATTTACGAGCATCAAAGTCATAACAACTTTTAATAGCTGTAAGGTTAATTACGATACTGCAAGTCGTTAGGAAGTTTTGAGGTTCTTTCATTGAAGAGAAAAGGCTGTGAGCTCTTTAAGCAAGCTTCTGTTATGAGTTGAAGGTTTAAACTGAGTTGCAGTTTTAATCCTCGCTTTCAAAGTGTTTCTCGCTTATAACATCATTCTCATAAGATGTATCTAACTTTCAAACGAAAATAAATAATAATTAATTAATCAAACCAATTCATATTACACGAAAGTAAGTTTGCAATCAGAATCAGAAGCACCTACTACCGCAATAATGCCGGATATAACTTCAGTTTGAGAGGCTTGTTTAGTTCAAATAAGTTCATTTAAACATATTATGTTTTCTGATATTTCAACGCTGGATATCTGATCGTAAAGTAACAATGTAAAGAACACAACAAAGGTTGAGATTCAGAAACTTGACACTTCTAAGAGAATTCGTCAACAGAACTCTTTACTTCTAGTATGTTTATTTAACTTTAAATATACATTTACATTAACAACAATGAAAAATATCTCCAGCTTGTGCTACAAAATTATGGATAGAGAATCTAAATAACTTATAAATTGTATAGATTAGGTTACTCCAACGTTTATCTTGCAATAGATCAAATTTTGAAAATGTCAATTTTTTTATTTGACAACTGGAACTTGAATACCATATTACGTTACTTTAGGTGCAATGGCTCTCTGATTTGAACATATTCATTTATATGCATTTGATATAAAACTGAATTTCAATTTTCAGAAAATGTGTGAGAGTCTTGATGTTCTGATTCTTTTTTGAAATATAAAAAATATAAAATAATCCACTTCTCACCAAATATATTGTTTTAATGTGCATATAATTCTAATTTTTCAGAAAAACTGATTGTATGAATGAAAGCTCATTCAAAAGATCTGCTACAAGCCAATTTTACCTAAATCATAAGCGCAATAGTTGATATGTAAAAACAAATTTGTTGCACTTCTAACTATATAAGCAAATCTATTTTTGTAAGTAAATACCTAGTGTATTTAATGTTAAGCTTTTGTAAATTATTGTATTTAAACTTGAAATGGATAGCGAAATCATTTATTAAAAAAATACTGATAATTGCTTAGTTTTAATTACCAAATTTCATGTCTTCCTTATTTTTCTTTCTCTAATATCGTATTCGAATGTGGTTGTAATAAATCAGGCATTACTAACTTCATTTTATTACTAGAAGGTTTTATGGTATACATATTGATTTTTTAATATGTCTGTTTAATAATTATGGAGCCGTACATTAATCACGTCAGGCTTGAAAGGGGGATGACAAAAATCACGAAATATCACAAGGGGGAGGGGGGATCTAGTAAGGTATAAGGTGTATTTATTTTTTCGTCAAACTCGTTATCATCACTTGTATGCCAATCAAAAAGAACCTACAACCTTTCGGTCTAGATATTTTTATTATGGTCCCTTAATTTTAGAATAAAATAGGATTATACTTTATACCTGTATTTAAAGACCATAATATTCGAAAAAAATTTAGATTCCTTGTAGGTACTAATAATATGCGTGATGTTGGATGAGGGAGGGGGGGGTAGTCTTAAATCTCACCACATGTCACCAAAGAGGAGGGGGGTTAAGAATGCTAAATAAAAGACCACGTGATCAATGGACAGCCCCTATAGTAGAAAGACTGTACAGGAGTAGAAAATCGTGGGGATGTCCGCAAAGAGTAAAAGGTATTCCCATAATTTTCTACACTGTACATTTTCCTTTCCGCACGACTATCCTTCTTTATAGTAGAAAAAATAATCGCAGCACCATTAGATTACTGTCAGTTGCTCTATAAAAAAAAATCGGAATTTTTTTCCAATCAGTGAGAATGACTTCAAAGAATGCAATACATAAACAAAAAACAAATTCAAAATAGTGAAAAACAGTTAACTAAGAATAAATTTTTCATTCGGTTTGAGTGACTCTTTCAAAAAGAAGCAAAAGCATTATTCGCAGCTTTTTCGATCCTTTTCATAACTATTAGATATTAGAGGCACTTGTGCAGAAAATAACAGGAAATACGGACAGATATTGCCAATTGCTGTTGTGAAATTTTACAGTACCATCTGAATTACTACATTAAATCGTAGTCAAAAATGGCAATGTAGCAAGAATCATAACATCAAAAAAAAATCAAAATCGACCACAAGTAATAACGTATGCATGCATGTATCTGCCATTTTGAAACATTGTAACAAACAAACAAACATGTTTCGATGGCATCTTATTTGTTTGAAGGGTGATTTGATATGAAAATGTACTTAGCTAGGAATCTAGACAATCTGTTTTTTTTTTGTTTTTCATCTATGTAAATGTAATTGAATCTATATAGGTATCTCATTTTGCGAGAAAGAGGATATTGCGTTTCTATCAACTGTTTGTTTCCATAAGCCTTTTAAAGCTACTATTTCATAGAAATGTGTATCCATAATTATTCTATTGTTTCACAAACGGTTCGATACTGTTTGTACAAAGTTCACATATCTAGCGGCGTTATTTATTATACAGACCGCAAATTTGTAGCGCTTATGTAAACTTATTTTTACGAGAAGTTTTTGGCAATTCCTCCGCTATTGACACGGCATTTTAAACATCACGCTTATTTTTGGAAAAACAACAGCTGGCAATGTGTTATTCTCATTGATAGACTACTACACCCACTATAATTCTCGATAGCAACTTTTTGTATGATGTATTGAATAATACATATTATCTAGCTCTCCTTATCACGCTTTTGTTAGCTTCACCTGTATGTGTGTTTGTAACCGACTCCTTGGAACTCTATTTTGATCCACGTTATACAAATAGACTTAATTTAAAATTTTGAAGTGAAGGTGACAGTTAAATAACCTTCACTACACTTCACTTTTCTTTAATAAATGGTGAATGAGATACATAAATTTCGCCAATATTGATGATCCTCGTCAGGATGGGGTAAAGATGTAAGCGGACAGATTTATTTTAAACTTTGTCCACTTATCAAATACCTTGTGTCAATACAATAATTTAAGAAGTTTGCTTCATTATCCTGAACTAAAAAGTGAAAAATAAATATAATTTAAAAAAACTAAAAAATGCTTTTATGGCACTAAAATATAATTCTTATACAGGGTGAGTCAAGCTCAACGCCTCGGACTTTTGTGACCAAACCATACCACTATTCAAAAAACTAACTTTACGAGACTACATTTTAAAAATAATATCTGGCAGAAAATAAAATATGATGTGTCAGTATTGATTGAAGTTTTCTTAATTAATCTACCGATTTCTTCAAGTACAAATGTAACTCAAACTTGACCGCCTAACCTAAGATGACGAATACCATGCTTAGTTACAAGGCAAAGTCACAGCCCTCTAAGTTTTATAATCGCTGCGATATTCGAATTTTCTCTGATATCTACTTTTACCAAAAATTGTGATTTGTACCTAAACGGTTCGCTTAAAGTCCCAAGTGTGATATATAAAGTCACACTAAAATTCATCCAGGAATCTAAATATGCAATAATATACAAGGTGTTCCATTAAAAGAAAACATAACTTTGATATGTCACGCTTTTAATAGACACCCTGTATAAAAGTAACTATTTTTAAACTGTAGTCCAACTCGACCTACATACACTGGCAAAGTTGATTTTTCGAAAAGTGGTATCGTTTGGTTACAAGAGTCCCAGGCGTTGAGCTTGACTCACCCTATATATAAGCTGAAAATAATAATAAACAAAAAATACTAGTAAATACTAGTAAAAATGTGAAAAAAGCGTGGGTTGCTAGAAAATTATGATACAAAGAGTCCTATGTTGTTTAAAAACCATTTTTCACACAATATTTTTATCTTTTTACTTCTGTGTCATCAATATTAAGAATGATGATTTTATGATGCCACTATGCAAAGTAAAGTAAAGGGGTATTGTAAAAATGCTTCTGTTGAGTAGACAGCTAAAATTAGTAAACCAAAAAAACCCAATATAGCTAATATTATCAAAAGCTCACTATCAGTGCAAAATAGTAAGGTGATGATAGTGATGATGTATACGAGCATTTAAAGATACTCTAGTAATTCACCAGTATTAATAAAATAAAACGACTCTAAAAACGATGTACGTTAGATAAACGTTTTTTTCCAATAAAATAAAATGAACGATTGTGAGATCTCACGTCTAAAGGATACCAAAGACCTGTGAAACTAATTTGAGGGTTGTATTGTACATACATATAGTACATATTAATTTTTGTCAAAGTCATAAATTAGCGTTACTGAAGTAATGCACTGAAGTGGAAATAGACTATACATCAAGTTTTTTCTGGAAGACGTGGAGTATCGGAGCTGATGAAGGTGGTGTGCCCTCAATGGCCCCTTCTAGTTTAGGTGGAAAAACTAACTAACTTGTTAGATTATTAACGAAGGTTGTCTGTCCAAACCTGGACGAATATATGTAGAAATTAAAAATAAATAAGAAATATGTTCTTATTGTCATTTTGATGAAATTAATATGATCAGAAGAAGATATAAGATACCTTTTAAAAATTTGTGAAACCCATATATTATATATTTTAGCGAAAATAATATTTAAAAGTGTTTTTGTCTACCTGAGGATGGATACTTTTAAGATATTTTATGCAACCAAAATGTTTTCGGCAAAATTTGTTACCGACTAAAAGGTTTTTTTGGATGAGTATATCATTGTCGAGCTTAGAAAAGTCTAAGAACTGCTAAGCAACTCATTTATTTTTGAAAAAGAGCACAATATTTTATAGATACTGTCAACTTCACCATAACTCTTGGTAGGGGTTAACGGGTAACTGAGGTTGTATCTTTTTTATATATGTGATTTACACTACGAAAATCTTTCATCTTATACTTGTGTCGATATGTCAGTTGTTTGTCCAGTGAACCTTGAGCTTCTGAAGGTGGAGGTAGAAACATTAAGTTGAGTAAAATTAGGGTAAGGCGAAGTAACGATATGACAAAAATGTATGTACTCAGAAAAGACTCTGAGATATCATCTCGAAAATTGATGCTGACAATATCCTACAGTAATCAAACCGAGCGGAACATAATCTTCAAAGAAAAAACGGTTTTCATTATCTATGAAGGGTATGGAACCACTAGTATCTGATTATAGTACTGATGTACAATTCTCACCTTCCACAAGAGGGCTACAATGCAATTATTATTGTAATGAAATCTCGTTGCATTACCACTATCGTTGAAGAGCCTGAAGTCGTGTAGAACATTTAGGAAAAATTTGAAGGTGTTCAAATTATCCAAATTTCCCTTATTTACAAGTGATGGGGTAGTTTTGGGAAAAGGTAAGTGGAATACTGAAAATGAGATTCGATGGCACATTCAACAGGCACGTGTGGCCATGACAAAGCTTACTAAAATATGGCGTGACCACACTAGACGAGCTCGGTAATCCAAAGAGACTATGCTCCATTGTGTCGACGAGAATGCTTACATTCTTCGGGCATATATACAGAAGCGATAATATGGAGAAACTAGTAATTCAGGGTCACGCCCCGAGTGGGCGGCGCCTTGGCCGTTCCCTTACACGCTGGGTGGATATGACGAAACAGTTGCTAGATATGAGTATCAACAGCGCCACAGAATGGACAGTACATCGCTAAAGATGGCGAGCTACAGTTCTCAAAACTATTGATAATATTCGTGTCGGCAATACACTAGCTCCGACTTAATGCATTTTACGAGTTCACAACATGTCTGTTAAGACATTGTGACTATGATGATGATGTGGAATACTTAAGATGCTTCAACCTTCAACACGTGGGATGGAAGTTTTTTTATCTCTTCAGAAAGATACACGAAATTGAACGTACTTCACTTCTAACCTAATTTTCCCACATTTTATTAGAATTTGCGATGACAGGGCTTTTAAGTGTAACTGACTAATATAAGCAGTAAACGGCAGTACACAATTAAGACAACTACGTGCGTTAGTAATAAGGTAGTATATAGGAAAGTTTACGTTGATTTATTTTGATTTTGCAATATAAAATTGTATTTTATTGCAAAGGTTTGTCGAAATTTTCAGTTTTGCATAACACATAATTGACGATTACTGTTAATAGTCCTGTGCAACTGACCTTAGTATTTAACGTAAGTGATATGTACCAAATAAATTTTTCTGTAAGTCAACTTGAAAAGCAGTGTATTAGCAACCGAAATTATTTCATTTTACATACACAGTGTGCATATGCTACTCAGAAAATCGTAGGAAATAAGTAGAAGTGCATGCATCCATCTGAAGCTTCCACTCGTTGTAAGCCATAGTTAGATTAGATTGTTGCCAAGAACACCGACAATGGCATCAAACGGCCTCCACCGACGAGTCCAGGTTTCGCCTGGGTGCACATGACGAACGCCAACGCGTAAGACGACGACGGGGTGAGCGACGTGATTTCCAGTTTGCTGTTGAGCGCCATGTACACCGTCCTATTCGTTTGATGGTTTGGGGTGCCATTGCATTCAACAGCAAGTCACCTTTACTAGTGATTCGTGGCACAATGACTGCGCAACGTTATGTGAATGACAAGTTAGAACCCCAATTGCCTTTCCATATGTCCGAGGCCTCGAAGAGGGTTTCTTCCAGCAAGATAACGCACGTCCTCATATTGCAAGGGTATCGATGAGGTTCCTACATTAAACTGAGGTAAAGATACTCTCCTGGCCTCCACGATCACCCGATTTATTGCGAATTGAAAAAGTAAAGGATTGGATTGGTCGCTACACGTGCGATTTACCCAATCCTCCGACCACGCCGAACGAACTGGAACATACTGCGAGGGCAGCTCTGGAGTAGGGTGATCATTCGTCTGGAAAATCCCGGACATGTCCGGAATTTTGGAGTTAAATTTCGTGTCTGGGCGGAATCATAAAAATCTGTAAAAGGTCCGGAATTTGAGCCCTAATAGAAAATAGTTGCCATAATATACTGTGAAATAAACTCATACAGTTAATGGAGAGGCAAAAAATAGGCACTTCTGTCACCTGATGGTGATATCCCTCTCCACTTTTCTTTCCCCCCTTCGATCGGTGAGTCCAGCGTCCGGAATTGATCTGTGAAGTATATGGTTACCCTACGTGTGTTGACATATTTATTAAGATTAAGTGGTGGGGGTAATTTCGTGACCGGGCGGAATTACAAAAATCGGTAAAACGTCCGGAATTTGAACCCAAATCGAAAATAGTTGGCGCAACATACAGCAAAGTGAACAAATGGGCAGCTAATGGACAGGCAGAATAATCACAAAATAGGTAAAACGTCCGGAATTTGAACCCAAACCGAAAATAGTTGGCACAACATACGTTAACAAATATAGCTAACGGACAGGCAAAAAAAGGCACTACTGTTGCTTGATGGTCCCGGGCTGTATCTCTATCTAGAGTTTATCAACAACCAGATTACAAGCATGCCGCGTAGGCTAGAGGAGGGCATTCGTCAACATGGAGACCCACCCATTATTGATCTGTTGTATTTTTTTTATAAACTTATTATGGCAAATAAGTTCGTTTATTATTGTGTTTACTCCTACCGCATTTCATCAACTGCATCTCTTTTTTTCAAGTGTTCGGGCTTCACTTGCGAGTAGTACATAAACTATATATTCCAAACAGCTTTTTTAAACATTATTTATTTTCGTATCTACTCTTAAAATATGTTTATTCTACCTTTAAATACGGAATAACGCTAATCTGACCTATGTGATTAAACTTATCAAAACTGAAAAAAATGTCTTTCATCTACCAACAACTCTCGTGAACGAACTGATATGTAGTTGAATGCAAATACTGCAAATGAACATATTTTTCAAATCCTTTGGATGTCTAATTTAACCATACGAATCGCTTCATTGAACTATTTGAAACTGGTATCAAAACAAGCTGGCCGGTTTACCTATTAGCCAATAAACCGAACCGTGCAACATATCATCTAGAAATTAGTGAAAGTGTGGAAGGCATACCTCTTGAGAGCTGTGACATAATACCAAGACACAGGTAAGTCAGTGCTGTCTGCAGAAAAGATGCAGGTATGTAGGTCAAGTTCACAAAGCTGTATGATAAATAACATTACATAAGTCAAGCGGAAGCAAGTTATTTTTATTAGTTTTTTTATTTACACTTTTCCATCAGCAATAGAGCGTGATATCTTAATAAAAAAGAGAGCGAACTTGGCTTTCAGCGAAATGAGACAGTGTAAAGAAAACATAGCAATACATAGGTTTATGGAAAAAAATTAATGAATATAAAGGTTATATTATGTTCATGTATAATGAACGTTTATTTACAAGAAGACTGTTTCGACAAATAATATAGCTGATTCAGATGTAAGATGTAATTTATTTTCAAAAACATTTTATATACACTTTCAAGTTGAACGCCGGATTCGCGGAAACTATTTTTGTGAAAACTGTGCTGATAAGATTTGGAGAAATTGATATCATTTTCCTGAAAAAGATTATTTATTTTCTTCAAATGATTGATGTTTGATGAAAAAATTAGCATTATTACATATATAAGATTAGTAGAAGTTAATATAAAAAAATCGTAGGAACTCAAGGCATATTTGAAGAGAGAAAAACAGAGTCAAGGGCATAGCATAGTGGAGTTTTGTCCCTTGAACATAAGTTAATGTCAGTTTTACTTGTAATATTGAGTAGCGCAACCCCCCATGAGACATCAGCAGTACCATTTCTGCGTTGGGCTAGAGATATAATTTTCATTTGAAAATTCTCTTTTTTTGGTCTTCAAAAGTGTTGAAGTTCCAGTACAAAGATTGTAGCCCAAAACCCACGCATGGATGGACCGAGAGAGGTTTTTTGCTATTTAATTCTGTTGAGGATCTACTCCAATGTCTCCAACGGTCGCAACCTGAACTCGGCCCCATTGGATAATTTCTGGCTCCGCCTATGAGTCAAGTTGGTATACCCAGTTTTTCTCATAAAATGTTCATAGCTTTTGAAGCTACCCTTTATTATTAGCAAGAATTTCAGTGTTGGTGTTGGTATAGTGTGGTTACTTATAATGCTATTAGGTTCCCTTAACTAAGCAGCATTAAAAGCATTGAGTGCTTGTAGGGTGAGAGTGCTTACATCAAGGTTCTGCAATGTCAGTTATGTAGATGCAGAGTCATACTAGAGTTTGCGATAATGAAACGGCGGACGCGCTCGCAAGGCGAGGGTCCAGCAATAATTTCCTGGGTCCTGAGCCGGCTGTGGTGCTGGCAGTAGATACCATTAGAAGGAAAACAGAAGTGTGTGCAAAATCAACATCTTATGAGATGAAGAGGAATCTCCGTCAAGCTAGAGAACTTATATTAGGACCTCTAGACAAGTTGGGGTGGTTCTGTCTCTCACTGGTCAGAAACCGGCTAAGTTTACTTGTAGGTCTGCTATCTGGCCATAAAACCTTCAGACGTCAATTGTATGTGGCTGTGGTTCTATGGCGAGGAGGAACAGTCCTCGGCACATATTGTCGCTGTGAAGTCGGTATCACAGGCAGACTATAATAGGTTCAACAGTCCTTGAACCTGGACAGCACCCAAGGCCATCCTCACCTTTGCGATGAGGGCTGGACTTTGGGAACTAAGGTAAGGAGAGGTGCATAAGAGCCCGCTTGTAGGTCTATGCACTGTGATTCTAATGACCAGAAATCATCTCTCCTTCGTTCATTCAATTATTCCCCTCGTCAACATATAAGAAATCTACCCCTTTTCTTATTGAGTGAGTAGAATTAACAGGTGTTGTATTCTTGTAGGCGCAGAGACGTGATATAATTATCACCATAGAATCATCAGGTGAAATACCCTTAAACAGTATAGCATTCATATTAAAGAATAATGGTTTTCAAATTACAGGATTGTTACAAAATTTTAAGATCAAAGTGATTTCATTTTGTTTCTTTAATTTGGAAAATCAAAACATATCCGGTTAGGTTTGAGATTTAGTATTGATTTTTTATAATATAATGGAACTAATTGATAGCCTTTTACAACTACAAACCAGTTCGATCCCCCATTTTCCATTACTTTTACTCCTCACAGGATTTTAAAATAGGCCGCACCTTCTAAAATGGTTAAAATTGAGTTCTGGCATGTTTTTGCCTTTTGGTTTTATTCGCCATTATTCCATTGGTAGTGATAAAACATGAAATGGGTGGTTTGGAAACATACTGGATACAAAGATTTTGACTGCGCAATATCAATAACCGCTGCATAGAAATTGAAGAAATTTAGCGAGCGACATGTTTGATCTTAGTAATTAATTAGACAATCTTCCAAAATAATAATAAAGATAGTTCAAGAAAACGAAAAAGCACGCTTTTAAAGAACATCGAACAAAAAAGTTAAAAATAATTTTTAAGACAAGCTTAAAACAATAATGAACGAAAAATACTCGAATTATTGTGAAAAAACCGTCGGGCTTATAATCATACTGTATTTATTGACACTCTGTGTGATGAAGATGAACAATTGTTTTTGATAAATATTCGTAGCATCATCATTACCATTACTGCATAAACGATAATTAGAACTATTTACTTTCCTGGACAAATTTCACAAAAACACCAACTCACAAACGATGGATGTCTCTTAGGACCGGTTTCTCAATGCCCAGTTAAATATTTATCTGCAAGATAACAGCAACTGTTAGATAAATTGTTTAAACAATTGAAGGCTAAACTTACGAAGTCACGTAAATCTTATCTGACAGTTGTATCCATAGCAACGCTATCTGGCAGATACCTATCTGACACTAACTGGACATTGAGAAACCAGCCCTTAGTCAGCGGATACGACCGCTGGTCTGACGGGTTTGAAGCTGTCAAAATCGTTTTAGCGCCAAAGTTGGAGCGTTCGATGTTCAGTTCGACTTCCTAATCCAAAGAAGGATCACAAGATCCTAAACATACAGATGAAGCTAATAAAAGCGTGTTAAAAAATCTAGTAGCAAAATCTAAAACCGTATTTTGGAGCTGATTTTTATTTATTGCTAACTACTTCTCCTTCGATGGTTTCATAAAATTATAAGCAGCTCATCAAGTTTATATGGGTACAGAATGACAGACGGACTGCTAAAGAGATCGACGGAAATGACATGGTCATAAAACGAAAAAAAACATATCTCCAAATCGAAAATTTTAGCGGTCACAATAATCCCCTCACCAATGGTGTGGAAAGTAAAATGGTATTCTTTCAGAGGCAAGAATAAGTGGTTTTAGAAACAAGTATTGGTCCCAATTCAAATCACATCTGCACTAAATTCGGATAGATGGAAGGACATCCAAAACTCAACTGGCTTTGAGTGCATTTTTAAGGGTTCATACGCACTACGCGTTACACAACTGTACAAGGTTCGAGACAAAATGTCGGAATTTTCCGTAGACTTGAATTCTCAGGTAAACATATAGAACGTTTCTCAATAGTTTTCGTCGCGTACATGCATACTTATACGTTCAAACAGCAAAAGCTCGTTAGTAATTTTATGCAATATCCGTTTTTACGACTACGACTGGTCCAATATGTTCTGGGTTGCCGCATTATGTAATGCTTATATATTTTTTGGAGACGTTAAGGCAAGAAATGATCATATTATATGTATAGTCAGCGTTTTCATAAAAATGATTCCTCAGACTACCCCAGTTTGTTGCTAAAATATTAGCTTAGAAACATTTTTATTGGTTCATACGATGCAAATTAATTCCTAAATTAAAGTTTTGTCAAAAGGCTACTGCGGTAACCGAGCTGTCCGTTTCAATTACAGCAAATCAGAGAGAGAGACAATCACAGGAATCAGAAATTATACTAGGACTCAGCAACGGTAACTCAAGTAACTAGTATTATGCTCAATCAATTTTTAAGTTTAAGGTAAGGCCTCCTTGATTTTCTTTACGTATATATGTTACACTCAATATCCAAATTCGGGCAAGGCCGCAGAACTAGTTTTGAGCAAGGAATATTTCCCAAACCCGAAATATTAATTTTAGATGGCTATTGAGCATTACCAAATAGGCAGAACTAGTTTTGCGCATCTTGAAATGCGCAGGCCTAGTTTTGCGCAACTTGAAATGCACAGAACTAGTTCTGTGTTACGGAATGACAACCAAAGTGATGCATTGTGTGTCAAAAACTAGGAAAACCTATCGTTTAGGATAGGTTAGGTTTCTTTGCCAACGTTCCTGCAATGTAAGACAGTACGAATCGTGAAAACATAAAAAGGGGATTGGAAGCACAAGCCAATTTAAACCAGCCTCAGTTGGCGATTTATTATTTGTTGGTATTCATTAACTTCTCCAACTTTATATTTATTTGAGTTCGTCGCTGGCGCTGATTAAATGGAGGAAGCAGAATTTGTGCTGGTCATTCAGAAAATATACAGAACTAGTCCTGTTCATTTCAAGCTACGCAAAACTAGTTCTGTGCGTTTCAAGATGCGCAAAACTAGTTCTACCTATTTGGTAATGCTCGATAGCCGTATAAAATTCATATTTCGGGTTTGGGAAATATTCCTTGCTCAAAACTAATTCTGCATATTTTTTTCGAGCATTGCCCGAATTCGGGTATTGACCATAACATATACATATAGCTTTAAGTATTCTAGATTTAAAATTTTCTACCTTCATGATAAGATGGAGGGAGAGTTTATATGTTACAATATTATATACAACAGTCTCATTATATTTAAAATCAAATTAATGAAATTTTGAAACAGTATTTTGTACGATAGGGGAATACCTATTGTAATCGCAAAAATTTTCGATTTTGAGATGATACGCTTTTTGGGCATTTTATGATACCTACATTAACGATAATCCACGTCACTCAGTTCCGTCGGTTTGTGGGTAGGTATGTCTGTCTATTGGCGTTCTTCTATCCGCGTAATCTCAATAACCGCTGCTTGGATTGTGATAAGCTTGGGTAGGGATATGCTGTGGAGTCGTAGTAGGTAATGCGGTAATAATTTTGAAAATCGGTGCGTTAGAAACAGAGAAATTGTTAAATAACTGAAAATTATCAGAACCCCTCCAAACTTCGTTTTTAGACATTTTAGGGGTTCCTCATTATTGTCTACTTTTTTGCGAGGCCGTTTTTAGCATTAAGCATGTATACCAATGCACGGAATAACTTTATAAGTAGTAAACATTCATATTTTGAGGCATCTGAGTGACGGGGCTGATATATATTTGAAAAATGTTGGACTTTGAAATTAAATTAAATTTAGTACAATTTTGTGATAGAGAGGCTATGTCTGATGCCAGCCTTTCAAGGAAAAAAAGTGCAAGATTGATATTTTTATATAAACATATAAAATGATTTTCATTTAGCTAAAGAATAGTATCAAAAGCCAACGTTACAGCGATAATTCTCGAAAATAATGCAAAACCTATCCTGTTATGTTTAAACAAAATCGATCACATTTACAGCATATATGCCCTAAGGCCGTGCCACCAAATATTATAGATATTGCACAATCGTACCGCAAAAATCAGCTGCATGGCGGTACTGTATCGGCTGCAGCAGTACCAGTGAGTGAAAGTGGTTCGGGGCACGCGAGCTTAGTGGTACCGCGTGCTTAGCTCAGGTGCTCCGCCACCGCACCAGTATCTCAGCACCACCGTCTAGACATGACGCGTACACAGGTGGTACTGGTCGCCGCGACCACGGTACTTCTCGCGGCATGCGCGAATGCTATCCTGGACAAACAACGTAAGTCTCTTTACAACGATCAAATCTATATTATGCACAATTTAGTTGTATCAAGGATGAAAAGTAGTACCATATAGCGGATTTCACGATATGAAGTACACAATTTCGCAAGCACACAAGGCTGCAGCTCGCACTGTGAACAAAAAAATATATTCCGAATTTAGTTCAGGCAAAATTAAAGCATGACACTGAATCTAAATTAACGACATTACTTAAAAACTTTGTTGAAGCACTTCAAAAGTGGCGTGTCTTAGTGACTCAGTACTTCTCACAGAACAATAAAAACTTTGGAGTTCCTGTATCCCTATATCCTCATCGACACAAATGTCCAGGAAATATTGAATGTTCGCAATGAGGCAGTCGAGATAGCACACTCCCCTGGGTACCATTTTGAAAAAGACTTGAGGACACTCTCGAGGAATAAGATCTAGAATAGGTCTAGCTATAGAGCTGCATTCACAAACGTGCTCTAGGTATATGAACATCGAAATTAAGATCAAATTTGCCAGATGTTAAATTTTCTCAATCCTTCTCTATGGGATGGAGTTGTGAACAACGAGCAAAGTTGTTCTGGAAAGACTTAAGGCGTTCTAAAAATGGATATACAGCCGCATATAGAGCGGGCAGTGTCTAGAATCTAAAGCAAGAAATGCCATGATAATAGCCAACCTTCTAGGACGACACATAAATAAGAAGAAGAAGCAGAAGGACAATGACCGTACACTATGGCTTTTGAACAAAGGCAGAAGACCACCCATCCTTTTGATGCGGATGAAAGAGCACATCTGCTCCAGATCATCATCATCATACACATGTGTTTACACAAGTCCAACAAAAAACATTGCTGAATAAGCAGTATAATGAAATTCAATTACTCATTTCAGTTTATAATTTGAGACTAGAGAACACAGGTTAGAATGCAGGATACACCTTTCTTGCTGAAAAGGGTAAAATTATACGAATATGTGATTAGTTATTAAATATCACCAAAAGTAGTAGAGTTTTGGTGACAAATGAATGAAATCAACTATTTTACAGCTTTCTACGTAAAAACCTGCAAGATCAAAGAACCAAGGGAGGTGTTTGTCAACTGTTCTACACATGCTGTTCAAGAACTGTTCAATTATATACCAAAAGGTGTACCGGAGATTGGACTACAGACGCTGGATCCCTTAGAAGTACCTGTCATAAATGTAAGTGATGCTTTATCTTAAAAGTTCTATGATACTAAGAAACTGCCAAAATAAACATTCAAATTTCTAGTGCGTTATCAAAGGCATATAATCATACCGAAGCCAAGTAGAAGTAAAAACATTATGACAAGCCTATTTATCAATTTTACTTTATTAATACATATATTCTGATTGCATGAATCAAAACTGTCTTTGCGGAAGAAAATCCTTTCCACAAATAGAAATAGATTAACCACATAATATAATAAATTAGATATACAGGGTGTGCGCCTGAAATTTAAAGCGTGAATGTTTGAACTATTCTAAGAATATTCTGTTATTTGATGATTTTGGAAAAACCGCCTCACTTCAAAGATACAGGGTGAAAAGAATTTGCGAGTAGATACGACGGAAATGGGTTTAGGCAGACGTGCAATGTAGTTAATGCATGATGGTGCTCGTGAATATTTAACAGCTACAAACTAAGATCGCTTACTTGCTCGAGATGTGGGGTTATCAATAGACACTATTTACGCTAGTCCGGTCGAAAATTTGGACGACTTGTTAAATCGTTTAATTGCGAGAAGAATTCAACAATCACTGACAACAAGATTGCATGCTTGTATCCAAGTTGACGGAAGTCATTTTGAAAATTTATTGTAGATTAAGCAACTTACCATGTAATTTTTAATAGTAAAATATTATAGCTGCCGCAATTTCTCTTTCATCCTGTATCTTTGAAATAAGCCGCTGTTTTAAAAATCATCAAAGATCAAAATATTCTTAAAATAGTTCAAAGAATCACCCATTAAATGTTTGCCACAATTCTACCAAACACCCTGTTTTACATCTGGAATCTATACCTTGAGGAGAAAATAATATCATCAACATTTTTTTAACGTTTTCAATACCAGAAATTGTCAGTGAGGAAAAATTATTATATATTACGTATAACAGACACCATGAACCAGAAATTTGGATGCCATGATAGCCAAGCAGATGAATTGAACTTACGTTAGTATGCTAGGAATAAATAAATAAAAAGAATAGGAATAACTATGAATGTTTGAGACACGAGTCCTATCATTAATCTTTTTTTTTCTCGAAATACCACTGTTCCTTGCTGTGTTCTTATTCTTAGTGAAATTTATCGTGAATTATTGTATATCTCTAATATGGGTATTGATTGCTTTAATTTAATATTACAGACGCACAATAATTTCTTAAAACCACATTTCCTTCACAATAATTACTCGCTGCATTAGCATATTTAAAATAAATTATATCGAAATAACAGAAAACTTTCCTAACGCATAACATTAATATAAATGCATATATTTTGATGCAACCAAAGAGGAAGTATTTCTATAGGTTACTGAGTCAATAGACGTATAATTTTTATATGAGTTATTTATCTACTGGTTAATCGTCCATAATTAAGCTTGCAAGAAGAGGCATGTCATTCTTTGGTCCAGAACCAAGCTGTGGCGTAAGCAAAGCTACCGCCCACAACGTTATTGTCAGCCAATGAAGAACATCGCCAAAAATGGAGAGCTTACTCTGGACACGCACTAGGCAAAAAGCTGCTTATGAGCCCAAATGAGCTCAAGAGGAAAGACGTTAGGCAGTATATTGCTCTTATCACTGGACATGACCACTTCAGACGACACCTATACACTCTTGGAATCTCCACAGAAATATAGACTTTGTCATCAGTCAAAAGAGACTGCTCGAAATATCAACTTTGGAATGTGAGACACTTGGAGCGAGGAGGAGGGTTATGATGGTGTGACGCAGTTAGATGACGAAAGTGACTGTAGTATTCTTTTTTATATATGAGCAGACCGCGTAGACAGAGCCTAAATACCAGAGTACCGCGGCTACTGTGAAAGGGTTATGTTAGGGGAAGTTTGTTAACGCGGGATTTGGATGGGCCGATACCCGCAGGCCCAATAAATACATCCCCTGGTAGTCCATTCCAAGCCTTGGATACCCTGGAAATACAGCGATCATAGACTTATATTTACTGTATTTGGAAAAAGCTGCACAATAAGGTTCGGTTGACGTGTGTTAGGTGTTAGGGATCTCCACAATGATACACTCGTGATGGCAGGAACAGTTTTATTACGTCTCAACTATTACAACCTTCGTGACCGAATTAACCGAATGAATATCTCTTTTTTCTCGTATTTCTTTCTTCATGCCGATGCTTTCCCGCTAGCCGACTCAGGATCGGCTGACAAGGCAAGCGCTCGACATGTTGATGTAGCAGAATATATGATTCCTAACACGTGTGAGGACTAGAGTCCACCCGAAACCACTGAATCTAATTAACCTAATCCATAGAGGAATTAATTAAGTATTTTTTCATGTGAATCTCAATGAACTAATTTTAGGTACATTGATGGATGAGATTTTGGAAGTATCGTAAAGTATATTTCATGATTTTTTTTATTTCTGCTCTTAGATGAATGACACAATTCTTTCAAGCGAATGCAAAACCAAAAAATAATCATTTTCTCCATCAACTAAATATAAAAAACATTATACGAATCCAGGCTTCGCGATTATTAAAGAGGTGATACACGTTCGAGCAAGTACGCGTACTTATGGCTCGACGACCTTTTTCGCCTGTGTGTCACCGTAAGTACGCGTACTTTAAAACTGTTGCGCAAACCGCCGGCGATCCAACTGGTTTGAAATCTTGCTCGTAGCTTGTCTGGGCTCGTACTGCGAGCCGCGAGCCACCACTATGCTTCGGCAGGCCATCGATCCGCAACGCTTGTTGTGTTTGGCGTTTGATAAAAGTTTTGTTTGAGTAAGACAGAAGGAATTCTGCCGGTGCGCCATCTAGTACCCGAAGGTGACGGCAACCAAAGAGAGAAACGCCACTAGAAGCAGTTTACCTCTCCTTGGTGGAACGACAAGGCTCGCTCGCTTTTTGCCACTAGAGGCGCGGATTTTGACGCACGCAGCGTGAAGCCGATATACGAGGGTTGCTCTATACCTCCGTCAATCCACCAGTACGCAGACAGCTGTTTCACGCTTATTAGCGATCATCAGTGCGCCATAGGTCGATTGACGAAAGTAGAGAGCATCAATTTTTCCATGTTTAATAAACATGTGAAAGATGTACGAGTAAGACAGAAGGAATTCTGCCGGTGCGCCATCTAGTACCCGAAGGTGACGGCAACCAAAGAGAGAAACGCCACTAGAAGCAGTTTACCTCTCCTTGGTGGAACGACAAGGCTCGCTCGCTTTTTGCCACTAGAGGCGCGGATTTTGACGCACGCAGCGTGAAGCCGATATACGAGGGTTGCTCTATACCTCCGTCAATCCACCAGTACGCAGACAGCTGTTTCACGCTTATTAGCGATCATCAGTGCGCCATAGGTCGATTGACGAAAGTAGAGAGCATCAATTTTTCCATGTTTAATAAACATGTGAAAGATGTACGAGTAAGACAGAAGGAATTCTGCCGGTGCGCCATCTAGTACCCGAAGGTGACGGCAACCAAAGAGAGAAACGCCACTAGAAGCAGTTTACCTCTCCTTGGTGGAACGACAAGGCTCGCTCGCTTTTTGCCACTAGAGGCGCGGATTTTGACGCACGCAGCGTGAAGCCGATATACGAGGGTTGCTCTATACCTCCGTCAATCCACCAGTACGCAGACAGCTGTTTCACGCTTATTAGCGATCATCAGTGCGCCATAGGTCGATTGACGAAAGTAGAGAGCATCAATTTTTCCATGTTTAATAAACATGTGAAAGATGTACGAGTAAGACAGAAGGAATTCTGCCGGTGCGCCATCTAGTACCCGAAGGTGACGGCAACCAAAGAGAGAAACGCCACTAGAAGCACTATGGCGCACTGATGATCGCTAATAAGCGTGAAACAGCTGTCTGCGTACTGGTGGATTGACGGAGGTATAGAGCAACCCTCGTATATCGGCTTCACGCTGCGTGCGTCAAAATCCGCGCCTCTAGTGGCAAAAAGCGAGCGAGCCTTGTCGTTCCACCAAGGAGAGGTAAACTGCTTCTAGTGGCGTTTCTCTCTTTGGTTGCCGTCACCTTCGGGTACTAGATGGCGCACCGGCAGAATTCCTTCTGTCTTACTCGTACATCTTTCACATGTTTATTAAACATGGAAAAATTGATGCTCTCTACTTTCGTCAATCGACCTATGGCGCACTGATGATCGCTAATAAGCGTGAAACAGCTGTCTGCGTACTGGTGGATTGACGGAGGTATAGAGCAACCCTCGTATATCGGCTTCACGCTGCGTGCGTCAAAATCCGCGCCTCTAGTGGCAAAAAGCGAGCGAGCCTTGTCGTTCCACCAAGGAGAGGTAAACTGCTTCTAGTGGCGTTTCTCTCTTTGGTTGCCGTCACCTTCGGGTACTAGATGGCGCACCGGCAGAATTCCTTCTGTCTTACTCGTACATCTTTCACATGTTTATTAAACATGGAAAAATTGATGCTCTCTACTTTCGTCAATCGACCTATGGCGCACTGATGATCGCTAATAAGCGTGAAACAGCTGTCTGCGTACTGGTGGATTGACGGAGGTATAGAGCAACCCTCGTATATCGGCTTCACGCTGCGTGCGTCAAAATCCGCGCCTCTAGTGGCAAAAAGCGAGCGAGCCTTGTCGTTCCACCAAGGAGAGGTAAACTGCTTCTAGTGGCGTTTCTCTCTTTGGTTGCCGTCACCTTCGGGTACTAGATGGCGCACCGGCAGAATTCCTTCTGTCTTACTCGTACATCTTTCACATGTTTATTAAACATGGAAAAATTGATGCTCTCTACTTTCGTCAATCGACCTATGGCGCACTGATGATCGCTAATAAGCGTGAAACAGCTGTCTGCGTACTGGTGGATTGACGGAGGTATAGAGCAACCCTCGTATAAAGTTTTGTTTATTTAGGAAAATCATCAAAATGAGTGATTTCAACTTCACGTGTGTCACCGACGTCGAGCCGAGTAAGTTCGCGAATTTAAAAGCCGCGTACTTAAAGTTCGTACGTGTATCACCCCTTTTAAATGACGTCCTCTATGATATAACAACGCTTTTGGGTCGTTGACCCGTAAACAGAAAACACAAAGTATAATAGACATAAACATACTAATCCGGTCATCAACTTTCATAGAATGGTATTATAGATGATGGCAAGCCATGGATTGATCACCGCTAACATTAACTAATTGTATTACGTTCGTAATATGTATGATTAGCAATCATAGACTTATGGTTACTGTTTAATGATGTAACGCACAGTGTATGCAAGCTCACATATTTCACTTAATAATTAGAAAACATTGAACCACTTGACTCGTTTTACAGCAATCGTAACTTAATGAACACGAAAAACAGTGTCACGTATTCATTGTATTAACGACTCTTGTAGTCAGCACAAGACCAAAACAAACGTTCCTTGATTTGATGTATTTTTTATTAATATAATGTATCGCTCAGTGCCCTCTATAGCAATTGCCTTAGCTTAGAAAATGTACTTTTAAAGGGATCTGACAATGTTTGCGCTTTCCTATTATGTGCAATGATACTCATTTAAATAAGCCTTTCTTAGACCAAATATATCTCAGTATTCTTTTCTCAAAGTGTAGCATATCAACGCTTTCAATAAGCCATGATATTTGAACTCAAAAAGTAGACCAATGTCCGTTGTTTTGTAGAAAATCAAATGCAAAGTGTCAGCACAATATTGAATGCTAATTTTTTTATTTTAGATCTGATTAAAATTGAAGTCGTATATCCGTACAACTTGTTAGTACTTCCACCTTATTTTAAAAAAATACAACTTGTCAAAGCTGAAATGAATTACACTTGCTGAAACTTATTAGAGAGCTAAATCCTAGGGCAATGGAAGATCATGAGAAGGCAATATTATAACTCGATAATACATATAATGTTTCAATATCTAGACCAGAAACGATTTAAATTGTTCAGCACTTTCACCATTTCTCAAAAATATAGACACAGATATCTATCACTTTCACCATTTTTTCAACTACGAAAGCTTTCAGAATTTCAATTCTTCTATTGTCACCGCTTCTTGGTACAACGTTTAAATTAAATCTGTTTGTTTAAAGTGGATCAAAAACGAGTCCAAAGAAGTCGGTTACAAACACACGTACAGACAAACATACAGGTGAAGGTGATAAAGGCATGTCGAAATGGCAAATATTACCGAACCAGCGGTGAAGAGGGATTTCCACCACTAGTTTCCTGATACTGACTTAAATAAACAACAGCTACATAATTTTTTTTGTCCCCCAGCCCTTTTACACATCATATTTCTATATGTTTTATCACGGTTCTAATGTAATATAATCATCCATGCTTTCCTACAACCTTTCTCATTTTTTGTTTTATTATTTCCATTTTATATAGCACAGTATATCGAAAGCTAAAGCTATTGGTTGCTAAAAATTCGCCACAAACTCATTCATGCTTTTCTACAACCTTTCTCATTTATTGTTTTATTATTTTCAGTATATCGGAAGCTAAAACTACTGGTTGTTAAAGATTTGCCACAAAGTCCTTAAATTATTTATTTATTCACAATTTTACTACCGATCAACATTAAGTTTATTTGGATATGCATCGGTATGACACAAAATGATTAAAGCTAGTCGACAACATGGATAAGTAACTTATGTGATAGCGTTCATATTATCTAAATCTAAGCCATAACAGCTACGTGTTCTTGACACAGATGTGAGTGGAATATTACAGTCAAATGCAATACAGGAGAATGTTATTGACGGTGTCTACATGTCCTCAATAGTAAAAATTTATGGTGTATAGGAAGCTGACTATTGTCGTTCAAATACTACATCTGATTAGGTAACTGTGAGCATGTAAATTATTGAATAGAACCAAAAGGATCGTCAAATTTATATTAGGAAAGTATCAATATTTTCAAATACCTTTATAAAAGGTGGCGCAAAATAAGGTGCTTTATTTTTTTTTGATAAAAAAGTAAGATTAATTAAAAAACTATTACTTCATATTATAAATGAAAGATATTTATTTGAACTCTAGAAATTTGTTTTGCTACACACCAAAAATAATATCGACCAAATGGCCACCCCCAGGATAAGCTCTTTTTAAAGCATTTTTCATAACTTTCTCCAACATGTCAATTTCTTCCCGGTTGTTGTCTTTTAATGCTTCTAGAGTTCGAGAACTATCTTTGAGATAGCCTCTTAACCAAAAGGCTGGAACAGTTAAATCGGGAGACCTTGGCGGATATGCAATCACGTTTTTCTTTTCAAAATGACTATTGTCTCACGAACCGTGTGTGCTGTGGCACCATTTGTTGATACCAAATATTTTCCTTATTAAGGTTTTCCATTTCCAACTGTATGCTTCTGAAGCGATTTCGGTTTACTGTAGTGGTTCTTCCACAATTATCCTCAAAGAGATATGGCCCTAAAATTTTTCTACCACTAAAGCCACACCACACGGTCACTTTTGGCTCGTGCAACGATGGCTGGTAAATAATTTGTGAATTCTCACTACCCCAGAAGCGATGGTTCTGCTTATTCACAGCTCGATTCAAACAAAAATTTCGTTTTCAAGGTTTACGATAGTAGTACAATACTGAAGTCGTTTTTCAAAGGCCGTATCATATGGGTTATCTGTATTTTATAGGGGATATATGCGGTTTATAAGATGTAGATCCAGTTTGTTGAAAATTTGTCGCTAATATACGAAATGCCTTTACATTTGGAATGCCGCGTCCATATTTTCTTGTTTTCCAAGATATTTTCGTTGAGCTAGGATAATCGACGAATTATTTTGTAAATTTTTTTTACGATTTTGGTACGTTCTCGAGGCATATGTCGATTCATAATAAATTTCCCAAGTATCTACCACTACTTTGCAACTGACAGGAACTCGAACAGATGTCAACTACAAACGAAACCATGACAACAGCCATAGTGTCGTACACCTTGTATAAGACACGTGTTTTATCAGAGAGGGTGGAGAATATTTCCCTTTCTAACCTCATTCAAGACAACAAGCTTGTGTGGTGTGGTTCCTGCTAAAAAAAATAGAATTATTTCACACTACATACGTTAAGTTCTACGTTTTATTTTAAAACCTCGGTCGATACGCAAGATTGTATGTTTAGTCAAACGTAAATAAATTTATAGTTGTATGCACATCATAAACTGTATTTTTTATTTAACATATTACGTTTTATCATCCAAGGGCAAGTATACGCAGCATTTTGCTGTGACTGATCGAACAGAAATTATTGTAAGGTTATAGGTATATAATAAATATTACATACTCTGAGGTAAGGCTTAATCAAGTCAAGAATATTTACAAACGTTTGTAGAAACAAGCTTTTAAAATGTGAATACAGTTTTAAAATAATTTGAAATAATGCCTGGCACTAAACTTTCAAGCGCTTTGGACGTATATAACATTTGAAAATATACAAGCACATTTATTTTTAGATTGGGCTTTGCGATCACTAATGTACACAAGTGTATGATGCTGATTTTATTGCCATCTGAGTCATAAGTAAGCCATCAAAATTGAAATTAGAATTTTGAGAAATGTACTTCTAACATGTTTTTTTTATTTTCTCCAATTTCTTGTGATATATGTAATAAGCGTAATGGGATGTCTGCTCATTCAAATTGAAAGACGCATAATTGCACACGTATAGTGGCTAGCATAAAACTTGGTGTATCTAGTTCAAATTATGCCCTAGGCTACATCAAAAGAACATATGAACCAGTTCGATCAAGCTTTACTCGTTCATCTATGAAATTACTTTTTACTGACATTTCTAGCACGTCTGAGGCCGTCATCAAACTAAGAAGTATTTGGAAAAAAATATTTGAAATAAGTGATACTGCTTTACAACCGTGCCAGAAAAAACTTTTAGTTTTTTCTGTGAACTAACTTCTTAAGTTGGTGATCCTCAAACCTTAAAGAACTCTACAGTGTTGCATTTGCAACACTTGTTCAAAATAATGGAAACTTCGTTTTAATGGTGTCTGAACTCTAAAGGTAGCTTTATATTAAACAAAACGTCGAATAACGGAAAATAAGAGGCTTCTTGGCATTATTTGACCTATTCCCAGAAAGCCCTATACCCTACATCCATAAAGTTGAGTAAATTTGTTAGAAATCATATTTTGCCTAGTGTAACGTCAGGAGTGCCTCAAGGTTCTAACTATGAACCTTTGCTTTTCTATTTAATCATAAATGACATTGGTATGAACATTTAACATTGTAATTATATTATTTGCTGGCGACTGAAGTATTTTCAGAACTTAAATATTACGGAGTACAAACTAGTTATCTTGGCAACATACATATATGAGTGTATATATATGAATGAGCTGTTTCTTAATATCAGCATATCTTTTTCTAGAAAAGTTTATACATATACTCCTCTACAAGAGATAAGCTTAGTTAATGTTAATTATGTTAAAGGCTTAGGTGTTACTCTTGATGCCAAACTTATTACTAATAATCTATTTCAAAGACTTGGGTAGCAAGAAATAGTGTACATCTAGCAAACAATACTTTGAAAATTCTGTACGAAGAATGGTACGGAGCAAAGTTTTAGATCGACAATTCAATATGCATCGGTTATATGGTCTCCTTATCTTCAGGTGCGTATTGATAACAGAGAAAGTTTCCAAAAAGTTGTTTACGAATAGCTGAAGACTACAGCCCAATATTGAGTCACTTTCAAATGTCTAAATTATAGTACATGTTTTTTTTGTTTATATTAGTCGGTGGTAATATTGATTGAGAGGATTTTAGTTCTGTATACTTTGTTACCTCGTACAACTCACAATAACTTCCTATTCTATATACTATCATACCCAACTTATTACGCTATCCACAATCCTCTCTCACTTACATGTCAAACCTTTAGTAATATTATTCTTGACCCTTCTTTTCAGGTTTTCATATAATAAATAACGTGTCTGGTTTCTAGATTCAATTTTAGGGAATATATAAGTCTAATTTAGTTTTAATTTCTGATTTGTTATATACTGATGGTTTATTGCCACTAAAGTGTTAAACTTCATAATGTTGGTTTCCGCTTATCAAATGAATAAATAACGTATCTAAGGTTGCTAGAATTTCCCATAACTTGTTCGTGATTTCAGATCCTTCAAGGAGGTGGGGGTCCAGTAACTGTGAATGCTTCGCTAAGCAACGTAACCGTGCTTGGTTTCGGAAACACCAAGATTCTCCACAACAGTGTCGATCCCAAGACATTCGATTTCTACACAAAGCTAAACTTACCAAGGCTCAGGATAGACGGGAATTATGAATTACTTGGAAGGATTTTGGTCATACCGCTCAGAGGCAAAGGAACCTGCTGGTTTGATGCAAGTAAGTGAAACTAGATGTCAGTCTAGTAGATTGGCTGAAGTCACGCCGAGATATTAAAATTTCACCTACAATAAGGATTGAACATCTTATAGCTTAAGGGTCTAAGGTATAGCGCGCGAAATTAAGAAAATACTTATTCCCGTGTTCCCTTTCTCCAGTGTTTGTCTAAGATGAGGGGATATAAGTCCGAAAATCCAAAGGTAAGGTCAAAAAGTCCAAAGGAAAGGTCCAAAGGTCACCATAAAAATGAATTTCGCATTTCCAAGCTCCTGACGTTACCTTTAAACCTCAGTAATGATCAAAAAGCAAATTGAGGAAGAAAGAATGGATTATGAATTTACCAAGACTTCTGACATAGCGAATACTAAAAAAGTTCGGTTTTAGACTCCATTTTTTTGAGAGAGAAATGTTTTTTTGAATTCTGATCCGATAAAATTTTGAGTACATGCATATGTGTAGTTTTTACCGTGAGCTTTTTTAATATTTAATGTTTAATTTAGGGTATACTATAAGTTTTCTTCCACGAGGAGGTTTTTACCTCCAGTGGGTTCTACCATTTATTTACCTTATTTTGCAATGTATGTTTTTTTATAAAGATTCGGTAAATAAATTATTATTATTATAATTTTAAGTGTGGCTCCAATAAACTTAACTCCATTGACCTTCGAGTAGTAAAAATGGTGATTATTTTTTTTAATATATCGACAGATACCTCACATATATCCTGTCCGTGTCTAATGCATTTTTCACATCATCCGTAAAATAATAATAGGCCAGAACTATCAAAAAATCTAAAGCTTCTTAGAATGTTACGCCACTGATTTTCTAGGATCTTAAATTGTATAATTTACAGTTTCACAAATGAATCAGATTTAAAAACTCCTACGATACATTCTTTTGTTTAACTTCTCTCTCAGCTAAACCACGCAAAACGGGTAATAACAATAAAATGAGGATTTGGAACGACCACATTTGTTAAAAATATTTCTAGGCAACATGCCAGACCTTTGATTATTATCTGTAATTTGTACCAATCGATTCTCTCTATATCTTTGATGACGTCAAAACCTTAAATTTAACACACACAGACATACATAAGGTTTTAAAATGAATTATAGAATATAGAATATAGAAAATGTATTTATTCAATATAAGCAAATAACAAATAATTATTTTTCATACCCATAAATACATAGGACAGCCACATAAGGGTCACAGCCCTTGTTTGTGAAAAAAAAAAAAAAACATGACTATGACAGAAAAAAAATATACTGAAGAAAAAGTGCTATACAGCACCATTGAACCCATACATGTACGCTATAAACATACCATATATTCGATATATATAACCCTATAAACAAAACATCTGAAGAAACATACTCACATTGATCCCATCAGGAACACTCCAGTGCCAAACTAAAAGCATTGCTTGTCTTGTTGACACTGTAACGTGATGACTGACAAAATCAATGTGAGACTGCTAACTCATATTTAATAATTACGAAAAAAAAATAAAAGAAAAAATATAATAAGCTGAACCAACGAACATAAGCTCATTACCTAAATATTACAAATTGCATAGTATACAATGCCTACAACAGTATATAGCTAATGACCATGTAGTCGATACCTTAAACGAACAAAAAAAAAAAAAAGCTGAATACTATTCCATTATTCAAGCCGCGGACATGGTAAATACGGTGTTAATACCCAAGAGCCTGTGTATTTCCTTCCTCGATTTTGATTTTATCCATTTTTTTGAGCTACTTCTATACATTGATTTTGAATTCAATTGCTTAATTTCATCTGGCAGGAGATTATACAGTCTAGGCCCTAGAAAGAAATAACTCCTTTGGGTAACAGTTTTTCCTACTCTGGGTGTCTTATATTTTAAGGGATTACGAGTGGCATAGTAGTGGTCAATGCTGATAAGCTCCGATCTATTACAATGCTGTCTCATTAATACTGAGTGGCAGAATAATTGACGAATATCAAATACCTCACACTCCTCATATAAGGCTTCTGTAGGATATGTGGAGTCTTTACAAAGCATGATTTTTAATATCCACCTTTGAGCTCTCTCTAGCTGCAACATATGATTATTTGTAGTTCCCCCCCAGGCTACAATGCCATATAATAAATGTGGTTCAATCAGAGCATAGTAGAGTGTTTTCAAATGACGAATGGTGAATATTTGTTTGAGGTATCTGAATTTATAAAAAAATGAACGTACTTTTTTAATAACATAATTTATGTGGATATCCCATCTCATGTGAGAATCAAGCATTATGCCGAGATATTTTAAGTTGTATGCCACACTTATTGTAGTTTTTTGACAATCGCAGTTCCTTTTGATCATGATGTTTTCAAATTTTGGTAAATATGAGCTAAGGGATGTGAACGGGACGAAAAAGGTTTTTTGAGAGTTAACTGTTAGGCACTTGTTTTGAAAATAATGGAATATCAAGTCAAGGTCAGCTTGAACTTTGTTTCTTAACTCTTTCCAGTCTTTTTCTTCATATAAAATTGCTGTGTCGTCTGCAAATGTTACAATATGTCCTTGTGTGTGGAGTTGAAAAAGATCACTCATATATAGATTGAATAAAGTTGGCCCTAAAACTGTCCCTTGCGGGACTCCACATTTTATAATTTTAGATTTGCTGAAAGTATCTCCAATCTTTACCCTTTGTAACCTTCCTGTCAAGTAGCTTTTAAACAACTTGTATGATAATCCTCTAAATCCATGGTATTCCATCATTTCCAAAAGCTTATCGTGGTTTACGGTATCAAATGCTTTTGCAAGATCGACAAAGATAGCCATTGCTGGTCTTTTTACATCAAGTGCTTTATAAATATGTGTTGTCAAATCTACAATTGCATCTTGTGTGGATCTTGCTTGTCTAAAGCCATATTGCTTAGGCGAGAGAAGTTCATTTCTTTCAAGGAAATTAGTCACCTGATCATGTAATATTTTTTCAAAAATTTTAGCGAAATTAGTTATCAGTGATATAGGCCTGTAGTTTGATAAGTTAGTCTTACTTCCTGTTTTAAAAATTGGTTTTACTATACTTGATTTGAATGTTTCGGGGAATATTCCTTGCTCAATACAATTATTGAAAAGATATGTCAATGGTTTTACAATTTCCATCACTATTTCCTTTATGTGCTCTGCCTTAATGCCATCATGACCTGGGGACTTGTAGTTTTTAAGGTTAATTACTTTTTCAATAACATGGTTTTCGCAGGTAGGTTTTAAAAATATTGATTTGGATATCTGTTGCTTATTTCCAAAAGTATATTTCTCGCATTTTTCTATTTTACTACTAAGATCTGTACCAACATTAGTGTAAAATTCAGCAAACGCGTTCGCAACTTCATTTGGATTTTTTGTGATTCTACCATTTGACGTTTCTATTTCGCCAATATCACTTGTCCTTTTTTTAGAACAACAGATATCGTTGATACATTCCCAAAGCTTTTTTGAGTTGTTCTTGCCTTCTAGTATTTTATTTTGGTAAAAGTTCGATTTAGAAATTCTTGTTAGTGTTGTGAAGTGATTTTTGTATTTTTTATATTGGTCAATATTAACAGTTGTGGGATCCAAAATCATTTGTTTATATAATTTATTTTTCACTATTGATGATTTTACTAATCCCTGGGTTATCCAGGGTGTCCGCTTGATTTCACATTTTTTCAGACGTACAGTTTTGGTATTTTGGTTGATGTAAAACTTAATTCTATTTTCAAATATTTTGGCTGCCTTATCTACGTCTTTTTCTCGATAAAAATCCTCCCATTGTTCATTATGTAGGTCTTGTCTTAGTTTATTTTTATCAAGAAATGTTTTCGTTTGAGTTTGAGTTTGAAAAGTTTTATGTTTTACCTTTACTAAAGTATGTATTTTTAAAATCAATGTAAAATGATCAGTTATGTCTGATTCATATATAAATGGCTGAAAATTTAGGCCAGGATCACCATGCTCTCTCACAAACAAATGATCAATACATGTAGCTGAGTCTTTTTGGATTCTTGTTGGCTTGTTGACTAGAGATTGATAAGCGTGCTCACTTAAAATATTTAAATAGTCATTGGTATCTTCATCACCTCTTAAAATGTTAATATTGATATCTCCAGCTACTATATGTATATCGTATTTGCTTCTATCTTTTAAGTAGGTTTTTAATTCACAATTAAAAGTTTTTATGCATGTAGAAGGAGATCTATAGATACCTGTTAAAAGCAAGGTCTTATCATTCAACTTTGTACTGATTTCCAAAACTTTTATGTTGCCTATTTGATTTATATAGTGCTCATATTGCAAATCGTTTTTAACAAATATTATAATGCCATCATTCTGGTTTAAGTCACCCTCATTATACAATGTAGTGTATCCTGCAAGCTTGAACAATGTGATATCATTCACCCTCCATGTTTCTGATAAAACTATGCACGAGAAGTCATTGCCAATTTGTTCCAAAAGAATCAAGAATTCATTGAAATTTTTATAAACACTTCTTATATTCTGATGCAGTACTTTAAACAGACATGTTTTTTCATCATTTCCATTTTTGATGTCTTGTAAAGACTTTATTGTAGGAGTATCTACCAAATTAGTTTTGAAATTAAGTACATATTCTTCCATATTACATTTAATTCTTTACTTGCAATAAAAATACATTCACGATATATAAGTAGCAAGAAAAAGCAAACGCAAAAACTAAGTCAGATAAATTCCAAACATGAACGAAAAAGAGTCACAAGTAAATTCCCCTAATTTTCTCACTTACTTGTTTAGACGACTGGTTTGTCCGTAATCACTTTCAATTACACCTTATTTTTCCACTACGCGTTTTCGGACTGTACTGGATTTTGCACCTTTTCCTTTTCTGTATGATGGTTTTCGACTCCGTAGTTCCCGATTGGCCTGGCACTTCCTCGTCTGGCGACTCCTCGGAATCTTCTTTGTCAGCTAATTGTTGCAAGTTCTCCAATTCCTCGGCGCTGTATAGATGATTTTCAATTTCAAGATGATTACCTCTTATTTTTGCCGGTAGTTGTTGTTTCCTAGCTTGTTTCAGATGACGTACTAAAATCTTCTGTGTTTGTCTGTCTTCGTAGGATAGATCGTTACTTATACCTACTCCAGAGCCTTTAAGCTTTGACACATTTTTGAATAATTCCTGTTTTTTGAGGAATGATACAAATTCCAGTATTATCGGGGGACACTCTGACTCTTGTTTAAATAGGTTTATTTTATATGAATTTTAATTTTTTATGGAAATATAAAACTTAGGTTTGCTCTTTTACCTTAAGAACGATACAAACTTGATCCGAAAAATGGACGTGTTAGATTTCAAGTTAAGGGAAAACATTATTTTTAAGGTACCCTGTATTAGTCACAGTTTCCTTGCTCCTAGAAAATTTATCTTACTAACGTTCAGTTACATAAGAAATTTCCCATTGCTATAAACATTTTTCAGAAGACATTAACAGCATTTTAACAAAAATTAGCGAAAACCATTTACCAGGGATTTTTGCAAGGTCCTTTCTTAAAAATTTTGATCAGTAGTACTTAATCATTATTTGTACACTCTTATTATGTTACACAGTTATACTTTTAAACAGATAATAATACCTATAAACGAACAGCGTGAATTATTTTTCATAACTCACGCTCCAGCCGTGGGTTATGAGCAACGCCTACTAGATGCTAATACTGATCTCTTGGAAATGCGTATGATCTAATACACGATATAATAATCACATACGTGGGTATGAAACGTCAAAGCCTAATTCGGATGGTGTAAAATATTTGTTTTAGTAACCGAAGTGTGGTTAAGTTTTCAAAAATTTGTAATTATTATGTATTTAAATCTTACGATTCACTGCTGCGGTCATAGAAGGAGTATAGCATTCAACTCGCGGTAATGGTAATAACTCAGTTGTTGATCTGCAGCACGAGGTATAGGCTTGTCATTACTTTCATTACCGCTCGTTGAACAATATACTATTTTTATTATTTGTTATTTGTTCTTTGTAATCGCACCCAAATGTTCGAGTTTTAGGAATTAGACATGCTGTACTTTATAATACATAAAAAGGAGTGCTATGTCTCCTGTAGATAATTTTCTAATATTTCAAAGGCTCTAATATTTGACATTTACTATAACTTCTATGCCGCGGGCAAGAAATAAGTTTGGATGTGATTTTGAATTTGAAAGCAAAAGGTATACGTGGTTCAAAGCTTCACGATAAGTAGTTTTCGAGAAAATCAGTATTTTCCGAGAAATTTTAAATTCAGTCAGCAAACATCGATATGCTGTTTATGCGCAGAAATCGTACTTCATTTTGATGAACAGATGAAACCTTTGTTATTAAATTTTGTGGTGAATTTCCAACAGGATACATCTCAGAAGAAACTAATCTTACGCATTAACTGTATTAGTAACACTTGGTTGAAGTGTGTTTATCTTAGAAGACTATTTTTTTTAATATGAACTGCTTTGTAATGTTACGTAGCTAGAATAAATATAACCTCCCTCTATCTTTACGTTTCCAATTATTTATTCATTCAAAAAATGATGATCAACCTAACAGCTGCAGCTATTATCTCTAGTTCTGAAAGTCAAATAATATCTACAAGTATACAGGGTGTCCGTATATTCGACCGACAACGCTTTTTAAGTAATAGACCTCACAGTTTTACTTTTATTTTCGTTTTTTCTCAATTATTCTGCAACAGAATGGCACAGTGATCTAAAATTACGTATCGGGGGATTTTTTAAGGTGAGAAATCCAAATTCAATCACGGTTTTGCTATCATGAATAGAGGGCGCCGCCTACGGCACATTAAATTTATTTAAATTATCAAAACTTTTTTCGGTTTGGTGCATCAATATGCGTATTAAAAAAACCCTTTCCTTAATATGTTTTACGTGAAAAAGATATGCTTTATTTAGGGCTCTAAAGGTAACCGTTTTCGAGATAATCTTCATTGAAATTTCCAATACGACTAAATTATCGGTATGTTCGCACAAATGAATATTAGGTTCATACTTTTACGTACCATTTTTGAACTTCAACATCACCTACTCGTATTTAAAAAATTAGATGTGTTTGAAAAATGTCTTTGATCTTGTATTAATTCGTGCGAGAATACGGATAATTCTTTTGATCACATTTTACAACTATTGAGGTACCTTGGAAATTTTGATGAAGGTTATCTCGAAAACGGTTATCTCTATAAGCACTTAAACAAAGTAGAACTTTTTTATGATATTCACATTAATGCATCAAACCAGAAAAAAGTTTGATAATTTGAATGAGTTCAATGTGCCATAGGTGGCGCCCTCTACTCATGGCAGCAAAACCATGATTGAATTTGGACTTCTCGCCTTAAAAAAACACCCTATATGTTATTTTAGAACGTTGTGCCATTTTTGTGCGGAATAATTGAGAAAAAACGACAAAGTAAATCTATGACGTCCTTTTTAAGTCACTACGTTTAAGTTTAAGTTAATGGTAGAAAACATTGTCTGGTTATTTTAGTTATCTATCACCACCTCAATGATACGTAACGATTTGAAAAAATAGGGATGACGTTTTATGAGATCATGATGACATCTACTCACGAGTGAGCCTTACCGCGCTACCTCCAGCCACTTTCTCACTTACACTTACTAAAACAATGCTGACTCTTCAATTTCTAGATGTTAGGTTTTTAGGCCAGAAGTCAGTCAGCATGTTACTTATACTTATACTTATACGTATAATGAGGGTTTTGGGAATGGCGGAGTTAGAGGATATGAAAAATTTTGGCACACATCAGCCGATAAAAGCAAGAACTAGCAGCAAAGTATGAAATATAATAATAAGCCTTCGAATTTTAGCATTTCTCTTTTAAATTTTTTGATGATTTTCTATGGCAGTGGATTACAGAGGGGATTTCGTACATAAATACATTACCCACATATTTTAGTTGGCCGAAAAACGAGATGTTTTGTGATACAATTTATATTTCACAAACTCTACTTTTCTACAAGATACGAGATATGTTAGTTTTGACACAGATCGTAAACCAATTTATCTTGAGAGTGGGAAATGTAGTTTATCGATGTGAAGAAACAAAAACTGCTGCATACTTCTAGCCAAGATGTATTAAACAAAGGTTTCGTTTGTTATATAATTCCAAGCAATTTTTCACCGCTAACGTAACAAGGTGGAAAAATAGTTGGTCAATTTATTTCTATGAATTAGTTCCGGATAATTAATCTCCTGGAAAGAATTTAAGAGTGTCTTGTTCCTTGGGACGGACGTTTCAGAAATTAATCGTCATCACTTAAGTCGCACTTTTTTTTCACTCGAATAACAAGTGAAGTATGCACGACGTCGTTGAGCGCGCTAGAAGCACTGCTAAATTTCCCTCCACTTAGCTTGGTAGTTCAAGGGAAGGTTCAAGGGCATCTACGTTCCGACTGCGAAGTCAGGATACTTGGACCTTTGTGAATCTTAGTAAGGGACCCTCTGTTATGATCTCGAAACTGCAAAGGGATGACCCTACCCTTACAGTGAAGTATCCTTTAAGGTAAGAGTGGTGGTCAAGCGACAGACAGCCCTTCGAGGAGGGTGGACCGGTCAGGTATATAGACGGCCCACATACCAACGAAGGCTTCGGCGCTAGGGTCTGAGGGACAAAAACAAAACCCTCCGTCTCTCTTCGAGAATACACCACGGTATTCCAAGCAAAACAATATAAGCGATATTATCTTTTGCCTCTAGTATTCACGAAATTCAGGGGCCTAGGAGGCGGATTACTCAATGGTCTGACAGCCAGGCAGCATTGAAAGCATTGAGTACTTGTACGTTTAAATCAAGGCTCGTTCTGCAATGTAGAAAGGTCTTGGATGACATTTCGCCAAGGCATGAGGTGTCACTCCTGTGGGTGCCACGTAGCAGTGTCCCATCGGCAATATTGCCAAACGGCCATATTGTCGTGTTGGGAGTATTCCCGGAATCAATCAAGTTGATGTTTTATGCACGTTTCATGCAACACAAGAATAGTAGGTTGGAGTTATTTCTTTGCATCGACGCAATACTATACACGTTGAAGCACTTGAAACCTGCATCAGCGTCACCTGCTCGGAGTCATGGCTCACCGACCAAAATGGGATTCCAGACTCTGCACCGGTACAAGCCGCAACTGATGCCAAATACGTGATTCAGCACTACATACGCTGCTACTTGCATCATAAAACGTAGAAGTCGATGCCTGCATCGCAGCATGCATCAACGTCTGTAGGCCGCTTTACACATCGGAGTCGGAAGCAGAATCGGATTAAATATTTTACTTATTGTTATTTATCATAAAAAATGGAATTTGTTTTTAGTTTTCTATTTTATTCTTCGTTAATTTTTCTTATTTGTTTATATTACGTATGTTTGTTTTTCTGCGTATAATAACTGGTTTTTTGTTTGATTCATTTTTTGTTTTTTTTTCTCACTCATCATCTCAGCACAATATTTAAGTGTAGTTTGGCATTAAGCTTAAGTTGTTCAAGTTGACGCTTATTACAAGTACAGGGCAATATTGTCAGCAACATTGCCCTATACTAAGTTCGAAGATCCTTGAACCTGAAGGCATAAGATGGGCAGGACCCAAGGCCATCCTCACCTTTGCGATTTTGAATCTGGAATCAGTTTCACGTTGAATTTGAAATAAAAATGTATTCAAAAATAAACCGTAAATATGCACTTATAATATTCAGCATTCTACTTGACGTAGATATCGTCAAAGATTTGTAATCATGGGCCAAACTTTGGGTGTGGGGGGGGAGCTATAGGGACTATAGCTATAGCCATTTAACCCACGATAGCACTGGCTAACATAAATTTGTCACGAGAGATTGATGTTCACCAAGTGGTCGCTACATTTTGTAAAAAAGCTTCGTCGTCTAGAGACGTTGAACTGGCATTAATAGTGATTTCCTTTGACTAAGTGAAAGAGATGTTTTTTATACCTAACAATAAAGTAAGACAGTACAATATAAAATTTTATTCGCTCCTCTTTTTACAACTCATATTTAACCATCAAGTGGATATCTTACTTGAGAAGTGGGGCAGTTTTGGTGGTTCAGTAGATTTCTAAGCACAAAGCCCCCCTTGACTTTATCCTAGACACTTCTAGACACCAGCGTCTTAAATTATGACTGTGTCCTAAACTACGTCTTGATTATCTTTTTTGTGAAACATTTTATATATACAAAACTGAGGATGCACTTTTTTGGTTTTGCACTGAAGCTCTATTATTGATTTTTCTTGTATACTTTGTGTTACAGAGAACCTGGAAATCAACGTGAAAAGCGACGTGATAATGGAAAAGCACGATGGTTTCCGCTTCTTCAACGTGACCAAGGTCCACGTCAAATTTAGCATCGGTGGACTCAAATTGCACATGGGCAACCTATTCGACGGCATCAAAGCTCTGGGTAAAACATTTTTGGATTTTAGTTCATTTCTGAAATAACAAACAACTCAAACGTATCATCTAACTGTGCCAAGATTTTGCGCTTCGAAACATTTGGGCTGATGTAAACTCGCGAAATTAACTTTTGAGGTCAGGGCTGTACTGGCCCATGTCCACGGACGTACACATGAAGGTACCCAAAAAGGGGCTAAAAAAAATAGTGGAGCTGACAGAGAGATTGAAAGTTCCATCATTGCTTTTACTTCCCACACCGATAGGTGAGGGGAGTATTGTGATCGCGAAAATTTTCGATTTTGAGATAATACGTTTTTTGGGCGTTTTATGATGTGTACATAACGAAAATCCACGTCACTCATTTCCGTCGGTCTGTCTGTCGGTCTGTCTGTCGGTCTGTCGGTCTCTCGGTCTGTCGGTCTGTCGGTCTGTCGGTCTGTCGGTCTGTCGGTCTGTCGGTCTGTCGGTCTGTCGGTCTGTCGGTCTGTCGGTCTGTCGGTCTGTCGGTCTGTCGGTCTGTCGGTCTGTCGGTCTGTCGGTCTGTCGGTCTGTCGGTCTGTCGGTCTGTCGGTCTGTCGGTCTGTCGGTCTGTCGGTCTGTCGGTCTGTCGGTCTGTCGGTCTGTCGGTCTGTCGGTCTGTCGGTCTGTCGGTCTGTCGGTCTGTCGGTCTGTCGGTCTGTCGGTCTGTCGGTCTGTCGGTCTGTCGGTCTGTCGGTCTGTCGGTCTGTCGGTCTGTCGGTCTGTCGGTCTGTCGGTCTGTCGGTCTGTCGGTCTGTCGGTCTGTCGGTCTGTCGGTCTGTCGGTCTGTCGGTCTGTCGGTCTGTCGGTCTGTCGGTCTGTCGGTCTGTCGGTCTGTCGGTCTGTCGGTCTGTCGGTCTGTCGGTCTGTCGGTCTGTCGGTCTGTCGGTCTGTCGGTCTGTCGGTCTGTCGGTCTGTCGGTCTGTCGGTCTGTCGGTCTGTCGGTCTGTCGGTCTGTCGGTCTGTCGGTCTGTCGGTCTGTCGGTCTGTCGGTCTGTCGGTCTGTCGGTCTGTCGGTCTGTCGGTCTGTCGGTCTGTCGGTCTGTCGGTCTGTCGGTCTGTCGGTCTGTCGGTCTGTCGGTCTGTCGGTCTGTCGGTCTGTCGGTCTGTCGGTCTGTCGGTCTGTCGGTCTGTCGGTCTGTCGGTCTGTCGGTCTGTCGGTCTGTCGGTCTGTCGGTCTGTCGGTCTGTCGGTCTGTCTGTCTGTCTGTCTGTCTGTCTGTCTGTCTGTCTGTCTGTCTGTCTGTCGCGTTTTTCTACCCTCGTAATCTCAGTAACCGCTGCATGGATTGTGATGAAATTTGGGCAGCGGTATGCTGTGGGGTCGTAGTAGGTAATGTTCCTATAATTTTGAAAATCGGTGCATAGGCGGCGGAGTAATTAGCAAAAAACAAAAAAAAGTAAATGTTGCTGAAACTTCGCTTTTAGGCGTTTTAGGGGTCCCTGATCATGTTCTACTTTTTTTTGGGTGGGGGTGAAATTGGGGTGGTTGGGGGGTGGGGGGTTGTAAAATTGAAAAATTTGTTGCTTTCATAATAGACTGTCCACTGACCTGTGAAGGAAGACCTGGCGACATAAATAACTTTTTTAGGTCCATCCGAACATTGCCTTTGCCTATTACAGAAAGCATGCGAAGAACAGAATTTTTTTTTGATGTAAACATACGAGAGTATTGCGTCAGATCGTTGTAACGAGGAAACTGTTGAATTGATTTTAATGAAATTTTGAAATGGCATTACTACCATGGCGAAGATGGAAAACGCGTATGGTTTTGATAAATCGTGCCAGTGGCGGCGCAGAAATAATAAAAAAACTAAAAATATAAAAACAGCTCAAACTTCGTTTTTAAGCGTTTTAGAGGTTCCTGATCATTTTCTGCGTTTTTTGGGTGGGGGTGAAATTGGGGTGGTTGGGGGGTTGGGGGTTGAAAAATTAAAAAAATTCTTGTACTCATAATAGGCTGTCCACTAACCTGTGAAGGAAGATCTAGCGACGCAAATCACCTTTTTAGGTGCATCCGAACATTGCCTAGCCTATTACAGAAACTAAGGGACTTAGAATTTTCTGTACACTATACGAGAATTTATTGGTCTAAATGGTTTTGTATTTTTTAACGTGGACACTATTAAATTGATTGTAATGAAATTTTGGCACAGTATATTGTTACCGTGGTGAGAATGGAAAACGCGTATGTTTGTTAAAAATCTTGTCAGTGGCAGCGTAGCAATAATCAAAGAACGCGACAAGTATGAAAGCAACTCAAATTCGGTTTTTAGATGTTTTAGTGGTTCCTGATCATTTCCTACCAGTTTTTTGGGTGGGGGTGAAAGTGAGGTGGTTGGGGGGGGGGAGGGGTGGTTGTAAAACTGAGAAGTTTGTAGTATCGATAATAGGCTGTCCATTGACCTGTGAAGGAAAGACCTAGCGGCATAAGACAATTTTAGGGGGGGGGGGGTTGGCAATTATTTGGTTGCAAGGGATCTTAGACTAAAGCTTCATGCTATGGGAAAATAATAAACTGGTATCAGCTTAATGTGTGGGAAGTACTGAGTCAATCAACTTGACTTCATTTTTTGTAGTGACGTACACAAAACTCGATAGTTATTTAGATTGTAGACAAGGTGCACTAGATTCAGAGATTCACGACTTGACTTGATTTTCAAGCTACTTGACTTAACATCACTTGATATCAAGTCAAGATCAAGTCAAGTATTTGTTTTCGAAATTCAAGTCAAGTCAAGTAGTTACACATCAAGCAACTTGAGAATCAAGTTTTTCAAGCTAACTACTTGATTTTCTTGAAAAAATAGTTCTTTTTTGATATTAATCCGATTAACTGCAAAAACGCAATAACAATTAAAATCTGTGTATATAAAGATGTAATCTGTTATTTAAAAAAGCACCCAAAAACGAAAACTCGAACAAACTTAGTTAAACAATGAATGTAATAATATAAAATAAAAATACGAAATATTCTGAATTCTGACAACAATACATAGAAAAACAACAAACTCAAATGGGCGTGGTTCGACTCAGTGGTTAGAGTTGAGAGCTCGTGACCGGAAGGTCCCGGGTTCGATTCTCGTTAGAGGTAGAAATTTATTTCTGTTTTCTTCAATCAAAAAGAAATATCCATAAAAAAAGCTCAGCGAAGAATCCCCACCTGAGTTTTTACTGTTAGCTCCTAATTAACAGTGTTATTCCTAGAGTGGCGCTGGGAAACAGTAACAAAGCCCACACAGAACACGAGACTAATGACCGCAGCGGTCGATGCCGATTACACAGAAGTAAAAGAAATTGATATCCTCATTTGCCATCCATAATTCGAGACACAAGACTTCTGACGGAGTTATCACCTAATCAATTTCTTGTTTTGGTAAGAGTTAAGGCAGCTCTAGAAAACTGCCTTTCAACTGGAGCTGAAGAAGCTGGCGTTGCCAAAAGGTCTTTGGCCATTGCGGCAAGGTTTGGAAAAATACATTCGTGTCTTTTCCACCATTCTAAAATATCTTCAGTACTGTCCCTTGCCGCTTGAATACTGTTTATAATCTTTTCATCGGTTTCGGTTCCATCTCGATCAGGTTTATTATCAAGTTCCATAGCCTACGAATCTAGTCTATCGAGCAGCATAATAATGCAAAAATGATGGAAATACTCTTAAAAACATTAAGGTAGGTACTGGCAAATTCGTTCAATTAACGACCATTCTGTGTCGGTTGGCTTTAAAGTTTTAAAGTCATCGAGTGCCTGCTTGCTGTCGTAACCTCGGTGATTCCCCTATTTTGACGCTTCGATTTGGATTTTACAGATCGATGTCAAGTAATATCAAGCAGTTTGATTTTACTTGCTATCAAGTCAAGTAGTTCAGATCGAAAATCAAGTCAAGTCAAATATCAAATTTTCAAAAGCTTGAGCTTTCAAGTCAAGTCAAGTATTCAAGAAAAAACTCAAGCTACTTGGCTTGATGAATCCCTAACTAGATTTGTCAGAACATATTAATGTGACAATTTTAGAGGTATTCATACTATTTGTGATAAATGATATGCACTTTCAGGAAGATTTTAGGTCCTATATGGCTTAATTTACTAACTTCATCAGATACTCCAGTAGTTATAAATAATAATCTGTAATCTCTTATCGATACTTCATCCAGAATTTTTTGATGGACCTTACACCTAATTGTATAAACTATAACTTGGAAACTACTAGTTTGATTGTAACGAAATGTTGACATGGTATTACTATCGCGATGGAGATGGAAAAATTGTGAAGTATCTAGAAATAGCGTCATTGGCGGAGGTCTAATATAAAAAAAGGTAGTTTTTTTAAACCGCTTAAACTTCATTGTAGCTGTTTAAATAACTTGCAACTTTTTTCAAAGGGATCAAATCGGAATGGTGAAAAATAGAAGCGTTATAAAAAAGCCAATAATCATTGCCTAATAACCTGTAACTAGGAAGGTTTTAACTTGATTGTAATGAAATTTGGATACATTTATTAATATCGAGAATGTGTAAGTACTGGATAAATCAATTTGAATCTATTTTGACGTTAAGGTCATCTCATAAGTAATGCTTCTATGTTTTTTGAAAACCAGTGCAAACTAGCAAACAATAGTACTAGAACGTTTCCATTTTGAGGTTTTAAGAGCTTTTGTTGTTCCTGATCATTACCTTTTTCTTTCCAAGGAGGGTAAAATGAAGTGCAGGGGAGGTGTTTCTAAACGACAGTCCTTTATCCTACATAAATTTTTCCCTTGTGGAATACTTTGTACAGCTATGAACTTAACTTCTTTTTGATATGCGTTCGAAACATGAATTAATGTCGATCAATAGCAGACACAAACACTTGAACGTTAAATGCAATTGTTATTGAATTATGCGGCATACGAGTAGTTGTTTGTCGCAGGCATGTTTTTTAGTTACGAGAGGTTATTAAATATTGGAAGAACTGGGTCAGTGAACTTGACTTCAGTTCATTTTGCTTCCCACACCGATGGGTGTTCTCGGCCATTTTCTACGTTTCTGGGTTAGTGGGTTGGGGTGCAACTCGGGTAATTGGGGTTACGATGTTTCAAAACTGAAAAACTTGTTGTATGGGTATTGGCTGTCCATTGACAATCAGTATTGTGAAGGAAAGACCTAGCACCATAATCCGAACATTGATTGAATTGCCTATTACAGAAATCAAGGGTTCTGATGTATGCATTTGTGTATTGCTTCATATCTTGCTGTATTGTGTAACCTGGTGATTATTTAATTGAGAGATGAAATTTTGACACAGTATATTGCCGTGGTGAGGATGGAAAATGCCTATGGTTTTTGGAAATCGTGTCAGTGGCGGCGCAGCAATAATAAAAAAAACTAAAAACGTAAAAGCAGCTCAAGCTTCGTTTTTAGGCGATTTGGTTCCTGATCGTTTCCCACTTTTTTTAGAGGGGTTAAAATTGGGGTAATTTGGGGGTAGGGGTTGTAAAAGTGAACAATGTGTGGGCTCTTCATTGCCCTGTAAAGGAACAAGAAAATATACTATTCAGCTGTATCCGAATGCTGTCCTGTCTTAGATAAAGGTAATTTTTGAAATTATACTGTTGTAATTGGTAGAAATGAATTTTTTTAGCCGTACCGTAGGCCGTGGTAGAACTGGTAGAGATTGGAAAAGTCTATGAGTTTTGTTAGTGGCGGTGGAACTAAGTTATAAAAAGAAACAGTACAACATATAAGCCGTTCAAACTCTGTTCTTGCGTACTCTAAGGATTTCTCATTTTTTTCTACTTTTCCGGGAAATCCCGGAACATTCATACTGGTAATATAATCCGTTTTTAAACATCTAAAAGTAGGCTTGCATGTGATTAGGATATTAGTTGAAGATTCCAGAATGAAAACTGTGGTCCTAGTGTCTACGGAGAGAGATGGAACAAACTGTATACGAGAGTTTTGTGTTGGGTGTTTTTTTGCGGGTAGGTGGGTGACGATTTGGTTGCATGTGGATCTCAGACATAGCTTCATGCTATGGCAAAATAAAAAAATATATGTGGGAAGTACTGAGTCAATCAACTTGACTTAATTTTTTTCAGCGTGAGAAGTAGAACTATATTAATAAAACATCCACTAGAAGGTTGGTGATCTAGAACAAGCAACCTTGCATTTTTAATGATCAACATAATTGAAACAGTTTCATCTATTAACAATTTGAATTCATTGGTGCGTTTACGCTATGCGTAAAAAATATAACAGAAATAAGGATTATTATAAATATTTCCAGGATAATCAACTTTCCAAAGGTTGCAACGACCTTATTTGTGTCAGTATTATTTTATTATATATAAATAGCTAACCGTGGGATGTTGTCACACCTGCATTAATTTAGTATTGTAGTAACCACGACCTGATTTCATAAAGTACAACTTCGCTAACCGCTACACTTATGAATGCACCGCTATTAATTTTTTTTTCATTCTGCTCTGTTATAATTTCGTGTGAATTCACTAATTCATGGGAAATATGACCATGGATTATATTATAATTATTACCAACAAGCCATGAAACTCGTCGCTAAGTGAATTTTTGTTAAATTATAGTATTAGTGTAACCATACGTGATGAACATCAACGTCAAATTACCTTTATTCTCCTGAAATTACAATAATTATCTTCTTTTCCCATCCGCAGTTTTCGTAACTTCATTTTTAACTGAATGTATCAATCTTGATTACCAACTGCCTAATGATGTTCTTGTGAAGGAAGGCCATGGACTAAAATTATATAATTATTACTGTTTATGTATCTGAAGGGCATTTTTAATTTAAGGGTTTTATGGGCGTTTGTTGAATAGGACGTTTAGATATAACGTTTATAATAATACAATATATAAGTATCAAGAGAAATATGTGTCCGAGCGTCCTTCCTTAAAAGGGATATTGCTCCCTGAAATGGATCATTAATATATAATGAATAAAAAAAATATATAATAAATATAGTTTAAAAAAGTAAAAAACATACTTTTATAGCACCAAAAGGTGAACATTCATTCTTCATGTAAATAAAAAATAATAATAAACCATAAATGCCACTATTGCTCTGAAAAAATCGTGGGGAGCTTTCTGCTATATTTTTCGAGAAACCCAATTTTTTTTCACAATAATACTAGTATATTTTTCGTTCATTGTTAGGTATTGACAGCTTAAATTAATTTTTTTCACTTTTTAGTGCTATAAAAGCGTTTTTTACTCTTTTTAATTTATATTTATTTTTTACTTCTTAGCTCAGGATAATGAGACAAACTTATTAAATTATTCTATTGTTACCAATTTTTCATAAGTGTTCAAAGTTTAAATTCAATCTGTTCGTTTAAAGTCACTCAAAATTGAGTTCAAATGAGTCCATTACAAACATACAAACAAGCATATACAGGTGAAGCTAATATAGAAGCATATTAAAAATCACGAGATATTATATGAGTTGTATCATAGCTGAGATGAAATTATAGTGGCTGAAACCTTTTAGAGTGCTAAATACTAAGGCAACAGAAGATGTTGGAGCAGACAATATTATAACTTAATATTATTATATGTATTATGTTTCAATATCTAGACCAGAAAAATCATGATTGAGATGTAATTTGTTAAGATCTTTCACCATTTCTCAAAAATAAAAGACTATCGCATTCACCATTTTTTTCAACTGCGAAGGGTCAGAACTTTAATTCTGGCAAGAGACAAACATCAATGTTTTCCAAACCAAAAGTGAGCCATATATTTTACGAGGTTAAAGATTTAATTTTAGATCCTGAATAACTTTTGGCGTTGACGCCTTAGAATTATTGCAATTCTAAGGTCACATTATTCGCTCATAAGACAAGGAGCATAGTAATCTTAAAGACTCACACTCACTGGTTCTCGTTTTGCATATGTCAATAATGCAGAATATAATCTGCGTTCATTAATATGAGTCAGAGTCACTAATTTCGCAAAAAAAAAAGAAAAAATCCTTACGCTGCTGTCCAAACATGTCACGTATATCAAATTAATTTTTTGCCAAATATTTTGTGCTCTAAGAAGGTGACAGAGATGATGTGGTTTTTGATTATGCACCAGTAAAGCGTAATGAATCATAGAGACCCACGGGAAGGTGTCAGAAATTACATTGACTGTACAGGTACTTGATTAGGATTCCAAGAGACAAGGTCTAATATTTTATTAATTTCTGTACAGTATGCTGCCTTTCGTGGAAATATACACACAAGCAATTCACATTAATCAATTTTTTTTTTGAATGTAGAACTTAACATTGCTTATAAGAAGTACCAAATACCACTTAAACTCTTTGTAGAATCATGTTTGCATATAAATAATATGTACAACTAATTAGATTTCTCTTGAATTCTAAAATTCTATTATTTTGAATGTATAGTCATATTAGATATCTGTTAAACTTCAGTCAATAGAAATAAAGGTTTTGAAATTGGAAATAAATGTTTCGTAATTTTAAAATGAACATATTTTCAAAAGTAAGTTTACATCATTTGGGACGTACAGAGTGTTTTTTGCATGACGTTTTGTAAACTCATCATATATATCCAGAACAATAAAGTATAATGAATTTTGGCTGCATGTACTAAATAACTAAATTATATTGATTTTGCAAAATGTCTGACGAATCAGCTATTAGAAAAAATACCACTGAATACAAACAATGTTTTTGCTATAAGTCAGCCTGTAAATCATCACATCAGAGAAAATTTGTCCGGCAGCTTATCTTTTAGCACAGCCATTAGATATATGTCAAAGTGCCAAAAGTACAAAGCAGTCGACCAAAAATATTAATTTTTCGTTTTATTTGTTATAGTATCCAATATTTATGAAAACAGCTAAAGGTTATGATACAGTCAATAAAGAAATCATTTGAAAATTCTAAAAACATTTTTAAAGAAACAAAATAACATTTGAAAATTGTTTTTTCATTACCGTTTATAGCCTCGACCTCAGGTATTTTAAAATATATAGTTATGACAATATCCAGTTATGACAATATCCCAAAGAAATTTGATCTCTTTTTTCTAGTATAGTATAGTATATTTAATTTGGTAATATAGGTAATTTGGTATTTTTCCCTCGTACTTCACAGTTTTTGGGATTTTGACGTTACTGTGGTATTACTAAAGCATGCGGCTTATCAGGTTCAAATGTACCTTAAATAAGCAAAACAGAGTTGTATCTAAAAAACCCATGGACCCCCACCCAAAAAAATAACGCGGAAAGATTTTAAAATTCTTCTTGCCAATGTTTGTCTCTGGAATAGTATAGTCTAAAATGTCATCTATGCCTATGTACCACTACGAAATATATAGATGTATTTCCTTTAACATATTAAAAATTTTGCAGAAACGTAATTTTAGCAGAATGATCGAAAATCTAATCCTAACATGCTCATTTTTAAACTTATAGAATCTGACACAGTGGTTGAAACCAGCGATCACTCTCATGACAGATTCCAACAATTACCTTAAATTCAGAGCATGAATTAAAAAAAAATTACATTATGTCACTGCATAGTGGTTGAAAGCCCGTTATTGTTATCGGGCAATGATACTGTCTAGCTTTCTGAAATCTGCCTTATTTCTGAAAAAAGTCTATGGAAAAGTCCTTTGTCTTTATGCTACGTGCAGCGTCCTTTTAAAACAAATTGTTATATTTTGCTAACTGTATTTAATCAACATATAGGAATTATACCTGATATAGAACATATTCTGACGGTTCTATTGTTTCACACACGATATAACATTAAATGGCATACTTGATGCAGGAGTATGTGTAAATGTCTGGTGTAATGCCAAAATTTATTGCTCTACAGGTGGCAATACAAAAATACATTCACTATGGTAAAATCCACGTGGGTAAACCGAGCAAAACAAAAACAATAGACGTAAGACGTGATAAATTATGGCATAGTTTTCAAAACAAATCCAACATATGTTTGTCTGCCATTGTTAAGGTTAAGGTTATTTATCATATTAATAAAGGTTTTTGGAAATGACGTCGACTCCTGTAAGAAATACATAAATAATACGTCTAAATATAATTATCAGCAACATTTTAAAATAGGATTGACACATCCTATAATAAATTTTTGAATCAGCATGAGTGTAAATCAGTTTATGTTCAATACTGGAGTGCTATTTTTGAACCTGAAGCTAATTACAGTGCTTACGAAAGTGGTTTTCTGAACATACATGAATTCCTTTTTATATTCCACACTGATGTATGAAGTATTGTGATACGAAAATTTTCGATTTCGAGGTAAAATACTTTTGGAGATTTTATGATATCTACATAACGAAAAACCAAATCATTCTTTTCTGCCTGTTGTTCCCTTAAAGCCTGAACCACACTGCTCATGAAATTGCTCGCCGAAGTACTTAGTTGAAGTAAGTCAAATACGAGGAGAGTTTTTTATGGTCAGCCTCCTCAAAGGCTGAAAGCCTATAGCGCTGTATAAGCGCTGCGAGAGAATAAGTGTCTGTGCACGTTAAATTTGAAACGCTGCCGGTTGTAGCCGCCGGGAAAAAACAAATTCCCCGACAGCTCATTCCATAGCGTCGAAGTTCTCCAAAAGAAGGAATGCTGGAGGAGACTGGTTCGGGTAATAGGGACCTCGACCTGGTAAGGTTGAGCTCGCGGAGCTTCTCTAGTGTTCCTCGTTCGGACGGCCTTTGGTCTTATTATCTAGGAGAGCGCCTCGAACATCTTCCGTGATAGAATCTCTAAAACAGTGACAGGTCAGCCACCCTCCTTCGATGTTCCAGGCTGTTAAGGTCCTTTGTGAGGTTAGGCGTATCGGTTAGTCTAATTGCTCTCTTAAGGATAGTATCTAGAAGCTTTAGAGGGTGCTTCGAAACGCATCGCCACACATGACGGTGGGACCTGTGCCTTGTAGAGCAGCAATAGCTGCTCGGGTGTACACAGCTTCCTACAGCGCAACAAAACTCTAAGCTTCTGGGACGCCGTTTTAGCAATACTGACGACGTGGTGGTGCACACTACTCGCTTAAATAATAATCATCTTAAATAGTCGAATTTTATCCAGCTTAATTAATTATTTCCAAGCTTTCTTGTCGTTAGGTCAGGACTGACGGACATGTGTCTACTATTTATTATTGTCTTACTGACGTCCTTTCTGTCTTCTTCCTATTGGTTAGCATAGTATTTCAGGTCAGTGGCGCCAGTTCCTCCTGATGTGGCTGCTCGGCGGCAAAATATACAATGGAGAAACTAAAAATTAATTATTTGGAACAACACTAAGGTCAATGATCTAGAACATCACTGGTATCGCAAAAAAATAAAGAAGTAGCATTTAAATCCAGCAACAAAAACGTTTAAAACAAAGCTAATATGGAAATCAAACCGACATAACACCTTAACACAAAAGTGGCAAGCATTACCTAATATCGAAAAGCAACGTTAGCACGAACAGGAACACCACTTTGCCCGATAGAACAAAGTCATGAAGAAAGACACGTCAGCAAGACAAAAATAAATAGTCATGAAAAGAACATTTTGGCAGTTCTCATCTTAAGACGGTTGCAGACAATTCAATCAAAACATTCGTATACTCAAAAATTGCATATAAGTCCAAAGACCTTTTGTAACATCTATACCTTGTCTGTCAATTTTAAACAAATGACAGACATTTGCTTCACAGGCTTAAAGTATGCAAATCGCGTAATGATTCAGAAAATTCACAACGAGGTGGAGCCCGAGGAGGACGCAGTGTCATAAGTTTACAGGAAAGAAAAACGTATTCAAATTCTGTCTAGAACTAAACTTATATTTTGTCTCAAACGGGTGACGTCATTAATACAGGACGATATCGACAATCGTAGGGTGATTGTTGAGTTAATCACGTACCACCTCTAGCTATTATTGTCAACCTCAAAAAGCACCACACAAGAAGTTGTACCTACTGTGTATTTGTTAGTATACGGACACTGTGTGCCACAGCATAATAAACAACCAGCACAATATCTCTGAGGATTTCCTACATAAATGGTTCCCACAAAATTTGACCTTGGGAAGGTTTATGGATGATTTTACGGCTATGAAGTTTGGGTAGAGATGCGAAAATGAAAATATCGATACCGGTACCAACTCGATATTTTCTAGCCAAATAGGCGCGTTTGGTTCGTACAGAACATTTTGTGCAACTGATTACACCCCTCAATAGTTATATAATTATTTTCGATACCGATACAAAAGTATCGATACCAGCTTGGAATGCCTCAAAAAGTATCGATGACAAATATGCTCGATATTAGTGCAGAAGTATCGAAGTACCATTACCATCCCTACAAAAAATCATCCAAAAGTGGGGATGCGCGTGTAATTTCCGCCAACTTGAGTTATTGTGCTGGTTGTTTATTATGCTGTGGTGTGTGTAAAAAACATGGCGGCATTCAGCCAGCCGAGTCGATTTTAGGTTAGTGCCGTTATAACACGTGCATTTCCGTATTTTCAATTTTTAACCTTTGTTAATCGTGAGATTTGATATAAATTCTTAAACCGTCGATACAGTGTGATACACGATATTCATATTTTTACGTAATTATGATGATATTTTCGAGTTTTGAATAAGAAGAAGCATAAGTGATGATATATTTTTTGGACTGTAACATGGCCAAGAGCCAGACCACAGCATAGTAAACAACCAGCACAATATCTCTGAGGATTTCCTATATAAAAATGGATCCCACAGAATTTGACCTTGGGATGATTTTACGGCTGTGAAGTTTGGGTAGAGATGCGAAAATGAAACTATCGATACTGGTACCAACTTGATATTTTTTAGCCAAATAGGCGCGTTTGGTTCGTACAGACAATTTTGTGCAATTGATTACACCCCTCAATAATAATTATATAATTATTTTCGATACCGATTCCCCTACGAAAGTATCGATACCAGCTTGAAATCGCTCAAAAAGTATCTAAGATAAAAATACTCGATATTATCAAGTATCGAAGTATCGTTAGCATCCCTACAAAAAATCATCCAAAAATGGGGATGCGCATGCAATTTCCGCCAACCCGAGCTATTGTGCTGGTTGTTTACTATGCTGTGGCGAGACTCTGTTGCAGTCCCTGTAATATGCTGGTTGATCGCGTTAACGCGCAGAAGCAATAAGGATAAAAGAAAGAAAGAAACAAAGAGGTCAGGTAATGTTTACGCGAATCTTCCATTTTGATTTGAACTTGATGCCTAACCAAAATGAAAATGTGAAATGCGTCAAGTAGGACAACAAGAATTGTCGATAATATATACGATACCTCATATCCCATCGCTGACGGGTCTAGGAGGCGGATTACTATCTGCTCTGACAGTCAGGCAGCCATCAAAGCACTGAGTGCTTGGAAAATAACGTCGGGACTGGTCCTGGAGTGCAGGAGGGCTCTTGACGACATCTGAGCTAAACACAAGGTATCACTGATGTGGGTACCTGGGCACGCTGGGGTAAAGGGTAACGAAATAGCGGATCATCTGGCTAGGATGGGATCCGGCAACAGTTTTGTGGGCCCGGAACCAGCCTTAAGACTATCTGCAAACTTGATTAGGAAAACAGCTGGAGAGTGGATCCAGAATCAACACTCTCTGAGATGGAACAACATTTCTGGTCATCTCCGTCAAGCTCGGGAACTACTAGCAGGGCCTGCAGAGAGAATAGGACGATTTTGTCTCTCTCTGGATAGGAGTAACTTGAGATTGCTAGTAGGCCTATTAACGGGTCACAACACGTTCAGGCGTCACTTGTTCGTGATGAGGGTGGTCAACGACCCAACGTGCACGTGGTGTGGTGAAGAGGAAGAATCCTAGGCACACATCTTGTGTCGCTTGAAACCCTGGGTTATCACAGGCAGACTATTCTGGGCTTAAGAACCTTGGAACCAATAGAGATAAAACGGATAGGACCTAAGAATGTATTTGCTTTTGCCAAAAGGGCAGGTCTTAGGAACTAGCGCGGATAGAGGCGCAAAAGCCAGCCACATTCCGTGCTGGATAGCCTCTGGTCCTTATTCATTCATTCCCATCGCTATAGCATGCCAGTGATGTCAAAAGCTGTTTTCCAGCTATTTTCATTCATCCGAAATTATATTATATCTCGTAAGCAACTAAAAAAATCAAAAAACTCTGTTTTTTGAAGCTTACTATATTAGAATGAAATCTTCAAAGCAATATTTTTTTGGGTACCTATTCGACCCGTACTGGAATTTTGTATTATATTTTGAAAGTTCAAGACATTATTTTTGTTCACAGAGGAGTCGACCAATGCCTATCTCAATGCAAACTGGAGGCCTGTAGCAGAATCTCTGAATCCAATTTTAACCAGAACGATCGAGGACATCATGCTTGACATCCTAAGAAAAGTTTTCGACAATATTCCAGCAGACTTTTTCCTGGGAGACTTGGACATTTAAGCAAACTGAAAAACATTGTCATATAGAAGTAGTACAAATTTTGAAAGATAGCGATAAGTTCAAGTATTTGCACACTATTTCGCTTAAATCGGATGTTTTCAGTAGGAGTAGAAGATTAACTACACTGGAGAATTAAATTGAGATCTTTTCAGAAAAGGGTTGTTTTGTAAAAATGTGTTCAAGAACTTACCAAATAATTGAGATCTGTTGAGAATGACAGCAATAGCAATTAAAAAGATATTAGATTTCATTGTGTACCATGTTTTAGATGAGAGGATAAAGACAATATACTCACTGAGAATGCGATGCACAACATTTCTTATTGTAACTCAGTTTTAGTAATTCAAATATGAAAAAAATGCGTAGTAATGGTTTTAATGCAACAAATTTCACATACAATGACAAACTAATTGAATGAATTTGCCTTTGTTGTAGTTCAAAAATGTCAAAACTGAGAAGAACTGCTATCAGTATACACGATCCATCAAAGCTATTGCAACTAAATTTAAGTAAACTTCTTCATTCGTTTAGCTATTCATATTTTTATAACTTGACCCTGTTCTGAAACACGAATGCAGAGAAGTTGAAGCAGTCTGCGCAAGGTCATTTTAAGGTCATGAATAGTCGGAGTCCGCAAAGTTTCTATAGAGTCGCCCTACATTGTCAACCATCCACCTTATAAACTAAAAAAATATTGCAATGCATGTATTTGGGAAAGAATAAACGCTGTACTTAAACTGCCGTTCAACGGCAGCCTACTAAAACGCCATTAACAGATGTGACGTCATTGAAGTGACGTATTTGACGGCTTTGTAATCGCTCTACTTAAACTGCCGTCAAACGGTATCCTACCGGCATGACGTTCCAACAGTTTCATCAGTGATGTTGCCCGTTAAATTAAAGGTTCTGCTATGAGGAGCAGAATTTTAAAATGCATTTTGTCTAAACTTTAAATATTTGAGATAGAGGCGGCGCTGTATTTCTATGATCCAACAATATAAGACAGACAAAATGCATTTAGTCTCCGGGCTATTCGATAGGAAATCATACTTGGACAAGCAAACTGACTTAAGTCCATGGATAAAAAGCATTTTGATTGCGATTTTATTTTTGTATATTGTTCGCTCGGGAGCTTAAATTATAGAAACACGTGAGAAAACTGTGCCAAACTAGTGATGTATGGAACTGCAATAGAACTAGATGTTTTTGTATGCGCTGAGATTAATCAAAAGGATTTTATTAAAAATAATTATCGTCAACACATACTATTATATTTTCACGTTTTATTCTAATAGGCTGCAAATATTTTACAAATTTTTATTTTTGCTACTTAACAATGAAACTGAAATTAGACAAACAATCTGCATTATGTCCAACAGTTTTTTTTTAATTTTTACAAGTTGTTTTTCAACTTTCTTTCATTTGGTTATATTATACCAAATCGTTTTTCTCTATGATTTGGTTTCTTTCTACTGGTTTTTTGATTCTCCTGAAAATTTGTAATATTGCACAAAATGCAATGAAAGTCTGCTGCTCTAATAATTGTCAATGAAATTTAAAATTTGGTGTTCGGTTCTAGACTTTTGTTGAAAACTATACTCATAAAAACACATCATGCAACATTATGGGATCTTTTCACAGATGTTACAGTACTTCTTTTCTTTTCTATGATAATCTTCTTGTTGTGTCCTTTTGGACTTCGTTTTTTTATTGGAACAGGCATCTTCATTGCCGGCCATGTGATATCACTGACTCCAACTTTTCAATAAGATGATTGCTGGACTGCTAACGTCATTTGGAACTGATTCACTGATATAAGCTTCCTCAGCTTCAACTGGATCAGATATTATATCTACCTCTATAATTTCACATCGTCTTAGAGATGAGGGATTTTTGTTGTCTTATACCAGAATTGCCTTGTAACCAGGCGCAGATGATTCTACAGATAACTAACACTGGGATGATAGATTTGCATTATCTAATACAAAGGCTTTATTCGTACTGCTTTCTTCTGGAAGATCACCTGGTCAAATATTTCAGATTGTTTAACAGAAACTTGATTTTCACTTTCGAATACAACTTCACAATGCTTACAATAACAAACTGAGTCTGATTCTCGCCGCTATTGTTTACATTTACAATTGCAGCATCATTATCAGTGGCGCATAGCGTTTTAAGATTTTTCAGTACATTAAGTCCTTGCTCAAACAACTTGTCTGTCCGTTGAGCTGCTCAAAACTAATAAAAAACTTGCTCCAGTCAATGCCAATATTATCTAGATTCCCATAATTCAGCAAAAATTGTCACAATTTTAATGCAAACAAGTCGAAAACAATATAACCGATAATGGAAAGTAGCAATTTTTACAAGAAATCCAATATGCTATTAGCAGCATTTTAGTGGGCTACCGTTTAACGGCAGTTTAAGTACAGCGATTACAAAGCCGTTAAATGTGTCACTTCAGTGACGTCACATCTGTTAACGGCATTTTAGTAGGCTGCCGTTGAACAGCAGTTCAAGTACAGCGAAGAATAAATTGCAAACAACCGAAATAGTAACCTTCTTTTGAATATGCCTCAAATATCCGTTTTGTAATTAGAGGGATCATAAGTGTGTATTTCCTAAAAAAAATTAAGAATCCCCAAGAAAACATTATGTCATGGTTATAATTTATAAATAGCAGTATTTAGTCTGTCGATTTGGAGGATGGTGACTAAAGTCAACGAATTTTACTGTCAGTGCTCAGCTCAGTCGAAAATATACATTCGTTCCATTTTTTCGGCCTCAAAAACTCAACACATGATATCGCCGCTATTCGGGAATTCAAAAATAGCATCACAAAATAAACAGTCCAGAATTAGATTGCTATGATTCACAACACCCAACACGCGTCATGAATTTTTCTTAAATTTTTATTGTACGTATATAAGACATTTATAGAAAAAGATTGTACAGTATTATCTTTTTTATAGGATTTTTTGTATATTTTTATACCTAGTTATAATAAATGTCTGTCTACACAGCAAGATGGTTCATTGTCTCTCATACATCCTTTAAACTAAAACACTGACGGCCACAATCTTATTGAAGTACTATATAGATTTATCAGTGAAAGATATTAATAGTGGCGAAAGGAAAGGGCGCCGTAGACCCTTGTCATTCAAACAGTAAAAAAAGGTCAAAAATCTTATGTAAAAGTATTTGTTTTTTCAAATATTTCCATGATAGATTCAGATATTAGCCTACAAGGGGCTGCGAAATATGTTAGTAATAAGTATTTGAAGTAATTTTTGGCAAAAGGGACTGACCTATTAAATTTGGATACTGAGTTACAGAAACAAAGCAAAACTCAAAATTAGGAGCAGGTTGGTTAGAACCATTTACAGTACCTACTATATTTTTTTGTAAATGACTTTAAAAGTCCATTCAATCAAAATTTTAATTTTCACTAATTTTTGCTAGTTGGATCAAAATCATAATTTTCAATTTAGTTCGGTAGTTTTTACTTTTTAGACATAAATATTTTACTAATGAGAATAGAATTTTAATTAACAAAAACTTCCAACATACCGGGTGTCCCAGAATTTTCTTGACACGTGATATTCTCGTAACCAAAAAGAAGTCCAAAGGAAAACTGACTGGTATTCCTGAAGGTACTATAGAGACTATCACACCATGCTTTCAAATAATTTTTTTGTACCTTAACCCTTAAAACTCACCCCAACTTTTTTTTCAAATAACACCCAATAGCTTTTCTTACACAAATTAAGTCCTTATTTTTTTAAAATCTTGTAGTACCTTTGATTTTATACACAAACCTATTTTTGCTGGAAAGTTATAAGCATATAAGATAAATAAAATAAGGATTTGTTTGAGGCGTAATATTTTCGTAGCAAAAACAAATAAAAAAGAACACTAAGTAGGTCCATCATACCATGATTTCGAAACATTTTTTTCCTGCAACCCCTAAACCCCCCCCATTTTTCTTTCAAATAGCACCCCATACCTATTCCTACATAAATGAAGTCATTATTTTATTTAAAATCTTGTAGCGACTTGAATCTCAAACAAAAACTAGTTTTTTTGTGAAATCATAAGCATAAGATAAATAAAATTAGGATTTGCTTAAGGCATAATAAAACAAGGAAAAAAATACATTTTTTTCGAAAGCATGGTCTGATAGGTCATTCAGTATCCTTAAAACCCACTTAGTTTTTCTTTTTTGACCATTTTTTGCAAAAGTATTACGCGTCAAACAAATTCTTATTTTATTTATATTATGCTTTATTTTACGAACAAAAATAAGATATGTATAACATCAAAGGTACCACAAAATTTTAGATAAAATGTCATTATGTAGTAAAACCTATGAGGTGTTATTTGAAAACAAAAAGTTGGGGGAAGACGTACAAAAAAAATATTTTGAGGGCATGGTAGGATAGACTCTATAGTATCTACCTTCAGAGTTACAACTCAGCTCTTGTTGTACCATTCTTCGTTATCAAAAGCTTGTCAAGGAAATTCTGGGACACCCGGTATTTATTTTCATGCATCTATTATTTTTTTATGAGATATAACGACATCATTTATGTACTTATATAGGTGTCCTTTGAAACTGTAGTTTGAGCGTATTTTTAACATAGTCTAAATATACCTACGATTGTTTTATCAAAGCCAGTAATTTATCGCTTTATAGTACTCCAAACAAGTTTACCTAAAGGCTCTTTTTCTATATTTCGAATGAAAAACGTATCTTATAAAGCTCAAAATTTTAGAGTAACTAGTCAGTCATTACACTAGCATGTCGTTCTCCGACACTTTGTTCCTGAACATTATTTTTCACAAACAAATGCTCAATCTTTATGTATAAAAAAAATCATTTTTTTCAACCAACGTCTAAGCTTTTGCGAAAATGGGAAACGCCCGCATAATCAAAAATTAATAAAGTAAGACGTCCGAAATGCAAGCTGCTATGACTCAGCCATTATTTACTTGTGCGTGCCAGGTTTTTTTTATGTTATACTCCAAAAAAAAAACGGTTTTCGTCGAAAATTCGTCAACTATGATTTTTCCACAGTTCCGAAAAAGCAGAGCAAGCAAGCAGCAAAGTAGAGCGTTTGTTTTTAACCGCGAATTTTTTTCCCGCGCTTTTGCCAAAACCAAGGAAAACCGCGCGAAAACAAGCGAAGGTTCACAAAAGCTCGACGTACCTGCCACAGGGGTCTTGATGGTCCAGGCATCTTGGTGTGGTTGTAAGGGTTTCTTTGCTGTCACTGAACTGCACCAAATTATTCGGTATAGCTACCGGTGAGAAACTACGAATATTTTGGGTTTGCCGACTCTTATACGTTCCATTTTTCAGTGGCGTCCGCGACCGCCCACTAGAATTCTATCAAGAGCACAAATGGGATTCCTTAGTCATTCGACCGGTGAGATTCGCTTTTGTTTTTGCACCGGCTGATGACGTTCAGAGGGATTGGCCTTATTTATTTGGATAGGATTTGTCAGACGTGACGATTTTAGTCAGCTGTATTTTTGTTTTGACAAGGGGAGTTCGCTGTATTTTCGTTTCTTGGTGTGACTTTTATGTTGTTCGCTCAACAATACCTCAGAAACCGTACAAGTAACCTGAGTTTATCGTAGTGGGACTGGATACAAGAGTGAGCTTGTTTACAGTGTCGACCATGCTACAAAAATGACCAACGAAAATATGTATACTTGTGTTTTATAGACTATTCAAAAGCGTTTGACCGTGTTAAACATAAAGAAACTGCAAAAAATGCTAGGAAGATCATACTGCATTTATACGAACACCAAGTAGCTTGAATAAAATTGGAAGGTATCGAGACAAAATCTGTTGGCAACTATAAAGCGCGGTGACAGACAGGGATGCATGCTCAGCTACATGCCCTTCAATATGTATTCGGAAGTTATATTCGAGCAAGCATTTGGTGGATCCGAGGACGGACTGATAAATAACTTAGTACAGGGGTCGACAACCTGGGGCCCGCGGGCCGCATGCGGCCCTTTGCAATTCTTTTTGCGCGGCCCGCCAGAGCTCCAATGCCACCAATATAATAATAGCGTTTATTGTAAATATAAAATAAATAAAATACAATAAACAACAAGTGACCCAAAAAAAGTTAAAAACTTGTGCTTGGGTATAAGTAGTTATTATAAAATGGAAACAACAAATAAGGGTCAATTCAGGAATATTTATATTTAAATATTATGTATTCCATATATATCAGTAATAATAGGTATTGCATATGTCTACAAGTTGGTGAATTTTAATGCGCTTATTATTTACTATCCATTGTTTTAAACCACACTTGAATGAATTTAAAGGCACTAGACATTTTATGCTTTCTGGTATCTCATTGTATAGTCTTGGAGCAAGAAATGTATGACATCGTAATAAAGTATTTTTTCTTGCTTTTGGTACAACATTACATGCAAATCTTATGTCATATTTATGTTCGTGTTTAAAATCAGGAGAAATCAACATACTTGAGCGTAAGCTGCGTAAGTGTCTTTGTCACTGTCATTTTCGTCAGTTTCACGCCGTACGCCACAGAGTCAGAGGGAATGTAAACAACAAAATGCACAGGTCGCTGACCAGCCAACATGTAACGAAAATTTTGACAGCTTGAGGGCATTACCAGTGGCGTACGATTAATATCAAAATTGGATGTTCATTAGTAGATTCAATTATTACCGTGATGTTACAAACTGATACAATAAGTTGTATTAGTATTTAGCTATACTTAGAGAGTTACTCTTATTATAACTTGATTGTAACAGTTGATAATGTATTATTACCATGAAGTGTTTTCCCGTATTTTACGCTACTGAAAACCAAAACAAAACCTATACTAACCTATCATAAGTGGTGTTCACCGATTCGTCGCTATTGCAGCAAACTATGCCCTTTTTATTTCGTCTCATCATGCAATTATGACAATATTGTTCATAAATAATTTAATTCACACCACAAATAGTCACAAAGTCACTCAAATATACACTAAAACAACAAAAATCTCAACATATGCAATAACCACAACTACAATGACAGCCACATGACAGCTTTAGGGGACGCCGATTGTAGGTTGCCAGATTTACGACATATTAGAAGTTATTGCGACATTCCGCTATGAAATTTACCATTTTTGAGATTTCGTTAAATCAATACAAATTATCTTCACGTAAATCAGTTACATTGCAAGTATATTTTAATGTATAGTTAAATACCCAGTTAAATACTTTGAGGAACATGTGTTCAAACTGCGGAAACTGTCAGATTTTGAAGAAACTGAAAGGCCCTTAAGCGGACGAAGAAGGGCAATAGCGCTATAAATGTTGGCTGGCCAATATTCAAATAAGGCTCCCTCTAGAGTTGTTAAGCTTGTGCCATATTCCATTTTTTTGTGACACCAGCAGGACAAGCAATATTTACATATTTAAGTACAGGGTGTCCCACGACGATTAAGACAAGCAATATATTGGAACTGGACAGCAGTAGCGAATTATAATTTTGGGAATGTAAATTAGAGCAAATATAGTATTTTATATTGTATATTTGTGGCTTTATTGTGTTCCTCCCGATAAAACAATTCCATCAAACTAACACACTTGGGGTCTAAAGTGATTAATTCAAGAGCTACAGGTACTTAAAGGAATGCCGATGATACAGTCATACTCGCGGATAGTTCTGGGAGTCCTCAAAGACCAATCGACGGAATAGCTTCAGTAGGTGATCAGGTGGGACTACAAATATTTTTTTATGGTCAGCCTCCCGCAAAGGCTAAAAGCCAATGTCGCTGTAGAAGCGCTGCGAGAGGATAAGTGTCAGTGCACGTTAGATTTGAAACGCTGTAGGTTGTAGCCGGCGGGAAACAAAATCCCCAGCAGCTCGTTCCACAGCGTCGAAGTTCTCCAAAAGAAGGAATGCTGGAGGAGACTGGTTCGGGGAGTAAGGACCTCGACCTGGTAAGGATGAGCTCGCAGAGCCTCTCTGGTGTTCCTCGTTCGGACGGCCTTTGCTGTTATTACCTGGGAGAACTCACTAGAACATCTTCCGTGATAGAATCTGTAGAACAGGGACAGGTCAGCCACCCTTCTTCGATGTTCCAGGCTATGGAGGTCCTTTGTGAGGTTAGGCGTATCGATTAGTCTAATTGCTCTCTTCTGGATGGTGTCCAGAAGCTTTAGAGAGTGCTTCGGAGCGCATCCCCACACATGGGAGCAATGCTCCAGCGATGGTCGGATCTGTGCCTTGTAGAGCAGCAGTAGTTGCTCTGGTGTGTACAGCTTCCTACAGCGGAACAAAACTCCAAGCTTCTGGGATGCCGTATTAGCAATACTGACGACGTGATCGTGCCAGGACATGTTGTTGTTGATATGTTGATGTTGATCCCCAAAAGCTTGACGGAAAGTGACTCGTCTTGGGGTGACCTCCCATTTCCACTGTTGGTAAGGCAATGTGAGACCTCTTTGTAAGTGTTGTTGACTGGATTTTCTGTACGTTGAACTGTACTTTATTTACTAATCCCCACTCGACAATTTTTTTGATATCTGCGTTGATCTGTGAGGCATGCTGCTGTCGCCGACGTACCGTCTCCTGGGATGATAGTGGCTTGCCTGGTTCCATGCACGATATTAATGTACTATCGTCTGCGAAGCTGTTGATTGGATTGGATGTTATTTCCAGCAGCTCGTTGATGTAGGAACAGTGTAGGGGATAAAACAGATCCCTGAAGAACACCGGCATTTATTGAAAATACGTCTGATGAACAACCTTCGACTACAACAAACAGAGATCGGTCGTTCAAAAAGCTATTCAGCCACTGGCGCAGGCCAGATGGTAGTCCATAAGCAGCAAGCTTGACTAGAAGTCCCTCATGCCACACTCTGTCGAAGGCTTCGATATGTCAAGCGCAACAACACGGGATTCGCCATGGTTTTCAATTATTGCTCTGTTCCACAAGTGAGTGACATAGGCCAGAAGGTCACCCGTAGAGCTGTGGTTATAAGCAGAAATCAAAGCAGCAAAGCAAAGCAGCAAAGCAAAGCAGCAAAGCAAAGCAGCAAAGCAAAGCAGCAAAGCAAAGCAGCAAAGCAAAGCAGCAAAGCAAAGCAGCAAAGCAAAGCAGCAAAGCAAAGCAGCAAAGCAAAGCAGCAAAGCAAAGCAGCAAAGCAAAGCAGCAAAGCAAAGCAGCAAAGCAAAGCAGCAAAGCAAAGCAGCAAAGCAAAGCAGCAAAGCAAAGCAGCAAAGCAAAGCAGCAAAGCAAAGCAGCAAAGCAAAGCAGCAAAGCAAAGCAGCAAAGCAAAGCAGCAAAGCAAAGCAGCAAAGCAAAGCAGCAAAGCAAAGCAGCAAAGCAAAGCAGCAAAGCAAAGCAGCAAAGCAAAGCAGCAAAGCAAAGCAGCTGATAGGTAATATAAAAGTTCACGTGACAGGTTATACGTCTGAAGCTATGTCAGAAGCTACATCAGGCGAACTCCAAGGTTCAGTTCTTGACCCTTTATCGTTTTTTGTTTTTATTAATGACATAGTAAATAATCTGCGATGTGAGTATTTGCTCCATGCTATTGACTTTAATTATTTAAAAGTATTAATACTGGAGATGATAGTTGCAAATAGATTTAGACCTTATGCATCAGTAGTGTAAGAGCAATAATACGTCTTTGAATGTTGATAAGTGTTGTTCGATGACGTTCGCATATAAAATTGACTCCAATAAGTAGTATTGACTTGAAACTGGTGGCAATAAGCTTCAACAAGCAGACACATACAGAGATTTGGGATTTTTATTCGACTCCAAGCTGGTACTTGTTGATCACATAAACACATCCATTATGGTCACAGCAAAAGTGTACAAAAACCTTAGTTTCATCTTAGTTTCGTCAATTCGTCATCAGAAAATAGTAAACAGTTCAATGATCGAAAAACTCTAATTTTGCTATGCCTTTCTTTTGTTAGATCTGTCTTTGGGTATTGTTTTATTATTTGGTACCCTGATGCTTATGATGTTCATGTTCATAATATTGAAGGAATCCAACGCCGCTTTGTCAAGTACCTTATTGTGACACAAGAAGATGATGTCTATACGAAAAGAGGTATACATATAATTAATTACATAATGACATACAACTGAGTAGTTCTATTATCTTATACATTATAACGAACCGCTACTGCTCCCTATAACTCTTTTAGTAATATCTACTCATATACACTGTGACTGAGTCACAAAATTGAAAACTGGAAGTAAAAATAGTGTACCTATTTTGCTAGAGGAAAAAGTTTCTCGGCCTCCAATATCTGATAATGATGTTATCTTTAAACGCGTTATTCAGATTTCGAAAATGCGTGGGATCTCTGCTGACTGATATTGAAAATATGGTAAGTTTAAGTGCCGAGATATATTTACACCCAACAACCTTCACATTGAGATGCTATCAAAGAAATTATGACTAGTACCTATTTGTCAGCCTGGTTCGCTTACAATGTTGTCCAATATTTCTCGAGACAATAAACAAATTAATATCCTATTGGAACATTTTGTTCTTTCTAATCTCTCTGCATACAGAATATTTAAAAATCCAGCGGTCCAAAATCTTAGAGAAAAATCATATACATAGGTATATTTGCTCTAACTTAAGCCCTCAAAATTATAATTCTGTACTACTCCCCAGCTTCGATATATTGCTTGTCTCAATCGTCGTGGGACACCCTGTATAAAAATGATTTCTCTGTGGATTTCTTTAGATTTTCCGATATATCTACCATTTGTCAGCCCCGGGGCCGAGAGTCAGCAAATAGATGGCCAATAATTTGCAATGGACGGCCGACATCAGGTATATACAGGGTGTCCAGTTAGTGTGTAAGTCTTCGATATCTCGCAAAGTATACCTGACAGAAGAAAATGTCGAATACAAAAGTTATTTGGTTACTTAAGACGCATATTCTAAAAATATTTCAAAATATACAGGGTGTTGCGGGAAAGTAGAATAGTGATCAACTTGATTTTTTTATATGGAACTATAACTGTTTCTTAAATTGTTCTAGTTTCCATCATTGATTTCTATACCTACAACCGTAAAATATTTTTGGAATTGGTTGCGACGTTGCCAAGTTATAATTTATTTTCTATTAATTTCCGGATTTGCAAGGTCGCAAGTAATACGTCCAAATTGCGTCATAATTTTGAATGGAATGCCCTATTTATGAAGTCTAACGTAAAAGTGGTAAATCTGACAACACCGCTGTTAGGGTTTCTGAACTCTGTATGTTTAAAAACCCCCAAGTATTGAATTTCACCTCTCCAGCTGTGGCGGTTTTGGAATTATTCAAGCGTCCCGGTACCGTTTACTAAAAAAGCGGTGTTGCCGTATCTCAGTAATTATTAGAAACAAAATTTTGAAATTGTGAGATCCTATTAAATTTGACATGCGCAATTCATTGCAATAAAAATAAGTAGAGGACTCTATTTAAAATAAATTAAAATCAGGGATACTTGTAACACCCTGTAGATACCAATTGCTGGTAACATCCAAACTAATATCCACTTAATATTCAAGTAACTCGCTGTATAATATTATTAATAAAAGTTAAAGGAATATATCAATTTGGACGTATTACTTGCGACCTTGCAATCCGTAAATTAATAGAAAATAAATTATAACTTGGCAACGTCGCAACCTATCCCAAAAATGGTTGAGGGTTAAATAGAGATCAATGATTGAAACTAAAAGAATTTTAAAAGAAGTTATAGTTCCATGTTCCATATAAAAAAATTAAGTTGGTCACTATCCTACGCAACACCCTGTATATTTCAAAATATTTTTAGAATATGCGTCTTAAGTAACCAAATAACTTTTGAGACAATAAACAAACATCCTTTTGGAACATTTTGTTCTTTCTAGTCTCTCTGCATACAGAATATTAAAAAATCCAGCGGTCCAACACCTTAGAGAAAAATCACATACATATAGGTATGAATCGACTTAACTTTTGATTCTGAGTCGATCCACATGAGATTCAACGTCCGCGGCAGAGGTCAAATAAAACAGTTTTTGGCGTTTAAGAATTTATTTATTCATTTAAGCTAATACCATCCTCTCCTTGTATAAATATTGTACCTAGGTGCCTAGGTAGGTATACGCATTATAGGAAAAAGAAAAATTAGATATGAAATAAAAGGTATGAAATACTTATGAAATAAGGCAACATTCAGGTATCCGGCTAGGATCCGGCTCGAAGGACCAAACATCGATCGCCTCGGAATCAAAAGTTGAGTTGATTGAAACAATTTGTCTTTAGAGTTGGACCGCTGAGCCGTCTGCCAGCAGAAAGAAATTACAACCCTCATAGGTAATCATTCCTTGAACCTCAGAGCCCATCACAGGTTTCATGGGTAGGTGAAATGGTGAAATGGTGAAAAAAAAATCGCAAATGCGATTTTAAAATGACTTTGTATCAAAAACACTAACGTACAAAATTAGTTAAACATTTTTCAATTTTCAATAATTTTTTGTTACTCTATTTTCGGATCCAAAATCTTATATGCGTATGTGGTCACTATAAACAAAGCCTGCCAAGAGGTAGCGTGGCCGAGCGGTCTAAGGCGCTGGTTTAAGGCACCAGTCTCTTCGGAGGCGTGGGTTCGAATCCCACCGCTGCCATATTTTTTTCATTATAATACATTAATTCTTTTACTAACAAGTTTTATAAAGAAGAATAAATAGTTAACTTTAATTCTTTACTTTATAATTGCTACAAGCACTGTAAATCATACCCGAATCTCATGTATACTCAAAAATTCAAATCTTATCGTAACATCATATTGGACTTGGGGCATTTTCATTTTATGCATTGGCGCCCCCTAGCAAGAATGTAGGAACTAAAATGGTTACGGTAAGAATGCGGGAAAAGGAATGTATAGACTCCGCCAGGCCCGCCTTGTATTAGGAGCACAGAAAACGAGAAAGGTTGTGGAATGCGTGTCCGAAGTCTGCGAGTGGTAGCTAGTAGAGAATTCACTTGCTGGTTGCTCTGTAATAACTGAATATAGAAATATACGAAAACAGGGAAAACAGGAGTTTCAACTAAACCATTTAAGAGAGACAACGTATTTAACAATGTCTGAAGTGGGAAGTTACTAGTTGTAGCGACTTTTAGGGCAGTCGGAAGTTGGAAAATACTGAAAATAGCGTCCGATTTTTTTTAATTACCCAAGACTACAGAAAAGTAGAGATTAAATTTAAAATACTTATTTCTTAATTCAATTACGATACATACGATACGATTTATAAGGGGTTTTGTAGGATGGAGGTACCTACCTAAATCGATTATCTATTATTTGGTGTTTTTAATGTCAACGTTTATGATTGTGGATATGGATATGGATATGGATGATTTTTAGAGAAACCTAATACCCTCCATCAGCTTTGGGATCAAAAAGGAGGTTCGAAATAGTTGGCCAAGTTATATTTTAACAAAATATGAAAGGTAAATTTGTGGAAGTTAATAATACCTAATAAGTCTTAGAAGTTTAAAGCACTCTACATTCGAGTCAGGTGCGTATAAGAGGAACAAATCACAGAGCTAATTAGGTACCCCGCTCATAGCTGAAACAAATCCTTTTCGAAAAAATTTAAATCAAAAATTGTTTTTAAACCATTTTTTGGCTTGATTTAAATTGTTTTTTATTATTTAAATCATTTTCTTGGACTTATATCATTTTTTATAATTAAAATTGTTTTGGGATTTTAAATCATTTTGATGATTGCTGTAGCGTGCCTAGAGACAACAGGAGGAACTGGGTCCCTGGGTACACACATTTATAGGTATTATGTATTTGCCATGTAAATCACGGATTCGCAAGTATAAACGCATAACTCACTTGTTTTTCAAAAAGCATAAATAGTATTTTAGAAGGTGATAGTTAGTGAATGACATCTCAGGGCATTTTTTTCAAAAAATTTGTTTAGTGTGCAAAAAACTCACGATGCAAAATCATACATACTTCATATGTTTGTAATTTAACAACCAAAAACGATATCAACAAAAACCCACCACAGTGACAAAGCGCAAACTTTCTTTTCCAAGCTGATTTTTGAATCATTACTGTAAGTTTAAAGGTAACGTCAGGAGCTTCGAAATGCAAAATTCATTTTTGTGGCGACCTTTGGATCTTGCCTTTGAAGTTTTGGACTTACCTCCCCTCATCTTAGAGCCTTAGTAGGCATTCACAGTAGCGGCAGTTAGGAGCGTTGGAGAGCTTTGGAGTGCGTTGGCCAACGCCGAGTCCCCTCGGTAGGTAGAAGCAGGCCGGCGCCGGTTCCGCACGTAGTCAAACACACCAGTGGCATTATTGGCAAAACAATGAGGGACAATTGCAAAAACACTGGAAATGATTCCCCTGAGGAGCCAGAGGATTTAATAGGGGGTGAAATAGTTTTTGGTTAAAAAGTTGTCTCTCTGGACAAATATTTTGACGTGTCTTGGGGTTTTTTCGTTTAATCAGCGGTTTGTGATAAATCCGTGGTGGGAAGTTGTCAAATGAACTATTATAGTACATACATATGTAGACTCACATCATATACATTAGAACCATTTAGTTGAAATTTGTCAATCAGATGAATATGTGACTGATACTGTACATGTTCAACGAATTCTTGTGTGCGTTTTATTAAGGAAGCTATCCACTCTGGTAGAGACTGTTTGAATCGCTTTGTAAACAAGTTTTTGGTATCAAAAGGTATAATTTTGGCGCTAAATTGAGATATGACCGCCGCATGACTTATTTTTTTGGTTTGGGAATTATTGTGGTACTTAGCCTATATCTAGTGTTGTGGTTGTGTATAGATGTGTTATGCTCATTTGAATATATCTCTGATACTAAGTGATAGTACGTAGTAAATGCAATTGCCTAACGTTATATATTTGGGTCTCGTAATATCATTGGTCGGGTACATTGTTTTTTAGTTAAACATTAACATTAGAATAGCTTTTACTTCCGATACACACCGATAGGTGAGGGGAGTATTGGAATCGCGAAAATTATCGATTTTGAGATAATATGCTTGTGGGCATTGGGAACAACATTGACATTGGACGCGCTACATAAGGAGGCTCCTTTCATAACCGCACCTATTTCCTTCCAACATTTTTCTATCGCAGTGCGGCTATAGTGCAGCTTGTATCTTTTATCCCAAATAGGGGTTTTCGCAAACACTGAAGCTATAAGTAACTACTTTATCGCTACTCATCTTCGACCGGCACAGACGAAACCAGGTAGCAAATTAACTAAACTAAATTTTTGTTACTATAAAGGCGTTCAAGCGGGCTTCCGACGCTGGTAAGCGGTCGAAAACTCAGTTGAGCAGGTGAGCCTGCATGCGGTACCTGCACGCCTTCGCACGCTCTTGCACGCTCACTAAAAAGCCCCACTGTGTTTGCGCCCTTAGACACACATGCTGGAGAAAACGAACAGGCGGCCACGCCTCCTCTCTAACACAGTAATACGTATTTTCTTGGATTCTCAATTTCGCGCGCTATACTAGACCCTAGAGGGCTCTCAACCCGACTGCAGGAAGCTCTGACATGACGCGACAAGTTCTGTAATCGATCGGTATTTTCGATTTTACCGAAAATGATTTTAAATAAAATGATACAAAATAATTTATGCCGAATAGCAAATTATTAAATCTTTTAAATCCTTTTGTCAAATATTTTTGTCGAAAAATATTTAGATCATGAATCACTAAGCTGGGAGATTTAAATGAAAAAAGATTTAAATCATCGTTAAAGTTTCAGTTCAGATTTTTGTCAAACATTTAATTCAATGTCGTTTTTTCCGAAGGAAAGCCCATAGTAGAAAGATAGATACACAAATCTTATGCTATTTTAACACCTTCCCCTCCCTGCAGAGTACAGATATCTATTAGATGTAATATAGGGTGTAACTAAATTTAAGTGTAAAACATTAAAAGGGGTAATTCCTCATCGAAAAATGATAGGATCTTTCATATAAAGAAACTTAATTGGAGCATCCCTTGTTAAAAATTTGCTTAACAATTTTTTTACAAGCACCAAAAAAGTTACAATATTGAAACTAACCTGACATTTTTTACTATCAAAAAGACTCTTAGCCAGTAATTTATTTCGTTTACCCCATGGTTGTAAGGGGTGGAAAAGGCAACCCCTAATATTTATTTCCGATGCAACTTTTTGCCTTATTATTTATTTACTTTTTAAAAATTTATTTCCGATGGCCTGTTTCATTCTAAACAAAAAATGTCTCTTGAAATTTTTTCACAAAATAAACCAGTTCATTATTTTAAGGATATGCGATATGTATCTTGTTCGTAAAATAATATTATGCTGCGAACAAGTTTATTTTGTGCATAAAATTCAAGAGACATTTTTTGTTTAGAATGAAACCGCCTGTTGGAAATGAATTTTTAAGTGGTAAACAAATAATAAAAACAAAAAGTTGCATTGGAAATTTTAAGAGTTGCGTTTTTCACCCCTTATAACCATCGGGTAAACCAAATAAATTACTAGCTAAGTGTCTTTTTGGTAGTAGATAATGTCAGGTTAATTTGAATATTGTAACTTTTTTAGTGCTTGTGAAAAAAATGAACAAATTTTTTGTACCCCTTTTACTAAGGAGCTGTATCTTAACAAGGGATGCTCCAATGAAGTTCCTTTATAAGATCCTATCTCTTTTTCGATGAGGAATCACCCGCTTAAATGTTTTACACTTATTTAGTGACACTGTGTATACAAGTAAAAATACTTTGCGTTAAAAGATCTACTTTGTATGGCATAGAAATTTGCTCCAGATGAGGCCCGTCCTATAATTATTGTAAACAACTGTTCTAATACCGACAAGGATATACCATTTATTTTTTTATATTTTTTGCTGATAATCACCTTAATGAGTTTGCATATTATTTCAGACACATTTGTTCCCAAAATGATGTAGAATATTTATTGAAAGGGATTAAACTCCTTCTCCTCTGTGATTGTTTATGTGAAATTTGTATATTTTTTCATCAAATTATGATGATAATTTCTTATTTTTGTTGCGTAAATGTTCAACAAGCTATTTCACAAGATAAAAGTTCAACAGTTATAATTGTGATAAAACTCAGAACAAGACTATTTGTCAGTTAACATCATGGTAAAGATAAAAGATATGATGTCTATTAATTCTAATATGGAAGAGGGGGCGACCCCTTTGACTTACAAGAGTGGTGTATAAAGGGATTCATGACATATACAAATTTTATTGTGCGTACAAATAGGAGGGGTAGGAAATAAAAGGGTTGTGGTGAGAGGATATTACGTTTATCTTCATTGAGACATATAAAATCCATGGAAGTAGTAATATGATTGTCAGGTACGTATCTAGAAGAAATAGGGTATGTTAGCACAAATATTACATATAGACAATTCTTGATGCGTGCCTTCGCAGGTGCGTACTACCATTGATTAAAGTATTTAGGGGGTACTACGTACTATGAGGTCGTTGGAACGCAAACATCACAACAGTTTTCACATACAAGGCCTGGCAGTAAAATAATGAGGCTGACAAGTCTAAACTACGTGATTTTTATGACGGCTATTTGATAATTTAGTTGTTGGTCGTGCTCCCTAAAATGGAACAGCAAAATCGTGCCGTTAAGTTTTATGTTAAGATGAGAGAATCGGTATTTCTTCTAACTTTATGTCTTATCCCACTATCCCAGTATTCACGTACAGTTTCTGAAGTCTACTATTATCCAGTAAAAGTGAAGCAGTCTCGAAGTGTTGGGAAAAAAGTATAGCGTGTTTTTTTTTGAAAAATAAAATCAATGGACAATCAACGAACACTGAATGCTAAATGGTGCATCAGAGTTTGTTTACATCAAGTATTTGAAAACAACGTGCTCGAAGCAACATTGATTTGTATCATGACAGTTTTCGGAAGAGTCAAAAGTAAAATTACTTAAGCATCCGCCCAACAGCTCCGACTTATCAGTCCTAAAGTTGAAAGTAGTGTCCGACCGAACATTCGGCCTCTGTTTCGGTTTCGGCCTAGTTTTGGCAAAAAACGGGTTTCGGTTTCAGCTGCCACCCAGCCGAAACTAAGGCCGAAGCCGAAGTTGAACTCGATTGATTTCGTACTGCGATCGGACGCTCTCGGAGCCCTGATCTACAAGCGACAAGTGTCATTTTGCTGTGGGATGATGGTAATACCCCTATCACATCTCAAGAAGCCTTCTTATCGCAGCCAAGGTTGCAAAGAAACGCAGATATGTATTCTTACTGGAATTCTAGTCCATCTCTGTCTTTGAAAAAGGTTCCCGAAAAATTCATGTCGGTCTTACCGACGAATGTTTCCACTGAACAACTATTTAATGCTGCTAGTCAAATCTATCCAGACTGCAGAACCAATTTGCTGAGCGAGAAGGGTAATAACTTATTGTTTCTCGCTACTATACTAGATTGTTCAATTATGAATAATCAACGATAGTTGTGTAGCTCAATGATAATGAAGCTCATAACAGTTTTTAAATTCACAGAACACTACTTACTTTCAAAAATATTTAGTTACTTAGTACGTAGGTACTTCTGAAATTTAGTTTTAAGATAAGAGTGTCGCTAAGATGACCAAAGTTTAGGAAGTTATTTAGTTTTTAAGATAGAAAATATAATATAAATATAAAATTGTTGTTATTTGGTTCAATGTAACCTCTTATTTCAAAAATTAATAATAATTTATTTGAAATAAAGTGTGGTAATGCTCGAAATCACTTCTAGTTTTCAATCGGTGTCCTTTGCAAAGTTTGCAAACCGTGTGGGGTGTGTGTTATAAATACTATTAATTACCAAGGGCACGATTTGGTCAGTGCTGCGCATCATTTAGCATCGAAATAGCCTCCGATCAGCCGGATATCGGAAATATTGGCTGCGTAACGGTTACCTGCTGCACATTTCTGTTCGCCTGCTCGGCCGAATCGGAACCTATTTCGAACGCGATCGGCCCTAGGCCATTGATCTATCGGCCCCAACCGAGCAAGTATCGGTATCTCTCTCTCCCCCCTGTCCTCCACGTCTCGATTCGATTTCGAATACGGCACGCAGCGCACGGCGTTCACGATGGAATCGATGGTTACGGTTGGAAAGCGTGGAACTGGAGGATGGAGATACTGCTTATTTGCCAGAGAAAAGGAAAAAAGTAGGGAAGAATTTACTTGAGTAAATTCAAACGACGCTCGCACTGTGGAGTCCGGAAGTTTTTTGAACTGTAAGCTATATTGACAAAACGGGATTTTTCCCGGAGTAGTTTTTTCATACTGATTACTATAGCACCTGTAGCCTGTATTTTTTGCTATCTTTTGTATACGAACGGACGGACGGACAGACAGAGCAGAACAGAGCAGAGATAAGCTCTCTTATAGTGAGAGCTATAAATGATGAAAAAACCCACTCTTTTTGAAGTTACGTAGACAGTTCTGATCATCACAAAAAATCCCTTGAAAATTTCAAATAATTACAAAAAAAGTACCCAAAATATAACTGAAAATGATAATAAATCTATTTTCTTCACTGGCCCATAAATACCACATACATATAAAGGAGGGTTTACACATGCATGGTTTTAGTGGCGCCAATAGCCGCGCTAGTTTTATACTTTTGTTGTATGGTCAGCCTCCCGCAAAAAGGCTGAAAACCTGTGGCGCTGTAGAAGCGCTGCGAGAAGATAAGTGTCGGTGCAGGTTAGATTTGAAACGCTGCACGTTGTAGCCGTCGGGAAACAAATTCCCGACAGCTCATTCCACAACGTCGGAGTTCTCCAAGAGAACTCCACCAGGTAAAGATGAGCTCGCGCAGAGCCTCTGTGTTTCTTATTCGGACGGCATTTGGTGTTATTATACAGGGTGGTCCACTAAGGGCGCGGTGCTCCCTAGCGGCCATACCGATTAAATAAGGGGAAAATGTTTTAAATAAAAAACGTTTCTTTTCAAATGCTCTACATTTAGAAAATAATTTCAAAGATGGCGGACTTCCGGATATACCGGAAGTAGGCATCAACTTCCTTATTTTAAATGGAACACCCTGTATATTATTACGTTTTTGAATTCAGCATCGATTTTTAGGTCCAGTTTGTTAACCATTGTTTATGTCTACGAAGCGTATTTTCGGAGTTATTCAGCAATTTTTACAAAATTTGACGTTTGTAATACTTTACAAGAAACGTTAACATCTCGGAAACTAAACACGATAGAAAGATGCGGTTTTCGGTATTGAAACAAGCAAGGAACGTACTTGTGTTTCAGTAAAATCATTGTTTCAAAAGAACATTAAATCAGTAGACTAGAAATTTTCAAATTTGAAAAGTTAGAAACGTTAAAAACTTTTATTTTTCAAATGGGATGGTATCATAAGTTTCACATCGGTGGATGCCAAATTAAATTCTCTTTCACCTTGGTCTAGGCGGATGTGGTGCTATCTTTCATGGTTTTTAAGATATTTACGGTTTTGTAATTATTGCGTAGGAATTAGAAAAATCGTAGGCGGCGTGGCTCGCAGACGAAACAATTGGCAGGAAACCTTTCATTCCAAGTGTTTTGACCTCTAATACTAAAATGTGCTTTTGCTCCATCTAACTGTAACCACATTATTCTTAAAAACTGCAGTGGTGAATTTTTCAACAGGTTTTCCAAATTTTCTTGTAGAAAATTTTGGAAAACATTAGTTTATTATGCGGTTTCCAATAATACCACCCCAAATGCTTAGACTTCATGCTAGGTGACAACAAACTCCTCAAAATTTGGATTTACGTGGGCGTAAAATATGAGAGAAGGAAACATGTAGTAGTAATACATGAAGATAGTGAGTTCGACATTCTCGCAATTGTAGTTAAAGATCCGCATAGCAGTGCTACAGCAGAAATTAGTCGCTACTTGGGCATTGGTCAAACATCTGTGAACATGATCTTAACGGAGTACATATAGCATCTTTCATCACGTGCAGCTAAATCAAGCAGTTGAAAGACAAGACTTTGAAAACTGGATTAATTTCTGTAACTGGAGTCATGCTCGAATCCAAGAAGATGCACTCCTTTCCAAAACTGTGTTGTTTACGAATGAAGCTACATTTCTTATGAAATTCTGTCATTTTCCTTTTTATGAAATGTAGCTACAGCGTTATCATTAACGGCCATGTAAACTGGCATAATTTATATTTCTATACCGACGTAAATCCAAATTTTGAGAGGTTTGTTGACAACCAGCATCAAGTCTAAGCATTTGGGGTGGTATTATTGGAAACCGCATATTAAACTAAGGTTTTCTAAAATTTTGTAAATGAAAATCTGGAAAACCTGTTGGAAAATTTACCACTGGAGTTTTTAAGAATAATGTGGTTATAGGTAGATGGAGCGAAAGCATATTTTAGTATTAGAGACCGAAACACTTTGGTCGAAGGGTTTGCTGCCAATTGTTTCGTCTGCGAGTCACGCCACCTACGATTTTTCCAATTCCTACGCCATAATTACAAAACCATAAATATCTTGCAAACCATGAAAGATAGAACCACATGTGCCTAGATAAAAGTGAAAGACAATTTAATTTCGCATCCACCGATGTGAAACTTATGATACCATCCCATTTGAAAAATAAAAGTTTTTAACGTTTTTAATTTTTCAAATTTGAAAATCGCTAGTCTATTGAATTAATGTTCTTTTGAAACAACGATCTTAATGAAACACAAATACGTTCCTCGCTTGTTTTAAAACCGAAAACTGCATCTTTATATCGCGTTTAGTTTCCGAGATATTAACGTTTCTTGTAAAGTACTACAAACGTCAAATTTTGTAAAAATTGCTGAATAACTCCGAAAATACGCTTCGTAGACATAAACAATGGTTAACAAACTGGACCTAAAAATCGATGCTCAATTCAAAAACGCAATAATATACAGGGTGTTCCATTTAAAATAAGGAAGTTGATGCCTTCTTCCGGTATATCCGGAAGTCCGCCATCTTTGAATTTATTTTCTAAATGTAGAGCATTTGAAAAGAAACGTTTTCTATTTAAAACATTTTCGTCTAATTTAAACGGTATGGCCGCTAGGGAGCACCGCGCCCTTAGTGGACCACCCTGTATATCTGAGAGAACTCACTCGAACATTTTCCGTGATAGAATCTGTAAAACAGGGACAGGTCAGCCACCTTTTTTCGATGTTCCAGACTATGTGAGGTCATTATCATCATCGATTAGTTTAATAATTGCTCTCTTCTGGATAGTGTTCAGAAACTTCAGAGGGTGCTTCGGAGCGCATTCACACACATGGGAGTAATACTCCAAGGATGGTCGAATCTGTGCTTTGTAGAGCACCAGTAGTTGCTCTGGTGTATACAGCTTCCTACAGCGGAACAAAAAACCAACCTTCTAAGATGTCGTTTTAGCAATACTGTCGTTGTGGTTGTGCCAGGACATGTCATTGTTGAGATTGATTCCCAAAAGCTTGACGGAAGGTGACTCGACTATTGAGCAGTGCTGCCAAAGAGTGTGTAACTACACCATTTGTGTGAATTTTGATTGCCTTGTGTGTATTTTTTGAACATTCCAAAAATAAGCATGTATTTTGTGTGTAATTTTGTAATTTGGTGTTTACTCAATAAAAGTGATGTTATTTTTTAGGTTCTCATAAAAATTACCATTGTTTTCTGTCTAAAATGATTTATAACAGATTTTATTTTAACTACTTGTGATGTAGGACATACAACGTACCAATTGCGACAATTGACGGCCGATACAAGTCTTAACACAGAACGTCATAAAGTCATCCTCAGACTAGTCACATTTGATTGATCAAGGATCAAGTGTCGATGTGGTTCAGTTTTGGTTTGGTTTTGACCCATTTCCAACATTACATGCCAAAAATAAGCTCTCCTTTTGCCTTATCTCAATGAAAATATCAAAGTGTAGGTGGTGTGTAAAAATCGTGTATTTTTGAAATCATTTATGACCGCTATTTGACAGTTTTATTTAGTATACCTGGTTCCATGCACGATATTAATGTACTGTCGTCTGCGAAGCTGTAGATTGGATTGGATGTTATTTCCAGCAGCTAGTTGATGTACAGCAAACAGTTTAGGGGACAGGACAGATCAGAAGAACACCGGCGTTTATTGAAAATATGTCTGATGAATTGCCTTCGACTCCAACAGAGATCGGTCGTTCAAAAAGCTATTCAGTCACTGGCGCAGGCCAGATGGTAGTCCATAAGCAGCAATCTTGACTAGAAGTCCCTCATGCCACACTCTGTCGAAGGCTTTCGATATGTCAAGTGCAACAACACGGAATTCTGCATTATTTTCAGTGGCTCTGTTCCAAAATAAGTGACGTAAGCCAGGAGGTCACCCGTAGACCTATGCTTAAGGAAGCCATACTGGCGGTCATTTATGATGTTATTGTTTTCCAGGTATTTCAGGAGCTATGTGTTAATTACAGTCTCCATAACCTTAGGTCTTAGGCATGATGGTGAAAGAGCCACAGATCTATAGTTGATGGGATCGTTTTTTTTTTTACTTTCTTAGGAATGTGTTGCGCAGCCAATCTTCCTTGCAGCGGGAAACGTGACTCCCTGATACGATAGTTTGAAGAGCTTGCAAAGAATAGGCACAAACTCTGCGGCATAGCGTTTAAGAACAATGGCTGGCATTTAGTCAGGACCAGTAGCTTTCCTCGTCTTTAGCTTTTGGAGAATACTTTTTACAAATCGATGTTAAAATTTGACCTCTGCTATTCTCGAGTTCATATTTATGGTGGTGATCGGAATATATCCGGAATACCTACTTCCTTGGAAGTCCACACTAGAATTGGCTGCGAAAAGCCTCCCTAAGATGTCTGTTTGGAAATACACAGGATGAAAATACTGCTTATTTTCGAAGGAAAAGGAAAAATATGTCGGAAAAGTCGGAGATATTGTCGAATTACATCGTCAGTTCTGATCATCACGAAAAAGCATTCGTGCTTTCAATCCACATAGAGTAATCGTACCAGTTGTCGGCCACTTCCACCAAAATTTAAATATAATAGATATACACTCAATTAAACGTTATATAAAGTATTTCTGTTCCATGCATTCCACAGATTTTCGGTATGTAATGTGTAGACGCGTGAAAGAAAGTGTTAGAATTCAGAAAATAATCAAAACGGCTGTTAGTTCGATATGAGATGAGGACGACTGAAAATGTGCATTTTATTCAGTGAAAAGACCCTTAGAAGATAGTATATCAATGATAGTATGTATTCCATTGAATTCATTCTTAAATGCACGTTAAGGTATGTTAGCCTGATTCAGAGATTGAAGGTTAAGTTTAAATCGATAAAATATAGAAAAACATTGTTTTCAACTTAAATTTCGGATGGCCGGTAACTAGTTCGTCAAAGTGAACATAAACCTTCTCTCAGCTCAGGAGGTCGAGAAGTGGTTAAAATAAATGACAATATTCTATCCTTTTAGCTCTCACCGAAGAGAGCTTATGCAGAGCCTCTGCCTGTCCGTATACAAAAGATAGCCAAAACTACAGGTGCTAGAGAAAAACTAAATACAGATTCGGAATCAGCATGAAAAAACTAGTCTGGGAAATATCCGGTTTTGTCAGTATTGCTTCCGGTTTCACAGTGAGAGCGCCTTTCCTACTTTTTTCAATATATTAGAGGCTTCGCATCTAAGCTGTATTATTCCATTCGAATAATAACTATTTCAAGAGAACTGAGGCCAGTTTTCGGCCGTCATTATATACAAAAGGTGATACCATACACTGCAAAATCATTTTTGAGAAAATGCTGTGGTCGAGAACCGGACTTCTCTTGGCAACTAGCTTTTAACCTTTACCTTTCATAAAATTTTACATAGTATTTGTAAGAGTGTCTGGTCCTCCGGTGTTTGGCCAGATGAATGGTGCACATCAATTTTTGTTCCACTTCATAAAAAGGGATCTCCAACAAATCCAGACAATTATCTCCTACTTTCATGCAAGTAAGGTTCTACTATATATTTTACAATCCCTTTTGGAGGGTTTTATTGGCTGGCAAAGCTCTCAGCCGCAGGCAGGTTTCGTGTCGTTTGATAAGTAAAGTGGCCTAAACTGTGGGAAATCCTCATCTCTATGGGAGTTCCTTATCACCTAGTCTTATACAACAACTCTACGAGTCTAATTCGGCTCGTGTAAGAATTGGTGGTAACCTGTCTGGTCAAACTGCAACCAGAAATGGAGTTCGTTAGGGATGTGTATTATCTCCGATTTTATTTAATATTTACTCTGAATTTGTGAGGTATTGGACAACTGGAATGGCGGTATAACTATTGGCGGAGGCAAAATATCCAAGTTAAGATTTGCTGACGATACAACCCTTATTGCTGCTTCTCAGGAAGAACTAATAGCTCTACTAAACATCTTAGAACAACACAGTGCAGCGTATGGTCTTGGTATCAACTACAACGAGACCAAGGTTATGATCGTAGATGGAGAGCACGATAATCATCGAGCAATAAAGTCAGTAGGCCATTGTGAAGTGGTTCAAAGTTTTGTGTACCTTGGTTTTTTGATCGGCAATCCAGGTAGCTGTGAAAATGAGATTCAACGTCGCATTCAACAGGCACGTGTGGCCATGACAAAGCTTACTAAAGTATGGCGTCACCATAACATCACTAAAGCTACCAAAATGTCGCTGGTTCAGTCTCTTGTGTTCTCCATATTTTTGTATGCCTCGGAAGCTTGGACTGTTAAAAAGGCAGATCGAGCTCGCATAGATGCTTTTGAAATGTGGACATGGGGGAGAATGCTGAGAGTTCCTCATACCGCCAATCGAACTAACGTTTCCATACTAGTTGAGCTCGGTAATCCACGGAGACTATCCTCCATTGTGTCGACGAGAATGCTTACATTCTTCGGACATATACAAAGAAGCGATAATATGGAGAAACTTGTACTTTAGGGTCACGCCCCGAATGGGCGGCGCCGTGGCCGTTCCCATACACGCTGGGTGGATACGACGAAACACATGCTGGATATGAGTATCAAGAGCGCCACTGAACTGACAGTAAATCGCGAACGATGGCGAGCTACAGTTCTCAAAACTATTGATAATATTTGTGTCGGCAATACTCTAGCTCCACAGAGTTCTTATCTCTTCGGCATAGTCTCTGCATCTCGCGAAAGGACGCATAATGTCCTGGATTTCTATAAATGTTCAGAATAAAAATCGATTTTAAGCTATTTAACTTAGCACTACCTGTAAATCCGTAATACAAATCAAGCGAGTGGTTAGAGGTTGCTTGTCTCAATAAAGTGTAAATTTTGGACGTTTTCATTCTGTGTACCAATTATTTCATAAAGAAAATAATTCAGTTCTGGCAGTAGGTTGCCCTGCACATTTGGTGAACAATTCTGTAAAAATGCTTTAACAAAATATTCATTTGATGTCGAAACTTTTATTTTAAAAACTTTCACTTTACATTCCAAACTAAAAGTTGCAAGGAGTTAAAAGGTATATATTTTTCCAGCTATCAAAAATTACTTTCTTTCACAGGAAGAAGAAATTTTCGTTGCTCTTCGGGGTTTTTTTTCTGAAGATGATTGTAATTGTACAAAAAACTGAATGTTATTTTTTCCACAACAGTCTGAAATGTTATTTTGAAGCGGATCAAAAACTTAAAAAAGCTGACCTACTTTGCTTTGAAGTTTTTATTATCTCTAAATCTCTGAGAGAAAACATTGCTCAAAGAATAAATGACAATTTCTTTGGTTTTCTCGCAACAAATCTTTTAAAAACTTTTTCTCCAAATGAGCAACTGAAAATAAAAACATCCTTTTTAGAATATAGTTGATTATGTCGATTGAAAATATGATTTATTAGAAAATAATTTCTTTTCAAAATTAAATATTTTTTCTCTAAATAACCAATTTACTTTTGATTATATGGCAAATAAAAACAAAAAACTTTTGGAAGCTGCCAAATCTGATAAAAAATATTCTTTGCTTATTTTGAATTCTAATAAAAAAATTTCCTTCTTTATTTATTTCTGTTCTCTTTTCAAATTTATGTTCTGTGATTTTCTAATCTTAACTTGCCAACCCTACTGTGAAGGCAGCTTCTGAGTTTATTAGCAGCCAGGTTACGAGCTTTTTGCCTAACTATTATCAGGAAAAGTAAAACGCACCAATCAACAAAATAGGTTTATTTTACGCAACAAATAATTGTTGCAGTTTCTCAACAAATCTCACAGTAAATACATACAAAATAAAGTTGTACATTATACAATTATCTCTGATACTGCATTAGATAATATAATGGCAGTTATGCATCAAAGAATAATTTATGATGGTTTCCAGTTAGGGTTAGCGTGGATCAGGATCTTCACTGGATTTCCTTTCTGTGTTTTGGCGGTTTCAAAGGCTTGGTTGGTCTCTTCAAGTCTGTAGTGATGAGTTATCAATGGCTTCACGTTAATTCTACCACTGCTCACCATTTCAATTGCTGTAGGGTAACTGGAATGAGAAAAAACTGTTTAGTTAAAGGTCCAAATATATAAAACACTGCACCTTCTGGCCATTTTTTGACACACTGTGAGGTTGCAGAATCATAATAATCATATATCTTTTAGCAGGTCTGTTGACTTTGATTTCTGTGTTGTAAGAATTTTTCAAGCTAAGTTGTTTTAAGATTTCAAATAGCTGGGTAAAACTGTCTCAGTTATGTTAATTTTTTCAATATCTGCTGTATAGAAAGTTAGAGATTCAATTAGATGTTATTTTTAGCAGTTCAGTGGTGTACCTCAAGAATAATCGTAATTTATTAGACAAATAGGGATATGTGATTATATTTTTCCAAAAGAATATCTACAGTATAAAATACATGAACACTTACTCATTGTTGTATCTGAAAATTCCTCTGATGTCAACTTCTTTGGTTAAAGCTGGAGTCAATGGCAAGTTCATTTCGAATTTTCCCATACCGATTAGAACTACTTTTCCACCTTTGCCGGTACTCTGAAAAAATAGACCATTGGTTACTAGGATCGACCAAACTATTATAGTCACATTATAAACTATCGAGGTTTATTGAAGGTTTCTATAGTTACATAAGGTAACAAAGGGAAACTCATTACTATTCTCTATAGTTAGAAGCACTTCCAAGTAGCAATTTAACGTTGTGGCGACGGACGTGTTTGAAAAAGTTGCGCAACTACACACAAGTTGTGTGGCCGACTCCAACACAACTTTGTAAGAACCCCATTTTGCATCTAACTGGAGGCTGAAGTTTTTCGTTTCCTAAACGTTGCTGATTTTACTTTCAAACGCCTACACACCTGCGCCCTTTAGTGTGCAGATAACAGTTGCAATATTGTTAAAGAATAGTAAATCTTTTGACCAAATAATACTGCTGGTCAGAATGGGGACTTAGACAAAACTTTCTGACAACTGTGACTACCATCTTGATATTGAAATGTATAATATACAGGGTGGGCCAATAGTGCGTGGACGGAGGATTGTGGGCTTACTAAAAAATATTTCAAAAATCTGTCACTTGATCATGGTAGGGACCCTTAAGGGCTATAACGTAAAAATATTTTCACTCAAATTTTGACGTTTATACAGGGTGATTCATATCAAACTTACATTTTTTTAAATGGAACTCACTATATTTTATTGCACATTTGGATTCCTTGATCAATTCTAGTGTGACTTTATGTATCACACATGGAACTTTAGATGAACCGTTTAGGCGCAAATTACCATTTTTGGTATAAGTAGGTATCAGAAAAAAATTGAATATCGCAGCGATTATAAAACTTAGAAGGCCGTGACTTTGCGGCACGACTAAGCATAAAATGCGCCACCTTAGGTCAGAGGGCTAAATTTGAATTCTTTTTGCACTTGGAGAAATCAGCAGATCAATTAAGGAAACTTCAATCACAGATAACTTGATTTTTTCAAATGGGAATGCCTATTTTGGTTTAAAGAATCAAATGTAAAATTTGATTACCTTTCTAACGATATGCATTCTCGATATCAATCTCTTTTGGTTTTCATTTTATTTCAAATTTTCTGTCAAATCGGCGTTTTTCAATTTTCCTGCGTGCAAGCAACCTAGCAAGCCATGAAAAATAAACAAAAGCTCGTTAATACGGAAGAAACCAACTAACTTAGTAGAAAAATGCAAACTAACTAGAGCAACGAGGCAAGATTATGCAAATTCCTTCCAACATATTAGCTCTAACCAGATACAACAGCCGCAAGATGTCTAATGCCAATGAGTAGCTGGGGTATGGCAGAAGTGTTTGTTTTTCACAGCATACTAGCTATTGATGTTTACTAGAGCTTGACAACCTTCCAAAATGATTAAAAATTTTGAAACAAAAGGAAAACTACCAGCGATTTTTGCTTACAGTCTAACATCTTTAGAATAACATTTCACATTTAGTGGGATAAAAAAATTAGTCATTTCAGTTTAGTTAAGTCAAAAGTGAAAACATCTCGAACTGGAGCATTCTGAACATCTATTGAAATAATGCTAGAATTTTTTAATTACGCTATGTTGTGATTGTGTTTTTTTCATGTAGTTTTCTGCAAACTAAATTATCTTTTACAATTCAAACAGACTGCAAATCAAGTTTCACTTTCCGCGATTTTGCTAATAAGGAGAAGTACCTACTGAAGCATTTGAAGGGTTCCAGTCAGAGGTATCATTACTTTTGACTTACGGAAATGGCTCGGGAAATGGCTACTATTTTATAGCATTAAATGTGAAACTTTATTCAGAAGACATAGATATTCTACTGCCAGCAACAATCAGTAGTAGTTTTCCTTTGATTAAATATTTTTTTACTGACTTTGGAAATTGGCTAATAGCTAGTAGGCTGTGAAAAATGAGCGTTCTTGTTACCGCTATTGTTTCTGGTTAGAGCTAATATGTTGTAAGGAATTTTCATAGTCTTGCCTCGTTGCTCTAGTTAGTTTACATCTTTCTACTAAGTTAGCTGGTTTCTTCCATATTAACGAGCTTTTGTTTATTTTTCATGGCCTGCTAGGTTGCTTGCATGCAGCAAAATTGAAAAACACCGATTTGACTGAAAATTTGAAATAAAATGAAAACTAAAAAGGATTGATATCGAGAATGCTATATCCTTAGAAAGGTAATCAAATTTTACATTTGATTCTTTAAACCAAAATAGGCACTCCCATTTGAAAAAACCAAGTTATTTGTGATTGAAGTTTCCTTAATTGATCTACTGATTTCTCCAAGTACAAAAAGAATTAAATGTTAGCCGTCTGACCTAAGGTGACGCATTGCATGTTTAGTCATACCGCAAAGTCACGGTCTTCTAAGTTTTATAATCGCTGCGATATTTAATTTTTTTCTGATACCTACTTATACCAAAAATGGTGATTTGCGTCTAAACGGTTCATTTAAAGTTCCATGTGTGATACATAAAGTCACACTAGAATTGACCAAGGAATTCAAATATGCAATAATATATAGGGGGTTCCATTCAAAAAAATGTAACTTTGATATGAATCACCCTGTATAAACGTCAAAATTTAAGTGAAAATATTTTTACGTTATAGCCCTCAAGGGTCCCTACCATGATCAAGTGACAGATTTTTGAAATGTTTTTCAGTAAGCCCACAATCCTCCGTCCACGCACTATTGGCCCACCCTGTATAGCCTTTGGTCAGGCTATATCCTATAAATAAAGTTGCTATAAATCAACGATTTGCACACTTATTTCAACAACGCATCCCAGTTTACTGTCAAATAAAGTATTACTTCATGCTAAAAAGCTCGCGCGCTTTCAGTCCGATGCGAATTTCTCAGAATTTAAAAATAAATGGATTTAATAAAATTAATTCAGATAAAAAAATATCTAAAGTTTACATTGACTGAAAATCAAACTGAATGGAATGTTTATGAACTGTTTCCAAAAAACTAACATAAGACTTCATAATCATCAGTTTAACGTTCGTCTATATGCTCTCTGTCTTAATGGCCGACCATGTTTCGAAGGAGAATTGTATTCAGACATGGCGTAAATATGTAATCGGCGTATAATCACATAAACCCGACTATGAACGACAAGTAACCAAAAATCGACTATCTTTCAACAACAGTCCTCTAGACAACCAGATATATACCCAAAATTCGACTAGACTTGTTCCAAGGTTCGACTAAACGACTAAAAACTGACTATATGTTAACTGTCGAACGCACTTTCCTTTCCAAACGCACCCTCTGTCGCAGCTGTCAATTGTCATATGTCAGCTTTGTCTTTTGGCATTTGCCTAGGGCTTTGGTCAAAGGCGGATTCAGGGGGGGCACAGGGGCACGTGCCCCCCCCCCCCCCCAGAAATCCCAAACGACTCAGTTGCACATAGTGTCTACAAAAAAGACATTTTTTCAGTATTGATTTGTGTCAAAATATTACAATTATAATAAAAGTCGACTCATAAAAAGAAAGTAAGGTGAAATAGGATTCAGTATTTGTAATTATTAAGGTCTTCTTAATTCAGAGTAATTCAGAATTTCCTAATTTATACCTTTTGTTAGATTTATCAAAGTTCAGCCGCAAACATAAGAGAAAGCTTGCATTTATACTTATATACCTCTAAATTATTTGTTGAATATAAAACGCTTTTAAGTTAAACGAACCATCATTTGCATAATATTTAGGAAAGCGCATTTTAAATGAAATAAGAGTTCGAAAATAATTATAAGATCACTCTTTATGTTTATACTTTAGAATAATAACTTTTCCCATATACCCCCGACTCTGTTAATGGTGCCCCCTCCTATAAAAAATGCTGCATCCGCCCTTGGCTTTGGTTAAACTGTACCTATTTTGTTTTTGTGGGTTTGGTCTCGTTCTCGTACTCATAGGTTTTTATTATTTTATCTTACTGTACTTTCTGAGACATCATTTTTCCACTTCAGTAGTATCTGCTGCCTCCAGATTGACTCCCCTTTCATTATTGGGGTCTTCTTCTTTAGGTTCTTCCCCAGAATTTGAGCTCGAATTTGATTGCTGGTTGAAGGAATTTTATAAGAAGCTTTGAGAACCGTCCATACAAGCTTGCGCCGGTAAAGGTTGTTCACGACACAAGACACAATCGCTTTTTATGCCTGTAATGTGAGGTAGTATATTTGAAGGCTTATATCGCAACAACGTTTTTAGTTCTACTGAAAAATTACCCACGGCTCAGTTATATCGTATAACGTAGACTCTCCGTCGGCAAAACGTTTCATATTACTAGAGTTGTCACTAGTTGCCACTTAAAGGTTGTTAAAACCTTGTTACAATTACCAAATTATTAACTACATTTAGTTGGTTGGGTAAACGTCGTAACAACTGTTGAGTGTGACGTTCCATAAATAACCAATTTCTACACTAACTTTGACGTTAATTTTGGTGTATCATGTGGTTGTGGTTGCCAAAATGCTATTTGGGCTGCTGAATCTCCCTCCACTCGATTTGGAGGCAAAGGCATCTGCGATCTGACTGTGGAGTTAGGGCAGTCCTTTGTGACTTCTGGCAGGAGTCATCCTCTCGGAACTATCCCTATCCTACATATGAGGAGTGATATAATTTCTGCTACATGTTATATTATTTGTTAACTTACTTTTATATTGTGTCATTGGTTGTTAGTATTTCTAACAGTGAAATTATGTTAAAGGTAGCGTAATACGTCACATGAAAAAACTTAAAGAATCAAGGAGTTGTTCAAGTTGTTTTCTGCGCATAAAGATGACATAATTAATTATACTTACAAGTAGGGCAACTCTGACACAAGACTCCACACCACTGGCGTCAAAACTAGCATGAGGTGGTTGTCCCAGCAATGAGATGACCTTCTTCACGATATCATCTTCACTCATACTCTTGTCAATTTTAATAGTGTAGTCAGCTCCAAGTTTCTTAGCCAGTTCGAGCTTGACATCCAAAATATCTATATACAGAGAACAGTTAAAATTTGGCATAAATCACAGGTTGAGTCTCTAGTTACAGTTTGCTCAAGGAATCTTAATATATACGCGTCAAACGTATTAATTTTTTGTTTGTTTTACCTGTAATGCAGATTTTGGATGCACCCATAGCCTTAGCAGCCAATAAAGTGACAAGTCCAATCGGTCCAGCTCCCAGAATAAGGCAATGATCTCCAATTTTGATGCCTGCTTTCTTACACGCATGAACGCCGACAGACAGAGGTTCCATGATAGCTCCTTCCTCTAGATTCATGTTGTCGGGAAGCCTGAAAAATGAATTTTCATTGAAGATCATCGCTACTCAGATATTCAATAGCATTATTTTTCATTGGTAATGTGAGAATAAAAACTGACCACTATGGTCAATGTCCTAAAATTATTAAGCACGTAAAGAAAAAGCAAATTATTAAGGGTATCGGGGGTAGTCTAAAGTGGTTAAAATCTTATTTGGCTGATTCACAAATTGTGAAGGTAAATCACTGTAAGACCAAAAAAATAAAGATGCCTTAAGGGGTGCCACAAGGCTCTCGTCTTGGAACACTTCTGTTTAATATTCATATCAATAATATGCTGATGATATAAAGTGTTTCATAAGGGTGAAAGAAACTGATGATTGCATCCAGCTTCAATCATATTTGGACAGACTTGTGCTTGGTAATGAAGTGTATTGATGCAAGTCTTTAGTCCGATTGGGCAAATAAACACTTGGATTTCACTATTTATTTTCACTAACTATGTACACTACACCTAGCCTAATACTTAACAGTCTAATTTATCTAAAGTCACTACACTAATTTATATTGGTCCTTAACTTCACTAATTTATATCACACTTCGTCCAGGACCGAACTGGCACAGTATCTTATTGTGGAAAAATGCAGTTCTATAGTCTTTACTTGAGGTAGAAGTCCATACAGTCACATATACAATATAAATAATATTCCATTAGATTCCTGTTCCCTGATCAATGACTTGGAAATTATTTTTATGAGCCAGCTCAGTTTTGTACCTCAAATTTATGCAATGGCATCAAAGTCCTTGCAAATGTTGGGTTTCGTATAACGTTGTGATGCTGAATTCCGTAATATATCATCTATCAAACTTCTCTAGCTCCTGTGCTTAGTCACCTTACTATAATAATATGCATATTCAAAATATAGAGAGTATAGCATATTTTTTTAAGGTACATTGCCTATAAGCTAAATATAAAGGAGAATAAATATGAAGACTTTGAATCGACGTTCAATATTGAGTCTTCAGAAATCCGTCGTAAAGATAGAGACCTAGATGTTTTCTATAATCTTTGCACTCAAACTGTACTTGTCCAGATTTACTGGGTAAAATTGGGTTTCATGTTCCGTCCAGAAATAAAAGGATTGGAAGTGGAAGAGGAAGTGCATTGTTTGTTTGTTCGAACACATTATAGTCAGAATACCTTTCTATTGAGATCGGCAAGGCAAGTCAACCAATACTGCCATAATCTAGACTTTGTCCAGAGAAAAATATTCATGAATCATCAGGTTATAACTTTCGCACAATAGTTATTTCTATTTTCAAACTTCAATTCTGTAATATTCTCGGTATTTGTGATTGTGATAATGTTGTATTTAATTGAATGTGCTGCTTTTATGCAAATGATAGTGGTTATAGTGTTTTTTTATTCTCATTTATATGACTAAAATTAAGGAAATTACATATTCTAAAACTGAGTGAACTTATGGCACATTGAAAGATAAATAAATAAATGAATTTGAATCCTTCTGTGAACAAATCTGAAAGGCTGTAAAGCGATTGAAACCCTATTATTGAACTTTTTTGGGACTTTGACTTAAAATTACAACTCACCTATGTTAGAGTTTTGAAGCGCAGAAGAACACGAATTGCTATTTGCAATGTTGAACCTAAGTTTGACTTTTTGTTGGAGTTGATTTTTCAGCTCTTATCGCAATATTAAAACAAAAATTTGATCAATATAAGTAGGCGAATAATATTGAGGTAACACTGACGAAAAGTGACGCAAATTGTTTTTAATATGAGCATTTGAAAAGTGAAAAAGAGGACTATACAAACGTGACTGATTTGAAATAAAAAAAATAAGGCGGTATTTTTACACTTTATCATATTTTTCTTTTCTTGGAGAATGGCAAATAATACTATACTTTAAAATATGCAGTGTCTAGCAGTGCCTACATATCGTTGCGCATTTTGTTTGACGAATTTAAAGTTGTTTAAAATGTGTTATGCAACAGGAAATGTTGTGCAACCGGTTTCTTGTGCACATCAGTGTTTGAGCTTGTGTATTCTTAAGTACATACATGTTATAGTGAAGTAATGAATTCAGTAGCGCCGACTTCAAAATCTGTTTAATCAACCTCTCCGCCTCAAAAAGATGACTTCTAGTAAATTGACTCGGTACATCACACAGGAACTTTCAATTTTGCAGATCATGGAATTTGGGACATACTAAGGAGTATGAAGAGCGCTCTCCCTCCAAAGTTCGTCAACACATCTTGAGAAATAGCATGAAACGATCAAAAGCAAAATTTAAGCTTTTTTAATTTGTGGTTTTACCCTTTAATGGTAATGTTCTTTTTAGAACTTCACCACGATAATAGCAATGTTTTCTAAGTTTGTTTCAATAAAATGAAGTAGATTTAAAATGGTATTATTGCCAAAGTATGTAGTGTGTGCCAAATAGAGTCAACAAATCCTGCAGTTTCTTTATTTGAACGCAGATAATTTTGGAAATAACTTCATATCATTAGATTAGTAGAAAGTATTTTATGAACAAATGGTTTTTTAGAGTAGTCCCCTCACCCAGAACTATTTAAAAATTATTACTTATCTTTAGAATGCCTAAAAATAAGCAATTTTCATTTTTTTTCATTGAATTTGTAAACCTAGACTGATTTTCAAAAATTATATGCATGTTTATCCTGGCCGTAAAAATCTACTTTGAAAATTCTGTCAACACTGCTCCCATATTTTCCGAGTTACAGGGCGAGCAATGATTACCGGACAGATGCCAGATGCACAGTGGCCTACACACAGGTGGAATTGGGCATTCAAGTCCCGCCATGGGCTTGAACTAAGTATCAACAATTTTCTTGATATTCCTGCCGCTCCGGAAGAAGTTTCGGAAGATTTTTGAGAAAAGTAACGAAAGTAATGAACATAATGCATCTTTAATATTATTACAATGTAAATTTTTGAATCAACATGCAAAAGACAATTGTGGAAAACATAGAGGAGAAAAGACTATTATGGTACGGTCATTTGCGAAGAATGCAGGCAAATAGGTGATCCCAAAAAGCATGGAGTTGGACCCCAACTGAAAGAAGAAGGAAAAGACGTAGACCTAGAAAGGATTGGAACGAAGGAGTTAAGTAAGCCATGGAAAAAAGAGGAATGGAAGCATGGCGAGACAAAAACTGTGGCGAATAGGATGCGAGAAACGGCCAGTTCAGCTGTAAAAAACTCGCTGACAACAAAAAAATTGAAAACCTTTATAAGCCAAACAACCCATATATGTATTATTAAAATTTATAACGTTTTTTCATTTTGAATACAATAAGTTTTAATTTTACTTCCCACACCGGTAGGTGAGGGGTGTATTGTGATCGCGAAAATTTTCGATTTCGAGATAATACGATTTTTGGGCGTTTTATGATGTCCACATAACGAAAATCCACGTCACTCATTTCCGTCGGTCTGTCTGTCTGTCGGTCTGTCGCTTTTTTTTAGCCTCGTAATCTCAGCAACCGCTGCATGGATTGTGATGAAATTTGGGCAGCGATATGCTGTGGGGTCGTAGTAGGTAATGTTCCTATAATTTTAAAAATCGGTGCATGAGCGGCGGAGTAATTAGCAAAAAACGAAACAAAATAAATATTGCTCGAACTTCGTTTTTAAGCGTTTAAGGGTTCCTGATCATTTTTTACTTTTTTTGGGTGGGGGTGAAATTGGGGTGGTTGGGGGGCGGGGGGTTGTAAAATTGAAAAATTTGTTGCTTTCATAATAGACTGTCCACTGACCTGTGAAGGAAGACCTAACGACATAAATAACCTTTTTAGGTCCATCCGAACCATTGTCTTGCTTATGACAGAAACCAAAGGAATTTTTTCTGGTGTAAACATACGAGAGTATTGCTTTAGATCGTTCTATATTGTGTAACGAGGAAACTGTTGAATTATTTTAATGAAATTTTGACACAGTATTACTACCGTGGCAAGGATCGAAAACGCGTATGGTTTTTATAAATCGTGCCAGTGGCAGCGCAGAAATAATAAAAAAACTAAAATTATAAAAACAGCTCAAACTTCGTTTTTAAGTGTTTTACAGACTCCTGATCATTTTCTGCGTTTTTTTGGGTGGGGTTGAAATTGGAGTGGTTGGTGGGTGGGGGGTTGAAAAACTGAAAAATTTCTTGTATCCATAATAGGCTGTGCACTAACCTGTGAAGGAAGACCTAGAGACATAAATCACCTTTTTAGGTCCATCCGAACATTGCCTAGCCTCACGGAAACTAAGGGACTTTCTGTATACATGCGAGTATTTATTGCTTTAAATCATTTTGTATTTTGTAACGTGGACACTACTAAATTGATTCTAAAACTGGAAAGTTGTAGTATTGATAATAGGCTGTCCATTGACCTGACCTAGCAGCATAAGACAATTTGGGGGGGGGGGGGGGCTGGCGATTATTTGGTCGCAAGGGATCTCAAACTAAAGCTTCATGGTATGAGAAAATAATAAACTAGTATTACCCTAATGTGTGGGAAGTACTGAGTCAATCAACTTGACCTCATTTTTTCAATTTTATCTTTAAAACATTATCTAAAATATATTTCCTTTAATCTCAAAATCCAGCACAAAGTGTAACCCTCCTTTAAAGACAGTTGTGTACGCCAATGTACAGACATACAGGCACAAGAGTGAGTGACAGGGAATTATGATGTCATGTAGTATTAGATCTACCGTCTGTGGTGTAGATGTGATATGACGTTGGAAAACATATCAAAGTCGATTTTTTCATCCGCCTGTTGACGTGGAAAGTAAAATAGATGAAAAAGACCTCTAGATTATCTAAAAAGTGCACAACATACATACATATATATGTACATTATGCACCGCGATGTGTGATATGGATCCTGTTAGGTTTATCATTATAATGGGAAGCATACGTTATCAATTTGCGCAATTGGCAGTATTAAAAGCATTGGCGATAAAGTTATATAGAAACTGTTTACAGCTATGCCCAATGGATAGATATTTACATTTAAACTTACCTAATGCAAACATAAAGAATGAAAGAAAATGTAATCTGCGTTTCACAGATATAGTTACCTAAATTTAGTAGCACTAATATGATTGCTTATTTACAACATTTTGTGGAAAAGTATACGACGGTAGGCAGAGACAGTGAAAAATTTTGAATTTGAGATTATAGGCTTTTTCTACTGTTTATCCGATAATCCTCAGGAGAAAACCGAAGCAATCTTTATAATATATAATATCCAGAAAACAAGCCCAGATCCCACCACTCAGTAACAAGATAATGGGGATAATATGCTTGGCTCAATTTTTCTACCATTTTAATTACAATTTAATTACACTTTTTCTCGAAAAATCAATGTTTCTAAAAATCACATTCTAACCGCACTGTAAGACATATGTCGCTACTGCTATGATCTAAGAGACCGACTAGGAAATGAAATTTAACAGTTTTTGTATATTTGTTGAGACATAATATACAGGGTGTTTGCTACAGTCATTGGAATGAATAAACACCGATATCTTAGCTATTTCAAACGAAACTATTAATTTCTCCTCGTACATCGGCTCTCATATGCAGCAGCATATAGAACTACGCTCTTCTGGTGGCCAAGCGAACGCGCCGTGGCGTTCCACCAAGAAGTCTGCTGCTGTTTAGCAGCGATTTTCTTTGGTTTGCCGTTACCTTCGGGTGCCAGATGGCGCACAGGCAGATCTTTTCTGTCGCCTGCTCTCACATGCTTCACATGTCTGGTAGACATGACAATTCTGATGCTCTCTATTTCCGTCGATCGACCTATGGCGCACTGATGATCGCTAATAAGCGTGAAACACTTGTCTGCGTACTGGTGGATTGAAGGAGACATAGAGCAACCCTCGTACATCGGCTCTCATATGCAGCAGCATATAGAACCGCGCTCTTCTGGTGACCAAGCGAACGCGCCGTGGCGTTCCACCAAGAAGTCTGCTGCTGTTTAGCAGCGATTTTCTTTGGTTTGCCGTTACCTTCGGGTGCCAGATGGCGCATAGGCAGATCTTTTCTGTCGCCTGCTCTCACATGCTTCACATGTCTGGTAGACATGAAAATTCTGATGGTCTCTATCTCCGTCAATCGACCTATGGCGTACTGATGATCGCTAATAAGCGTGAAACAGCTGTCTGCATACTGGTGGATTGACGGAGATATAGAGCAACCCTCGTACATCGGCTCTCATATGCAGCAGCATATAGAACCGCGCTCTTCTGGTGGCCAAGCGAACGCGCCGTGACGTTCCACCAAGAAGTCTGCTGCTGTTTAGCAGCGATTCTCTTTGGTTTGCTGTTACCTTCGGGTGCCAGATGGCGCACAGGCAGATCTTTTCTGTCGCCTTCTCTATTAATTTCTTAATTTTAAATTATTTCTCAATAAATATTCAAAAATCGTTAAATTCCGTTTCCTATATAGTAGATCTCTTAGATCATAGTAGTAGCGACATGTGTCTTTACAGAGCGGTTAAAATGTGATTTTTAGAAGCAGTGATTTACACAAAAACTTGAATTTTAAAAAACTTAACAGCAGAAATATTTGGATTTAAGAGTGTAATCTGAAAATCTAAAAATATATAAGGTGTTCTATTCAAAATAAAAAAGTTGACATTGATTCAGGTACAACAGAATTATAATAACATTAAAGTCTAACCCACAACAATTTTATTATATTATATTATATTGTCACGACGGCCTCTTTTTCTTCACCCAGGGAATCAAACTCGACGTAACTTTCACCGTTTTACTTCACAACTGGATATAATATCTCTTAACCTTATCTCAAGTACAACTCAACTCAACTGACTACTGCCACGCTACTCGTGATGCCTTATATACTTCATCGAACCATCTAGAAGATTCCAGACACCCAGATGACATTCGAGAATGCCGATCTGTCAGTCTAGAAAATTCCAGATGATTCGATGACGTTTACACATCAAAAAAATCTAACCTAATCATTGTGAAAGAAACATTAACAAATCCAAATAAGCAATGTAATATACAGGATGTTACAATATATTATTATTATTATAATTATTTAATTTTTTGTTCTTTCTCATACACACAGAAAAAATACTGTTGCGTTTCCAATTAATTGTTAGTATTTGGATGTTTTTCTATCGCTTTAAATATACTATATTTACAGTTGTTTCAGATCCATGTCATTGAGAGAATCCAATCCTTATATCCGAAATAATCACAGGTACGCCAATAAATTCAAAATACTTTTATATTCATTCTAACGATATGTATAATCCTTCTACTGCCAGTATTGACATATAATGCAATCAAAACATCCTTTTGTTTTCGAAATTTACCCTATGTTTCATTTGAGCAAAGCATACAATCTATTCGATGTACAAAAATTATTACTGCAATAGCAGTCCGTGATAATTCATTTGATAAAAAATAATTTTGTTTCAAAAAGTAACTATTACCCGAACAATAACCCATGCTTTCAAAACTTTGTCTACACTGTTAAAGAAATTGGTAAGTAGTATCCGTAACAATAACATCATATATCGAATTCAATGGCCCTTGTTGTTCGCTAAACTATAATTAGTATTCGGCGGGACTGATGTCCCGATTCAATGAACGTAAAAAGAAAGAACAGGGGGATCATCTTAGTGTTATTATCGGCGCCAAACCGCCAACATGGACGAGGTTGTTTCGTTGTGTTGTTTCGACGTTAGCCGTGTTGTGTCATCTCGTGTTTGTGCTTTTTGCATCAGCAATTGTGTGATTTAAATGTGTCCAGTTATATATTAAATAGAGGGCCTACTGAGAAATTGGGGCTTCGAAGAGCTAACACCCACATTTGAATGTAGGTATTTAGATAAGTCAGATAGCTATATTTCAGGTAAAAATGCAACAACTGGTGCAGGCTTATGTCTAATTCTTATATCATGCTCCTTCTAACTTCATACAAAACCACACCATTAAACATCCAAACGAATCGATCAGCTGTCCTCGCAATAAAATCTGTTGGTCCAAGGAAAAGAAAGTAGTTTAGAATCAATTACCAAACACAGATTCGATTCAACGACAGGCTGCGATTGAATCATTCATTGGAATCCAATGACATCTTGTAGTTGAATCGACAATACGATATAATTCGTTGCCAACTATACACTTCCCATTGGATAAAACATCGCTGTATTTGAGCAATGCTGAGTGTAACGTCCCATTGAATCCAAGCGTAAGTCTTTGACAAAACGACAGATTTTTCTGTGTGAGTTTCTGAGATAAGGTAGTGGGTCATCTCTCGTGTACACCATTGTTGTTGTTAATAACACCGTATTATAACACCATATTATACAGTATAATGTAATATCAAGTAAATCCCTTATCTAAGAGTAAATCATGTGCTCTTACTTGTGGCAGAAATCGGCATCGTGACAATAGAACCTGGTCAGGTTACCATCGTCAGGTGGTGTGGCACAGAAGAAGAGATCGTTGCAAAGGTGGTAGTCGCCAGTCTTGCAGAAGTGGCACAGTCTGCATGGTACACCCGGTTCAATTGCTACTCTGTCGCCTAGAATTATTTATATTCGTTATAACCAATACTACTCAGCCCAAACAATCGACAAACCGGTTTTTCAAAACCCAAACATGTTTCACCAATTAGCTTTAGACTTAATACTTCCCTGAAGATGTTAGCGAAATACATTTAGAATTTCGAAAAGTAGGTTTGGTCAGTGGTTAACTCTAGTCTAAATAATGAAGTTAAGGTGAATACTGCTCTCCAAAAATCTTAGTTCTAAAGACCCAAAAACTTTTTAGACGCCATGCCTAGCTTTTGGAGTGTGAACATTCATAGACATATCCTAGAATAGTTATAGGATTGACCAAAATACGATAAAAGGGATAATAATTGAACTTAAAACAAATAATATTTGAAAATGAACAGTTTCTCCAGGAATTACATGTCTTTCGCTTATCATTCAATTTAATTTATTGATGGAGTAAGATGCTTTCTTCTTAATATACTGGCAAAAGAATCTGTTTATGTTTATTATTATAAGGAAATGGGCCTTTTAAATGTATAACTAAACAAACCTCTCCCGCTAAGTGAAGGCAGGATGGTTTCAGATAACAAAAAAATATACATTTTATAATAAAAAATAAATAATTCCTAAATGTTCTTGGCTATACTCGTAATCATTGATTAACGTAATCAAATTTATAAGGTACTACGTTAATCAATGATATAATTGGACAAGAGATTTGTCAAAGGTTAATCGGTTACAGTAATCATGCAAAAATATTTCACAAGACATTTACGTCACTTTATTTAGTGACGGCGATAATACTAATATTTGTAAACACAATAATTGCAAAATTTTCACTCTATTTGTAGATGACGTTTTTTATTCATTGAGCTGTGATCTGTTACCCTCCTTGACCTATCTTTTGTCCACAGAATATCATTTTTGAGATCAAGGCGAATATTCTTGGGTTTAGGAATCTATAATAATGAATCCATGGATTACGTCCTAAATTTGTTCATGTTTAACGTTAAATTCACGTATTTTTTATTGTAAAATTGTCATGCAAGATCCTAATGTTTGAATACTTCCTTAAATTCCCTTATTATCATAAAAATTTGTATGTCCACAGATGACGTCCTATTTGGTTCGTAAACATAGATTATTAATATTTTTGTTTTTTGTCACTGACATTCAGGGGACTAATAATATTTTTCCAAAATACCTCAAAAGTTACATTGTTACATACGTAGCTCATTTAAATAATAATATTTCTACCATTCACTAACCAGATATTAATACGTAAATACTTTATTAAGCTATATTATACCTGGTTTAAGATTCTTGACATTCTTTCCACATTTTACAACTGTTCCAGATGCTTCGTGGCCTGTAACAAAAATAATTGTTATTGGACCTATGAGTCAAGATCAGTTACTGGGGGACTTAGATGTCACCGTGTTACAAAAAAAAAGTTTTTTCTGGGATAAGACCTTCCATTATCTACCATCATAAATCAATTCTCTACAAGCAATAACAGAAACATATGATAATTGCTGAGATAACCAGTGATGGTGCTAGATTCATTAATTGTTTCTGGAATATCAGCACATAACAAACCAAGTCGATGTATTTATATTAAATGTGATTATGAGAGAGAAGTAGTTATTCTTGAAGCAAAAATCATTAGGTAACGCATTGCTATGATCAGGATGGGCCAAACGAAATGCAAAAGATGAAATCTTGTGGCTATGTCTGTCAAGCTATCGGAAGCTTATCATTCAATCACCAGAGAAAAGTCGATGAGACTGAAGTTTAAAACATGGAAAGATTACCAACATGATACGACATTATGGGTGGTTGTTTTTTCATCTAAGATAATTTGCTCTTCAACCAATACTTACCAATAATCATATAAATCATAAGTTTCCGAAAGCTTGGCATATATAGTTTAGTTTACCGCATTCCAATGATTACTAACACTTCGTTACTTAAGAACTTGAATGTACATAGCTCGCATTTTTTAAATTAATTTCCCCATTTTGTTCATGAGAGTATAAGGTGGAATTTTCAGTATGATTATTATTATTGTTACTGCCTCTAAATACCTATGCAAAATTACCTTAGAATTGTATACCTCCAAAACGGAAGTTGGTTATTGTCATGTTTTTAAATGCTTTTTAATACCATCAAATAGCTGGTTTTGCGTTTGTTAGACTTGAAAAATGTTTGTGAAGATGCGAAGAATTTTGTTACATATATAGAGAAAGGATAGTATACGTATATATTACTCATGTTCACCATAATAAGCGTCTACCCCTAGTAATATAATATACTAATATTTGAATATATTGTTATTCGTTACAAGTAGAAACGAATTACTTACCAATAATCATGGGTTTTTCTACAATGAAAGGTCCAATTCTTCCACTCACCAAGTAGTGTACGTCAGATCCACAGATTCCGACTACTTCCATTTGAAGGAGTACCTCTGGAAGAAATCATTGATTCATTTAAATACCTGCATAGTATAGGTTTTATAATAAACAATATATATAGTAGTGGCATATCCAGGTTCTATATTATTACATCGCTATCTGCTGTTTTTCTTTTATTGGATGGAGCGTAGTAAGCCTAAACCACAACTCTTAAGGGTCTAGGGTATAGCGCACGAAATTGAGAATCCAAGAAAAGACGTGTTCCCGTGTTAGCGAGGAGGCGTGGCTGCCTGTTCCCTTTCTCCAGTGTGCGTGTCTAAGATGAGGAGAGTTAAGTCCAAAAATCCAAAGGTAAGGTCAAAAGGTCCTAAGGTAAGGTCCAAAGGTCACCATAAAAATGAATTTCACATTTTGAAGCTCCTGACTTTACCTTTAAACTTACACTAATGAGGCAGAATTCCTTCTGTCTTACTCTTACACTAATGATTCAAAAAGCAAATTGAAGAAGAAAGCTTGCGCTTTGTCACTTATTTGGCCTTTTTTTGATATCGTGTTTGGTTGTTACAATTACAGACATTTGAAGAATGTATGATTTTGCATTACGAGTTTTTTTGTACACTAAAAAACTTTTTTGAGAAAATCGCAAATAGATGTCATGCATTAAGGTCTTAACTATCACCTTCTGGAATACTGTGTATATAGTTTGAAAAACAAGTGAGTTCTGTTCGAAATGGGAATCCGTTGTTTTAGCATGGCAAACACATAATTATGTATAGCGGTGTATACTCAGGCCCCTTAAGGAGTGGTCAGAGTCGTATAATGTAAGACATAAGACATAACGTAAGACTTTAGAAAAAAATAAACATGTCAGATCATATAAGAGGATTCAGAGTGCGGTATATACGGTCAGAATCGTCGCCCAAAGACTGCTATCAACTGGCACAAAAAGGAACTAGGGTACCATATACTCAGAATGATCTCGGACTCTATGGTTCTCCAAGAATAAACGGAAAGATCCCACAACGTCCTTTTTCCAGGTCGAATGGAAGAGGAGTGACAGCTTCATATCACCCTCCGATCTTGCGCTATTCACGGATAGCTGAAAGTCAGAACTGGGCACGGGAGCGAAAGTAGCTGATACAAATCTAAGAGTTGAAATCTCCTTGGGGGGTTTTCCAAGCCAAAATGATAAGTTATAGAGTCAGGAGTCGGGGTGCTGAACAAAAGAACCTTAACAAACAAATCTATAATAATCTTTTCAGATAGCCGAGCTGCCCTGGAAGTACTGACCTCCGAAAGGGTTGACTCAAGACTCGTATGGAACAGCATACATTCTCAATGAACTTAGAAAGAGGCACAAAGTAACTTTGGTTTGGGTTCCAGGTCATAGCGGAGTGTAAGGCACTGTTTGTTTTGTCCGATACACTCGCAAGAGGAAGGACCGAATCTGTGTTTATAGGACCAGAACCATTTGCGGGCATTTCGAAAAGCACTGCCAAGAAATCCAACTCAGATTGGGCAGACAGGGAAGCACTTCTGCACTGGCGAGATACACCAGGGCTACTACATTCGAAGGCGTTCATACCATACCCCTCTAGTCAGCGGAGCAGGAATGATCCACGAATTCTGGTTGGTTTGTTGACGGGACATTGTCGTCTGACAAACCACATGCGGAAGATAGGTCTGGAACAAACAACGGACTGTCGTTTCTGCTATGTGGAGGACAAAACAGCGGAGCACAATATATCCAGTACCAAAAAGAGCTAGGTTTCAGACTTTCCGATTTACCCATCTGAAACCTACTGACTTCAAGGAAGTTTCACCCGACAGTACCATCGCCTTTGTCAAGAGGTGGAGATTATAGATTGTACGGTGAACTTTGAATAGCTGTGAACCACAATAGACACAACAGGATCGCAGTGGAAGGAGGCATTTTTCGTCGTCCCACTCATTTTCAACTTAACCTAATTGTAAGATCCTTCCCGAGGGTTCAAAAACACCAGCCAAGAAAAGAAGGCTTCCCTTAGCAACATAACAGGAAGGGTCACTTAATGTTGGTCCTTGAAGTAGGCTGAATAAAGAGGAACCTCTTCAATTCCTCATCGCCACCGTACCACCGATCAGATGCCTTCGTACCGGATGGGTCAAAATGAGTCTAAATCTTTTGTGAGACTGTACACTGCAGATAACGTCACCAAATGATCAAACAGGGCTTGTATATGCCCTTCAATAAGATGGGTAAGTGGGTAGATTCTGTAACTTTCGCTACAGTAACGAAAACAGGCGAAAACGAAGCTAATCATTTACGAAAACGATTTTTGACGGCATTCCATAACCAAAGTTTAACGCTTCGTTACGCTTTCGGCATGGAGCTCGATGACTCACGAGCATTCACGAGTTGGCTTGCTTAAATATCTCTGGATGAGACTCTCCAAAATCCAGCAATGCCGACCATTGCGAAGGATTAGTTTTTTCTCTTCGATTCATTGATTGTTAATTAAGTACACAAATAAATTTAAGCAAATTGTCACTTTGATACACAGCAATAATAACATCAAAACTTGACAAACGAGATCAAAAATCTTTCGCTATCGCTTATACCGTTCGTCTGCGTTCGTTATGTCCGAGTCGGAACGAAGACATTTATGGAATACCGAAACGAGCGAAAGCGTTGGAAGAATGTCGCTTTTGCTTCGCTTAAAGTTACAGAATTCACCCACAGATATTTTATTCAGTGGCACAACGCTTCCGACAAACGATCTGAAAGATGCTTCCTCCAATAAGCGTATTCACTCTCCTAGGGAAGCGGTCATATTGGAAGAAATTTGAATATGTGTGAGCCGGAATAGGTCAGTGAGTCGCCGTTGAGTATCATATGACGACCTCTCACTTCAAACCTATAACTATACATAATTTTGCTAATGTCATGCAACTCTTTAACTCTTACTCTTGTACACCCATTGCCACGAAGATATTGATGGCAATGGGTGTAGAAGAGTAAATGTGTGAGCAGGCCATTTTTGGTCCAGAACCAAGGTGTGCATAAGCAAAGCTACCAGCCACAACGTTATCAACTAATGATCCAACAAGGAACATCGGCAACGATAAGGCTCAAATGAGCGGTTTACCAGCTGGTTAGTTAAGCTAAAGTATGACTGGAAACGGCCACTTTAGACGACACCTATACATTTTTGGAATCTCCAACAGAGAACAGAAGTGTAGACTTTGCCATCAGTCTCAAGAGACTTCTCGACATATCCTTCTGGACTGCGAGGCACTGGGAGCAAAAAGAGGGGCTCTGTTTGGTGTGACGCTGCCAAATAACGGAACTGACTATAGCATTGGAGAAAGCTCATGGACCTCGCCGAGGGGTCAGGAATTGGCTTACCCGACTAATAGATACGGGGCACAGTAGTCTTCGTTTGACATGTGAGGACCAAAAGTCTACCCCAACCGGCTAAATTTAGAGTCTTATCTACGTTTGCTGATCGCAATTATCGATTGTGGATTGTCGATTATACAAGCATCTTCCCAATGACAATAATATGCAGTAATAATTATACTGGCAATGAATGTGTGTTATGTATTTGCTTTTTGTATTACTCAGGTACGCATAACGCAATTCATTATTAGACATTTTTATGATAATACATTCCTTATAATTACATCGCAAAGTCGCAAAAAACTATTTTTATCTAGGTTTATAATCATGAATCAATGATTATGTATGTATGTATGTTCACTGTTATATTGTTAAAGTAAGTATTAAAGTAAGTAACTGAGCTTTATTTCGTTTAAAATTTCATCAAATACCTTTTCGAGTCTAAGCGAAATCTGCGAAAAAAAACAGACATATTAGATGATGAAAAATGTCATCTACAATGTGATGTTTATCCGCTACGACGAACTTATTTGAGAAAAGAAAATTTGAAATCAATGACGAGGATTACGAAATGAGAGCTCTATTAAAAGTAATACTATTATGTTTTGGTGTAAATTAAAAATTATAGTTTACAGCTTAGCATTACAAAGCATGTACCAGAAAAACTAATAAAATCGAAGAATAGTTTCTTGAGAATTGTACGGTTACAAAAACTAGATATTATGATTAAATACACAACTTACGATTGTCTTTTGGTACTGGGATTGGGCGTTGTTCCTGCAAAGAAAATAAATACATGTTACAATTTTTGTTTTCTTGAAAAAACGTTTTGACTATTGGTAAATATTATTTAAAAATAATCCTACTCCATCTGTAAAGATATCTGGATAAATGATTTTTTTGGGGCACCTGATGCAATGCAACTGATACAAAAAATGTTATCAAAATTCGGTGCAACGCGATAACGAGATAGTAATTTTTTTAATTTAGATAGAATACTCATGATAGAAATAACACCAATGAAAATAAAACCCTAGTACTACATAAGAAAAAATAAAAAGAATGGCCATTGTCAAAACCATCGAAGAGAAGAAACTGCAAATAAAAAAATTCTGCAACTTTGGGAGTCTAATCAATAAATAAATCAGGCAAGACATTGCACATTCCGAACAAGCATTCGAAAACCTAGCTAAAATAAATTCATTAAAACTACCTACCTATAAAGTATGTATATTATTATATGGCTGGGTGAATGAAATAATATGACTATATACTAAACAGGGTGTCCCTTGACATGTGATATTCAACAAAAAAAAAAAGTTGAAACGGAAACTGAGTGGAATTTTTGTAAGGTATATGGTCTATCATACCATGCTTTTAAAACATGTTTTTGTAGTTCAACCCTTAAAACTCGCTCTCAACTTCTGTTTTTTCAAATAGCATCAAACAGTTTTTCCTACAGAAATTAAATCCTTGTTTTATTTAAAATCCTGTAGTACCTTTGATTTTATACTTACTCAAACTTACTTTTTTCGTAAAATCATAAGCACAACATAAATAAAATAAGAATTTGCTGGGCGCAAAAACGGATAAAAAATAAGATTAATAAAATAAAAAATAAGATTACCTAAGTGGATCTTTAAGGGTACTGAATGACCTATAGTACAAATGTCTTCTTGATCATTGTATCCTTTTTCATTACGAAAATATTACGCCTCAAACAAGTCCTCATTTTATTTACCTTATTGACTTTATGAAAATAATTGATTTGTGTATGAATTCAAAGGCACTACAAGATTTTAAACAAAATAATGAGCTCGGTAATGTAGGAAAAATTTGAGTTGCTATTTGGAAGAAAAGTTGGGGGTGAGTTTTAGGGGTTGAAGTAAAAAATTGTTTCGAAACCACGGTATTCATTCAGTACCCTCGAAAGGCCAACTTAGTTTACTTTTTTATCTGTTTTCTTATGACCATATTATGCCTCAAATAAATCTTTGTTTTATTTATTTTATGCTTATGGCTTTACGAGAAAAATACGCTTTTGTATAAAATCAAAGGTACTACAAGATTTTAAATAAAGTAAGGGCTTAATTTGTGTAGGAAAAACAATTGGGTGCTATTTGAAAAATAAAAGTTTGAACTTTTTGTTGTTACGAGAATATCACGTGTCAAGGAAATTCAGGGACACCCTGTATACCTAGATGGAGATAAGGTTGTGAAAAGAAATGACAAAGGCATGCTTGGTTCAAAGACAAATTAATAATAGTGGAATAGAAGAAATTGCATAGGACAGGGATCAAAGCTGAAATATACGCGATTTGAGATTGTGCCTCTCGGATTCACGAAATTCAGGGTACTAGGAGGCGAATCACTATCTGCTCTAACAGCCAGGCAGCATTAAAAGCATTAAGTGGTTGTAGGTTTGTATCAAGGCTCGTTGTGAAATGTAGTGACATTAGGCATGTGACGACGTTCAAAAACGGATTAATAATTAAATATATGTAGGCAATAAATCAATATTAACACGTAACAAGCTTTAGCATGGAATGTTTGTGAATCACTTCACCTCTTCGCTGATTAAAATGATGTTGACATAACGATAATAATGCAATACATATCATTACTGATTACAATACCTTTTGTGCTAAAGGATTTCGTTGGTGGTTAGGGTAGTATTAGATAAACATAGTAACCAAAGTGTTCCTCAAAATAATTTTAACGAATAAAAAGCTTGAAACTTTATGCCTTATTATATCATTATCTAAAGTCGATGTTGATATATTTGGTGATGCCCTGTTCTTCTCCCCTTACTCTAGTCCAGCACTCATCGCTAAGGATGAGGATGGACTTGGGTCCTGCCATCTTATGTGTTCAGATTCAAGGACCCTTGAATCTTGTATATTCTGTCTGTGATACCCAAGGCCATCACTTGAGGACCTCTCAAGTATGTCATGAATATTAACGTATGTTGCAAAAGTTTTGAGATTTTTTTTCAATACTCGGGAGGTAGTTTCACCGTTGGAAACAATCCAGAAATCGTTACCATGGTAACCAGTCAACATCTAAACGTAACAATAAAACCATTTTGGTTATTATATAAGCTGTCAAAATGTCGTACAAATTAGATATTCGGAAGTGTATTTACAGTCCAGTTGGACGACTTGAAAAAAAAATAGTTCGCCTAAATTCCAAGATCAAAATATTTCTGTTGCCACAATTTATCGAGTGATGGGTGAATGCGAAGAAGGTATTCCTTGTATAAATTTACCAAAAAGTGGACGTCCAAGAGCGTTGAATGCTGCTATAGTTCAAAGAATGGTCAACAGAAGTGAACATCGAGTTGGAACTTCAACACGAAAACTTGGACGCATTTTTCATGTCAATGCTAGCACAATCTGTAGAGAAATGGAGAAAAATAACTTAAAATTAAGAAAAAGAAGAAAATGTCCAAAGTATTCTCCAAATTAGTTAGAAAGAATTCCTCAATGTTGTCGCAATTTACGTCGTACTCATTTTGCTAAATTATTCTTGACGATGAAAAGTATTTCACCTTTTCCGAACTCAGAAATCAATCAAAAAGGAGAGTTTGAAAACAAAGTGTTAAGGCCCGGTCAAACAGAGTACGCGGCGGTGCGGCGTTCTCTAACCATACAATGGAACGCTGTAACGCGGCGGTCTAGAACGCGGCGTACGGCGTTCCATTGTATTGTTAGAGAACGCCGGACCGCCGCGTTCTCTGTTTGACCAGGCCTTTAGTGTGGTGCGCTATATCAGACAACGGTATTTCACAGCCATACGTTGGACGAGTTAGGGCCGAGGCGGTTACCGCGGAAATCTATACTCAAAGATGTTTGCCTAAACTACTCAATTTTATTAATACTCACCATGCTAATGACAATATAATGTTTTGGTCAGATCTGGCTTCAAGTCATTATGCTTTGCGTACGAGAAACTGGCTAGAACAACGCGGAATACCTTTTGTACCACGAAACGACAACCCTCCCAATCTTCCTAGACCTCCAAGACCTATCGAAACTTTTTGGGCTCAACTGTGCGCCAAAGTTTATACAATGGCTGGGAAGCTCAAAACGAACAGCAGTTAAGAAGAAGAATAATGATAAAGATCAGAGAAATTGATTTTTAATCTGTCCAAAACCTAATGAGGAACAAAAAGAGGAAAAATGCGAGCCGTGGAAGATCATGGCCCATTAGCAGTACTTTAATATCATTTTTATATTTTAAGAAATATTGTTATTTTTTGTAGTTCTTGTTACAGTTCAAATATGTTATTGTGAGATATTTTTATATTTTTTAAAAAACTTCTCAAAACTTTTGCAACATACTTAAGGGAAGCTTAAGTATTATTTTTTTATTTTTATTTTAACGACTTTATTTGGACGAAATTTAGCCTGAGGCTATTCGTACATTTAACCCATATATAAAACTACATTCTAAACTAACACTTAAACCTGAGCTAACAGGGAATGTATGTATATACAGGGTGTCCCATGACGATTAAGACAAGCAATATATCGGAACTGGGCAGTAGTAGCGAATTGTAATTTTGGTTGTGTAAATTAGAGCAAATATAGTATATTTTCTTATTATGATGTCACCTAATAAGGTATTTGTGTTTGGCCACGTAACGTCCGATTCAAAAATTTTAATGGGACACCCTGTAGGTTTGTGATTTTTGTGTTCCTCCCTATAAAACAATTCCAACAAACTAGCACATTTGGGGCCTAAAATGATTAGTTCAAGATCTACAGGTACTTAAAGGACTGTACCACTACCATTATGAAACACTACCAAAATAATATTTAACTGTAGGGTACATTTTATAATCAATGGCAGTGGTACTACCCTTTAATTACCTGTAGCTCTTGAATTAATCACTTTAGACCCCAAGTGTGCTAGTTTGTTGGATATGTATTATGGGAAGGAACAAAAAAAGTCACAAATATACAGGGTGTCCCATTAAAAATTTTGAACCGGACGTCACGTGGCCAAAAACAAATACCACATTAGGTGACACAATATTAAGAAAAGACACCCCCAAAATTATGATTCGCTACTACCACCTAGTTCCGATATATTGCTTGTCTTAATAGTCTTGGGATAAACAGCAGTATGAACAGTAACATTGAAAAAAATATCACTCGAGATTGAGCATTATGCTAGCAATAAGGTGGTAGTGTCTATCGCATTATACTGTTTTGCGGCATTATAGGTGAAACATCTTTGGAACATTGCAGACTGGTGGCATGGAATTGTCAACAAACTTCCATGTCTCGGGTTAAGCGATTGGGTATCCCCTCGCGGTATAAGTTTTTCCATCAGGTACGCAGGAGTAGAGGAAGATAATATTTTCTGAGTTATAGTCAGACAATGTAAATTAACCAGTTTACTTGTATTCAGCCACCCCAAGTTTTTAATACTGTCGGAGATACGATCATACTTTCTCAGCCTGAGAACAAACCTACAACACATATTTTGGATTTTTTGGATTCTTTGCTTTGTTATATAATCTAAAAAGTGATATTACTCAAGACACGACAATGAATAAGGCCCCTGATTTTTTGCTTCTCCCAAAAATTTGTAATAATGGACAATACGCCATTTGAAAGTCTGCTCCTCATTTTTGTCTGATTGTTATATTTAATTATATATTCGTTGTATAAATGCTCTATATTTTAATTTGTTCTTTCTCATTTTTTCGTGACGTTTGCAAATAGTTTATTATATTTAGAACCAATAGAAAAATAAATAAATATGTTACTATCCTATCAACATTTCTCACCTCGTTAAAAAAGTGCCGAACAGTAAAAACTTACCAATCTCATATCATTGATACCGTATAATACGGCGGTAAGGTTATCCTGGGGGGCCATGGTCGTTCTGTTTTTTTTTCTCCAAAAGAACCAACCACCAACACTCAACGACTAAAAGTGAGTAACACAGCTCCCATGCAGTTTTATTTATCTCACTTTGGATAATAAATTCTTTTACGAACGACGATATCCAGTCCCAGTGCAGCCGACAAGCAGGGAGTTTGGGATACCTTATAGTCAGTGTATGAGACGGTACATATGATTCTCAGTTGTGAAGTGGACTCTTAGGTTACCGTCAAGTGGGGTTACTTAAGACAGGGGTCTAACATGGTACGATTTGTCAAATAATTTTAAAAAAATCACAGTGGCAATATTGGTACATCTATATGCTCTGGCATAGCAGGGGATGGTTGTCAATAGACAAACAGGTGTATTCAGACATAAATTGATGTATCTGATAGATTAAGTACTTTGTTATTATAGGTATATAAAAGTAGTGTTCCTCTATGTTAAGAGAATAATTGATATTGTATTACTTCTGTTGTTGACAAGCCCACATTCCCATTACTTTATAACATAACATCATTTTGTGTTATTCAACTAGTGATTTGATGCTTAGTTGTCAAGTCTTCTAAAATTTGACGTATTTCAAAACTGGCGACTCGTCGTGGGGAAACTTGGGACACCACGAGGAAGATACTTCTTCGACAATTATATATATAAGCGGTCTAGTTACAGCCTTGGCCGTCTACTGCATCCAACCTCCATGCGTCTCGCTCTCTATACATATCCTCCGTGAGACCTCTCTTTTCCATAGCTTCGGTAATCTCTGCCTTCAGCTTCTCCGGGGTCTGCCTCTTTCTTTTCTTTGTGATGGCTTCCATTTCCAAATTTTTTGGGGTATTCTCTCTTCGCCCATTCGACTCATATGTCCAAACCACATTAGCTGTTTTTCTTCAATAGTATCTAATAGTCTCTTTTCTACATTCATTCTGTTCAAAATTTCTTCATTATCAATTTTATCCATTAATGTGGTTCTACAACACCTCCTCCAATACATCATTTCTGTAGAAGCAACCTTTCTTTTCATAGCCTTAGACATTGTCCAAACCTCTGACCCATATGTAATTGTACTTTGCACAAAAGAATTAAACATTCTTCTTTTAGTTTTTTGGGAAATTTGGTCATTCCATAACACTGGGTGTAATTGGCGTATAACGATTTTTCCTCTGTTAATTTTGTTTTGTATGTCCACTTCGTCTCTTCCGTCTGATGTTATAGTCACCCCTAAGTATTTATACTGGTTTGTATGTTTAATTGTACCTATATCCGTGTGCAAATCTTCGACAATTAATTTCTGTCTTTGGGATTCAGAGTTTTTCTCTGTTCAAGTTTGCTCTACTTATAAGCCTCTATTATGAATAAAATGTTTCTCTCTCAAATTTGCGTTATTAAGCAGCCTACATACGTTGATGCATGCTGCGATTCCTGAATCGACTCAAAGTTTCATGAAACTTGCATCAGTTGCATAAATTCCTACCTATATTGAAACATGTTGCGATGCCCGAATCGACTTGATATTTTATGCGCTTTTCATGCAACTCAAGAGTAGTAGGGTGGAGTTATTTCTTTGCATCGACGCAATACAGCCTCCGACTCGACATCATGGCCCACCGACCAATGAAAAAATGTATGTATAATGAACTATGAATAAATTTTTATTTATGAAGGCTTTTCTGAGTCTTGTTGAATGTGACGTTGCTAAATTGGTACTGATACTTCGAAAACTAATGATTCCATGTTACCCCACTTCACAGGGTAACTTGGGATACTATGGAATTATAAACAAAAGGCCTGAAGATTTTTATTATATAATGAATATCACATGGGGAATAAAGTTTTAGGTCAGACTCATGTCTCGGTCACTAAATAGTTAAATTATCTCTTATAAGATGAAAAAATTCGCTGAGAGGTAAAAAGTGTCCCAAGTAACCCCTTCTGACGGTATAAAAAATGTGGACGCTGAACGAGGTAGTAGTAGTAGTAGCTGTAGGGCGGCCGCGCCTGGCAAGTAGGCCCATTTTGCCATCCCCGAATATAGTCCCTCAGCCACCGATATCTGCCTTCCCCTCCCTGCCAAACCTTCCTGGCCTTTTAACAAAGGCCAGTACGTCGGCCCAGCTTAGGGAAGGTAATTCCTCTGGCTGGAGTCAATCAGATCCAAGAATCTCATATCTCAGCCCGCCTAGCAACTCACATTCCGCAAGGAAGTGATAGACCGTTCCATCGGTCTCTCCACACCCCATACATAGGGAGTCGTCATCAATTCCTAATAGTGATAGATGCCGCCTGAGCCTACAGTGCCCCGTCAGAACACCCGCAAGGTTTCTGATGGCCCATCGGCCTTGGTTCCGTAGCCACGCTGACCTAGATCTGTTCAGCCCGGCTATAAGATCCTTGGTTTGCTTTCATGCTCACTTTGCCTCCACTCTGTCGCCTCTGCACCTCTGGATAAAAAGAGAGGCGATGTCGGCTTGCCTGAGAATGCGTGACGGGGGAAGGTGGACAGCACGAGAACCGCTAGTTGGCCACATCAGAATAGAGCGATACGCGGAGAATAATATTCCGATGTCGTCAATCAGGGTGGAAAAAGCCAGACATCTTAAATTTAGATAATACTTTCTCACTAGTCATCCCGGAAAGAGAAAATTGGATGAGAGGGAAAGTCAAATTTTCGCCCAATAGTCTGGTGTGCTGCACTGACGGATAGCTCTTAAAGGAGTCAGGATCCGGAGGAGCAGGCTTCTGCCTGGAGGGTAAAGAAATGTGGCGGAGCTGCGCGCTGGGAACCTGCACGACTGTCTTTCAAGCGGAAGTGTATGCTATATTAATGACAGCATACCCGACGAAAGTCGAACAGTGTTCTGAACAGAGCATATATATATGCTCTGACAGCCAATCAGCTCTGAAAGCGGTGGCAGCTCCGAGGGCCAGATCAGCTCCTGGCTCAAGAATGCTCTGCCGCCCTTCAGAAATTATCAAGCCATAAGAAGGTGACTCTGCTGTGGGTCCCCGGACATATTGGTATACCGGCTAACGAGAGAGCGGACCGATTAGCTAGGATAGAGGCCCGCAGCCCCCGCATCGGCCCAGAACCTATGCTGGGAATTAGCAGACGCCAGGTCAATGTGGCCCTGGACAACTGGGCCTACAAGGAACTGGCGAAAGCCTGTTTAGAGAGAGACGACGAGACGACTGCAGGCAAGCCAAAATTGTCATAGCGGGCCCTGATAAGGGCCGAACGCTATGGCTTTTAGAATAAAGTCAGAGAGACGCTCAACCTTCTGGTGGGGGTTCTCTCTGGCCATTGCCGGCTGAACAGACATTTGTCACTCATGAGAGTGATAGGGACCCCATTTGATACAGATGCTGGGAGAAGGACGAGACAGCGTTCCACTTCCTGGGCAGATATGCAGTTTATCGCAAACTTAGGGTTCAGATATTCGGCACGACGGAGTTCGAGGAGGAGCCACTATATTCAGCGAAATGGTCGGACATACTGACTTTCGTCAGGAGGTCTGGTAGGTTCGACAAGGAGCTCTCTAGGGTGTAGAATTTTACTGTTTTCAGTGATTGGTTCAGCGGGGTTGGCAAAAAGGGCCAAAGGTGGCCTACTTGCCTGGCTTCGCCTCCCCATCACTACTACTTGCCTCCACTCTGTTCATATATGTTATCGTTTACCCACTTTTGACGTTATCTGCTGCCTACTTGATCCAATAGCGGGCTCCGGGCCAACAAACGGTGCCCCAGTGCCGAGTCTGGCCAATCTATCGGCTTCCTCATCACCAAGAACGCCCGTATGACCCGGTACCTACATCAAGGTAACTTCCTTCAGTCTCGCCAGCTGTTCCAGTCTCTCCGCGCACTCCTAAACCAGGGATGCCCTAGTTCAGGACCCACAGATGGCTTTCAGAGTCGCCTGACTGTCAGAGCAGATATAAACCTTCTACTATGTTCCCTTTCTCACCTCTGCATTGCATGCAGCAGAGAGTATTACAAACACTTCCGCTTCGAAAATCGTGGTGTACGTACCTAAAGAGTAACTCTCCCGTACTCGTCGACTTTCTGCATATAACCCTGCTCCTGAGGCCTGTCTGCTACCTAGACGAGAGCAATCCGTGTAGCGTACCAATGCCTCTTCGGAAAACTGAATTTCTCCTCTTTTGGCTCTTTTCCACTCTTCGATACTGGGAACCCACACAGCATTTGATATCCACTTTATAGTCCCAGGCTGTCCTTAAAGGGATATGCAAAATGTCCCAGGGAAATCCATATCCTGGACGACCTGGCATGGGCAGTCTATAAATATCCCGATGGGACTTTATTAGACCACCACAGGCTAACCTATAGGGAAATCCTCAGGTTGGCACAATATATTATCATTTAGTCTGCCGTAGGTTAGCCCATAGGTAAATTCTTAGGTTGTCCTAAAAGATAGCTGTACAGGCCGTCATGGGTCACCTTATGCGAAACACTTAGGTTACTCGAAAACAACACGGGATTATTTTTCTAGAACTGTTTACCTATACTTCTCTGGCTTACCTACTTATTCTGGGTGCAGATTAGCTAATGTGCCACACTTTATTTCACTAGCACCATCACAATCTAAACAACTGGAGAGTGGATCCAGAATCAACACTCTCTGAGATGGAACAACATCTCTGGTCATCTCCGTCAAGCTCGGGAACTATTAGCAGGGCCTGCAGAAAGAATAGGACGGTTTTGTCTCTCTCTAGATAGGAGTAACTTGAGATTGCTAGTAGGCTTACTAACGGGTCACAACACCTTCAGGCGTCACTTATTTGTGATGAGGGTGGTCAACGACCCAACGTGCACGTGGTGTGGTGGAGAGGAAGAATCCTCGGCACACATCTTGTGTCGCTGTGAAACCCTGGGTTATCACAGGCAGACTATGCTGGGCTCAAGAACCTTGGAACCAATAGAGATAAAACGGATAGGACCTAAGAATGTACTTGCCTTTGCCAAAAGGGCAGGTCTGAGGAACTAGCGCAGATAGAGGCGCAAAAGGGCCCATTGTGTGGCCTATGCACCAGCCACATTCCGTGCTGGATAGCCTCTGGTCCTTATTCATTCATTCATATTCACCATCACAATCTAAAGATCCAATAGAGCTATACCATCCGAGTGTTTAACACAATTCAATCTAACCTGATTCTGTTCCATTCCTTCATAAAGTGCACCTCAATAATCCGTGGTATAATATTTTGCCATTAAGCTGACTTTTTCCTTTTTAATGTTCCTATAAAATGTTGATGACTTGGACAATTTTAGACCCACCTTGCAAAAACAAACAGCTTGCCGAATTATTATCTGACTTGCAATTTGTGGTTTGTACTTGGGGGGACCCTTGGCTTGGCGTGTCGGATGGTACAGATCACAGGTACAGATGGTAAAGATATTAAAATATATGATAAACGGCGAAAAACGATCCAGGAACCAGGGACTACTGCAAGCTGCTAGCTTGCTTTGCTCAACTTTGCTGCAACTCACCTTCAGCCGTTCTGGTCTGTTCTTCTCCTCCATTCTTCGTTTGTCCTTACGCCTCTATAAATAGCTCTCAACATTTTTCTTTCCCATCTTATAATTTTTTCTTCTTCCTCTTTGTCCATAGTCTACGTCTCACAAGCATATGTCGCTGTTGGTCTTATAACAGTTGTATAAATTCTCTCTTTGGTCTTTCTGGATACATATTTGGATTTCATAAGATTTTTCAGGGCTCCATACTTCTGGTTTCTTTAATATGGTCCTTGCCTGTATTTCCTGTTTCTCCTGTCCCTTTTGCTCTATGATTACCATTGATCAACTAAAAAAATATTCGTAATGGACTTTTTTTGCCTAAATCCAAACCATCTTTAACACAGAGCTTTAGCCAGCCCTAGTGAATACGAAAAAATCTACGTCTCTGATATTTTTAACGTAATGTATTTTCTGATAACAGCGGTTTATTAGGGTTTATCGCTAAGAGAAATTAATTGGTGATACATGTTCACAACTATCCATAAAATCGTAATGCTCGCGAATAATATGTTTTGTTTGAAAGATATGCCAAGTAAACGAAATATAGATTTGCGGGTTACAATAATGTGTAAACACATTACATTTGGATTTTGGAGATATATTTCTAGTTGTACTTGTAATTAGGAGATTATTAAATTGATCCATAATCCAAAGTAAAGTAGATTTAGCTATTTTTTTGAATGGATTTTTGAATATCATGTGGCAACATAGTAGTTAATAAGACGATACTTTTTATAATAGTTGTATTAGTGACGTAACAATAGAAAATATCAAAACTTCCTAGACCCCCTGCCCCAAACTTTGCTTTTAGTCGTTTCAGGGGTTACATATCATTCATTTTCTTTTTTTTTTCATTAAAATGGCAAATTGGGGTGATGTGGAGGTTGGTAGGGAACTCAACAACTATTTATATTCAGAACAGATTTTCCATTATATTAAGGAAATAACCTTGGCAATATTCTAAACTCTACAGACCTATTAATTATTTTAATATATGATACAGTTGATAATACTATATTATTATATCCATTATATTAAGGAAATAACCTTGGCAATATTCTAAACTCTACAGACCTATTAATTATTTTAATATATGATACAGTTGATAATACTATAAACTGCGACTTGGAAACTAATACCTTGGTTGTCATGAGGATTTTGCACTGTACTGCTACCGCAACAGAGATGGAAATATTGTATAGTTTTTGAAAACCTAGTCACTGGAGATGGACCAATCATCAAACAAACAAACATTAATACCGCAAAACTTTTATTAGTATCGATGGGAACTACTGAATCAAGCTACTAACACCATTTTTTATACAACTTGATGTAGCCTATAAAGAATTCAGTTTTTCTTGATGTTAATAATGACAGTAAAATAGCATATTAGCAATATCCAAATATCCAGGAGAAGACAATAGAAAACATACTACCGAAAATCAAACAAACGAGTTGAGTTCAATTCAAGACACTTTTATTTATGTATATTTTATTTTTAGTTGAAATTTAATATTCATGTTGGTTTCCAGTTGGGATTCGTATGGATCATGATCTTGATGGGATCCCCTTCTTTCTTGATATGGGTTTCAAATGCCTTTATAGCGTCTTCTAAGGTGAAATGATGGGTGATCAGTGGCTTGACGTTAACTCGCCTTGACCTCACCATTTCGATTGCAGTCGGATAGCTAGAAATAATATAGCCCTGTAATTAAAATACCGCAGTTGTTCTTTTCTGTCCAAACTAGTTATGTAGGGGTTATTCATAAATACATAAAAAAAGGGGACTATGGGGCGACAACAGAAGCCTAAGACAAGGGAATCCATTACCAACATCATTATTCAATTTGGTTCTAGAAAAAAATTTCAAGAGAAGCTAAAATTCATAAAAAAGGGCAACACGGGCGACCGAAATGTAAGTAAAGATGTATCATCCAGCATACGTCATTTTACTGACGTAATTCTTTTTAACGTATGGTTATATAGTACACATGAAAAAACTCATAAAAAAGTAAAAAATTTGATTTGTTCTTTTTGTTTTTATTTTTTCTGTTTTTTTCTGTTTTTTTTATCGAGCCTGGAAATTCATTCCACGGCTAATGGTTCGACTTGGAGGAAGTTCTTGTTATTGCTTGGATATGCTCTAAATCCATTTTCTTGCACTATTTGCTTGACAAATTGGCGTTCCGCTCCACAGTCGCATCGTGGGGATTCGCGCTTGTTCCTTTCAAATAACGAATCAGCGCACACTCCATGCGACGTGCGAATTCTGTTTAGGGTTGATCATTCCCCTCGGTGTAGCTCAAAATCAGGGGGTTCTTGACCAACATTTAGATTACTGTTCACTTCTCCTGGAGTTTGGGTCGCCCAAATTTCTGCCCATTTAACTGCAGGGTTAAAACCATCAGTCTCGAGTTGGAGAGCTGTTGTAATTGGTGGACCGTAATCTGAGCCAGGAGAGATCAAGTATATTCTCGTAAACTGGCAGTGAGAAATTTGTTTTGATTTTGTTATATTCTTTCAGAAGAGTATTTTCTCGACGGCTAGGTGGTGGAGCTATTTGACTGAGTGTTGGTAGCCAGTAAGTTAGGGTTGATTTGATGCATCCCGTAATAGTTCTCATAGAAGTGTTTAATTTTGCGTCTATCAGTCTATTAGTATGTGAGCTGTTTAAGCCATACTGGCGAGCAAAATTCAGCCGCAGAGAAACAGAGGCTCAGGGCCGAAGTACGGAGCGTAGAAGCGGAGGCGCCCCAAGAGGTTCCACATAACTTTTGCAGGATATTATTTCTGCTGTTTACTTTGGCTGCGATGGACTGAATCTGGAAGTAAATCTTTAGCTCCCCGTTTGCCATGTGATTCTTAAGGTGAAATCACGATGTTATTGTCGTATTCGGCTGTGTTTAGTCGTTTTCTGTTGTTTAGCGCTGTTATCTGCTTGCTTTCTGTTGTTATGCGCTGTTTTCTGCTCTATTTGGTTGTATTTGATCTTTTTCTACCGTTTGCAGTCGTTATCTGCTTGCTTTGTGTTATTTTTAGCTGTTTTCTGCTCTTTTCTGTTGTAATCGGCTGTGTTTAGTCGTTTTCTATTGTTTAGCGCTGTTATCTGCTTGCTTTCTGCTGTTTTCTGTTCTTTTCTGTTCTATTCGGATGTATTTCGTCCTTTTCTATTGTTTATCGCTGTTATCTGCTTGTTTTCAGTCGTTTTGAGCTAGTTTTGGCTCTATTCGGTTGTATTTGGTCGTTTTCTCCGTTTACAGTTGTTTCTTTCTGTTGTTTTGGGCTGTTTCCTGCTTTTTTCTGTTGTATTCGGCTGTGTTTAGACGTTTTCTATTGTTTAGCGCTGTTATCTGCTTGCTTTCTGTTGTTATGGGCTGTTTTCTGTTCTATTCGGTTGTATTTGATCGTTTTCTATCATTTGGAGATACTTATTGTACTTGGGTTTAGCTTCCACCTGCCTGAAATATGATCCCAAGATTGAAAAATCGCCAGTTAGTAGACGTAATGAAACAGAGACACAACGATAGGATGAGTTTCAGATTAGATATACATTTATTTTCTTCAACTCTTTGTCTCCTCCTCTCTCAAATTATCAAAAATGCAATGGATATAATAAAAGACAATTCATTTTCTGGATAACCTATCACAATCTGTATAATAATAATAAAACACCCAATAAAAAAGGTTATCGAAAATTTTTCACTAACAGCAATCAACTTTATTGCATAATTTCGTGTGGAAATTTTATTAATAACTATTTATTTATCTATAGATAAAGAAATGCCAAAAACCATAACAGAATCAATAAACAAGCTAATATTTTAATCTATACTCATTACGAATTTACATGTAATGTGTTTTATAAACAGTAATAAAAAGTTATCAGATGTTTTATTGTAGTTGTCACGAGACATCATTTGATTTCGAATGTGTACCAGGGGTACTTTAACAATATAAATTCAGATTGGAAAGCTTAATGTATTTTCTACCAGAGTAATCATGCTCGATATCTATCGTGAACCGCCGCCAGGGGTTGGTGGAAGATAGCAACCTTAATCTAGACCCCCCCCCAAAATGTTAATCCTGGATACGTGCCTGGGGGGTGCTATAGGCGAATAATATAAGATATGATATAGTTATTTTTTTTTTATTTCTTCCTCAAATGGGGGTGACCCTCCCCTATCCCTCCAGTATCTACGTTACTGGTATTGCAGTAAGTATACGTGTATCTCCAAGCGTATGGACAATTGGAAATTAAAACTCACTCATTCGCATATCTGAATATTCCTCTAAGGTCAATTTCCTTCATGACGGAGTTCGCTAGAGGCAGCTTCATGTCAAATTCTGCACCCATTCCTATCACTACCACGACTCCTCCAGCTTTCGTAATCTAGTTGTCAAAAATAGATAATTATACAGTAACTGAAACTGAATAGAGGATTAAAATACCTTTCATAGGCCCCATATCAGTTAAAATTGCCTTATAAATAACTGATAGGTAAAGATCAATGGGACGAGACTACGAAAATATGGTTATGGGGGTATTCCCTTGAAAATCAAAATTTATTTCAAAAAAAGTTCTATCATTTATATACATTTTTTTAAGCTCACTTACGTTTCTTGAGGGACTTTTTACTCGCTAAGCAGCATCTATTATTAGGAATTATTCATGTTTTTATTTCAACGAAATGCATGCAATCCTTTAAAAGTAATGATGATTTAAAGTAAAAAGGACAAAAAAATAAAGTGCCAATATAAGGCAAACAATTTTTTTTAATTTTTTGAATCACTTTTTGGTCTATACATTGTGGTCGTTTTTGCACTTTATGCTGAGACGGGGTATCAAGTGGCGGTACTCAGGGATTGCACATTATATCATGGAAAATACTGAGATCATCTCCATACTATGTTCATAGCCCTTGATACAGTTCGAAAACATCCTGGGTCTGGCAGCATTAATACTTGGCGATAATATCAGTATCATAACGAACTAATATAATAATATTATATCGTGCATGTACCAGTTGTAAACTCAAAAGCATTTTCCAAAGTACAGCCAAAAGTCCGACTGAATCCCCCATCTCTTGTCAAGCAGATCCTTTTTTTGTTCGGGTGTTTTTCGAATTACCGTCATATTTAAATTTTATAATACAGAGGGTGTTGTATTGGATGCTTGTTTTATCATTATCTATATTATATACCTATCGATAGCTTTCTACAATTTCTGTATAAGTTTATGTAGTAACAGATAAACAGCTCATCAGCCCAAATCAATCTGAAACCGTGTAGCTCAAATCACTGAGTATTTAAGGCTCTAAAATTAAAAACTTTAAAACATATATTGTGTGAGTTGGCTAAAAAATTCCTCTCAAATTCAAGACCATAATTAATTAAAAGGTCAAAATATTTTCTTCTTACGTCTAACTACTGTGTAGCCAGGTTTAAACTGGTAAGTTGATACCAGTAGTCTGATTATCTGTTTACGTAATAAACCTTATGTCAAAATAAAGATAATTTTATTGCAAATTCGCAGATATGATGCTGTCTACAAAAAACGGATTTAAATTCTCTGACGTGAGCTTTAAAAAGCAAAAGAATTGATGCAAAAGGAGGCGTGTGACAGAGAGGCTCTTACGGATTATGCTGTGAGAAATATAGAGATAAACTAAGTAAATGCTAATCATTTTTCGCGCATCTGGAAATACTCAGATTTTAAATCCATATCTGACTAAAAATATATGTATCAGCCTCACAAGCTAATATATATTTTTTGATGTGTATGGGATACGGGTTTGGTATGAGTTTTTAGTACGGGCTCGGTCGAAAACTCCTCTATTGTAGAATATAGCGAAAAAAGTTATATATAAAAGTTGTAGTCACGGATATGTTCCTTGCTCAGAAAATATTTAGATTTATACAGAGTGATCCATAACTACGTGGTGATGCAATCATGCTTTTTTTTAAAATAAGACACCCTACATGTTATTCCATATTCAAATTCTACTAATAATTTCCGTTCTTCCAATATAGGGTATTGTTACATTATACAGGGTATTTCAAAAGTTATGGCCATTTTTATATCCAAATTGCGGTCAAATGAACGTACTGTATATAAAAAAGTAATGAGTCAAACATTATTTTTTTTTACATGAAAAGAGTAAAAATATCCTCTAGTTTTAAAATCGGCTATAAAAAGAGCCCGTGACGCATATTTGTATACAGGGTGATGTAGATTGCAAAATCTAGATTTTCTTTCTTTTTTTAAATGTAACCCCCAATATTTTATTATACCAAAGAATTGCTTTTAATATGCTCTTTCATATTTGTATAGCAGTTGTTATGGCTGCATTCATTAGTTTCTGAGATATTTCGACTTTTCTACAGAATTTAAATATATCTCTATTTGTTTACTAAAATTTATTTATTTTGAGAAAATTCTATCAAATTTTATTTTTGCTTAACAAATAACTAAAATATAAGGCCATAATAGTACTCGATCAACTCAAAACACTGAATTAGCGAGATAATATAGGTCAAGTGTGCTGAGGAAATAATTTTATAGACGTCATACATAATTATCAAGCAGACGTATCAGGTAGGCTATGAAATATTAAGCGACACAGTCCAAATAAAATGATTCTTCAATCTTTCAAACGCATTAGTTTTAAGAGTGCCTCCGTTCTGGATATTGCTGTTCATAGTTGATATATTCCGCAGGCAAGTAGACAATTTCTCAAAGATTCTCCTATACAAAGATGAAAGAGCATATTAAAAGCATGTCTTTGGGATATAAAAATATTGGGGGTTACATTTAAAAAAAAAAAAGAAAATCTGGATTTTGCATTCTGCATCACCCTGTATACGAATATGCGTCACGGGCTTTTTTTATAGCCTATTTTAAAACTAGAGGATAATTTTAATCTTTTCGTGTAAGAAAAACAATTTTTGATTCATTACTTTTTGATATACAGTACGTTCATTTGACCGCGATTTGGATATAAAAATGGTCATAACTTTTGAAATGCCCTGTATAATGTAACAATACCCATATTGGAAGAACGGAAATCATTAGCAGAATTTGAATATGGAATAATATATAGGGTGTCTCATTTAAAAAAATGCATGTTTACATCACCACGTAGTTATGGATCACCCTGTATAAATCTAAATATTTTCTGAGCAAGGGGCATGTCCGTGGCTACAACTTTTATATACAACTTTTTTCGCTATCTTCTATAGTGGAGTTATCGACCGAGCCGGCACTAAAAACTCACCCTGTATACATTTAGGGCGTCCGTACACGAGCGGCATTTTGCAATTGGGCCGACTGCGCGACGCAGCACCAGCAGCATTTTCAAGACAGTATTCCCAATTGAACAGCATTTGGCAGCAAAATGAGCTAACAGTTAGCAAAAATAATCAGTCGTGTGTGGTGGTGTATACTGTAATCATGTTGACAGTCGAGGAGACGTCTACCACTTCATCATCAGACTATATGATATTTTTAACAGCTGTACGGTGTCATCGATTTTTGTTTCCGATTTTGACCCAGTGTTTTATGTTCTCATCTGATTACTAGAGTTTTTATTACTCATATAGTTCGGTATATTTGTTACGCTAAATACCCAAATTCGGGCAATGTCCGAAAAAAATGCGCAGAACTAGTTCTGTATATTTTCTGAATGACCAGCACAAATTCTGCTTCTTCCATTTAATCAGCGCAAGCGACGGACTCAAATAAATATAAAGTTGGAGAAGTTAAATATATTTTATTGAATACCAACAAATAATAAATCGCCAACTGAGGCTGGTTAAACTTTCTATTCGATTGTGTGAGCATCAAATTGGCTTGTGCTTCCAAACCTCTTTTTGCGTTTTCACGATTCGTACCTATATTGCAGGAACGTTGGCAAAGAAACCTAACCTAACCTTACCTAACCTAAACGATAGGTTTTTGCTGGTTTTTGACACACAATGCACAACGAATGTTCACTTTGGTTGTCATTCCGTACCATAGAACTAGTTCTGTGCATTTCAAGTTGCGCAAAACTAGTTCTGTGCATTTCAAGATGCGCAAAACTAGTTCTACCTATTTGGTAATGCTCAATAGCCGTATAAAATTAATATTTCGCGTTTGGGAAATATTCCTTGCTCAAAACTAATTCTTCGTATTTTTTTCGGGCATTGCCCGAATTCGGCTATTGAGTGTAAAATATTCACTAAACAGTAATCTGAATGTGAAGTGAATCTTTCAATTTGTTTTCCGTCCATTCGTAACGTGTAACACAGAACACTACATAGGAAATTTCCCGTGACCTGTAAAAAATCTCTATATCTGGAGAAATGTTCCTAAACATGGCAACTATGGGCCAGGCGAAGGCGAAATCGACAGCAGATCGACTGTTCGTCTTAAATGCAACTGTCGACCCGACTGCAAAATGAAGCCCCTCCACGGTCGCTCTTATTGTTTTTTTTTACTTCTGTGTCATCGGCATCGACCGCTTTGGTCATTAGCCTCGGGTTCTGTGTAGGCTTTGTTACTGTTTCCCGGCGCCACTCTAGGAATAGCACTGTTAATTAGAAGCCAACAGTGAAGACTCAGGTGGGGATTCTCGCCGAGATTTTTTTACGGATATCTATTTTTGATTGAAAAAAACAGAAATAAATTTCTGCCTCTAACGAGAATCGAATCCAGGACCTTCGGGTCACGAGCCCTCGACTCTAACCACTGAGCCAACCCACCTCTATTATTTATGTTTCATATAAAGTAGTTACACTTGAAGCAAAATTAAAAGTATAGTGAGCTAATTCAAAAAGGGCATATTAGTGACTGTTGAATACCTGTAAAGCAGTCCTCACAATAACTTCACCCCCCGTGCAATCAAAACAAGAGTCAGGTTCTGCTCCGCGAAGAATACTTTGGATTTCTTTTGCTGTTTTCTCATCGTCCCAGGAAGGATCTACTTTTAGTATATAGTCAGCACCCAGCTGTTTGGCTTTTTCTAGTTTTACATCTAGTACATCTGTCACGAGTACCTGGAACGAGATTTAATCTTGATGTTGTTGTACTAATGACAACATACTTTGGGTGGGACAACAAAATGTATGAACAGCTGGAAGGCCTGGCGATGGGAAACCCTCTGAGAACAGTGGTGGCTAATATGGTTCAGATAGGTGAATGACACAGGAAAATTAAAAAAAAAACTGGCTTCTCTCGATGTGCTATTAACTAGAAAACGATCAACCTTGGGACAAACAGTATGCATTTATACATTCCATACATGTAGGCAGGCAACAACACTGACAAAGAAGTCTCACGATGGCTTACCAACCATGGAAATGGAGGGTCACCCCATAGTCGAATCACCTTCCGTCAAGCTCTTGGGAATCAACATCAACAATAACATGTTCTGGCACGACCACGTCGACAGTATTGCTAAAACGGCATCCCAGAAGCTTGGAGTTTTGTTCCGCTGTAGGAAGTTGTATACACCCGAGCAACTCCTGCTGCTCTACAAGGCACAGATACGACCATCGCTGGAGTATTGCTCCCATGTATGGGGATGTGCTCCGAAGCACTCTCTAAAGCTTCTGGACACTATCCAGAAAAGAGCAATTAGATTAATCGATACGCCTAACCTCACAAAGGACCTCCACAGCCTGGAACATCGAAGGAGGGTGGCTGACCTATGTCTGTTTTACAGATTCTATCACGGAAGATGTTCGAGTGAGCTCTCCCAGATAATAACACCAAAGGCCGTCCGGACCAGGAATACTAGAGAAGCTCTGCGAGCTCATCCTTACCAGGTCGAGGTCCTTACTCCCCGAACCAGTCTCCTCCAGCATTCCTTCTTTTGGAGAACTTCGACGCTGTGGAATCAGCTGCCGGGGAATTTGTTTCCCGACGGCTACAACCTGCAGCGCTTCAAATCTAACGTGAACAGACATTTGTCCTCTCGCAGCGCTTCTACAGCGCCATAGGCTTTCGGCCTTTGCGGAAGGCCGACCATAAAAAAAAAATACAGCACCAAGCATAATCCCATTGGTCAGATTTTAATTTTGAACCAATCAAGCTCTGAGTGCCATACGCGAGTATGGAAAGTAAATGACTGCTATATGCATTTACGGAATGTAATACTTAATGCAGCTGAAAATTTACAAAGAGGAAAGCGATTAAAGCGAAAACCATTTTTCAACTATGTATTAAACTGCAGTAAACTTAATTACAAATTAAGTTATGGTAGGGTGTATAATTTTTGTCCTTCTTTACGAAATAATAAATGTAATAATTGCAAACATCTGGTGTATTAAGTTATCTAAGTATTAATCTTCAGTGGGCAAAGAAAACATATATTACTTACAAGATTAAAGATATTAAAGAATATAGCAGAACAAAAAAGAACGTTATATAAAATCAGTGGGATGAACCATGCATTGGGTTTATTTGTTTTAATATTTTGGGATAGATTAGGTACTTTTTTCTTTGGCCTCAGTCAATACGTTTGATCTATATTTTCCAGGACTCAGTTCAAAATATTTATAATTAGGAGGTAATTTTGCCCCAGCATGCATGGCGATTTCAAGCATATACGAGAATAACATATATAACCACCCTCTCTCGCTGCAATCGCAAAAATTAAAACAAGAGTCCAGCCATAGCCATAGGTTTGACTTGCATATAACTATATTACATTCCGTAAGTGCATACGGCACTGATTTACATTTCATACACGCTTATGGCACTCGAAGTTTAGCGCTCAACAATATTCAATTCCGTAAGTGCATATGGCACTGATTTACATTTCATACACACGTACGGCACTCGAAATTTGATCGGTTTAAAATTCATATCTGACCAATGGGATTGTGCTATGTGCTATATACATGTACGGAATGTATAAATGCAAACAGTATAGGAAACTAACACACACCGATCTCTATTTGCACAATAACTCCAACCACCATCCATGCCAGAAGTTCCGAATCATCGAATCACTGAGAGAACGTGCAAGAAAAATGAGTGAACCTACCAAACTCAGTGCCAAGCTCGAACATTTGAAAAATGCTTTGAAGGCAAACGGCTACCCAGAAAAGTAAATTACAAGATCTATGATCTAGAAAAGTAACCACAACCGCCACCAGTACTAAAGGGCCCAAAAGATTTCCTACCTTATGTTCCACGGGTCACAGAAAGCAAATATCAAGACGATATACAAGCCAACTGGAAAAATACAACGGTATTTATGATCGGCAAAGGAAAACACGGATCAGTGGACAGCATCAAGGATTTATCAGATACCATGTACTTGTGGAAGTACAACAAAGAGATCAGTACAAACTAGAATTTCGGAAAATCAAATTGCCATTCACTCCAGGAAAGCGGTAGACACAAGATAAAGTTTGAGGGGATACAGAGGTTCTGGCTACGACCTCCTCTTATTACGCCAGATTGTCGCGTCAATTGCAACAGCTGCTGGTAAAAAGCTTGGGTACCTATTTAGAGCCAGAAAGTTTTTCTCACCATGTAACCTCCTCACGCTATATAAAGCCCAGATAAAACCTTGCCTGGAGTATTGCTCTCATGTCTGGGGAGCTGCTGATGCCCCTACTACCCTGTCTATAGTAGATGCCGTTCAGAGAAGGGCAATTCGACTAATTGGCGATCCGGCCTTAATGCGCCACCTTCAGTCACCTACTCACCGGCGTGTTGCTGGTAACCTCTCACTCTTCTATCGATATTCCAACGGAATCTGCTCCTCTGAGCTATCCTCTATCGTTCCGCCGCTCACTGCTCCTATCAGATGTACCCGTGCGACCGCTGCATCTCATACTAAGACGGTCGTTTTTCAGACATCAAGAACTGAGCGGTACAACCGCACATTTATTCCCAAGGTGTCCAAGACTTGGAATGGACTGCCAGAAGATGTATTTATCGGGCCTCCGGATATTGGCCCATTCAAATCTCGCGTTAACAAACTTCCCCTAACATAACCCTTTCACAGCAGCCGCGGTACTTTGGTATTAAGGCCCTGCCTGCTCAGTTATAAAAAAAATGTATAGAGAATCCATCGAGATTTATAAACATAAAAACAACTTCAATAACAAAGAAGAGGCATACAAGAATATTGTTATTTGTCCTAAAACACGCAAAGATTCTAGGATGTGCATCCCCCCCAATCCTGCTCAACCCGCTGAAGCTGTTTCAGTTTCTCGAAACATGCCGAACAGGAAACAGCTTCTGAGGGTGTCAACCACTCGTGTCTTCGAAACATCAGGCAGCGAAGCGCGCCGACGCCAATGCGGCGAGCAAATCGACGCCAGCCGAACAGCCCAAAAAACAACAGTTATTCGGAGCGAAGGCCTTACACAATACAAAATATATTCCATTTCTTTTTAGTAGGAGATCCGAATATAAGCCGACCTTCACCGAACTGGTTAATGGATGAAAAGCATTTTATATTAAATTTAATATGTTAAGAAACATATCGCAAGTGGGTTGGCTGAAAAAATTCAGTCCAGGATATGATTAATTAAATATTGAAAAATTAATTTTTTTTAAACATTTCACTGGTTTGGTTAATAGACAAATTACATACCAATCGAAAGTATGAAGCCTAGAATACGCCAACGTTAGGTTGGCTACGTCTTTCCCGTCCCAACTATAGGGTAGGCAGGTATAAACAGGTAAATCAATAACAGTAATTTGCACCGGTGTGGTTAATGCATGAAACTTATATCAAAATAAAGATAATTTTATTGCAAACACGTCGATATAGGGTTGCCTGCAAAAAATCAGTCTGGAATTCCGGTTTTCGAATTTTAAAGATCAAAATAATGCTGCCAGTGAATACGCGCGCCAGAGAGGTCCGAGTGAACTATCCCGTATATTAACAAAGTGCGCATGTCATGTGTCCGTGAAATTGAAAAGGATAGCGATACACTCGTAAATGCTGTGCATCATTGTATTGGAACAGTTTGCCTTATTCTTCTGAATTGAAAAAGCGTGCTACTACTAGATACTATACTGATTGTTGTTATTTATAAATATTGAATTGTGATAAAAAATGGCTAAAAAGTGTTTTCTATGCAATTCGGACGATAATGTTCTTGATTTTAACGATGAAACGTATAAAAACTGTTCGTTGAAATTAAATTTTCGTAAAAAGAAAAATTTTAAATACAGTGGCGTTGAGTTAACCAACGCATCACTCGATTTTGTAGGTTATCATGCCATGTGCTACAAAAAAGTGACTGCTTTGGGTAAAAAATATAATGAAGAGTTTAATAACTTTCTTGGTGAGAATACGGTAAGTGCATAATAATTTAACCTTCAAAACTATCTTAGTAAATGACATGGAAGATTCATAAATATATACATTTTTGATTATGTTTCATTCAAATAAATCATTTCAATTTCACGGACACATGACATGCGCACTCTCTTTCATTCAATGACCGAGCTACACGCAGCTGCTATGCTGCGTCCTTTGTTAATACACGGGATAGTTCTCAGTGTATATGTATAGTGGGATAGTTCGCTCGGACCTCTCTGGCGCACGTATTTACTGGCAGCAATATTTTGATCTTTAAAATTCGACAACCGGAATTCCAGACTGATTTTTTGCAGACAACCCTATATCGACGTGTTTGCAATAAAATTATCTTTATTTTGATATAAGTTTCATGCATTTACCACACCGATGCAAATTACTATTATTGATTTACCTGTTTATACCTGCCTACCCTATAGTTGGGACGGGAAAAACGTAGCCAACCTAACGTTTGCGTATTCTATGGGCTTCATACTTTCGATTGGTATGTGATTTGTCTATTATAACCAAACCAGTGAAATGTTTAAAAAAACAAATTTTTCAATATTTTATTACTCATATCCTGGACTGAAATTTTTCAGCGAACCCACTCGCGATATGTTTTTTAACATATTAAATTCAATATAAAATGCTTTTCATCCATTAACCAGTTCAGTGAAGGTCGTCTTATATTCGGATTTTAGACTATTTGGGACATTCCCTGTATTCCATTTGCTAACTAATTGGTTCATCAGGATCATGGTAACATAATCAGGGCTAAGTCTAGAGCATATTCTGAAGCCCAAAGCGTAAAGTAGTGTGTTCTATCTAGCTCTGTCAATATAATTTCACAAACATGCCCTAGAAGCTACTTATTTCTTTTGAAAACCAAAATTATAACTTGGATTATATTATGTACATACCTTTCCAGCACCCATAGCCTTTGCACTCATCATTGTGACCAAGCCAATTGGTCCACTGCCAAAAACAACACAGAGATCGCCCATTTTGACACTGGCCCGCTTGCATGCATGTACCCCCACTGCTAATGGTTCTATCAATGTTCCTTCTTCAAAATCCATGTTGCATGGCAGTCTGGAATTCATAAATCCCTTTTAAATAATGTCATTAAGACATGCTTTCTTGTGGTTAAACTATGTTGATGCATACAGGGTGAGTTAAGCTCAACGCCTCGGTCTCTTGTGGCCAAACAATACCACTTTTCAGAAAACCAACTTTGCGAGTGTATGTAGGTCGGGTTGGACTACATTCTAAAAATAATGACTTTTATACAGGGTGTCCAATAAAAGCGTGACATATCAAAGTTATGTTTTTTCAAATAGAATAACCTGTATATTATTGCATATTTATATTCCCGGGTGAATTTCAGTGTGACTTTATGTATTACACCTAGGGCTTAAATCAAACCGTTTAGGTGCAAATCACAATTTTTGGAATAAGTAGATGTAAGGAAAGAATTGAATACCGCAGCTATTATAAAACATCGAGTGCTGTGACTTTGTCGCATCACTAAGCATAAAATGCGTGAGCTTATGTTAGACGGTCGAGTTTGAAGTACATTTGTACTTGGATAAATCGGTAGATTAATTAAGGAAACTTCAATCAGAGATGACTTGATTTTTTCAAATGGGAATGCATAATTTTGTTTATACATTGAAATGTAGAATTTGACAGCCTTTCTAATGATATGCGGTTATAGATATCAATCTCTGGTAGCTTTGATTTAATTTCAAATTTTCAATCAAACCGGTGTTTTTCAATTTTCCTACCTATAAGCAACTTAGCAGGCCATGAAATATAAACAAAAAACTGTTCAGATGAATGAAAACAACTAACTTAGCAGATAGATGCGGACGGACTAGAGTAAAGAGACAAAATTATGAAAATGACATAACAAATCAAGTCTAACCAGAAATAACAGATGTAACACATCTAAGATCAAAAAGCAACTGGAGTACGACAGAAATGGGTATTTTTCACAGCATACCGGCTACTATAATATTCTGAAGATTGACAATTCGCAAAACCATTATGAATTTTGAAATGAAAGGAAATTTACCACCGAATGATGCTGACAGTTTAGTAGTTTCAGATTAAAATTTCACATTTAATGATTTAAAAAGTAGTAACGAATACCTCTGACTGGAGTTTTACAAATTCTTCAGTACCCATAAGCAAGTTCGCCGAAAATGAAGAACGAACTAAAAATATGTTTAAATTATTAAACATAATTTACCTGGCAGAAAATTAAAGTATGATTTGTCAGAATTCCTTTTTTGCGATCTTGCTAATAGATACTAAAAATTTAAAGAACTACAGTCACAGGTATTGTTACTTTTGACTTTGATGGAAATGATTACTGTTTTGTACCATTAAATGTGAAATTGCGTTCTGAAGATCTTAGACTGAAGACAACAATCGCTGAAAGTCTTGCTTTCATTTCTAAATTTTTAGTGATTTTGGTAATTTTTAGTCCTTGTACATTGCGGTAGCTAGTAGGCTGTGAAAATTATCCATTTCTGTCGTACTCCAGCTTCTCCTTGACCTTAGACTTGTTATCTCCGTTGTTTCTGATTAGAGTTGATTTATTGTAGGGAATTTTTATAATCTTATCCTTTTACTTTAATTCTTCTGGATTTTTTTTTGCTCAGTTAGTTGTTTTCTTCCATCTGAACACATTTTTGTGTATATTTCATGACCTGCTAGTTTGCTTATTAGGTAGGGAAATTGCAAAACACCGATTTGATAGAAACCTCGAAATTAAATGAAAACTATCAGAGACTGATATTCACAACCTGATATCATTAGAACGCATATCCCATTGCACATTTGATCGTATAAAAAAAATTAAGCATTCCTATTTGAAAAAATCAAGTTACCACTCATTGAAGCTTTCTTAATTAATCTACCGATTTCTCAAAGTACAAATGTAGTTCAAACTTGACCACTAACCTAAGCTGACACATTCCATTGTTAGTGACAAGGCAAAGTCACAGCCCTCTATGTTTTATAATCGCTACGCAATTCGAATTTTCTCTGATATCTACTTTTACCAAAAATTGTTTTTTGCACCTAAACGGTTCACTTAAAGGCCCATGTGTGATACATAAAGTCACACTAAAATTTACCCGGGAATCTAAATATGCAATAATATACAGGGTGTTCCATTTAAAAAAATATAACTGATATGTCACGCTTTTATTGGACACCCTGTATAAAAGTCATTATTTTTAAAATGTAGTCCAACCCGACCTACATACACTCACAAAGTTGATGTTTCGAAAAGTCGTATCGTTTGGCCACAAGAGTCCGAGGCGTTGAGCTTGGCTCACCCTGTATAGACATAACACACAATATATCTTATGTACTATTAAAATACTGGCACTGTCTCAGAGATAATGCAAGTCGCTTTGCGCGTTGTGGAATCGTGGTGCAACGAGATCGATCTCTCGGTTAATGCCAAGAAGACCCAGCTACTAGAAGAAGGAAACTGGATGGATATATCAGACCAACCTTCTTTGGAACGTCGGTTGAACTCTTTCCATCAATAAAATATCTTGACATAATCCTAGAGTCGAAGCTGAATTGGAGACAATATGTAGAACACAAAGTCAATAAGGCACGTAACTGGTTATGGACATGTAGAAGTGTTTTGATGAGGGAGGGCCAGTCTGACACACAGACAACTCAGTTACCAACGAAGGCTCCGGCGCTGGGGTCTGCGGGCCAAAAAACAAAGCTCTCCCACACTGTTGGAGGAAATTCAGGAACCTAAGAGGCGAACTTCTATCTGCTCTGACCACAAGGCAGCATTAGAAGCGTTGAGTGCTTGTACGTTTACATCAAGACTTGTTCTGCAATGTAGAAAGGTCTTGGATTTTGGCATGACATCAGGTGTTACTTATGTGGATGCTGAGCCATGCTGGAGTTTGCGGTAATGAAACGGCGGACACTCTCGCAAGACTGGGTCGACGAATAATTACCTTAACGACCTGTGGGGCTAGCAGCACGTACCATTAGAAGGAAAAGAGAGGTGTGGTTGCAAAATCAACATATTATGAGATGAAGAGGAATCTCTTGACATCTCCGTTAAGCTAGAGAACTTATTTGAGGACCTCTGGCCAAGGTGGGATGGTTCTGTCTCTCACTGGACAGAAACCGGCTAAAGTTACTTGTGGGCTTGCTAACAGGCCATAACACCTTCAGACCTTACTTGTATGTGATGAAGGTGGCAAGCGACCTGACGTGTGCACGCTGTGGCGAGGAAGAAGAGTCCTCGGCACACATTCTATGTCGCTGTGAAGTCCTTGGGTATCATAGGTAGACTATACTAGTTTCAAGGGTACTTAAACCTAAAAACATAAGATGGGAAGGACCCAAGGCCATCCACACCATCGTGATAAGGGCTGGATTTTGGCCCCACTCACCTCGTTCTTCTCCGCCGTTTTTAACCGACAGTTAAAATCGTTGGATGGAAGAACGTTGACCGATACGTCTACACACAACAATTTTTTCCCCGCCAATTTATCACGACGAACCGGACGCGTGCGTGCTTGTTGGCAGTTAAAAAAAATTGCGAAAAACCAAAAACTCGAAGAAAGTGGACTTCTTCAGCATTACTTTCATCTGCATCATCGTCTACATTTTCAACACCAGGTCTGGTCGTCTCGTGATCTGTTGAAAATAACAGGTTGTCATAGTACCAGAGGTGTCGTTTGTACGTATCCTCCGATCCAGTACCTGTTCTCAAAGAGTCATTCACTTTTTTCAATTCCTTTCGGAACCAATTTTTTGTTTTACCGATTTTACTGTTCCATCAGCATCCACTTCTTTGTATTTCACCAGTAATGCTTCATACGTCTTGTTTTTTTTATTCGGTCATAGTATTCCACCGATTTAACTTTCCACATGCAAGGAAATGATCTATAAAGTTTGATAAACCCTAATAAAGAGTCTCTGTTCCACTGCCTAATATCCGACAATTTTATTATCACCAGTTGCAACAATAAACAACAAAAATGCTGAACGCCACTGCCGCTGATAAATGCCCGACCAGTCACACTGTTGAGAGCACATACCTCGCTTTTACTCGAAAGATTAGCACGATAACCGATAGAAATTAAACCTTGCCTAACATTTTGCAACGACGGGCATACACGACGTTCTTGCCCATGCATACACCTCGTTTTTGTGACATATTTACCCTGACGCTTTTAACCGTCGGGTAAAAACGGCGGAGAAGAACGAAGGTGAGTGGGGCCCTTAAGGAGAGGTGCAGAATGGCCTACTTGTAGTCCTATCCACTGGTGGTTCTTATCACCAGAAAGCCTCTCTCCTTCTTTCATTCATTCTTTCATTAATACTATGTAACAATAAATGTGTATTACTTGAAACAAAAGTCTGCATCGTGGACATAAAACCTGCACAAATTTCCATCGTAAGGAGGGGTGGCACAAAACTTCATGTCTGGACACAGGTTGTATTTTCCTGTCTTACAAAAATCACACATCCTGCATGGGCAGCCTGGCTCTATGGCAACTCTATCACCTTAAAAAAAAGTTTCATAGTTTTTGCACGTGTCATATTCCAAACAGTTATTACCTGGTTGAAGATGCTTCACATCTTTGCCACATTTCACAACTGTGCCAGCTGCTTCGTGTCCTGGAAAAGAACAGTTATTCTAAATTAGAAGTATCATAATATACGGTCTCGTTTAACAGAAAAATATTTCATACATAGAATTGTCGAAACACCATCGTTACTTTTTTTGAATCCCTACGAATCTATTTTGAGTGATTTCTGATCGTACATTAATAACGCAGTAGGTACTTTGAAATATTAGGAGCTATAAACTATAAATAGAGAGATGAATTAATTACTATCTTCTCCATCAATATGATGTAAACATTGTTTGGTAATTATGTATTAAACAATATCTAGCACATCTGGTATCAATATTACTAATAAGTGTTCTTTTTTTTACTGATCAGAATTTTTTTATTTTCATCAAACGAGACTGAAACCCAAAACTGCGCTCGGACTTTTAGCCAGCACTATCAAATTATCCAAAACACAAGGTTTCATCTTAATAGAGAGCCAAATAAAGATTTTCGATTTTTTAGGTAAACTTGATCTGAAAGATCTGAAATTTTTTATTTTCGGCCCGGATTTGTAATCAGCACCTTCGGATTATCCAAAACAAGAGGTTTCATCTTAATAGAAAACCAAGTAAGGATTTTTTTATTTTTTAGGCAATCCAGAATATCTTAGAGGTCTGATTTTTTTTTATTTTCGTCATACAAGACTGAAACTCAAAACTGCGACCGGATTTGTAATCAGCACCTTCAGATTATCAAAATGGTCATCTTAATAGAAAGCCAAATAAATATTTTCAATTTTTCAGCTGAACCTGAAGATCTGAAAGATGGCATTTTTGAATTCCGTCAAACGAGACATAAACTTAAAACATGGACAACATTTGTAATCAGCACCCTCAAATTATTCAAAGTACGAGGTTTCATCTTAATATAACGCCAAGTAAAGATTTTCGATTGTTTAGGCGAAGCTGAAAATCTGAAAGATCTGAAATTTTTAATTTTCGTCACACGAGACAAACTCTAAACTGCTCGATTTGTAATCAGCACCCTCTATCTGCGCAAAACACGAGGTTTCATCTTAATAGAAAGCCAAGTGAAGGTTTACAGAAAACGGGATACATAAAATGATATACAGATTTCACCCTTAATTCCCCTATACCTATTTTTTCAAATAGTCTAATAGGTACTTAAAAATTTTCAGAATAAACTTTTCATTTGAAATAGCAAATAGCAAAGCTACTCTTTTAAATTCTTAATCAATACCAGTACCATAGCCTTCAAACAACAGATCTATAAATTAAAATAAAATCCAATCAGTAAGGAATAATAGTAAAATAACGAGGTACTACGAGAGTGCATAATTTTTCACATTTTTAAGATTCATCGAAGAAGTTTTGAAAAGAACACCCTGATTAAGGGTCTAGGGTATAGCGCGCGAAATTGAGAATCAAAGAAAAGACGTATTCCCGTGTTAGCGAGGAGGCGTGGCCACCTGTTCCCTTTCTCCAGTGTGTGTGTCTAAGATGAGGGTAGATAAGTCCAAAAATTCAAAGGTAAGGTCAAAAGGTCCAAAGGTAAGGTCCAAAGGTGACCATAAAAATGAATTTCGCATTTCAAATTTCCTGACGTTACCTTAAAACTTACAGTAATGACTCAACGAGCAAATTGAAGAAGAAAGCTTGCGCTTGTGCAACTATTTAGCCTTTTTTTGATATCGTGTTTGGTTGTTAAATTACAGGCATTTGTAGAATGTATAATTTTGCATTGCGAGTTTTTTTGCACATTAAAAAACTTTTTTGAGAAAATCGAAAATAGTTGTCATTCATTATGGTCTTAACTATCGCCTTCTGAAATATTATATATTATGTAGTTTGAAAATAGAGTGAGTTATGCGAGAAAGTGTGAGTCCGTGTTTTACATGGCAAATACGTATGTATAAAGACGGGTTCTCACGATTCAGTTTCGCTGAATCAGTTTGACTGATTCAGTGATACTGAAAGCGACGTTTGTTCACACTGTTCAGTTTTCATGAATCAGTTTAACCTATTTAGCATTAATAAAAGTAACGTTTGCATTCATCTTTCAATACTGATTCAGTCAAACTGAATGAAAAGTAGGACTGGCTTTCAGTTTGACTGAAAGCACTAACCCACTGATCAGTTTCACTGAAAAGGTGATCACATGTTCATTATCTGTTCAGTTTCGCTGAACTAGTCAAACTGATTCAGCGAAACTGAATCGTGAGAACCCGTCTGTGTGTGTATCCAAGCCCCTTAATAGGTTAATAAACGTACCTATCACCATTGGTTTTTCTACCACAAAAGGTCCAATTTTTCCATGAGTCAGATAGTGAACGTCAGAGCCACATATTCCAACTACCTCCATGCGCAGAAGGACCTCTGGAATTAAATTATTTTGAAGGTATAAATGCTAGAGGTTCTAAAAAAATGTATAGCTAATGTACATATGATTAACATAAAGTTATTGATATTTGCTTATCTTGGACTGCTATATCTATTGCTGCAAGTATAAAGTACTTGTTGAATATACCACAGCGCCTACAGACAAAAGACATAGTCAATTACACAGGAAAATAGTGAGATTGTGTCAATATTTCTGTTAAAATAAAGTTTATACTTCATATGCAGCAATATGTCAACATTGCTGCGTGCGCTGAACATCTACAAAACCCTGATTTCCCCCAACTTGATGAAAATCATGCTCTATTGTTGATCTTTATGACCTTTTTGACATGCATTGATTAAATTATTATTAGAAGAGTTATTTAAACATAACTCAAGCTATACTGAAAACCTTAAAAAATGTTGGGGATATCCTAGTAGCACGGAACATTGTAGACTTCTAGTCAGGGCCGCGCCAACCCCGTGTGCACGGTGTGCACCGCACACGGGCGGCAAGCCTAAAAGGGCGGCGGCGCGGCGCCCATGATATTTCGTTCATCTGGATAACTCTGTCTTTTCTAAACTCTATTATTTTGCGATCGGCTCATTCCTGAATGTCCCGCTTCCCGGTCGATACGCCTGTTACTGTCAAGTACCGCTCCACATATTTAAAAATGGTCTATTTGATACATTCCCCAATATTTCAATTGCTCTTAGAATCCTTTTAACACTTTCAATATCAGTTGCAAGCGGAGAAAGATCATTTTAAGCTAAAGCTCATTAAAAGTTACTTAAGATCCTCGATGAAGACTCGATAATTTGGCATTAATTTCCATTGAATCTGAATTATGTGAAAAACTAAATACAGACCAAATTATGAAGGATTCTGCAGCACTTAAGACAAGTGTCTTTTCTATAAATTTTATAAAAAGATAGGTGCATCATATTTTTTTTTTAGTTTTTGTTTTGAAGTTTAAAGTACATAATTGTCTTTTTTGTTTCTTTTTTGTTTATGTTTAAAATATTAAACTTAAATTTTTGAAAAATATTTTATATTATTTTGTAGGAGCTTCTGTTTTTAAGTTTGAAGTACATAATTATGTTTTGCTTTTTCACTGTTTAAGTTTAAAACTTTAAACTCAAGGTTTTTAAAATATTTAATTTTGTTTTTTGGAAGTTTTTGTTTTTAAGGTTAAAGTACATAATTATATGTTTCATTTTTTTGTTGCTTAGTTTTAAGGATTTTTATTTATGTGGTAGTTGTGTAAAAAAATATTAAATTTATAACAAAACTTAAAAGTAAACGTCTATGAAATTTTATGACCGTCTCTCATTGTGCTTGGGGTAATAGGGGCGGTCACTTATTATTTGCACACGGGCAGCAGAAACACTTGGCGCGGCCTTGCTTCTAGTTCTACGTATCTATCTTTCTTAAACCTTTATGTGCCAAAAATCGTAATGTATACATTTCCCTAAGATATAAATATGAATAAATTTTAGTCATAGATACTTACGAATGTCGTTTGGCTCAGGAATGGGTCTTTGTTCCTAAAACAATAGATGTTTCTTCATATTTCGCATTATATAAAACGGTTTAAGTCATTTTTGATAAATTATAACACGGTATCAATCTCAAAGCTCTGGAAAAATATGATTAATACATCGTTATGTAGATATCATATAAAATAATAAAATCTACGTCACTCATTTCCGTCCGTCTGTCTGTCGGTCTGTCGGTTGGCGTTTTTATAGCCTCGACATCTCAGTAACCCCTGAATGGATTGCAATGAAATTTGGACAGTGATGTGCTGTGGGGCCGTAGTAGGTATTGCTGCTATAAAAAACGAAACATATTAGGTATTCCTTTAAACTTCGTTTTTAGATAATTTAGGGGACCCTGATCATTTTCTACTTATTTTGGTGGTGGTATAAAGCTGAAAAATGTGTTTCAACAGGCATAATAGACTGGCCATTGACTTGTGAAAGAAAGACCTAACGGCATAATACACTTTTTTGCGGGCGGGCGAAGATTTGGTTGCAAGGGGATCTCAGACTATAGCTTCATGCTATGAGAAAAAATAGACTGACATCACCATAATGTGTGCGAAGTACTGAGTCAAATAACTTGACTTCACTTTTTTTTATTTTTGGTCACTTCCTGGCCACTACTAGATCGATTTAAAAAAACATTTATAGTTTTTTCATGCCTATCATAGACACTTCAATAAAATCAGATCTAAACTTTTCAAATTATGAGGGGAATACTCGATTTTGACAATTTCACTACCACCAATGGGTATATTTTTAAGACATGAAAACTTTTTCGTCCGATATAATAGTAACACCTGTTTTAGTACCTACTGTGAAACTTTCATTTAGATCAGATGAATACTTTTGTTATTATAAATGGTCAGACGACAGACAGACCAACGTTTCTTCGTAAAACGTCAAAAACTGACATCTTGCTTCGCTGTCGAAATACAAATCCTTTTTCATTCAGCCGCCTCTGTAGATTTTATCAAATAACAATTTTGAATAGGTAACATATACTGATACCTACCTCCTGAAGGTAGCAGGTTTGGATGTTTGAAAAAATGGAGTCAAGTTGATTGACTCAGAACTTCCCACACATAATGATGATACCATTTTATTTCCCATTGCATGAAGCTATACAGGGTAGTCCACTAAGCGCGCGGTGCTCCTTAGCGGCCATTCTGTTTAAATTAGACGAAAATGTTTCAAATAGAAAACGTTTCTTTTCAAATGCTCTACATTTAGAAAATAATTTCAAAGATGGCGGACTTCCGGTTATACCGGAAGTAGGCATCAACTTCCTTATTTTAAATGGAACATCCTGTATATTATTACGTTTTTGAATTCAGCATCGATTTTTAGGTCCAGTTTGTTAACCATTATTTATGTCTACGAAGCCTATTTTCGGAGTTATTCAGCAATTTTTACAAAATTTGACGTTTGTAGTACTTTACAAGAAACGTTAATATTTCGGAAACTAAACGCGATATAAGGATGCGGTTTTCGGTTTTGAAACAAGCGAGGAACGTATTTGTGTTTCATTAAGATCGTTGTTTCAAAAGAACATTAATTCAATAGACTAGCAATTTTCAAATTTGAAAAATTCAAAACGTTAAAAACTTTTATTTTTCAAATGGGATGATACCATAAGTTTCATATCGGTGGATGCGAAATTAAATTCTCTTTCACTTTTATCTAAGCACATGTGGTTCTATCTTTCATGATTTGCAAGATATTTACGGTTTTGTAATTATGGCGTAGGAATTGGAAAAATCGTAGGTGGCGTGACTAGCAGACGAAACAATTGGCAGCAAACCTTTCATCCAAAGTGTTTCGGTCTCTAATACTAAAATGTGCTTTCGCTCCATCTACCTATAACCACATTATTCTTAAAAACTCCAGTGGTAAATTTTCCAACAGGTTTTCAGATTTTCATTTAGAAAATTTTAGAAAACCTTAGTTTAATATGCGGTTTCCAATAATACCACCCAAATGCTTAGACTCCGTGCTGGTTGTCAACAAACCTCTCAAAATTTGGATTTACGTCTGTATAGAAATGTAAATTATGCCAGTTTACATGGCCGTTAATGGTAACGCTGTAGCTACATTTCATAAAAAGGAAAATGAAAGAATTTCATAAGAAATGTAGCTTCATTCGTAAACAACACACTTTTGGAAAGGAGTGCATCTTCTTGGATTCGAGCATGACCCCAGTTACAGAAATTCATCCAGTTTTCAAAGTCTTGTCTTTCAACTGCTTGATTTAGCTGCACGTGATAAGGATGCTATAGGTATGTACTCCGTTAAGATCATGTTCACAGATGTTTGACCAATGCCCAAGTAGCGACTAATTTCTGCTGTAGCACTGTTATGCGGATCTTTAACTACAATTACGAGAATATCGAACTCACTATCTTCATGTATTATTACTACTACATGTTTCCTTCTCTCATATTTTACGCCCACGTAAATCCAAATTTTGAGGAGTTTGTTGTCACCCAGCATGAAGTCTAAGCATTTGGGGTGGTATTACTGGAAACCGCATAATAAACTAATGTTTTCCAAAATTTTCTACATGAAAATTTGGAAAACCTGTTGTTGAAAAATTCACCACTGGAGTTTTTAAGAATAATGTGGTTACAGTTAGATGGAGCAAAAGCACATTTTAGTATTAGAGGTCGAAACACTTCGGATGAAAGGTTTCCTGCCAATTGTTTCGTCTGCGAGCCACGCCACCCACGATTTTTCCAATTCCTACGCAATAATTACAAAACCGTAAATATCTTAAAAACCATCAAAGATAGCACCACATACGCCTAGACAAAAGTGAAAGAGAATTTAATTTCGCATCCACCGATGTGAAACTTATGATACAATCCCATTTGAAAAATAAAAGTTTTTAACGTTTCTAACTTTTCAAATTTGAAAATTTCTACTCTATTGATTTAATGTTCTTTTGAAACAACGATCTCACTGAAACACAAATACGTTCCTTGCATCTCTCAAAACCGAAAACCGCATCTTTCTATCGCGTTTAGTTTCCGAGATATTAGCGTTTCTTGTAAAGTACTACAAACGTCAAATTTTGTAAAAATTGCTGAATAACTTCGAAAATAGGCTTCGTAGACATAAACAATGGTTAACAAACTGGACCTAAAAATCGATGCTGAATTCAAAAACGTAATAATATACAGGGTGTTCCATTTAAAATAAGGAAGTTGATGCCTACTTCCGGTATATCCGGATGTCCGCCATCTTTGAAATTATTTTCTAAATGTAGAGCATTTGAAAAGAAACGTTTTCTATTTAAAACATTTTCCTCTTATTTAAACGGTATGGCCGCTAGGGAGCACCGCGCGCTTATTGGACCACCCTGTATAGTCTAAAATCGCCTTTTAACTAAATCATCGCCCACCTGCCCGCAAAAACAACATCCAACACAAAAACCCTCGTAAATAGTTTCTTGCGTCTCCCTCCTTAGGAACTATGACGCCACAGTTTTTTTCTGCATGCTTCAACTGGACGATGCGAAACTATCAAGAGCCTCCAACCCGCCTAAAAACGAAGTTTGAGCTGATTTTATGTTTTTGGTTTTTTGATTATTACTGCGCCACCACTGATACGGTTTTTCAAAAACAGAGTCGTTTTCCATTCTCGCCGCGGTAATAAATTCTGTGTCAAAATTTTATTAAAATCAATTCAATAATTTTCGCTTTGCGCAATATACATAGAACGAATTAAAGCAAACTCGTTTGTATAGATCACAAAATTGGTTTCTGTAAGCAAGCCAATGTTCGGATGGACCTAAAAAAGTGTAATATGCCGCTAGGTATTTCTTCTACAGGTCAATAGACAGACTATTATGAATACAACAAGTTTTTCGGTTTTACAACCCCCCACCCCCATCCGCCCCGATGTCACCCAACCCAAAAAAAATTTGAAAATGATCAGGAACCCGTAAAACGCCTAAAAACAAAGTTTGAGCTGTTTTCATATTTTTAGTTTTTTATTATTGCTGCCTATTATTGCACTGACACTATTTTGCCAACACATACGCGTTTTCCATCCTGCAGTAGTAATACTGTGTCAAAATTTCATTAAAATCAATAATTTTCACTTTACGCAATATAAATAATAAGTAAAACAATACTTGTATGTGTACATCACAAATTCTAAGTCCCTTGGTTTCTACAGGGTGTGATCTTAATGCCGTTATGTAAAGTACGAATACTACACATATTGTATTGCTTGTAGCACAAATATAATACAAATATCCCAAATTTGAAGTTCCAAAAAAAATGGCAACATTTTCTGATAGCACAGAATATGCGGCAACAAGGCTAGAGACAATAACATTTGTTTACGTAGTGAATATCTCCAAAAACACCTGACAGAAACTAGGGCGAATACTGGGCAATGTTGTCGGATTGTGATTTTGCAGTCATACTTTTTAATTTTTTTCTGTTTAACTATGCGTTAACTAGTGAAATGGTACTGAGGTTTCAGGTTCGAAGTATCATGATCTATCGTTCCTACAAATTAATGGAATAAGCATGCAACGTTCGGATGGACCTAAAAAAGTGTATCACGCCGCTAGGTTTTTCATGCACATATCAATAGACAGCCCATTACGAATACAACAAATTTTTCAGTATTACAACCCCCCACCCCCCAACCACCCCAAATTCACCCCCACCCAAGACAAAGTAGAAAATGATCAGGAACCCCTAAAACGTCTAAAAACGAAGTTTGAGGTATATTTGAAATATTTCGTTTTTTGCTTATTACTGCGCGGGGGGTATAACGATTTTCAAAATTATAGGAAAATTACCTACTACGATCCCTCAGCATTACGCTGCCCAAATTTCATCAAAACCATGCAGCGGTTACTGAGGTAGAAAAACGCGACAGACAGGCAGTCCGACAGACAGACCGACAGACAGACAGACCGACAGACAGACCGACAGACAGACCGACAGACAGACCGACAGACAGACCGACAGACAGACCGACAGACAGACCGACAGACAGACCGACAGACAGACCGATAGACAGACCGACAGACTGACCGACAGACAGACCGACAGACAGACCGACAGACAGACCGACAGACAGACCGACAGACAGACCGACAGACAGACCGACAGACAGACCGACAGACAGACCGACAGACAGACCGACAGACAGACCGACAGACAGACCGACAGACAGACCGACAGACAGACCGACAGACAGACCGACAGACAGACCGACAGACAGACCGACAGACAGACCGACAGACAGACCGACAGACAGACCGACAGACAGACCGACAGACAGACCGACAGACAGACCGACAGACAGACCGACAGACAGACCGACAGACAGACCGACAGACAGACCGACAGACAGACCGACAGACAGACCGACAGACAGACCGACAGACAGACCGACAGACCGACAGACAGACCGACAGACAGACCGACAGACAGACAGACCGACAGACAGACCGACAGACAGACCGACAGACAGACCGACAGACAGACCGACAGACAGACCGACAGACAGACCGACAGACAGACCGACAGACAGACCGACAGACAGACCGACAGACAGACCGACAGACAGACCGACAGACAGACCGACAGACAGACCGACAGACAGACCGACAGACAGACCGACAGACAGACCGACAGACAGACCGACAGACAGACCGACAGACAGACCGACAGACAGACCGACAGACAGACCGACAGACAGACCGACAGACAGACCGACAGACAGACCGACAGACAGACCGACAGACAGACCGACCGACAGACCGACGGACAGACCGACGGACAGACCGACGGACAGACCGACGGACAGACCGACGGACAGACCGACAGACAGACCGACAGACAGACCGACAGACAGACCGACAGACAGACCGACAGACAGACCGACAGACAGACCGACAGACAGACCGACAGACAGACCGACAGACAGACCGACAGACAGACCGACAGACAGACCGACAGACAGACCGACAGACAGACCGACAGACAGACCGACAGACAGACCGACAGACAGACCGACAGACAGACCGACAGACAGACCGACAGACAGACCGACAGACAGACCGACAGACAGACCGACAGACAGACCGACAGACAGACCGACAGACAGACCGACAGACAGACCGACAGACAGACCGACAGACAGACCGACAGACAGACCGACAGACAGACCGACAGACAGACCGACAGACAGACCGACAGACAGACCGACAGACAGACCGACAGACAGACCGACAGACAGACCGACAGACAGACCGACAGACAGACCGACAGACAGACCGACAGACAGACCGACAGACAGACCGACAGACAGACCGACAGACAGACCGACAGACAGACCGACAGACAGACCGACAGACAGACCGACAGACAGACCGACAGACAGACCGACAGACAGACCGACAGACAGACCGACAGACAGACCGACAGACAGACCGACAGACAGACCGACAGACAGACCGACAGACAGACCGACAGACAGACCGACAGACAGGCCGACAGACAGACCGACAGACAGATCGACAGACACACCGACGGAAATGAGTGACGTGGATTTTCGTTATATACACATCATAAAACGCCCAAAAAGCGTATTATCTCAAAATCGAAAATGTTCGCGATCACAATACTCCCCTCATCTATCGGTGTGGGAAGTAAAAGCTGCACAGGTGACCGAAACTTCAGTAAAGAGCTTATATTTCAGCAAATGTGGTTTTAGTTATGGTCCATGTATCAGAAAGACAACCGCAGGCCAAATTTCAAAATTTACAATCAACAATATTAGAGTACTTTCATTACACGAGTTAAACACAGAAATATAAGCCATTATCTACCTAAAAAGAATATCCGTCTCACATGATGTCCTGATCTTGGTCAAAAAAAAATTCCAAACTTTTTCGCCAAGGAAATAGAGACCATACACCAAAAGAACTATCATTACGTCGGTCCACACTTCGGTGCCTTCATCGTAATCATCACATTCGAAGGTTGGGCTGAAAAATCAAGATTGATTAGAGCAACTTACCAGTCGCATGTCGTTTATTCCATACAAAACTGCTGTGAGGTTGTCCTGATCTGCTGCCATTGCAATTTTTGTAAGCTATTTCTGATTCTGAAAAAAAAAATGCATCAAATTTGATTACGTTCTTCCAAATAGAGTTGCCAGGTGGCCAGGAATGAACGAGATTTTCTCGGAATGGTTAAATTTTCCTGACTTCCCCAGTTGAAAAAATAAAGAAGACATTGAGTGTATGATAAGGAAGCTCAAACAAGAATACGAACTATGGGGACTTAAAATAAATATGAATAAAACAGGATACTTATGTATTGGACCACTTGTCGCACATTTAGATTTGGAGGAGGAAATTATTAACAGCTACCAAGCTTTCAAGCATTTAGGATCGACACTACATCGAGATGGTACATGTTTAAGAGATACACAGACAAAAACAGCTCAAGGAAAATAAGCTACAAAAGCACTTCGTGAACTGCTATGGAATAAACATTGTCTCTAAAGAAAACAAAAAAAGAATATTTCAAAGTATAGTACAGAATATACCATATATGGAGCAGAAGTATGGTCAGTGACAACAATAATAAGAAACAAAATAAGAACGGTCGAATTAGACCATATGAGAAGATGCCTGAAAGTCACAAAAACTGACAAATTATGGTTGTTTTTCGTGGGTTTCGGTCAACGATTGACTCTATAACTTTCCTTCACAACGTTTCAGTTTATTTTAATCTAAACCATCTTCAGGTGTCAAAAAGGTCTGTCTGTTTCTTTCCTTTGCAATTTCGGTTTGCGTCTTCTTAAAATCCTTGAAAATATGCTGCCATCAAATATCTGGTAACCCTACTTCCAACGTATTTTCAGTTATATAACAAATTGTTAATACCATGAAAAGCTTTTGCCTATGCCTAACGGAGAGATTTTTTTCAAGTATAGTTGATATAGCTCTGTAAAAATAGTTGGTAATCTAAATAGCAGACTCCCCTCAATTTGGGCATTGAACTTTCCACTACATTTTAGTGATAAATACCCTATCGCTATATAGGTATATATATCATTAAAGTAAGTAGTAATAAAATGCGGTCCAGAAAATAGAAATTAATCTTGGCCTAAAATACCTTTTCTGCTAGACTAAAAACGTTTTGGTAATAGAGCTTTTTTCCAATTAACCCAACACCTATTATAGCTTAGGTAACTACCGAAGGCAAGGTGGGCGTTTCAACTTCAATTTTTCCAATTTTTGTGAAAAACTGACTCAGCAGCGGCTAATAAAGAAATAGAATACAAATTTTCCTTTTCCATACCTCTCAAACCGTAGAAGAGAGGAGAGGAGATTGATAAAATTTTCGATTCGAATTCATGGTCATCCATGTCATTCATCTACGTCGGTCTGTTTGTCTGTCTGTCGCTGTTTTTGTATTCGCGTGATTGCGCGAGAGATTTCTGTAATCGCTGCACCGAGTTTGATGAAATTTTTGGTACGATATGCTTTGAGACTGTGGTGTAATTCTGATGTTCATTTCCGTTTTTCCTGGAAGGGGGTGAAGTTGAATCGGCTCGTTGGAGGGTCTTGGGGGAAACTAAAAAAGAAATGCTATTCGCAAAGGACTTGCCTGTAAAAAAAATGTTGGTGATATTCTATAATTTACACACCTATCCCACGTTGCCTTTGAAGCCGTTTGTATTATTATAGTTTCGTTTTTCTGATACTTGATCATCTATTTGTTCACTCCAATCCCTTAGTCCCTTATTATGCAGGGTAAATCCTAAGTTGATACGTTTCATAAACTGTGTATAGACGTCGTTAAGATAAATAAATAAAACAAGCAAGAAGGCATACTTTATGAGGATATCATACATTTCTTGCTCCAAGACTCTACAATGAGATACCAGATAGCATAAAATGTCTAGTGCCTTTAAATTCATTCAAGTATAGCTTAAAAAAATGGATAGTGAATAATAATCGCATGAAAATTCGTCAACTTGTTGACATATGTAATACCCTTGATTAACGTATCCTAACAATACGTTAATCAATGGTAATACCTATTATTACTAATATCTATAGAATACATAATATTTAAATATAAATATTCCTGAATTAGCCCTTATTTGTTGCTTCTATTTTATAATAATTACCTTATACCCAAGCACAAGTTTTTAACTTTTGTGGGGCACTTGTTGTTTATTGTATTATTTATTTTATATTTACAATAAACGCTACAATTATTATTATTTTTCAAATAACTTTTTTCAGAAAACTGAAAAATAAGCGAGATACAGTATAACAAAGTTTATCCAGCATTGTATATTAAGACGTATCTACTACCTAGTCTGTTGATGTTTAGCTGTTTGCTCGGATTTTTGCCAAATCAATTAGGCATTGTACCTATCAGATAGTGCAGTAGTTACTTTTTGTTTATCGTTGTTAATTTTCAATTGGTAAATCCTAAAAGTGGCACATTATTAAGAAACAAATTTTAAGATTTACCAATTTAAAATTACCTAGGTAAACTGAAAGTGACTAATGCACTGCCTGATCCTCGTGGCCTGATGGATAAGAATAACATCTGAGCAAAAAACTAAACATAAACAGACTAGGTAGGTACGTGTCTTGATATTCAAGCCCAGATTGACTTTTTTTTGATTCTATATCTCGATTATTTTCCAGTTTTCGGAAACAAGCTATTTGAAAATGTTTATTTCAACGACTCCTATACACAGTTTAAAAAAAAGGTATCAACTTAGGACTCACCCTGTATACATAAGTTTTCTCTTCTTAATTACTCACTGACCCTCTTAGAAAAATAACGTTAGAACGAAGTAACATGATGAGCCTTGATGTGCAAAAAAATATAATAATTTGAGCCTTTGAGCCTAAAAGCTTGTTGACTATGTACATATATGAAAATTACGAACTCGGAAAGCATACAAAATTTGAGGCTACTTTTTGTTAGCACCACTACCCTTCCACCTTACCCTCTCTCTTCAAATTTTCCCACCCCCAGTATAAAATATCATTATGTGCACTATACATACCTAGACTCTGATGAGCACCTATTCACCTCAACTAAAATCTAAAAATAGACTCTTAAGTCTTTTTATAGTACATCTTTATTAGTTTGTATGTTCATCTCAAATGCTTAATAGGTTTTAAATTATATAATAACTTGACTCGTGTAAGTTGTTTGAGTTATTGTATAAACGTCCCGCGTGTGTCCAAGGCAGGAAGTTTATCATGATCTCAATTAGCTGTGACTTTAATTTGTATTCTAAAATAGTTTCTGTATAAACCACAGTGTAACTCAAAAAAATTAACACTTTTCAAAATGCCTATCTATAAAATGTTGACTTGGTGTTTTATGGAGGTGAAAATGATTCTCATAATAGTTACACATTTTATTCTTCACAGAAATAATCCACAATTGTGCTCGCTACTTAAGATTTTTTTTTATGATCAGCCTCCCGCAAAGGCCGAAAGCCTATGGCGCTATAGAAGCGCTGCGAGAGGACAAGTGTCGGTTCACGTTAGATTTGAAACGCTGCAGGTTGTAGCCGTCGGGAAACAAATTCCCCGGCAGCTGATTCCACAGCGTCGAAGTTCTCCAAAAGAAGGAATGTTGGAGGAGACTGGTTCGGGGAGTAAGGACCTCGACCTGGTAAGGATGAGCTCGCAGAGCTTCTCTAGTGTTCCTGGTTCCGACGGCCTTTGATGTTATTATCTGGGAGAGCTCACTCGAACATCTTCCGTGATAGAATCTGTAAAAGAGGGATAGGTCAGCCACCCTCCTTCGATGTTCCAGGCTGTGGAGGTCCTTTGTGAGGTTAGGCGTATCGATTAATCTAATTGCTCTTTTCTGGATAGTGTCCAGAAGCTTTAGAGAGTGTTTCGGAGCGCATCCCCACACATGGGAGCAATACTCCAGCGATGGTCGGATCTGTGCCTTGTAGAGCAGCAGCAGTTGCTCTGGTGTATACAACTTCCTAGAGCGGAACAAGACTCCAAGCTTCTGGGATGCCGTTTTAGCAATACTGACGACGTGGTCGTGCCAGGACATGTTATTGTTGATGTTGATCCCCAAAAGCTTGACGGAAGGTGATTCGACTATGGGGTGGCCCTCCATTTCCACGGTTGGTAAGCCATCGTGAGACTTCTTTGTAAGTGTTGTTGCCTGAGTTTTTTGTACGTTGAACTGTACTTTATTTGCTAATCCCCACTCGACAATTGTTTGGATATCTGCGTTGATCTGTGAGGCATGCTGCTGGCGCCGACGTACCGTCTCCTGGGATGATAGTGGCTTGCCTGGTTCCATGCACGACACTAATGTACTGTCATCTGCGAAGCTGTAGATTGGATTGGATGTTATTTCCAACAGCTCGTTGATGTACAGCAGAAACAGTGTAGGGGATAGGACAGATCCCTGAGGAACACCTGCGTTTATTGAAAATACGTCTGATGAACAGCCCTCGACTACAACAAACAGAGATCGGTCGTTCAAAAAGCTATTCAGCCACTGGCGCAGGCCAGGTGGTAGTCCATAAGCAGCAAGCTTGACCAGAAGTCCCTCATGCCACACTCTGTCGAAAGCTTTCGATATGTCAAGTGCAACAACATTGGATTCGCCATGATTTTCTATTGCTTTGTTCCACAAGTGAGTGACGTAGGCAAGGAGGTCACCTGTAGACCTGTGCTTACGGAAGCCATACTGGCGATCATTTATGATGTTATTGTTGTCCAGGTATTTCAGGAGCTGTGCGTTAATAATGACAGTCTCCATAACCTTGGACATGATGCTGAGAAGAGCCACAGGTCTATAATTGGTGGGATCAGTTTTTTTGCCTTTCTTAGGGATGGGTTGTACGCAGCCAATCTTCCATGAAGCGGGAAACGTGCCTCGTTGATACGAAAGTTTGAAGAGCTTGCAAAGAATAGGTGCAAGCTCAGCGGCACAGCGTTTAAGGACAATGGCTGGAATTTGGTCAGGACCAGTAGCTTTATTCGTGTTCAGTTTTTGGAGGATGTTTTTAACATCTCGATGTTGAAATTTGACCTCTGCCATTCTCGAGTTCACGCTTATAGTGGTGGTCGGAGTACTACCTTGAAAGTCTACAGTAGAATTGGCTGCGAAGAGTTTCCCCAAGATGTCTGCTTTTTCTTTAGGAGCAGAAGCGATGGACTTGTCCTCTCTGGTCAAGGATGGTATTGACGAATAGCAAAAGTTCTGACTAACAGCCTTAGCTACAGACCAGAATGTTCTGGACGAACTAGGACATGAGAGGAGCTTGTCCTTAATTTTTTGGTTGTGTTCCTCCTTGCTGCTGTCAATCACGCGTTTACAATGATTTCTGGCGTCGATAAAACTGCGGTGGTTCTCGGCATTTGGATTTTTCCTCCATTCTTTGTAATGTTGGTTTTTAGTGGTAACTGCATCTCTACAACGCTGATTGAACCATGGCTTGTTTTTGGAGGGATGCTTGACGACATGAGGAATATAGGCTTCCATGCCGGATATTAATACCTCGGTTATTTCTTGGGCGCAAGCTGATGGGTCTCGTGACTTGAAGCAGACGTCGTTCCAGGGAAAGGACTGGTAGTATTCCCTTAGGTCGTCCCACTTTGCTGATCCGTAATGCCAGACCCGGCGAGGCTGTGTACTGTGGATATCTGGAGAATGCATTCTGCATAGCGTTGAGATGGTGTTATGGTCAGACGTTCCCAGTGGGGCGGTTACTTTCACTGTGTAGATTGTTGGAGTAGTTGTGAGATACAGGTCCAACAGACTAGCAAAATCTCCGTGGCGGCTGGGGATCCTTGTTGGTTCTTTGACTATCTGCTCCAAGCCGCAGCTAACAGCGAAGGCTTCAGCTTCACGTCCCTCGTCGTCCGTTTTGTTTGAGTGTTTGAGCCAGTATGTATTGTGAACGTTGAAGTCACCCAGAAAGACGATCTCTGAATGAGGGTGATCTGATTGCAGCGCGTCCACAGTGGCTGAAAGCTTCTCGAAGAGCTCTTTGCAGTTGTTACTGCTTGGTGGCCTATAAATGCAGCATATAAATTTGGATTGATTTTGGAAGGATATTTTTAGCCATATGATGTCAAATCCTTCCAGTTCGAGCTCTTCTTCTCGATGACAAGAAAGCCCAGATTTAACGTACACGCATACGCCAAACCTACGTCGAAATCGGGTGTATAAGTCATATCCGGGATATCTGAAGCAATTATCCATTGTTGAAGAGCCGACTTGAGTTTCCGTAAGAGCCAGAATGTGTGGCTTCTCTGCCTGAGGGTGTTGATGGACAGATTTTATGTTGGAGGCAAGACCTCGTATATTTGTAAAGTCGGCTCTGAACAAGTTTCTCTGGCCTTCGGGCCTGTCGTCATTGCGAAGTTGCTGCGAAGGCTGGCTTCTGTTGTTAGCCTGACGAGGAGTGGCAGCACAATTCTTTAAACACACTTCGCTTAATGTTCCCCCCGGACCACCTGGCACCCGGAGATCCGAACGGCCAGGCATTTTACCTCCGAAAACTTTTGATCCTGGGAGAGCCATTGAGCATTTTTTACTTCTAATTGATCCAATTTGTCACTTATGAGAAACCGAGAACATCAGCCCAGCGACGGAACATGAACCGTGAGGCCATTTGGCGCCGCCTATTTCCGGGAACCTATTTCTAGTTTCCCGGAAATATTCCGATGTGGGGGTGATTGCACCACGGGCGAAGCTAAGTGACTGCACTTCTCCCCCCTGTGGCTGATTGCAGAGATAATAGTACATGATGCACCGTCGTCGGTGCAAGGTGTACCATCACGTCTGGGCGATGGGGTCGCCACATCCCTACGCCCACGCATCCCTACGCCCATACGCTTAATATCTAATATCAATCTCGTTACGTCGCAAAAGGTCGGAAAGAAATGAAATTTGGTGGGATGGTAGACATTGGTCCCCTGAATCGCCACCTCAGCGGGTTGCCGCTCGAAGGGTGGGGGGTGAAAACTATGCTTCGCGACGATTTTCGAAAAATAGCGTCATTTTGGTAAGTAATATCGAAAAAAAGTTTCAAATGATTTATGAGAGAGCAAAATTGTGCATAATTTTGTTCTTTACATTTTTCGTGTGCGACCAATAGTTTCCGTGCTACACTGCGTCAAAGTTAGGGGTTGGTTTGTGATTTTCACTAAAATGAGAATTTAAGGGCAGATTAAGGCAAAGAACTTTATCAACAAGTCGTGTAATATTTTTGTTTCCCGCATTTGCTTTAAAAAAATACATTTAGAAACGCACGCCTACCTACTACCTATATGTGTTGTTGCGGAAAATATCGTATTTGTGCATTCTCTCAGTGGAAATGACAAGTGATACTACTCCGGCCTTGTTTAATTAAGATAAGATTCAATTTTCGATATCTGGGGGTTGCCGCTAGAGGGTGAGGGTAGGTAAAAACTGTTTTTTGGCGCTTTTTGGCAAATAGCGCCCTTGTGGTAAGTGCTATCGAAAATATGAAGTCAAGTTAATTGACTCAGTACTTCCCACAAATTATACGCTGATACCAGTTTATTATTTTCCTATAGCAACAGATTTTTCAGTTTTACAACCCCCCACCCCCCAACTACCCCAATTTCACCCCGCCCAAAAAAAGTAGGAAAATGATCCGGAACCCCTAAAACGCCTAGAAACGAAGTCTGATCTGTTCTTGTATTTATAGTTTTTTGGTTATTCCAGCGCCATCACTGACACGATTTCTAAAAACCATACGTGTTTTCCATCCTCGCCAAGGTAATAATACTGTATCGAAATTTCATCAAAATTAATTATGTCATTTCCAAGTTACACGGTACAGAACGATCTAAAGCGATACTCGTATGTATCTACATCACAAAATTCAAGTCCCTTGGTTTCTGTAATAGGGAAGGAAACGTTAGGAAGGATCTAAAATGTGTATTATGCCGCTATAGGTCTTTCTTTCACAGTCTATTATGAATACAACAAATTTTTTAATTTTCAACCCCCCACCCCCCAACCACCTCAATCTCACCCCCACCAAAAAAAAAGTAGAAAATAATCAGGATCCCCGCTTAAAAACGAAGTTTGGGCTATTTCTATATTTTTAGTTTTTTTATTACCTAATGCTGCACTGCCACTGGCACGATTTATAGAAACCATACGTATTTTCATCCTCGCCACGGTAATAATACTGTGTCAAAATTACATTGGAATCAATTCAACAGTTTCCACCTTGCACAATACAGAACGATCTAAAGCAATACTCGTATGTTTACATCAGAAAAAATTCTAAGTTCTTTGACTTCTCTAATAGGCAAGGCAATGTTCGGATGGACCTAAAAAAGCTATTTATGTCGCTAGGTCTTCCTTAACAGGTTAGTGGACAGTCTATTACGAATACAACAAATTTTTCAATTTTACAACCTCCCACCCCTCAACCGCCCCAAATTTCACCTCCACCAAAAAAAAAAAGTAGAAAGTGATCAGGAAGACCTAAAACGCCCAAAAACGAAGTTTCAGGAATATTTAATTTTTTTTGTTTTTTGCAGAGATTACGAAGGTAGAAGAACGCGAACAGACAGACAGACAAACAGACCGACGGAAATGAGTGACGTGGATTCTCGTTATGTAGACATCATAAAACGCCCAAAAAGCGTATTATCTCAAAATCGAAAATTTTGGCGATCACAATACTCACCTCACCAATCGGTGTGGGAAGTAAAAAAGTTCAAATACATTTCAGAACGCTATCAAAAAGTCCTGTAACACTTTTTCACCCAAGAGGATAAATAACATATTCTCATATCACTATTTTAACAAATCTGGGCTTAAAAAATTACGACATTTAGGACGACATCGCATCGACTTAGCTTGAGAGGGATACGAAAATTGGTATATTAACGACTCATCCGGTCGACGCTAAGTTAATGTTGACATCAGTTGATTTGATGTACGTTTTTGTTAATATTACGTGCGTTTTTCATTCGTTCAAGTTGGAGAACTGTTAGGTATATAAAAAATGTAGTCAAGTTGATTGACTCAGTACTTCCCACCCATTCCGATGATACCAGTTTTATTATTTTCCCACAGCATGAAGCTATAGTCTAGATGCCCCTGCAACCAAATCATCGCTCGCCCGACCGCAAAAAAGTGTTTTATTCTACTAGGTGCTTCTTTCACGGGTCAATGGACAATCTATCATGAATACAACAAATTTTTGAGTTTTACGAACCCCCACCCCCGAACCACCCCAATTTAACCCCCAACCAAAAAAAAAATAAAATGATCTGGAACCCCTAAAACGTCTAAAACGAAGTTTGAGCTGTTTTTTATATTTTTAGTTTTTTTATTGCTGCGCCGCCACTGAAATGATTTCTAAAAGCCTTACGCGCTTTCCATACTCGTCGCGGTAATAAATCTGTGTCAAAATTTCATTAAAGTCAATTCAGAGGTTTCCACGTACACAATACAGAACAGTCCAAAGTAATACTCGTATGTATTTTGTATGCATCAAAAAGTTCAAGTCCTTTGGTTTCTGTAATCTGCAAGGCAATGTTCGGATGTACCTAAAAAAGTGTATTATGCCGCTAGGTCTTTCTCTCTCAGGTCAGTATAGTCAGCCTATTATGAGTACAACAAATTTTTTAGATTTACAACCCCTCCCCCCCCCCAACCACCCTATTTCACCCCCACTCCCAAAAAAGTAGAAAATGATCAGGAACCCCTAAAACGCCTAAAAACGAAGTTTGAGGCATATTTGAAATTTTTGGTTTTTTGCTAATGACTCCGCCGCCCATGCACCGATTTTCAAAATTGTAGCAACATTACCTACCACGACCTTACACCATATCACTACCCACATTTCATCAAAACCTATGCAGCGGTTACTGAGATTAGGAGGCTAGAAAAACGCCAACAGACAGACCGACAGACAGACAGACCGACAGACATACAGACCGACAGACAGACCGACGGAAATGAGTGACGTGGATTTTCGTTATGTAGGCATCATAAGACGCCCAAAAAGTATATTATCTCAAAATCGAACATTTTCGCGATCACAATACTACCCTCACCTATCGGTGTGTGAAGTAAAGTGTTCCCTTATTTTCTCAGAATGCGTAGAAAGGATAAATGCTGACAGAAAATACAATTTCACAAAATTTAACAGTTTGGTGCAAACATAGCAAAAGCAATTTTGTCAGCAACACTGTGTTAAACCAAGTACTTAAAGTCAGTACGTAATCGACATAACTATGCCTGACTAAGCAAATATTAAATGAACGAATTAAAAAGGTACTTATAGAAAAGCTTACCTTATTTACCTCAAAATTTTGCAAATTTGGTTAATGTTTTCTTAATCCACGCTTTATATATTAAATGACTGAAATTTTGATGAAATGTATGATGACAAGATGATTGATATTTACTGACAATTGCTTCCACCTCCCCTTTAGATGGCTGTCACCCGTCGAAAGATTGTTGGCAAGTTTTGATCAACCAGTCACAGTGCCAATTCATTGCTCAGTATTTTATTAGACTGGGTGTTGTCAATTTGGAAAATAGTGCTGATCACCGAAATGGTAATGTAGGGCATAAATATTGTATACAGATATGTTACACATATGCACAAAATGCGAGGGAATATTTTTTGAAGCACTTTTAACTATTTTTTCCTTTGGTGTATTTGTTAAAAGTAGGTATCCTATGGAAATACTTACCTTATTTACTTAAAAAGTTTGCAAATGTTGTTCAGTTCAATGTTTAATATGGGTTTTTCCTAATTACTCAATTTGCAAAATAATGCTGTTTACCGAAATGCAAATTTTGCCATGTAGGACGCAATTCAAGGTGTATATTAAGCATATAACGAAAAACTTAAGGTAATATTCCTTGAACCACATTAAGCATATTGTGTCCAAATATTTTGTGATTTAGTAAAGGCTACATAAGATCATAGATTTTGTATGATGCAAAAGTACATTCCGCTACTGTTTATAGACCTATTCCAATAGTAAAACTATCTGTCTTTTCAGTATAATTTATTTATCTTTCAACATTCACATAAAACCTTAACACTAAAATCACATTAATATAATACACAGATAAACGGTATATAATTTTCTATCTAAAAATCAACAACTCAACTAAAAAGGAAAGCTTTCGAACAGCCATTAAAAATATATAAATTTTTCAATTTTAAATATACGCATACGTTTAAATATACATAGATAATAAAAAAGTATTAATCTCTTACATTATATAAATTGATGACTCAATGTATGTTGTATAACGTAAATATAATTTAAAATATACAAGTAGCCACTTTTTTAAAGCGTTTCCACGATGCAGTCGATTCTCGCCAATTTTGCATAAAAGTACCAAAATAAGTTTTGAACAAAAATTAAAATCTATTTTTTTTTGTTTGTTAATGTTGCATTATTTAAATCCTTTGTTTTCCATGATTTCAGCTACAAAATTTATAGAAATAATTTGTGATATCTAAATTTGATATCTAGATGTATCTCGTGCGAAGTAGTTGATTTGCTAAGAGATCTCTTTGGAATAAATATTCGAAGTAATTACGTTCATGATCTGTTTAATAGCTTACCTACTTGACTAACTAATTTTAATCATTTCAGTAACCTTAGATTGATAGAACTGTTCATTGCAGTTCCCGAATTCTCCTAGAAAATCATGAAATATGGAGATTCTCTAATTGACACTGAGAATGCTCTACAACTCATTCTAATCTGTTGAATTAACAGAAAACCAGACAACATAAACTGGTTTATTGGCTCCCGCATAACTTCAATAATTTTTACGTTGTACACAAAACATTTATGTGGAATAAAGAGCCTTGCCCTTTGCCTTACCTAGTTTGTTCTTCATACTGATGGGTAATATATAGTGTACTAATTTGTGTTTTATTTGATTATCTCACTCAAGATACTAATGCTGAAGATATCTGCTTATAATTTTGAATACAACTGTGAGTTCAATTTCTCCATTAAAGTTAGTATTTTCCAGAAAATTCCCAAATATTTCGTCGATAAGATAGCTTGACTAGTGAAAATTATTGTTATTAACTGGGTCTCTGGGTGAAAAATTATGGTAACTTTCTCATAAAAAAAAGTTTCGGATTGGTTCGATTTAATCTAGCAATATTTTCACTTTTTGTGAAGGTGGAATTATTTTTGTTGAAATTGAGGCTGTATAAACTATTGGTGGGGGCACAATTTGGGACAAGGCTCTCTGACACAGTCATTCTAGTGTAAACACTAGATTTATTATTTATTCATTTATATGAAATACTGAAAAAGGAGCAACCATAATTCATTATTATATGTATAATCCACGCCTGATTCCACAACAAAATCGAAGTAAAAACTCTACCTTTCAGTATCAGCTTAAAATTTTAGTTACTCTTTTAGACAAATATTAACTGGTACGGTAAAATCGATGAACTATGTAAATATGCCACACAATGTAGAACGACAAATTACCTTCAATAAAAAAATAATATTTGCTAGCTTAACCACAATCACTAATAAATGCTACTGTAACCGATATGGAAAATGATATAAAAATTATTTGTATGTTCATAGCTTTGCGATAAAACTATTTTTCTGTTAAAAGCTAATTTTATACTATACTTATAGATCAATGTATGATGAAGGAGGAGAGTCACTCATGCGTCAATTTATTGACTGCTTTCTTAAAATTTAATATTGAACCTTGATCTTTCCTTATAACGAGTTGGGGTTGGGGGTGCTCCCACTTATGGTGAAATCATTGAATGTGTTAATCAATGGTGAAATCCAACGACGACCAAAAAATATAGACATTTCTATTGATAGTGTTAACATATTGAAAAGATACACGGAACGTAGAACAATCGAGGCGGTGTTGAAGGTTATTCACTGGTGACCGCCATGGCCATAGTAAGCAGACGTATTTTGTATCATCTAACATCGCAAGAAAACAGTTTTCGAGTGCAGCGTCTGACAAAGTCGCACAGTACTTTGACATACGTTCTAGTGTTCTACGTTGCATTGTTTAAGGCAATAGATTTCTGCATTTTTTGTGCTTGAAATTTTGTGCTGTTTGGGTGATATTTTGTGAATATCATAGATAGTATCTATATAAAACAATAGCGGGCTGTTAAGGGTCTACGGGAAGGGGTTCCCAACCTGTGCGCCGCGGCGCCCTGGTGCGCCGTAGAAAGTAAAGAGAGGCGCCGTGAGTCGACCCTCTAAGTCTAAAGCACAAATATTTTTGGGTGCCTAAAAAGCAACAATGCCTATTCTGACGCTCGCCACTTTTTGAAACTACTGGAGAAGATTACAACGTTCAGGAAGAAACTACAAGTTTGGATAAAAAAGACGAATGAAGGCGGCGGTCAAGATTGCTTTCCACCATTGTATAAAATATGCGGGATCCAATGAACTGGTTGCCTCACAAGACCTGATGGCCCTTTTCACGGAACACTTATGGAAGCTCACTGAATGATTTTCGAAATACTTTGCAGATGATGATGTCGAAAAATTTGCGTGGATCCAAGATCTCTTTCATACGCAAGCTCCGCCAGAATTCTCCAAATCCGATTTGGTGGAGCTTTGGTTATCGATTCAAAATGAATATCCAAACCTAACTTGAAAAGCTTTAAGAATTTTTATTCCGTTCGCAACGTCATATTTATATGAAGCTGTATTTTCAGCCGTAGCTGTAATCATGAACAAATATCGCTCAAGGATCAATGAGGAGCAAGAAATGAGAGTCGCAGTGTCGAATTTTATTCCCCATTTTCACATCCCCAATCGTCACATTCATTTGACTGTCGTATTTTATTTTTGTTTTTCTTGAGTCTTTCTTTTTGTTTTCTGTTTCAATTCTGAATTCTTATAAATATAATAAAATAAACTTCATTTCCTATTGAGGAAGTTTTTATTTTTGTGTCTACTATTATTGTAGATACCTATTTGTTTCGACAGTATCTATTTAAAATAGCTGTCTAAGGTAGGGCGCCGTGACAAAATGCCAAACTGGAAAGTGCGCCGCGGGTTGAAAAAGATTGGGAACCCCTGGTCTAGGGTATCGCGCGCGAAATTGAGATTCCAAGAAAATACGTATTCCCTTGTTAGCGACGAGGCGTGGCCGCCTGTTCTTTTTCTCCATTGTGTATCTGAAATGAAGGGAAGTAAGTCAAAAAGTCCAAAGGTAAGGTCAAAAGTCCAAAGGTAAGGTCAAAAGGTCCAAAGGTAAGGTCCAAAGGTCGCCATAAAAGTGAATTCCTGAACTTCCTGATGATTCAAAAAGTAAATTGAAGAAGAAAGCTTGCGTTATGTCTCTTCGGTGGCCTTGTTTCGATGTTGTGTTTGGTTGTTAAATTACAGACATTTGAATAATGTATAATTTTGCATTGTGAGTTTTTTGCACACTAAAAAACTTTTTAGGAAGAATTACTCAGAGAAGTCATTCATTAGGGCCTTAACTATCACCCTCTGAAATACTATGTATATAGTTTGAAAAACAAGCGTGTTGTGCGTTTACTTGCGAATCCATGTTTTACATGGCAAATACATAATTATATGTATAAACATGTGTACCCAGGCCCCTTAGGGGCCGGTTGTACAATGCAAGCTTAAGCTTCGGTTTAAGGTAAGCCGATGTTAAACCACGTCAGTTGCAAAACATCCGTTGTACAGTGCTGGCAAAGCCCCCACTCCAAGCTTAACACGAGCTAACGTAAGCCGAAGCTTAACGCGAGCTTAGCTAAGGTTTAAACCTAACCTGATACAAGTGACATCATATATGTCAAGGATGAATCTTCAAATTGCTTGTCACTTTATTAGGTCATATTTTTTGAAAGGTTTGTGCCTTATTTAATAAAGAGAGCAAATGAAAGAACAGAGACAGAAACGGTCGTTGCCGAAATTTGACACAAACTGTCATAAGAGCCTAAACAAAAAAGGTAATTTTTCAGTTGATTATGTCAGTACATATTGCTTCATTGATGCCAACTGTAGTGAATTTCATTATCAACCAGGTTTTACTAAGCCGAAGATTGTACAACGGGTGTCGACTTTAAGCCTGAGCTTAGCTAAGCTTAGGTTTAGCAAAGCTCGTGTTAAACCCGCATTTGTACAACCGGTCCTAAGTCTGCAAAATAAATAGTGGTGGAATCTTTGGATTTAACATCGTGTTATTTTAGGTTATATTTGTTGTAACACATAAAATTTGCGATTTTGTTGTTATAACTATTGAACTCAAGAATCTACCAGAAAATGCCGAAAAAAGAACGGACTACCAACGCGATTCGAACCCACGCCTCCGGAATTCTAGTCCGGTGCTCTTACCAGCCGAGCCATAACGGTCATGGCAATCCAGATGGCATGACAATGCTGACCCAACAGATTTCCTTAGACGCACAAGATGGCGGTGGTGTTGCCGTCAGTGGGCGTGAGGAGAATTGATGTTTCTTGGTATTGCTTTGCCGGCTGGATTGCCATAACCGCCATGGCTCAGCTGGTAGTGTCGGACTAGAATTTAGGAGGCGCGGGTTCGAATCCCGCCGGAAGTCGGCTCTTTTTTTTAGGTAAAGCGGCATCAACTGCTACTGTTATTAGCCGCATACTAGATTTTATGTTCAAAATAAATATATTAAATATAACAATGTTTTATAGTCCATTGGTGTCTGTTATATTCTTGAGTACAATCCGGTCCGCATTAAGAAAATAAGAGTTTTCTGCCATTCCTCTTTATTTGGGTTTGTATACTGTCAGACATTTGTAGCTCTTGGCGAATATCAGTATAGCGTCGGCAGTATATCAGAAGGTGGTCAATAGTTTGCCTTTCGTTACATTCTGTAAATCGAGATCTTTGATCTCCAGCTAGAAGGTACGAATGTGTCATATTCCGGCATTTAAGGTAGGTAAGGTAGTACCTTGATTTGAGAACCCGACATGCGGGCAATAGCATGAAATATGGTATAACTATTGAACTCTTGTAGTACAGCCGATTATCTGAGCTTGAGATAACATTAAAGATCTTTGACTACTCAATTATTGTTATTATAACATGATTATAAAACGCGCCATTATACTTATGTTTTCTGACAACTAACCGCAACATGTCTGCCACTGAAGGAAGATGGCAGCTGTTTATCTTGTCAATGTTTATAACGACGTTTCATTAATTAATAGAAAGGTCTATGTTCTTTGTTCGTAGTTGGTGAAATGTTGTTTCTATTTATTTACCCAAAATTGAGAAAAACGCATTAACAACCCACCTCTAAAACATGTTATCGCAATCAGCAGTTCCATGAGAGGTCATGTATTACCATTTGAAATATATACTTGTTATCTGTGGCCAGATATAAAATTCAATATAGTACAGGATCCCACTGTTCGATCCTGCAGGTATCTGTTTATTGACAAAATTAATTTTAAACAAATCTTGAGAAAGTAGATTAACAATAGGTTGTCTTTTAAAAATTAACCTCATCAGTTACCTGTAATTAATTTTAGTGTAATTAATTCGCTAATATAACTTGCAACTAGTTGTCTTTATAGTGAATTTTATGTCATTTGAAAGAAAATGACATAAAAAATTATTATAAAGTTATATTTCCATGCTGAGGGTCCCCGGACATATTGGTATAACGGGTAACGAGGGAGTGGACCGATTAGCTAGGATAGGGGCCAGCAGCCCCTGCATCGGCCCAGAACCGATGCTGGGAATTAGCAGACGCCAGGTCAATGTGGCCCTGGACAACTGGGCCTACAAGAACTGGCAAAAGCCTGTTTAGATAGAGACGACTGCAGGCAAGCCAAAAGATTCATAGCAGGCCCTGATAAGGGCCGAACGCTATGGCTTTTGAATAAAGGCAGAGAGACGCTCAACCTTCTGGTGGGGGGTTCTTACTGGCCATTGCCGGCTGAATAGACATTTGTCACTTACGAGTGTGGTAGGGGACCCCATTTGCTCCAGATGCTGGGAGGAGGGCAAGACAACGTTCCACTTCCTGGGCAGATGTACAGTTTATCACAACCTTAGGGTTCAGATATTCGGCACGACGGAGCTTGGGGAGGAGCCACTATATTCAGCGAAATGGTCGGACATATTGACTTCCGTCAGGAGGTCTGGTAGGTTCGACAAGGAGCTTTCTAGGGTGTAGAATTTTAGTGTTTTCAGTGATTGGTTCAGTGGGGTTGGCAAAAAGGGCCAAAGGTGGCCTACTTGCCTGGCTTCGCATCCCCATCACTACTACTACTACTACTATATTTCCATATAAAAAAAATCAAGTTGATCTCTATCCTGCATTCCTGCAACACCCTGTATACTTCAAAACATTTTTAGGATATGCGTCTTTAAACAACCTAATAATTTCTGTATTTGACATTTTCTTCTACCAAGTATACCTTGAGATATAGCGAAGAATTACACACTAAATGGATACTTTCTCAAAATTCATTCAAAATTAATTTTATCAAAAAAACAGATACCTGCAGGATCGAGCAGTGGGATCTCAGACTAATACGTTTTATGTACATTTTAAATGTAAGAACAAAAGTGATCCTATATAGATGTCTCTGGAACTATAATGTCATACATACGTTAAGCCTCGTGTCCACTAGCAAATAAAATTGCTAGAGTTACTCTCACAAGTCACTTGCGTGGCGTGTGCACGACGTCATTAGAGAAATATTGCAGCAAAATTACTTGCACATAAAGGACTTGCTACTTGCTGAGAGCTTGTAGTGTACACGCTTACTTCAGGAAATTAGTTCGCCACAAAAATTTCCAGCCTGTTTCGAAAGTCTTGCAGCAAATCAAATATGGAGACGTTCAACTGGACGAGACAAGACACGTGTCTTTTAATTTTAATTGAAAATTTTGAATTATATCCTGAATTATGGAATGTACATACTCCAGAATTTAAGGACACAATTGGCCGACTTATTTAATACTTCTACAGCGGAAATTCAAAGGAAGCTACATAATTTGAGAACGCAAGTTAACCAAGAGTGGAGAAAAATTCAAAAAAAGAAAAGTGTCTAAAGTAGTTCTACGCTGAATCCACTTTCTTACCCAATATTTTCTCCGCCTTTTGACTGTCTTTCTCTTGTTTTCTTTTTTTTCTTAATCAAATATATATCACAACTACCGCAGCAGCTACAGATTTTGCATACGACATCTTCTCTATAGTGTATACGAAATCAGAAAAATCAAGCCCAAGTGAAATTGCGAAAGCAATTTCCTAGATTAAATTTGCGAGCAATTAAAAGATAGTGTAGGCAAACAAGCAAGTACTTGCTGCAAAAGCTATCGCAAGTTACTGGCAAGTGGACACGAGGCTTTTATTTGGCGTAACAGTAAAGTTACAGCAGGAAGCTTATTAATGATGGTGATTAAGCAAGGACTCCCTATCCGGCAGCTGCCTCACTTTCATGCTACCATCAGCACCGCAAGAGAACAGCCTGTTGTGCGAATCTATGTGTAGTTGAGTTACTCCTTGGCCAATGTTCTTGAAGAAACTGCTGCGCGCATGTTCGGCTGGTAGCGAAAGAAGTACGTTCGGTACTGTCACTCCCCAAATCTGTGAACAGGACAGATACATGTAAAATATAACGAGAATTTTCCATATTAACTGCTGATGATAACTATGCCCCGAAGTCAGTATTTGGATTAGTTTGTAGATTTTTTGGGGTCACTTATTTTATTGCTCATTTAATACCATTTCAACAAATTTTGGTTTTATAACGTACTAATAAAGCATGTTGACTGAAAATATGCTCCTTTGAATTCTCGATTCATGTTAGGGTTAATGCCTATATTATATAGGATATATTCCTATAAATTTTCCTTATTGATTGTATTGGTTCCCAGGTGAAAAAAACCAGGTTTTGTACCAAAAGACTATATTAATTAAGTCTTAACATTATCATTGAGGAAATGGACCACAGCATTATGTTGTGATCCATCTCTCGTAACTTAACACTACTCTACAAAAATATACATACACTACATGACACTGATTAGTTATTTTTTCCACTGCCTAGTAAACATTATTCTATTTCAATTATAATTCTGAGAAGTAATTCCCCCCAGAAATTACTGCAGGTAAAAGAATATTAAAGTATAAAAGACTTACAGTTTTTTTTCTACCATTTTGACATGAACTCTCTTAAAAAATGCTTATAAGCTAAGAACAAAAAGTTTTTCATTTTCTACAAACTGGTTTGAATTCTAGATCCTTCAAGGAAGGTAAATTTTTGGTAAGAACATATAACATACTACAAGTAAAGTGTAAAATACTCACAGTTTCTTTTCTACCATTTTGACATGAAGTTTTTTAAAAAATACACAACTGTATATAAGCTAAGAACAAAATTTTTTTCATTTTCTATCAACTGGTTTGAATTCTAGATTCCTCAAAGAAGATACTTTTCACTTCCCACAGCGGTAGATGAGGGGACTATTGTTATCGTGATTCTTTTCGATTTTGAGATAATATTCTTTTGGGCGTTTTATGAGATCTACATCTACGAAAATCCACGTCAGGTATTTCCATCGGTCTGTCTGTCGTTCTGTCTGTCTATCGATCTGTCTGTCGGTCTGTCTGCCTGTCTGTTGGCATCGTTAGCCTCGTAATCTCAATAACCGCTGCATGGATTGTGATGAAATTTGGATAGTGATATACTCTGGGGTCGTAGTGGGTAATGCTGCTAGCAAAAAATGGATAGTGATCTCTGGGGTCGTAGTAGGTAATGCTGCTAGCAAAAAACAAAAAAAATTAAATATTCCTCAGACTTGCCTTTTATGTGTTTTAGGGGTTCCTAATCATGTTCTACTTTTTTTGGGTGGGGTTGAAGTTGGGGTGGGGGGGATTGTTAAATTGGAAAATTTGTTGTATTCATAATATCCATTGACCTGCGAAAGAAAAACCTAGCGGCATAATACACTTTTTTAGGTCCAACAGGACATTGACTTGCCTATTACAGAAACCAAGGGACTTACAATTTTCTGATGCATACATAAGAGTATTGTTTTAGATCGACCTGTATTGTGTAAAGTGGAAATTGCTGAATTTATATTAATGAAATTTTGACACGGTGTTATTACCGTGGCGAGGATGGAAAACCGTATGGTTTTTAGAAATCGTGTCAGTGGCGGCATAGCAGTAATAAAAATATAAAAACAGATCAAACTTCGTTTTAGGCGATTGAGGGGTACCTAATCGTTTTCCAATTTTTTTTAGAAACTACCTCAATCATTTGGGGGTGGGGGGTCGTGAAAGTAAAAAATTTGTTGTATTCGTAGTGGGCTCTTCGTAGCCCTGTAAAGGAACGATATAATATACTTTTCAGCTCTATGCTGCCGCACCTTAGACAAAAAATAGTTTTTGAAATTATGTTGTAGATAATTGTGTAGCCGTGGTAGAGATCGATAAAGTCTATGGTTTTTGAAAATTGTGATAGTGATAGTAGATAAAAAAGAAACGGTACAATTTTAATGCCCTATTTTTTCACTCTAGGGATCTCTTATCATTTTCTACGTTTTTCTTATTGCCCTTTGAAGATTGACACTGGTAATATAATTTGTTTTAAATATCAGAAATACATGGGCGAGTAATGATCTGATTACAAGGGGATCCCAGACAATAATATATATAAAATGGTTTGACCGTAATACATGGGAAGTAATAAGTCAATCAACTTGACTCAATTTTTTAGAAGAACATTTATTTTGTGAGTTCATATAAGTACGTCATCTCAGGCAAGGTTATGTGTGTTTTTCTGTTTTTTTTTCAAGTTTGAGATTTTGTTCAAAAACTTAGAAACCAAATTTGAGAATATAAAGTAGTATGCAATATGTAATAAATTAAACTATCCTACCTTAATATCCCCATCGGCAGATCCTGTAGCAAAATAATCTTCATGGGGATCTATAGCAATACATTTAACTGCACTCTCGTGTGCTGTAAATTTATGTCGGATCGCCTTCGCTCTGACATCGATAAGGCAAACATCTCCTCTTTTTCCTGCAGAAACCAACACTTGGTGTTGTGGGGCAAACACCAAACTACTAGCGCCCTGGTCATGACAAGTGAATGCTACCACCAACGATTTTCCATGGGGAAGAATCGAATCCCAAATGCAGACATTTTTGCTCTCCGAACTGTGTCCAGCTACAACAAATTGTGAACGTCAATCGAACAACTCAAAAGTTTACATGTTTGCATTACAGATTTCAAATGTAGGAACTGATAGGCTTTAGGTATCCAAAAACTTCCTTGCGATTTTATTTTTTTCATATAGAGAACGGTATAATGTCACTTTCGACAAAAAAATTCTTGGCACTTTCACATTTTCACCCAAAAATTTTTTTTTAAAGACGCCGATTTTCACCATATATCGAAACCAAACAACAACGCAAAACAACCAAAACCACGACAGGACGGTAAAGTTATGATATGACACGGAACGTGTTAGCACCCATCCTCCACTCAGATTCTGCGACATTGCCACATCTCGCTAATCTTGATGCCTGGCGAATGAATGGAGTTCAATGTGTTATACCACTACTCGGGAATAGCAGGGGAACAGTAACTTATAAAATGCGACAAACATCATAGCAGTCTATTTATTAAGGGAAGTTGAAGGATAATAAAACATATGTACAATACCTAGAGAGTTTAACTATTCGGTGTTTTGGAGAGGGCGTGCCATAATTGGAGTGCTGGGGAGGGTGGTATTTGAACACTAAAACTTTTCTTGTATTAATAAAATTACGTCATGGGCCTTTTCTGCTGATCACGTCTTAGCGAGATGTGGCAACGTCGCAAAATCTGAGTGGACGATGGGTGCTTTGTTGTTGTTTGGTTTCGATATATGGTGAAAATCGGCGTTTTTAAAAAAAAAATTGGTGAAAATGCCAAGAATTTTTTTGTCGAAAGTGACATATTGGAACATATTAGACCGTCCTCTATACGAAAAAAGTAAAATCGCTAGGAAACTTTTGGATATCTAAAGCCTACCAGTCCCCAAATGTATTTAAGCTATGTTTCAAGGAAACACTTGTCAATGTTCTCCAAAACAAAGAGTGGGCCACAGTGCTTGCGTTTTAGAACATTTGTACTATTTCTAGTACATTTTTGATGGCAAAGTACAAAAGTTCATTATGGCTTAATTGTAGTACATTTTCAGTTTTCGAAAAATGGACCAAAACATGAATATAATATATTTGACTGTTGTGGTCGTAAAATCTTGATTTCATGCGTTAGAGCTTCTCAAATGGATGTCTAAGGCAAGAAATTGTATGGTTGCAGAGGTCCAGGCTCATCATGAAATTCACGGATTTTAGTACAATTTAGTACAAGCTAGTACATTTTATTGCTTTCATTCAGTACATTTCAGAAACGCACTGAGGCATCACTGGTGGGCCATCGTATAAAGTTCTTCCAGGTTTTATTATGGTTTGTTGTTGGATCCCAGAAGAGATCATATTTTATCGTCATGTGTACATTATTTATTCAAAAAAAAACAAACAGATTCCTACATAGAACACGAGGCTAAAGGCCCTAGCAGTCAATGCCGATGACACAGAAGTAAAAAAAAACAAACAGCATCATGATCCTTAGATGCCGATGGCTCTGAGTTTGGATTTATCACAATCTGTTCTGTAATATCACAGTTCACCGACACAAAAAAAAACTCGTTCCTTGGCACAGCTGTCAAATAATATCACTTAGACCTAATTAATTTTTTTTCAAATTGTGTGCCTTGATGAAGGCCACAAAAGTGGCTGAAACGTCAGGAAAGTTTATGTTTCAGCATATGTGGTTTTTTTATTGATGGGCCAGTGGTGCACAATGGGACAGTGAAAGAAACAAAGGATAAGTGTCAAAACTACGATGATTAGAGTATGAAGTCGTGTTTGATGATGCTATTTACATAATCAGAAGCATAAGATATCGAAAAACAACTGACTGGATAACAGATATTGTCTGTTATCTGGAAAACGAGGGTTGACATTCATTGGCATCTTTGACATCCTAGGTAGTGCTGGCCAAATATAGATAAAGCTAAGCTAATATTGAAAACCAACCACAATTATTCAGAGTTTCAAGTCAAGATAACTTAACTACAATAAGTTTGAATTCCAACTCACCTGTCGCTAATAAACTGCATGACCCCAAAAATACAAAATCGCTAATTCCTTTATTGTGGCACTGATGCGTCTGAAAAAAAATCAGCAATAAAACTATCTCTTAATGCATAGTCCACACAATTACTTTTACAAGATATGGTTCAATTTCTTGAAGAATATAAATATGCTAGTATCATACAGTAAATTGTTTCAAAAATGTAAAATTAACCAAAAAATGATGTGACAATTAGAACATTAAATAGCCAATTATTAGATATGAGTTTCAATAAAGAGTTATCGTTTTGCAATACAAACTTACATCCAAATGACAAAGCTCAAGAAACTACGTTATGTACTGTGTAAGGCTTTCGCGGCCATCGTACAACGAATTTATGGTTTTTGGGTTTTTAGGACGGTGTCATTTAGCGTTAAGGCTTGACATTTCGCCACCACGGGTGGATGGCATCTTCAGAAGCTATTTCACTTCGGTGACTTCCAAAATACTGACGGCTGGTGGATCTGCACCTGTATTTATACCTGTTAACGGTAACGTGACCCAACCAGGTAGCGTTGGTAGCCCCGCTCACTTGCGATATGGCAGTGTCTTCAGGTCCTTTAGGATGGGTACCCATGACCGGTTGACTTTCTGTACTTCTTTCGTATTGAAATTATTGTGGTTTTTTTGTATTTCGATGGTTTCTCTGTGGAGTCTGGCATAGTATGAAGACGTTGCGGCAAGAGCCTGAGTTTCTTCAAACTTGATCCTGGCCTCCTTCCTCAATCGCATGTTCGGCTATCGCTGATTTGTTCGTATAACCTAGTCGACTGCTGGCCTTATGCTCTGCAATCCTTGTGTTTATCGATCGCTTCGTTGTTCCTATGTATACACTCCCACATGTGCATGGTATGCGATAAACCTCCGGTGTTATGAGTAGGACTCTTTTATCCTTCACCGTTCTCGAATACTCCTGTATCTTTCTTGTGGTCTTGACGTTTTCTTTTCAAAAGGACAAACAAGAAGCTAAGGATCTTAAAAGAAGAGAAAAGGTTTGTTTGACTCGAATAAGAATCGGCCATACGCATCTGACTTCTTCCTACCTTCTATTGTGTAACCCACCCCCCTCTTGTGACACATGTGACTCAGCCTTAACAATAGACCATATACTCTTCGAATGTCGAAATTATGAGCATATATGGACAAGACGACAACCCACAGGCTATTAACTTTCTTAAAAAGAAGCAAATTATATTGGAGGATATGAATAAGTAAGCAGCAAAGTACACCATAGTTGATACTGCAAATCATAAATTAAAAGAAAAGAAGCTATGTAATGTAATACCGAAACAAATTGACGCCAAACAATACTGGATTTACTCTTGTGCAATAAATTGAACCAAATCTTATATAAGAAATTGTGTAGTGTAAATTAGACTCTATACATTTTGAACTTACAAAGAATGGCCTGGTAGCATTAGCGCTCAATCCAACTTGGAACAAACTGAGGTTTCCGTCTGAATCTGCAACTCCAAATTTGTTCCCATGCTGTGAAAATCTCACTCTGGTGACTTTGGCGTAAGTGCCTGGTGCTCTAGGAACAGCTACCGGTTGTTGGTGGCCCCACTCCCACAGGTGAACGGAACCGTCTTGACCACCAGTCAAATCTAATTAAAAAAAAACGATTACTTTTGAAAATGTCAAAAATATTGATAAGCCTAGATAGTTATTGGCTAACTTTTCTCATGAATGTTCGTAGGTATAAGTATCTCATACATTAAGGGCCGGTTTCATCGGTCCCTGATAAGTGTCAGATAGCCTATCTGTCAGATCTGACACCCGGTGAAACCGGTCCTAATGTTGCTACCTGATAAAAGCCACAATCATATAGTAGAAGACGTTTTTCCGATTTTGGAATAAAGTACTGCAAGAGGTTTTTTTACTCAAAGAGCCGACGTTTCGGCGTTTATTTTACGCCTTCAGAGCTATCGAGCACACCCCTATAGCAGCAAGGAATAACATCTCTTTCAGTAAAAAACCTCTTTCAGTACTTTATCCCAAAATCGGAAGAACATCTTCTACTAAAAAAACTCGGGTAAGAATTACGTTCTACTGCATCATAATCATAATACAGGGTGTCCCACGACGATTGAAACAAGCAATATATCGGAACTGGACAGTAGTAGAGAATTATAATTTTGCGAGTGTAAATTAGAGCAAATGTAGTATCTTTTCTTATTATTGTGTCAGCCATTGAGGTATCTGTTTTTGATCAAGTAACGTGCGATTCAAAAATTTTAATGTGACACCCTGTATGTTTGTGCCTTTCTCTGTTCCTCCCGATAAAACAATTCCAACAAACTAGCACACTTGGAGCCTAAAGTGATTAATTCACGAGCTACAGTACCACTATAACATGAAACGACCGCTAGCAAAATAATTTAACTGTAGGGGTGCATGTTATAATCAGTCGCTGTGGTACAATCCTTTAAGTATCTGTAGCTCTTGGATAGGGTACTTGCAGAAAAAAATATTATGTCGTTTACACGTTCCTTAGAGCCTAGTAAACATGACAAAATCACTTGTTTGGTTTTTTTGAAATCGGCTGTGAGAGATATTCCAAAAATTATTTCAAATGCCGGAAAATGCCGCGCAAACAACCTCTGATGTCAGTGATATCCTATAGTGATGGGATGTAAAGTATTGATATTCGATATCGATAACCAGTGCTAACCTAACATTTTGACATTGATCATTATAACCACAAAACACAGTCCACACAAAAGTATTATATACCCTGTTACCCGATACTTTAAACTGTCAGCCGTGTCAACAGTGAACAGCTGTTCGGCTAGTGATAACTAAAAATACCCCAGATTGAGTCTTGACGTATCAATTTTAAGCTTTGAAAGAATACAGGGCTGTAGTAAGTGCAAATCCTGCTAATGACGAGTAATTGACACTTGGTGACGTTTTCGTCTATGCTCTAAGGTCTATGCTTATTTTACATTCGCTCGGAAAAGCCGGCGTTTCCTTCAGTACATCAATATGGCTAGTCTGAATGGTGATGATTACGCTTTAAATGAGTTAAGAATGAAGATAAAAGCATTTTTGGCTCAACTATATACAAGCATTGAGTTCCTAACCATTCTTTTTACAGCAATCAAAGAAAAATAAAATGTTGAAGGGCAATGCGCAACTGCTATACAAACAGTAAAAAATGTATGGAGCTATTTCAAAGAGTTTACACAGGTTCGACTTCCTGAATTAGAACTGAACATTACTGAGGTACCAAATAATTAGTAGTTTAATTAGAAATATTTTTGACGCAAGCTGATCAGTTAAACTACCTATATTAATTTTGCTCTGTGTACTTACTTTATACTCGTAATCGTTCCTATTGCTAGATATAGGTGTATTTTGATAGTCTCTAACAATATACAAATCAACAAAATAATCTGTTTCTTTTAACCAACCATTTTTGCAGCGAATTTCTGGATATTGAAGCAATTTCTTGTTTACAAAAATAGTAATTACTTTTTGACAATGAGATATTTAGTAAGAATATTACTAATACAGTCCTGATCGCAGGATTGCCAATCAACACCACTAGTAAAAAATAAAATTTGAGATACACTTCTTCGTCAGCTGATACCTACCAAATAGACGTCAAGCCAGTTTAAAGTATCAGGTAACAGAGTATACAAAAGTCAAAAGAATAAAAGTTAGGCTAGATTACTAATTCACTTTGTAGGGATGGGCTTGAATTAGGTTCTATCTTTGGATTCATTCATAATGGGATGCGCCGAAATAAAATGATGGCTTCGATTATTTGCGAATCTCGGTCACAAACAGGATGAACTGTGATACCTATCAGATATAAAAATGTATTGCAACGAAAATGCTAGTGAGTTAATTGTCTGTTTCAAATATGTTTTAAGTATCAATAAATTGAGTCGCATTGTTAAAGAATTCAGATCATCTCTAGTTTGCAGTTGAATCTCACTGACCTGCGCTGTAGCAGTATCGATTGTCGATATCGATATAACTTTTTTTGGCCGTCAGTAAAATAATGTTTTTTGTTTCCTACTGCTTCTTGATATGGTTTTCTTTACGCTATGAATTCTCCCGAGACGATTTCACGACATCTGCAAGTACCCTATTAATCACTTTAGACCCCAAATGTGCTATTTTGCTGGAATCTGTTTAAACGGGAGGAACACAGAAAGGCACAAATATACGGGGGTACTATTAAAAATTTTGAATCTGACCTCACGTGATCAAAAGCAAATACCTCATTGGGTAACACAATAATAAGAAAAGACACAACATTTGCTCTCATTTACCAAATTTATAATTCTGTACCACTCCCCAGTTCCGCTATATTGCTTGTCTTAATCGTCGCGTTGTGGGAGACCTTGTATATACATAGAGTACTATAGTCGGAAGGTCGGAAAGAAATAAAATTTGGTAGAATGGTAGACACTGGTCATTTGAATCTACACGACCTCGGAGGGTTGCCGCTCGATGGGTGAGAGGGTGTGAAAACTCTGCTTCGCGACGGATTTAGCAAATCGTTTTGGTGAGTGCTTTCGAAAAAATGACTTATGGAGAGAACAAAATTCTGCAAAATGTTTGTCTTTACATTTTTCGTCTCCGCTCAATAGTTTACATTCTAATTTGCGCCAAAGTTTGGGGTTGGTTTGTGAATTCCACTAACATAAGAATTTTATCGCGGATTAAGCGAAGAAGGCTATCCAAAAAGTTCTGTAACACTTTTTCTCGTAAAAGAATAACATTTATCATTTCTCTATTATCTGCAGCTGCCTAAACTCAGCACATTAGACTTATAAAAAATACGACATTTACATCGCCACCTACTTCCTGTATCGTCTGTTTGGAAAAAGATTGTTTTATCTCAAAAAATGTATATTTCCAGGAGAGCTCGTTAAAGTTTTATGAAACTGACACTGCAATTATTTTCCAGTCAACAATTAGTAAAAGTGTTAATTATGAGTTAATGAGTATAGTGACACTTGCCCAGAGTTTGAGTATTTTGTGTCTTTGGAATGAGTCCTTTCTGTTAAGGGGTAGTAATTAAACTGACATGTTGCTGTCTTGCTTTAACGCTGCGTCGCGAAATAAAGATACGACGTTTTTACATGGCGCCATCTATGGGTAAGGGAGCGAGGTAGGTTTATGATACTTTTACACAAGAAAATATGCATTATTTCAAGATGGTTAAACCAAAAACCTCAAAAAGTGAAAATTTTTACATATGACAGTCTTTTTCCAAACAGACGATATGTGAATTTTGTTTTTTCCAAAAATCATTTGAACCTTTTTTCGACAGCACTTACCAAAACGACGCAATTTTTCCTATTTTTCCAAAAGCGTCATGTAGCAGAATTTTCATCACCTGTACTAGATGATAAATAATTTATAAATTATATTATAATTAGAAAAATAAATTAGCCAAATATTTAAAAACTATACGTACATAAAGGCAGCAAAGGATGTGCTGTAATTCTTCTGATTCCATCGATTTTGTGCTTCAGAACCTGTGTGAGAAAGTCGTTAGAAATGTCGATACTGATGAACGTAAAAACTGAAACTCTTCTAAACAGTTTTTCTACACATGGTTCTCTTCAATACCGTACGAAAGGATGAAAAATAATCTACATAACATTACGCTAAAATAGTGTTATATGTACACATGCATATTTACCATGAATGTTGATGAATATGATGATGGTGAGTATTTCGGAATTGTTTAAGGTTTGGTGCGATGTAGTAAGCGATAACACTTGGCTAATTCCAGAAGTCAAACACTTAATCATCAGTCAAAAGTTATTTAAACTCATCTATATAGACTATGTATCAGTCAATGTTATTGAAATAACAATCTACTGTATTACTGCATTAGTAGCATATGTATGTTACCAATAGTGGCAGTTTCCAAAATGCTTATGGGTATTCTATGACGAGTGGAAGATACTTTAGGAGAAGACAGTACATTGCCAACAAAAAAGTCATATAAAGTCGAGTCAGATTTTTAACTAATTCAGAGAGATATTTAATTTTCTTTCATTATTTGATTTCCTCCGATGTTATTTAACATTTACTCTGAATTAGCAATGAGACGGGTATTGGACAACTGGAATGGTGGTATAACTATTGACGGAAGCAAAATATCCAACTTAAGATTTGCTGACGATACAACCCTTATTGCTGCTTCTCAGGAAGAACTAGTAGCTCTATTGAGCGTTTTAGAACAACACAGTGCAGCATATAGTCTTGGTATTAACTACAACAAGACCAAGGTTATTATCGTAGATAGAGAGCATGACAATCATCGAGATATAAAGTCAATAGGCTGTTGTGAGGTAGTTCAAAGTTTTGTGTACCTCAGTTCTTTGATCGACAATTCAGGCAGCTGTGAAAATGAGATTCGACGGTGCATTCAACAGGCACGGGTGGCCATGACAAAGCTTACTAAAATATGGCGTGACCATAACATCACTAAAGCTACCAAAATGTCACTGGTTCAGTCTCTTGTGTTCTCCATATTTTTGTATGCCTCAGAAACTTGGACTGTTAAAAAGGCAGATCGAGCTCGCATAGATGCTTTTGAAATGTGGACGTGGAGGAGAATGCTGAGAATTCCTTATACCGCCCATCGAACTAATGTTTTCATACTGGATGAGCTCGGTAATCCAAAGAGACTATCCTCCATTGTGTCGATGAGAATGCTTACATTCTTCGGACATATTCACAGAAGCGATAATATGGAGAAACTTGTAGTTCAGGGTCAAGCCCCGAGTGGGCGGCGCCGTGGCCGTTCACCTGCACGCTGGGTGGATACGACGAAACAGTTGCTAGATATGAGTATCAAGAGCGCCACTGAACTGACAGTAAATCGCGAACGATGGCGAGCTACAGTTCTCAAAACTATTGATAATATTCGTGTCGGCAATACTCTAGCTCCGACTTAATGCATTTCTTAAAATGCCCGTAAGTTCACAACATGTCTGTTAAGACATTGTGACTATGATGATGATTTGATTTCCAACGATTTCGGCGCATGATTGGTAAATTTACGACCGCTCGATGTTATGTAGAATAATATATACACAGTGTGCAAAAGTTAAAATTTGTCATTAAACGGTACTTTCATAGCACTGTAGCGTCGTCTGAGAATCGTATTACAAGAGTTTGAAGTAAACGAATAACTGCTTCTGATAGTTTGTGTATTCCCCAAAGTTTAAAGCCAAAATTTCAGCAAAATACAGAAACAATATCTCCAAGTAAAGTATATTCAGTCCTAAAAAAAAGTAAGACTTTGACACCATGTACCTTAAAAATTAAGCAATTTATGGCTTAATGTTCCTATGTCAGGGTTCATAAAAATGTGAGGTCTATCACCTGTCAAGCATTGTCGGTCGAATATTCGGACACCCAGTATATTAAATTTGAAGTATGAAACACTTTACAGAACGTTTTTAATCACAACTGGTTACAATTAAGTGGTTTACCACCGGAATTAAAATAAGTTCAAAAAACTCCTAAATCTGATGCAACTATTCTATATCTAATCCATATCATAAGTAATGCATTTGTAGCATGTCGTGTGTAATAATGGAGTTTAAGGCCTTTCTAGCCAAGTTTTTGTATAGGTTTTCAAGTAGTGAAATCTACTACGGTAACAAAAACAGCACCTATAACATCGAATAATGCTTAACATCAAGGACAAGACGGTAACATACATAGTTTAATAATAACTTCGTGCCCGGAGCTGCATAAGGAAATAATTTCAGCAACTTCATATACCATAGAGTATAAATGTGTGAATTAGTTAAAAGGTTCTAACACTTTTTTGTTTATCCACTGGCTCTCATATCCACCAAATAGATACATTAAGAACTAATATAATATTGAATATGTCTTTGATTACGTTATATTGGTTAAAACAATTACATACTGCAGTTATTGAAAAATCAGATCAAATAAAAAATTTGTAGACAAGGTAGATGTTTCAAAAGTTCTGTTTCGGACTTCCATTGTCTATATAATTTTAGATTACAACGTTTCGATTGATATGGTATCTTCAATCGTCTTCAGGTAAACTGACAAACATGTTCCTTTCATTGCTACTTATTCTCGTCTAGCTGACGTGTCGTTTTTCGTGGCTTGTTCTGATGGTGCGCGTTCTGCTGAGTGCGTCAGTGACATCGCCTCTTGCTGATGATGACGTGGTTGTTCGATGGTCACTGAGTCCAAGTTTGTTCTGTCCAATTTTAGTTATATTGGTCTTATTTCCATACTGGGCTTGCTGTACACATTTTTGTTGCTGACGATATAAGCTGCTTCCTTGAATTTCCGGCGATACCATTGAGGTTCTTTATCAATAACCTTAGCATCTTCCCAAATAATGTTATGGTGCTCGGCCCAAGCGTGATCTGGTATTCCGACTTTCCTGTCTCTGATCTCTGGGTGTTGAGCCTGTGCTCCTTAATTCTCACTTCCAAAGGTCTTTTCGTTTCTCCAATGTATACTTTGCCATATTTACATGGTACTTCGTAGATGCAGTTTTTAGTTTCTTGATGTTCATTCTTGGGTTTTGTTTTCGTTAGTAGACTTCGGAGAGTGGTGCTTCTTGAGAATCGTGTTTGAATTTTATAGTGTTGTCCTATTCTTCTGACTGTATATTCTGATAGTCCTTCCACGTATGATATACTGAGTGAATGGCTGTGCGACACGACACGTCAGCTACACGAGAATAAATAGCAATGAAAGGAACATGTTCGTCAGTTTACCTGAAGACGATTGAAGATACCATATCAATCGAAACGTTGTAATCTAAAATTATATAGACAATGGAAGTCCGAAACAGACCTTTTAAATAGCTTGTCTTGAACTGCAAACCAAATCAGCTCCCTTTTATTAACTTGTGTTTAGTTTCCCATTTCCGTCAAAATAAATACATACAATCGTAGCATACAACCATGGGAAACTAATAGCCTGGGCACGAAGTATTATGAGGAAAATACACCAAGTCTAAGCAATAGATACGATTAGCTGATTATGAGGACACACACCGGTCTTAGAATGTGAGCGGACCGAAGCAGCACGAGGTGGACAAAATTGGCATCATGACAGCCCGGGAAGCTTAGCCCCTTGATCTACAGACACACATATATTGATGCCATTCAGAATGTAGCAGACGACACGACTGCAAAATGCAGCTCGTGTGAGACCGCTCTTTCGGAAATAACAGATAGTGTGGCATGAATACATACTCTAGGAAACTGTCCTAAAACAATGTAAAACACTATTTATTATTTCCGATCCGCGGTAGTATAGTTAGACAATATTAGTACTGTTAGATGTTAAATAGAGAACATTCATTTAATGCTCGACTACGGGAGTTTTCAAGTCTACCGATATCAACCCCTTGATGCAGTGTTTACTTGTATAAATTTCACTAAAACACTTTGCAGGTTACACAGAGGTCAAGAAATTTTTCTGATAACTACTTCCCTGCCACTTATATTGTAGTCAAATCAGTACTTTTTTTCTAATTTTTTCCACGGTACTGAAAACAAGTCATTGGTATAAGGCGAAATCGATAATGGTAGCCTGATTACTAAACTGATCACACACTACCTCTAGCTATAATTGTCAACCTCAAAAAGCACAAATTAACAAATTGTTCTATGGCACAGAAACAAGAGGTAAATCCATTTTGACTTTAAGTTGATACCTAACGTCAATGAAGAAAGTGATTATAATATCTCACACCCCATCGCTATAGTGCACCAGTGACGTCATAGGTTGTTTTCTCTCTCTTATTACTCATTCAAAATTCTCATAAACCTTAAAAAGCAGAGAATACGTTACAATGAATGAATCAAAGCATTTTTGTGCAAGAATAATGACCGTTGGTTGGTTGACCGAGAATTTAGTAGCTTAACGATGGTGATTCACATCTGTGTCAATATAGGCTATAATAAAGGAATTGCAAAGGAAAATAGAATTTTGGTGATTGAAGACTAAAAATCACTGAGGTTATTAATTTTTGAGGAAACGAAACAATATGAGTTACAATATTCAAACATTGAGTGCAAAATCCTAGCGTTATTAAATAAAAATGAATGTAAATAAATTGGAACACATGTGCGTTGGGCAAGGAAAAGACGACATGCAAATAAGTAACTACAATATAATAGTCTTAAGACGTCATTTGACCCTAGCGTAGGGAATAAACGTCTTTAATCTAATGGCGTTACCCTTCATACGTTTATATCAAGAAAAAGTGAACAAGTGAAAAGTATTAATTTTTCTATACTGAACTTACATACTATTTTATTTCTCCTAAATGTACTACCAGTTAGAATGTATGATCATCGCAAATGCGCTATTGTCGGAGAGTAAAAAGCTTCCTTGTTGTGATGTCGATAGAGATGAAAACTCCCTATTACATGGATACGATCAATATACTTGGTGTCCCAGGATTTCCTTGACACGTGATATTTTCGTAACGAAAAACGGTTCAAGCAAGAACTGAGTGCTCCTTTTGAAGGTACTATAAATTCTATTATACCATGCATTCAAAACATTTTTTTTTGTACGTCAACCCCTCAAACTCACCCCCAACTTTTTTTTCCAAATAGCACCCTATAGCTTTTCCTACATAAATGAAGTCCTTATTTTATTTACAATCCTGTAATGCCTTTGATTTCGTACAAAAACCAATTTTTTCCGTAATGTCTTTAGCATAAAATAAATAAAATTGGGATTTGTTTGACGCCAAATATTTTCGTAACAAAAAAAAATAATAAAAAAGAAAATAAGTAGACTTTTAAATGTACTGAATTAACTATCATATTGCGCTTACAAAAAAAATCACTCCAACCGGAAAACCCACCCCTATTTATTTTCAAGCTATTAATCCACAATTTTTATCGGAAAAATGAATTTCTAACGTTAATTAAAACGTCATAGTACCTCACCTTTGTGTAGTTAGATTCAAGTAAAGAATTTATTTTTCCAGGCAAAATTGTGGATTGAAATTTGAAAGAACAAGCTAGGGGTGGATTCCAGGGGTTCAAGTAAGGAAAAAATGATTCATAAGCAAGGAATGATAGGCCATTCGCTACCCTTGAAAAACCCACTTACTTTTCTTTTTTATCCGTTTTTGTTACAAAAATATCAGGCGTCAAACAAATTATCATTTCATTTGTCTTATGCTTATGATTTTACGCAAAAAATAAGTTTGCATATAAAATTAAAGGTACCACAAGATTTTAAATAAAATGGGGATATCATTTATGTAGGAAAACCTATGAGGTGCTATTTGAAAAAAAAAATTGGGGGTGAGTTTTAGGGGTTGATGTGCAAAAAAACGTTTTGAATGCATGGTATGATAGACCCTATAGTACCTTCAAAAGTACCACTCAGTTCTTGCTTGAACCGTTTTACGTTACGAAAATATCACGTGTCAAGGAAATTCTGGGACACCCGGTATAGCGGCCCTCAGTGTAATGTAGTTTTATTCCCATATTTGATTATTACTTATACATACTTGGTATTCCAGATGTCGAAAAAAACTCTCAATTTAAATTTATAATTATCTACCTTTACTTACAGGCAAGGAACTACATCAAACAACTTATTTTTCTAAAAGTAACAGTGGCCATATTGCTTACTTGACATGAATACAGAAATCCTGTGAAATGTATTACCCAAATACTGTCTAAAAAATGCAAAGTACTAAGATTACAGAAAATGCAAATATACCCGTGAAATTTAATATCTTCAGCTGAAGTTTGATAGCTACCACCGTTATGTTTTTATAATACGTTATGACAAGTTTTAGCAGGCTTGTGTAAACTTTAATTCAATAAACATGTTTCGGAATATATCTATCAAAGTTACTTGCATGTTTTCCTTCTATACCAGAATATTCTCACTTCAGCTGAACCTTATAAGGAAACATTGCCTTGGTCCAATTTTTGAATATATATTTTTATTAATATTCTAGTATACATCTGGCTGTCAAGCATATTTGGAACGCTATAAGACACTTGATATTTCCGATTTGTAACTAGATACTGTTTACTTTATGTCTTTTTCGCCAAAAAGCTAGATCTCTTATTAGTCTTTAGCTCTTTATATCTAAGACCCTGTTACTTCGATGATCATCAGGTTTTGGTTCTAATCAAGGCAGTCATCAAAGTTCAAATCAATTTTGATTATATTCTGTAGCATTCGATTTGCTTGAAATTAAGAATCAAAATGTTTCATTTTCTTCTTTTTAACTTGTATCACATATACTATTTTAGATATCCTATCCTAAAATGCTAGTTAGATGGCACAATTTAGAGAATATTAAACAATATTTCATAAATTTTAGTAAGTATATTAGGAACAATATGATAACAATTAGGAACAATATTTGAACAATGAACATAAGTGCCCCATTTATTATAATGGTGTTATGCTATGTGTATGTTTTCATTGTCAGGCAAGCATTTTAATTTATTAACTATGACATATCATACAAGAAGTATATCAAATTCTGTATAGCAATTAATGGAGAGTCGTATAGAAAAATTAAATTTACATAAATTTCGTGTTTTTAACTGTTTCAGTCCAATTTATCAAACGTCACAAGGATCAAAATTCAAAGTTAAGTCTATATATCTATATCTTTAAATCGGTAGGAGATTGTTCTTTTATGTGTTCTCGGCATCGCAGTTTAACATTTAACATTACCCTGCGCACCTAGTGCCAAATTGGTAGCTAGTTGGTGGTCTTTAAGTAATAATAATAATACGCTCCAGGGGACATAGAGCCGTTGTGGAGAACCAGAGATGTACGATTTACTGGAACTACTCGTTCCTCACGCACCAACAGACGACAATGTTCATTTTAGAGTTTTCGGCAACTGCCGATGTTAACATCGCCTCTAAGGAGGAAAGGCGGAGGAAATATCAGGAGTTGTTCGGACAACTTCCCAGGCTCTGACCAGACTACACTGTAAGTCTGGTGGTTGTGGTCATTAGAACCCTGGGTGGAATGAGAAATACGACGAGTGCGCACAATGCCGGTGTGCCGGGCGGCGGCGCACATTTTAGCTGCCATACTGCAGAAGGCAGTCATTCTTCAGTCCCTTCGTCTACTTAGAGTGCACGATTCGCGCACCCTATGATTGCTCACCTCATGGTGTGAGGACGAGTCACTGGGTAATGGAACAGCAGCTTAGTGTGTAGGAGCCCGAGTTGCACCTTTTTGTTAAAAAGAAATAATAATAGCGTCATTTATAACAAAATATAAAATCTCTGCGCATCAGTGATTCACATAGTTTTCCGACTCCTGACCAGATAGATTAACACTAAGGGCCGGTTGTACAATGCAAGCTTAAGCTTCGATTTAAGGTAAGCCGACGTTAAACCACGTCAGTTTCAAAACGCGCGTTGTACAATGCTCGCTTAGCCCCCACTCCAAGCTTAACACGAGCTTACGTAAGCCGAAGCTCAAAGCGAGCTTAGCTGAGGTTTAAACCTAACCTGATACAAATGACATGATGTGTCAAAGAGGAACCTTCAATTTGCTCTTCACTCTATTAGGTTATATTTTTTGGAAGATTTTGTCTAATTTAACAAAGAGAGGAAATAAAAGAACAGAGACAGAAACGGCCATTGCCCGAATTTGGCACAAACTATCACAAGTTACTAACCAAAAAAGGTAATTTTTCAGATGATTATGTCAGTACGTATTGCTTCATTAGTGCCAACCGTAGTGAATTTCATTATCAACCAGGTTTAACTAAGCTGACGATTGTACGACGGATGTCGACTTTAAGGCTGAGCTTAGCCAAGCTTAGGTTTAACAAAGCTTGTTTTAAACCCGCATTTGTACAACCGGCCCTTAGTCTCCTCAAAAATTACGGTACACTGCAGATTATCTCTCATCAACAGACAAAAAAAATATGGATAGATGGAAGGAAAAGTTATTCAATAATCTATTGTTGATATTCGAAAACTGGTGCGCTCCGATTCCTTTGCATTCAAATGACCTGAGTCGCTTCTCAAATCCCAAACATTGAAGATAGACCCCACTAGTAATATCAGATAGAGGACGGTCAAAAATGGCATTAAGCGACGATGCTGAGAATAAATAAGAGAACGATCTCCATAATTGTATTTTTTATAGAATTATTTTATCTACAAAAATCGCGGATCTACTTGACAACAATAAAAATCGTCGATGGATTCTCGGGCCACTGACTGAAATTAAACCACTCATTATTTAGAAAATTTTCATTTCGCGCAAAATTCGACCGTGACAAATCATAAGAATTTAAGATTCCCTGTTTATTAATAACTGTTAAAAAATAGGAAGATCTCAATAACACCTTACCACGCTAGCTCCCCTGCCGCTCTGTCCAGCCACTCCAGGTTGAGGACTCCCGGGCTGGGTATCTTTAGATTTATCAGTATTGCTCTGGATGACCAGGAACGGCGGAATACTTGGATCTGGCATCTCCTTGTTCAAATTCAATATGTCTAGTTCACACTCATCCTCTAACCAAGCTGGGAGCTCCAGAAGCAGAGAAATGTCCATCTCTTGCAGCTCGCGTGGAGTAGCCACCGCGATCAAACCGGCGTTGACCTATATTAATCGATAATATTTCAATCAAATCATAAATGTACCCCAACCCATTCATTATAATTTTAATATAATTTTGTATTTCGGACTCTCTTTATGTCTATAAAATTTTCCCAATTTTTGGGAGCCACAAATACCCTTAACAGTCATTACAACGGAGTCAAAATAATAACTAATTTAAATTAACGCATATTTTAAAATACAGACCTTATAAATAACTAGTTTATATATACAGAGTGGTTCAATAAGCGCGCGGGGCTCTTTAGCGGCCTTACCGTTTAAATTAGAAGGAAACGGTTTGAGTAAAAAACGTTTCTTTTCAAATGGTCTACTTGTAGAAAATAATTTCAAAGATGGTGGACATCCGGATATACCGGAAGTTGGTATCAACTTCCTTATTTTAAATACATATTTAGGTCCAGTTTGTTAACCATAGTTTATGTCTACGAAGCCTACTTTCGAAGTTATTCAGCAATCTTTACAAAAATTGACGTTTCTAGTACTTTACAGAAAAAGTTAATATCTCGGAAACTAAGTACGACAGAAAGATGCAGTTTTCAGTTTTGAAATGAGCAACGTACGTACTGTTTTTCAGTAAGATCGTTGTTTAAAAGGTTAAGTTTTTTCAAATGGGATGGTTTCACATCTATGGATGCGAAATTGAATTCTCTTTCACTTTATCTAGGCATATTGGTTCTATCTTTGATGGTTTTCAAGATATTTATGATTTTGTAATTATTCCGTAATGGCGCGTAGGAATTGGAAAAATCGTAGGTGACGTGGTTTGCAGATGAAACAATTGCCAGGAAACCTTTCCTCCAAAGTATTTCGGTGTCTAATACTAAAATGTACATTCGCTCAATCTAACTGTAACCACATTATTCTTGAAAACTCCAGTGGTAAATTTTCCAGCAGGTTTTCCAAATTTTCATCTCGAAAATTTTGGAACTGGAAAACATTAGTTTATTATGCGATCTAGAAATAATACCACCCCAAATGTTTAAACTCCATGCTGGTTGTCAACAAACCTCTCAAAATTTTGATTTACGTCGGTGTAAAGTACTACGTATTAGCTCTCTGACTATGTGATTGGAATAAAAACAACTTTTCAGTGAGATCAATTTATTTTAAAACTTCTAAGAGTCATTTGCTAATTACAAACCAACTCCAACTTTTCAAATAATGTTTATTTTGAGAAATTAGGGCGTTTCTGGACTGGAATAAGAAATAGGTAAATGATTTGAAATAATGTTAACAAAGGTCGACCAATTTTACTAACCTGCCCTCCCTCTCTCTCTCTCCTTGAAAAGTCACTATGGTCTGAGTGTCAATTGTAAAACAACTGGCAATATTGCCACTTCCGGCTAGCCCTTATTTTTGAGGGGAAAACTAATTAAATGGAAAATCGAAATAGCCAAAAGTCGTCGACTCACTGTGTGTTTTGCGCCACCAAGTCGCCAATCGTCCAGTTACGATTTTTGGGCGCTAACTCGGTTTTCATATCGCCACTTTAGCAGAGAATCGCTACACCTAGGACTCTAGGAACGCGTCTTCTAAAGAAAGGAAGTGGGGGGGTAGGAGATATTGTGTACTCTCTTCAACCTGTTAAATGCTATCGGCTATCTGCTATATTGGCATTCTGGCTTACCTGTCGTGTATACAGGGTGTCCAAGAATTTCCTTGTCACGTGATATTCTCGTAACAAAAAAAGTTCAAACGAAAACTGAGTGGAATTTTTGAAGGTACTACAGGGTCTATTATATCATGGTTTCAAAAATTTTTTGTACTTCAACCCTTAAAACTCACAACCAACTTTTATTTTTCAAATAACACCCAATAGTTTTTTCTACACAAATCAAGTCGTTATTTTATTTAAACTCTTGTAGTATATTTGATTTTATAACAAACCTATTTTTTTCGTGAAGTCATAAGCATAAAATTAATGAAATAAGGATTTGTTTGAGGCATGACATATTCGCAAGGAAAGCAGATAAAAAAGAAAACTAAGTGGGCCTTCCAAGGGTACTGAATGACCTATCATGCCATGCTTTCGAAACATTTTTTTACTTCAACCACTAAAACTCACCTCCAACTTTTCTGCCAAATAGCACCGCAGAGCTTTTCCTGCATTAATGAGATCATTATTTTATTTAAAATCTTGTAGTGCCTCTGACTTCATACACCAACCAATTTTATTCGTATGCCGTTAATATAAGATAAATAAAATGAGCATTTGTTTGAGGTGTATATTTCCGTAATGATAAAGCATAAAAAAGACATTTTTTTCGAAAGCATGTTTTATTTTTATCCGTTTTTTGCGTCAAGCAAATTTTTATTTTAGTTATGTTGTTCTTATGATTTTACGGAAAAAAAAAACAGAGTATAAAATCGAAGGCACTACAAGATTCTAAACAAAGTAAGGATTTAATTCGTGTACGAAAAACTATTTAGTGCTATTTGAAAAACAAAATTTGAGGGTGAGTTTTAAGGGTTGAAGTACAAAATGTTTTAAAAGCATGGTATGGTATAACAGACCCTATAGTAGTTACGAAAATTCCACTCAGTTTTCGTTTGAACTTTTTGTTTGTTACGAGAATATCACGTGTCAAGGAAATTTAGGGGCATCCTGTATAAATTTCCAACAGTCAACTGGTCAATTAATTATAAGGTTATAGACGTGTCATTCTTAGGTCAGTAAAATACATTGAATCGAGAAATGAGCATCTAACCTACTCCTACGTGAAACTTCTAGAGAAAACTTTTATCCGTAAAAGTAATTTTTGTTATGCAGTCTTGACCAATCCGACGCAATCTTACGCGACATCGCGTTATTGTATTGGGAGGATATTCGTCAACTAACCTGATTGAGGCAAAATGCTGCAATAGAGTCCTGCTCCTTATGTATAATCCTCACTGGTTCAATAGCTGCAGGCTCAGGCGCAGGTAAGGCATCCTCAAGAACGCTAGAGGAGCGTCTTTTGCCGAAGACTGCTCTTATAAATATGTCCTGAACAGCCTCTTGATGCACTAAGAATGTCCACAGATTCTTCGCAGCCATTGCGGACCTCTTATTACAGAAAGGTGTATTATGAGGCTCCAGCAACTGGCTATAGATGAGAAAGAACGCATTAGTGTTACTGTTACCCTGTCAAAACATACAAGTTACACTTTTGCGTATATGATTCAAAAATATACACAATTTTACTTTACTACACATCACTGCAATAATACTAATTTGTTGATTAAATAGAAAATCTAAATAATTCAAAAAAGAGAATGAGGACTGTAAGACGAAAGAAGTTTGGTATAAAGTTTAAATATACAGGGTGACCGACGGGAACCGGACGTTTTTCAAACGGTTAGTATAATACGGCTAGCGGTGGTAGGGAGGGGATTTAGGTATCAGTCGCCTTGATGTATAATGCCATTTTAGAAGCTTTGGAGCGATGGACCGTAGAGCAACGTATGTAGCTTATGACGTGTATGTTAGAAATGCTGAGTCGGTCACGGCCGCGCAGCGACTGTTCCGTGTTCATTTTAATCTTGGACGCCACGATATTATTCCAAGCCGCAATACCATTCTCAGATGGGTTAACAGTCTGAGAACAACGGGAATGATTGTGAAGAAAAAGCCACCTGGTCCCACGAAGACTGCGTGGACGCCAGAAAACGTCGAGCGGGTAAGACAAGCGCTTACTCGGAGCCTTCAACGGTCTGCACGAAGACACGCGCGTGAATTAAACTTAAGTCGTGAATCAGTGCGCATAATATTGAAAAAATATTTAGCTTTTCATCCTTACAAGATGTGTATTGTTAGCAGCTTAAGCCAACAGACTATGAGCAACGAGAAGACTTCGCCATTCGAATTCAAATACTGCTTGGAGACCATGAAAGTGCAGTAATCATCATGAGTGATGAAGCTCATTTTCATTTAAGCGGAGAGATGAACAAACAAAATTTCCGATACTGGTCTCCAGGTGGCTTTTTCTTCACAGTCATTCCTGTTGTTCTCAGACTTTTAACCCTTCTGAGAATGGTATTGCGGCTTGGAATAATATCGTGGCGTCCAATGTCGAGATGAACACGGAACAGCCGCTGCGCAGCCGTAACGGACTCAGCATTTTTAACATACGCGTCATAAGCGAACATACGGTGCTGTACGGTCCACTGCTCCATAGCTACTAAAATGGCATTATACAGCAAGGCGACTGATACCTGAATCCTCTCCCTACCACCGCTAGCGGCGTTACACTAACCATTTGAAAAACGTCCGGTTCCCGTCGGTCACCCTGTATAACGTAAAAAGGTTCGGGATATACCCGGAAGTAAATTTTATGACACTAATCTCTCAAAAAGTTAATCTCCTTCAATGGCCAGAAACATGTATTACACAACGCACACCGTCGCGTGCCGGATGTTGAGAACAGAATAATCCAGGGCCGCACCAACATTAAATAAAACCAAACGTGGCTGCCTAACCCTCCCCAAATGACTCCTTCTCCTACTAAATTATATGCTAATGAGGAAGTTTCAATTTTTTCAAACTTCAGTTAATCAGATAGTCCTAAAGAGTTAGAGAACAACAGCGAAAAAATTTTGTAATTATCTGCATTAATAGAAAAGTTATAGTCCTTCAAAATTTGAATAGCCGTATCCTCCGCGCGAAGCCGCTGTGACGTCACCCGACACCACGCAAGCCTGTGTGCGCCCTGTCGAGGATGCTGCTCCCGCAAGCCACCGCGCCGCCGCCGCCGCCGCCGGCCTCCTCGTTCATGTTGTTATTCTTTGTTTTCAGTAGGAGAGTAGGGTAGGCGACGCCGACGATGACAAAAAGATACATGCACTTTATTGGTACTCGTATTATTGGAATATGTTTAGCAGACCGAGAAATTAAAAAATATTGCATTGTATTCAGGTATACTAACACCACCATAAAAACCCCAAACAAATATTTCAATGGATAGCCTATTATGTATACAAAAAAATTGAGTTTTACGACCCTCCACCCCCCATCTACCCCAATTTCACCTCCACCCAAGAAAAGTAGAAAATGATCACGAAACCTCAAAACGCCTAAAAACGAAGTTTGAGCTCTATATTTTTAGTCTTTTTATTATTGCTGCGCCGCCGCTGACACGATTTCTGAAAATCATAAGGATTTTCCATCCTCGCAGCGGTAGTAATACTGTGTAAACATTTAATTGAAATCAATCCAATAGTTTCCTAGTTACACAATACAGAATGATCAGAAGCAATATTCGCATGTATACATCAGAAAATTTTAAGTCCCTTGGTTTCCGTAATAGCCTAGGTAATGTTCGGATGCACCTAAAAAAGTGTATTATGATGCTAGGCCTTTCTTTCACAGGTTAGTGGACGACCTATTATGAATACAATAATTTTTCAGCTTTACAATCCCACCCTCCAACCACCCCAATATCTTCCTCACCCAAAAAAGTAGAAAATAATCAGGAACCTCTAAAACGCCTAAAAACAAAGTTTGAGGAATATTTAAAAATTTGGTTTTCTGCTAATTACTCCGCCGAGAGGAACATTACCTACTACGACTCCACATCATATCGCTGCCCAAATTTCATCACAATCCATGCAGCGGTTACTAAGATTACGTGACTTGAAAGACGCGTACAGACAGACCGACGGAAATGAATTGTGTGGATTTTCGTTATGTAGACGTCATAAAACACCCAAAAAGCGTATTATCTCAAAAAACCGAAATCGAAAATTTTCGCGATCACAATACTTCCCTCACCTATCGTGTGGGACGTAAAAGTCCATAATCATGTCGACATCCACTTCAGGGAGATACTAGAATCACCACGAACGTAACCTTCCTCCATACTTCAAAAGTATACTGGCGTCTGCCCGTTACAACAAACACCTTCGCCGTTCCACTCAAGTCTAAATGTCGCATACGGTACAGCGCAGCGTATGCATAGCGGAGTCCCGACCTCCCGACTGTGGCTGCCGCGAACGATTCATGACATGTGACGTCATAAGGCATTCCACCACCGCGGTCGCTTTCCGCAAATATAAAATTGAATAACCCTGCAGTTTTTTGAAATATTCAGATGATTTTGTCGACATTCTTCAAGTGAAAAAATAGACTATGAATGAATGAACTTTCCAAATTTTGCTGTTTAGGAAACTTCTCTATTAGGCTGATACGATTTACTTACCACCTCTACTATGACGTGTTCAAAGGAATGTATCAAACTACCAATAAGCTTGTTTAAGATGAATGAATAAGGACCAGAGGCTATCCAGCACGGAATGTGGCTGGTGCATAGGCCATACGATGGGCCCTTTTGCGCCTCTATCCACGCTAGTTCCTAAGACCTGCCCTTTTGGCAAAGGCAAGTACATTCTTAGGTCCTATCCGTTTTATATCTATTGGTTCCAAGGTTCTTGAGCCCAGCATAGTCTGCCTGTGATAACCCAGGGTTTCACAGCGACACAAGATGTGTGCCGAGGATTCTTCCTCTTCACCACACCACGTGCACGTTGGGTCGTTGACCACCCTCATCACGAACAAGTGACGCCTGAAGGTGTTGTGACCCGTTAGTAGGCCTACTAGCAATCTCAAGTTACTCCTATCCAGAGAGAGACAAAATCGTCCTATTCTCTCTGCAGGCCCTGCTAATAGTTCCCGAGCTTGACGGAGATGACCAGAGATGTTGTTCCATCTCAGAGAGTGTTGATTCTGGATCCACTCTCCAGTTGTTTTCCTAATCAAGTTTGCAGATAGTCCTAAGGCTGGTTCCGGGCCCAAAAAACTGTTGCCGGATCCAAACCTGGCCAGATGATCCGCCATTTCGTTACCCTTTACCCCAGCGTGCCCAGGTACCCACATCAGTGATACCTTGTGTTTAGCTGAGATGTCGTCAAGAGCCCTCCTGCACTCCAGGACCAGTGTCGACGTTATTTTCCAAGCACTCAGTGCTTTGATGGCTGCCTGACTGTCAGAGCAGATAGTAATCCACCTCCTAGACCCGTCAATTTCCCGAATACGATTTACACAAGCAAGTATCGCATAGATCTCAGCCTGGAATACTGTGGTGTGCCCTCCAAGAGGGAGTAAAAATCTTGTATGGGGTCCGTAGACTCCCGTTTAAGTGTATCGTTTATCGGGAATACATAACAGAAAAAATCTTTAATTTCACAGTCTCAATCCAAACTTACCGATACTTCTGGATGGTAGGTCCTGTAGTGTTCTCGACAAAGCAGCCGGGAATGTATTCAGGTGGAGTTTGCCTGCTATCTAACTCTCTCTTCAACCACTCTTGCCATCTGCTCAATCTACGCAGACTGCTGTGTATCAGAGGGCTTGCAACTGGTAGCTCGCTCATTTCTAAGCCTGCAACCTATCAAAATATAAGTGAATCAGTTGTTGCTCAAACAGTGCAAGTCATTTTTTGGTCAAAATGAGTTAAGCGTGAAAATTTCTCTTAAATAGATGAATTTCTACCAGGTGGCGCTAAAACAGCGCATACATATTAATTGTAAAGGTTTTTTGACCTACTGTGATGAACTTCATTTATTTTTTGTAGGATAAGGTCATTTAAACAAAAACTCCTTATTTTCCTATCTGCAACGTTTTGACTTATGTTAAGTCATCCTCAGGCAACTTCGTTTTTCTGTTGCCTGAGGATGACTTAATATAAGTCGAAACGTCGCAAATAGGAAAATAAGGAGTTTTTGTTTAAATGACCTTATCCTACAAAAAAATAACTGAAGTTCATACATATTAGTCTTTCAAGAATGATAAGTGACAAGCAAAATGTCAACAAGAACTAGCAAATGTTTATGTTTACTGAGTGTGTAGCATTTGTTGTTGCCACTGATATCTGATTTTGGTCACAACCTACTTTGAAAAAAAAAAATTTGGAGACTTAACTTTTTAAAGAGTAATTGATAAGCAGATATCTCAAAAACGATTACTCGGAGCGACATTGACAAAGTATACCTTTTTGACTTAAAAAAAGTTGCACTAATATACCACGACATAAAAAAGTTACATCATTTTAAACACGCTGAATGTATAGTAAGTGGCGCCCTCTAGAAGTGGTATTCGAACTGAGGACGGAGTTTAAGTTTTTGCTTAAAAAAACCTCCGGTTACCATCAATCTTTGCACTGTTTGGGTAAATCTCAATATTTTTACCCAAAGAATCTGCAATTTTGTTGTGTACCATTAATTAGGGGACACCCTGTATACGTCCTAGGTTCAAAAACTCCCATGAGATTGATGATTGCTAGTTCAATGTTTATGCAGTCCTTTCAAAGAAACTAGGGCTACCCATTTACACTACACATTTTAGAAATTTTTAGTTCGATATACAGGTAACTTGTCGAAAAAAAACTTACCCCAAGAAAATCATTGAGTTTATTATAAACGATTCTTAAGGTGGCTAGTTTTAGAACCAACCAAGAGTATGAATTTGGATCTGAATGTTCGTTGTTGACCGTTTTCTCCGTAACGGGAGCATCAAATACGTCTTCTTCATCAGTTTCTTCAGCTTCACTCTCCACTTCGTCTATGTAGTCTCCAGCAGTAGGCTGAAATAGTATAAAATCCTCAAAATAATATAATTATACAATCAAACTTCTTTTCATTTATCTAATCCACACATAATAATGATATTACCTCAGAGTAATAATTCTTCTCTCTAGAGGGAGCATAAACATACAATTATACAGGTTTGTTTTGGACTAAGAGTAACTGAAAATAGGTATAAGTAAACATAGACAATCTAGAGGTTGCTAGGCGATAGTGGGCGACGCTGAACAAATACCAGTGGCGTCGCGTATTTTCTGCATGATGAATCTAACGACGGCTAACTGATCAGTGTGGACTGTATATTCTTGAACATGGCGTAATCCTTGTCGTTGTCACGTTGTTATTATTATTGGAAAAATATCTTACGTATATAATATATGCGTTTAAAGCGCATCTCAAGTAAAAGCTGGAAACTATATGCACTTTACCAAATCATCGATAGTGAGTTAAAGTTTAAAGTAGCCGTGTAAAATAGTAGGCTTTGGGTTGTCATACTTAATGTAGCACTATTTTGTTTGCTGTTTAATTGTTTAAATGTTTCAGGCGTGACTGAATGCTACTAAGGCTCCTGTACAGGGTGAGTCAACGATTGGGCAAAGTAACATTTCTCTCTTATTTTATATATATAAGGCGGGGTTCCTACGTCCTTCGACGCATCCCGCCTTTCGACCTCCATTTTTCCTTATCACCCCAGTCATCTTCTGTAATCGCCCTATCTATCATGGACTCTCTAATTCCATCTATCCATTTTCTTGATGGTCTTCCTCTTTTCCTTCTGTTTCTTGGTTCGTATTCCAATGCTCTATTTGGCCATCTTTCAGGATTCATCCTCATTACGTGTCCATACCATAAGAGTTGTTTTGATTCTACAGTATCTGCAGTAGTGAATACTCTTCCTGTTCGTCTTCTTATTTCCTCATTATATACATGTTCCAATCTTGATGTTCTACAAGCTCTACGTAAAAAATCCATTTCAACTGTTTCCAGTTTCTTTTTGTCTTCTTTTTGCCGAATTGCCAGCACTCACACCCATATGTCAAAATTGGCTCTACAATGACATTGTAGATAGTCATTTTTGTTTTTATTCTGATGTTTTTGGACCATAGTATTTATTTTAAGAGATATAAAAAATCTTGTATATGAAATGAAAGTTTTGGTATCGTTAAGGTATACAATTGTAAGATATTTTTGAGTGTACAGGGTGGCTCAAAAAAGTGTGACAAGTATAACACATGTTTTTTAGATGGAACACCCCATTTTTTAATAGAAAAATTAATAAAAAATAGGGTGTTCCATCTAAAAAAAATATTTTATACTCGTCACACTTTTTTTGAGCCACCCTGTATACTGGAGAATATTTCAAAATTGTACACCTTAACGAAACCTATAACTGACATATTCAAGATTTTTTGTACCGCTTGAAATGACAGAAATCTTACACTGCCCAATCGTTGCCTCACCCGGTACACAATATAAATTAAGGAAAATATTGTCTTCTTTGGATTTCCATTTTCACGACAACAATGACACCCTTTTTTGTATGAATGGCACCTGCCCGACTTGTGGTACCCAGGACGGACCGCGGCTGTTCATTTCTATAATGCAAAGAGGGAAATAAGAGATACCTGTAGAACATGTTTGAGCAATAAAACGCTAGTAGTTTGATAAAAACTTTATTAAAATTAATCTATATTAATAAAATCATCAATATATACAAGCTTAAGATACCTAATATCCATAATCTTTAATTACGAAGACTTACGTCAATGGACAATCTATTATGAAAGCAACAAATTTTTCAATTTTACAACCCCCCTCCCCCCCCCCAATTTGACCCTCACCCAAAAAAATAGAAAATGATCAGGAACCCATAAAACGCCTAAAAACGAAGTTTTTAGCAATATTTATTTTTTTTTAGTTTTTGCTAATTACTATGCCGATTTTCAAAATTATAGGAACATTACCTATTACAACCCCACAGCATATCGCTGCCCAAATTTCATCACAATCCATGCAGCGGTTGCTGAGATTACGAGGCTAGAAAAAAGCGACAGACAGACAGACAGACTGACAGACAGACAGACCAACGGAAATGAGTGACGTGGATTTTCGTTATGTAGACATCGTAAAACGCCCAAAAAGCGTGTTATCTCAAAATCGAAAATTTTCGCGATCACAATACTCCCCTAACCTATCGGTGTGGGAGGCAAAAACAGATATTTTGTCCATTTTCAACTGTAAAGCCAGAAAATCGCCATCTAGGTAAATTTCTACACAGCAGATAATCACTATTTTCAATTCTGATATCTAAGCATCAATATCCTCATCAGCTCTTATCAATATGAATAAAAAGATTCGTTTACATCATTCATTTGACAAACATATTCATTGAAGTACCAGATTTATCATTTTATATTTCGTGTTATCTAGCCAGTTACGGTTATTTCTTTTATAGATATTTTGGCATTACCCCGTTTTCAACACCACTGCTCAACAAAACAAATGTGTACTAACCTGTGATAGGTTATGTTTCCTGGGTTAGAATTACCACACACTACACACTTGTTTCTACACCTCATTGTCACTAGAAAGTCAGTTTTATCAATTTATAGTTTGTATAAACACCAACACGCTTTTTAATTGCAGTAAAACGCAACACTCTACTACTACAATAAAAACAAATTAGAGGGCTGCCATCACGTGCTATAGAAACAGTGGGCTGCCACGTTGCCACGTTTCCGTCGAAAGGTCTAAATATCTGTGGAGTTGTACCTGCGATTGAACCTTACGGATTCCAAAATTCTAGCATGGTAATAAAATAGTAAATCTAAATACACGGTAACTATAAGCACTGCAAGCGGTATACACCAAAATGCTAATAGAAGTACTCCAACAGTTCAACCTCACGGAATTATAGTTTACTTATATAACCAAATGAGTATAAACAGAAAATTGTCAACGCGGTAATATATCCATGTACCATGATATTTGAATAATACTCCCTCTAGAGAGAAGAATTATTACTCTGAGGATATTACTATAATGATGAGCAAAACCATATGGGATATTTTTCTGATTTTTTTTAATAATAATGTTTAACTAGGTAATAAGACAAGCAATTATAACTAGCCAGAAATAGAGACATAAAGTAACGTATATAATATAGTATATTGTACTGTGTAAGGCTTTCGCGACCATCGTCTAATGAATTTGTGATTCTTGGGTTTTTAGGCCGCCGTCGTTTAACGTTAAGGCTTGTCTTTTCGCCACCACGGGTGGATGGCATGTTCAGAAGCTATTTCACTTCGGCGACTACCAAAATACTGACGGCTGGTGGATCTGCACCTGTATTTATACCTGTTAACGGTTAGGTGGCCCAACCAGATAGCGTTGGTAGCCCCGCCTCCTTACCATATGGCAGTGTCTTCAGGTCCTTTAGGATGGGTACCCATGTCCGGTTGATTCTCTGTATTTCTTCTTTTTCATTGAAATTATTGTGGTGTTTTTGTATTTCGATGACTTCTTTATGAAGTCTGGCATAGTATGAAGACGTTGCGGCAAGAACCTGAGTTTCTTTAAACTTGATCCTATGGCCCCCTTCCTTAGTCGCATGTTTGGCTACCACTGATTTGTCGGTATAAAATAGTCGATAGCTAGCCTTATGTTCTGCAATCCTTGTGTTTATCAATCGCTTCGTTGTTCCTATGTATACACTTCCACATGAGCATAGTCTGCGATATTATCCTTCACCGTTCTCAAATACCTAAATATCTTTCTTGTGGGCTTGTAGATAGTCTTGAAATTTTCCCTTCGTAACATTTTTCCTATTCTGTCTGTTATTCAAGGCACATAGGGTAGAAAAGCTTTTGCTATCGGTTCAGGTTTTTGGTTTGCTCTACTTCTTCTCATTGTTCTTGTTATTTATTTTTCTGTATATCCCATTCGACAATGTTACATTATACAAATTTCCGAAAATCTCCGCTTTTTGTATCTTTTTGAATATATTTGGTCGCAAATATTTCAATTTCATACACAAATACTCACCTTTTGCAAAAGGTAAGCCAAAACACTCATTTCAGGGGGGACAAACTGCTCTCTGTATGTTGGTTTGTCCTCTTTCATGGTTGAGGGCTGATGACCCAGCAGCTTCGTATTGAGCTTCACTCGTTGCTTGCTGAGCCAGGTAGAAGGACCACTAGCCTCCTCCGACGGAGTTTGAACGCTCTGCTGGGACATTAGCTGACCGTGGGCGTTGGGACCCGCAAGACTGGCTGTACGGAGAAGTTTTTTGGTACCACCACCGAAGAGCCTAAAATAGTTAAATACGATTCACCGCATGTTGATATAATAATTAACACAAAGAAGTATCAATAGTTTTATCATAAGCGCATGCGACATAACATCAAAACAAAAAATAGGGCAAAATGCGTGAATCCTACAAGCAGAAAAAACTGGTCACCTTCTTGCACCATATTTTTAATAGAGTGAAGCCAAGAATCAAAAATTTTATTTGGATTCAATATCTGCTGGATTCCACAATATTACATGTCTCAAAAATCTGTACCATTCTCAAATACGTCAATAGCTATTCAAATAGACAAAAGTCTTAACAAAAAATCAAGTCAAGTCAAGTTGATTGTAGTACCTCCTACATATTACGGTGATAGCATTTTATTATTATCCCACAGCATGAAGCTATAGTCTAAGATCCCCTTGCAAAATATCATCGCCCGTTACGATCTTAGTGATGAACTACTCACATTACAGAATTTCAAAAATATTTTTGTGTATATTATAAAAAGTATAATATTGTCGTTCATTTACAGGGCAACGAAGGGTCCACTATGAGTACAACAAATTTTTCACTATCACAACCCCCCACCCCTAAATTACCCCAATTTTACTCCCTCTAGAGATATGTGGTAAAATCAGGAACCCGCATATCGCCTAAAAACGAAGTTTGATTTGTTTTTTAATTTTTTTATTATTTCTGCGCTGCCACTGACACGATTTCGCGTTATCCATCCTCGCCAAGGTAATAATACTGTGTCAAAATCTCATTAGAATCAATTCAATAATTACCAGGTTACACAATACAGAATGATCTAAAGCAATACTCCTATGTATAGATCAGAAAATTCCCTTAGTTTCTGTAATAGGCAAGGCACAGGTTCAGATAAACTTAAAAATAGTGTATTAGGCCGCTAGGTCTTTCTTTCACAGGCCAATGGACAGCCTTTATAAATACAACAAATTTTTCAGTTTTACAATCCCCCACCCTTCTCAATTACCCCAATTTCACCTGTACCCAAAAAGTGGAAAATGATTAGGAACCTCTAAAGTGCCTAATAACGAAGTTTGGGGAATATTTGATTTATTTTGCACTATTTACTCCGCCGCCCACGCACAGATTTCCGAAATTAGCAGCATTACCTACTACCACCCCACAACTTATCGCTACCCACATTTCATCACAATCTATGCTGCGGTTACTGAGATTAGGAGGCTATAAAAAGGCCACCAGACAAACAAACGCACAAATAGCGCGTAATATCTTAAAGTTGAAAAAGTTCGCGATCACAATACTCCCTTCACCTGTCGGTGTGGGAAGTAAAATGAAATGCCCTATTAAGTATATCTGATTCCGAAATACATTTTTGAAAAGTCACCTTTCTTGCAGTTTTTATAAACCTTCCTGTATGTGATGTGTCTAATCTTGGTTTTAGTAAAATCGGCACAAAGAAATAAGGAAATATACCAGTACAAATCAAACTCAAACAATACTGGAGAAATCTCAATTTTTTGCGAATTATGGCTAGTTTATCTATTTTGAGCCTACGGTAATCCAAAGACAACATTAAAAAAAACTTGTAGCAAAGTAAGAAGAAAACGCAGTGATGTCCTTGTGATCACAGACAAACCATACTAGATTCAAGGGTTCTTGAACTCGGGGATATAAGATGGGCAGGACCCAAGGTCATCCTCACCTTCTTTCATTCATGCATTGAAGAAGGAAACATGGAAAACCGTTGTCAAGAGAAAACACTAACATGAGCAAAGCGATGTAAACGTAACTACTATTTTGGACAGAACCTAATTGGTGATTTCTGTATTGTCAAATTACTTACTTTCCCCCAAACGTCCGGATCGAAATTGTGGGCTGTGACATGGTAAAGTATGACCGGATCGTGACTGACCAAACCGTATAACAATAAGGCCATGTAAACTGCTGTGAATGCCTCACACAGTATGACGGTTAACCTTGGTGTATCCTCATCTTTTTCTCTTGCCAGCAAAGCTCTTAGACTGGTG